>OX577856.1:9015169-10387044 GCA_951213275.1 Idaea straminata
GGGGGCCTCTGGAGGATCTGTCATACAGATCGTAAGTATTTTAAACTTTTTAAACTTACACGATTTTTATTCATAGTAATTACTATCTGTTGCTCGCACTTCGTACGCGTGGTAGTTTGGTTTTATATACTAGAACCATTATCTTGAATCACTCTATCTTTTAAAAAAATCGCATCAAAATCCGTTGCGTAGTTTTAAAGTTCTAAGCCAGACAGACAGCGGGAAGCGACTTTGTTTTATACTATGCAGTGATTTTTCCGGGTCTCAGTCGCGTATTTTTATTTGTTTTACCTCGACGTAACATACACAAAACGTCGAGGTAGGATACATAAAAATACGCCATAAAGACGCGGGAAAACAATCACCGTAAGTATTTTTAAAGTTTTTCGTCGGACTAAAACATTAAAAATTGAGAAAAGTAAACTTTTTCATTACGTTTAGGTATCTAAATTATTTATTCAATGTGTTCCAGCGAGGGATTTGTTCTAGACGTCTAGATGAACAATATTGTTTTACAGACTTTTGGGAAATCCTTTTTGGAGAGGTTATGTTTAGAGGAAAATGAGCTATTTTTTTCAAAGCACTTATTTAACTTGCAATGTATGTAAGTATGTATGTACTGTACTTAAACGGACTGTTTTTCCGCAATCAGACTCTTTTTAACCCCCGACGCAAAAACGACGGGGTGTTATAAGTTTGACGTGTATGTGTGTGTGTGTGTCTATGGCATCGTAGCTCCCGAACGGATGAACCGATTTTGATTAAGTTTTTTTTGTTTGAAAGATGAATTAGTCGAGAGTGTTCTTAGCTATGTTTGATCGAAATCGGTTTAGCCGTTTTAAAGTTATGAGGGATATAATTAATTGGGCCCTTTTTGCGTGAGGATGGAGTAGACTTGCCCAGCGCCTACTAAACCTCCACGGTGGGACGTTCTTCTATATTATTCTACGTGCAGGAGGCGTGATTGGAATATAAAACACGGAGTTGCTATGCTGAATCACTTTTATCTACTCTCTACACGTTAATATACACACATGAGGACCTTATAACTATACAATAGAGACACTTAACAATAGGCTTAGAGCGAACCTAAGTATTACGGGCGTACCCTCTCAGCTTAGTCGACCATTTTCAGAGGAGAGATCTTGTCAATACTTTTGGAGCCAACTAAGCCGCGGGTTTCATCACGATGTTTTCCTTCACCGTAAGAGCAATGTCAATTAGCGCACATAATTTTTTCTTAAGAAAAATACATAGGTGCACGGCCGGGCGGGATTTGAACCCACGATCTTCAGAATGAAAGTCGAGGTATCTACCACTAAGCCAACACCGCTCTATGTATGTATGTTTGTTCGGGTCAAATCTTGTTTTAATAAAAGCCATTATTTTTTTAAATAGTAGCACAAATTTAATAAACAAACAAAATACCAATAACTTCTAACTTCCAGAAACAGCAGATTTTCGGGTAACAAAACATAACCTCGACAAAAAAAACTAAATTAAAATCGGTTCACCCATTCGGGAGCTACGATGACACAGCCAGACACACACAGTTCAGTTAAAAAGTTCGATTTTTTCAAAAGCTATAAAACAAAAGTCACCTTTACGTCTAGAAAAACGCTCTTGCCTATTAAAATACTTTCGTCAAACCGCATCCGATTAAAAAGCTTTTTGTAGCAAACAACAGGTATAAGTACAAAGAAAGCTAGAGCACTGGTAATATGAAAACATAAAAGCTTTTTCTGTTCCGTTGTGTCGCACAACCGTCACTACACAAAAGCATGTAATGAAGGAAATGGACCAGTTGCAAATAAACGGACAGTAGTGGACATCGGACATTGCATGGACTGTAGCGGACGCACCGAGTGACATAATGTGAACAATGAAACTTACCAGAGATGTTTGTTTTAGAAAAGTAAAAATGCTTGTTTTTTTTTAATCTTGCGGAAAATGTTATTAGTTTGAAGTGTGTTCGTAGTCTTTAACTTATTAAAAGCGCAATTATGAACATTCTTTAGTAAGTTATTCGTAAAAACGACGGAGTGTTATAAGTTTGACGTGTCTGTGTGTGTGTGTCTGTAGCTCCCGACCAGATGGACCGATTTTGATTTAGTTTCTTTTTTGTTCATAGTGATACTATGAAAAAAAAACAGATCAACTTTTTATTATAGAAAGAAAACATGAATTACAATAAATAAAATAAAATTTAAAAAAGACGTCAAAATTTCTAAAAATAAAAAAGTATAAAAAATGATGTCAAGCAAGTCAAGTGGGTCAAAATATCTAGCAACTAAAACTAAACATTAAACACAAACAAGAAAAAATTAAAAACACGTACCTACTTAAGTAAGTAATTCGACATTAAAAACTTACGATATTTCAATAAATTAATTCAAGGTATTTGAATATTTCTTATCACTACATAGTATAAAACAAAGTCGCTTCCCGCTGTCTGTCCCTATGTATGCTTAAATTTTCAAAACTATACGCAACGGATTTCGATGCGACTTTTTTATAGATAGAGTGATTCAAGAGAAAGGTTTTGGTACATAAAACAAAACTACCACGCGTACGAAGTCGTGGGCAACAACTATTTTTTCTATAAAACAACATGCTGTTATTATTTCGATGGTTTTTATTCATTAAACTATGGGGTTTGTTGTTTATTAGTTTCCATACTAATTTTTTTCATGATCGGAAAATTTTCCTTTTGGAACTTACGCACTGATCGCCTTTATTGGACGGGAGTTTTGCTAAATAACCTACATTTCGATATGCAATTCTGTGTGAAAATCTGATAAGGATATTTGGATTGATGAACACATCACTTGAAAAATCCTAATCAGATTTTTACAAAATGTTTATGGGACTACTTTTGAGGTATTCCCCAACATAAACCGAATCATCAAAATCGCTGATTGTTACCACCCTTCGTTTGCCTTGTCCATAAGCTGGTGCAGCCAATAAAAGAGAAACGGTCGGAAAAGTCCTCGTTCCATTACTGTCTTCCTACCTTCATTCGCGTCCCTTAAAGATCCTCCTTTACTTGGGATCACGTAACGTTCAAGTCACAAGAAACCAGGTAGTCAGGTGTTCAGGTATGACCTTGTTAATTTGTCGCAATATATTTTATTAATGTTGAAAAAATTAAAAGTAAGCGTGCTACATGTTAAACCGCATCGACACTAACCTACGGGTGAGATAGTGGTCAAACGCGACCTATATATTATTACTAGCTGCACCCCGTGGTTTCACCCGCATTGGATATCAAAATAAAAGTAACCTATAGTCTTCCTCGATAAATGGACTTTCTAACACAAAAATAATTTTCCTATACGAACAAGTAATTCCTGAGATTAGCGCGTTCAAACAAACAACAAACAAACTCTTCAGCTTTATAATATTAGTATAGACTAGCCGCGCTCCGCTGTTTCACCCGCGTAACTCCTGATCTCGTGGGAATATAAGGATAAAAAGTAGCCTATAGCCTTCCTCAATAAATGGACTATCCAACACAAAAAGAATTTAAGAAGAAAAAGAATCAGTAGTTCCTGAGATTAGCGCGTTCAAACAAACAAACAAACAAACTCTCCAGCTTTATAATATTAAATATAGATTTAAAAAAAACCCGGTTCTATAACAAATAAGTTATGCCCGAACAGACATTATATTTTTTACCTAATACACAATCGAATACCCTCCATTTTTTGATGTCAGTTAAAAATGAAAGTAGGGCAGCGGTGGTTGTGACGGTGGCACGGAACACAATGCATTCACTGAGCGTTCCGCGGCTAACGGAAGCAACGTTCTCTCGTATTGTACCATGGCGACATACGGAAGTTACGTACCCTTTGTACCATCGCGTTATTGTACCAAAGTCATTGATGATATTAAAACTTTCAGTATAAGGGAGATATTGTAATAACACGCTTAAGAGATTAAACATAATATAGTAAAGTATCGTAGTAGTTTAGTTTAGTTTTACAGTGCTGTTTCCGCACTTAGCCTCATTATTTGGGTCATTGTGCGTGTATTGTAGTATAGTATATATAATAACTGAGCCGCCCCGCATTTATTATCCAAACTAGCGACCCGCCCCGGCTTCGCACGGCTATACTATGCATGTATTATACATATAAACCTTCCTCTTGAATCAGTCTATCTATTAAAAAAAACCGCATCAAAATCCGTTGCGTAGGTTCAAAGATTTAAGTATACAAAGGGACATAGGGACAGAGAAGCGACTTTGTTCTATACTATGTAGTGATATACATGTTTTTACAACTATCACTTGTTGAAAACTTAGAATTTGACTACAATCACACTCGCCTAATGGTAAGAGACGATGCGCTCTAAGATATAGCACGCTTTCCTAAAAAATACCTCAGGCTAACCTCATCTTCTAGCGTAAGTGTACAAGTACATGTCAGGATATACAGATGCAGGCAACTGATGCCATTCCCTCGCAGTACGAAGAGGGATGACGCTGCAAATTGTTACTTCCTATTTAACTTACATGTAGTAGGTATACAGATGGTCAGGAGGTGTAACTAGGGTGAATAAAGTTAGAAACGAATACGTAAGAGGCAGCTTTAAGGTAGCCCCGATACCTGAAAAACTAACAGAGAGTTGACTAAGATGGTATGGACATGGTATGCGTAGAGACAATGACTATGTAGTTCACAGGGCGCTGGAATTGGCTGAAGCAAAACGAGGAAGAGGGCGCCCTCCCCCCCCCCTCCTGGCACCTGATGGACTAATATGACCCAATCAATAAAACAGGCATAGATGTAGTGACAATCCAGGATAGAAGTGCCTGGCGCAAATTAATTAGGAGAGCCGACTCCACCTGAAGTAGGACAAGGGAAAGACAAAGAAGAAGTAGCCGGTATACATAACTCTTTTTCTGTTTTCAGCTGGCGGACAAGTTTTTCGTTGTCTGGACATCCCATACTTTCCCTTGTCGCAATACACGCCGGACCCCGGTGACTCTACGAACGCTATACCATGTGAGTAACGAGTATCTTTAATTTGATCTTAACCCCCAATTCAAACAGAATCCTACTAATATCCTACTAATATTAGAAATGTGAAAGTTTGTGTATGTGTGTGTGTATGTTTGTTACTCCTTCACGTAAAAACTACTGAACCGATCGCGATGAAACTCAGTATCTAAATAGCTGGAAACCTGGATTAACATATAGGCTACTTTATGTTCCGATATTCCTACGGAATCTGGACTTATACGGGTGAAACCGCGAGACGCAGCTAGTTTGTTTATATAATAAAATATATCTAGCTGTTTTCGCGGCATAAACTCCTATTCCATTGGAACATTGGGATTAGGAAGTACGTACACTATTTCAGTGATCTAGCTAATCTCCTTAAATTTCAAATTAATCAAAATCGTTTAGCAGTATTTGGGCGATTACTGAATCATACGGATACAGACACACGGAATCATACGTTCAGTCACGGCCGCATCCTGCCTATTTTCAAAGACAAAATTTGTTATACCTATCAGTGATTTATTGGTGATTTAGTATCAGCAAATATTTTTGATGCATAAAACCTATAACTGCCATGACTATGCCCCTATGTCTTTTTTTTAATTTCTAATTATGATAGATGTTAAGATTTAAAAAAAAATTCATGGCAGTTATAAGTTTTATGCAACAAAAATATTTGCTCTAGTGTCATTATCCAGGGAGAAAACAGTCTACTACATTTGTATGGAGAGAGCTCCCGGTACTCTTTCCTCTTTAAACGAGTCGAAAGCGATCCGTACCGAATAACGGATTACTGCTACATGTTTTGTGTTTAGAATGTCATTAAAATGTTTCAGATGTGGTGACGCGGTCCGCTGCTCCGCTCCTCCTAGCGGTATTCACACAGGCTGTCGGCGCGTTATGTTGCGTCCTCGGTCACTGTGTGAAGGGTCGACGTATTTGTACGTTTATTGCTGGCGTACTCTTCATTATTTCCGGTAAGTCATGTACCTACTCTGCCTTCTTAGATAAGATTACTTTCTATTAGCGATATCTATCGATATCTATCGCCAATCGACAGATTTTTTGACGTGATGAACCGGCAGCACCCACAAAAAAGTGTGACGTCCGTTATTGACAGGGTAACCATAGCAACGATAATACGTTGCTATGGTTACCATCAATGTTTTCTTATGACGTTATCACGTAAAATTATCGTCTACTAGCTGCGGCCCGCGGTTTCACCCGCGTAATAATTTTCTGCGCAACTTTCTTAATATTTTATTTCATAAAAACCTTCTCTTGACAATATCAAAGACAACAAAAAAGAATTAGCCAAATTGGTCCTGGCGTTGTTGAGTTATGCGCTTACCAACACATTTTGCGATTCATTTTTATAATATAAGACTAGCGACCCGCTCCGGCTTCGCACGGCTATATTATGCCTGTATTATACATATAAACCTTCCTCTTGAATCACTCTATCTATTAAAAAAAACCGCATCAAAATCCGTTGCGTAGTTTCAAAGATTTAAGCATAAAGGGACATAGGGACAGAGAAAGCGACTTTGTTTTATACTATGTAGTGAAGATAAACCGACTTTACAAACAACCATTCTTTATGTTTGTCATTAAAATAAGCATTGTATGAAATATACATAACATGAAACTTGTCTACCATTTTTTTTTCTTTTTTTTTTTTTTTTTTCTTTTATTATGGCTTCGCACGTGTGCATTTAGCCAGTGTCAAGTTATATTTTGCATCAAATTATGACCCGATTTTTCATAAATCGGGCCTAAAGTGTTTCAATACAGTCAAAGTCGTCATAGTCCGTCAAGTCAGGGGTTATAGTAAAGCGGTGGCAAGTTTACCATAACCTTAATAGGAGATTTGGAGGCAACGTGAAAACTGCATGTTTGACACTGATTTTTACTTTCACTACACTTGTGCACTTTCACAGAACTAAATTGAATAACATTCCACCAGAATTATACAATTCAACTCGGGTTACATCTAAGTTTCATGAAAATAAAACTGCAGCACGACATGTTGTTAACTCGTTCCCGCCAAAACTCCTTTTTTTTCTTTAACGCATGACCAACTGACTTTTCATTGGCTTATGTCAATTTCATGCAAAAAAAAACAGTCGTTTGGCGTTATCGACAATAATAATCTTGTCTAAGAGGGCTGAATAGGTACCTACGCAACTTATCCAAAAACGAAGGTGATAGATAAATATTCTAGTTAGTTAATAGGTGGCGCCAAAAAGGCCCGCAAGTTGTTGATTGTTACACGTGTTTATGCGATAGAACTTTTTCTGCAATAATCGGGTGCGCCAGTCACCAAAGAGCACTTATAGACGAGCTGCTGAACATCGAAGTTCGTCATTTCTTCTGCATAGGTAGCCAGAAATAATCACTATGGCCGAAATCGGTCAAGGAGACATCATCTAGGTTAAAACAATCATTTTGCCCTACAGCTCGTAAAAATCTTCCATGACACTGAAAGCATACTATCTCTTCTTTGCTTTATCCGTTGAGGTGAAAGGTAGAAGGATACATAATTTTTTTTATCACTGTTGCTCATAAAGTGGATCTTATTCAACGGCTTTTAGGCTCATAATCCAACATATTATGCACGCGTGCGTTTTACATTGCCAACCTAGTGCTATAAAGTTATCCCGATAGGTTAAATACGTATCTTACTGCTAATTACATACTGTTTTGATGTATAAAAAAGGTAGGTACCAAAGAGTTTTTTAGCTAGCAAAAATGGTTGTCTCTAAAGTCGGTTCACGAACGAAAATTTTACGTGATAATGACTTAGAAAACGATTAAAAATTGAATTATGTTTCTTTTTTGTTTTTTCTTTACTTAAATATATAGTTTTTCCGTACCATTGTATTTTGTTCTCAACCCCCGACGCAAAAACGAATAGAAAAAACCCTAAAAAATATTGCATGTCGACGAGGCTGTATAGGTTAAAAGTCTTTAGCCTGGCCTTTCCGGAGCATAATTAACAAAAAAATATTGCCTTAAAAAAATGTAAATATAGACTTATCACAAGTTTTGTTAATTATTATTTTGTTTTCTTTTCAAGTCTTTTCTTTTATTCGCAACTGTGATAAAAAACGTCGTACGATATACGTGTGGAATTGATATTTGCATCTTGGCTTCTTTAACACGCTCGCTACCGCTCGCGCGTCATAAACCGCCTCTATGCAAAGATCAATTTACCACACTTATATCGTAATGTACTATTAGAAAACAAGTGATTGAAATGATATCTTGCAGAATTTAGAAACGGCTTTTAATTTGATATTTGGTACTAAAAATAAAATGGAAAGCATGTACAATAAATTCATATCGAAATAGGTCAAATATTACCTTATGGTCCCCTGTGAGAATGGTGGGAGCTGCTGGCGAATACGATTGTTTGAACCTAGAGTAGGTTGACCATGATCTGAATACTTGGAGTGCAGTTTTTTTCACAATAAGTCTTTTACGCCACCCACATAGGTAGCATTAACCTTAAAAAGTTAAGATTCTTTGGTATGGTCTTTATCTATTGAAATGCATTTTTTTTACAAAACAATAGGTCAGCGTTTGACAAATATCACCTGCCTAGATCTGATCTGATGATCGCGGTAGGTGACGATGAGGTCTAAGTTGTAGTACGCTTTCTTAGAAGATACCTGTTCACTCACTACTTGAAGACCTTCGAATTTAAATACAACATAAATTAAAGGTTAATTTTATATCGTTTCAGGTCTCATCATGCTGACCGGGATCGTGATGTACATATCTGTATTTAAATCTCAAGTGGGCCACAAACTTCGTTATATGACCGTTTTTGATACACCACGTATGTCGTACAGTTACGGATATTCTTTTGGTTTATATTTGGGCGGTTTCATTGCCGCTGAATTAGCTGGGACATCAGCAATATTCCTTTTTTTACAATGGTACCAAAAAGACTGGATAACAGAACTAACAGAAAAAGCCAAAGCCGATTGCCGAGCGTGGGATCGAGAATACGCTTTTTCAGAATTCAGGGAAAGAGATTCAACTTTACTAGAGAGACGAATGATGAAGAGGGATACGTACCCTCCGTCCGGTTCCTCGGCGGCAACTCCTCGGGAGAGGAGACGTTTTATATTCGATGGCGATGAGATGCCACACTGTTCCATACATAAGAATAGAAGAATTAACTTAAGCTCGGCGTCGTTGAAGGACTTGTCATCATCGACGCTGTACGGGTTCCCGGCGGCTCCGCGGCCGACAGCTTGCGACAACTACTTCGAAGAATTCAAAGAAGTGCCTCAGAGTGCTAACACGTTAAGCGGTCTAAGGAGCGCATCGATATTTCAGTCGCAAGCGTCGGTTGCGAGCGGGAGGTTCCTAGATAATTCAGCTGTGGAGCCACCGCCATCTCGTGAGGAGGAACTAGTGACGTTCGGGGGGGCTACGGGGGCGGGAGCCAGGGCCGTGGTTCGAGAGGAGCAGCCCCCACGGCACGACCGCGCCGTCGGCACCGACCCTTACCGCAGGACTACACCCGTCTGATCCCGGAACCGGGTCTCCCGCCCCCATTAAAGCATATCGACAAGTGATAAGACGCTGTGAATTCACGTGCTGTGTAATTAGTTATTATAACCGTTCGTAGACAGTTAAAGTGTCTTTCGAATTTATGAAAGTACAGTGATCTTATGTTATGAAAGATTTACTGTTATTATTCCTTTAATAAACACTGCCATTTGTCTACTTTCTGTTTTACTTTAGGATTTGAGATATTTACCTTATCATGTATAGATAATGTATTTACTATTTCCCGTGGATTGAGCAATAAGGAATAATAATAAAACCAGAATCGACGATTAGATGTTACGATATTATGGCATGTGTTGTGTCCAAAAACAAGGCGTACCATTAAATTAATAATAAATAAACTAAGCCATACAAAGAGCGCATTACCCATGTGCAACACTTCTTGCTAGCTCTAGTGGCTAGCTCGGGAGTATTTTGGCCTTTGGACACAACCGATAAAGTAACTAAAAATGCCCCATACCTTGGCTACCATTCATCATGTTCCGAAGTTAGATGGTCTAAGTGTTCCGAATTATTGCAAACTAGATAATTGCACCTCTTTTTTATTAGTGAATCGTAAAATAAGTATTTAATTAAATTAAAATTCGAATCATTTAAAATTTGGAAGAATTTCGATTGTTCTATAATGCGTTTCAGTATCTGTCAATTGGACGTGTAATAAATAACAAAGTGATTTGTGATTTGTGTTGTGTTATAATATTTTTTATTTTAAGTATAGAATAGGCACAAAATAAGTATTCCACATAATGGGACCTAAACCGAAAAAACCAAAAGCAAAAGCAAAAAAGCCTAAACCAAAAGCAAAAAAGCCGAAAGCAAAAGCAAATCCGAAAGCCAAACAGCCGAAAAAATCCAGAAAGAGGGATGGTCCAGGGTAACTAAATACTATTGACATTTATTAATAATTCGTTAGCCTATCGGAGGACGTTCATAATCGTGATCAACGCGATCTAAGTATAAAAAAGGCCTTTGCCCTGCAGTGGGAAAGTGTAGGCTCTTAATAATAATAATTAATGGTAAGTACACAAAGCCAGTTTACTAAGTGAATATACAAAAACGTGAAGTGTAAAACTCGCGGGCGGGCTTTAGGCGTGGGATCTTGAAAGCAAACATATATTACCAACTAACGTTGATAATAATATAGATATACATAAAGATAAAATAATTATAGCACCTATTATTGAGTTTGGAACACCACAATACGAAAATGGCATAGAGAAAGGAAGGCAACAGAGATCGAATCAAATAGTATTGTTTCTTTTCCAGCTACGCTTCAAGATTCGTAGACTGGATGTTATCTTGGTAAGTCAGACATATATTTTTATTCATTTATATACATGTTAACGGATACAAACAAAAATACTTATATAAAATTAAATTGATTTGCAGGTTTCGCCGGAGAGATCCCCAGACTCCAATTAAGGGATGTGGCTCAAGACTGAAAAATGCAGTAGTTTGTCACTTTAGAGGAGTTTTGGGTATTTTAGTGCCCCTTTGTGTTCTTACTTGGCAAGGATCGAAGGATAAGGTCAGTTAATTTGCTTTTATTCCATCAAAACTACAACCTTGGAGTCTTCAAGTCTAGTATGAAAAGGTATCTTATTAGGCGAACATGCTACATCATCGAACTCATCTGCGCTTCCCATTAGGTGAGATATAAGTCTATTTTGTGTAAAAAAGTACAAGAGCGACGTTTCTTTTAGGATGCAGATTTATAAAAAAGGCTTTTTGGATATTGAACCTTTAAAGGGGTAAAAAGGGCAAGACGCATAAATAGCCAAAAAGTATCTGGTTCGATTCCTGGCTAGGGTAATGACTTTTAGTCTAATTATGCAGTTTCAGTTTTTGTCAAAACTGAGGACCCCGCATTTTCAGCATATATAGCCCTGAAGGCCCGTTTAAAAATTACCCTGTGTTCTATCCGGGCACCATAAAAGATGATCCTGCGATATTTATTTATTTTAATATTATATAGTTTGTTTGCATTGAAGAAGGTCCGAATCAACCGGATTGATTTTGATGAAACTTGGTATGAGGATGTATTGATTCATTGAGAGTTACATTATTATTCTGATATTCTCACGGGATCGGAATTTACGCGCGTAAAACCGCGGAGCGCAGCTAGTTTAGTCCCCCCCCCCCCACGCAAAAACGACGATTTATTAGCATTTTCTACACTCGCAAAATGAATACTACTGTAACATTCCATACATTTTGTAGCACATGATATAAAAGTCGGGGCGGTATAAGTTTACGTGTCTGTATGTGTTTCTCTGTGGCATCGTAGCTCCAGAATGGCTGAACCTATTTTAATTAAGTTTATTTTATAATTTCAGCCTCATATAACAGTTCAATGCATGTGGCTGTTGATGGCTTGGTTTTTCTTTATACAACCAGTGTCCATACCTGCGACTTCGTTTATACCACTATTTCTATTGCCCATGGCTGGGGTTTACTCATCTATGAACACGTGTCAGTGTTATATAAATGTAAGTTCCTTTTTCTTATTTTAATCCTAATTAAAATGAGTTTAATTTATTTTCGACGCCGAGCACATTAAAAACTTTTTGAACTGTTTTAGAAAATTTCAAAAATATTAATCCGCAGGCATTGAATCTCTTTTTTTATTGACCCCTATTTTAGAGTTCCGTACCCAAAGGGTAAAAACGGGACCCTATTACTAAGACTCAGCTTGAGAGTTGATATTTTTATACATTACGTTACTTCTTTTGCCGCTATAACAAATACTGAAAATAATAAAAATATAAGTGGGGTTACCATGCAACATGGAACGAAACCCTTCGTGAGCGAGTTCTACTCGCACTTCGGAGGTTTTTTTTTACTTTTTTCTTTTTTAAATTTAGATGTATCGATGTAATTTTAAATGTATCGATGAAGGTTTACAGTCGTACATGTTATGCTGTCTTTACTTTGATTAACAGTTTGCACATCCCCTCATCCCCTTTTTAAGTGGTGTTGGCTTAGTGGTAGACCTCCACTTTCATTCTGAAGGTTGCGGAGTCAAGTACCGGCCAGCCGTGCATGCACCGATGAATTTTTCTTAGAAATATTGATGTGCGCTAATTGACATTGCTCTTACGGTGAAAGCAAACATCGTGATGAAACCCTTGGCTTAGTTGGCTCCAGAAATATTGACAAGTTCTTTCTTCCGGACATGGTAAAACTAAGCTAAGAGGTGCTGGGCACTCCATCTAATTAGTTTAGACAAGCATTAAGGATTCAATAATAAAGGGTCTAATTGCGGAAAACAACCCGTGTGCAAGATGTAAGATCCTCTTAATTCCCATCATCTTTTTAATCACGGGATGATTAGAAATTTAATTTTCGTTCAGCCGTTGGTCCAAGTTATCTTTTGTAGTCTGATAACTGTACAAGAAGATGATGGACTAAGTACCGATTTATATTTTTCAGGAAAACATTATTTTGTTCATATTGACTGGTATGTTAATACTATGTTTAAACAATTCTGGCTATGATCGGCGTTTGGCTTTGTGGTTCCTATGTTCCGGTGATTCTTGTCAGTTTGCAGGAAAAAGGTAAGAATAGTTTTAGCATCGGGTTTCATTATACTTACTTTATGCCTTTATGGATCTTTGGTCTGAAAACATACCTACTCACCCAATTACTCTGTGCGTCACTCCTGGCACGCACCAACCCCTTTAGCACCATCATCATCATCATCCGAGCGATGTTCCCGGTTGCATCCCTCTTGGGAACCCTGGGTCCGCTTTCCTACTTTTACCCCTCCACTTCGCATGATCTTCGGCATCCTGGTTAGAAAGGCCATTAGCACGCATATCATCCTTCCCGATGTCAAGCCAACACTTCTATGTATCTACCTAGTCTGCCACGACCTGGCGGAGGCGCCATATATGGCAAGACATATGTTCCCCACGTAACTTCCCGGTTTTCGCAAGACGTGACCATACCAGACCCTTCAGCACCACTATGTTGAATTCCTATCATGTTGACTTAGCAAAATGTTGAATTTTAAAATGTTGAATTCGTAAAAGGTAGAATTTTCTGAATCCACAATGTTGGAATTCCTAAAATGTTGAATCTTGTACGGATTTGTTCATTTTTGTGTACTATACAGAACACAAATGATGTGAATGTAAAGGTGACATGGTGTATAGGTGAAGACGGACATTCGGGACGTAGACAACAAATATATAAAATAATTATTTCATTCCAGAATGGTATTCAAATGTTGTACTGCAGGATTTTTCCTATCAATGATAAGTAGTCGCCTTATAGCCGCCTCTACGATTCTACAATATATTACTAAACCTCTAATGGATTTACAGGTAACTTTGTTTATATTTTTGCTTTTTTCCACTGCTCCTGCCCGCAAATGAGTAAACGAAACTTTGTAAAAGAAACACTTTTGTTAGGTAGTTCTTCCGTACAAATTAGTTTTATGCCCCTGCTTATCTGTAAAATTACAGTCGAAAACAACATAAGAAGCCTCTAAAACAGGCCTTTCGCAATATATAAAGATTTATTTTATTTCCGAAAAGTAAGATTGGGTGGTGCGAATCATTTTTACTCGAGCTACTTCGCATTTTCGAAGTACCGATTTGTGTGAGAAATCGTATATTACGAGAAATATTCATGCGCGCGATGGGGGCTATAGTCTTCATTAGCCGTGATTTGTTATTTAAGAAGACTGTCCTTTTATAAGCTAGTTTGCTCATTGTAACTTCAGATTCAGGTTAGAGCCTCCGATTTTCTGCACTTAGGCATCAGTCTGCCCATTGCGCGTGATCTTTGGCTGCTACTTCAGCCAACCCAACTCCGATCAGAAGGGCAGAATCCTCCTGATGTAGTCCTTGCATGCTTCTTGGAGTGTTGTTAGGTTGCCAAGTATATTGGCCCGGTAGGCCGGTATGCAGCTAGGTTCTCGCACTCGCAAGACTACGTGAGCGATGGTCTCTTCGTCAAACATACACGCTCTGCAAAATGGGCTGTCATCATTTTAACTTTTATTATTTTAGTATCAAACGTCGGGAGCCAGAGCCACTGAGCCTTCCTATGACACAATACGGTATATTTTAGGCAGCGCTACAACCACTTCGTGTGCAATTGGTATGTCTATTGTCTTAGTTTCAATGCACTGTTTCTCCTGTCAATGCACCGCATCTGTCTGCCTAGCTTTTATAGGAAACTTATTCATCATAAACATTAAGTTTTCTTTGGTTAAAATGTGTATTATCTGTAAAATTGCAAAAGTGAACACACGCCTCCGTGCATTAACTTTTGAAATTTTAAATATTTATGAATAAGGTTAGCTTAATACTGACTAAAAAATCACTCTCTTTCATATTCGAGTTGGAATAAGTCAAAGTAGAATAGAATTAGTTGTTCTTCCCAAGTTCTTTCACCTTGTACGAAAAAAAAATCATATCTAGGTATATGTATATTTATATTTAAAATTAAAGGATTATAATAATTAATAATAATATAAAACGAAACGATACGATTTTAATTCTTCACGCAAAAATTACTGAACCTACGGTCCATATTTTTTATTTAAAATGGTGTTATGTACCCCTCATTTTACTTTATTTACCATGTTTTCAGGAAGTATTGCAATTATGCATGCTGCTCCATCGACTTTAGCGTTCAGAACATTATTTCACGAGTAAGCATATTGTTTAATTTATATTATTTTATGGCCTAACTGAAAAAACTGAACGTTTGTTCGTTTTGACTGAACAGTTCGACTATACTAACTCCACAGCTAAACTTAAGGTGTGTAACCGCCTTACTTTGTTACATATTAATTATTTGTATTTGTATTAGGCGTTATAACCGTGCTTGCTTTGGGTTTAAACTCGTGTGGTTAATTACTAAGGCATGGGTATAACGATTTATTTTATTTTACAGAAGTGGTACATATCCTGATATTTTCAATTATTTACAATACTCCGCTTTCGCTTTTCCGACTGCAGCTATCATGAACTTGGTGAATATCGGCTATCACATGTTGCTTATGACTTGGTAAGTAAATGTCTTTAAAGTTCTGTCCTAACCTAATCTATCTGGCATTTATACCTTTCTGGCACCTTTACATTGCTTTTTTTGCTATTTATGCTAAGACTAGCTGTTGGCCGCGACTTCGTATGCGAGGTAGTTTTGTTTTATGTACCTTGGATTTTTTATCACCAATGGATTTTTCTTAAGAAAAATTTATGTGCGCTAATTGACATTGCTCTTACGGTGAAGGAAAACATCGTGATGAAACCCGCGGCTTAGTTGGCTCCAGAAGTATTGACAAGTTCTCTCTTCTGGACACGGTCGACTAAGCTGAGAGGGTAGTAGGTGCTGGGCAAGCCTACTCCATCCTCACGCAAAAGGGACCCAATTAAAAAGAGTCCGGAAAAAGCCCACATACGTACATACATACATGTACCTTCCTCTTAAATCACTATCTATTTAAAAAAAAAACCGCTTGAAAATTCGTAGTTTTAAAGATTCAAGAATACATATGGACAGACAACGGAAGCGACTTTGTTTTATACTATGTAGTGATAGTGAAGTGAAACTCTCTGCAGGGCAAGCATGGTCGGAGACATTTTATCCACAGGGAAAGGACAAATAAGTCTTTCCGTCTGTCAGTTTTGTCCACCCCGCGATCATGGGGCGCAAGGGGGTTATACTATCCACGGTAGACAAAACGGGGAATACGTTTTTTATTTGCTATTAACTATGGCTTCGCACGGCTTGTGCATTTTGCCAGTGTCAAGTAATATTTTTCATCAAATTATGACCCGATTTTTCATAAATCGGGCCTAAAGTTTTTCAAAACAGTCAAAGTCGTCATAGTCCGTCAAGTCAGGGGCTATAGTAAAGCGGTGGCAAGTTTACCATAACCTTAATAGGAGATTTGGAGGCAACGAGAAAACTTCATGTTTGACACTGATTTTTACTTTCACTACACTAGTGCACAGAACTAAATTGAATAACATTCCACCAGAATTATACAATTCAACTCGGGTTACAACTAAGTTTCATGAAAATAAAACTGCAGCACGACATGTTGTTAACTCGTCCCCGCCAAAACTCCGGGGATACGTTTATCCCCGTAATTATTGCCAATATAAGAAAACCACAGAGTACATAGAATGTAGTCGCTTCTTATCAATGTAATTTGTTTGACTTAATTACTCTATTGTCTTCCATAAGTCTCCATGCTAAAGGCGGGAAATAGATATCCATGTGTTATATCAAATGGGGATATATCTACTTATCCTTTCCGTTGCATAAAACTCATAACTGCCATGACCATGCCCCTATGTTTTGTTTTTGGTTTTTCAAATCTCAATTTCTATGATAATTAGAAAATGAAAAACAAAGACATAGGGGCATAGTCATGGCAGTTATAGGTTTTATGCAACAAAAATATTTGTGCTAGTGTCAGTATACAAGGTGGAAACGTTTGTATGAAGAGAGCGCCGGTACTTTCATATTAAGCTTCGTTTTCTTTTTATTTTACAGCACTGCAAAAAAGAAACCAATGAGTATTGCCAGTATGGCTTTCTTCCGAGCCGCCATCATGAAATACAAGAAAGAGATACCCAAGATAATGACAAAACACGAGTTGGTATGGTATACATTTTTCATGGTCTTTTATTTCTGTTGCATGCTGTGATGTGTGATTGATGCATGTGGAATACAATGGAAATAACAAGAGTTTCGTATCATTATTTTCTGTTTTTAGTATATTTATTGTTATAGCAGTAGCAGAAATAACATCTGTGAAATTTTCAACTGCCTAGCTATCACAGTTCATGAGATATAACATGGTGACAGACAGACATACAGTGAAGTCTTAATAATAGGGTCCCGTTTTTAAATATAGTAAAACTCACACCTTGGACACCATGCCTACTATCTACTTGTTGCCTACATAACAGCGATGCTAGCCTAATGGTGAATAAAATTCATTCCGAATGTCGTGAATTCGAAACCCGACCGGCCGCGCACCAGTGGATTTTACTTATGATACATTTATGAGCACTACAAACGTTGCTACGTTGAAATAAAATATTGTGATCGTGATGAAACCCGCGGAATTATAAAATTAATAAGGGATAAATATTTTTATGGCGAGCCTTCATTTTGAGTCCAGAAAGTTTCTTTAAAAGTTTCTTTATTTATAATAGCTATCTCTAAAAATTATGACTATTTTATTTGTAATCCTGTAATAAACTCTGTTTTTATAAATATTTAGAATTTCATAATTTAATTATAAATATCAGAACCCTATATAGCAAGTCACCCCATATGCACTTGGCCGGTTTTTATTATTTTGTTAATAAAATAAGACAAGGAAATATTTTTGTAGTATGAAATATTACTCTTTATGTTATGCTTATATAGTCCACAGGGGCAGGCCCCCATAATCTGCGCTTGGTGGTGGTTGTAGTGATTTTCCATGGCAGCCCATTCGGTTCTCTTTGATAGCTGCGTCGTGATTCCAACATAGCATCAAATTCTGCCATTGCTTTGGCGTCATCCGGGTGAATGTCCTTCGGGTTAGGTGTCCCTATAAAGATAATAATTATCTATGTCTGCGTTTCTTTTTTGGAACTTGGTACAGTTCCTGGGAAAAATGTCATCAGTAAGGGCAGGTCATAGAATCGCTCTGTTACTCCGATAAAAATATGCGTTTCTTTTTTTGGAACTTGGTACAGTTCCTGGGAAGAATGTCATCAGTAAGGGCAGGTCATAGAACCGCTCTGGTGCTCCGAGAAAAATATCTGCGTTTCTTTTTTCGGAACTTGATACAGTTCCTGGGAAGAATGTCATAAGTAAGGGCAGGTCATAGCACCGCTCTGTTGCACATTGCCCAAGCCGCGCGAAGCCATAATTTGACATGACAGCTGTCAGTGAAAGCGATTTTCCCTAGGGCTGAAAGTTTTTCTTTCTACACGCTCTTCAGGCATCTTTAGACCTACTTTCGGAGTATAAGTAATGAAAAATACCTTTCTTTGTTTGAGTTAGGAAAAAACTGAAGTATCTTAGCAGGCTTCACTTACCTTTAGGCAACCTATCAGTATCTACACCCAGTTTCTTCATTTTTTTTATTTTTTCTATACGTCTCGCTTCGAATTTGTCTTTGACTTGACGGAACAATTCTTTTTCCAATCTTATTTTATTGTAATCACCCTCTGGAAAGAGAAATTACATACAAAACTAGCTCGATATATCACCTCGTATTTTTTAGATCGTCTTTTGGTTAAATATTTTTTCCATTGTCTATTGTTTCCATTTTTATCGTTTTTGTTTATGTCCCTAAAAAATAATGATGTGGAACTAGTGATAACTTACAAAATTACTAAAATTTAACATTAGTTTCATTTAGGTATTTTCTATAACATTTCATAGGTTGGTAACTTTTCGTCTTTTTGTTACTATTTTTTCCATACAAGTTTTATTAAATTTTCCGATGACTTTTTTTGTGTATTTTTTCGCAGCACTTTTTTGTCATTTACAGGATGGTTCTATTTTTTAT
The DNA here is from genome assembly GCA_951213275.1 of Idaea straminata. Classification (NCBI taxonomy): domain Eukaryota; kingdom Metazoa; phylum Arthropoda; class Insecta; order Lepidoptera; family Geometridae; genus Idaea; species Idaea straminata. The sequence goes on from OX577856.1 coordinate 9,034,307, forward strand.
GAGGTAGGGTTTTTTGCATTGGGCTCTCGGACTATAGTTCCATCATGGAACTGTTAACAATACTAGATGTGGTGACGTAGCTATGTGTGATAAAAAAGATAATTACTAACGTATGACATGGTAGGCATTCATAGTAACAGTCAGGTTGTGCGTCATGTTCTTGAAGTCATGGAGGTTAGAGTACGTTCTATAAATCTAAAAAAAATCATAATTTTTTTTTATTAAAACAAAAAACTTAGGTGGTAATAAAAACAAATAACGATCGTTCTCAGCTGCAAAAGTTATAAACTGTATTGCAATGGAAGCCCCCTCTTCCATAATTGGGTATGCAGATAGTTCTATTTGCTCTTACGGTAAAGGAAAATATCGTGATGAGTGGTTTAGTTGGCTCCAGAAGTATTGACAAGTTCTCTACTCTGCACATGGTCGACTAAGTTGAGAGGGTAGTAGGTTCTGGGCAAGCCTATTCCATTCTCACGCAAAATGAACCCAACTCCAATTGCGGAAAACAGCTCGTATACAAGTATAACTATGTATTGGTATCAAGAAATAAAAAACAAACGGTAAAGGAAATATTATTCGAAAAACATGTAAAGTGCGATAATTTGAGATGAGATGGTTATGATGTGTGTTTGTGTATAAGTGTACAGTATGAGTCATAAGTACACTATCGGTTTTCTATAATCTAATACCTTTAAACGAGCAATTTTTGTATATATAATTAGCATCTCGAAAACGGCTTCAACGATACTCTTGAAATTTAGTATGTGGGGGGTTTTCGGCTCAAGGAATCGATTTATCAAGGTTCCAGGAGCCTTATTCTGCTATTTTGCATTAATGGATTTACCATTGTCATTATATCGAGAATCTGTTGATATTATATCGAGATTGTTACTTTATTTGGTATTCTGCTAAAGATTTAATAACATCGCAATATAAACGCTATGGAGTCTCAATGGAATGGTAATAGATACGTCGCTGGTGTTGCCTACCAACATGGTATATGTTGCTAAGCGATATACCGTTTTGACAACTATCAAGATTCCATTGAGCCACGATTCTAGAGCAGAATACTAAAGTGATTCAGTGGTGCATCAGTGGTGTTTCGATAGAATAGTTAATATCAGAAGAATACCAATTTGACATGTAATGTCATATTTTTTACATTAAATGTCTATAACGATTCCATCGACACTATTGATACACAATTGTATTAGCAGAATTAGGTCCCTGGTCCGAAAAAAGCTCGATTGCCGAGATATAGGCATTTGAAAAACCGTGTTGTAAGAAACTATCAGCGCCATGACAGATGAGGGCAACGCTGGGTAAAAAAGTAAAAAACTCTTTATACTTTCCATAAATACTGGCCGGTATCGTGAAAAAAAAAATGCTGCCATTGACTGTCAAAGTCAAAACTGCCCCTATAAAAGTTGTAGGTTTCGAAGTTTATCGGTAAGTATGTTATAGGTATTTATTAATAATCAGGACCTCGGAAACGGCTCCAATTATTTTCAACATGTTAGCTATGTCTTTAATTGGCCGAGTTGGTATAAGCCGCCACCAGCTACACCAAACGACGTTGGTTCGATCCACAGGTTACGTTGTTATAATGTTCAAATAGTGCTGCACATGATTGTAAACGTTACGGTGGTAGAGCCTTTTGACTGTTGATTGTACCTATGTTTGTTTGTAATGTGATTATGGAAACAGCGTTTATTAGAGCATTACCTCTAGCATGTGTTCGAAAGTTTCCTGGATGCCTGCAGCTAATGTCCCCAGCTCGTATGTTAATGTGTATTTATATTTTTCTTGAATGGAATTGGCTTGACTTATTTTTAATGTTACATCTGTAGATTTCAAAAAGTTCAGATGAAGACGTTTTGGGTAAATTTTAACCTGTACCTAGTGCCTAGCTGTATATAAAGAACTAGTGTTCTTTCTCCCTCCTCCTGCCTGTCGGCCTGTAATTTTTTTTTCTTAATATTTCCTGAATCTGGCTAGTATTAAGTAAAATAAAACCTTTCGACGTATAATAATACCATATACGCGAAACATCACCCTTACGCATAATGCCCTACTCGAAAAATACCACTTACGTAGGTACGCAAAAACCAACGGAGCAGAACACCAACTTAAATTTTAGAGACGTTACTTTTTATCAGTTTGCTAACTATCAGTGTGATTCAGAAAAAAATCAAATTGTGTTTTCCTTCTACTTGACAGTCATAGCAAATAAAAAAAAAACATCTAATACGTTGGGCACTGTTACCTAATTGTCAATTAAAGAAACGAAATTGTTCGTATTGCAGAACTTTTTGCGGGCCCTGTAAATGGTATCTTGTTTTTGTTGGACTGATGGTAGGTTTGGGTTAGTGGTAAATATTTAACAAGGTGGTGTTTTGCGTTTATTCCACTACACTTAGTGGTAAATATTTTAGAAGGTGGTGTTCTGCGTTTATTCCACTCCATTTAGTGGTAAATATTTTACAAGGTGGTGTTTTGCGTTTATTCACTACACTTAGTGGTAAATATTTTAGAAGGTGGTGTTCTGCGTTTATTCCACTCCACTTAGTGGTAAATATTTTACAAGGTGGTGTTCTGCGTTTATTCCACTACACTTAGTGGTAAATATTTTAGAAGGTAGTGTTCTGCGTTTATTCCACTCCATTTAGTGGTAAATATTTTACAAGGTGGGGTTTTGCGTCTGTAGAATTGTTCGAAGTTAGTATTTGACGTTATTATTTCTACTAATCCGCAAAACACCATAAAAACCACGAGTTTGTTTCGCTGAGGTGTTATGGTTTTATATGTCGAAGGGATTTTTTGAACAAAACTCGTCAAAAGTATGTGAAAAAATAGATAAAACTATAGACAGATTAATACATCAGATTAAAAACACTTAAATATTAAGATGCAAAAATGTTACGTAACTGGTATCTTTCGTCGTATTTTTTGTAATTTCTTCTTCTATACATATAAAATTCTTTGTCATGAATTACTGACTGACTGACGGATCAACGCGCAGCCTAAACCGCTGATCGTACAGACCTTAAACTTGGAGAGTGTGTTATTTGTATGACGTAGGCATCCAATAGGAAGGAATTTCTGAAATTATACCTCTTAGGGGGTAAAAAAGGGAGGCAAAGTATGTATGGAACGTAACTCTAACTGCGCAACTCCTTGGTACATGTTCAACTTTAGCGCGGACGAAGTCGCGGGCAAATGTTAGTTACCTTTTATTATTTCAAGAGTCATCCCTTGCCAGGGTAACAACATATAACACTCTATAAATCTCGCATTACTTAAATTAGGGAGCTCAGTCGGGGGCCTTCTAGTAGACTTACATCCGACGTTGACGAGCAAGAAGAAGAGCCATAGCGCTGAAAAACATAATAAAAGACATTGTAAATAAGGTTGATGACCAACGTCTCCCCTAGCGGATCGTCTTGATTTGTCTTTCGATCTCTTGTCGCACGATGGGGTATACATTTAATACATTTGTATAAACCAACAAATAATATTTTGTTACTTAATGTCCTAAGGTGTTATGTTTAGAAGATGTGAGCCAATAAAATTATAAAAAGAAATCGTTTGAGGATTTCATATTTCGTGTCGCGGCATAAAGTAATATTTCCAAGTGATTATCCTTATTTGTCTGCTATGTGTCCCAACAATCATCTTCATCAATACCACTAAGAAGGCAGAGTTCTGCACTTAACGTAAAGCGTCAATTGGATTTTGCATAAACCAAAGTAACTGAATATATACTAATTGAATATGCTTTAACGAAAATGTTTATTATACCTACCATACTTATACATTAGGTCACATGAAATTATATCAATAATTCATTATTTAATTGGACCGTTATATTAAAAAATCATATTATAGGAAATTAGGTCATGTGACCATGAATTTTTGTTTTTATTAATATAAATATTATTAATATAAAACTACGCCTTTGTTCCGTGACGGTCTAAAGATGTGATTTTTAGACAAATCTTATATGTCTTCATGCGTAAAAAGCCGCCTTATTAAAGAGGAACGTGGCCGGCCAAATCAGACACATGCCAAATGGAACTGTTCCATTTAAAATTCAGTGTGATTGTGTTTAGCGTGTTCTATTTAATAGGCTCTATGAACTATCTGCAAGCCTGTTTGAAAAATCAGTACATGAAAAAACTTACAGAAAATCCACCAAAGGTACCTTTTTAACTTTATCAAATTCATTTTTACAGACTTTATAAAGATGGACGATTGAAATTTTCATTCGCTCGCGATTATGAGAAAGCGTTAAAACAACAACATAATATGATTTTTAATTAGAAAGCAATAAAAAAATGTGTAGGTATGAATTTACATATAACTATACACTTATCAAATAATTAATTGATTTTAATTCCAGTTATTCCATTTGATTACTAAGAATGCGATTAAAAACTAATTCCTGTCTATCCCCAAATGCTGTCTCTAATATTTCCCGAATTCAAGGACTGACAGGAATAAAATAACTACCTACTTTGTTCTCGTCTGTCCCCGAATTGTAGTTCGAAAATAAGCAGAAAAAACAAATCAAATCGGGTGCTGATTCTGAATCTGTGGTCGGTTTTCTGTTAATCGTTTAATACGTTTTTGGGAGTGCGGATCCGTTTTCGGATCAGAATTGATAGCTGACACTCAGATTTTAAAGTCAGCAACTCTGAAAGCGTATTAAACGATACCCCGCTTAATACGTTTTCGGGGTTGCTGGCTTCGAATTCAGGATCCGTTTTGGATCAAAGTTAACACCTATAGAATTTCTGGGGTATCATAAAAAAGGTCTAAATAAAAAAATGGCAAAAATAATATTGAAGACATAATATTAACTTACTTTCCCAACGCGATGACGTTTGGTTTTGTTATTAGATATTTTGATGTGTGTTTTATTTATAAGAGTTTATTCATTGGGATTTTAAAATTTAAAATTATGTGGTTTTTGTAACTCCTGCCAATATATTTGTTTTTTTTCGTTGAAGAAAATACCGTCATACCCGAATACTGAAAGGGTTCTATTGGCGTTTATGTGTATGCTTTAATAGGATAGGAGCGTCTTAAATATTTAGGGGACCCCTAAAATTTGAGTATTTTGAGTATTCGTGCGTCAATTACTCGTTTTGTTTTCATATAGTTAAGATTTTAAGTGTAACCCATCTGGCCCAGTAACTTGGTCCGGCGCCGGGCCACATGGGAAAACAAAGTTTTAACTGGCCTAGTGATATATTTATCGGGCCAGATGACACAAATCAAGGGGGGGGGGTAAGGGGAGAAAAGAAGATACGCCTCGTAACTTGTGAAATACTACTAACTACATGCATCGATGAAAGGAATTAAATTTATAAATCAAACTGCTTAGTATACAATATATATTATATCATTGGGCCAGTTAAAACTTTGTTTTCCCGTGTGGCCCCACGTTACTGGGCCAGATGGGATACACTCGGGATTTTACGAAGTTGGGCAATGGCAACACGTTCCAATAAACACATAGTCATAAAGTACATAACAGTTTAATGCTATTTATTTATTTATATAATGTAACACAAAACAGAATACATAAATAATAAATAAATAAATATTGCAGGACATTCCACACATTGCCATCTAGCCCCAAGCTAAGTAACTAGACCTGTGTTATGGGTGCTAGACAACGTATAAACTACTTATATACATTTCTTTTGTAAATATATACTTATAATACATAGAAACAACCAGACCATACATCTAAGCATAAATACTTGTCTGAGGCGAGAATCGAACCCGCAACCCAGTGATTGACAGTCCGGCATGGTGACCATTGATCCAAATGGGTCGTCAAGTTATATATCAAGTAGGTACTTAAGATTAATATAAAAAATAATTTGAAGACTATATCCTAAAATATGTGTACACAGCATGGTTATTTAATACCTAATTTAGAGTCAATTCATTGGATTTTTTAGTACTTAAAAAGACAAAATAAACATTAAGCATTTTTTAAATTTTAAGTTTTTTGTTGAAAACATCAATTGTATCGTTATGAATGAGATCGTCGCTATATCATAAACTACATGATCAATATCATACGAGGCGTTAAGGCGCTCTTCCAGTACCGTGTGTAGGTATTCACATTACATTAGCCTTGCTCTCAAAAACGTAGCGTGCTACGTGCTAACTGTTATATTTGATCGATATGCAAAACATTTTAGCATTATTATCCACAAATATAGTTCCTAGAGGTCAAAACCTATCATTTGATTCATTTTTAGAAACAAACGTTAACTATTTTTGAATAAAACCCGATAAACAATCTAATAATTCTCTGTTTTCTAACATTTTGTTTATCGAACGAAGTGGTTCATATCATGTTTTCAACCACAATAAACAAAAATATGGTTATTAAACTACAATATCCATTTATATCCAAATAACAAAAAAAGAGTATTTTATTACTTAGAATTGCTTAAAACAAAGGTCGATTTTGGTAGCTTTATTAGCACCTGCCCTTAACAGCTTATAATAATCGATCTTTGATCATGTTAATAATGTGCTTTGATTGATTTCAGATGACAATATTTTTCGTCTTTTTCTATTTGATTATATTCTTTACCCGTTGGTGTACATGGTTAAAGATGGGCTGGGCTGACTTCAGTAAGAAAATGTATGGAGGGAATGATGATGTACCAGGGTAAGAATTCTTATTTTAACTTAGAATATAATATTATTTATTTGCAACAAAATAAGAGATCATAAAGTCTTCAAAGATATTAACTAACAATCGTTGCAAAACGGACCCCAACTCAGCGAAATGCTAGTCTTTCCACTAGTGCTGGTCTTCCGTTGAGGCCACTGCAACTATTAACCATATAACTATACTAATCAAAACTTATTCGATTATGCAGTATTTCAAAATTTATAAAACACTAATATACAATATACTTACTAGCTGCGGTACTAATTGAAAATCTTATATCTTTAAATGAGCAATTCTTGGATATATATAATTGGAATCTCGGAATCGGCTCCAACGATTATCATGAAATTTGGTATATAGGGGGTTTCGGGGGCGATTAATCGATCTAGCTAGGAATCATTTTTAGAAAATGTCATTTTATTCGTGTTTTATCGAAACTTACTTTTTTTTTATCTGAAAATTATGACTCTTCCTGACATCTATTGGCGAACTACTAATACTATTTTTTGTGAACAATAAAGTTATTCCAGCAGATGGCGTTGTTAAGTAACACGAAGTCAATGAGTGTTTGCTTTGAGGTTAGACTAAGTAAAAAAAAAAAAACCGAGCAAAGCTCGGTCATCCAGGTACTAAATATTGTAGGACATCCCACACATCGCCATCTAGCCCCCCGCCATAGTAATTAGACTTGGGTTATGGGTGCTAGACAACGGATATACTACTTATATATATTAATTGTAAATATATACTTTTAATACATAGAAACAATCAGACCACAGACAAATATCTAAGCATAAATACTTGACTGAGGCGGGAATCGAACCCGCAACCCTGTGTTTGGCAGTCCGCCATGGTGACCATTGTGCCAACTGGGTCGTTAATTATTATGAACTAGCAGCGCGGTTTCACCCACGTAACTCCCGATCCCGTGGGAATATGGGGATAAAAAGCAGCATATTATGCGCTAATCCAGGTCTCCAGCTACAACCACAATTTTGATAATTTTATTTTGTTTCAGGTGCATGGATGCAACAACGGCTGCTATGTTTGTTATTGTTCTGCACACCATACCCAAAGGATTTACATTCTGGGTTGTACTCTGCGAAAATAGTAAGATCATCTGACCATAGACGATTTGCTGACATTTTTTTATTTTTTTTTTAATATTACAGGACATTCCACAGTTCGCCATCTAGCCCCAAGCTAAGTAACTAGACCTGTGTTATGGGTGCTAGACAACGGGTATACCACTTATATACTTTTCTTTTGTAAATATATACTTATAATACATAGAAACAACCAGACCACAGACAAATATCTAAACATAAATACTTGTCTGAGGCGGGAATCGAACCCGCAACCCTGTGTTTGGCAGTCCGGCATGGTGACCATTGTGCCAAACCGATCGTCATTGGATTTTTATTAAATTAATTTGTGAAACAAAAAATGAGCAATCATACCATATTTAATAAAAACCGATATTTACCATACAATAGATATAATCGATACAAACGATAGCTCAAAACGAGACAAACTATCGATACTATGGATAGTATCGTTGCTCGCGAAGAATAAACTATCGATAGCCCGCCAATTGGCAATGGTATTGAGCTATAGATATTATCGATAATATTGATATCGATAATAATATAGGCTTTTTCAGATGAAAACTAAAGATAGTTCGGCAACTCTAACGCTGGGTCAGTGCCCCCCGTACCCTATTCTGTGCCATTTGCTGTCTGATTGCCTGTTTCAACGTTTCTACCCGATTATACTTTATTACATCTTACATTTTTTTTATTCCAGAAAAAAGTAAACTGCCCGCTCTTAAAAGGGAATCAACTATTTTATGGTGGCGTTTCGTCGACAAAAATTTAAATTATGCCTACATGTTTTTAATAGGTTAGTACCCAATTTAATATTTAACAATAAAGCTCTGAAGGCCAATTATCGTTAATAACAATATCACTAATTTCGATTATAAAAAATATTATTGAGAAACTCAAAGCTAACGTTGAGACTATAGAGCTAATTTTGAGCTGCTTAGATAGATAGATCTTTATTGTACCACAATAAACTCTTATTCTAACATAAACTTCTGTTACAAAAACAATATTAAACCTAACAATATGGCACAATAGGCGGCCTTATCGCTAAAAGCGATCTCTTCCAGGCAACCTTTGGATGGACAAGAATTAAAGAAGGGGATGGGTGGGTTGTACATAAAGAGAGAGGAATATAAGGAGGCAAATAAAATAAAACATACATACACACATACAAACTTTCACAATTATAATATTAGTAGGATATGATAGTTTTTATTATCGAATTTTTATTATTTTCAGGTTCTGGCGTGGCTATAGCTGCAGCATCTAAGTCTTCAGGATTGTATCTTGAAATACTCGATAATCTAGGAAAAACAGTACTAACCAATCATTCGCTCAACATTGGTCTACTTATTGTTTGTTTTATCTCTGTTGCATTAGCGAATATTATGCCCGGTGTGGCTGCACTCGTTGTTTTCCTACCATTCATTATAGCAGCAGTAAGTGTCAAATATTAGTAGAACACTGAACTTAAGAGGAAAGTACCAGCGCTCTCTCTATACAAACGTAGTCGACTGTTTTTGTTGCATAAAACCTATAACTACCAAGACTATGCCCCTATGACTTGGTTTTTTTTTTCATTTTCTAATTATCATGGAAAGTAAGAGTAAAAAAAAATATATATATAAAAATAAAACATAGGAGCATGGTCATGGCAGTTATAAGTTTTATGCTGAAAAAATATTTGCTCTAGTGTCATTATTCAGGGAGGAAACAGTCGACTACGTTTGTATGGAGAGAGCGTCTGTACCCTTTCTTCTTAAAGCTGGAAACACACGCCCGTATTCACAAACAGTACTTGAGTTGCTCATGGATAACTGCGGTAAATGCGGCCCTATGATTGGCCAATTATGTGCTGCTCTCTTTACTCTAGTGAATTAGCGTCTTATTTGCGGCTGACGCATACAGCCGCAAATCAGTCGCGCGCACTATGCAATCTCATAGGTTTGATTGTGAAAACGCGTGACATTATCAGCAATCGATAGCCGCGACTGATTAGTGCACGGTCGTATGGCATCCAGCGGCCCAGCCCCCTTAGACAAGATTGCTTTCTATTAGCGATATCGCCAATCGATAGATTAAATTATATGAAATTGACATAAAGAATTGTATAAAATTTGCATAACATGAAACTAATCTATAATTTTTTTGTCTAATGCAAGACTACGTGACTTTTCGTTGATTTATGTCGATTTTACCGAAAAAAACGATTGGCGATATCGCTAATAGAAAGCAATCTTGTCTAAGGGGGCAGATCGCTATAAGACGTCCAAACGCCAAGGTTACGTCCGCGACTTAAGGCCAGGTGCTAATAAAGCTACCAAAATCGACCTTTAGGAACTATATTTGTTGATAATAATGCTAAAATGTTTTGCATATCGATCAAATATAACAGTTAGCACGCAGCACGCTATGTCTTTGAGAGCGGGGGCTAAGTTAATGTGAATACCTACACACGGTACTGGAACAGCGCCTTAAGTCCGACAGTGAGCACAGTTCTTAAATTTATCATTACACAGATGCTTATAAATCGCGGCTGTCCCAGCATAACCATAATGTGTTCCCAGCTTAACTTTATTATTTGACTAGCTCCGCCTCGGGGTTTCACCCGCGTAAGTAGGTAAGTCAAAGAATTTCGAAATCAAAAGATTAGGACGCCGAATTTCATCCAAATCGGTTCAGTCGTTGGACAGGGAACAAATAAATCAAAAAAAATTTCGGATTTATAATAATACCAGCTGCGCCCCGCGGTTTCACCAGCGTAAATCCCGATGCCATGGTAATATCGGAATAAAAAGTAAACAAATCAAAATTTATATATATGGAATCATACAATTCGCATGAAATCTCATTGACACGTCTTAAAAACTAAGGGTGTATTTTCGTAGTGTGACAAACATCCGGTGCCGACGACGACGACGCCGGCGGCATTCTTCAGGGCAACTGAAGAAAAAACCGAAGTGGGCGAATATGTCAAAAACTATTATTTGTGCGCGTTGGCGGTTGGCATTGGGTCCTCTTTCGGCTTCATGTCTCCATTTATGTACACCCCGGCGTATTTCTCCCATTATACCGCGAAAGTACCCAAGTTGAAGATGGTAAGTAAATTTAATGAATTATGAGATTACCGGGTTCAAACAGACAAACAGACAAACAGACAAACAGACAAACAGACAAACAGACAAACAGACAAACAGACAAACAGACAAACAGACAAACAGACAAACAGACAAACAGACAAACAGACAAACAGACAAACAGACAAGCAGACAAACAGACAAACAGACAAACAGACAAACAGACAAACAGACAAACAGACAAACAGACAAACAGACAAACAGACAAACAGACAAACAGACAAACAGACAAACAGACAAACAGACAAACAGACAAACAGACAAACAGACAAACAGACAAACAGACAAACAGACAAACAGACAAACAGACAAACAGACAAACAGACAAACAGACAAACAGACAAAAATTCTAAACTACCCTTTTGTCTTCAGCTAACGATTTTAAGGCGACCTGTGTATTTTTTTCTGGATATCTTACAATTACAGATTTTTTGATGTCTACAGATTTATTATATGTATAGATTAAGATCCCGCCACCGAACTTTCGTGATTTTATAAAAGCTGAGAATTTCTCAGCGCATGTCCCCAACACAGATATGAACGTTGTGCATGATGAACTTCAGACTATAGTGACTTGGAGACTTATCAGGTAACAAAGCCAAGAATCGAACCTGTCAATTTTGCAAAAAACAGAAAATAAACTATCTACTAAATAGTCCGAACAAAGCTTAAACATTTGGTTTGGATAGGTGAGCCCGTTCTTGAGTTATAAAATTACAAAGATAAGTTGCATTTATTTTTATGGAAATAGATTGTACCCATCGTTGCAAATACCGATAAATTCTTGAAAAAAAAAACAAATTATGGCAAATAAAAGGAAATCACTCTATTATCCCTACACCTTTGTGGATCTTTTTAAACAGACATTTTCAATATTATCGAATGTATGTAGCAATATTAATTGTTATTAACTATTTCAATATTATAATTAGCAATTATTTTTGGCTATATAATATTACATGACATATTAACACACGAACTTTCACATACTTATTAGTAGGATTCTCTTAATTTAACTCGTATCTTAATTTTATTAGAAGTAAAACAATCACTCCTTTACCGAATCACTTCTTCTCACTCCTTTATCGATTTTATCTATCTATCTTTACCTATATAAACATTTGACTGACATCTGTCTTGTAGTCATGGCTATTCTAGGAGTAAAAAGTGTTTTGTATTTCTGTGGAAACATGTGATGAACACCGGCAGCACTCACAAAAAAGTGTGACATCATCGCCTCTCACGTTCCTACATAACAGACAATCATTTTTTATGATTTCTTTCTATTTGATTTTCTATTGTTTCAGGCAAAATACAGTTTCGGAGCCGCGATCATATGTTGTGCGATTCTGTGGGTGTCATTGGTGTATTACGCTCCATTGATATGGGATCCTTCAAAAGAAGGTATTTTGGAAGTGACTAAACCCGAAATCGCGGTCTTGACTACTAAAGCCGCAGAAACGACTACTGTATTCAAACGACTACTCTGAGGCATTAATAAGTAATGTAATTTTTAGCCTTGGACTCGTCCCATTGTTTTCCTTTTTGCCGACAGTCATCGAGAAAAGCTTTTACATCGGAAGTACCACCACATTTTCCCATAAACTGGACGACCTAGTTGGCATAATGGTCACCATCCCGGACTGCCAAACATGGTTCTGCGGGTTCGATTCCCACTTCAGACAAGTATTTATGCTTAGGTATTTGTGTGCGGTCTGGTTGTTTCTATGTATTATAAGTATATATTTACAAAAGAACACCGGTTGCATTTCGATTGCAAAAAATACCCTCAAAGTAGAGCTTATTTTCAAAAAGCTGTTTTTGAGCTATACTAGGTATGTTTTTTTATAATTTTAAAAATAAAAATATTTTTTAAGGAACTTGTATTAGTCAGTAAGGCTTTCTAGGTACCTATATAACTTTAGACGCTAAGCTTCAATATGGCCCGCATGTTGACATTGTATAAGACTTAGTTCTGCTGCTTACGCGTGCGTTTAGAAAATTCGCGAAAAGTTTGCGTTATTGCCTAAGTCACATATGATACGTGACTTGTTACAACGAACCATGTAAAGTATTCCCAACGTCTCATATGAGACGTATTTGAGTTGCAACCGACCACGATTTCAACACAACTTTTCCTTGCGCTATAAAATGTGTTACAGTAATTGGTCTGTATTTACTAGGCAATAAGAAGTCAGTAGAAAGTTTATGTAGGTAGTACACTTATTACTACTAGCTCTCTCTTTCTTTAATTTTCTCCTGACAAAGTATTTGACAGCCATTAGGGTATATCTCGAGCATGATTTCAAAATATCGCATAGTTTTTTTTCTGTGGGATACCTTCTACTGAGTTCTGATAGCCTAGAACTTTCAGACCAATCACTATCAAACAATTTACACAGTAACAGAAAGTGATGTTGTAAAGGCTTGCTCTATTAGGAATCAGTATACCTCCTACAGAGTTCTTACAGCTTAGTACAAACCTTCTATTATCTGTAAAGTTTACCAAAGAGACAATCGCGCACATGCATCCTATTTTGAAGGTGTTTTGTCCGTATACAGTTCGTTAGCATAATTTCAGTCCCAACATAGAGTTCTAAAATTACTATTATTGGAATGTTTTGATTTTAATATTTTTTGTTTGATACGTTGACTTTAAACTTCAACTAAAGCAAGTGCCTAAAATCTTGCTTGTTTTGAAAACATTCTTATAACAGCCGTGTTGGAGCTCTACGGTGGGTCTGCAATTATGCAGCCGACCGTACATTAGTAGGCTACAGAAAATAATCAGTTATTCAATGTCACATGTGGGCTCTATTATAATAAGTTACACAAAAATGTATATGACAGACAGTCATTAAGAGGTTCATAATTTTTATAAAGCATAAATTGTGCAGTAAGGCGTATTGTGACATACGTGTCGTTTAGCTTAGTAATGGACATAACTTAAATTTCTCTATTTTAAATAAATTATCAAAATATTATTATCTTGACCTTTGTGAAATTAACCATAGAAAAAAACCCATGAGTTTCTTGTGGCTTAATGATAAGAACCTATGGACATGACTTTAATTGCTCCATTTCAAATATACCATCAAAAATATTTGTTATCTTGACCTTTGTGAGCATGATCACAAAAGATACCAAAAAATCCATGGGCTTCTTCTCATTGGAGGGTGCATTCCGCCACACATCCAAACTTATTTTTTAAGACGTTTGCAAGTGGTTAATTGTATTTAAGATATTACTAATTTATGCATTGAATTAACAATTTGAATTTTGTTAATCTTCATACATAAAACAATGGGATGAGTCAAGGTTAAAAAATATAAATATTGATAGGTGATTGGTGGTTTGGTGTTTTGATATTGAACTTGTAAAGGGCTTTGGCTCCACGTACGCCTTAGCAAGGTCCGGAGATCCATAGTTCCGTGATAAGGCTACAAATAAGACATTTATAGATATCTCAAACCCGTCCCAACGTGCGGGGGCGATGAGTGTACGTACATTTAAACCAGACGAGGAACGTTAAACGGCGTCGCTCATGTGGTTTGAGTCACGAGCGTATAGGTATCTTGTAGGAAAGTGTGCTACATCTCTAACCGCATCGTCACTTGCCATCGTGTAAGACATTTATTGATATTTCAAACCCGTCCCAGGGCGCGGAGGCGATGAGTGTGCATTTAAACCAGATGAGGAACGTCAAACGGTGTCGCTCATGTGGTTTGAGTCACGAGCGTATAGGTATCTTCTAGGAAAGTGTGCTACATCTTAGACCGCATCGTTACTTGCCATTGTGTAAGACATTTATTGATATTTCAAACCCGTCCCAGGGCGCGGAGGCGATGAGTGTGCATTTTAACCAGATGAGGAACGTCAAACGGCGTCGCTCATGTGGTTTGAGTCACGAGCGTATAAGTATCTTCTAGGAAAGTGTGCTACATCTTAGACCGCATCGTTACTTGCCATTGTGTAAGACATTTATTGATATTTCAAACCCGTCCCAGCTTGCGGGGGCGATGAGTGCGCATTTAAACCAGATGAGGAACGTCAAACGGCGTCGCTCATGTGGTTTGAGTCACGAGCGTATCTTCTAGGAAAGCTTGCTACATCTTAGACCGCATCGTCACTTACCATCGTGTAAGACAATGGTCAAACTTGTGGTAAAACTAGAAGGATACTACTCAGTTGTTATTTAAGTATTTAACTATTTAAAGAAGTCAAAGCTTTTTTGTTTAGGTAATAATTATTCACTCATGTTGTGTAGTTATTAATTTTATTAATTAAAATAGCTCTTTACTTACTTTGTTATTTTATTTACTATGGCCCAGGAATGAATTTCGAGCTTCAAAAAAATCCCTGTGAACACGTGGTCCGACTGCTCAGTCCGACCGATCGGACGACGTGAACTTTTTATTACTTTTGGTCCGACTAATCGGACAAAGAGTAAACATAAATTCGCTTAGTCCAGTTGATCGGACGAACGTGAACTTTTTTTACTTTTGGTTCGATTAATCGGACAAAGAGTCAACACAAAACATAGTTCAAGGGATCGAAATAAAAAATAAACACTATCGAAACGAAAACAAAAGACTATCAAAACATTAATAAAAACAAACAGACGATCGAAACGGAAAAAAGATATCAAAAACATAAACAAAAGATGATCGAAAACAGCGATATAATGGCAGGCAAATGTCATAATGGCAGGTAAATGTTAAAATGACAATGACAGCTGTCAAATTTAAAACGTCTATATCTCGGAAACTTGATTCTATTTTGATGGTGTCAAGTGATAGATTCCATCGAGATCATTTCAGGTGACAGCTGTCAAACTTAAAACCACCAAAACCAGACCATCAATCTAGGATCAATTTTTTTTTTCTTTTATGATGGCTTCGCACGTGTGCATTTAGCCAGTGTCAAGTTATATTTTGCATCAAATTATGACCCGATTTTTCATAAATCATAAATGTTTCAATACAGTCAAAGTCGTCATAGTCCGTCAAGTCAGGGGCTATAGTAAAGCGGTGGCAAGTTTACCATAACCTTAATAGGAGATTTGGAGGCAACGAGAAAACTGCATGTTTGACACTGATTTTTACTTTCACTACACTTGTGCACTTTCACAGAACTAAATTGAATAATATTCCACCAGAATTATACAATTCAACTCGGGTTACATCTAAGTTTCATGAAAATAAAACTGCAGCACGACATGTTGTTAACTCGTTCCCGCCAAAAACTCCTCCTAGGATCAATAGTTTCTAGGATATAGCCGTGTTAGGTTAAACAGCTGTCACTCTGACATCTGTCATTTTGACAGTTACCTGCCATCACGTCGCTGTTTTCGATCGTCATTTGTTTCCATTTCGATCGTGTTTTCTTTTTGTTTCGATCGTCTTGTTTTTATTTTGATTGTCTTTTCGAGTTG
Organism: Idaea straminata; assembly: GCA_951213275.1. Lineage (NCBI taxonomy): Eukaryota > Metazoa > Arthropoda > Insecta > Lepidoptera > Geometridae > Idaea > Idaea straminata. Next base: position 9,050,693 of record OX577856.1, read on the forward strand.
TTATCGCACTGTCAGATCGCACTACCACTGAATAGAATAGTCATTCTTAATCGAACCAAAGGTAAAAAATTTCACGTCGTCCGATCAGTCGGACAATGTGTTCTTAAATAACGATATACCTCATAGTCCGATTCCTAAATCGAACCAAAAGTAAAAAAAAAGTTCACGTCGTCAGATCGGTCGGACAATGTGTTCTTAAATAAAGATATACCTCATAGTCCGATTCCTAAATCGAACCAAAAGTAAAAAAAAGTTCACGTCGTCCGATCGGTCGGACAATGTGTTCTTAAATAACGATAAACTTCATAGTCCGATTCCTAATCCAACCAAAAGTAAAAAGAAGTTCACGTCGTCCGATCGGTCGGACCGAGCAGTCGGACCACGTGTTCACAGGGAAAAAAATGTTGCAAAACCGCAACATTTTTTTGGATTTGGTCTTTAAGGCATAAATTAGTATATAAAATTATATTATGCCTACTATTTTAACAATTTGCTTTTGTCACCGTCAAAATGCGAAGCTTCGGCAGTCTGCAGAATACCTAGGTGCCAACCTACTACATTCTATTTCCTGTATTGAATTTTGCAAAAGTCGGCACAGTGACAAAGTCTGCACTCTGCTCAGCTCCTTTTTTTATACCAGCAGCGCTCCGCGGTTTCACCCGCGTAACTCCCAATTCCGTGGGAATATAGAAATATAAAATAGAAATAAATCATATCCACAAATGGACTATCCAACAAAAAAAATATTTCTTAATTCCAACCAGTAGTTCCTGAGATTAGAGCGTTCAAACAAACAAACTCTTCAGCTTTATAATATTAGTATAGATTTTCATTACTAAAACCATGTTTTTGTTAAAATAAGTAAAAATGTAATGAAAATTTATCAATTAATTTTTTTTTTCAAATTATTGAAGCGGCAAGTGTAAATAATTAAAAACAAGATTCCATCCGAACAAATATACATACATACATACATTTCAAGTTCGCTGACCACCAGCACACCTGCCTGGTGAAAATATTTTATAAAATCTAGAGGTTGTAGCGCGACATGAAATTAATCAAAAATCATATTCAATAGAATAATCTTTACTATATAGCCCAGGGTAGAGACTTAAGAACCTTATGAAGATCCGGCCAAATCACAGGTGCCCAGAAACAAACAGCAAGCCATGTTATGAAAGTTGTAAATATAGTAGGTATTGCTCCTGCTACGATCTGAAATAAAAAAAGAGGTCTACAATTTGGTAATTACTTCATCAACCGTTTTTTGAAAGAAGGCATGAAATTGAATCCAGTATAGAGAAATAAGAGTACGAACGTGGAATTCTGTGATCCAGTATGACTTTGGGATGTGCTTTGGGCAGGTGGAATTTCATGATTTTTAAAGGCATAGAAAAAAACATTTCCTCGAGTATTTTAAAACGTTCTTAAGAATGATGTGGTTCGAGTTTTAAAAACTGCAAATGTTCGAGAGCGAATGTTTTGTTACCAGTAAATGCTTTAGTCTATACCCTCCATAAGAGAGAAGACAAATTAAAATATACATATTTTAACCGACTTCAAAAAAGGAGGAGGTTCTCAATTTGTCGCGTATATATATATATTGTATGTTCGCCGATTACTCGAAAATGCCTGGACCGATTTGGAAAATCCTTTTTTTGGAAAGGGGATAATTACAGATATATTTTTTGTCAAAAAAAACATAATTTGAGAAATCTTGTTGAAATAAATGTTTACATGTATCACCTTCATGGTCTTATCTCACAGGCTGGTTTGGTGATTGATGTTTTTTCACCTTTAGAATGTCATTACAATATATATGGCTGTCTACCTGAAATGTTAGCTTTTATTTCCACTGCTGCATACTTTTTCCAAATAATCCCAACAAGGGTTATGGGCCCAGGGGCGAAGGCTCCAGAGTATTGCAAAAAGTGAATAAGGAATCTAAATTAATAAAAAGTACGATATGACGACCGTACGAGTGGAGCCCTTAAAAGGCGAAAATTACGATTCCTGGAAGATTCAAATAGAAGCTTTATTAGTAAGAAATGATTTCTGGGAATATATATCAGGTGAGAGGCCAAAGCCGGCGGATGATGCTAATAAGTTACTTTGGGAGACTGCGGATAGAAAAGCAAAGTCTGAACTTATTCTGGCAATGGATCCGAGTGTTGTACGTCATGTTAAGAAGGTGACTACTGCGAGAGAGCTATGGTTAAAGTTAGAGAGATTGTTCGCATCACGAGGCCCCGCCAAGAAGGCAACCTTGATGAAGAGGCTCATGCTACATAAAATGAGCGAAAGCGATAAGGTGAGCGAACACTTGGACTTTTTTTTCGAAGCCGTCGACAAACTTGATGAAATGGGCATAAAGATTCATGACGATTTATTAGCGATAATGCTTTTATATAGCTTGCCAGCTAGTTATGAAAACTTTTGATGTGCGATAGAGTCAAGGGACGAGCTTCCGACGCCTGAGCAACTGCGGGTGAAGATAGTCGAAGAATGTAATTCGAGAGGAAACACCAAAGCTGAAAACATAGAAGGCGCTATGTATGTAAATAAGTACATAGGACCTAAGAAGGGACAAAAGACTGGAGATAAGAAGTTTAAATACAAATGTTTTAAATGTCACAAGTTGGGACATAAGGCATCGGAATGCAAAAATAAGGAAAGTACTTCGGAAACCAGATTAGTAGAGTCGTGTAAAAGTGAAAAGTGCGTTGAAACTTTAACTTGTATTGAAGTTTCAGATGAGTGCCTTGCTGTTGATATCAAACGCCGACATGAGTGGCTCTTTGATAGCGGCTGCACTTCTCATATGTGCAATGACGGGACAAGGTTTAATGAGGTACTGCCATCGAGTCAAATATTAAAATTAGCCACAGAATCTTTGTCATCCGTACAAGGTAAGGGTACAGTTAAGATATTAGCATGTAATAATGACGGTACGCGTAAAATAGAGTTTCAAGATACGTTGTTAGTTCCTGATTTACGTAATAGTCTAGTTTCGATCGCCAAGCTCACTGAACGAGGCTGCGATGTTATATTTAAGCGCGATATAGCTTACGCTGTGAAAGACGGTGAGGTTAAGCTAACGGCTGATAGACGAGGGGATTTATATTACTTAAGGGAACTGGATGCCTCGGCATCGGCAGTATCAGGGAATGGTGTGAATTTATATGAATGGCATGAGCGTATGGGACATTTGAATGCTAGGGATCTTATGAAAGTACTGAAGAAATCGGGTTTTAACCTATCGAAAGTTGGTAGTAACCTTCAGGATTGTGACGTGTGCGCTAAGGGTAAGATGGTTGCGTTGCCTTTTGTGAAGTCCAGGGAGCCCTGTAGTGAAAAATTGGGAATCATCTATTCTGATGTTGTAGGCCCAATGAGAGTTCAATCGAACGGAGGTAATAAATACTTCGTGACTTTTATCGACGACCATACTCGTTGGTGTGAAGTATTTATGTTGAAAAATAAATGTGACGTATTGTCAAAATTTAAAATTTTCAAATGTCACGGCGAAAATTTGACTGGTGTAAAAATCAAAACATTTCAAAGTGATAATGGCACGGAATATAAAACCAAATTTTTTGATAAATTTTTACACGAAAATGGGATTAGAAGGAGGTATACGACCCCTTATACTCCGCAAAGTAATGGAGTAGCTGAACGGAAAAATAGAACACTCATAGAAATGGCCAGGTGTATGCTTATATCGTCAGGATTGCCACCGAGTTTTTGGGCAGAAGCGATTGCAACTGCGTGTTATATTCGCAATAGATGTCCAACAAACAGTTTAAACGGCAGAACTCCGTATGAAAAATGGTTCAATAAGCCTGTGAACGTAAGTTATTTGAGAACATTCGGTACAAAAGTTCATGTCTTAGTTAAAGAGCCAGGGAAAGATAAATTTGCATCACGTACTATTGTTGGTTATTTTGTAGGATATCCAGAAGAAGCTGTCGGTTACAAGCTGTGGATTCCGGAGTGGAGAAAGTTTATCGTGTCCAGGGATGTAAGATTTCAAGAAGGAAGATTCTTTGATAATAAAAGTAATACCTCAGATCAATCGCTGCTTGAGTCACAATGTGAGAAGGATGTTGTGAGGAAGAGTATTGAAATAGAAATTCCATTGGAAAGTCTGTCAAATGAACTGATTCGTCAAAATGTAAGTAATCAAACTATTGTGTCAACAAATCGAGTACCGAGTACGCCGAGTACGCCAAGTACACCATGTACGCTACATGAGGAGAGTACGCCAAGTACGTCACGTCAAGTACCGACTACGCCGACTACGAGTACGCCAAGTACGTCACATGAGGTACCATGTACACCGAGAAATTTCATCGAAATACAGAACTTGCCAGAACCATCGAATGAGGAACCAAGTATAGTCAGTACGGAAAGTGCTGAGGGGGAAAGAGTAACTACTCTGAAAAGAGGTCCTGGTAGACCGAGGATTGAAAGAGGTCACGTAGGGCGACCTCGTAAAATCTACAATATGGTTGAAGTTCAAGAAAATAGAGAAAGTGAATCATCGAGGGGCGAAGATGAATTTTTTGACACGGATGATTTTGCTGGAACTATTGAAACTTCGTTGAAAGATGCTTTGTCTAGTGACGAAAAGAGTCAATGGGAAGAAGCTGTTTTATCGGAAATTCGGAGCTTAGTGAAGAACGACACGTGGAAAATAGTAAAGAAACCGATTGATCGTAATGTCGTGGGATGTCGATATGTGTTAACAACGAAGCTTAATGTCGATAAAACTGAGAAGAAGAAGGCAAGACTTGTAGCGAAGGGTTATAGTCAACGATCAGGCCTGGATTATCACAGGACATATGCGCCGGTAGCGAGACTATCAACCGTACGTTTGTTGGTCGCATTAGCTGTCGAAATGAATATGGACATTGATCAGATAGATATTAATACGGCATATTTAAACGGCGATCTGAACGAAGATATTTATATGAAGATCCCAGAGTTGCTGAAAGAGAGTTTGGAAAAACTTGTAAAATGTGATGGTGTTAAGAGCCTCACTGGTAAGAGAGCAATGAAGATGCTTGAAGATTTAAAAGAAGGTGGAAATATCTGTCATTTAAAGAAATCTTTGTATGGACTAAAACAGGCCGGACGTCAATGGAACATAAAACTTGATATGAAGTTAAAAGAAATGGGTTTGAAACCGACTGTAAATGAGCCATGTTTATATCACAAGCGACATAAAGACGGATCAGATCTATTTGTAGTAGTTTATGTTGATGATATTTTGATAACGAGTCAAAAGAGGTCAGTTATTGATACCTTCAAGCATGAACTAGCAAAAAGGTTCGAACTTAAAGATTTTGGTTGAGCAAACTTTTGCTTAGGAATTGATATAAAACGAAAAGGGGACAAATACTATTTGTCACAGGAAAAATATATCAATGATATATTAAAGAAATTCAATATGGAGAACTGCAATCCCGTCAAGACTCCTATGGAGATAGGGAAGCCAGTGTTGAGCACTAAAGAAACAGAGGAGCGGAAAGCATTTCCCTACAGAGAACTAATAGGTTCGCTCATGTATTTAAGTGTTGCAACGAGGCCGGATATAGCAAATTCAACGGCGAAACTAGCGCAGTTCGTGGAGAATCCGCAACAAAGCCACTGGAAAGCAGCAAAAAGGATTCTTCGTTATTTAAAAGGTACGATAAGTTACAGTTTGGTATTTAAACCGACTGGTTTATGCATTCATGGGTATGCGGATGCGGATTGGGGTAGTTGTACGTTTGATAGACGTTCCTTTAGTGGATACGTTTTCATTTTAGGAGGTGCAGGTATCTCATGGGCTTCACATAAGCAACGCATCGTAGCAACGTCGACCTGTGAGGCCGAGTTCGTGAGTTTGGCGGAAGCTATGAAAGAGGCTATGTACTTAAATAGTTTATTGAACGAACTAGGTTTAAACAATTTTTCTAAGGTAAGAATGCATGCTGATAACTTAAGTGCCATTTGCTTAACTGAGGATAACGGTGTTTACCACGCTAAAAGTAAGCACATTGATATCCGTTATTTCTTTATGAAAGATGTACTGCGTGAGAATAAAGCAATAAGTTTGGAATATTTGTCGACTGATAAGATGTTGGCAGATATACTCACTAAGCCTTTGTCCCGTGTAAGGCACGAATCTATGACTTCTAATTTAGGTTTGTGTGTGCGGAACAATTAGGTATTATTGTTAATGAGACCATGTAGTTGAAGGAGGTGTGTTGAAATAAATGTTTACATGTATCACCTTCATGGTCTTATCTCACAGGCTGGTTTGGTGATTGATGTTTTTTGACCTTTAGAATGTCATTACAATATATATGGCTGTCTACCTGAAATGTTAGCTTTTATTTCCACTGCTGCATACTTTTTCCAAATAATCCCAACAAATCTGGATGTTGACTACTCGCGTGGGTTAAACTTTCTAGGAAGTAGAACAGCTGGTGTTCCCGCTAAGTGAGATACACGTACGGTTAGGATCACATGGGACTAGTGGGATGAACCACTTTTCCAGACATTTGAATGGCCTACCACTTTGTTTCTTAATTATTTTTGTTATTACTGAGGTGCCAAATATTCTAATAGAGGTAGCAAATACGAGTAGAAGCAGTTAGGTATTTAATTTTGGGAAAAATTTGGTGTAAATATATTAATTGGTCTGATCATCCTAACGAACATCGTTTTCTAAAGCGACAGAACGGTTTCAGGACCAGTCAATAATTAACGGTTTTTAACCACTTTTTCTTCCAAGGCATTGGCTTAATGAAATTGTAAATTAATAACCAGGTACAAACGGAGTTGTGGCACTACCAACAATGATGTTTTATGTTAAGCAGATGGTACCAACCATAGAACATAGTCACTTAAATGATATAGGCAGCTTCCAAAGATCGCTTATTTCCAGTCGTTCCCACCTAGCAACGTACCTATTGGGATCGAATGGGAAAACTATTTTCAGCCGTTACTAGTTATGTAATCAGCAAGTCTTGCAAAGACCTTCATGTATGAAAGTTAAGAGCGTAGTATAATATGACATGAGTACAACAAAATTATGCTAGGAAACGCGGCTGATTATGTGTGTTTTACATTTGTACCAACCATTTTTCCCGTCGGTATTTTTGCAGCACCTTGTACTATCAAATTCCCTGGAGTACCAACCGGTAGACAAAAACAATATGAAGCAGAAAGGCCTGCAGCTATGTTGTACCATAACGGATTTACATCTATTTTTTGTGCCTGAAATTAAACAACAGTATCTAAATCGAAATCATAGCCAGAGCTTTCAAAACAATACATACATCTTTTCCATTATCAACAAGGTGACCAAAAGCAAAAACAAGGAATTACAAAGAGTTTTAATGGTCAATAATATAAAGGCATTAATATTTATACATACCAAACTCATAACTATAGGAACAATAACATTACAAACTGCAACGTTAGACGCGAAATTTGTTATGAAAATTGTCACAATAATAATTATTAATATTATCATCAAATGTGGCAAGTTCTCTAGTTGTTTCAATATATCACTTATTTTTCCATTTAAATCTGAATACTCTTTCTTTGCTGCTTCAGACAGGGCAAAACCACCTCCTGTAAATAAAAAAAAATCTCGATTATTTTTGTTACACAAACAAACAAAAAACAAAATCAATTATAATTTAGTGTACATGGAGCACATAATTAGCTTCGTATAAGTGTAGCTGTGCCATGATTGTCATATAAATAGATAGATTGATACAGAAACACTTTATTGCACTATAAAAAGAAAACGCAAAATGAGTGAATGATATACCAAAGGCCGCGTCGTACTGTGACTTAAAAGAAAACTATACGTTGCTATAATTAGGTACTATTTTGGTAATAAAACTCACGTTCCCGGAACGCGCTGTCGTTACACTTTTTTGTGAGTGCTGCCGGTGTTCATCAATTTATAAGACGTTATCACGTTAAAAATATACCGCTTCCAACCACGGGAGCTACCGTGAGCATGGCAGACGCCCCTACACAAACGCCGTGTAATGGCAGTAATGTGTTAATAGTGTGTTTTACTTAATGACCACCTACGCTGAATGGGCGCATTTGTGTTGACTTTTGTATTGACCTAAAAATGCTACTGGCGTCATTATGGTATTTTCCATTATCAGATTTATTTTTCATCGTCGGTCCGACCGATATTTACGAATTATTGTTTAAAAAAATGGATGTGTGGAAAGGTGCGTTCAAATACGTATACTTATCTATTATGAATCTATCAGAAGAATAAAATAAAACTGTAAAATCATATTTACGGCGCAAGCACAAGGAGACGCAGTTTTCGCGCCAAATTTTTAAGCCACACCTTTCTAAAGGTCGTTCAGCGTGAGTGCATAATGGCGTTTTGTTATTTTTCAACTTACCTAGTAAAAACATGAAACTGTATGGCAGTATTACATTCATTTCTCCCCAGTCTATTACAGCCCGAATTGGTTTATTTGGTAACTCACCGTGTGCTAAAAAATAAAAGCAAATGTATTATAATATTAGGTAAAGCTGCGCCCCGCGGTTTTACCAGCATTAGTGTCGATCTCTTGGAAAAAGTAAAATCAAAATAATAAAAAAATCAATTTTTTTTTATTTCTTTGGATGCTTAATACAATTGTACATAGACCACTTGAAATCGTCTTAAAAACTAAGTTAGGATGTGTGCCTTCGGAACGCGCCCACCAATGAGAAGAAGGCACAAGAAACTCATGGGGTTTTTTTTTTAAGTGATCACGCTCACAAAGGTCAATATTACAAATATTTGAAAGTATTATTTGAAATGGAGCAACTAATGTCACGTCCATGGGTTGTTATCATTAAGGTAAGACGAAGTATCATAGTACGCCTTACTGCACAATTTAGGCTTTATAAAAGTTTTGAACCTGGTAATGGACATGTCATATACATCTTTGGGTAATTTATTATAATAGAGCACACATTTGTACTATTAAACGACCTGTTTATTTTCCGGAGCCTACTACCGGGCACGGTCAGTTCATTCTTATTTCTTAAGTTGAAATTATGAATATCGCTATTTTTACGAAAAATTTCAGGTTTTTTGTGAACGTATAGCGAGTTTTCGTAAATATATTGTGAATAGAGCGATAATATATTTTTTATCACAGTTGCTCATAAAGTGGATCTTATTCAACGGCTTTTAGGCTCGTAATCAAACATATTATACACGCGCGCGTTTTACATTGCCAACCTAGTGCTGTAAAGTTATCCCGATAGGTTAAATACGTATCTTACTGCTAATTACATACTGTTTTGATGTATAAAAAAGGTAGGTACCAAAGAGTTTTTAGCTAGCAAAAATGGTTGTCTCTAAAGTCGGTTTACGAACGAAAATTTTACGTGATAATGACTTAGAAAACGATTAAAAATTGAGTTGTTTATTTTTTGTTTTTTCTTTACTTAAATATATTGTTTTTCCGTACCATTGTACCGACGCAAAAACAAATAGAAAAAACCCAAAAAAATATTGTATGTCAGACGAGGCTGTATAGATTAAAAGTCTTTAGCTTGGCCTTTCCGGAGCATAATTAACAAAAAAATATTGCCTTAAAAAAATGTAAACATAGTCTATGTCTACCCATAAACATAGTCTATGATATATATCACAAATATTTTGTTATTTTGTTTTCTTTTCAAGTCTTTTCTTTTATTCGCAACTGTGATAAAAAACATCGTACGATATACGTGTGGAATTGATCTTTGCATCTTGGCGTCTTTAACACGCTCGCTGCCGCTCGCGCGTCATAAACCGCCTCTTTGCAAAGATCAATTTACCACAATATTTTGTTAATTATTATTTTGTTTTCTTTTCAAGTCTTTTCTTTTATTTGCAACTGTGATAAAAAACGTCGTACGATATACGTGTGGAATTGATATTTGCATCTTGGCTTCTATAACACGCTCGCTGCCGCTCGCGCGTCATAAACCGCCTCTATGCAAAGATCAATTTACCACACTTATATCGTAATGTACTAATATCTCTTTAATTTTTTCTCTAAATGATTCCCTGGGGCCCATTTTGTAGATAGCTCGGGATAAGATAAATAGTTGCCACTTATAGCAACAAACACATAATACACACTTACTATAACTCATCTATAAACTACAAACTTTGTCGGTCCTTTTTACCCCTTTAGAGGTCGAATATCCAAAAAATCCTTTCTTAGGGCGATCGCCTATCCTAAAAGGGGTTCCTTTTAGGATAGGCCATGCGAAGTTTCTGTCTTATAGCTCCTGTAGTTTTGAGGTGGTAATCATCCACCTATCCGATATACATTTTATTTGTGACGATGCTCAAATAATTAAAATAAAACTTTCTCACAGTTGTATGTTTGTTAAGTATAGGACATATGTTTTTAACAAATCATGTCAGTTGAGCCATTAGTTTCACTTAAGATAAGAACAATGTAAACCTTAATAAATAAAGTATTCTAATAGGTTCCCGACTGCGTTGCATAAAAATTAGACACGCTTAAGAAATCCTAAATAAACATAGCGTCTAGAGGATCCATAAATTTGAAAGCTGACCCGAACATGTTGCACAAAGTAACGAACGAAATAGAAAAAAAGGGTATTTCTTACAAAATTGCGCAGGCACACGCCGTCCCACTGAAAAGGGCGTTTATGACAAGACGTCGCCAGAAGTCCGAGAATAGTGATTGGATAATGAGTTTCGCACAGGACACCCGCCCATTTCAATTGAGAAGGGATGATAGCCGAAGACGAAAATCGAGGATGAAAGGAGGACACAGTTGGTTTTGGGCCAGATCAGAGGGCAGAAGTAGAAGCAGTTTTGTATCGATTTAGAAGCAGTGTTATATAATATCAGCGTCCAGCGCGGGACGAAGTCATGATAGAGTTTAATTGTCTTTAAGTTATGGTAAAATTCGTAGATAACGTAATTAATGTAGAATAAGTGATGAGTGTTGATCTACGCCGGCGTATTTGGTAATGTAATAGCATAAGTCAGTTGTTATTTGGGTACAGGTTGACTACTGTAATGGAAGCAAGATAATTATAAATAATGTAATGCATTTTCTTTCGCTAATCTAACCAGAGTCCCAGTATATGGAAGTACATTGACGGCTATTTACATAGCAATTTATCTGAGAGAGAGAGAGAGAGAGAAGGAGAGACTCCAGTCAATTTTAAATAGTAATGTCAAGAAATTAAAGTAAAGTAAAGTCATTGGGTTAGTCAACCTGTAGTTCAAGATGCATGGGCAATGATATAGTATAGGGTAATAATACACTATCCTATGTAATCTAGTAGCATATAAGAATGGCCTGAGGGTTTTTTCCTTTGGATTTTGCGTTTTTCCCTTGACTTTTAGCGTGGCCAGTAACGGTAAAATCCAGTCATAATGTGCTAAAACTAGTACATTATGATTTTAATAATATCACAGTTTCTCTTTTGGTTCACATAAATATATTGAATAAATACCAATATTAGTAAAGGTTAAACAGGAAGTTTTAATGTTTAAGTTTAAGAACCTTTGCTTAATTGACACTCTTAGGTAGGAATCAGACACTGCAGGTACAGGTGCGTAATCCCAACCCAACTTTCCATTATATAAGAAGATAATCCGAGTATACTTCATGAACTACTGAACCATATAATCCAGAGGTCACCAAATAACTTTTCAACTATAACCAATTCCAGAAAGGATACGCTAGTCTCCGTTGACCGATAGAGCCTAACGTATACATGGACGGTGTACCTATATGGACACATACATAACATATACAAGTACTCATACACTAGTACTAGCCAGATCTATCAACTATAACAATTGGTTTCTATTAGACTCTTTACCCACTAGGTATTAAAGATAGGTAGACTGAACGAGCGCCACACCTACAGCCGGAGAGAGAGCAGAGCTACGGGTCTACAACGGAAGGTAGTAACTATTTAAGAGCTATGTAGGTAGTAGGTTCCGCTATCTAGAAACAGAATAGATAAATATTAGGCGAAGCTAAGCAGGTATTGGGTGAATATTTATAGAGGTGGAGAGGTACATACAAATACAGTGAAAATACAGTGAGATCGCATCCGAGGGACACATATGCGCGTGCTGTACCGTTTTGTTTTCATCCAAGGCGATGAAATAGACCGAGATGGCGCGCATATTGACCATGCGAGTCACTAGGATTGGAGTCCAATACGTGAAATGTCAGTACATACGTAGCTAATCGCACGGCAGCAACCCGGTGTTCGGCAATTATACGTCCTCCCTAAGAACGACCACCGAAATCAATATGGCCATATTGAAACTCTGAAATCTCAAATACAAAATAAAATGAACCATGGTATACTGGGCTCAAAATGAATCCACGTCCCGGGACGTGTCGATAGTAAACGCTTCTCAGCGAAAGGTGGTCAGTTCTAGCCCATGTTGCATTGCAACACCGCTTCAAGCGGAAGTAGGGTCTCTAATAACACTTATAGAGGTTGGTCGTGTCCTGTTGGTGGGATACCATGCAAGTTCGAAATACTTATTCACGTCCACCGTCAGCTTACTGTGATAACTGTACCTAAATAAGATAAAATTGAGACATTGATTTTACCAGTTGGAATGTTTATGCCGCTTGTGCTAATTAAGAGGAGACACAGATATCACAACAAAGGTAAGCCCAGGGGAAATGATGAGGTATCCGTTCTTGTTATTGCCCTATGTACTGACGAAAGTTAACTTAAAGAATAGATACTAGAAGATATTATATATTAATGAAACATAGATATTTTACTACAGTTGATAATCTACTGCACAGTCGATACCCTCCAACTCTATAAAACCTATACTTGTAAGGCTAATATATTGATACCCAATTAAATAAATCGACGATCACAGCTGGTAGGCCTGGTACCACTACAGTTTCAGAGCTTTCTTGATGAATATTTTTCTCTTTTGTATATTTAGATTTATAGACAAAACAGTACCTATGTTATGTCTGTTATCTTACATTACAATATAAAATACCCAAGTGAAGCTTACTTTTAGCAGTGAAATTTTTGAAAAAACTCAAATTGTAAGGAATAAGTAACATTAAAAATACGATAAATATAGCTGCCGCTGAATCTTGAACGCTGAAAAAAAAACACAAATTTTAGAAATAAATAAATAGATCATAATTTTTATAAACTTACTAGCGGTCCCGGCAAACGTTTTGCAACAATGAAAAAAAAGATAAAAAAATAGATGTTCGATTCTCAGACCTAACGAATATACACAAAAAGTTTCATACAAATCGGTTCAGCCGTTTAGGTGGAGATTGGCAACTAAAACTGCGACACAAGAGTTTTCAATTAAATAAACTTACGCTCGAATATTTATCTTAAGTGGCGATTAAATTGACGTTTAAGTGTCATGTTTAAGTAAGATAGGAGTGTCTTAAATATTAAGGGGACCCCTGAACGTTTGAGTATTCGGGCATTAGGTGCTTTGTAACCGTGTAGGTCCCGATTTCAGTAAACAAGTACCGCTTTTTTCGATTCCTTCCCACATAGCAACGTACCACCAATTAGGAAGGAATGGGAAATCGAATCGTTACCAGTGGGAACAAATAAATATTGCAGAACAATCCACACAGTGCTACCTAGTCCCAAGCTAAGCAACTAGGCTTGTGTTATGTTAGCTAGACGACGAATAGAATACTTGGTACTCAACATTTTCCCAGTTATTTCCAGTGGTAACAAATGGCTTTAACGATGAGTTTTAAAAGACTAAAAATAAAATTAAAAACTAAAAAGACTAAAAGTTTAGATTTCGCCCTTACTAATCGATATTTTTAAGTATTATAAACTTACAATTTGACGTTATTAAGTCCAAAATAGTCGGATATTTTGTCACCCCAACCGGGGAACATCTGAGGCGAACGACAGAAGAAAAGAACTATCGCACCACAAAATAACACGACTACCAACTGAAATTAAATAAATAATTAAGTTATTTAATTTTTCATGCTAAATAATCTTGCAAGGTAATGGAATCAGTTGCCTGCGTCTGATTTTCCAGACGTGTATAATTTGATGGATTTCAAGTCATAAATGAACAGGTATCTTCTTTGAAAGGATGCTACATCTTATATGTCGCATCGTCACCTACCATCAAGTAGGTGTGATAGTGGTCAAACGCTAACTATCAAATGTAACACAATACTTGTAAATTTATGACTGTACTGCGGAAGAGTTTCTTTGCTCTTGTTTTTTGGTGAGGTGTGACCCTTTGAGACGGTGGCACACAGCTCTTTCGACAATTACTATGTTTTATAGCACATTGCAATCGGTTTATGATGCGCGAGCGGAACCCGAGTGCGTTTATAGAGCCGAGATGGAATGATCAAACCACACGTGTATCGTACGACGTTTTTTATCACAGTTGCGAATAAAAGAAAACACTTATAAAGAAAAGAAAAGAAAAATAACAAAATATTTGTGATAAGTCTATGTTTTTACCTTGTATTTGTTTGTCGTGTGGCTTTGTTCTAAATAAATCTTTTATCTATATATCTTAATGAATTCCTACGATTTTTTCTACGCTAGTCCAAATCTAGGGTGTGTTTACACTTAGTAAGACCCTACGTTTCAGTCTATCGAATGGATTAAAAATTATAATTCCTTCCATCAAAATGACGATGGACACGGTTTTTAATACAGTCTCCAGCCCGAGGGCTATTTTTATTTATAGAAATAACCAGACTAGAAATAACCCTTCACTATCTCAACATGATTTACTTACTATTTCCCATACAGTTATTTTCCCCAATCGTTGCCAGTTTTTTTCGACTGCTACCTTGGCAGCTTCTAAACCTTCTTCGGGAATAGATGCCTTTTTTGCTGCTTTACTTTTGGGTCTGAAAGGGGTGGATATTTTCATATTATATCAATATCTAACCTAACCTACTTGGCAGGGTAACTACTGTTTTATAAAAGAGGTGAATTATACTTATAGGTAGGTAGGTATACAGAGTTATTGGTAATCATATTAGCAAGCGGTTGAAGACCATTTTTGTGTACCTAAACAAATAATTTTTGTTCTACGACTGTTAGAAATTCTGTTCTTAATCTTAAGATAGGATAGATATAAGTTTTATCAACTGTCCCAATTCTAAATGACCTTTGTTTTTAAAAATCTACTGATTTTTGAATTTATTGAAACTCAAAATTTTAAAAAAAAGTTCTTTTTCCAAATGTCGTAGAACAAAAGTTGTTTGCTAATGTGCACTAGAGCAGCCCTCAACCGCTTTCTATTACGATTACCAATGACCCTATGGATTGGAATCTAGGTTGCTATATTTATTACTTTATTATAAACTATATTGCTATATTTACAAGGTTTTTACAGACATGCGTCCTGCAGGCAGTAAGCGAATCTACTGAACAAGAATTTCTTTCCTCTAAAACAAAACCAAGTTACGTTTTTTGGCCCAATGCTTCTGTATAGCTGCCTGCAGAACACATCTTGAGTGAAAAGTTTTAAGTACCTATATTTTTTACGTTTTTTTACCTTAAAAATCCGAAGTACATTAAAAGCATATAGAAATACAAAAGCAACTCCAATATTATCACGTAAGGAATAGTAAATGCTGAGAAAAGTGGGAATGATAAATACTCTGGTGCTTCTGGATAGAATCTGGAAAATGACAAAAATATAAAAAATATATATACCTGCCCAACGTTTTTATAAATATTTGCATGCCTTTGTAAGGTAGAACACATGGACCTTATAATTTTATATTAATATCTGATTTGTATACTTGTGTTTTAGCAAATAAAGATTCTGATTCTGATTCTGATAAATAGTTAAATAAAGAATAATTATTAAAAAAAAACTCGGCGTAGAGACGCCGTACCTCGATGTAGTATTTCACTGAGTGTAGAGACGCTCAGTGAAATACTACATCGAGGTAAAAACCCTTCGGGATACTGATATTTCGAAGTACCGATCCATCGACGTAACGTACCGTCGAGGTTGCATCGAGTTACTGAACATCAAGCTAAATCGTCGAAATAATTTTTTTTACAAGGAAAGTCTACAGCTAAATTTAACAAAGTAGACAGGAGAAATAGAAGCAGAAAACCAATTACAGACATTACAAATATAGAAGTTAGTTCAAGGTATTATGTTGAAATAAATGTTTACATGTATCACCTTCATGGTCTTATCTCACAGGCTGGTTTGGTGATTAATGTTTTTTCACCTTTAGAATGTCATTACAATATATATGGCTGTCTACCTGAAATGTTAGCTTTTATTTCCACTGCTGCATACTTTTTCCAAATAATCCCAACAAGGGTTATGGGCCCAGGGGCGAAGGCTCCAGAGTATTGCAAAAAGTGAATAAGGAATCTAAATTAATAAAAAGTACGATATGACGACCGTACGAGTGGAGCCCTTAAAAGGCGAAAATTACGATTCCTGGAAGATTCAAATAGAAGCTTTATTAGTAAGAAATGATTTCTGGGAATATATATCAGGTGAGAGGCCAAAGCCGACGGATGATGCTAATAAGTTACTTTGGGAGACTGCGGATAGAAAAGCAAAGTCTGAACTTATTCTGGCAATGGATCCGAGTGTTGTACGTCATGTTAAGAAGGTGACTACTGCGAGAGAGCTATGGTTAAAGTTAGAGAGATTGTTCGCATCACGAGGCCCCGCCAAGAAGGCAACCTTGATTAAGAGGCTCATGCTACATAAAATGAGCGAAAGCGATAAGGTGAGCGAACACTTGGACTTTTTTTTCGAAGCCGTCGACAAACTTGATGAAATGGGCATAAAGATTCATGACGATTTATTAGCGATAATGCTTTTATATAGCTTGCCAGCTAGTTATGAAAACTTTAGATGTGCGATAGAGTCAAGGGACGAGCTTCCGACGCCTGAGCAACTGCGGGTGAAGATAGTCGAAGAATGTAATTCGAGAGGAAACACCAAAGCTGAAAACATAGAAGGCGCTATGTATGTAAATAAGTACATAGGACCTAAGAAGGGACAAAAGACTGGAGATAAGAAGTTTAAATACAAATGTTTTAAATGTCACAAGTTGGGACATAAGGCATCGGAATGCAAAAATAAGGAAAGTACTTCGGAAACCAGATTAGTAGAGTCGTGTAAAAGTGAAAAGTGCGTTGAAACTTTAACTTGTATTGAAGTTTCAGATGAGTGCCTTGCTGTTGATATCAAACGCCGACATGAGTGGCTCTTTGATAGCGGCTGCACTTCTCATATGTGCAATGACGGGACAAGGTTTAATGAGGTACTGCCATCGAGTCAAATATTAAAATTAGCCACAGAATCTTTGTCATCCGTACAAGGTAAGGGTACAGTTAAGATATTAGCATGTAATAATGACGGTACGCGTAAAATAGAGTTTCAAGATACGTTGTTAGTTCCTGATTTACGTAATAGTCTAGTTTCGATCGCCAAGCTCACTGAACGAGGCTGCGATGTTATATTTAAGCGCGATATAGCTTACGCTGTGAAAGACGGTGAGGTTAAGCTAACGGCTGATAGACGAGGGGATTTATATTACTTAAGGGAACTGGATGCCTCGGCATCGGCAGTATCAGGGAATGGTGTGAATTTATATGAATGGCATGAGCGTATGGGACATTTGAATGCTAGGGATCTTATGAAAGTACTGAATAAATCGGGTTTTAACCTATCGAAGATTGGTAGTAACCTTCAGGATTGTGACGTGTGCGCTAAGGGTAAGATGGTTGCGTTGCCTTTTGTGAAGTCCAGGGAGCCCTGTAGTGAAAAATTGGGAATCATCTATTCTGATGTTGTAGGCCCAATGAGAGTTCAATCGAACGGAGGTAATAAATACTTCGTGACTTTTATCGACGACCATACTCGTTGGTGTGAAGTATTTATGTTGAAAAATAAATGTGACGTATTGTCAAAATTTAAAATTTTCAAATGTCACGTCGAAAATTTGACTGGTGTAAAAATCAAAACATTTCAAAGTGATAATGGCACGGAATATAAAAACAAATTTTTTGATAAATTTTTACACGAAAATGGGATTAGAAGGAGGTATACGACCCCTTATACTCCGCAAAGTAATGGAGTAGCTGAACGGAAAAATAGAACACTCATAGAAATGGCCAGGTGTATGCTTATATCGTCAGGATTGCCACCGAGTTTTTGGGCAGAAGCGATTGCAACTGCGTGTTATATTCGCAATAGATGTCCAACAAACAGTTTAAACGGCAGAACTCCGTATGAAAAATGGTTCAATAAGCCTGTGAACGTAAGTTATTTGAGAACATTCGGTACAAAAGTTCATGTCTTAGTTAAAGAGCCAGGGAAAGATAAATTTGCATCACGTACTATTGTTGGTTATTTTGTAGGATATCCAGAAGAAGCTGTCGGTTACAAGCTGTGGATTCCGGAGTGGAGAAAGTTTATCGTGTCCAGGGATGTAAGATTTCAAGAAGGAAGATTCTTTGATAATAAAAGTAATACCTCAGATCAATCGCTGCTTAAGTCACAATGTGAGAAGGATGTTGTGAGGAAGAGTATTGAAATAGAAATTCCATTGGAAAGTCTGTCAAATGAACCGATTCGTCAAAATGTAAGTAATCAAACTATTGTGTCAACAAGTCGAGTACCGAGTACGCCGAGTACGCCAAGTACACCATGTACGCTACATGAGGAGAGTACGCCAAGTACGTCACGTCAAGTACCGACTACGCCGACTACGAGTACGCCAAGTACGTCACATGAGGTACCATGTACACCGAGAAATTTCATCGAAATACAGAACTTGCCAGAACCATCGAATGAGGAACCAAGTATAGTCAGTACGGAAAGTGCTGAGGGTGAAAGAGTAACTACTCTGAAAAGAGGTCCTGGTAGACCGAGGATTGAAAGAGGTCACGTAGGGCGACCTCGTAAAATCTACAATATGGTTGAAGTTCAAGAAAATAGAGAAAGTGAATCATCGAGGGGCGAAGATGAATTTTTTGACACGGATGATTTTGCTGGAACTATTGAAACTTCGTTGAAAGATGCTTTGTCTAGTGACGAAAAGAGTCAATGGGAAAAAGCTATTTTATCGGAAATTCGGAGCTTAGTGAAGAACGACACGTGGAAAATAGTAAAGAAACCGATTGATCGTAATGTCGTGGGATGTCGATATGTGTTAACAACGAAGCTTAATGTCGATAAAACTGAGAAGAAGAAGGCAAGACTTGTAGCGAAGGGTTATAGTCAACGATCAGGCCTGGATTATCACAGGACATATGCGCCGGTAGCGAGAATATCAACCGTACGTTTGTTGGTCGCATTAGCTGTCGAAATGAATATGGACATTGATCAGATAGATATTAATACGGCATATTTAAACGGCGATCTGAACGAAGATATTTATATGAAGATCCCAGAGTTGCTGAAAGAGAGTTTGGAAAAACTTGTAAAATGTGATGGTGTTAAGAGCCTCACTGGTAAGAGAGCAATGAAGATGCTTGAAGATTTAAAAGAAGGTGGAAATATCTGTCATTTAAAGAAATCTTTGTATGGACTAAAACAGGCCGGACGTCAATGGAACATAAAACTTGATATGAAGTTAAAAGAAATGGGTTTGAAACCGACTGTAAATGAGCCATGTTTATATCACAAGCGACATAAAGACGGATCAGATCTATTTGTAGTAGTTTATGTTGATGATATTTTGATAACGAGTCAAAAGAGGTCAGTTATTGATACCTTCAACCATGAACTAGCAAAAAGGTTCGAACTTAAAGATTTTGGTCGAGCAAACTTTTGCTTAGGAATTGATATAAAACGAAAAGGGGACAAATACTATTTGTCACAGGAAAAATATATCAATGATATATTAAAGAAATTCAATATGGAGAACTGCAATCCCGTCAAGACTCCTATGGAGATAGGGAAGCCAGTATTGAGCACTAAAGAAACAGAGGAGCGGAAAGCATTTCCCTACAGAGAACTAATAGGTTCGCTCATGTATTTAAGTGTTGCAACGAGGCCGGATATAGCAAATTCAACGGCGAAACTAGCGCAGTTCGTGGAGAATCCGCAACAAAGCCACTGGAAAGCAGCAAAAAGGATTCTTCGTTATTTAAAAGGTACGATAAGTTACAGTTTGGTATTTAAACCGACTGGTTTATGCATTCATGGGTATGCGGATGCGGATTGGGGTAGTTGTACGTTTGATAGACGTTCCTTTAGTGGATACGTTTTCATTTTAGGAGGTGCAGGTATCTCATGGGCTTCACATAAGCAACGCATCGTAGCAACGTCGACCTGTGAGGCCGAGTTCGTGAGTTTGGCGGAAGCTATGAAAGAGGCTATGTACTTAAATAGTTTATTGAACGAACTAGGTTTAAACGATTTTTCTAAGGTAAGAATGCATGCTGATAACTTAAGTGCCATTTGCTTAACTGAGGATAACGGTGTTTACCACGCTAAAAGTAAGCACATTGATATCCGTTATTTCTTTATGAAAGATGTACTGCGTGAGAATAAAGCAATAAGTTTGGAATATTTGTCGACTGATAAGATGTTGGCAGATATACTCACTAAGCCTTCGTCCCGTGTAAGGCACGAATCTATGACTTCTAATTTAGGTTTGTGTGTGCGGAACAATTAGGTATTATTGTTAATGAG
Source organism: Idaea straminata (assembly GCA_951213275.1). NCBI lineage: Eukaryota > Metazoa > Arthropoda > Insecta > Lepidoptera > Geometridae > Idaea > Idaea straminata. Next base: position 9,071,406 of record OX577856.1, read on the forward strand.
ACCATGTAGTTGAAGGAGGTGTGTTGAAATAAATGTTTACATGTATCACCTTCATGGTCTTATCTCACAGGCTGGTTTGGTGATTAATGTTTTTTCACCTTTAGAATGTCATTACAATATATATGGCTGTCTACCTGAAATGTTAGCTTTTATTTCCACTGCTGCATACTTTTTCCAAATAATCCCAACATATTAATTATTCTGGATTAGTTCTATCAAATGCTTTTGATACGTAATAATCAAGATTAACGATGCAAGTGCTTGTTTGTTTGCGGACGAATAGACTATAATTTAAGTCAGTGTATTTGGATTTTTGTGAAAGAATATTTGTCCAAATATTTAGTCAATTGCTGTAATGTGGTTTTTTACAATAGTAACTAGTTACTTTTATAAATAAATACTAATTATTGTCAGGCACTGCTCTTTCAACACCATGATTCAAAATTTATATTTTTTAATAGTAGGTATGTATGGATAAAATAATAGAACCTATTACTTATTAAATAACTTCTTACCCCATAAATAGTCCTTTAAAGGCTAAATTAGTAGCTGTACCTACTAAAGTTCCAATACCTCCTGAAATAAATTAATATAGATTATTGATTTCTACTTCTACTTTAAAAAACAGCTTTTGTTTGGACTTTTGGAAATTCGACTTTTTTTTAATTTTGTTTCTCATAAAATTAGCTTCTGCTGTCCTGTCACATATACCATGTGTTTTGCGCAGGCTAAAAAATAACAGCAGATTTTTTACAATATTCGGTTAGGGTGTCATGATAATCCATTTTAAGAGCCTTGGGCTTAGGTACGTGTGTGCATGTTCCCAGTCGTTTCCATCTATCAACGTACTTGAAAGTACCAACAGGGACCGAATGAAGGAAATATTATTCCCAATCGTTAACAGTGGGTACTTTACTAGTAACAACTGGTTTTTTTTCCATTAATTCCTAATTAGCGAACCAAAAGGGGAAAAATAATTAGGTTCTCAACGTAAATTTGGGATAACTTAAAACGAAACGAATAACAAAGAACTTACCAATAGTAGCCGAAAATGTCGCTGCACAAAAATAACATGTAGTTATATCAGATGCAATCAAATCACCATTAGAGTCAGTTTCATATATTTCAAGTAATCCTTCCTGTAATAATATATCTCTATATTTAAAATTCTCGTATCGTGGTGTTAGTTGCCGAACTCCACCTAAACGGCTGAACCGATTTGTAAGAATTTTTTGTGTATTTTCTTTAGGTCTGAGAATCGAAAAACATCTATTTTTTCCCATTAAATATTAAATGTAATTGTAAATGACAAAACAACGTTTGCCGGGACATCTAGTTTTGTTTATTTAACCGTATAGCAATATAGTATGCCTTTATTATTTTTGAAGCTTGTTTACCACCACCTAGGGTTATTGTTGGGTGATTTTTAACGCGAACTTAAGAGCTTTTTGTCAACTAAAGTGTACGAAATATGAAAGATATGCTTACGTCTTGAAATACTCGTAGTACAGCGAATATTAAGTAGACATGTTATTGTCAACTAAAGTGTACGAAATGAAAGATATGCTTACGTCTTGAAATACACGTAGTATAGCAAATATTAAGTTGACATGTTATTGTCAACTAAAGTGTGCGAAATGAAAGATATGCTTACGTCTTGAAATACACGTAGTATAGCAAATATTAAGTTGACATGTTATTGTCAACTAAAGTGTGCGAAATGAAAGATATGCTTACTCTTGAAATACTCGTAGTACAGCTAATATTAAGTTGACATGTTATTGTCAACTAAAGTGTACGAAATGAAAGATATGCTTACTCTTGAAATACTCGTAGTACAGCGAATATTAAGTTGACATGTTATTGTCAACTAAAGTGTACGAAATGAAAGATATAGGTACTTACGCCTTGAAATACTCGTAGTACAGCAAATATTATGGGTACCATCATAGTAGTGGCAGCTGTGTTTGTTATCCACATTGAAACAAACATTGTTATAAATGATATAGCAAATAGTAATCTGAAAGTTTATAAGTATTATGACAGCCACAAACAAATATTCAGTTTATATAGGTGCGTACTGAATTAGCGGAGATATTTGATTGAATCCGGCGTTACTTTTTGGAATTCCATATCTGTAATATTTAGTTTTTAGTTCTGAGCCTAGTGCCATAACACAAAATGCAATGTGCACCGTCCTCCTGCCCACCGGTACCGGCGTCGTTCACTCACTCTTGTTCCAGCGTTCAGCGACACAACATCTCGGGCAGTGACTTCGTATCTAACCTTGCCTAAATAGCGCGGTCGAGGTCGTGTAGATGCTAAACACATTTCGTGGTTGATGAATGGTGTCACTAATACTAACTTTTGCTTGTCCTCATTGCATGCCTCTTCAAGTGGGCGGGAAGGCGGTGCACATTGCATTTTGTGTTTTGGCACTAGGCTCGGAACTAAAAACTAAGTATAAATACCTCCATTACATTAAAAACGGAGAATAAATAAATAAATAAAATATTTAAGAAAATCTTTCTTATTATTATTGAATAATGGGCATTGGCCCATGAGTTCCCATACGAGGCAGAGCCGGTATCAACTACTTAATCTTAATCTTATTATATCTTTAAATGAGCAATTCTTGTATAGATATATATAATTGGAATCTCGGAATCGGCTCGAACGATTTTCATGAAATTTGGTATATAGGGGGTTTCGGGGGCGATAAATCGATCTAGCTAGGAATCATTTTTAGAAAATGTCATTTTATTCGTGTTTTATCGAAACTTACTTTTTTTTATATGAAAAATATGACTCTTCCTGACATCTATTGGCGAACTACTAATACTATTTTTGTGAGCAATAAAGTTATTCCAGCAGATGGCGATGATAAGTAACACGAAGTCAATGAGTGTTTGCTTAGAGGTTAGACTAAGTAAAAATAAAAAATACCGAGCACAGCTCGGTCATCCAGGTATTCTTATTTATCTATACTTATATTATAAAGCTGAAGAGTTTGTTTGTTTGTTTGAACGCGCTAATCTCAGGAACTACTGGTTCGAATTGAAAAATTATTTTTGTGTTAGATAGTCCATTTATCGAGGAAGGCTATAGGTTACTTTTTATCCTGATATTCCCACGGGATCGGGAGTTACGCGGGTGAAACTGCGGAGCGCTGCTAGAACTTTATAATCTCACGGGACTAATAAGTAAAATGTTAATTAAAGATGTGTGTCTGTCAGGATGTGGCATGATCAGTGGTTAATTCATCTGATCACGAGATCCGTACATACAAACCTAAATAAATAAAAATTTCAGGACATTCCACACATCGCCATCTAGCCCCAAGCTAAATAACTAGACTCGTGTTATAGGTGTTAGACTACGGATATATGTACTACTTATATACTTTTCTATGTACTACTTATATACTTTTCTATTTTAATAAATAGAAACAAACAGACCCCAGACAAATAAGTAAGCATAAATACTTGTCTGAGGCGGGAATCGAACCCGCAACCCTGTGTTTGGCAGTCCGGCATGGTGACCATTGTGTCAACTGGGTCGTCAATGCTGACTGTGTGAGGATAAGGAGGTAGCGTAAGGATTCGCCAGTGGCGAACTTTATGGATTTATTCTCCACTAGCAGCGCTCCGCGGTTTTACCCGCGTAACTCCCGATCCCGTGGGAATATCGGGATAAAATCCTTCCTCGATAAATGGCCTATCCAACACAAAACGAATTTTTCAATTCGAACCAGTAGCTCCTGAGATTAGTGCGTTCAAACAAACAAACAAACTCTTCAGATTTATAATATAAGTATAGATTTACTTGAAGAATAAATCCTTATCTTTTACCTGTAATGAGAATAACCGACAATCTTTATTGCAAATAGAGCTAGTCTTATATGCAGTCCACTTTGTTCAACAGCACAAGCGAGCATTAAACTTCCAATGAACATCATCACTGTATCCTGAAACAAAAATATTTGCTATATTGTCATTATCCTGGGGGGACACAGTCGACTACGTTTGTTTGGAGAGAGCTTCGTCGGTACCCTTTCCTCTTAAGATGGTCCTTCACGATTGATGACATGCAAGTCTAATATAGTTACTTCTGAAGACGTATCATAACGAATTGCTTTATATTTTGTGTATATTTAACTAACTTCAAAAAAATAATTATGCTCTCAGTTCCTTGCTTATACTTATTTGTTTTAATTTAATTTTTTATGCGTTTTTTATTTTTTTTATATTAATTGGTCATACAAAACACGAGTAGGTTTCCATAAAACTAAGTCACATAAGTAGGAATACAAACTAAATGTCGTAATACATTTTTCTCTAATTTGAAAAAAATTCAATTTGGTATGGTCCGAGAAAACATGGAAAATGGTACAAAATAAAGTAATAGCTAAAAAGTATAAATTGCACAAATAGGCGGCCTTATCGCTGAAAACGTTTACTACACATCAAAAGTAATTAATACTTACGTTCATATAACACATGCAAGTTTTATGAGTAGACATAACACCAGTCAGAGGAAAAATAAGAATTGGTAAAAATGATGTAATTACTAATGGTATGCACTCCGTCACCCAGAAGACTGCCATCAAAGTTAAAGTATAGGCACACCATTGATATTTCTGAAAAATATTTTGTCTAGTAATGTGTATTAGGTACTAGCTTTTGCCCACGACTTCGTCCGCGTTAAAGTCGAAAATGGACCAAGGAGTCACGTAGTCCCATACAAACTTTGCCCCCATTTTTCACCCCCTAAGGGGTAGAATTTCGGAAAATCCTTTCTTATCGGATGCCTATGTCATACAAAGACCATACCCTCCAAGTTTCAGGTCTCTACGATCAGCGGTTTAGGCTGTGCGTTGATTCGTCAGTCAGTCATTCAGGACAAAGAATTTTATATGTATAGATTGGCAATCTATTTCGAATGTAAGACGAACCTATTTTGGATTCGGGAACTGGCCATAAATGCAAGCTGCCTTTGACCTGGATCTATCTCATTTTGACATCAGGCTGTCTATAAAAACATGGAGTATTGCCCGGAGATGCTCTGAGTCCATTTATAGGAATCGAAACTGTTGTGAATTAAGATACATCTTGTTCAATTTAATAATGTCTGTTGTTAAATGTTATTGTTATGTTGTATTTCTCTTACTTATTCCCTAATAGTATTACCTAAATCTAAATGAATACCAGTAGCGAGGGGTCCATACAATCCGATTTCTGTCGGCTTACCTTAACATATCCAGGTATAGAACTTTGAACAACGTAACGTAAAAAGTTCTACCTTTTTTATACCTACTTATGATAGGTCAGTGTTAGAGCGGTGTTGGCTTAGTGGTAGATACCTCGACTTTCATTCTGAAGATCATGGATTCGAATCCCGGCAGACCGTGCACCAATGTATTTTTCTTAAAGAAAAATGTATGTGCGGTAATTGACATTGCTCTTACAGTAAAGGAAAACATCGTGATGAAACCCGCGGCTTAGTTGGCTCCAGAAGTATTGACAAGTTCTCTCCTTTGGACATGGTTGACTAAGCCGAAAGGTAATAGGTGCTGGGCAAGCCTATTCCATCCTCATGCAAAAAGGATCCAATTAAAAAGGATCTAATTGCGGAAAACAGCCCGTAAAGTACAAGTAGGGCAGTGTTTGACCACTATCACACCTGCCTGGAGGAAGGTTATGATGCGGCCTAAGATGTAGCACGCTTTAATAGAAGATACATATTTCCTTGCGACTTGCAAATCCCTCAAATTGTACACGTCAGAAAAGACAGAAGCAGGTAACTGATTCCATTCCCTTACCTGGGGTGGAAATGGAGCCAGGATGGATATAAACAGAATAGGAGTCACAATGCAGACAATTCCACGCCAATACGTCGTTAAAATAATGGATATTTTGTCTTTCCATGTGATAGGTGTATCATCTTCTTCATCAGGTGTAACACCTTCTTCATCAGGTTTATTTTCATCGTCACTGTTAATAAGAATTTCTTTGTAAAATGTTTTGAAGTGTGGTTCTTCCGTATCGGAAATATGTAGTTTAGATCTTTTCTTAGGAGTAAAAGAATATATTAGTCTAATATGTCTCTATAGTCCGGCAATAAATACTGGATAGCAAATTAAAATTTGCTGTATTATTATTAATTTCACCTAATGGTAACACGGTGAAGGTATGCCATGGGATATAAGTAAAGTAAGGAAGTGTTTAAGATAATATAATGATCAAACGAACTTCCCAAGTGAAGTTCAATCAATATTATATGAGTCGCTTCATTCGAAGATATAATTTAGTCAAATAACTACCTTGTAGGTTAAAAGTACCTAGTTTTAAATTATATCTGAAGAATGAAGCGAAGAAATATAATCCCCATTTTGTTTCACGGCTTCATCTTTGTAATTTCGAAGTTGTAGTAGCATCTCCTGCCATCAGTCTTCACATTAGTAGCATCACTTGCTTTAAAAAATTCTTACACTGGCAACGCTTTTCCTGTCACTCTACCTGAATTGCTCTAAATTGCGTTGATGAAGCCGTTCACATAATTATGATCGAACTTCACTTCACTTCTTCGCAAGTTCGTTTGATCATTAATAATGAAGGACATTTAATGTGGAAATAAGAAAAATCCACTAATATTAGTTAGTACTAACTCATTATTTTCACTTATTTTAGTATTATCGTCCTTAACAGCTTCATTTTCCATATTTGTATGTTTAATTTGATTGTCACCAAGGTAATTACCTACTCAGCAATTGAGTTCGTTGCTACTCAGTTCATGAGATATTATATTATGTAAGCATCTACCGATTTAGGTAACCTACTGATAACTTTTAGATCAAGTTGGTCGCGTTTGAAAATCTTTGAGGCTTTGATTCAACTAAATATTTAAAGTAGGTTAGGTTAGGATTCACTCGCTTTTGTCGGACTTGGGTCATACCTATCTGTCCCATATCTGTCCTCTTTCATGACTTTAGCTAACGGTAGCCCGCTAGATAGAAACACGAATGCTGTCCCCAAATGAGATCAAAAAGAAATCGAAATTCCTGTTTGTTCCCGAATGATCGGCAAGATTTCAATTTACTTCAAAAAAAGTAGTTCCATCTTTTTTGGAGAAATCGCAAATCATACACAATAAAATAAAATTCAAAGTCTCGATTGATTGACTGACTGATTAAATCGCTGGTCCTAGTCCTAGAGACATAAATAAATGTGTTCCTTGTGAAAAATAGGTATCTACCACTAAGGATTTTTCAAAATTCTACGTCTAAGAGGGTGAAATGGAGGGTGCAGACAGAAGCTAAAAGTACAGAATAAAACAAAACGAAATACAAAACAAGAGGCCTTTATTATACTAAATATTAAAATTAATTATGTATTAAATTAAAATGTAATTATTTAAAATAACATTATTCATAATGAATACCAACTGAAAATCTTAAAACAAACATAACTTATATAAAATTATTTTAGGTCGTAACAAGAAATAAAATCATAGATTCATAATTATAATTACTGAAAGTGCAAAGAGTTTCTATTGCTATTAACTACTTTCGATTAAAGAAAATTTCAAATCAGCTGTTCCTATAAGTCAGAAGTCATTGACCTTAGGCATTTTTTATATGTCTAATTTCCAAAGTCTTAAAAGTTTATCGGCTAGACTTCTCTTTTCGTATTACGGTGCAATTCTGCACCTCTAAAATCATCAGTCAGATCCTCATGAAAGTATGGAATCACACTCTTCAAAAAATTAACATCTCAATTAGTACATATGAAGTTATGCCAGCCATAAAAATAATAACATATAATATTTATTCAATAATCGAATTATGAAATCTTCCTTTTTTGAAGTCATTTAAAATAATATAGGTTTTATCTTAGTTTACAGTTTTATCAGAATCTGCCACCGCCAACCTAAAAAAAAGTAATTATGTGTAAATAAATTAAATTAGTATGCGTCAAAAATAATCTTGCATCATCATTTTAAGATATAATTTTTAGACACCTGGTGATGACAAAAGGACGGGACGGATGAGGGGATGTGCAAACTGTTAATCAAAGTAAAGACAGCATAACATGTACGACTGAAAACCTTCATCGATACATTTAATAAATTACATCGATACATCTAAATTTAAAAAAAAAAGTAAAAAAAAAACCGCCAAAGTGCGAGTAGAACTCGCTCACGAAGGGTTCCGTTCCATGTTGCATGGTAACCCCACTTATATTTTTATTATTTTCAGTATTTGTTCTAGCGGCAACAGAAGTAACGTAATGTGTAAAAATATCAACTCTCAAGCTGAGTCTTAGTAATAGGGTCCCGTTTTTACCCTTTGGGTACGGAACCCTAAAAACGAACACGTTTGCTTGGTGCAAAGGTTTTACGTTTTAATATAATACTGGTTTTAATAACTTTTAAAATCGGTACCTACCTACAGAGCCACTGACTACTTTAATTCTCAACTAGTAGAATTTGACATACCTTTTAATCTATTTTGCCCAGTCAGGTAATGTATGCAGACTTGGCCAGATTATAGGTGCATACAAGTATATAAATAACCAAGTAAATACTATTGTTGTCAGTGTAGGACCTGCACCTGCAACCATCTAAAACAAAGAGTTGATTTGTTAGATGCAATAGTGAGCAAATTTCACTTCTCCAGTTCAAACAGTACTGAAAATATAGATAAAGGCATTTTACAAAACGAAAAAATACATGGAGGTACTTTAAAGGCTCTTTCTTTTTACAGGTTGCTTGAAGAAAGAAAAAAAAGAGATATATTGTTTACTGCCATACTTGCTCCGCTTTCAGGGAGCATACGTTCCAGGTGAAGGTAATAAAACAAATATTTTATGTTCTTGCAATTCACGAGTGCGCTCAGCCTTTGTTTGTAGTTGTAATCGTAGATACACATGATCGTTAGTGTGTGTACCCGACGGAGCGGCCAGTAGCGAGCGACACATTATACAGATTGGCTTTAGATTGGTCACTCACACAAACAAAGGCCGAGCGCACTCGTACATTGCAAGAACTGTACCATCTTGCCACTGGGAACGTTAGCAGCACTCTGTACAACTAGGTTGCCAGGTGTACCAACAGGTATCATGAAACAAAAAGATGCTGTAAATCCAGCGGCGATGTTGTACCACAATGGATTTTGACTAATTTCCTTTGCCTGCAAAGAGTAAAATAGTTTTAGGATTTAAAAAAAATCTACTTCGTGTCCATTTAGCACAAGTTATTTAAAGAATGAAAGGCGTCAGATCTATTCGCTCCAGTCGGCCGCCAGGTCATTCCTGCTTACAAAAAAATTACATTGATTCACATTGAAATCACTTTACGCTAACTATGTAATTGTGTTCTGCCAGAAGACCAGTCTACTGTTTTCTTTTAATTTTCTGTCTTTTTATATTTTCTGTTCTTATGGGGGCCAGACTGACCATCACACCACACTAGTGTAGTGTGGTGGTTAGGAATTCTATTTCTTAACAGTTAATATTTCCTTGCAATTTTTCTATTGTTTTCTTAACCGTCACACCATTTAAAATCACCAATAAGTATTAATTAATACCTAATGTATTGATACCTAATTTAAGTCCTTGATAACTGGCCACTTACATTAAAGTATTCCGGCTAATTTAGTTTGCTTATGACACGGATGTCATTTCAGTTGAAAAACTCAGTCACTTGCTCTGTACATGTCAGTTCTCTTATGTTTGTTTGTATCTATCTACTTTTTTAAATATATTGTATCGCGCGCTTGTCCAAATAAATATTTTTCTATTCTATTTCCATTCTAATCGTTCTGACAACATATCGTTACTTGTACTATATAGTATCATCCTCGAAAACGAGTTCAAATGTTATTCTTCGGAGCGGGCGCTAGAGTGGTGCGTGTATGCTCGCTCCTAAACGGATAGAGTGTGTCTTCGTAGATGGCACTATATTTTTTATTTTATTTTTTTATTTACCACAAACGATGAGAATATTTTTACATTTTATTCTGCCAAAATGCGTAGCAGTTTGTCGGCAGTAGTTCTTATTTTAATACTTAATTGCTAGTGAGTATTGCAAAAATGATTAAAACCTAAATTAGTTTATATCTTTCGAAGCGAGTCAGTCGCGTAACAGTTAAGTAGGTAGGTATAGGTATTATAAAATATAATTAAATGTTGAGTTCTTACCAGTTGCATAGCAATAGGAGAAAATACATTACAGACAGCTACATTCGAAGCAAAATTCGTAACAAAACATGTTACGATGATGATAAACAGCAATACCACTGCATTTGGAAGAACCTTCAGATGTTGCAGGACTTTACCAATCTGTCCATTCAAATCTGTTACTTTGGCCGCAGTTGAGAGAGCAAAACCACCACCTAGAATTGATCATTGGGTTATGCACCAAATATCTTTTATTTATTATGTAATTATTTCACACACAATACAGAACATAACAAACACCGCTTAATTAGAGCCAAACCTACGTATTATTGTAACTGCTGAGGTGTTTATGACAGTAGCCACCCATATAGATCAATAGATTCATGCTTGGGTGAACCACACAAATAGCGACACTTCATCATTCATACGCGGGGGTTAATGTTGGTACGTGGGCATAATATTGCTAATTGGACTCCTACGTAATTTTTACAAAAAAATCATTCATTTTGCAATATCGTCGTTATTGCAAAATGACGATATTTTAAGTCCATAGTTACTAAATAGACGAAACGCGTTTCACTTAGCGTGAAAGAAGCGCAGCTAATTGGATGTATACATATAGGTGAATTTTTGAAATAGGCTTTTAGGGCGAAATCCTATACTATATAAAATTAAGAGTCAAGAAAACTATACATGCATGCGTCATTACTCTTTGATATTTGAAAGGAATTAGACCAATTTTGAAACTATATTAGACCAATTTTGATAGTTTTACTAGAATGCTTAATTACTTGAATTGCGAATACTCGCAATCCAAATAATTAAGGTTATATACATAAAACCGCTGTTATGCCACTGCTCATGGTGTAGAAATTAAAAGATAATTAAAATTATCAATAAGTAAGGACACTTAAAACTTACCCAACAGAAACATATAACTCCATGCCACGGTAGCATTCATTGGTCCCCACTGTAAAACTGACGGAATAGGGCCTTTGGGCATTTGTTCTTGATCTGAAAAAGAGATCAAGTTAGCAGCATTACACCTATAAAAATGCTCTTGAAAATGTCTGTCTCTGTTACATCTAAAATAACTTACATTTTGCTGAACAGTTTTTAAATAATCCCAAACTCGATGGTAATAATAGCATCATAAATATAACGAAAAAGGCCAATGCTGAATCTCTTACACTAAAAGTAAAATAAAATAATTATGAATGATAGTAAGAATAGTAAATAATATAATTATACAAAGTGAAATCTCTTGACCGCCAAACCTTCTTTATTTTATAAACGCAGATCTCGTAGCGGGTTGCCTACTATCTACTCAACAGAGTTCGAAATATCATCATCATCATCTCAGCTCATGCCCTCAATATTACAGAACGATGTGCAATAGACCATAGTGACTTGGAGAGTTATCAGGTAGCAAAGTCAAGAATTTTTAACATTTCATTTATAATGGTGTTCCGAACATTTGTGCTAATTTTCAGCCCCTCTACGAATCTTACCCCTAAAATTTTGCTTTTTTGACTATGTTATAGCTGACGACTTGTATTAACACATAGGCTACTTTTTATCCCGATGTTCCCACCGTGGTTCGCAGCTAGTCTTTTATACATTTACTAGCTTTTGCCCGCGACTTCGTCCGCGTAGAATTCTTTCTACCCCTTTTTAACCTCGTTTGAGGATGAATTTCAATAAAATACAAAACACGTATTCCATCAAATCTGTTAAATAATGTTTATGCAAAATTTGAAGTAGATCCCATACAAACTCAATAAACATATTTATTTATTTATTATTTATTATAAACTTTGCCCCCCTTTTTCACCCCCTTAGGGGTAGAATTTCGAAAAATCCATTCTTATCGGATGCCAACGTCACACAAAGAACATACCCTCCGAGTTTCAGGTCTCTACGATCAGCGGTTTAGGCTGTGCGTTGATCCGTCAGTCAGCATTTTATATGTATAGATGACAGACATCCGAGACTTGGGTCTCTTAATTTTGACGAACATGTTACACCGACCGTGAGTAGGAGTAACCATACAAACTTTAACCATTCCAATAAAAAATCACTGTAACTAAATTGCGTTAATATTAATATACCTACTCACAATTTTTTATCCGCAAGTTCAAAGTGAGCAGAAATTTTATCTCCCCAGCCTGGGAAGATTTGCGGCGACCGACAGAAGAAAGCTATCATTGCACCTCCAAACAGAAATACTACCATCTAAAAGGATAATAAGGTATGTATAATATAAAATTCTACATAAATAAAAATTTTGGTTTAATTATTTGATTATCATCGTCAAAGTAAAAATACTGATTGTATGAGAAACAATACACAACCTAAGCCACGTGGTAGTTTAGTTTTAGGATAGCGTGATTTTAAGATTGATAATATATGATCAAACGAACTTACCAAGTGAAGTTCGATCACAATTATGTGAACGGCTTCATCGATGTGTGAAGACCGATAGAAGGAGATGCTACTACAAATTCGTTAATTTATAAATTGCAAAGATGAAGCCTTAAATTATCATTTATAATAATAACACGTATATAGTGGGAGTGGCGAGTGAGTTCGATCTATCTGTACAATAAAATAAATGAACAATTAAATAAAATAATCCTACTAATATTATAAATGTGAAAGTTTGTGTGTGTGTGTGTGTGTGTGTTTGTTACTCCTTTACGCTAAAACTACTGAACCAATTGCAATGAAATTCGGTATGTAGATAGCTAGAGGCCTGGATTAACATATAGGCTACTTTTTATCCCGATATTCACACGGGATCGGGACTTACGCGGGTGAAACCGCGGGGCGCAGCTAATAACACATATATAGTGCGAGTGGCGAGTGAGTTCGATTTACTCTGTGAGGAAAGTTCAGTGGATCCTTTCTTCACTAGCGTTGACTCTGGAGAAGGAGCCTTGAAAGAAGATAAGACATCTTCTTTCAAGGTTCCTAATTTTTGTTGTGTTTTGTTATTTCATATATACGAATTTGTTAATCAATTTTAGTATTGTATCTATTTTTATATTAAATGTACCTATATTTTAATTCTTGCTGGATTATGATTTGTGTTTTTGCTTGCTTGTTTTGTATCTATACCTATTCTATTTTCTACTCGTGAGAACCTATAATTGGCTTTCTGTTTCTTGTTTCGATTCTTATTATCTTTGCAAAGCTGTTGGTTTCCCAAATAAATAAATAAATAAATAATCAGTTTATAAAACGTTTAAGTTTAAAACTTGAAGCAAACATTTGGCAAAGACACCGACTATCAAGAAGCAACCTACAGTTTGAATTAAATAAATAGGTAGATAATAAATCAATTTCGAATACGAATAACTTACTACTTCCCAAAATGTTAAACCCCCTAATTTCTTCCAATCTGCATCAATAGCTTGTTTAGCAGCCATTTTGGCTGCCGGTGGAATGCTTCGAAGCTTCGCTGCTTTGCTTTTTGGCCTGTATAAAATCATACAAAAAATATTTGTTATCTGCATTTCACTTTATAGTGTTGCCAACTTGCACAACATGGTCATCATTATCCATTCTATTCTATTATATTTCCTGTCATGAATGCGTTGACTCCCTTTTCCTCCATATTATTATCCTTCAGAGTTCTTAAATAATAGATGAACCCAACGCATACCTCATTAGTCATAATAAAGGTCATAGCACATATACATAGGCTGCACTAAAAGTATCGGGAATGGAATATTTCCACTGTTCCTGTCATATTTAAATCTTTTTAATTGAAAAGTCCTTGGTTTTAGAAATCGAATACCATTTATTTATTTAAAAAAAGAATCTCGGTCTTGTTACAAGGTTTTGTCAAACTTGTTTAGTTTTTGAGAAAATGGAATTGACTCGAGAAAATTCAAGAGCGATGATTTATTATGACTTTCGAAGTGGTTTATCACAAAAACAGTGTGTTGACCGGATGATTTCTGCATTTGGTGATGAAGCCCCATCCAAAACCACAATTTATCGCTGGTTTGCTGAATTTCAACGTGGACGTGTCAAGCTCAGTGATGATCCCCGTCAAGGTCGTCCAAAAACTGCACTCACCCAAGAAAACGTTGATGCTGTGCGTAAGCTGATTGAGGAAAATCGACATGTAACATACCGCGAAATTCAGGCAACTTTAGACATTAGCATGAGTCAAATACAAATAATCTTGCATGAACAATTATGTGTAAAAAAGTTGTTTTCCCGATGGATACCGCCTTCGCTCTGTGAAGAGCAAAAAGTGGCTCGCGTTACTTGGTGCGTCAGAACTCTCGAAAGATTCCACGCAGGATCCTCAAATGCTGTATACAACATCGTATCAGGTGACGAATCCTGGATATACGCGTATGAACCCGAAACAAAAAACCAGTCACGAGTTTGGGTGTTCGAAAATGAGTTAAAGCCAACAAAAATTGTTCGTTCCCGGAGTGTTGCAAAAAAAATGGTGGCCACGTTTGTCTCCAAAACCGGCCATGTTGTGACTATTCCTCTTGAGGGGCAAAGAACGGTTAATGCAGAATGGTATGCTAGCATTTGTTTGCCACAGGTCGTTTCTGAACTCCGTAAAGAGAACTGCAGCCGCCGCATCATCCTCCATCACGACAATGCGAGTTCTCACACCGCGAACAGAACAAAAGAGTTTTTAGAGCAAGTAAACATAGAATTATTAGACCATCCGCCGTACAGCCCCGACCTAAGCCCTAATGATTTCTATACTTTCCCTAAAATAAACAATAAATTGCGTGGTCAGAGATTTTCATCACCTGAAGAAGCTGTGGACGCCTACAAAACGGCCATTTTGGAGACCCCAACTTCCGAATGGAATGGTTGCTTTAATGATTGGTTCCATCGTATGGAAAAATGTGTCAAATTTCGCGGAGAATACTTCGAAAAGCAATAAATACATTTTTAAATAGTAATGTTGTGTCACTTCCTTGATTCCCGAAATTTTCAGTGCCGCCCTCGTATCAACAGCTCGGAAACGGATCGTCATCATATCGCCTCACCGTCAACCTTACGTAAGCGCGTTGCCAAGCGATCAGCAGCTCCGAATCAACTCGGCTACTGCTAGGCTATGGCTAGGCTACGGCTAGGCTACGGCTAGGCTACGGCTAGGCTACGGCTAGGCTACGGCTAGGCTACGGCTAGGCTACGGCTAGGCTACGGCTAGGCTACGGCTAGGCTACGGCTAGGCTACGGCTAGGCTACGGCTAGGCTACGGCTAGGCTACGGCTAGGCTACGGCTAGGCTACGGCTAGGCTACGGCTAGGCTACGGCTAGGCTACGGCTAGGCTACGGCTAGGCTACGGCTAGGCTACGGCTAGGCTACGGCTAGGCTACGGCTAGGCTACGGCTAGGCTACGGCTAGGCTACGGCTAGGCTACGGCTAGGCTACGGCTAGGCTACGGCTAGGCTACGGCTAGGCTACGGCTAGGCTACGGCTAGGTGGAGTGCGCTGCGTGGTTTGTCAGTATCCGAACGTGAAGTGTAGACGAAGAAACGCAAGCCAGGGTACGGAGAGTCGTAAGATAGCTTACGATGAGACGTAAGAGCGGGAACGGCAAGTCGACTACACACCGCGGTTCGTGAGCGTGTCCCGAGGCGAGGCAATTACGTTACGATTCCGATTAGTGTGCGTTGCAGTAGGGAGTTTCATACAAAGAATACTGAATTGCTGAGTTGATACGTTTACGTTCCGTTTACGAGTTGATGTGTGCTATGCCCTTAAATGTGCACACCCACGTGCGCAGGACATTAACGCTATCCCCGCGTGATAAGGACATACGCTGGTAAAACTGCAGGTATTGGAACATAATATATTGGCCTGTTTAAATCGAATCTAAATGATTTATACCTACAGCTCCAGCAACCTTAATCCATGTTATTCAGGGCGGTGTAGGGCCTCTGGAGTTGGCTCCAGAGGCCCTACACCGCCCTGAATAACATGGATTAAGGTTGCTGGAGCTGTAGGTCATCGTGATTACATAAAACAACATAAAACATCGTGATTAATACCGCGGCTTAGTTGGCTAAGCCGCGGTATTAATCACGATGTTTTTCCTTCACCGTAACAGCAATGTTACTTAGCGCACATACATTTATCGTAAGAAAAATCCATTGTTGCACGGCCGGCCAGGTTTCGAACCCACGGCCTTCGAAATGAAAATCGAGGTATATCCCACTAGGCCAACATGGCTCTATTTTTAATAATATTTTATTGTATCATAAAATATTAAAAAGTAAGTATCTACCTTAAAAATCCAAAATATAATACGATCATATTGAGATACATGAAAATTTCCAAAATAATCATGTATGGGACCGCGAAAGCTGAGAATAGTGGGAACGACAAATATTCAGGAGCATCTGCATAAGTACTGAAACAAAAGTAAATAATTAGAAAAATATTTAGCTAAGCTTGTACTTACTTATAAGTTATCTTTATTTCTAACAACCTTGTTTAGGAGACGGTTCGACACAGCAAAAAAAGAATTAGCGAAATCGGTCAAGCCATTCACGCGTAATTCCATGACCAAGGAAAAAGGGATTCGTTTTTATATAGATAAAATAACAAAAAATATAAATCGGTCATAATTAAAAAAATTGTGTACATTAAATGCCTTAACAAAAATCAAATGCGATAGCCTCTCGAGACATTGTACTCAAATGTCAAATGGCCAAACGTAAGCCTATTTTGGGTAAAAAACAAAATAGATGTTAATTGTTTATTGTAAATTACGTAAAAAAATAGATGTTAATTGTTTATTGTAAACTAGCTGTTGCCCGCGACTTCGTTCGCGATGTGGTTTTGGGTTATTTAGAATACCTAGCATTTTTCTGCATAGATACAATTTATCATTCAGTGTAAGTTATAAAAACAAAATAGGTAGTTACATTGTTTTTAAACTATATTTTTAATTGATTTGGCAAAGGCAATTCTTATTCTAGGCTTACTCATACTCCGAAAGTAGGTCTAAAGATGCCTGAAGAGCGTGTAGAAAGAAAAAGTTTCGGCCCTAGGGAAAATCGCTCTCAATGACAGCTGTCATGTTAAATTATGGCTTCGCGCGGCTTGTGCAATGTGTTTGTAGCCAGTATCACTATCATTACGCATTAGGGACTTCAAAAACCTAACCTCCTTGATTTAGGTAACACCAAAGAATAACAATTATGGCTTCTCACGGCTCATCCATACTGCCAGAGTTTAGTACATAATAGGTTTTTTCTTAGTAATCGAATTCAGGTAGATATATTTAGTTCAAGATATCTTATTTAATAAAATAAATGTAAAGATGAAAATGGTCAAACCGACGTATGACCATGCTGCGCCTCTACCGGCACCCTGTCAAGATGTTGCAGATGTGGCTTTATGTGACCGTGCGCTCAGTGTCGTTTCTTGAGTAAAAAATACTGGCGGGAAATGCTTGCATTTTGAAAGATTTTAATTAGTATTATCTTTTGTTATTTTATTATGTTTTTGTGTTAAGTTTAATCTGGTTTTTCATTTATGATTGTGTAATTTGTGTAAATAACATTTTCTAGACAAACCGTGTTACAAAAACTGTAATTTAAATCTACGGACTTCGCGTCATCACTCACTGTTGGATAAACTAATTTATAAAAATCTCTTCGGTTTAGTACGGTGGTCTTCGGTAAAGGAGATCGGTAATATTATGTAGTAGTACCTCTTTGTACTAACCTCATTTTCAGTTTTACGTAGCTAGTATTAAATGCAAACTATTTGGTTTTATGACAGCTGTCATCTTGAGCGAAGGCATGTACTGCACCCCTACCATGACTTTTTGAAGAACTCGAAAAAAGAAACCCTTTTTCGATAACTCTCTTGTCCGTTTATCTGTCGGTGTGTCACTACCGATATTCTCAGAGACGGGTGGACCTAAGTAAGTTGATTTTTTGTAAGTTTCATAGTAAACACTCAATATAGTATGTTTAATCGAATACGTAAAAAACCCGTGGTAAGGGTAGCTACTGTTCCCTTCTGACGTTGGATTACGTTTTACCACGGAAAAATATTTCGATTTCACATTTTTTAAATGTTTTTTTATCAAATATTTTAATTATTGTATTAAAGTTAATTTAAAACATACCCTAAATGTTATTCTGATATATTCTGAACATATTCGTGTGGACCTTGTTAAAATCTGTTCTGTAGTTTATGAGATTACCTGGTTCAAACAAACAAACAGACAAACAGACAGACAAACAGACAAAAATTCTAAAAACTACCCTATCGTGTTCAGCTAACGATTTTAAGGCGACCTGTGTATTTTTTTTGGATATCTTACAATTACAGATTTTTTGATGTCTACAGATTTATTATATGTATAGATTACGTAAAAAAAATAGATGTTAATTGTTTATTGTAAATTACGTAAAAAAATAGATGTTAATTGTTTATTGTTATTTACGTAAAAAATAGATGTTTATTGTTTATTGTAATTTACGTAAAAAATAGATGTTAATTGTCTATTGTAATTTACGTAAAAAATAGATGTTAATTGTTTATTGTAATTTACGTAAAAAATAGATGTTAATTGTTTATTGTAATTTACGTAAAAAAATAATGTTAATTGTTTATTGTAATTTACGTAAAAAATAGATGTTAATTGTTTATTGTAATTTACGTAAAAAAAAATAGATGTTTATTGTTTATTGTAATTTACGTAAAAAATAGATGTTAATTGTTTATTGTAATTTACGTAAAAAATAGATGTTAATTGTTTATTGTAATTTACGTAAAAAAATAGATGTTAATTGTTTATTGTAATTTACGTAAAAAATAGATGTTAATTGTTTATTGTAATTTACGTAAAAAATAGATGTTAATTGTTTATTGTAATTTACGTAAAAAATAGATGTTAATTGTTTATTGTAATTTACGTAAAAAAATAGATGTTAATTGTTTATTGTAATTTACGTAAAAAATAGATGTTAATTGTTTATTGTAATTTACGTAAAAAAAATAGATGTTAATTGTTTATTGTAATTTACGTAAAAAATAGATGTTAATTGTTAATTGTAATTTACGTAAAAAAATAGATGATAATTGTTTATTGTAATTTACGTAAAAAAATAGATGATAATTGTTTATTGTAATTTACGTAAAAAATAGATGTTAATTGTTTATTGTAATTTACGTAAAAAATAGATGTTAATTGTTTATTGTAATTTACGTAAAAAAAAAAAGATGTAATTGTTCATTGTTCACCTCACAAACAGTCCTTTGAATACCAAGTTAGTTCCGGTGCCAACGAGCGTACCGATACCTCCTGTAACAAAAACGGTGCAGCATTTTATGCTAAAACCGGCTCTGATAGTACCTACTCACAATCGAGTTTTTTTACGCAAAATAATACGTGTGTCCAATATCATAGCGACCACGAAACCACCACAAATAGTTTGTAAAATACACATTCCTGGCATCTATTTCATTAAATTATAGAAAATAAATTATGTTTTTTTATAATGCACCAATGGCACAATTGGTTAAATAAAACTATTAGTAAAAAAACCGGTCCGTATATTAGATTCAACTCTTCTTCTCAACCCTTGCCGTGGTATAGTAAGTACCAATTTAATTGACAATGTAAGGGTCAAGTTGCGGGTTCGATTCCCGCCTCAGACAAGTATTTATGCTTAGATAGTTGTCAGTGGTCTGGTTGTTTCTATGTATTATAAGTATATATTTACAAAAAAAAAGTATATAAGTAGTATATCCGTTGTCTAGCATCCATAACACAAGGGCTAGGTGATGTGTGGAAAGTCCTGCAATATATATTTTTATTAATCTATTTATATTTTATAGTTTCTTGTACATTAATTTAGACCGTGAAAGAGAAAGTTGGCTATTCATCTTAAGTTAAATAACTTTACTTACCAATTGTAGCCGAATAGGTGGCAGAACAAAAATAACACGTAGTTACGTCACTAGCGATTTTTTCTCCATCAGGTGTTATGTCATACATCTTGATGATTTTTTGCTAAAAAAGTAAATTAAGTAGCCAAGTATAAATTAAACTAAGGACCCAACTTTGGGCTTAATCAACAAGTTTTTGGACCCCAACCAACTGTAGTCTGAAACAAAAACTGTACCATTCCTTGCCTGCCTTCATTTCTTGTCGTTATTGCAAACTAATCGAGTAATCTAACGTACGAATGTGGAATTGTACGAATGTGGAATTGTACGAATGTGGAATTGTACGAATGTGGAATTGTACGAATGTGGAATTGTACGAATGTGAAATTGTACGAATGTGGAATTGTACGAATGTATCCATAGCCGTAGTGTGTAACGTAGGTATACGATGACGAATGTTTACAATAAGAATATTAATATTGTATTTTAAATAGGTCAACACGTAACTTGGTGACAACACACCGTGACAAATGTTTAAAGGAAATTAGTATTGTATTTTCTACAAACCATCATCATCATCATCATATCAGCCACAGGACGTCCACTGCTGAACATAGGCCTCCCCCAAAGACTTCCAGAGCGATCAGTCGCATGCTCTCTGCGTCCAACGACTACCCGCGACCTTAATTAAGTCCGACTAGATGCCTCCGACTAGATGGACGGACCCATCTAGTCGGAGGCCGTAACAATATAACCATAACAATAATAAACTACTTTTACCTAGATAAGATAATTAAATAAATTGTACAGTCGGCTGCATAATTGAAGCCCCCGGTAGAGTTTTAAAACTACTATTATTGGAATGTTTTCATTTTAATAAATTTTGTTTGATAAATTCATGAGTTCAAAGACTTTAAACTTCAACTGAAGCAGGTGTCTAGAATCTTGCTTGTGTTGAAAATATTCTTATACCAGCCGTTTTGGAGCTCTACGGTGGGTCTGCAATTATGCAGCCGCCCGTAATTTTCATTAGTATATAAGCATAAGAGAAAACAGTTAACGGTCAACAATTGAGAACCAACTACCATCGTGTTATTTACATCCTTTACACAACGGAAGACGACTACCATGCAGACCCCGTCAAAGGTGGCGAGATGACGTTAGCACAAGATCGAGATCAGTGATTGGGGAGTAGAGATGTGCGCCGATGGTTTTGTGATCGGCTGACGTAAAATTTGTCGGCGGCGGTTACGCGTAATCGGCGCGGTAGGCGAGAATGAAAGTAACATGACAGTTTCATGTTTTTTTTTGTATGAACATTGACGTAAGCGAACGTGGTCATGCGTTAGAAAAAAAAAATAGTAGAATACTTCATCTTACGCCAATTTCGTACAATGATTTATGTCAATTTCATACAAAAAAATCTGTCGATTGGAGATATCGCTAATGGAAAGTAATCTTGTCTAAGGGGACTGTACGGAGTTCGCCCATATTGTCGGCAAAGCTCAAGATAACTTTTTTAACGATTACGCAGACCCAAAAGCCAGCGGCGGCGGGGTGCGCCTCGCTGATCAGCGCACATGTCTAGTAGAGAGTAGTAGGCCTTTGCCCTGCAGTGGGACACTATAAGCTAATAATAATAAACAAAATAAATAATTATTTTAGAGTCGTGTTTGACTTTAGTTTAGGAAAGTATTCAGTGCGACTTGAGCCCCGAACGACCAGCCCTGAGAAACCCAACCCAACCAAACCCAGAAGCCCTTTCTTGGGGAGCTCATTTGTTATTTTTAACTACCAACTTTATGTGGTAGAAAAGTTTTCACGGTTAAAAACTTTCTGGGAAGCATTCACTGACTTCCAAGTCAAAACAAAATTTCCTGTTGGCTCTAAAGCGCTGTGCACACTGAGGCGATACCGGTTGCGTTCTGAGGGCGGGAATTATTACAACGTTGTGATTTTTATTTAGTATGCCACACAAAAACTTGCCCGGTATGTATCTATCCCACCTCAGTATGCACAGTACTTATTTATATTTGACATCATTATAAAAAAAAACATATTCGACACCTGTTATGTTATCTGGATGTAAGTTTCAATAGCGTCGAAATATTGGGATAGAAAGTGGTCTTATCTATGTATTGTGTTATTATTTTTATATTTTTTTATTTAAATAAATTTAAGATAAATACACACAAATCATAAATATAATAATAAGTCCAAAGCGTCGCCACGCGGCATCGTCTTATTAATTGATTGTTATTATTTATTTGCGTTATTTTATTTAATTGCTTCTTACCTCTTCAAATACTTTTAAAATTGCAAAGTTTATTGGAACCATCATAGTTGTAGCTGCCGTATTCGTAATCCACATAGATACAAAAGTTGTCACTATACACATTGCCCCCAAAAGCCTGAAAACAAATTAAGTATGAAAGTAGGCAAAGACGAACGATAAGATAGTAAAAAGATCTAATTCAGACATCTTTCTTACTTCAAATGAGAGTAACCGAATGTTCGAATGGCGCAATAAGCCATGCGCTTATGAAGACCAGACTGTTCTACAGAAGTAGCCAGTAGTAAACTTCCTACAAACATCATTATGGAATCCTGAAACAGTAAATAGGTAAATAAATAAATATTGCAGGACATTCCACACGTCGCCATTCAGCTCCAAGCTACTAGACTTGTATTATGGGTGCTAGACAAGGTATCCTTTGTCTATATATTACTTTTATACTTTTCTTTTGTAAATATATACTTATAATACATAGAAACAACCAGACCACAGACAAATATCTAAGCATAAATACATGTCTGAGGCGGGAATCGAACCCGCAACCCTGTGTTTGGCAGTCCGGCATGGTGACCATTGTGCCAACTGGGTCGTCGTACATAGGTACATAGATAGTTAGTAAAACCTTTACGTTAGTCAAGAAAATGCTGTAAAATAAAATAAAATCCTTCTTTCCAAGAAAATAATGTTTCAAGATAAATTGATATAAAAATCGTTTCAATTATTTAAATAGGTAAACAAAGTCAAAAGTACATAGCCAGAGTTTTCGTTAACCGTAAAGCACTATTATAGTAGTGCGTCTGCACGATAAGCAGATTATCGCTAATTCAAAGTCCTATCGCAGTGTATGGAGGCGAATACGTTCTAGGGCGTAAAACTCGGGACATTACAAAAACTCCCGCTTCGGAACGCTCCTGGTGCCGCCTCAATGTGCACAGTGCTTTAGAGCCGACCGGAAATTTTAGATAGATTTCAAGTCCGTGAACCTATCCGTGTCGTTTCTAGTTAGTCGTTAGTAGAAAAGCTTTATGGGTGAAGCGATTCTATGCATTTTTCTTATAATAAAACAGATTAAAGTATAGACAAATCTAAAATCTACTATAATTAAATAAATAAATAAATAAAATTGTTTTATTACAGGCAAACAACCCATATCACACATCCTAAAAATACAAGTGACAATCCTATTAATATTATAAATGTGAAAATGTGTGTGTGTGTGTGTGTTTGTTACTCCTTCACGCAAAAACTATTGGACCGATTGCGACGAAACTTGGTATGTAGATAGCTGGAGACCTGGATTAACACATAGGCTACTTTTTATTCCGATATTCTCTCGGGACTTACGCGGGTGAAACCGCGGGGCGCAGCTAGTCCTACTAATATTATAAATGTGAAAGTTTGTGTGTGCGTGTGGGTGTGTGTGTGTGTTTGTTACTCCTTCACGCAAAAACTACTGGACCGATTGCGATGAAACTCGGTATCCAGATAGCTGGATACCTGGATTAACACATAGGCTACTTTTTATCCCAATATTCCTTCGGGATCGGGACTTACGCGGGTGAAACTGCGGGGCGCAGCTAGTAAAAAATAAAAATAAAAACAGTAATAAAATAAAACTACTATAACTACTAATACACTATGTTTTCACTCACATTGTTATAACACTTGCATGTTTGTGATGTACCCATGACGTTAGCCAAAGGAAATATAACGATAGGTAAGAAAGAAGTCACAGCCAAAGGGATGCATTCCGTTACCCAGAATATGCCCATGAGTACCAGAGTATATGCGGTCCAATGATACCTCTAAAACATGGATAGATGGCAAAAGATTATTATTACGTACGGTCGGCTGCATAATTTAACTCTGGATGGTTGAAATGGCGACAGGTCACAGCAACTACATGTGATCCACGGATGCCCCTTAAACTGAAGGGTAAAATCTATAAAGCTGTGATAAGACCTGTCGTCATGTATAGATCGGAATGCTGGGCCGTGAAGAAGAAGGATGAGAGAAGATTGCATGCAGCGGAGATGAGAATGCTAAGATGGATGTGTGGAGTAACGAGGATGGATAAAATAAGAAATGAGTATATCAGAGGAAGCCTGAAAGTAACACTTGTTACTGAAAAAGTAAAAGGGAACCGTTTGAGTTGGTATGGACATGTGATGAGAAGAGAAGAGACGCATGTAACTAGAAGAGTGATGAGTATGAATGTAGAGGGATGGAGAGGAAGAGGACGACCTAAGAAAAGATGGATGGACTGCGTGAGACAAGACATGAGAGAGATGAATGTTAACGATGAGATGACGACTAATAGGAGTGAATGGAAGAAGAAGATATACTGCACCGACCCCAAATAAATTGGGATAAGGGCAGGAAGATGATGATGATGATGATGGTCGGCTGCATAATTGTAGACCCACCGTAGAGCTTTAAAACGTCTGTTATAAGAATGTTTTCAACACGAGCGAGATTCTAGACAAATGCTTTAGTTAAAGTTTAAAGTCTTCTAACTCATCAATTTATAAAAATTATATAATTTTAGAATGAAAACATGCCAATAATAGTAATTTTATAACTCTACCGGGGGCTGCAATTATGCAGCCGACTGTACAAGGGCACGCGATAAAAAAAATACCAGCCAAGTGCGAGTCGGACACGCGCACGTGTTCAGTACCATGTTGTATGGGAGCCTGACTTAATTTTTTTTTTATTTCTGTTTATGTTTTTATTATATTTGTCGTTATAGCGGCAACAGAAATACATAATCTGTGAAAATTTCAACAATCTAGCTATCACGGTTCATGAGATAGGTAGGTACATCCTAGTGACAGACAGACGGACAAACAGTGAAGTCTTAGTAATAGGGTCATGTTTTTACTATTTGGATACGGAACCCTAAAAAGGTATAAAACTGTTAAAAGCCACACAAGCAGATACATAATAAACAAACAAAGCTTAAATAAATAAACGAAAATGAAACAAATCAAAGAATACATTTTAAAAAAATCAAAGGGGCCATGTGCCACCGACTGAAAAGGCCATGTTTCTTTCGTGTACAGACCTTTTATTCTTAATTCCTTTATTTAAGTAAAGGTAGGTTGCTAAACATTTAGCATGCTGAGAATGCTAAATCGGAGATGTATGTATGTGTGTGTGTGTATGTATTGTATGTATTGTATGTATTGTATGTATTGTATGTATTGTATGTATTGTATGTATTGTATGTATTGTATGTATTGTATGTATTGTATGTATTGTATGTATTGTATGTATTGTATGTATTGTATGTATTGTATGTATTGTATGTATTGTATGTATTGTATGTATTGTATGTATTGTATGTATTGTATGTATTGTATGTATTGTATGTATTGTATGTATTGTATGTATTGTATGTATTGTATGTATTGTATGTATTGTATTTATTGTATGTATGTAGGCGGGAATCGAACCTGTAACCCTGCGTTTGGTAGTCTGACATGGTGACCATTGTGCCAACTGGGTCGTCAGTCGAACCAGTTGGCACAATGGTTTATAAAAGCACACTTTATAAAAATAGACATACAAAAACTACGATATGCTTATTACTTACCTCGCCATTTGGCACAGCTATTGGCAGAATCAAAAGAGGAACAACGAGGACCACCACGCCTCGCCAATAAGTTGCAAAGAACTCTATCACCCTGGGACACCAGGGCCTATCAGGCTCCTCAGGTCGGCTAAGAACAAGTGCATAACATTCATTAAACAGGAGATAATAAAAATAGAGCAGTCTTGACATAGTGGTAGGTACGGAATTGCAGATCCACCGTAGAGCTCCAAAACGGCTGTTATAAGAATGTTTACTACACAAGCAAGATTCTAGGCATTTGCTTTGGTTGAAGTTTAAAGTCTTCTAACTCATCAATTTATCATACAAAAAATATTAGAATGAAAACATGCCAAATAGTAATTTTAAAACTCTACCCGGGGCTGCAATTATGCAGCCGACTTGCGACTTTTTTTGTGAAGGTCGTGAGTTCGGGTCCCGTTCGTAGTTTCGAAAGACGATGTAGCGACAGATCGTTTTGGGGAATAACTTTTAGCGTGGTACGCTGGAGCGAAAAGTCTTTGAAGCGAATTCCATCGGGGCGAATGACACTGCTGCGACAAAAAATGTGGCGAAAAATTTGTACGTTTTTAATTATATTAAATTGTTATAGACTCAATAAAAATTGCATTGTCAAGGAGGGTAGGCATAAAATACGTTTCTTTACCTACCCATCTTTTAATCCTAACCGGTCGTGTACTCCCCTTTCTCCATATCATTCCTAAGGCAATCCCACCATCTCTACTTTGGCCGTTGCTCTTCGACCATTTACTTCCAAATCCTGCATTCTTCTGGTGACATGAGTGTACTGTATAGTGTGTAATATCATGTAATACTTACAACAATATATTCATGATTGTTTATTTTACTCCGGTGTTGCAAATATATGTATTATTTTTCCAATAATAACTTAACAGATATAATTATATTACTAGTGCCAGAGAACACTTTTTTCTTTGCTTTACGACTTTTGACAGTTCATTGCCAAACTGCTAGAGATTCGAAATTCAACACTGTAT
This sequence comes from Idaea straminata, assembly GCA_951213275.1. Taxonomy (NCBI): domain Eukaryota; kingdom Metazoa; phylum Arthropoda; class Insecta; order Lepidoptera; family Geometridae; genus Idaea; species Idaea straminata. Next base: position 9,098,398 of record OX577856.1, read on the forward strand.
TCCTGACTTTTTCATAAAAATAGAAAAATAGGTTCTTTGTAAATATACCGTGCAAATTTGGGTTTGAACCACTGTCTTGTTTAAATTGTGTTTAAATCCTATCCTACTAATATTATAAATGTGAAAGTTTGTGTGTGTGTGTTTGTTACTCCTTCAAGCAAAAACTACTGGACCGATTGCGATGAAACTCGGTATATAGGTAGCTAGAGATTAACACATAGGCTACTTTTCATCCCGATATTCCCACGGGATCGAGACTTACGCGGGTGAAACCGCGTGGCGCAGCTAGTGATGTATATGCACAAGAGTAAATGCAGGACACTGCATAGATCACCATCTATCCACAAGCTAAGTAACCAGACTTGTATTATGGGTGAATAGATTGGATATCATTTCCGCCTCCGCCGGGTCGTGGCGCCTCCGCCGGGTCGTGGCAGACTGGGTAGACCCAAGAAGTGCTGGCTTGACGTCGTAAAGGGTGATATGCGTGCAAATGGCCTTACAAACCAGGATGCTGAAGATCGTGTGAAGTGGAGGCGTAAAAGCAGGAAAGCGGACCCTGGGCTCCCGAGAGGGATGCAACCGGGAACAACGCTCGGATGATGATGAGATTGGATATCATTTCCATTTCTTTTATAAATATATAAGTACTTATCATAGTACTTATTTTGCGCAATATCGCAATATTGTGCGTTAAGACATTGCTCCTAAATAGAAAAACAACATGTTCAAACCCATGGCTAAGTTGGTTCCAAACGTATCAATGAAAAGTTCTTTCCTCTGGATACGGTCAACTAAGCTGAGAGGGTAGTATAGGTGCTGGATGGGTGCTGGGCAAATCTACTCTATCATAACCCAAAAAGATCCCACTAAAGAGATCCAGTAATCAAGTTGAACCCGCATGAGCGCGACGTCTAAAACAAAAATGCTTAAAACCAATGTTTATAGAGTAACTAGCTGCGCTCCGCGGTTTCACCCGCGTAAGTCCCGATCCCGTGGGAATATCGGGATAAAAAGTAACAGCTAAATCTATGTATTAATCCAGGTCTCCAGCTATCTAAATACCGAATTTCATTGCAATCGGTCCAGTAGTTTTAGCGTGAAAGAGTAACATACTTACATATATACACACACAAAAACTTTCACGTTTATAATATTAGTAGAATTTGCCTTAACAGCATAACGCCTGAAATTGAAAAATACCCTATACAAGTACAAGTAGGTATATATTATTCATACGGAAATACCCAGACCGAAAACAAATATCCATACATAAATATTTGTTTGAGTGAGATATAAATATTTGTTTGGGAACCGGACCCACAACTTCTGTGTATCAGTCGGGTGTTCGCCCGCCGCGCCGCATAGTTCATCTAATAAGCATAAAATGTATAAATTCTATTATATATTTACCTTAGAACACAGAAATTTACGTATATACCCCACCCACGACGACCAACCCGGATGCCGGACTGCCAAATACAGGGTTGCGGGTTCGATTCCCGCCTCAGACAAGTATTTATGCTTAGATGTTTGTCTGGGGTCTGGTTGTTTCTATGTTTTATAAGTATATATTTACAAAAGAAAAAGTATATGTAGTATATCCGTTGTCTAGCATCCATAACACAAGTCTAGTTACTTAGCTTGGGGCTAGATGGCGAGGTGTGGAATGTCCTGTAAAATTTAATATTTATTTATAAATAATGACTAGTTAGCGGAAAACGTTGATTTGCCATTCATAAAAAAATTATGTTGTTTGATTCTCAGACCTAACGAATATACACAATAAATTTCATAGAAATCGGTTTAGCCGTTTAGGTGGACATAGATAACTAACACCGCGACACGAAAATTTTATATATAGTGATTTTTACATAGAAAATATGTAAGAAACAATAGATAAAATACCCATTGTAATTAATTTGCAAATATAACGACAAAGAATTTTAATAAATCTGTAAATATCTGCATTACAGAACTAAAAGCTAAACAACATAAGTCAATTAAAAACAAAAAAGCTGCAAATAGTGCAATAATAACCACCAAGACAACAGTTAGAAAACAAATAGTGCAATAATAACCACCAAGACAACAGTTAGAAAACAAATAGTGCAATTATAACCACCAAGATAACAGTTAAAGAACAAATTGCTGCAAATAGTGCAATAATAACCACCAAGACAACAGTTAAAAAACAAATAGTGCAATTATAACCACCAAGACAACAGTTAAAGAACAAATTGCTGCAAATAGTGCAATAATAACCACCAAGACAACAGTTAAAAAACAAATAGTGCAATTATAACCACCAAGACAACAGTTAAAAAACAAAAAGCTGCAAATAGTGCGATTTTCATGAAAGTCTTATCTATAGTTAACGTTGAGGAGACGGGCCATTATTGGTCGACGTTGATGCTAGCCTGTTGCCCGCCCGCCCAGTCGGAAACTCGATGGCCTCGGATACACTTTCTAATTTCAGTTTGCTCGCAACCGGCACCAGGTCCGTACGATCCGAGCGCGCGCGCGAACTCTTTAATACTCCGATTGTAAAGTGATTGCAGAAAATGTTTTCGTGCTGCTGTGATTAAAATAATCGATGTATTATCGTGAAATACGAGTATGTAAGGAGATAGTTCACGCTAGATTTTTAGCTTTGCTTTGAACTGAAATCTTGCTATCAACAGGTTAGTTGTTTTAAGAATTATCATAAGCATTTACATTATGCAGACTATTTTTGTAAGAATAGTTTATTTTTTTTTACCTTTGATGTTATTTGCGTATCGTTTAGCTTTAGTGTTCTAGTTGCTTTCTTTTGAATGGGAAATTGTTAAAATTTAAGTATATAGTGTTAAATTTTATATGATTTTTAAATACTTGTGCCAGAGAAAACATATGTACCTAACTATTTGGTACGTTTTCATACATATATGCTGGCCCGGTGCAGTGCAGGCCAGGTATATAAACCGCCAAACTGTGACTGAAGATAAATAACGCTAAAGTTTTTAAAAAGGGAAGTTCTATATTCAATTGTATTTTTTAAAATATTCGTCATCTATCTTATAACTCCTATATCAACCAATTTGGAAAATTGTTTTTTTACTCCAAAATATAAATTCTTGCATTGCTCCCATAGAAGTTTAACCAAAATCGGTTTAGTAGAATTTTGATTTTCTGTAACTTTTTGTTGGTGCTGCAGCGATGAACAGAATCGTCTATTGACAGTGCACTTAAATGCTCAGCCTACAATATTATCGACAATGAAGTCTGTGAAAGAAGCCAGAGTGTCAATGAAGTGTCCCTTTCGTTCCTTCACACACCCCAGTAGCGATGTCTGGTCAATATATTTTACAGGACATTCCACACTTCGCCATCTAGCCCCAAGCTAAGTAACTAGACTTGTATTATGGGTGCTAGACAACGGATATACTACTTATATACTTTTTCTTTTGTAAAAATATACTTATAATACATAGAAACAACCAGACCCCAGACAAATATCTAAGCATAAATACTTGTCTGAGGCAGGAATCGAACCCGCAACCCTGTGTTATGCAGTCCGGCATGGTGACCATTGCTGCCAATGTCGTGCGGTCGTTTAACGTTATGTGGGACCCACATGTTTTGATTTTAGCCCACATTTAGTCCAATATGCGGTAGACGTGACTCGCCCAATCTCATTTGACCTTTGCAGCTTTTTCCAAATTCTTTAAAGCAAGAAATAATGAGTCCTCTCCGTATAGACGCTAGAGAATAATTTATTGGTCTTAGTCAAAAATCTCAGATTCTTTATGTACGGCGTGCTTTTATACTTAAAAAACCGGTGAAAAGCAAAATTGTTAAATTAAGAAACAGCTTATTTTTCTATTAGAAAGATTATTGCCCACTCCAAGAAACCCTTTTTTCTGAGAAACCATTTTTATAAATAATGAATTATCTATATGTAGGTACTGATGAATAATGAAAAATGTATCAACTTAGTAAATATTATAGCATACTAAACATAAATTATATAGGTTATAAACATAACACTACCTAATCCATTTGAAACAGAAGGTACCTACTTACCTACTTACCCCAATACACAGTCAATGCAAACACCACAATCTAAAAGCTAAATAATCAATTGAAACATATCAATGACGAGGAGAAGTGGATACGATTATTCATATCGTGGTATACAGGTATCTAGCTTTGTTAACCAAACATTCATATCAGCATATTTCAAATAATAGTACATTACACAACAACAGACTAAGAACAGACTGAGACAAAAGTGTAGTGTTATGGAAGTGCTACTAACATAGTTTTAAGCTATCTCTTTAACACATCCAATTATTATTATAAAATACTAGCGACCCGCCCCGGCTTCGCACGGCTATACTATGCATGTATTATACATAAAAAAAAGGTATTATACATATAAACCTTTCTCTTGAATCACTCTATCTATTAAAAAAAACCGCATCAAAATCCGTTGCGTAGTTTCAAAGATGTATGTTAGTCTATAAGGTATGTATCCATGGGCCTTTGTAGCCTGAAATAAATGATTTATTTATATTATTATTACAATATTAAGTGTGGTAAATTGATCTTCGTATTAAGAAGCCGAGATGCAACGATCAATTCCTCACGCGTATGGCACGACGTTTTTTTATCACAGTTGCGAATAAAAGAAAAAGACTTGTTAAATTAGTAAAAGTTAACAAAATATTTGTGATGCTAAGTTTACTATTTTTTAGGCAATTTTTCTGTTAATAATTATACTCCTGAAAGGGCTGGCAAAAGACTTTTAACCTATACAGCCTTGTCTGACATACAATAGGCATGTTTCCATTTGTTTTTGCGTCGGGGTTAAAAACAGAATATAATGGTACCGAAAAAATATATTTAAGGTAGGTAAGAAATGACGCAGGACAGGGAGCGTTGCAAGACTCTCGTTTCCGAGGCAAAGACCCAGTATCGGTTGTTAAGCCAGGGAGTAAGGAAGTAGTTCTGTACTACAATTAAAGAGGCTCTCGCTGAATAGCTGGGTCAAGGGTCAAATTTAGAAAGCAGTCCTCCGGCACCGTATCGTCAGAAGATTCCTTTCCCTGCGGCCCTAACCATCGGTATCCTGGGTCTTGCCGCGCTGCCGACGGTCTTCTAGGTATAGATTTAAAAAACAAGTTTATTGTACTTTAGACATTCTTTTGAATACTCGCAAATGTAATTTAATTTAGGTTGTAAGTACTTTGATAGATTTTTCATAAATTTTGTTTTCAGATTATTTGTATAAAAATCTATTTCTAAGTAAAATAACCAAATGAAAATAATAACACGAGAACATAAAGTTATAAGTAAATCATATAATACTAGCAGCGTTCCGCGGTTTCACCCGCGTAACTCCTTACAGCTTTCAATAGAAATAGGGTTAAACTAAACGGTTTTACATAAACATTACAACGTCCTTTCAGCTTTCTTACATGATAACCTCAGAAATAAAATATAAGCACAACATTTGCATGCTGCAAGTTAACAATACTATGTATCATAGAAGCTCTTATATTACCGCAATAAAAATCTACAATGCTCTTCCAACTGACCTCAAAGCTCTACATCTTACTAATATTATAAATGTGAAAGTTTGTGTGTGTGTGTTTGTTACTCCTTCTAGCTAAAACTACTAAACCGATTGCAATGAAATTCGGTATGTAGATAGCTGGATCCCTGGATTAACATATAGGCTTTTTATCCCGATATTCCCACGGGATCGGGACTTACGCGGGTGAAACCGCGGGGCGCAGCTAGTAATTATTATATAGAATAGAATAGAATAGAATAGAAATAAGTTTATTCATGCCACAAAAAAGATACATACACACAAAATAACTTAAAATACTTAACTATACATACAATCAAATCAAAGACCTGTGCATATGTATACAATTCTGCCACGAAAAGGCTCGAGCTCAGCTAATATGCTACAGATGACTGTAGCGCTGATTTTTTATATATTTAAGTCAAAATTAAAAAAAAGTCTCATTGAAAAAACCTTTAATAGTTTGTCTGAGTTCTATGAAGAAACAAAGATATATTTTTAAATTGCCTACCTACCTATAGTATTATGAAAATATTCATTTAGTGTTTAAGTTTATAATATTGCATGCCTGTAATAGGTAAGTTTTTGTTATTTAATTAAGCCTATTTTAAGATCCTTGTGTAGGTACATAAGTTTGCAATGAATGTCTTGATTTCTTAATTACTTTGAATTCTTCTAACTAGTTCAATTGTCACGACGACAGCAACAATATAGAGTGAGAAATGGTCCATGCAAAACGCATTTTATTGACTACCTACGTTTATTTGGCTAGCTTCCATTACGTCTAGAACACAATCGGCTTATTCTCATGTGTTTTTTGTTATGTATTGTGAGGTATTTCCATTATTGCTGTGATTGTGGTAATTATAAGTAATTTTTCGTTGTCAAAAAGTCCGTTTTGGTTTATAACAAACTAGCTGCGCCCCGCGGTTTCACCCGCGTAATTCCCGATACCGTGGGCATATTGGGATAAAAAGTATCATATGTCCGTCTCCTGGCTCTAAGCTACCTCCCTACCAATTTTCACCCAAATCTGTTCTGCCGTTCTTGAGTTATAAGTGGTGTAACTAACACGACTTTCTTTTATATATATACTAGCTGCGCCTCGCGGTTTCACCCGCGTAATTCCCGATCCCGTGGGCATATTGGGATAAAAAGTATCCTATGTCCGTCTCCTGGCTCTAAGCTACCTCCCTACCAATTTTCACCCAAATCTGTTCTGCCGTTCTTGAGTTATAAGTGGTGTAACTAACACGACTTTCTTTTATATATATATATATATATATAAGATATAATAAATCTACCTATATAAATGAATCGCCGAAATGAATATATGGGCATATCTTTAACGAACGACTGCACCAAATTAGAAAGACCATTTTTTTGTGTTCCTTATATCGTTAGGTCAAGGTTTGTATATACTTACCTAAAAAAACGCAGCTGGTGAATACATAAAATTTTTAATAGTACATTGTCACCCTAGGTGTGAAAGTCACTCATTGAGTCCCGAGACGGAGTTTGGACTTAATGAGTCTTTTACCCGAGGTAAACACTGTGCTTTTCATTACGAATAATACATAAAATTCTTCATAATAACGAGAGTAAATGAGAGACTCCATACTCCATACTACCTCTGGCAGTATGCATGAGCCGTGTGAAGCTATAATTGTTATTTTTTGGTGTTACCTAAAGCAAGAAGGTTAGGTTTTTGAAGTTCCTAATGCGTAATGACACTGATACTGGCTACAAGCAAATTGCACAAGCCGCACGAAGCCATAATTTGACATGACAGCTGTCAGTGAAAGCGATTTTTCCTAGGGCTGAATTTTTTTCTTTCTACACGCTCTTCAGGCATTTTTAGACCTACTTTCGGAATATGAGTAATGAAAAACACTTTACACAGCGCCATGTAGCTCCAAGCTAATCGACAAGGCTTGTATTATGATGGCCAGATAATATACATACCTATAGAAACACCCAGACCATAAACAAATATCTGTACAGAAATATTTGTTTGAGGTGGGAATCGAACCCACAACCTTCAACAAATCGTTTGGAAAAATATTAATTAATTAATCTATTGTACCTATAGTAGGTATAACGTATTTCACTAGGTTCGTGTCATCACGATTGGCGATCTGAATCAGCAATTCACGCCTTATCTTGTTTTTAGTCATCGATCCAGCGACACTTTAGAGATCAGACAAAAATTAAAGGATGGTATAATAAAAAAATTTGCCCTTACATATTTAAAGATGATTTCTACAGCGCCCGTAACTTTAAACCATGCCATTTTGGGCGCTGTATTGCCTATACCAGCTATGCAGCTGAGTCGACCATGTTCAGCAAAAAAAACTTGTCATACGTATGGAGGCAAATAGCCGCGGGTTTCATCACGATGGTTTTCTTTACCCTAAGAGTGATGACCCAGTTGGTACAATAGTCCCCATGCCAGACTGCCAAATACAAGGTTGCGGATTCGATTCCCGCCTGAGACAAGTATTTTTGCTTAGATATTTGTCTGTGGTCCCGTTGTTTCTATGTATCATAATCATATATTTACGAAAGAAAAGTATATAGGTAGTATATCCGTTGTCTAGCACCTATAACACAAGTCTAGTTACTTAGATAGATAGATAGATTACTTAGCTTGGGGCTAGATGTGTGGAATGTCCTGCAATATTTATTTATTTAAGAACGCAGCTAATTAGCGCATATAAATATTCATTCGTGCACGGCCGGCCAGGATTCGAACCGGCAACCTTAGGAACTAAAGTCAAGATATTAACAAATAGGTCAACACCGCTCGAGTGGTGTAGGTGCATCAATTCATTACCTATCGTACCCAGGCTCTACCTATATAAGATGATGATTACCAATTTGATCGTTAGACATTCAAGTTTAATAAAATTATATTTATCAAAATTCCGGACAGTAGGAACAGACATATAGAGAAAAATTGAACCCTGTGAGTTTCTTATGCCTTCTTCTTATTGGTGGACACGTTACAAAGGCACACATCCTAACTTAGTTTTTAAGACATTTCAATGTAATATCATGTAAATTATATGATTCCAAACGAATAGAGAATTTTGACTGTGGCTTTGTTTTCTCTTTAAAAGAGAACTATGTACATGATTACTGAAACATATAGCATATAACACGGTCCAGCAATTTTTATATGACCCTCAAAAAAGGTTATGGAAGACTGAGACGGGTAAATTGTGCTTAAACTTCAAAAATATGAAAATGGATTGACGTTCAGTTCGTATTGTATATTGTATTAACGCATAACAAATTATTAATATTGGCAAGTATTCATATTTTCACTTGACTCGGTTAAGATGCTATTAAGATACTACTATTAAGACCTTTCAAGTAACAAATTTATAGCAAATAGGTACAGTCGGCTGCATAATTGCAGCCCCCGGTAGAGTTCAAAAATTACTATTATTGGCATGATTTCATGCTAATATTTTTGTTCGATAAATTCACGAGTTAGAAGACTTTAAACTTCAACTAAAGCAGGTGCCTAAAATCTTGTTTGTGTCGAAAACCATTCTTATATCAGCCGTTTTGGAGCTCTACAATGGGTCTGCAATTATGCAGGCGACCGTACATCGAATTAAATTCAACAACAATGAAAACCATCAAAAAAAAGTTGGAAAGGATCAAATTTAATTTGCAAATTTTAATGACAAACATCGGGACAGGTGAAACTAAAAGCTTGTAATAAACACAATTAACGTAGGTATTCATCAATTTCGATTACTCGGTTCCACTCGAATATTCGATTATAATGATTATGATAAGATGATATTACAAAGTTGATTGCTCGTTACAGCCTTGATAGTCTGTAAACATTTCTGAGTTGTCGTCGCATAATGATTTGGACGCCAGGCGTCTTGCCGCCGCGCCGCCTCCCCTTGGTACGGTTTTGTAGACTCCTTCCTTTTTAATGTTAACTTTGTTTTAGCTTTTAGCTTTCTACGTAAAACATGGTTTTCCTCGTAGCGACACATAATTATAGCACGTCTGTAAGGGACATAATAAATTATTAAGTTCAATAATTGTATACTAAACTTAGGGCTGTTTGCATGTGATTGTGCCTGAATTCTAGCTGAATGCATTTAATCCACAATTAAATTCTATTTTAATAACCATAAGGTTGAAAAGCGCTAAATTACTTTCAATAAATATGCAACGTAGGCACGGCGTGTATTTATGATTTTGATAATTGAACTTGATAAAGGCTACTATGAATCTAATCTATACATATAAAATGCTTTGTCCTGAATGACTGACTAACGGATCAACGCCGGCTTAAACCGCTGATCGTAGAGACCTGAAACTTAGAGAGTGTGTTCTTTGTGTGACGTAAGCATCCGATAAGAAAGGATTTTCCGAAATTCTACTACTAAGGAGGTGAAAAAGGGGGCAAAGTTTGTATGGGACAACGTGATTTCTTGGTCTATTTTCGACTTCTAGGCGGATGAAGTCGCTGGCAAAAGCCTAATGTAATATATAATCTAATATATAAATTCCCACGGAATTAGGAAGTACGCGGTGAAACTGCGGGACACCGCTAGAATATAATATACCATCATAGTAAATTTTTCTGCCCAAACTGTAGACGCTGGAACATAAGCTAGCAAATTGGAAGTTTCAATTTTAAACAAACGCATAGAAATAGACAAAACTATGCCAGTGGTAGCCATTAGTGTGAACTCGTAAACAATTTCGTCATTTCCATTATCTTTTACACAGAAATAGTTAGAGCCGGTTTGATTTTATGTCGAACTATTTTGTTGTTTCATATACCTAAAATGAATTGGTACCTACTATTTTTTTAGTTTATTTCAATAACCAAAAATCTTATTTTCTAATTACATAATCGTTGGGTGACTCCCTTTAAGTATAAATACTTGTGTTGTGAACTCCGCTCTTCCGCAGGTCGATGCTTACAAATAAGGTTGTATGTTAATCCCAAACTGATATCGTTTTACATTGCAGATATCAGGTACCAGCTTTTTCTTATCAACGGTATCAAATAAGTTATGTCATAGAACCCTCATTCAAAATAATCAAGGCAATCGCATCATCTGTTGCTCCGTTGAAATGGCAGAGCAGCTAACGGGGTACAGAGAGCAGACTGTCAGATGCAACAACCTTAGCTGAAAGAACAATAAAAAATTTACCCTCTTGTGATTGGAAATGTACAATCAACGTTCAAAAGGCCACCGGCACAGTAACGTTTACAATCCTGTGCAGCACTATTTGAACATTATAACAACGTAACCTGTAAATCGATCCAACGTCGGTTGGTGTAGTGGGTGGCGGCTTATACCACTCGGCCAACTAAATACACAGCTAACATGTTGAAAATAAAAATCACACTGAGTACGTTTAATTCAAGTATTGATGTTTGTGTATAACGTCTATTAGAAGAAGGTCGTAAGTCCAATACTTGTTAATAGTATTATGGTAGCAAATTGATAGTTGACTTATGACGCATACTGTACATACCTGTTTGATGCTTTAAATTGACGACCCAGTTGGCACAATGGTTACCACGCCGGACTGCCAAACACAGGGTTGCGGGTTCGATTCCCGCCTCAGACAAGTATTTATGCTTAAATATTTGTCTGTGGTCTGGTTGTTTCTATGTATTATAAGCATATATTTACAAAAAAAAAAGTATTTATGTAGTATATCCGTTGTCTAGCACCCATAACACAAGTCTAGTTACTTAACTTGGGGCTAGATGGCGATGTGTGGAATGTTCTGTAATATTTAAATTGTTCGTAAAACCCCTGAGACTTGCAGTCTGCACTAAGTGCAAATTAATCACTTCAGCCTCCGGATACAAACATTGACCCGTTGGGCATACAGTGGTCGCACCCAAAGCAAGCAGCTTTACCCTCTTAGTGAGGAAACTCCCCATATCACTTAAGTTACTGTGTTGGTAATGTGTGCTTAGCATTAAATATCATAGTTGGTAGTGCTCCAAGTCACCTGGTAATGGTTTCCTAATTTCTTTAGGTCAAAGTCTGGCAGAATCTTTGTGTCTCACCATATTATGATTTAAGTGATCAACAGAGTCACTTAAAAATCATATGGGGAGCTATATAACTCCCCATATGATTTTACCCATATTCTTCTATACCTATTATTCTGTTGCTTTATGGTAACAAAGTGTAGACACAAATATAAGTGGTCCAGTACGTAAATATACTTTGTCGATCTTCTTTTTTAATCGTCATATGCTAGGTATTAAATACATGTGCAAAACAGTAACATGGGCTTGACCTTTAATAAGTTTTATTATTAACTAGCTGCGCCCCGCGGTTTCACCCGCGTAAGTCCCGATCCCGTGGGAATATCGAAAAAAATATCCTATGTCCGTCTCCTGGCTCTAAGCTACCTCACTACCAATTTTCACCCAAATCTGTTCTGCCGTTCCCGAGTTATAAGTGGTGTAACTAACACGACTTTCTTTTATATATATAAGACTAGCTGCGCCCCGCGGTTTCACCCGCGTAAGTCCCGATCCCGTGGGCATATTGGGATAAAAAGTATCCTATGTCCGTCTCCTGGCTCTAAGCTACCTCCCTACCAATTTTCACCCAAATCTGTTCTGCCGTTCTTGAGTTATAAGTGGTGTAACTAACACGACTTTCTTTTATATATATATATATATAGAAGATATGAAGAACCTTTGATGGCCCACTGCAGGGCAAAAGCCTCTCAACTCTTCTTCCATGTGCGACGGATTACCAATCTTTATGTGTCTTTATCGTCTCGCCGCTTGTGACGGAGACCGCTAAGAATTTTTTTCCGGTAAACGGCAGACATGAAAGACCCAAATAAGTTAACATGGTATTCACTGTTTGTTGTAGAAATATGGAGACCGACAAAATGTCAACAGCATCGTCAGTGGGCGCAGCTGAGCGACGGCCACTTCTCCATGCTTTGGTCATTGAGCGAAGAACACTCTTCGGTTGCACAGTCCTCATTGGGCTCTCTACGTTTGTATGGATAGCAGCTGTTTGCACTGAAAAATGGGTCCATATAGAAGGAGATGGTGGTGAGTTATCTTTTTTTTCTATTAATTATGGCTTTGCACGGCTTGTGCATTTAGCCAGTGTCAAGTTATATTTTGCATCGAATTATGACCCGATTTTTCATAAATCGGGCCTAAAGTGTTTCAAAACAGTCAAAGTCGTCATAGTCCGTCAAGTCAAGGGCTATAGTAAAGCGGTGGCAAGTTTACCATAACCTTAATAGAAGATTTGGAGGCAACGAACTTCATGTTTGACACTGATTTTTACTTTCACTGCACTTGTGCACTTTCACAGAACTAAATTGAATAACATTCCACCAGAATTATACAATTCAACTCGGGTTACAACTAAGTTTCATGAAAATAAAACTGCAGCACGACATGTTGTTAACTCGTTCCCGCCAAAACTCCTGAGTTATCTTTAAAACTATAAATTTCTATATTTAAATTGTCATTAAAAACGTCAAATTCAGTGATATCATCACAAGACAGTCCCAATTGTTAGATCTAATGTTGCATAAACGTAATAAATTCTCTAATTTTGGTCAAAATTGACTATGGTGAGGCGGTTTATTTTTAATGAGACTAATATGGTGAACCAAGATGGAGGTACTCTTGAGGTACTACTTACTGCACATGATTTTGTTTAACGTTTTTATGCGCAATACCACCATCTTGGTGCTAGTTATTTAGTGCGACCTGTAAAACCGTATATAGCTCTATGCGTAAGTCTAAAACAGAAATAGAACAAAGGCCATCGACCCTAAATGCCATGCGTTTGTAATTTATAAATAAGAAGCTGATACACCTGCGTAAATCCTGATTCCGTACGAATATTAGGATGAAAAGAATCATAAAATTATGTCCCTTTTAAGGACTAGGAACTTTAGACAAATTTTCAAAGAGAGAGCGAAAATTTTAAAGATTGTTAAAAACTATATGTTCCTATGGTTTAAAACACAAAGTACCGATCCAATTGCAAATCATACCATTCGAAATGGCTAAAAAACTAACATTGTAATTTGCATACTATGTCAAAAGTCCGAGCGAATAGAGTAAATATGCCATTAATTTGTCTGCCTGTAACTGGAACCACATAGAAATCCTTTTCAAAGCAAACTTTTCGAAGCAAAGTATTGGTCCACGCGTACCGGTAAAATAAATAAATATTGCAAGACATTCCACACATCGCCTAGCCCTAAGCTAAGTAACTAGACTTGTGTTATGGGTGCTAGACAACGGATATAGGTACTACTTATATACGTTTCCTTTGTAAATATATACTTATAATACATAGAAATAACCAGACCACAGACAAATATCTAAGCATAAATACTTGTCTGAGTCAGGAATCGAACCCGCTATCCTGTGTTTGGCATCGTGACCATTGTACCAATTAGGTCGTCGATAAAAATAAAGGTTCTTTGAGGTTATATGTATTTTTACCATTCCCTTGCTTAAATCTATAGGAACCTCCGGTATTTTAAATCCCTTTCAGTTAAATTACGTGCTACATAGGTAATGACATGCCATGTAAAACTAATACAAACTAAGGCATAGACTGTAGATCACTTGGCACGTTACCGTAGTCGCGGTTTGATGGATGTTAATTACTCGGAACCGCCTGGCTTATCGCCAGACGCCTGGAATCATTAACACTAGTAATTGTTTCCAGGTAGATATTTAGTGTGACCGGCAGGTATTTGAAAAACATTATATCTATACATATAAAATACATATAAAATACATATAAAATACATATAAAATATATATATAAAATGCTTTGTCCTGAACTACTAACTGACTGACTGACGGATCAACGCACAGCCTAAACCGCTGATCGTAGAGACCTAAAACTTGGAGGGTATGTTCTTTGTATGACGTAGGCGTCGGATAAGAAAGGATTTTCCGAAATTCTACCCCTAAGGGGATGAAAAAGGAGGGCAAAGTTTGTATGGGACTACGTGATTCCTTGGTCCAATCTACTTCTTACCATAAACATTCTTTCGACTTCTACGCGGTCGAAGTCGCGGGCAAAAGCTAGTTCTTATATAAATATTGTATTTCTCTTGCAGCAATGACTACCTACTTAACAATGTAGAATACGCCCATATTCACAAACAGTACTTGAGTTGCTCTTGGATAAGTGAACGCACTGCGGTAAATGCGCCCCTATGATTGGTCAATTTTGTGCTGCTCTTTTCACTCCAGCGAATCCGTGTCTTATTTGCAGCTCTAATCTGCAATCTCATAGAGTTGATTGTGAATACGATTGTGATACTAAATCAATGACGCGTAATGTTCACTATTAATTAGAAAGAAAGATAGAAAGAAAAACATTTATTTAGACAAGCACACAACGAAAATAAATATTTAGAACAGTATAAGAGATGTTGACAAACAAACAATTAGAACATTAAAAAAAAACAGAAAATTAAAAAGAAGAACAAAAAAGTATAAAATAAAATGACAGAAAATTCAGAGAATAAGTACAGTAGAAAAAAATACATTATATAAAAATAAGATCTAAGGAGCCGTGTGCCTCTAAAAAGGCTCTTCCTCAGCAAAAAATAGCTGCAACAACAGCAGCTAGGCTTCCGGCAGGACCCTTTGCGGATGACTCTTCGCACCGCTAGTAGAGCTGAAGAGTCTCAAATGTCACAAAATACACCTACGTAAATAAAATTACTACACACCTATCAGCCAGGACCCTATTAAAATAACTTCAATTATTTTCAGGTATATACCTGCCGCTGGTTGGCAGATATTTTATGTTTAGTGACTCTGGAATATGGCAAAATTGCCGGTACGTGTTCCAACCACACACCCCATGGATTGAGGATAAGAACAACAATTCTAGCAGGCCACTGAACGCTACTGGATTACACGGAACTTCTTATTTCAGTAAGTAGTTTATTATTCAGTGTTATTGTTAAAATCTTTACTAAAATTATAAAGCTGAAGAGTTTGTTTGTTTGAACGCGCTAATCTCAGGAACTAATAGTTCGAATTGAAAAATTATTTTTGTTTTGGATAGTCCATTTATCGAGAAAGGCTTTAGGCTATATTACATCACGCTGCGCCCAATAGGAGTGAGGAATCAGTGGATAATGTGGAAGAAACGGGATAATTATTCATCTTTGAGGGCTTCCGTTGTTTGTTCGAACGCGCTGATCTCAGGAACACTAGTTCGAATTGAAAAATTATATTTGTATTAAATAGTCCATTTATCGAGTAAGGCTTTAGGTTATATAACATCCTTCGCCACCAATAGGAGCGAAGAATCAGTGGAAAATGTAGAAAAAAACAGGGAAAATTATTTATCATTTTTTATTTTTTTTATTTATTATTTTTTTTAAATTAATTATTTTAGAAAGCGCTAATCTCACTGCTAGATCAAATTAAAAAATATTGGCAAATTTTTAGTAATACATTATTTCACCCGCGTAAATCCAATCCCGTCGGAATATCGGGATAAAAAGTAGCCTATCCAGGTCTCCAGCTATCTATATACCAAGTTTCATCTCAATCAGTCCAGAAGTTTCGGAGTATATTCGTTACAAACAAAAAAGTGTTCCCTCTTTATAATATTAGTGTAGAATACATACATACTGTATTCAGGATGAATATAACTATAAATATTGTCAAAGGAAGATCGCAAGCGCTTATTATACCCCAGGGCCACAAACCTTGAGCTTTAAATAGTATCTAAAGATCTTTCTACGGTATAAAATTGTCATCCGTTGTTCCAATTAAAAACTACTAAACCGATTTAAATCTAGTTTACCACTAAATAGCTCCATTTTCTGATAAGGTCTTTATTATACTTTACCTACATCAAAATTCACATTGCGGTAGCCTTATGAAAATACATTATCATAATCTGAGAACGGGCAGTTTTTTAACGTATCCAGTATGTGGTTTGGCTCCCCGATTTCAGATAAACCTGCAGTTAATTTTTTATTTTTAAACATTACCAATTTCAAATGCTCCATATTTTCACTATCAATTTATATTTAAAAAAATGCAAGACATTCCACACATCGCCATCTAGCCCCAAGCTAAGTAACTAGACTTGTGTTATGGGTGCTAGACAACGGATATACTACTTATATACTTTTGTAAATATATACTTACAATATATAGAAACAACCAGACCACAGACAAATATCTAAGCATAAATACTTGTCTTAGGGGGAAATCGAACCCGCAACCCTGTGTTTGGCAGTCCGGCATGGTAACCATTGTGCCAACTGGGTCGTCAAATCAATATCTATTACTGGCGCCGATTGTACTAGTACTGATTTAAAGCTGAGCAATATTTCCGCAACACATCCGAGGTGCAAATCTGTTTATCATTTCGAGAATCCTAGTCAAATCTTTACTCTATGGACCACTCTTCAGGTATCCTCTTACCTACACAAAACGGATCTTAAAAATCATGTTCTGTACCTATAAACATAAAAGTTATATAAGTTTACAATACCTAATTACCTTTTTTTTAAAGTCACGTAAAAATAGAATATGTAAAATATTGTGCAAATAAAAAAAATCTATGGTCTACGACACATGCGGTTCTGTTCTCTTTAAAGATATCTAAAAAGTATATTTTTCGAGTAAATTAATTAGTTTCCACCAATTCAATACATTTATTATTTTAAGTAAATATTTGTGAGAGTGATTTTATTTTCTTAGTAAATAGATATCTACTTATATTTATATAAAAACGTGTAAACTAACACAAATAAGAAATACAAACAAACTAATACACTAGACTGAATCTATTTTTGGAACTGTTAAAAATAAGATGGGAGTTCTAATATAAACTTTAATAATATTTACTTTGCAGCCAATGTTTGCAATAATGATCCTCATACAAAATGTTATGGCTGAACTTTAAGGTGACGTAGACGTTGTTGGATATACCTACTTACAATACCTACTACCTCACGTATTACCTTCATAGGTATTAGAAAATATTTGTGCAAAAGAAGTTCCGTATCGGAGGTTGGCGAGGGGACCTAGCAGAGAAAAAATGTTACGCGTTACGAAAACGTAGAACGAAAATTCGTAGGAGAAACTAATTTCCCACATAATATATTTACACAGTGTAACAAAGGGGGTGGATCATCGGTCGCTGGATGGTGGGGGAGCTCAGTACCTATCGATTTAATCCCCATGTATATTCTGCAATAATTAGTGGTTCAAAAGTTATTTGGACTTTAGTGAAATTTTATATTATAATATCGATTATTTTTACTTTTTGGACTATCAAGTACATTTTTCGGGTTAATACGTGAAATCCTACAAAAAGAAAAAAAATAAGCCCGAAATTATGACCCTACATAAGTAAATGTGAATTAGTTTGATTAAATATTGGACAATAAACGAATTCTATTCTTACTCCACAATCGACAAAGTAAGGAGTGAAATGCCGGGTCAGATAAAGATCATCGACAGGTTGTTTTGGTTTCGCGTCATTGCAAAGACGGAAATTGTAGATAAATCACATCTGATTGAAAAAATAAACCTACCACGCTAAAAGCCCAAAATGCCATTAAGGGGGCATTACCACATAGTTATGAAATAGACACCTTATTTATTTTTCTTTCATAAAAATTACAAACAATCCTAGCAACACAATTGTTTTAATGTGAAAGATGTATATTCACAAGATCGACAGCGTAACCCAACAAGAGGAAAAATGTAAACAGTTGAATATTTTCATGTTTGAAAAATCGTGAATGTTCACACCCGTGACCAAAGCATCAGTTTATTTTACTCCCGCCACCTTCTGGTTTAACTCACTCGTTTTATCCATTAACTCTTCGTAGTTTACTTTGCTATTTCGTTGTATTTTTAACATAGTTTAATACTACACATTATTTTCAATTAATACGTTCCACGGCGCTGGTGAGGAAGTTACTGCTGGTTCTGCGCTGATAAAAGTTATTTATACCAACAATTTTCCGTGGAAGCATGATTAATTACTTCGATTTTTCATAGAGAAGGAAAGTTGTAGATATTTCATCACTTCAGATTAGGTACAAGATGTTATAGTCCAGAAGTATTCAATCATTCAAAAGTCATGTTTTTAAAATTGTATATAATATTTTCAAAAATGTTGACATTAATAATGTTTAGTGTTATGCTTTATTAATGTCTCTATTAATTGAATATTACAATTAAGAATTATTATAGCAACTAGCTGCGCCCTGTGCCTTCGCCGCGTAAATCCCGATCCCGAAGGAATATCAGAATAAAAAGGAGCCTATTTGTTAATTCAGATCTATTTGCGTACAAAGTTTTTATCGCAAGGTTTTAAGTGATATTTGCGTGGTATAGTATAAAGATATGAACTGCGCGCAAACATTGTGTTTTAATGCTTTTGTAATTTACATTTGTACGGTTGCAACCAATAAAATATACCAACGTTTCTGTGTTACCTACTTTGTATAAATAGTGTACTTTCTGACCAATACAATGCACTGCGTCTTCGTAATTGACTATTTAAAATTTCATAGAACCATAAACAAAACAGGCACATTATGGTAGATGGTAGTACTAGTAACCATAGATTAAGAATGGTATCACGTAACCGACTTACCAACAGAGCTTATATAGTTCCAATTATTAAAAAAAACATTCATTATTCTATAAAATGAGATACAATAAAAACAGTATACGAATGGGAATCTCTTTCATTAGTTGAAGTCTGTTAACACGAAATTAAGACAATTTTTTGTTACGCTTTTGTAAAATATTTACACGAAACAGTTTTACTGAGCGAATATTTTGACAGCTTTTCATTTTAAAATCGTTGTATATTTGCTCGTCAGTGTATTCAGCACTTGTGTGTCATTGTTGCATGAAATTAGATGTCACAGTAGCTGTAGAAAGATTTGTTAAACTAAATCTTGTTCATTCTATTCTTGTAGTGTTCCTACAAAATATTTTAACATTTTGTTAGGCACTTAGGTACGTACCTAATTTAATATGCTTAATTTATTTTATTTACAGGCATTATTTTGTTTCGATTAATTTATAGGTATACTAGCTTTTGCCCGCGACTTCGTTCGCGTAGAAGTTGATAATGGACCAAGGAATCACGTTGTCCCATACAAACTTTGCCCCCCTTTTCACCCCCTTGGGAGTATGATTTCGGAAAATCCTATTTTATGATGCCTACGTCATACAAAAAAGAAACCCTTCAAGTTTCAGGTCTCTACGATCAGCGGTTTAGGCTGTACGTTGATCCGTCAGTCAGTCAGTCATTCAGGACAAAGTATTTTATATGTATAGAAGATTCTTTATTCCTTATAGTGGACGAACGTTAACCTACAATTGACTTTATTTTTAAGCAAAAAAGGTTTACTTTTGACCACATCCCACCTGATGGAAAGCGACCATGAAGGCCATGACCATGTAGCATGCTCACCTAGAAGATATCTATTTACTCTAGACTTGAAGACTTCAAGGTTGTGGTTTTGTTTTGTTTCTTAGACTAATGACGCGCTTACCATAAAGTTCTATTCCTCTTTTTATTTGCCCTTTTTTTGAATTTATATACAGTTCACGTACTTTATCTTACATTCATCCATTGTAAAGCAGGACACGTTCTTCTAAATATTATTTCTTATAAGTAGAATATCTACCCATGTTGATCGTCGTTTTATTCAATACTAGCCTTTGCCCGCGACTTCGTCTGCGTAGAAGTCGAAAATAGACGAAGTCATCACGTTGTCCCAAAGAAACTTTGCCCCCCCTTTTCACCCCTTCAGGGGTAGAATTTCAGTAAAATCCTTTCTTGTCGGATATCTACGTCATACAAAGAACACACACTCCAAGTTTCAGGTTTTTACGATCAGCAGTTAAGGCTGTGCGTTGATCCGTCAGTCAGTTATTAAGGACAAAGAATTTTATATGTATAGACTACTTGTACTTGTATACAGGCTGTTTTCCGCCATTGGACCCTTTTTAATTGGGTCCTTTTTGCGTAAGTAGGCTTGCCCAGCACCTACTACCCTCTCAGCTTAGTCGACCATGTCCAGAGGAGAGAACTTGTCAATACTTCTGGAGCCAACTAAGCCGCGGGTTTCATCACGATGTATAGACTATCAGCGCTCCTGGGTTTCACTCGCGTAACACCCGATTTCGTGGGAATATCAATATAAAAAGTGGATTATGTTACTCCCACTACATCGATGTATTCTCATACTAAATTCCATTAAAATCGATTCAGTACTTTTGGAGCCTATTCGTTACAAACATAAAAGCAAAATAATCTTTCCTCTTTATTTAACGACAACGTAATAACTGATTGATTGACTGACCAAAGGACAGATAGGGCTAAAATCTGGCACACAGATAGTTTTCTTCTCTTCTTCTTTTTCTTCTCGTAAAGTGGCGTGGCTCACCTATTGGTTAGAGTTTTCAGATCGCCCTAAGGACTCTAACTTGATCTAACGATTGCTACTAGAGGTAGCAACCGGGACCAACTGCTTAACGTGCCTTCCAAAGCATGGAGGGGCTCACGAAACTACATTTTTGCCACACTTCTAATTGGTCACCCATCAAAGTGATGACCGCGCCAGGCGTCGCTTAACTCGCACGATCAGCGAGCTTCGCTTAGCTGTGAGCCTCCTCTGATAGTTATTATAACAAAGGTTAAGAAAAGATTTTAGAAAATTCAACCCCCACACGTGAAATCGCAGTTAAAAGCTAGTCAAAAATAAAATAGCAACAGGTAGGTACAAAATAAACATTCAAGACTATTTCGCAACAATTTACTCTAATGAGTTTTGTGATAGTAAACATAGTGGATGGGCAGGACAAGACGAGGCACTTAAATCAGAGTTATTAATACGATATCCAGTGTAGTCGCCCGTAGGGAGTGACGTCACACTGGGCGTGTACTGTTTGCATAAAACCTAAGGTACTTCAATATTTTTAGACTCTGCTTTTGCAACCTGAATCATAATTTATTATGGAATCAGCGGGAGCTGTTTTTTTTTCAATTCTTCAATAATAATTAGCAGTCATCTGATTAATCTTTCACACCTGTATTCAAAACTCATACCGGCATAGTTAAATACAATATTCTTCCTAATTATGATTATTTTTGTCTGTCTCTTTCGTTTTCACACCTAACCTGCTCAAGTGAATTTTGATATAAAAAGTAGAAAATAAAAAAAGCAAGAGTAGATATGTCAATATTTTACTGTAATAAAAAAAATTGGTATAGAGACAAATGGCAGAGTACCTCGGTAAAGGACATGTTATTATTCCAATCCAAACTCTAGTAATTTCTTAAATTCTACTAAAACTATTTATCTTTTTAATATGTTACAGCTAAAAATTAATTTAATACATAAGTAATAAACAGATGGCAGGCGAAATAAATATAAGTACGAGGTAGGTACAAGCCATACCACAAAATCTGTTAGGTAGGTAGGTATAAATATTCTATTAGTTTTTTTTTGTTGACGGTACACTGTCTACTTTCATGAAATTAAGATGTTAGCGTGCGTTGGCATATTTTATTTATAATATACCTCGGTTTAGTATACTCAATCATTAGCATAACCCAGGTGTTAACTATTACAAACATCTTAGCTATTTATATGAGTTTTTAAATACCTCTAGGTGAAAATAGAAAACATTTCTTATTCCCGTTAATGAAGGTTTAGAATTCAAAATCCTTGATTTTAGAATCGTTATTTATTCGTTGACTCAAACTTACGGAAACTACACAGATTTCGTGACTACCCACACAATTAGATTTATTGGTGATCGGTGAATAATAAAATATTTATATATTCAGCATGTACCTATAAATCTTTGATGTTATGTATCTACACTTTAAATAGTTTTTGTCATCTTTACTCCAAAATGGCTGCTTTGTACCCGTATCATTTCCACAGAAAAACTATTTTCCGTTCACGGGCCGAAAGTTTTAGGTAACTTTCGACCCGCTGTAGAATCAATTAGAATGGTCTTATAACTTTCCCGAGCTGCTGAAACACGAATTTAATAGCATACAAAATACTATAAATAAATAATTCAAGTAGCCTTTAATGGAAATCCTTTGTTAATGTAAATGGTAACTAATTACCGAACGCATGACTCTATTTTGGCCTTAATGTTTCCGCATAAAAAGTTTTTTTTTTCTGAAAGTCGTAGGTTACTATCGAAACGCATTGAAATGGTCTTCTAAAGGTGTTAACACACGTCCCAATTTGACAGACGTTCAATTTCGAACAAGTGCGATTCGGACTCCCGCACGAGGGGTACCAATTTTTTTTTAAATATTTTTTTCTGTTTTTAATTGTTGTTATAAGGGAATAGGGCAATAGATACAACCGCATGATTTTATTTGATTTTCCTTTCTTTCTTGATTATTGCACCTAAGCGTTTAGCAATTTATATGCGGAGACTTGTAAATGGTTTTTTAGTTAGTAAGGTTGATTTATAGGTTTGTGACTATTGCTGTTTTTTTTCTATTAATTATGGCTTCGCACGGCTTGTGCATTTAGTCAGTGTCAAGTTATATTTTGCATCAAATTATGACCCGATTTTTCATAAATCGGGCCTAAAATGTTTCAAAACATAGTTTCGTCATAGTCCGTCAAGACAGGGGCTATAGTAAAGCGGTGGCAAGTTTACCATAACCTTAATAGGAGATTTGGAGGCAACGAGAAAACTTCATGTTTGACACTGATTTTTACTTTCACTACACTTGTGCACTTTCACAGAACTAAATTGAATAACATTCCACCAGAATTATACAATTCAACTCGGGTTACAACTAAGTTTCATGAAAATAAAACTGCAGCACGACATGTTGTTAACTCGTTCCCGCCAAAACTCAGTAAGGTTGATTTATAGGTTTGTGACTATTGCTGTTTTTTTTTTTTTTTTTTTTTTCTTTTATTGTGGCTTCGCACGTGTGCATTTAGCCAGTGTCAAGTTATATTTTGCATCAAATTATGACCCGATTTTTCATAAATCGGGCCTAAAGTGTTTCAATACAGTCAAAGTCGTCATAGTCCGTCAAGTCAGGGGTTATAGTAAAGCGGTGGCAAGTTTACCATAACCTTAATAGGAGATTTGGAGGCAACGAGAAAACTGCATGTTTGACACTGATTTTTACTTTCACTACACTTGTGCACTTTCACAGAACTAAATTGAATAACATTCCACCAGAATTATACAATTCAACTCGGGTTACATCTAAGTTTCATGAAAATAAAACTGCAGCACGACATGTTGTTAACTCGTTCCCGCCAAAACTCCTATTGCTGTTTGTCTTATGAATAAAATAAAATAAATAAATGACAGATAGGCAGATAGACAGACGTCAGAAATTACTTACAGTGAAAAATATTGTTAGCTTAGTTTAGTTTTAAACGTCTGTTTCTGTACATAGCCTCATCATTTAGGCAATTCTGCGTGTTAACTTTATTAGCTACCATATACAACCTATTTCATCATAAAAACTGGAAACAGCCATATTACTTATTCAGTTTATTTACTTGCCTATTTTGTACCTTGTTTTATTTAAAAGCAAAATGTAATGTTAACTAACTTTATTACCATGCTTTAGCTTTACATCCCATATAGCCTTGGGCTTTTAAGTAATAATGAAGAAGATTATTCACCGAAGCAACCCCGTAACATGAATGTCAGCTATCTCCGAAGGCCTTTTCGTGCATCATAAAACTTTATGAACTACATTCTACATTTGACTTGAAAATGTAATTTGAATAATATAGCAGTAAAATGCACATATATCTCTGACATAATAATGCGAATTGTCCTAGTTTTATATGGTAGTCGTTAAGTCGCTTTTTTAGGCATGGACTGTAGGAACTTACTCAACTAAACGAGTAATATTAAAAAAATACTGACAGAAGATTTCATTTTGATATTAAAATTATATTTTCTTCTTCTTAAATTAAAAAATATCTTTTTAATTTATAAATGAAAATTTAGTTTTCTTTTACCTATACTTAGTACTATAGAACTATGTTTTAATTGACTTAAAATATACTACATTTTCAATACAACTGTAATATTTATAACTGTTTAAATATCTTGTTTAAAAATCGATTTTTATGATTATTCTTCTTTCGGATCTTTGGAGTGATAAACATAATTGCGCTTTGATAGTGCAGTAAATTGCTTTCATGGTTACCAGTAGAATTAGCAACAAAACTTATAGATAGTTAAAGGATTATTATTTCACGACACACGACACAGAAAATATAGAAAAAAATGGTAACTAGAGATTAAAGGTGCACTGAAAATTAAAAAAATAAATTATTAAAAAGTTTTAATTTGCTCACCCGTTACTGAGAAATTCGGTGGTGACATACGGACAGACGGACAAAAGAGTAATCTTTCATAAGGGTTTATTTTATTACCTTTTGAGGAACGCAACCCTAAAAAGGCTTCAAATATAAGGAAAATTTACTGCACCATGTAGAAGAGCATGCTGCATCCTAGATCGACCACAACGTCGTAAGATGTAAGTTGGGGTCAAAATATAGGTTCACGCTAACAGATTCTCAACTCCCCTCAAGAACTATCTCACGCTTATCGTCCCCCTGGGGTAGGGGTAACGATAAGTGCTAATTAAAAAATATGATCAGAAGATCTAACTGATGTTAAAGTGAAAGGGTACCGGCGCTATCTCCATACAAACGTAGTCGACTGTTTTCTCCATGGATAATGACACTAGAGCAAATATTTTTGTTTCATAAAGCCTATAACTGCCATGACTACGTCCCTATATCTTGTTTTTTTTTTTCATTTTCTAATTTTCATAGATTTAAGATTTAAAAACAAAGAAAAAAAAAAACAAAACATAGCGGTATGGTCATGGCAGTTATAAGTTTTATGCAAAAAAATATTTGCTATAGTGTCATTATCCAAAGAGAAAACAGTCAGCTAAGTTTGTATGAAGAGAGCGTCGGTACTCTGTGTTCTTAAGCGTTGAATGCAATTGCATTAAAAAACGTACATATTCGAAATCGCGACCAAATTGTAATCTTCGAAACTGTTTTTTATAGCTAGATTTATTTTCTTACAGCGGCAACCTGACTCATGCTTTGTAATCTATAAGGCCCGGACGTAGAGGGATTTCCGTGCCAAGATACGTTATACGGGCGCGGTGGTATCGTCGGTTTCACTGCTTTTATAACATTTTCTTTGGAGCATGAAAATTTGAAGATAAAAAACCTTTATTCTTATTGTTACATTTACCTATAAATATTTGCAGGTTTTTGTGATAATTGTTTCGCGAAATTCAAAGGACACAATAGATATAGTAAGGTACTTCAAATGTTAAATATCTCGTTTTCGAGACGCTTTAGAGGTTTGGTTTAAAGGTATTATTTGTTTATACCCTCTATCAATATGTATAAATTTTAAAATACACCACTCTTGAAAAATCATAGGAAACCCCACGTTTATTTTAA
Organism: Idaea straminata; assembly: GCA_951213275.1. Classification (NCBI taxonomy): domain Eukaryota; kingdom Metazoa; phylum Arthropoda; class Insecta; order Lepidoptera; family Geometridae; genus Idaea; species Idaea straminata. The sequence goes on from OX577856.1 coordinate 9,124,520, forward strand.
TATACTATTTTCGAGACGCTTTAGAGATTAGGTGTGAAGGTAGTATTCATTTACTATGAGGGGGCTTACAGATAAGAGACGCTCGTTGACCGTTTACGGTCGTGCGGGTTAAGCGACGCCTGGCGCGGTCTTTACTTCGAGGGGTGGCCGATTAGTAGTGTGACAATAATGTGTTTTCGTGAGCCCCTCCGTGCTTCGGAAGGCACGTTTAGCTGTTGGTCCCGGTTGCTACCTCGAGTAGCAATCGTAAGGTCAAGTTTGGGGCCTTAGGGCGATCTAAAAGCTCTAACAATAGATGAGCCACACCACTATACGAGAAGAAGTAGAAGATTTACCAAAACCTCTATCGATAGGCATGGATCTTTAAGTGCACCGCGCAAAAAACACTATGCCACAACAATGCCAAGCTCCCATAGGAGCACTTTGGTTCAAGATAACAAAGAACTTAAGTTTTGGTATTTTACAGGGTGTACGAATTATTTATCACAACCAGAGATGAAGGCTGGTAAACCAGTGGATCCTGCTTACGAAGTTATTATTGCAAGTGAGTATTGAGAAATTCACTAACGTATTGTTGAGACAATAATATATGTGTTTTAGGTAATAGTAAATTAATCAATGCACTGTCAAATTTATGAACATAAAATACATCTCGCATCAAAACCTTAAATTTTCTAATAAGAGTTGAACTGACACTATTTCTAACCACATCAAACCCGCCTATTTAAACTTAACCGCATTAAATCTAACTTTTTAAAGAATAATTTAGGTAATAGGCAATTGATACATAATTTCTAATACCTAAAAAACTTTCCTGAAGTAGGTAGCTCATTCTCTCTCGTTCTTAAAAATAATAAGCAGTATTCTTAATATAAAAATACCTATTACTTTTAAATTAAGAATACATCCTATTATTTTAAGATTTTTTACTAAAACCAAGAAATTATTCTCTAGCGTCTATAGAAAGAGGATTTTTTCTTATTTCAAGAAGCTTTTTTTCTGTGTAGGAGGGGTGATGATGATGTGTAGAATTGACTACAAATACTAGAATAAATAAATAATAAATAAATATTACAGGACATTCCACACATCGCCATCTAGCCCCAAGTTAAGTAACTAGACTTGTGTTATGGGTGCTAGGCAACGGATATACTACATAAATACTTTTCTTTTGTAAATATATACTTATAATACATAGAAACAACCAGACCACAGACAAATATCTAAGCATAAATACTTGTCTGAGGCAGGCATTGGCAGTCCGGCGTGGTAACCATTGTGCCAACTGGATCGTCAATAGAATAGAATATACCTATTAAGAAAGCTCGTTTGTTACAGATTACGTCCGCACAATGATCTCGTTCGGCATAATTAGTTTGTTCGTTATGACGATGGGGTGCGGTTTCTCGACGTACACGTTCAGAAATCCACGTTACATGTTCAAGCGTCTCGCCGCCGGCATCCACTTCATTAGCAGTAAGTACTATCGGTAGAGTTGCTTTATCACAGTTAAAGCTTCGTTTATCATTTACAAGTAGGTACAGTCGGGTGCATAATTGAAGCCCCCGGTAGAGTCCTAAAATTACTATTAATGGCATGTTTTCATTCTAATAATTTTGTTTGATAAATTGATGAGTTAGAAGACTTTATACTTCAACTAAAGCAGGTGTCTAGAATCTTGCTAGTTTTGAAAAAAAAAATATAACAGCCATTTTGGAGCTCTACGGTGGGTCTGCAATTATGCAGCCGACCGTACCTACATTGCGTTTCCACTCTAAAATTACAAGGTGGTGTTTTGCGTTTGTGGAATTGTACGTAGGTGGTATTTTACGTAATTATTTCTACTTATCCGCAAAACACCACAAAACCTCGAGTTGGTGTATCGCGTATATGATGTTACTAGCTGCGCCCCACGATTTCACCCGCGTAAGTCCCGATCCCATCCCATCGGGATAAAAAGTAGCATATGTGTTAATCCAGGTCTCCAGCTATCTACAATCTACATACCAAGTTTGAAAGCAATCGGTCCAGTAGTTTTTGCGTGAAGGAGTAACAAACATACATACCCACACTATGCACACTTTCACATTTATAATATTAGTAGGAAATAGGATGCCCGTCATGGACGTAGCTATAGGGTGAATTTTTGGCACCTATGGGCTTTCAAATGGCTTTCAAGGTAATTTCCTAAACTTCAAGAATTAGCGAAAACGGTTGAAAAGAGTTGTGTGCCCGAGTAATTATACCCTAGCCAAATATGGAACCTTTTCATTATAAGGATGGGAATCAGAGACAAGTCAAGCGATCAAGTTCTAGCTTTACAACTGGATATATTTTAGAAATTTGAACTAATTGTTCATATAAGAATGGGACTCGTTTAGCACCACTCAGGGAAAACGAACAGGATTATGGTTCGTTAAGTTTAATAACTTACTTACTCCGCTGGCTTCGAAACAAGAGTCTTCCATTGCTCCCTGTCCTGCGCTATTTCTTTTAGCTAACTAAATTCTTAATCTACACTTATAATTTTACTTAATCCAAAATTTTGTTCCAGCATCATGCACATTTGTAGTAGTTCAAGTAATGATGTCAACCGTAGATCATATGAGAAAGAATGTCAAGTTTATTTACCCACCAACAGCCCATCACTAGTAAGTATTTATTTTGGGTTATCTTTCATTAATTCCGTAAGAAACTACTTTTTATAAAATAAATAGGTCGGCGTTTGACCACTATCTCACACTATGGTAACTGACAATGCGGTCTAAGATATAGCATGGGTTCCTATAAGATACCCCCAAATAAACGGGAGTCGAACAAAAACTTTTCCGACCCGTCCTCCTTTACCTTATTTTAATAGTAATCCATATTTCTTCAAATTTATTTGTATGTTAGATTATTTATTTATCTACATAGACAGCAATCTACTTTTGTTCTACGACTTTTGGAAATTCGAATTTTTTTTTGAAAATTCAGAGGTTATTTTTACCTGAAAATAAGTTGTTCCTTACACGGTGAGGTCATTAACCATAAAATTTTACTTAAATTTTTTATCTACTGTTCTTAGTCTAAATGACTTTTGTTTTAAAAAAATCACCTGATTTTTTTTCGATATGTAACCTCAAAATTTTCAGTTTTTTTTTCGAATTTTCTAAAGTCGTAGATCAAAAGTTGTTTGTTACGGTGTACAGAAGTAGCCCTCAATGGCTTGCTAGTATAATTACCAATAACCCTATATATTTAGCTGTGATACTTATCTATAGCTCTGAACATAAGTCATAAAAAAAATATTAAAATGCAATCGTTTTTTTAGTATGGTGGACCAAAAGGCTGGTTGCATTGCATCTTTAGATGGCAATGTATATTTGTTGGCCAAAGTAGCAGCTTGTACTTTACATCTAAAACCAATTCCAATTAATAATTTTGATAAAGTTATCCCTAATCCTTTTAAAAGATATGTTAATACTGTAGGTACTTCAATTTCCAACCATAACATCATTCATTCCACATTTTAATCTGTAATTTCTGTAAATTATGACAACATTTCAGCAATTAGGAAGATATACCTACTTTAAAATATTTATAAAATGATACCGCAAAGGTTTACGTTTCATCTCAATTTTGGCACAGAAACATGATTGCGGTAGGTTTAAATATTGCTGTTCCCACAGAATAAATAATCAAATTACGTACCTACAATTAACATCTTCATAATCTAATTTGACATAGCTAACACACCGTGATTTGGCACGAGTTGCTAAGTAGATTCGTACATAGTTCTTACAGCAGTTAATGATCAGTGTCCACCAGTGTCAGTTTGGCAGAAGTTCCTAATTGTTTTCTGCAATATGTTTAGAACAATATTTGTACACTATAAAAGTATTTTCATTTATCTGGGTAGCTGTAGATCCAGGAACTATAATATTATTTATATCACACATGACCTAAATATAAGAACAAAGATTCGTGGACTGGTAATAAAATGACACTTTGTGATTCTATGACACATCAATAAGTCATCGATGCATCGGCTTGTAAAACTAAATAATTTTCTGTTTCTCAAAGACTATTTGCTTTTATCTCTTGAAGCAACATTTTATTATAATAGTCCAATTGTTATTGCCAAATATCAACACATACAAAGTTCTCTTAGACCAAGAGTTCCAAAACAGAAGACATAATTTTTGAGAAATAAACATTTATTTATTTAACTAAGTAGTAGAAGTATTACTAATAAATATTTATTTTAAATAGATCAAATTAAAAATACTTAAATAATAAATGAATAAAATAAAAATATATACATATTAAAAACATAATTATGTATCTTCCTGTCGAAAGTCTTTCTCGATTATCTTTCTAGAAGTTTTCTTTGACGTATCTGGAAGTTTTTTTAGACGATCGGTTTACAATATTGATTGTTGGTTTGATTAATTAGTCAGTTATGAAATACTTATTTTTCCACAGTTACCACATCAGTTTCTACATGGCCTGGTTCGTGGTTCTTGTAAACCTCTTCGCTGCCGCTTCTTTCCTCTGGTACTCCCGCAAAAGGAAGGGCGACAAAGCCGCAACAGATGAGTTGGCAATGGCCGACGAGCCTACAATCATCGGCCGATGACGTCACAAACAACCTGCTTCCAAGCGACTACTGTTGCTGGATACTTTCCTCAATTCTTTACTGAACAGTGCTCAAATGACCCATAGCTGTAGCGTTCATGTCTTCCATGTAACGTTTAAACAGTGTTTACTCCGTCTATTTCAACGTTTAGACGAATCTTGACTGATTCTGTTAACTTCACTCAATGTTCTTAAAAAGACAAAATGATTTAGTGTGTATTACACCGTCAGAACAATAATTTGTTCTACCAGTGAGCGATAAAATTGACACCAAATAAAAATAACCAATTGACTAAATCATTTCGTCTGTAACCGATTTTTTTGTAAGGTGAGTTAGACCGACAAATATACTAATTATGAGTAATGGCCGCTGTTGTACAGAGAAATATACGAAACATTACCACAAATGTTGGTGTGGCAAACAAGAAAGATTTATTGCTGACAAAAAAAATCCGTTTCGTTTCATCAAACCCTGTTTTTAACGTCCCTTGTACGGTCACGGAAAACTAAAAAATGTGTAATCGTCTAAATTAAATAACTTTTTTTATTTTCAATCTTTTATTAAACTGAAAAAATAACTTTATTGCGACATTTTTTATTATAACCGGCTTGCAATGTTTTATGTGCAAGGAACTTATTTATTAAAACTTTTGCCTTGGACCAACCCTGTGTTTGTGAGTGGACGGAAATGTGTGATATCAAAACATAGAAACGTTAGTTAAAAATAAATAAAAACATTCATCGACTGCTAAAGCGATATGGTTTCCTTCTTGAAATTAACGAATCGTAACACAGGGCCTCGCATTGCATTCTTGTTATATAAATCGCTCACAACTGTTGTTTAAATTTAAGGCCTTGTTATTGAGTAACGTATAAAATGTATCAGCCAAATTATTTACGTTTTTGCACCTCGTATAATGTTAATGGGTATACAAAGAAAACTGCCATGTTAGTGACGGGCGATTCTAGTCATTATTTTTAATTATTTATGCATGTGTGTGAAATACTTCCGTAATTAATGTTTATCTATGTAATATTTACTACTGTCCCAGAGAAATGGTGATATTGTATGGTGTTCTCATAAAAAGTTTGATGACAGACAAGCTAATCCTTGGGACCAATAATATTGTATTACAATCCTTATATTATGCTATTGCTAACTTTGTATTATGTAAATGAATACTTAACAAGAAAAGAGCAAAAAATACGAAGGCAATCGTGTTATGAACACGAGATGTTACGGAATTTTATCCTGTATGATATTCTTTATTCCATTTGCATTATTATCATTGTATATTTCATGATAAGTACGTTCTTTCTATTTATAATTATTTTTTAATGAATAAACTCTTTAACTATTACCAATTTACTCTAGTACTATTTATTTGTGTTACACCTCCTGTATTTTATTTTTGTTACACTAACATAACAGAAAACACATGTACGTAAGGCATTAATACTAGATAAAAAATTAAATTAATCAACCTTGTTTATATGATGAGATCGTAACGACCGGAGATGACAAAAAAATTACGATTCAACGTAAAACAGACATCGCTGTAACAACAATTAAAAGGGAATCAAAGGAATACATTTCGATTCCGGTGGTACCTATTAAACTTTTACAATAAAAAAAACCGTCAAATAAACTTTTCGACGGATTCTATTTTTAAGGTGAGCATTGTCGAAAGTAATCTGGCAGACACCCAGAGTTGAGCTGTGACACTGCCAACGTCAACAAAGGTTAGTGTCCTAAAAAAAACTGTTGAAAGAAAAGAATAGAAGTAAGTATTACACTAATGAACCAATGGACCACATGCCCCGAAGGCACATGAATAAAGAAACGCCGAAGGGTCGTATGATGATGTATCACCTTAGTCACATCCCATTCGAAACTTCCGCCTGTTCTTTATCTAATATCTTCGCATAATTTTCCTTTTTGTTTGAAGTCACGTACGATGAAATATTAATGCAATACAGATTATAGGAATACAACCGAATTTCAAAGGTCTGTATACCTTTGAAATATTCTTAAACGTAATGAGATAATGACTAATGATTATATTGAATGAATAATGGTCAAAGGATATTTTTTTAATAAATCCTTTGCTACGTTACGTTTTCTGAATAAACATTTTGAAGCTAGCTAGATAGAAAAAAACATTTTGGCATTGCTATTCAAGGAGACACCGCAGTCAGACTTTTAGGCATGCATATTGTGCTCTAACACCTGCATATTGAAGGACCTGGTAGAGGCCAACGCTGCTGCAGTTGCAGTGGCTAGCTACTGGGCAGTAAAATTTTTACTGGTCGAACGTCACTGACTCGAAAAGAAGAAGAAGGCATCCAAATTATACCTGTTAGGTAACATCTATATGTACATATAAAATGCTTTGTCCTGACCATAGGTCCTGACTGATTGACGGATCAACGCACAACCTAAATCGCTGATCGTAGAGACCCGAAACTTGGAGGGTGTGTTCTTTGTGTGATGTAGGCAGCCGATAAGTAAGGATTTTCCGAAATTTTACCTCTAAGGCTGTGAAAAAGGGGGCAAAGTTTGTATGGGGCAACGTGATTCCTTGGTCCAATCCTATTAGAACCATTTTCGACTTTTACGCGGACGAAGTCACGGGCAAAAGCTAGTAATGTATATTTTTCTAACACCAGAGGCCAGAGGTATCTATCGTTACCCTATCATTACCTATGTAGGAGAAAGCAGAGAATACAATCTACTGTGAATAGCTTGTGAATAGGCACCTACACAGACACCAACAGCATCTATGTGGCATCTGTGTGGCTCTGTGTGACTCTATTTAAAACAAAATAACAAGCAAAAAGTTGCTATAACTGTAGAGGTTATTAAAAACTATAGAAACTCATTTCCCTCACACTATCAAGTAGGTACCTCCTGTCAACAATCACGCTTCAAAAACAATCGCTCGATAACTGTTTACGCGCTGCCATGGCAACCCTCGTCATCTTGCATGTTCTGTCATTGGGATAATGGAATAAAATAATTTCGGCTGTAACCCAGAGATCAATAACTGTAATTCGAGGAGAACACGCGATATGGCTGAATCTAAGGTAAGGTAGTTTTTTTCCCTTTCATTTTATAATTATTGTGTTTACTTGTCATGCGACGGTTGAGTCAGCTGGTACTTACTTCGAACCCCACGCAAACCCTTTGGGGATGGTTGTGTATTGTAAATTACGTATACATCCCTGCCTTTATGGAACTGCGTCATTGTAAAGGATTATAAACCTGAATGCTAATGATATTAGTGACTCAACTCCGAGTGGTAGACTTGTTGATATTCCGTTAGGGGAATTCAGTATGAAATGTCTGTATTTGGCACGTATTTGGAGTAATAGAAGTTCTATTATACCTACTTGTCTATAGCAAGCATTATTAGAATAATTTCATTTATTACGAGAGACGGGTATGTTAGATTATTTCTACGTAGTTAGGTATGTTGTTATGAACACTTTTGTTTTAGTAAATTTTGTTACTTAGGATCCCCCAAAGAAAAAGGACAAATCTAAAAAGAAAAAAAATAAATCTAAAAAATCTCTAACTGGAGATGAGAGTGATGATGGAGGGGATAGTTCTAGCGGTTCAAGCGGTAAGTAATTTACGTTTATTGCATATTATTTTATGAAAATAGTGTTAGACATTTATGATACAAGCATGTTTAAAAGCCATAGTTAATATTATAATGCATACAAATGATCTAGTAGATAAGTACTATTGTCCGATGCCTAATTTACTCTGTCATAAAAATGAAAATTCAACTCTTAAACTACTTTTTGGATAAAATATTACTAGTAATCTTTATTCCAGTAAAACACACTAATTTTCTAATTATTCTATTTCATGTTTGTCATTTTAGTACAGATAATATTACAAAGATTATTTTACTTCCCACAGTAAGTGCCCAAGAAACTGAGGCTGCAGAAGAAAAGGGCACAAGTCAAATAGGGCATGGGGTAGCGACTGCAGCTGTATCCGTGGATCGAGAAGAATATCTTCAAGCACATAGAGATCTTACAAACGAAAGGAATCAGTTACAAATGAAGAACAATATACTACACAGAAGATTGGCCGAGTATTACAAGTATGTGGGTAGATTAGGTGCCAAATTCTATTTTGTACTGATACTATTATAATCATTTGATTAGTAAATGGTTATTTTGTGTAGGTTACGTGCTATTGGGAACACTTTGTTTGTTGTTTTGGCCGGCCTACAACACCTACATACGTACGCTAAAGCTTTTAGTCGTTACAAAGGAAGAGCATTTATATAATAATATTAATAATAAGACTCTAGAGGCTGACGCACTGAGTGACAAACAGTGTAAAGGCACAGCCAAAGCTTTGGCTTTTAAAATTTAGTTTTTTTTGCGTACACGCTGCATGTGTGTAATACAGGTACATAAGCAGACTAAAATGGGACTTTAAAGATTCCACTTTGTATAAAGACTGGACGAATGGGCCAATGTGATTCGAACTTTTCAACCATGCCTCTACCATACGTAGGGTTTCATTTTATTTTCGTGTCAGGATACTTGTTTACGGACAATTTTCGCAACTTAGTTGGATCCTTTTTGCGTGAGGTTCGTATCAGGGTACCTACCTACAGCCCTTAAATTCTCTCTAATTATTATAATGCCACAGTTACCACAGCATCATTGGCCTAATTTAGGTCATCCACCGTAATACTTAAGGCGTAATTAAACATACAGGAAATGTGAAATTTGCGACCTCAAGTTTATTTAGATAGGCGGATATTGATTTTATACCATTACTAGCTGTGCCCCGCGGTTAAAGTCTCTATGAAAATGTTTTTTTTTAAATTCCTACAAACAGAATACACCACGCTACCTAAAAATTAAACAGCCCTTTTACACCTTTTGAAGTAAAAAGGACCAATTCCAAAAAAACGACCCCTATACATAGTTTCAAACTCGTAGCTCGTTTAGTTTCATAGCTTTCTTGATGAGTCTTATTCTCTTCAAATAAAACTAAATCAATACCGGTTCATCCGTTCGAGAGCTACGATGCCACAGACAGACACACACAAACAGAGATAGACACGTCAAACTTATAACACCCCGTCGTTTTTGCGTCGGGGCTTAAAAAGGGCCATTTCCAAAAAACGCGCCTACGCGTCCCAAAAGGAACCCCCATGCAATGTTTCAAACTCGTAGCTCGTTTAGTTTCATAGCTTTCTTGATGAGTCTTATTCTCTTCAAATAAAACTAAATCAATATCGGTTCATGCGTTCGGGAGCTACGATGCCACAGATAGACACACACACAGAGAGAGAGACACGTCAAACTTATAACACCCCGTCGTTTTTGCGTCGGGGCTCAAAAACTTCTTATTCAGTTTTATATGCCTAAAGATTTATTAATTTATATTTTAACACTAGAAGCGCTCCGCGGTTTCACCCGCGTATGTCCCGATCCCGTGGGAATATCAAAATGATAAGAAGCCTATAGCCATCCTCGATAAATGGACTATCCAACACAAAAGTATTTTTTAATTCAAACCAATATTTCCAGAGATTAGCGCCTTCAAACAAACAAACTCTTCAGCATTATAATATTCAGGACCTGGCGGGGCGTCTTAGTGTGGCATCAGATGACCGAAGGGCTGGCGGCTTCTTCACTCAAAGGGTGAGCCTGGCTATCCAGAGAGCGAATGCCGCCAGTCTCTTGGGGACGATGCCGCGTGGAGATGCTCTGGACGATATTTTTTACTTGTGATGTGTATGTGTGTCTAAAAAATACTGAATATAGACGACCCAGTTGGCACAATGGTCACCATGCCGGACTGCCAAACATTGGGTTGCGGGTTCGATTCCCGCCTCAGGCAGGCAAGTATTTATGCTTAGATATTTGTCTGTGGTCTGGTTGTTTCTATGTATTACTATAAGTAGGTATATATTTACAAAAGAAAATAATATAAGTATATAACCGTTGTCTAGCACGCATAACACAAGTCTAGTTACTTAGCTTGGGGCTAGATGGCGATGTGTAGAATGTCCTGATATATTTATTTATTTATAGAACAAGACGTAATATTAGTACCAATCTAGAACTTACGACAGCATCTAAATATTACAAAGACGATATTTATTAGTAAGACAATATTGGCACACATCACTGTTCGTTTGTATTGAAAGAAAATACTGCTCTAACGGTGTCTGAATGTGAAACGTTTGTTCTATAATAATTTGGCACGTTTTGTATTTTTGTAGGGGCTAACATTTTTGACGCATACCTAACTACGGGTGGTTGGCATCTGTCATTTAAATGTATTATAAGTGGGTTTCGTACTGACAAGTGGACTAAAAAGATGTTTTAAAACAATATGGTCTATGATGATAATGGATTTTTTAAGAGGAAAGGGTACCGGGGACTCTCCATACGAACGTAGTCGACTGTTTTCTCCCTGGATAATGACTATAGCAAATGTTTTTGTTGCATAAGACTTATAACTGCCATGACCACGTTTTTTAAATCATAATTTCTATGATAATTATAACATGAAAGAACCAAAATATAGGGGCATAGTCATGGCAGTTATAGGTTTTATGGCACAAAAATATTTGTGCTAGTGTCATTATCCAGGGAGAAAACAGTCGACTACGTTTGTATGGAGAGAGCGCCGGTACCCTTTCACCTTAATTTCAATATTTATTCAAAAAGCACATAGGATAGTGAATTATAGAACTTACTAAATAAGCAGAATATTAGAGAAAATACAATTATTCGTTTGATTTTTTTACTTAATAGGCACATTTCTAAAAATTTGCCCGCGGCTTCGCCTGCTTACAAATGCAACCCCCAAAACAAAGGCAATTTTGGAAAACCTTTAGTTATTTTTATATTTCTAGTTTAAAAAGGGGTGCATTGATATATCGTCAATCAGGACTTTGAATTTATATATAATTAAATATTGCAGGACATTCCATGTAGGATAGGAGGATATACTACTTATATACTTTTCTTTTGTAAAATACTTATAATACATAGAGGACCTAATAACAAGTATAATAGCAAACAATGGGGTGGATTCTACACAGGCGATTATCCCTGTCTACACTATAATAAATATTAAATAAATAAATATATCAGGACATTCTACACATCGCCATCTAGCCCCAAGCTAAGTAACTAGACTTGTGTTATGCGTGCTAGACAACGGATATATACTTATATTATTTTCTTTTGTAAATATATACTTATAATACATAGAGACAACCAGACCACAGACAAATATCTAAGCATAAATACTTGTCTGCGGCTGGAATAGAACCCGCAACCCTGTGTTTGGCAGTCCGGCATGGTGACCATTGTGCCAACTGGGTCGTCAATATGTATATGTACCTATATATAAAATCCATTGTACCATTGAACATTTTTTAGGAAGCGTAAGCTGGATCATGTTTTGAAACCATTAGAAGGCGCCACTGATTTGGAAGAAAAGTATAACCAAAATTTGTTTACTTATGACGACTTGAAAATTAAAGCGGAAAGGGAAGTAGCTGATGTAAGACAATAGTTGACTATATTTATTACGAATTTCGTAGTATAGGATCTAAAATAGAAGTGCGCAAGGTTGTCTAGTTTGTATGTTGGTTTTATGTATTATTTGCAGCCCACAAAAATCCCGATCCCGTAGGAATATTGGGATATAAAGCCTTTGCTAACATTAATACAAATAAATCAATGGATCCTGATACTAAGCTTCATTAAAATCGATCAAATAATATTCGGATCATATTCGGAAAAAAATTCTGTAAAATTTTAATACAGATGTACAATCAACGGTCAAAAATCTCTGCCCACCGTAACGTTTACAATCCTGTGCAGCACTATTTGAACATTAAAACAATGTAACATGTGGATCGCACCCACGTCGGTTGGTATAACGGGTGGCGGCTTATACCACTCGGCTAACTAAATACAGCTAACATGTTGAAAAAATAATCAGACTTAGTACTTTTAATTCAAGTATTTTCGTGTGTATTGTGTAACGTCTATTAGAAGAAGGTCGTCCAGTCGTCCAATACTTGTTTATAGTATTATTGTAGCAAACTGATAGTGTACTTATGACGCATCCTTGACGTATGTACCTTAATTTTTGAGTAGATGTGGATTAGATCGAATCGATTCGGAGTGTCTTGGCTAGACCATGATATCATAGGGGTCTTAGTTGCTTTAGTGAGCCGTTATTTTTTATTCTATAGGTATTATTTTTATTGTGATTTACTTTCATATCAACATATTTCTACACTAATATAATAAAGAGGAAACATTTCTTGTTTTTTTTTTGTTTTTAACGAATAGGCTCCGAAACTACTAGATCGATTATGATGAAACTTGATATGAGTATACATTGATGCATTAGAAATAACATACTTTTTATCCAGATACTAGCAGCACTCCGCAATTTCACCCGCGTAACTCCCGATCCCGTAAGAATATCAGGGTAAAAAGCCTATAGCTTTCCTCGATAAATGGACTATCTAACACAAAAAGAATTTTTCAATTCGAACCAGTAGTTCCTGAGATTAGCGCGTTCAAATAAACAAACAAATATACGTATAGATTCTTACGGGATCGGGAGTAATGCGAGTGAAACCGCGGAGCGCTGCTATATTCGATATAATTAATGTAAACGTACGTATATATGCATTAAATTCCAGTGAAAATTAATTACTTACTCGTTCTTTCAGATAAAATTAAAAGTGGAAGTGGTTGATATGCAATACGTCGATCGATTGGAGTACGCCGAGAAGAAATTCGATGGTCTTCAGACCTTGGAAAAAAACACCGGCTCAGGTTTAATTTATTCAAAGAAAGGAAAACCTATAGCTGACAAGGTAATTCATAGTTTAAATTAAAAATTATAAAAAGATACACATCAAGATAAGTAAATAAAACGGTTCGTTTAGTACCAGAACCTCGACTGGGTGGAAAAATATTTATCGAAAATCAGGAATCGAGTGGTAATTTGAAACTAAAATAGAAAAACAAAATTAAAACGAATGTTTGGTTTTTTTTAGATTCTTTATGTACTTACTAACTGCGACCTGTGGTTTCACTCGCGGAAGTTCCGATCCCATTAAAATATCGGGATAAGAAGTAGCTTTTGTTCAGTTCAGTAGTTTTCGCTTGAAGGAGTAACAAACATGCACACACACAAACTTTCACATATTATTGGTAGGATTTAAATCACCGTTCCCCTGATAGTACTTTTAACTACTATTTAACCGACTTCAAAAACAGGAGGAGATTCTCAATTCGTCGCGTATATTTTTTTAAACTATAGGATTAAAACGTACCTTCAAGGACCTTCTTTATAAATTTGGAAATGTATATTTTCAGCTCAATAACTATTTAGGAGCTTTGAGCACTATAGTAGAGTTTACCGGGTGAATTAGAAAGTTTAGGGGCAGATGTTATTGTTCGTTATTAGTATGACAAACATCTGCAAAGAAGTTTATACGTTGCCTCGAAACTCGAAACTCGCTGCAACTTTTCTCATTTCCCACAGACTATTACAAGATTTCTGACACTGCAGAGGCGTAAACAAGAACAAGCATCAGCACTTTGCCTCCGATATATTAGAGCTAGGAACGCTGTGGCCGAGTTGGACGCAATCGTTAGGAAACTAGAAATGTTGGGACCGGGGCTCTATGTCGCACAATACGAACAACTGGAGATTGATAATCAAAATTTTAACACCAAAATTGAAGGTAATACGCCTTTTGAAATTTTAATAGCAATAGTTTTCATGTAGGGCTAGCAACGATTAAAAAAATATTGCTTTGTAGTTTTTCATAGGCGTATCATGTCGTCTACTTTGTAGTTTTTAACCCCCGACGCAAAAACGACGGGGTGTTATAAGTTTGACGTGTCTGTGTGTGTGTGTGTGTGTGTGTGTGTGTGTGTGTGTGTGTATGTGTGTGTGTGTGTGTGTGTCTGTCTGTGGCATCGTAGCTCCCGAACGGATGGACCGATTTTAATTTAGTTTTTTTGTTTGAAAGTTGAATTAGTCGAGAGTGTTCTTAGCTATGTTTGATTGAAATCGGTTCAGCCGTTTGAAAGTTATGAGAGATAAAAGTCAGGATTAAAAACCGAATGTAAGTAGATATGCCCGAGTAGGGTATCAAATGAAAGGGCATGATTTGCAAATTATAAATAGCTAATTAAAAAGAGCGGTCCCCCGACGCGACAATATTTAATCAAAAAAATTCAGATGTGCCTACTTACGTAGTATCATAAAATCGGGGTTTTTTTTTGTAGGGTTTTTTTCATAGTTTTTGTTTTGTCAATTTATTATACTAGTACGATACGGTAAATATCAATCTAAAGAAGGTACCTACAGTATATAAGATTGGTAGGTTCACAGCTAAGCGAAGCTCGCTAATCGTTTACGGTCGTGTGAGTCATTACTTCGATGGGTGACCAATTAATAGTGTGGCAAAAGTGTATTTTCTTGAGCCCCTCCGTGCTTCAGAAGGCACGTTAAGCCGTTGGTTCCGGTTGCTATTTCTAGTAGCAGTCGTTAGGTTTAAAAATTCTAACAATAGGTAAGCCACACCACTTTACGAGAAGAAAGAGAAATGTATAAGATTGGATTTCAATGTATTATTTGAAGAAAATATACTTTGTTTGCTCAACAATTTACAATTTTCTTCCAGAAAGAGAAGACGAGCTAATTAAAAACAGGACAAAATGTACTGAACACAATCAGATCCTCGCGCATATAAGGGAGAAGATGCACCACACCGACGAAGTCATAGACATGGCGGAAATCGACCTCGGTGACGCTGATATGATGTACTTGCGAGCTAGAGAGGAACTTGGATTTGTTAAGGTTACCTAGTTTTTTTAATCTATAGCTGAACAACACCCTTATTCCAAAACAAGGTTTAAGGATAGTCCGAGATGTGAATTTAAACCTTAGATTTAGACACAGATTTACTCGTGAATTATAGTCTAAAAACTATCCCTATAGATTATCAAACTCAAACTCAAAACTCAAAAAAAATTATTTTTTTGGATGATTAATACAATTGTACATGGACCACTTGAAAAAGTCTTAAAAACTAAGTTAGGATGTTTGCCTTCGGAAAGCGCCCACCAATGAGAAGAAGGCACAAGAAACTCATGGGGTTTTTTTTATGTGATCAAGCTCACAAAGGTCAATATTACAAATATTTGAAAGTATTATTTGAAATGGAGCAACTAAAGTCACGTCCATGGGTTGTTATCATTTAGGTAAGACGAAGTATCATAGTACGCCTTACTGCACAATTTATGCTTTATAAAAGTTTTGAACCTGGTAATGGACATGTCATATACATCTTTGGGTAATTTATTATAATAGAGCACACATGTACTATTAAACTACCTATATAGGGAACTATAGTTTAAACACTATCCCTATAGATTATATAGGGGTAGTGTTTAGACTGTAGTTCACGAGTAAATTAAGGTCCACGTCTTGGACTATCCTTAAACCTCGTTTTGGAATAATGTCTGAAGAGTGTGTTTGTTTGAACGCGCTAATCTTAAGAACTAGTGGTTCAAATTGAAAATTTATTTTTATGTTAGATAGTCAATTTGTCGAGGAAAGCTATAGATTATTTTATATTTCGATAATCCCACGGGATCAGGGGCTGCTAGTTTATAATAAATTCTTGTATTGTTTAGAACCGTCGCGATAGATTGAGATACGCGTTAGAGGATGAAAAAGTGAAGGCCGGTTTGCTGACAAAAAAGGATTTGTTGCGCGACTTTCAAAACGCCACGGATCAGGTTAGTCGGTATTAACCACATCATAAATTTTCAAAGGGTGATGGTGCAAAAGTATCTTAGTAGCTTTGCATCAATCAATTTTGCAAAGGCATGGGTATAAATGAATATCTATCTATCTATCTATGGGTAACCTCATGCATTTTCCAAATACACATACCAAACTTTTAATCTAAAGATGTTTTTGTATTTTTTGTTTGTTTGTAACGAATAGGCACAAAACTACTGGACCGATTTTGATGAAACTTGGTATGAGGATACATTGAGAAAAACATAGGCTACTTTTAATTCCGATATTCTCACGGGATCGGAAGATACGCGGGTGAAATCGCGGAGCGCTGGTTGTAATATATAATGTTATTTTTTACGTAACAATAAGAAATTCTAAAAACACATGTCATACATACCTACTAAATTATTGGAACGAAGTTCCTTATCGCGCGTTGTGACGGGGCTAGACGGAAAAAATTCTTACGAAAATTTGTCACGACACTTTTTGCTATAGTAAGGTATTGTAAGCTGTGCGGCGTCGCATGTTTCTCTGTCTGTCTCTCTCTCTTATAGAAAGCAAGCCAGATATTTTCATTTCTATTTCGCATTGAACAGTGTGGTGTCGCGACTATTATTTTTTTTGAGTGTATACAGGTTTTTTATAAATAATAAAAAATAATAATTTGAAGAATTTGATTTAAGAATTAACAATAATCCAGCAGAATCAACAACAAAATATAATAACTACCATTGATGCAGTTTTTTCAAGACATTCAAATAAAATAGAATCCCAAACATATGTTTCCTACTTCAGTTACCACAAGCCAATTATTACGAAAATTGAGCCTACTGATTATATAACATTATATTTGTTAATAATAAAAAAAATATTATTATAACTTAAAAAAAATAAATTTTTTATTACAATTCCTTCACTAATTTTTTGAACTCTTTTGTAAAACTAACAAAGAATAGGAAAGAGTAGGAGTAAAACTAACAAAGAGTAGGAATCCTGGTTGTTGTGGTATTTTCATCGTTTTCAATGAAAAGTGTAATTATTATTACAGGTTGGTAAATTACGTAAAAAGAAAGAACTCCTGAAGGCGGAAATAGAACGAACAACAAATGCACTGAGAGATGCTCGCAAACAAGAGATCTCAAATCAGAAATCTCACAGCCCAGGAACCTCTACTATGCAACATCCCATATAACTAGTAAGAAGAAGGCTAATCCGGATTAGTGAATGCCTATTATTATCGGACCTTGGTGAGTTATAAGGCACATCGTCGTCCACGCCGGTCACCTCACGATGATTTTCTTTACCTTAAGGTGAAAGGGTACCGGGCGCTTTCTCCATACAAACGTAGTCAACTGTTTCCTCCCCGGATAATGACACTAGCACAAATATTTTTGGGCCATAAAACCTATAACTTCCATGCCTATGCTACCTATGTTTTGGTTTTTTTCATTTTCTAATTATCATAGAAGTTAAGATTTAAAAAATAAAAATAAAAACGAAACAATGGGGCATGGTCATGGCAGTTATAAGTTTTATGCAACAAAAATATTTGCTCTAGTGTCATCCAGGGAGAAAACAGTCGACTACGTTTGTATGGAGAGAGCCCCCGGTACCCTTTCCTCTTAAGCCTTTATGTGTGTTGTTCCATTTTCAGCCCCTTTTTTACAATGGTTATTTACGTATAACAAATTTATTTATAGAAAATATTTTCAAGAAAAAATGTTATTCTAAAATTTTGCACCGTAGCGTTTTTTCCTTGGAATTATTTTCAGAAATGCCTAAATAAAAACATTGAATTTATTTATAGTCATGAATTAAATGATGTCATTTTGAATATACTGAAAAAAAAATTTGTGTTTTCATCATAGTAATATTATAAAGCTGAAGAGTTTGTTTTTTGTTTGAACGGGCTAGTCTCAGGAACTACTGGTTCGAACTAAAAAAATATTTTTGTGTTGATTAGTCCATGTATCAAGGAAGGCTATAGGCTACTTCTTATCCCGATATTCCCACGGGAGACTTACGCGGGTGAAACCGCGGAGCGCTGCTAGTTTCGTATATTGACCACTCCCACTCTTTCCGACCGAATTAAGAGCTAAAATACGAATAAAATTACGGTAATATTGATCTAAATCAAACGACATAATAATCTAACTAACTGTTTAATTCATACAGTAACACGTATACAAAAATAATAACAAAATGTTTTGTTTATCTATAGCTAGAAAAACTTGAAATTCTTATTGAAGGCACATTTTTTCCTGTAATCAAAGTTTACAACTGTGTTGATTTCATTTCTAGCAAGATTATAAGAAGGTAAGTACATAAATATACGATTAACTGATCATGATACGAAAACCTTAAGACTTAAATTGGATATCTAAGTAATTTTAAAGCATGGTTTTCTACGTGTAAATAGTAATTAAGTACCTGTGTTTAACGCAGAAAGAAATATTATCTGCTATCCTTAAAGTTGTATTGTAGGTACTTAAATACCTACCAAAGTTATTGTCTGATCTCTAAAACCAAATCACTCCCATTACTCAATGTAATCCCTATTCTCAAAACTTATATTCGCTGCCCATTTAATATTTGATTTAGCCTTATTAAAGCTTATTTTATTATGATTATGAAAGGATTCCAACTTTTCGCATAAACTTTTTGTTATTAAATCACATGGCATAAAAAAGCATTCATTTTGCATAAACTTTTTTGACACAAATATCTTTTGGACTAATTCATTTTGGCATTATAGTATTTTGGTATACAGAGGCATATTATAAGAAAGGCTTAGGTTAGGATAGATATTATATAACTTATTATCTAACCTAAACCTTGCCACTATATTATTGTGATGCACGAGCGAGGCGAGCTCTTAGATACAGAACTATTTTATGCAATTTTATACGTATAATTATTTGTATTATGCATTTTGATTATTATGGCATACGTTATTATGCCAAAAAAAAGGTTTAGGTATACTAATATTATTTGAATATTTATGAATATTTATAATATGAATTGAATAGGCTCCGAAATGCTAAAAAGTTTAAACGAAATTAATTTATGTCAAATTTCTTTTGCCATGCATGTGATTTTATGACAAAATAAATTATGTTAAAAACTAGAGGATCCATTATGAACACAATTGTACTTAAATTAAATGCATTAAATTTAAAATGCCAATAATTATAGTCCCGATAAACATTTTGACCGAATACATAGGGAGGTTATAATTTTGACACCGTGTCTGTTTGTTTGTCTGTCTACCAAGGATGATGCTTTGTAGACAGACAACGAATGAACAGAGAGTTCTATGAGTGTTCTTTCTTAGTTATATTTCAAGTTAGGTCATTTAAAAGTATGAGCATTTAATCGGTATTGTATGACAAATAACTTGTTTAAGTTTTGTTTGAATTAATGACTTATTTATTTATAATAAATTGTAGTGACGTAATTCATAATCTTCTACATACAATATTCTAATATTAATTTGTACAAATATCCAATCGCAATGACTAGTTGCACTGGTCTATTTATCCAAAAACACACCTGTTTTAAGTAATTCACATATGAAATTTCACTAAATAAAATGTAACAATCGCGAAAACGCGAACAATCCAAACAATGCAATCCAACAATAGTTTTAACTGTAAAGACAAGTAAATATTAGCTTCGTAGAATGTAGATAATCAGTTTTTTGTATATAAAGTCAATGGTATGTAAAAAGTATCAATCACTGAGTATGAAGTCATCATGATTTCGGTTCCGTCAGCGCTACAGTCTCGGGTTGTTCAGGGTTTGTCTCCCTGATCAATGATCCGTGTTTCCATCCTTCAGGGTAGCCATATTGTCTGACGTCATCCCACCATTGCTGTTTGCCGTCTGCCCAGATACAGTAAATAACGTTTGTGCCTACTAGCACCACGAAACATACCCAAAAGGCTATTCTCCATTGAGCTAACGTTGACTGAAATGGAATTAAAATATTTATAAGAAGAAATCATGGTTGATTATTTTCTCTTACCTAATATTAATTATAATATTATTATAATATTATTTTAAGTAAAATAGTTCTATAGGTTTCCTGCAAGTGTATTTAATGCACCTAGGTGAATTAGCTCAGGTGATTTATATTAACGACGACGTAACTTTGATTCATACTATTTGGTAGACTTGCTTAGAAAGAACTAGTCAATACGTATTGACTAGCTTTTACTAACTACCATCACTTACAATGGCCCAAATCATGAGGCTAAGTACGGAAACAGTCCCGTAAAACTAAACTATACTATTAAGAGGAAAGTGTACCGGAGGCTCTTTCAATACAAACGTAGTCGACTGTTTTTTTTGGATAATGACACTAGAGCAAATATTTTTGTTGCATAAAACTTATAACTGCCATGACTATGCCCCTGTGTTTTGTTTTTTAAATCTTAATTCTATGATAGTTATAAAATGAAAAAAAATCAAAACATAGGGGCAAACATAGTCATGGCAGTTATAGGTTTTATGCCTAAAAAATATTTGTGCTAGTGTCATTATCCAGGGAGGAAACAGTCGACTACGTTTGTATGGAGAAAGCGCCGGTACCCTTTTACCTTAACTACCATATGAGTAGGTTACATAATATGAGAATTTAGATAATAATAATCACATTAATCAAAACAGGCGGTTTACTTGATAATATATTATTATCTAAATATAAGATTATTTCCGTCTACCGAATAATTTACTTATAATTTAATGTCTAGGACAGACGACCTTCGATAAATATTTATTACTTACACATGTTTTCTCATGATAAAAAAGTAATATCTGTTGCCTACCAGAATATATTTATCAGGAGTATCTATCCCAATTCGTAATCATTGAATTCCACTTATATGTTTTCTAGCTTTTGCCCTCGACTTTGTCCGCGTAGAAGTTGAAAAGTTAAAGTAGATAGGGGTAGAATTTCGGAAAATCCTTTCTTATCAGATACCTACGTCACACAAAGAACACACCCTCCAAGTTTCAGGTCTCTACGATCAGCGGTTTAGTCTGTGCGTTGATCCGTCCGTCAGTCATTCAGGACAAAGTATTTTATATGAATAGATTACAGAGGTAAATATAATAGAAGTACCTATCTATGAAACCATTTGCTCCAATAACTTTTGATCTTATGTTATGAACCTATATTATTTATTCACAATTTTACTAAGTTTCTTTTTTATGGTATTCTGCTGACACAATACGGAATTTTGGCCAGTATTAAGGAGTGAACGGGTGGAGAACCAGGAATAGGTACGGATGACATCTCGTAGGAGGGAGTCATGGTGTCAGCAGTTATTGAAAGACTAGCTACAAAGCTAAATTAAAGGGTAAAACTGCCCCCTTAGACAAGATGGCTTTCTATTAGCGATATCCCCAATCGACAGACTTTATTTTAATTTTTTTGTATGAAATTGACATAAGCCAACGAAAAGTCCCGTAGTCTTGCGTTAGAGAAAAAAAAGTGGATAAGTTCTCAATCGTATGCTAATTTGATACAATTGTTTTATGTCAATTTCATACAATTAAATCTATCGATTGGCTACATCGCTAATAGAAAGCAATCTTGTCTAAAGGGGGCAGAAACGCAATTTTACTAATTGGGTGGGTACAGTCGGCTGCATGATTGCAGCCCCGGTAGAGTTCGAAAATTACTATTATTGGAATGTTTTCATTCTAATAATTTTTGTTTGATAAATTGATGAGTTGGAAGACTTTAAACTTCAACTAAAGCAGGTGTCTAGGATCTCGGTTATGGTGAAAACATTCTTATAACAGCCGTTTTGAAGCTCTACGGTGGGTCTGCCGTAGAGCTTCAGGGTCTGCAATTATGCAGCCGTACCTACTTATAAAAATAAATACTCACGTCAGGTGTCAATAATCCAATAAGATAGGGTGTAACGATTCCGGCAAAAGTTGATGTCGTATTCACAAGTGAAGTTAGAGATCCAGCGTAATTTGGTGATAAATCCAAAGCGTTTACCTTAAAACAAAATAATAATCAGTAATAGATAAACTTCGAAAAGCGCAATAAATCCTAGGTTATATGTAGTTTAATAATATAGTCTACCACCCCCACAATAGCTCAAGTAGTTTTGTCCTGTAGATTATCAATAGTTTTATCCAAACCGGAGATTGTCCTTGGTTGCACTTTATAGTTAGTATAGACGACCCAGTTGGCACAATGGTTATCACGCCGGCCTGCCAAACACCGGGTTGCGGGTTCGATTCCCGCCTCAGACAAGTATTTATGCTTAGATATTTGTCTGTGGTCTGGTTGTTACTATGTATTATAAGTATATATTTAGAAAAGAAAAGTATTTAAGTAGTATATCCGTTGCCTAGCACCCATAACACAAGTCTAGTTACTTAACTTGGGGCTAGATGGCGATGTGTGGAATGTCCTGTAATATTTATTTATATAAATTTATTATAGTGTAGACAGGGATAATCGCCTGTGTAGAATCCACCTCATTGTTTGCTATTATATTTGTTATTGTAAAGTGCCTCTACGTATTGGCTTCGGCTCCACGCACGCCTTCCAAAAGTACGCGGCTCCATAGCCCCGTGATACAGGACGTATAACAGATAAATAATATAATAATAATTCGGTTCTAATGAGTGATGTTATAACAGAAAGTTGGTAGAGAAAATTAATTTATATTACTAAAGGATTGTTTCCAAGATAGCCCTAAATTCATACAAAATGAAGCAAGAAATTGCAAATAAATAATAAATCTCAATATGCAAACGGAGCCAACCCGAAGGCAACATGACTTCTCATAAGGTTCAACGAAATGGGCCTTAAGAGGAAAGGGTACGGGCGCTCTCTCCATACAAACGTAGTCGACTGTTTCCTCCCTGGATAATGACAATAGAGCAAATATTTTTGCATCATAAAACTTATAACTGCCAAGACCTTATTTTTTATTTATATTTTGTTTTTTTTTAACTCTTACTTTCTATGATTATTAGAAAATGAAAAAAAAAAATCAAAACATACGGGCATTGTCTTGGTTTTATGCAACAAAAATATTTGTGCTAGTGTCATTATCCAGGGAGCAAAGAGTCGACTACGTTTGTATGGAGAGAGCGCCGGGTACCTTTCCTCTTAAAGAATTCGTTGTTCAGTAAAGAAAATATATTTTGTTTAGGAAAAAACTTGCTCGAATTCGTTATTAAGTTTTTCTTTAAGCTCGCACACATCCGTTCTTGCGTATATTACTTTTATAAGTAGAGGAATCCTCCTTATAAAGAATAAAACGAGATCTGTAACTGACATTGCACTCTGTTGGAGTAAATTGAATTCGAACAGAAGGAAAGCAAAATAAATTGTGTTTACTGCTACACGATTTTATCTAATTAACTTGTGAAAACTGTACAGACTGAAAACCCAACGTACGGTCAACTTCTAATTTTATATAATACTAGATTTTGCCCGCGACTTCGTCCGCGTAGAAGTCGAAAATAGACCAAGTAATCACGTTGACCCATACAAATTTTGCCCCCCTTTTGCACCCCGTAAGGGGTAGAATTTCGGAAAATCCTTTCTTATGCCTACGTCATACTAGGAAGTTTCCAAGTTTCAGGTCTCTACGATCAGCGGTTTAGGCTGTGCGTTGATCCGTCAGTCAGTCATTCAGGACAAATAATTTTATATGTATAGAAAATATAAAAATCCTGCTGGATACTAACCTTTACAAGTGAAATTAATATAAACCTACATAGTGTTTATAAATACAGTTTTATAGCGTTACTTACTTTCATCCCCGGATAGAATCCAGCCATCAAAGCCATTGAAACTATGAAATATACCATAGCGGCTGTCCTATCACATCCGGCATACGATGCTAGAATTATACAAATAGCTGGACCAGTTGCGGCTGAAATATCACAGAGTTACATGAGTTATTTATATTTTTTTTTTTGAGCCTGTTGTGTCCCACAGCTGGGCAAAGGTCTCCCCCATTTCCCCCAAATGTCCCGATCTCCAGCTAATTTTGGCCACCTCACGTCGAATGCATCCAAGTTGACGAGCCATCGTTTTTTGGGTCCACCTCGAAGACGCTTGCCGTCTTGGAGGACCCACAGGGTGACTTTTGTTTGCCTATCTACCGGTCTCAATTTTATATATAATAATAAAAATAACAAAAATGTACAATCGAGTAAAGAAAGCTGAACCAGTTGCGAATGAAATATCATAGAATTAAATTTAATGTTAAAAATATAGAATGGCGTAGAATCGTGATGAAACCCGCGAATTAGTTGACTCCAGAAGTATTGACATGTTCTTTCCTCTGGACACGGTCGACTAAGCTGAGAGGATATTAGGGCTGGGAAAGCCTACTCCATCTTCATGCAAAAAGGACTCAATTATTAAAAAAAGTCTAGTTGCGAAAAAAAGCCTGTATACATACAAGGTTAAAAAATAAGTAAACAAAAATATATAAAAACAAAAAAAATAAAAATAAATACACAATCGAATAGTACATACAGCTGGACCAGCCACGGCTAATATTAATACAGAATTACATTTGACTTAGAAAATATTAATAAATTAATTTTTTGATTTATTTTATTTAATATTTAATAATAAAAATAACAAAAATGTACAATCGACTAAAAAAAGGTGGACCAGTCGCGGATGACATATCACACAATTACGTTTTTTTTTCTATTAATTATGGCTTCGCACAGCTTGTGCATTTAGCCAGTGTCAAGTTATATTTTGCATCAAATTATGACCCGATTTTTCATAAATCGGGCCTAAAATGTTTCCAAACAGTCAAAGTCGTCATAGTCCGTCAAGTAAAGTAAAGCAGTGGCAAGTTTACCATAACCTTAATATGAGATTTGGAGACAACGAGAAAACTTCATGTTTGACACTGATTTTTACTCTTACTACACTTGTGCACTTTTACAGAACTAAATTAAATAACATTCCACCAGAATTATTCAATTCAACTCGGGTTACAACTAAGTTTCATGAAAATATAACTGCAGCACGACATGATTGTTAACTCGTTCCCGCCAAAACTCAGAATTACATTTCAGTTAAAAAATAAATAAACCTAACAATATTTTTGTTACAATCGAATAAGGACCCCTTTAAATCGGTTAATAAAACAGGCCCCAGATCTACTATACCTACCTACTTACAGAACATCATAGTAGGTAAGTTAAGTAGAATATATCAGTGAAAGCCTAGTGACTTTGGTATTTGCAATATAGGCGAAGGAATGAGGGGTCGAAGTATCAAAACAATTCGAGTATTGGTATTTTATCGGAGAAATATTTGAACATTGCTTATATACCGATTCGGTGCCTAACTCAAATAGTGAATGATAATAAAGTACCTGGTTGACCGAGCTTTGTTCGGTTATTTGTTTTGGTGGAACGTGTATTTTGAAAATTATTAGTGTGAATTGTATACTGATGAATAATGTCTATATCTTGGAAACCGAGATTTTCTCGGACCTGGAGCCGTCTTCAAGGTCCTTTACTTATTTTACTTTACTTTTGCCCTAGACTTCGTCCGCGTAAAAGTCGAAAACGGACCAAGGAATCACGTTGTCCCATACAATTCCCCAAGTCCCGCACATTCCCCCCCCTTTTCACCCCCTTATGGGTAAAATTTCGGAAAATCCTTTCTTATCGGATGCCTACGTCACACAAACAACACACCCTCCAAGTTTCAGGTCTCTACGATCAGCGATTTAGGCTGTGCGTTGATCCGTCAGTCAGTCAATCAGAACAAAGCATTTTATATGTATAGGTAAAACAAGAATTGCTCGTTTAATAATATTAGATACCTATGATTAGGGTTATTAAAAATCTACATTACTCTAAAAAAATTAAATAAATAAAAGCTTGTAAAATAGGACAGGGCAGGTCATATAGCGAGTGTGACATATAAAAAGTGTACGAAAACTACCGTAAAGAGGACAATTAGAGAAAAGGAACAAATGTAGACCGCCAGAGAGATTGAAAGATCAAATAAAAGAAATAACAGGAAAAGATTGGTTAATGAAAGCTAAGGTTGAGATAATTAGATGAAGGAGGCCTTAACTCAAAAAGAGACCTGTGATCAATTAATGTATTATTTTTTTGCAGTAGATTTTTCAATTTTCTCTGGAGCGGTGTTGGTTTAGTGGTAGATACCTCGACTTTCATTCTAAAGGTTGTGGATTCAAATCCCAGCCGGCCTTGCACCGATGAATATTTCTCAAGATATATTTATGTGCGCTAATTGACATTGCATTGCTCTTACGGTGAAGGAAAACATCGTGATAAAACCCGCGGCTTAGTTGGCTCCAGAAGTATTGACAAGTTCTCTCCTCTGGACATGGTCGACTAAGCTGAGAGGGTAATCGTTGCTGGGCAAAGCTACTCCATCCTCACGCAAAAAGGACCTAACAAAAAGGTCTAATTGCAGAAAACAGCCCGTTTACAAGTACAAGTAAATATGATGCATGTTTTATAAGTATTATTAATATTAAACAGATAAAAAAGGGCTAAATAGTTATAATATAGTTCATACCTATAGTTGTATAAATAATACGTCCAGTTTTAATGCTATGCCATTTCTTCTTAATACAAAAATCACAGATGAATCCGAATATGAAAGAGAATATCCACATAGCAACATATGGGAGAGCTGTTAGAGTCCCAGTGGTCGCAATATTGAATTTCAACACGTCGTGAGAGTATTTTGGAAGATCTGTGACCATTGTGTAGTAGCCCCAATCGTGACCAACCTGAATAAAAAAAAACAATGTTTGAGAGGATATTTCGTTCCGAAGCATACCCTAATAAGAAATGAAAACATTCCTTATTAAAATTTAACAAAATGTTTTGTTAATGAAGTTTTAATCCATCCTATCCTACTAATATTATGAATGTGAAAGTTTGTGTGTGTGTGTGTACGTATGTTTGTTACTTCTTAACGCAAAAACTACTGGACCGATTGCGATGAAACTTGGTATCTAGGTAGCTGGAGACCTGGAATAACACATAGGCTAATTTTTATCACGATATTTCCACGGGATCGGAACTTACGCGGGTGAAACCGCGGGGCACAGCATTAAAAATCTGAAGAGTTTGTTTGTATGTTTGTTTGAACGCGCTAATAGTCCATTTGTCGAGGAAGGCTATAGGCTATTTTATATTTCGATTTTCTCACGGGATCGGGAGTGACGCGCGTGAAACCGTGGAGCGCTGCTAGTATTTTAATAAAAGTAAATGTCGTTGCATATGTAACGGGATAAAACCTCGGACGGGACGGGGACGTGACGTGCATTGTTTATAAAGTGTTTGTGGACTTTAGACATAGGTACTTAACGTGATTTTTCCCGTGCCGGACGGGACGTGACAATCTTGACAGCGTTTCATTTAAAAATATCACGTGCCGTCCGGCACGGGAAAAATCACGTCACGTATGTAGCGACCCCAAAATTGTACTTATCAATATTAGATGATAAAAAAACTAAGAAATATAAACCAAGTATAGAATGAATTTAATTACTGAAAAAAAAAAAGAAACACCGAAATCTGACACAATAACAGACCTATTTATTTTTGTTTGGATAATATCCCGGTATAATTACCGGGATACTGAGATAACCCGGTATTTCTTTATAGCTATTGTTATGGTTCTTTTTCAGCATCAACAAGACCATCTACACGTGCCATCATTATTTTATTACAATACTCTTAGCATTGAATACAATATCATTGGTTTTGCGGCTTTGAAAGGGAATTTTAATATTATGTTTGTGGTTTTAATTACTCATTGCAGCTGGTATTAAGTTGGTGTTAAAATAAATTATCAGCACTCTACAATGTTTTACTGTCAAACATAAGTAAATACTTAACCTATGTTTTTCTATTGTAGGTCACAAATGCAATTACATATATGTGCTCTTAGAGTAAACATTTCTGCTAAGTAGAAACAGAGTGTTAATGTCAAAAGTCGTCCATTAGGCTTATTTGTAACAACTAAAGATCTTACTTTGTCATTGTTCGAGCCTACCACCGACCGACGCGATGCACGCCTGCGATGCATGATCGGCCCCCCGCGCCCCTACCCCGCCAACAGAGGTCCAAGCGAGTGCCGCTTCCTACACGCCCGCGCGCCCCCCACTTGCATTATCGACTTACTTACTATGAGACGCATCTCGTCCATTTTTTTTATATTTTTTCTACGACTGTTGTAAAAGTTAAATAAATATCATCATATTGCAAAATAAACCAATCATTGAAGAGCATCCTCAAGTACCCAAAATAGACAGGATAAGCAGGATAGATAATAACCCAGAGGATAGGAGGCTTCACCTACAACCCAACAGTCATGAATCGTATTTTCTTAAAAATAACACGGATGACAATATATTATGCTTTGCCCTCTTTTTTTGTTAGCTTATATTATCTTACTGCTGGGCAAAATCCTCCCTAACATCTTACCAAGCATTTCGATCTTGGGCTAGCTTTAGCTAGTCTTTCCCCTTTAATCATATATTTTTAGAGAGCCGTAGATAGTTAAGTTTTGTCACTGTCGCATTTTTGCAAATGACGAATGTATGAATGACTCTAAAGATATTTTAAATATCTAGGATTATGAATAAGGGTTAAATATTATTATTATACTTCGGAAAACAAAGCGTAGCTTTAATAATCAAAAAGTCGCAGCTTGAGGTTAACCTATTAAAACTACATATTATTTAATTTATTTACAAAGAAAAAAAAATATTTTTGTAATTTGTAACGTAGGTACGCAACATTACAGATAGTCCATTGCAAAGGGAAAAAGGGTAACAATCCCTCAAACTTGGATTAAACTTTAAACTAATCCTTGATATCCAAAAAATAAAATTGGGTCCTCTGACAAATGCACGCTAAGCCCAAAAAATTTAACATTTCAATAGACTAACAATTAATATACATAGGTGCTAACGTTCAAATTTTATGCGAGCACGAATATAACCCTTTCTCTGATGATGCGCTCCACTTCGTACGACCTTTTCGATCACAATGCGTTTTGGTAGCCATTATAAAAGTAATTGTAATTTCCTACTTATTAATAGATAAATAAGTAGTAAATTACAATGCGTTCATTCTAGTTTCCCGTTTATTGTACGCCATAGACCCATATACAGAGCAACAATACAAGTCAAGGACAATAGGTACAATCAACAATCAAAAGTCTCTGCCCACCGTAACGTTAATGCTCCTGTGCAGCACTATTTGAACGTTATAACAACGTAACCTGTGGATTGCACCCACGACGGTTGGTGTAGCGGGTGGCGGCTTATACCACTCACACAACTAAAGACATATAAAATGTTGAAAATAGTAATCAGACTGAGTACTTTTAATTTAAGAATTTATGTTTGTGTGTAACATCCATTAGAAGAAGGTCGTAAGTCCAAAAGTTGTTCATAGTATTTTTGTAGCAATCTGACAATGTACTTATGACGCATACTGTACGTACAAGTTTACCTTGAATTATGTAAGAACAATTTTAAATGTGTTCGTAAAATTACCATACTTTGTACCATGGTTTAGCTGTTCTTTAGAGAGATAATAAAAATCAAAGCGTTGATAATTTTAAAATGTGGTTAATTTCGAACCTATTGAAACATAAAATTCGCTTGTTTTTATTGAAATTTACTTTAGTTTTGCGAAAAGATTGTAATCATAAAATAATGTTATTTCCTACATAAATAAAATTCTCGTGTCGCGGTGTTAGTTGCCAGTCTCCACCTAAACGGCTGAACCGATGTATGTGAAATTTTTGTGTATATTCGTTAGGTCTGACCTAACGTAAATACATTTCTTTACTTTTTATTTTCTACTAGCTGCGCCCCACGGTTTCACCCGCGTAAGTCCCGATCCCGTGGGCATATTGGGATAAATAGTAGCCTATGTGTTAATCGAGGTCTCCAGCTATTCAGATACAGAGTTTCATCGCAATCGGTCCAGCCGTTCTCGAGTTATAACTGTTGTAACAAACACGACTTTCTTTTATATATATAGATAGCGACCCGCCCCGGCTTCGCACGGGTGCAATTCTGATACTAAATATACTACAGAATGTCTTCAAATAAAATGTTCACAGCTTGTTTGTCATTAGACAATACAAATATGTTTTCTTTAGAGGATAGATAATGCATTTAATATAGATTAAAAAAATCAAACCTTCATACAAACTTCCAACCCCCATTTGCCCCCCTTAGGAGTTAAATTTCGCAAGATCCCGTCTTAGTGAGCACCTACGTCATAAAAAGAACCCCCATGCAAAATTTGAGACTCCTAGCACTTGTAGTTTCTGAGATTTCGTGATGAGTGAGTGAGTCAGTGATTTTCCCTTTTATTTATATAGATATGGCAAAACAAAGTTTTATGGATATTTCTTTATTAAAATTACTTTTGTAGGTAAATTAACAGGTTTAGATAGATAGATAAACACTTTATTGTACAACACACAAAACAATGAAAATAACAAAAAGGACGAGAAAGCTTATTAACTACGAAATTGTAGAAACAGGCGACCTTATCGCTTAAAGCAATTTCTTCCAGGCAACCTTAGGATGGAAATGGTTTACTATATCTAAAAGTACTTAATGATTATGATAGCATACCTTTATTATATATTATGTCATTTCTAAGGAAATCCAATTACCTTAGTACAATATCGAGATAAATAGCCCATAATAATCAAGTTGTTTATAATCAATTGTAATGTAAATAGGTTTGTAAACGACAAATGGGCTTTGAACAGAGAGAACAGAGATTTAATCTTGTTAAAATCTGATCGTTTTTTACTATTATTATTTATCGTTGTCGTGTTTATTTATATTCCAAAGTTTGGACACCCTACCCTTTCCTTTCGTCAACTTCATGGCCATTCATAGGTTGCCTGGAAGCGATCGTTCTGAGCGATAAGGCCGCCCTTTGTTGGCTTAAGTTTTTTTATTATATTTTTCGTAATTTATAAATGGTGTGGTCGCGGGAAGTCGTTGGACGCAGAGAGCATGCGACCGATCGCTCTGGAAGTCTTTGGGGGACTTTCCACTGCTGAGCATAGGCCATGTTCAGCAGTGGATGTCTTGTGGCTGATATCATGATGATGATGATAAATGGTGTTTGTTATAAAAAAAATATCTATCTATCGCGACACAAAGGGTCATGTTCACTTAACAGTATTGCTTCGCCAAGTTTTGTTCAAATGAATTTTATCATTGTTTAATGCTAGTAAAAGAACTTACAGCTGCCGCCACCAAAGCCCAAGCCGGTGCGGATCTTAGAATCGCTTTCCACGGCACAGGGTCCTTTTTGTTGGTTTCATCGGCAGTGGTCACATTCTTGTTCAGATAACTGAGTTCTTTCTTTGATATGAAAGGGTGTGTGTTTGGAGTACTGTAGCAGGTCAAACTCTGGAATCGAAATAGGTTCGAAATATTAACAGGAAAATTATACATGGTTTTTTATTGGGATGTGGAGAAAATACTTTTTTCCCTTGTTATTCGTCATTATTTACCTATATACTATAGGTTCCTACAGCATAAACTAATTCCAAAAAATTGCCTACAGCATTAAGCTGTAAGTAATTTTTTTGACCTAACGACTGCTACTACAGATTGCAACTGGGACTCAACAGCTTGACATATCGACTCTATTTTGTGACGTAAGTATAGATAGACGTTAAAGATGCCTCCTTATATAAACTGGCCGCGAAAACCCCGTAACTAACCATCTTCTTACTACTTAAATTCTCTATTAAATCTCTAGGGAGTTTCATACAACATTATCTCCCTAGGGAGTTTAATACAACATTATATCCCTAGGGAGTTTCATACAACATTATCTCCCTTGGGAGTTTCATACAACATTATCTCCCTAGGGAGTTTCATAGAACATTATCTCCCTTGGGAGTTTCATACCACATTATCTCCCTAGGGAGTTTCATAGAACATTATCTCCCTTGAGATTTTCATACTACATTATTTTCCAAGGGATTCAATGACTTGCTTTACATTGATATTACTGGGTCTATATTAGAGATTCTAGAGATGAAGGTGTGAATAGTTATGTTTTCAAATACTTAAGATATCGAATTGAAAACAACTACAAAGGGGAAAGTCAGTCCAGTGGCCTGTAAAGGGTTCCCTTCCCTTGTTCAACTTACCCATAAAAGGAACCAAAATATACCAAAACCTCCGAAGAAGTAGAACACATAAGCCCAATCTCTTCCATCAGCCAGTAGAATGCCAGACATAAATGAACCGAATATATTTCCTATCTGAGCGCCTCCAAACACGAGAGCACCTTGAAACGAACGCTCGTGAGGAGGTACCCATCGTGCCAACATTATCATCAGAGCTGGCATAGTAGGACCCTGGAAAAAAAACAAGAAATAATCCTACTAATATTATAAATGTAACAGGTTGTGTGTGCGTGGGTTTGTATGTGTATGTGTGTATGTTTGTTACTCCTTCACACAAAAACGACTGGACCGATTGAGATGAAACTCGGTATCTAGATAGCTGGAAACCTGGATTAACAGAAATATTTATTGCATAACTATAATAATAATAATAAATAAATTTATTAACCAAAAAAGAAAATTACATTATACAGAACATACGGTAGATTCCACACTAGGCTATGCCTGTATCGTGGAATCCAAATTATTTTAGTTACAATTGACTTATACATTATGTAGGTAGGTACTCCGAACACAAAGGCTACTTATTCAAAGTCAAAGTCAAAATTCTTTATTGCTTTAAAGGCTTAATACCTAGGTACAAGATCAGATGGACACGTCTTAAAAAAAATTCCTATAATATTATCCCGATATTTCCACGGGATCAGGACTTACGTATTCTTCCAACCTGTTTATCTCAACTTCCAAGAATCATTCGACAAGCATTTTTTTTGTAATTTTTTAATTTTTAAAAACATCGTCAATGGATAATATTTGCTTCCAAAGTTCATGACCTCTATCTACGCGAGAATGTTTACACACCATATACATAGGTACCCAATAAATACATGCCTATATACATTATCTACTATTTGCAAATCGCATACTTAGCACTTTACATTGTATTCTAAACAGCAGGAAATACTTAATTCAATATTTCACGTTACGGAATTCATAATATATTAGCTAATTGATAACCCAACGGCATTTGTCGTTAAAAACCTTAAATTGACTCCTACAAATACACCTACGTATAGATTAATACTAAATACGAATAATGAACAAGGTTAAACAATTCAAAATATCTATCAGAAAACGAAACATACATAGATGTACGGTCGGCTGCAAAATTGCAGATCCACCGTAGAGCTCCGGCTGTTATAAAAATTGTTTCAACACAAGCAAGATTCTAGGCACCTGCTTTAGTTGAAGTCTAAAGTCTTCTAACTCATCAATAATTCAAACAAAAAATATTAGAATGCAAACATTCCAACAATAGTAATTTTCCAACTCTACCGAGGGCTGCAATTATGCAGCCCACTGTACTAGATAGATAAATGTTTATTAAAAACATTCTGTTAATAATTTGTATAAATAAACAGCCATAAATAAAAAATAAATACTAAAATAAATCTGCAATATTTTTCTTTTAGATTTAAGCTAGCTGACCCGGCAAAAGTTGTTTTGCCATTGTACAAAAAAAGGATGTTCAGTTCTCAGACCTAATAAAAAACACAAAAAAAATTATACAAATCGGTTCAGCCGTTTAGGTGGAGTTTGACAACTAAAACCGCGACAAGAGAATTTTATATTATTTGTTTCAGCGATGAAAACAACCCCCTTTCGTATTAAAAATACGAAAGGGGGTTGTTTTAAACGTCTAGGCGAAAAGCTTTTGTTCTACGACATTTGGACATTCAAACATTTCGTTCAAAGTTTTTGTATGAAAAAGCTGATTTTCAAGTAAAAATTCCCTCAGGATTATCGAAAAAAAAAATGTTCGAATTTCCAAAAGTAGAACCCCTTCGCTGAAACACATTGTATAGAGATTGTAAAGTTATCTTTCAATTCAAAATTCGTACTTTTTCGAACTCACCTCACCCATGCCCTGAAGAACTCGCAGAATGAACAGCCAAGTGGCTCCACCAATCCGAATCACAAAAGGCGTGAGGAACGTGAATAGAGCTGTGCTGAGCAGCCCTACTCCGAGAGTCCATTTACCGCCGAATTTCTCTGCTAAATAACCACCAGGTACTTGTGTAGCTGCGTATCCATAGTAGAATCCACTCAGAATAAGCCCTTGAGTTTTTTCATCCCAATCGAATACTGCGTACTGTAAAATTTTTTTGAACTAAAGTAGTTTGAATTATTTTATGATACAAAGTACCTCAATACATTAAAAGATCTCAAATTATCTATACATAATATAAAATGCTTTGTCCTGACTGACTGACTGACGGATCAACGCACAGCCTGAACCGCTGATCGTATAGACCTGAAACTTGGAGGGTGTGTATGACGTAAGTATCCGATAAGAAAGGATTTACCGAAATTCTACCCCTTAGGGGGTGAAAATGGGGGGCAAGGTTTGTATGGGACAACGTGATTCCTAGGTCCAATCCTATTAGAACCATTTTCGACTTCTACGCGGACGAAGTCGCGGGTAGTCGCTAGTCTTCTTGATATAGCACCCAGGCACAGCATTGATGCTTTACATTTAAATAGATAAAATTACATTATTTAAATTTAAATAATTTAATAAGCTAGCTGTCCCAGCAAACGTTTTTTTGGCATATACATACATACCATATGAATGCAAATAAATGAAATGAAAAAGGGGGGGGGGGGAAATAGATGTTGTTCGATTCTCAGACCTAACGAATATACGCAAAAAAATCATACAAATCGCTTCAGCCATTTCTACGGAGACGACTTCTTCCGCGTAGAATTAGTAGATTGGACCAAGCAATCACGTTGTCCCATACAAACTTGGCCCTTCTTATCGGGACATTCTTTTTTATCGGATGCCTTCGTCATACAAAGAATACTAGTTTCAGGTCTCTACGATCAGCGGTTTAAGCTGTGCGATGATCCGTCAGTCAGTCAGGACAAAGTATTTTATATGTATAGATTGGTAATTAACACCGCTACACGTAAATTTTATATATAGGGATAGACCATTGCCATTGTCAGTTTCAACTACTTTTCTACTTTCTACAAGTGATCCTTTAGTGTCCTATAAGAACTTGAATATCAATCCTACTAATATTATAAATGTGAAAGTTTGTGTGTGTGTGTGTGTTTGTTACTCCTTCACGCTAAAACTACTGGACCGATAAGGATGAAACTCGGTATCTAGATAGCTGGAGACCTAGATTAACACATAAGCTACTTTGTATCCCGATATTCCCACGGGATCAGGACTTACGCGGGTGAAACCGCGGGGCGCAGCTAGTCTTCTATATCGTATATACTTAAAAGAGAAAAAGACTCATCAAAACATCTCTGAAACTACAAGAGATAATATAAATCTCACATTTTGCATGAGGGGGGTCCTGTGTTTCTAGGAAATGCATATCGCACCTCCGCTCAAATAGTGTCAATCTCAAAAAATAAAACTGTCGAGAAAAAGGTGTCTAAAGTAATAATCGTTTTTTTCTTAATTTGAAAACTAATAGAATTAGCGATATGAACATTTCAGTAGATTTGAATAATTTTTAAGCTTTATAAAATGGTGTGTTATGTTTCCTGAAAATAAAAAATAAATAATGTTGTTTTTGACTTAGGACACTATTTGAGCGTAGGTGCGATATCACTTTTAAAGAGACACTAATGGGTAAAACTACGGGGCGCAACTAGTATAAACACGACCTAGACCAACAGAATTCAACTACTTTTATTTTCGAACCCAAATTGTTTTGTATTACCATTTCAATTGATATATGAAAACACATTTTGCATGAGTCCTGTGTTTTTAGGAAATGCGTATCCTACTAATATTATAAATGTGAAAGTTTGTGTGTGTATGTTTGTTACTCCTTCACGCAAAAACTACAGAACCGATTGCGATAAAACTCGGTATCTAGATAGCTGGAGAACTGGATTAACACATAGAATAGAATAGAATAGAATATTATTTATTTGCAACAAAATAAGAAATCACAAAGTCTTAAAAACTATTTACTAATAATTGTTGCAAAACGGACCCCAACTCAGCGAAATGCTAGTCATTCCACTAGCGCTGGTCTTCCGTTGAGGCCGTTCCGTACATAGGCTTTTATTTCGATATTCTCACGGGATCGGGACTTACGCGGGTAAAACCGCAGGGCGCAACTAGTATAAACACGACCTAGACCAACACAATTCAACTAATTTTATTTTCTCGACCAAATTGTTTTGTATGACCATTTCAATTGATATATGAAAACAAAGTAGGTAACAAATGAATCACTTTACAGTTACCAAGCCAAAATTGAATTATTTCGCACATTACAAAAGGACTCAATGATATCACCAGACTAACAGATGTTGATTTGTTTGTTGAACGAATTATAAACGTTTTATACGTCACAGCCAGTTGTTCCAGATTGTCTACTACAGTCGTAGCGCGTAACTGAGTAGGTTCTTTAGGTAATGACAGGATGTAAGAAGGGTGTATCCACATCATGATAATAATTGGCGACCCAGTTGGCACAATGGTCACCATGCCGGATTGCCAAACACAGAGTTGCGGGTTCGATTCTCGCCTCAGACAAGTATTTATGCTTAAATATTTCGCACCTCCGCTCAAACAGTGTCATATCTCAAAAAATAAAACTGTCGAGAAAAAGGTGCCTAAGTTATAATCGATTTTTCTGGTTTTCTACTCTTAATTTGAAAACTAACAGAATTAGCGATATGAACATTTCAGTAGATATGTAAAATTTTTAAGCTTTATAAAATGTGTGTTAGGTTTCCTGAAAATAAAAAACAAATAATATTGTTTTTTAGTTATGACACTATTTGAGCGGAGGTGCGATTTGTCTGTGGTGCGATTTGTCTGGTTGTTTCTATGTATTATAAGTATATATTTACAAAAGACAAATATCTAAGTAGTATATCCGTTGTCTAGCACCCATAACACAAGTCTAGTTACTTGGCTTGGGGCTAGAGTGCGACGTATAGAATGTCCTGCAATATTTATTATTTATTTATTGGAACGAAGTTCCTTATCGCGCGTTGCGAAAGGGGGCTAGACGGAAAAAATTAAGACCAAAAGTTGTAACGACACTTTTTTAATTGAGCCTACTGATTAAGTTTATATTGCATTATATTTGTTAATAATAAAATAGTACATTGCGATACAAGTGTGGTAAATTGATCATTTCGTCGAGGCGGTGTCGAGGCGTCTATAGGTCGCGAGATTAAATCGATCAAGCCACACGTGTATCGTACGACGTTTTTTATCACAATTTTGAATAAAAGAAAATACTTGAAAAGAAAATAAAATAATAAATAACAAAATATTAGGTGATAAGTTGATAAGTCTAAGTTTACAATTGACATAAAATATTATTAATAATTAAAACCAAAACATAGGGGCATAAGCATTAGGCAGTTATAGGTTTCCAGGGAGGAAACAGTCGACTACGTTTGTATGGAGAGAGCAACGGTACCCTTTCACCTTAAGTACTGTTAAATTATTGTCAAGCATGACGCATGACACCTCGACATTAACGCTACATTATGAATGAGCCTTTACCACCACAAAAAATTAATGATGTGTAGAGGATTATAAATTACATTGTAGGTACATATTAATATGTGGGACATGGACAATGAAATCAACCCAATAAAATTCTGTCAATTAATACAAAATTAAGTCCGAAGGTCTAATGAGTAATAAGAATGAGATGAGCTTCTAACAGATCTACAGCATCCTTTTTGCTTCAAATAAACTATACAAGGTTATTGGTGCCTATATAAGAGAGCAGTTAAGGGCTACTTTCAGTGCAACAATTAAATTTAATTCTGCAACTTTTTTAATTTGGAACATTTTTTGGAATATGTTGAGGTTAAGTTACTTCGTAAATCAGCTGTGTTTTTTTTATAATTGTAATTCAGACTTAAAACAGTCAATAACATTTAAAATATAAGTATAAAATTAAGGTTAATGACCAATCAATGTTAGTAACAGCTGATTTTCTGGTAAACATAACCTGAACATTTGTGAAAAAATTATCAAATTTCCAAAAGTCGTAGAACAAAATTTGATTGTTAAGGTGCATAATGAACTGCTTTCCTATATATTTATTAATAACCCTGTATAGAAATTAAATACTCAGTTTAGGTATATTATTTTGACGACCCAGTTGGCACAATGGTCACCATGCCGGACTGCCAAACACAGGGTTGCGGGTTCGATTCCTGCCTCAGACAAGTATTTATGCTTAGATATTTGACTGTGGTCTGGTTGTTTCTATGTATTATAAGTATATATTTACAAAAGAAAAGTATATAAGTAGTATATCCGTTATCTAGCACCCATAACACAAGTTTAGTAACTTAATTTGGGGCTAGATGGCGATGTGTGGAATGTCCTGCAATATTTATTAATATTTATTATTACAGAATCTAGGCCTCACCTATGTCGCCTTGCCAATTATTGCGCAAATTATTCCGGTATAAAGTTACTAGAGTTGAGCAAGTAAATATTCAACGGGTAAGATTATGTTCAGTCTCGGTAAATTAATAATATAAATCTTGAAGCTAAGAGACTATGTGGTTAATAAAAAATCGAATAGATTTTATGATAAACTAACTGCGCCAAGCGGTTTCACCCGCGTAAGTCCCGATCCCGTGGGAATATCTAAAAAAATATCCTATGTCCGTCTCCTGGCTCTAAGCTACCTCCCTACCAATTTTCACCCAAATCTGTTCTGCCGTTCCCGAGTTATAAGTGGTGTAACTAACACGACTTTCTTTTATATATATAGATAAAAACAATATAAATACTTAAATAAAATAAAAAAGGTACCTGCAGGTGATAAGGACGGGTAGTGGCCCTTAAATAAAACTAATTATTTCGTAAAAATAGGAAGATCTCCTTAAAACAGGTCAAGAAATAAATATTTGTTTTAATGTCAATGAGAAAAACAATTCATTTGTTTAATATCACGTTATTTTGACACTAATATCAAGGTTTTATAAAATATTTTAGTGGCTTTTATTACTCGCAGGTGCGGTACGGTCGGAATCAGAGTTGCAGACCCACCGTAGAGCTCCAAAACTGCTAATATAAGAATGTTTTTAATTCAAGATTCTAAGGTATTGTTCGAGTTCAAGTTTAAAGTCTTTCAACTCATGAATTTATTAGATTTTAGAACTCTACGGTGGGTCTGTAATTCTGACTCCGACAGTACATAAATAAAATACACGTCTTGTCAGCTTAAAGAATTTTATCCTTTAGGAAGGAAACTATGGAGCACATACTGTGTGAATGCGACGTCTTAGCAGCGAAGCGTTTGAGCCACCTTGGGAATGCTCCCAAACCGGATGAATGTAGGTTCCTTCCTCTTAGTAGGATCACCGCGTTAATCTACCACTTCTTCGAAGAGTAAGATACATTAAGGTAGGGGTAAACACAAAAGATCCCACTGGGTCGAAGTATTGCTGGCTTTTTGACGAC
Organism: Idaea straminata; assembly: GCA_951213275.1. Lineage (NCBI taxonomy): Eukaryota > Metazoa > Arthropoda > Insecta > Lepidoptera > Geometridae > Idaea > Idaea straminata. Next base: position 9,164,672 of record OX577856.1, read on the forward strand.
CCCGTTGGCACAATGGTCACCATGCCGGACTGCCAAACACAGGGTTGCGGGTTCGATTCCCGCCTCAGACATGTATTTATGCTTAGATATTTGTCTGTGGTCTGGTTGTTTCTATGTATTATAAGTATATATTTACAAAAGAAAAGTATATAAGTAGTATATCCGTTGTCTAACACCCATAACACAAGTCTAGTTACTTAGCTTGGGGTTAGATGGCGATGTGTGGAATGTCCTGCAATATTTATTTATTTATTTTTGTCAGACCTCGATATATAAGATAAGATAGCCTTTAAAGATTCTTTGAAATATACTCACAGGCTTATCAACAATTATAGTATTGTTCCCAATAACAGGATCATCAGGACACGCATCAGGATCCACAAAATGTACACCATCGGCTCTTGTTTTATTTACCATCTGGGTGATAGCTAGATTCAAACAGACTCTCATTGTGTACGCGTTGCAGACACCAAGCAAGCCCATTACACCGAGAACGTACCGTTGAGGGATGTAGCAACCTGAAAATTTCACATAGTCAAAGTCAAAGCATTTGTTTTTTTATTCAGTACAATCAAGTACAGTATGGGTCATAAGTAAATTATCAGTTTGCTACAATAATACTATGTATGTATGTATACGGGCTTTTTTCCGCAACTAGACTCTTTTTAATTGGGTCCTTTTTGCGTGAGGATGGAGTAGGCCTAGCACCTACTATCCTCTCAGCTTAGTCGACCATGTCCAGAGGAGAGAACTTGTCAATACTTCTGGAGCCAACTAAGCCGCGGGTTTCATCACGATGTTTTCCTTCACCGTAAGAGCAATGTCAATTAGCGCACATAAGTTTTTCTTATGAAAAATACATTGGTGCACGGCCGGCTGGGATTTGAACCCACGACCTTCAGAATGAAAGTTGGGAAGTATCTACCACTAAGCCAACACCGCTCTTAATAATAAAAGGGCCTCTACGTGTTGGCTTCGGCTCCACGCACGCCTTTCAAAGGTCCGGGGCTCCATAGCCCCGTGATACAGGACGTATAACATAATATACTGATAATACTAATACAGTTGCAGACCAAATCAAACAAAATTCAAGTTCCACAAAATCGTTATGGAGGCAATGAATAGGAGTCTCTGGAGACAGGTCATCCGCTCCAAATCAGACCCACTGATGACCACGATCCTCAGTCATGAGGGGCCGACTACAGAGAGAGAGAGATAATAATACTATCAACAAGTATTAGACTTACGACCTTCTTCTAATATACGTTACACACAAACATAAATACTTGAATTAAAAGTACTCAGTGCGATTATTATTTTCAATATGTTAGCTATGTCTTTAGTTGGCCGAGTGGTATAAGCTGCTACCCGCATCACCAACCGACGTGGGATCGATCCACAGGTTACGTTGTTTTAATGTTCAAGTAGTGCTGCACAGGTTTGTAAACGTAACGGTGGACAGAGACTTTTGACCCTTGATTGTACAGTGCATGGGTTCACTTTGAATAGTCTTAAAAATTAAGTTGGTAAGAACACGCCCATTAATGAGAAGAAGGCATAATAACTATGGGATTTTTTGTGATCATGCTCACAAAGGTCAAGGGTACAAATTACAAACTAGCTGAACTCCGCCATTTCACCCACGTAATTCCCTTTCAGCTCAAAGTACCTATCACTATGCAAAGTTTCATCCAAATCGGTCCACTGGTTTTGAAAATTTATTCTCTATTACATCACAAACTGATTCACTTTACCTCATTATAATATTAGTACTGTTATGTATGTACGCTAATTGACATTACTCTCACTTTATTGCACCATAAAAACAAAACGCAAAATGATTACATATAACAAAATTAAAATTCTAACTTAAGTAACTACCTATATGCTAAAAGAAAATTCATATTTAATACCTTACAATATGGCACAATGGGCGGCCTTATCGCTAAAAGCGATCTCTTCCAGGCAACCGTTGGATGGACAAGAATTAAGAAAGGGGATGGGTGGGTTGTTCATAACGCGATAGAAATATCAGGAGGATAATACTAAATAGATTTAAAAGTAATATTTATAACATAAAATACTAAATACTTAAATAATAAAATATATTAATATATAAATTGTAATAAAAAAATACACACCAACACATAAATATATACGTACAATAGAACATTTTATTTTCCGTTCGTATATTTTAATTTTGTAATTGTAAAAAATTAATTAAATCTAATAATATCACCTAAAAAAAAAATAGAACATCTATATGTTTGATTGACGAGCTTCAGCGAGAGCAAGGTAATGCTTGTACACATTGGCTTTAAAAACAGCCAAAGAAGGAAAACATCGTAATGAATATTAGGACTAACTTTAAATTAAATGTCACATCTTCGAGATTAACAAGTAATCTCATAAATCTACGTTGTAATTTAATTGGGCAATTATCCTTAGCTGTAAACTCTACCAAGTTCACTGATCTCTTACTACCTTGTCTTTATAATTTGCAAAAAAACAACAAAATAAATACCCAAGTGCCTATCTATTTTGGAACCAATCAATGTGACATCTATACATATAAAATGCTTTGTCCTGAACTACTGACTGACTGACTGACGGATCAACGCACAGCCTAAACCGCTGATCGTAGATACCTGAAACTTAGAAAGTGTGTTCTTTGTATGATGTGGGCATCCGATAAAAAAGGATTCTACCCCTTATGGGGAGAAAAAGGGCGTCAAAGTTTTTATGGGACGATAATTCCTTGGTCCAATCTACTTTAAATTTTGCATAAACATTAATTATCAGAATTTGATGAAATACATGTTTCGTATTTTATTCCAGTTCATCTCCTGACGAGGTTAAAAAGGGGTACAAAGTTATTTTGGGGGTGATTTGCTTCGAAGTTGATATCAATACTCCTTCTACGCGGACGAAGTCACGGGCAAAGGCAAAGTTAATATAGAAAAATAAGATATTTTAAATTAATTTTCCTGTTATTAGTTAGGTAGATACATGAAAAGATTGTCATGATAAAGCGAGACACGTTATTTGTCTATGATATAGTGCAAATATCTATCACAAAATTATCAAAATTATGTAAAATGGCATACAATTTGTTTGCATTGTGATAGTCTAGGTACAGTACAAATTCTTACGTTACTACAAATATTAATTAAATCATAGTGAAAATATCGACGTTATGTTGCATGGCAACAACTTTAAAAACATTTTTTGTTTAGTGAATGAAAGTGATTTCACAATCAGTCTAAGGTTCACTTGTAAAACAAAAATAAATACGTTTAATACCTTAAACAGGTTTATCAACTGTGAAAGTGCCAAACTGAATAAATAATAATAACTATGGTTATTGATAAACAATTTAATGATTACTAGCTGCGCCTCGCGGTTTCACCCGCGTATTTCCCGATCCCGTGGGAATATTGAGATAAAGAAGAAAAGTAGCCTATGTGTTAATCCAGGTTTCCAGCTATCTAGGTACCAAGTTTCATCGCAATCGGTGCGGTAGTTTTTGCGTGAAGGAGTAACAAACACACACGCACACACACACACACGCACACACAAACTTTCACATTTATAATATTAGTAGGATTACGCGTTAAAAGTATTTAGCTAGAATTTCGCTAAATATTTTAAAGCACAAACTCACGCAAGCCGCACCAAGTCTAAAAGTCTCGTTATTTTGTGGATTAAAATTTCAATGCACTTGCAAATTGCACACAGAATAGTACCTATACAAAGTAGGTATGTGTAATAAACGTTTCATTCCAGCGCGTAGGTATTTTCCCACGATACCTATTCTCTATTCTTAGCTCAGCACAAACGCGAAGCACTAGAAACTTACTACCAGAGAACTTCATTGTCGTTAACTTACTGTGACATAGAAACTTAAGCAGTAACCTATAATGATAAAGCTAAGTTACGTTAACTTTAGATTGCAAGTTTGACTTCGCTGTAAAATCTTTGAATATCTAATCATGGTGTAATCGAGAGTGAAATTAAAATTTAAAGAATGCTGTGGAAGTAAAGGAATGGCAAACATTTTACAGCTTCTCTGTGCTTCGGAAAATATAGACTAGTTTGCTTAAGCTAATATTTTAGTCTAGTAGTGAATGATTTAGTTGCTATACTGGTCACTGCCCAAAAACCGTTCGTACTTTGCTCGAGTACAGTTTACAAATGAGTAGTGACAAGCACATACTACTAAGCACATGAGTAAAGAATAGAACCAGAGACTAAGGTTTTATACAGCCCTACGTGATAAGTACACTACTACAAGCTTGACGCGGGGTGTGTGCGTGAGCACTGGCGGCCCGTCACGTACGGAGAAAAACCGGTTTATTCTGGCTCAGCCAGTGCCCGAGTTCAGGGCTGTCACACTCGCTTGCGAGTGGTAAACTGCACGCGTCGCGTGTTGGTTTTATATTGGTTAATAATAATATAGTGTTACTAATTTGAGTTTGGACTAGGCTTGTGTTATGGTGACGAGTGACGAATAGAAGAGTTATTTATATATGCTGTATTACTAGCTAGAAATGTGGCGGCAACTATTGAACTCGACCAATTCGATAGATTTGAATTTGTTTAGCCGGTGAACCAGTGAGGCTGGACACGTCGTGGAGGGTGCTACTCGCCCAACAAAAATAGAATAAAATTAGTCGACTCGACTCAATTTCTTACTGACCTAAATCGACTAAGTTTGGTACTCACTCACTAACATACTAGCTTAATGCGAACTAGGCTTAAGATTGAGAAGCGGTTACTAGATACTATATTAACAGTACAATCAAATGAAGTGGTTAAGTTATAGGCCTTGAAAACTTCAATCTAATCTGATTAAACACTTAGGTAGGTACAGAAAAATAAACAATTTTTACACTACTCTGACTGACTTCATTATGTAACAGATATCTTTCGCGATTCAATTAGAGCCCAAAATAATTTTATTTTATACGGAAAAAAGTTGGAAGATGAAAAAATTAAGAGTTCCGGTCGGACAAGTTATTTTGATTACCCTTATTTATGACAGCAAATCTCATTGATCATAAATCATTAATAAAGTCCATCGATACTTTTAATTTTGGTTCGAAATGTATAAATGATTTAATTTTTTAACATCCAATGTCTACTTAATTAATAACCTAGAAGGAATTACAGGCAATTTTTAATAGAGCTAATATAATATGAAAGGTTTCATTTTAAGCATAGCACGCAGGAGTTTATTATTATAGGTACTAATATTTAAAATTCTAATGTTTGTTTATTTAACTTGTTTGTGTGTCGGTCTTCTTCACGGTCAAACGATTTGACCGATTTAAATTAAAATCGGCATAGTGGTAGTTTAGGGGATGGAGGAAGACATTAAACACTTTTGATCTCGAAATTCAATCGGGATCGGAATTTACACGGATGGAACAGCGGGCGCAGTTTACCAATAATTACCAATCTATATTATTCACACTATTACCTACTAGGGAATTTTATTGATGTTTAATTTTAGTGCTTGGTTAGTATTAAAATAACTTCGATAGCTGTAGCGAGAACTTTGCACTTTGTGCATGAGGCATCATAAATAGTATTTAAATAAGAACTCTACCTTTAGGTATTAATTGCATATTGTGTTGACGTAGGTACAATCAACGTGTAAAACTCCACCGGCACCGTAACGTTTACAATCCTGTGCATCACTATTTGAACATTATAATTATATTACTGTCTCCTATATTTCAGGTGATCCTAGTTTAGGAGACAGTGACTCCACGTTTTAATTAAAATCTACATTGTTTAAATGTTAACCATTTCCCTTATTATCTTTAGTTATTAATAATCTACTATTTTTGTATAAGATAAAATCCAGGGAAACTATTTTTGTATGACGATTGTAGCATCTATATTTGTGAATAAAGTTATTATTATTATTTTATTATTATATCAAAGTAACCTGTAATCGATGTAGCGGGTGGTAAGCCGTCACCCGCTACATCAATCTTAAAAACTTAATTTTTAAGACTATTCAAAGTGAACCTATGTACTGTACAATCAAGGATCAAAAGTCTTTGCCCACCGTAACGTTTACAATCCCGTGCAGTACTATTTGAATATTATAACAACGTAACCTGTGAATCGAACCCACGTCGGTTGGTGTAGCGGGTGGCGGCTTATACCACTCGGCCAACTAAATACATAGCTAACATGTTGAAAATAATAATCACACTGAGTACTTTTAACTCTAGTATTTATGTTTGTGTGTAACGTCTATTAGAAGAAGGTCGTAAGTCTAATAGTTATTGACAGTATTATGGTAGCAAACTGATAGTGTACTTATGAGGCATACTGTACCTACCTACCTAATCTACTTGAAATGTCTACAATAATAGGTCTGACTCAATGAACGGACAGACGGACGCACAAGAAAGTAATCTTATAAGGGTGTCTTTTTTATCTTTTGATTTATGACCAGTAAAAATCGACCAAAGGAATTATATTAGAATAAACGACTGGATTACGCATAAGAGTCGAAAACTTCTTAGTAAGACTCGTTTTTGTTTCAAAAAAACCATATTACTATTTAAAAAATTAAATCTTATTAAATAATTTTTATTAACAATACATTGATTATTGACCCATTTTATCTACAATAAGAGAAAATACAAAAGTTTATCATTCAATGAAGTCACAAAATACAAATAAGACATGTTTTGGTTAGAGACAGAAAATTGATAAGGATTACTTGGTTTCAGCTGATAATTTATGGACAACTATTATACAATTGTATTTGCTTATTTGGTTCACGATTAACGGTCCCCCTATAGTAAACGGTCCCCTGTCAAGATCGCTAGTGCTAATTTAAAATAAGTTCGAAAGGTCTAACGGACCCCTATGCTCCCCCAGAGGAACCGTTAAGCGCTGAACTGTTTTAGATTTCTTCAATCTTATCCATACTAGTCCAAGTAAAAGACGATCGAATTTGTATCTTAAATGCAAAGCTCCTGCCTTACGACTTAGCATATAAAATAGGCTCTTATCGTTTTACGATTTTAGCCTAGTTTTCATTCGTATTATTTAATTCTATTGCCTCGTTTATTTCTGTACATAATTTATCCATGCATTATGGGAATAGTGGATGACCTTGTTATAATATTATTACAGTGTTTTACAACAGCATACAATGTTCAAATTCGTTGAACAATTTTTTTAGGTAAGATGTACGGTCGGCAGCATAATTGCAGACCCACCGCAGAGCTCCAAAACGGCTGTCATAAGAATGTTTTCAACACAAGCAAGATTCTCTGCACCTGCTTTAGTTAAGGTTTAAAGTCTTCTAACTCATGAATTTATCAAACAAAAATATTAGAATACAAACATGCCAATAATAGTATTTTTTTAACACTATCGGGGGCTGCAATTCTGCAGTCGACTGTACCTAGGTACAAAATGCTTGTATAGCTAATTATTTATCAATAGCCTTGTAAGTAGGTAAATGTGGTAGGTACCGATATGTAATCCTTCAAACCAAAAAAAAAAAAATGAAAAAAAAAATATTTATTCATTGTTCATCTATAGATAGATAACTTTATTTGTACAACACATTTCCTTCGAAGTTTTTATATGAAACCGCTGATTTTCAAGTAAAAATTCCCTCAGAATTATCAAAAAAAAGTTCGAATTTCCAAAAGTCGTAGAACAAAAGTTGTTCGCCTAGGCGAGCAATAAGAAGGGATTTTTGAAAATTAAACTTCTGAAGGAGTAAAAAGAGTTGTTAATGTTTGTAGTTCGTAGTAACTATTATGTAATCTGTGTTTGAAGAAAAAACAATATCACTAAGAGACACAAACGTGGGTAAAACCACAGAGCGCAGCTAGTACCTAGTAATATTATTAATATAATCAATGATATAAATAAATAAGTAAATAGTCACATTGTAATTTAAAACATTAATTACCTAGCAAAAAGATATTTCACAAAAACACACCGAGGTTTGAACCTCAGTGTGTTTGAACGAACAGATAAAATACGTTTGGCTGGAACTGAAGCCAAATACATTCTAATTAATTCCAATTTAAAACACAACATTAATTGTCAAAATAAGTACTCACATGATCTGAGGAATCTCGTAAATCCATTGTCATATTTTGGTTGTGTTTGAGTCTTCTGTCCTAAAAGCTTATGCGCTTGCGCTGGCATTCCATCGTTCTCCTCCATTATTACTAATTAACTTGCTATTTATATGACCTATAAAAAGATTGATAAATTGTATTGACTGTTTAAAATTATTATACTTATACTAGCGACCGGCTTCCTACGGTAGCAGAGAAAAATTCGTTAAAAAGTTTTTGAGTTTTAGAGCATGTCTGTATATAACGCTCCCTCATCTGACATCTTTAACAATCTTCTTTATATTTCACCCAATTAATCCAAAACCTTAATTAATTATACAAAGTAACCTTTTTCGTGAATTACTCCTTTCATTGGTATAAATTGTATGAACATATGTTTAGTGGTTTTTGAGACTATCGTATTCCAAGAAGCACCACCACGGGCGGCAATACGTGAGACAAGACATTAGAGAGATGAATGTGAACGATGATATGACGACTAATAGGAGTGAATGGAAGAAGAAGACATACTACGCCGACCCCAAATAAATTGGGATAAGGGCAGGAAAATGAAGCAAGTCCAACAAACGAACAGACTTTGTTTTAAAATAAGTAAAGATAGATACATAGATATAAATAGTTATAGATTATAAATTTATACATAGATGTTTTAAACTCGAAAGTTTTTGACTTTATAATTATGTTGTTCCTTTCACATTGAAACAGCTGCGTTTGATTTGGATTGAGACAATTAGAACTCTACCAAGGCTCTCGATATACATTCGGGATCGACGCGCGGGTTAAGTTAGAATATTAAACTAAACTCAAGCCCTTTACGAGTGGGTTTCTAATAGTCACCATAAGTTACAAAAGTAAAACAACAGATAGAAGTTGTCGTCCTTGAATTTAACAGCTTTGTGTTAGACGCATTCTATAAATAGTTGCAAAGTATCTCGAATCTCGAGACATTGATTAGCGACAAATAAAACAAAGTGTTTTGTTAAAAGCCGACAGATAAGTAATACCTTGAAATATTTTGACCGATTTACTGATCAAGAAATTTAAATTCAACATATTAAAATTTATTGAGAAACAAATCTATGTTAATTAGAATAACAATTGAAGGTCACTAAACATTAACATTTTTTTAATTTATTCTTCGAACATAGAACAACACTAATTTATTAAATGTACTGACTGGAATAAAAAACGAATTAAATTTATTATTTAACTACCTAGAATATTTATTTATAGAACGCTTGTACCTATTATTAATTTGCATTCAATTATTTTGAATTGGAATACTTGATTTATTCCTGACATGCAAATTTTACAGTGTATGTAAATACATTACAGGTCACTTGGTTCCTCATTTTAATGGCTCTGAAATTTTATTATAAATAGAAGTACTTAAAAAAATAACATACCCAAAGAAAAAAACACAATATAACTATCAACACAAACACAAAAAACAACTTAACAAAACACGATTTTTTTTTAAATATATGGCACAGTGCGTCCGTTACACGAGAGAATCGCGAATATATTGTGTTGAAGTTTGTATTACGATAATAGTAAATTCGTTTTATCAATCACTGTGTATGTGTGTATCAGCGAACCGGCAAAAGGCGAATAATTTCTTGGTCACATTGGTAGCATGCTTAAGGTTGATGGCCTTGGTGGTATAATCATTTTATTCACATACGCGGAGTCGCAGTTTCGCTTAAAGTTTTAGGCTCACTTTAGGTTTAAAGAATATATTTACTCATAAAAGACATAAGTCCACTTACAATGAGTATTAGTAAGTACTTATCATTAGGTTAGTTTCAGAACTTTCGGAGATCATTTATCAAAATATCTTATCTATAATTATATTCTCTTGGTTTGTTTTTATATTTATTAATTGTTTCACATTGTTTTATCTCTTTAAGTAAGTTATTATACATCTGTGCACCTTCAAACATTATATTATACTTTCATCCTAATATACGTGTGATATAGGTACCTACATTTTGTTTAAATAATTACAAGAATGTTGCTTTTTATCTCTCATCTATCAAATATAAAAATAAAACGCTGAATGTGTTGCTAAGCGCAAATCTCGAGAACAGCTAAACCGATCTAAATCGCTAATTAATTTTTTTGTTGTGTTTGTTATTGTCAGGGAGGTTCTTATGAAGGCAAAACTTACGAAAATTATTACGCGAATCGTAGTTAATATACTTATACGATCTTAGATAGTTGAGAATGTTCTTTTAGCTCTTACTTATTCTATTATTCTTAGTAAGTATTCCAAAGCCAGTATATTTACTCACCAGCTGCGCCCCGCAGTTTCGCCTGCGTAAGTCCTGATCCCGCTGGAATTCCGGGATCAAAAGTATCCTATCTCCTCCATCCTCTAAACTACCACTATGCCGATTTTCATCCAAATCGGTCAAGTCGTTTAACAAACAAACTTTTGGATTTGTAATATTAGGACAGGACAAAACATTTTATATGTAATAAGTATCGTCGATATAGGTACAGTCGGCTGCATAATTGCAGCCCCCGGTAGAGTTCTAAAATTACAATTATTGTCATGTTTTCATTCTAATAATTTTTGTTTGATAAATTTATAATAGAATAAACTTCAACTAAAGCAGGTGTCTAGAATCTTGCTTGTGTTTAAAACATTCTTATAACAGCCGTTTTGTAGCTCTACGGTGGGTCTGCAATTATGCAGATCTGCTTGTCTAATCCTAAACTCATATTAATATTAAATCACTTCCATTTCCCTTACTCTACCTTCCCACTTAATACGAACCAAATTATGTATCCGTAAACAGCCACATACTTTTGTGTAGGTATTTGTTGATCTCGTATATAAAAATGTATAGCACGGTCCAGACCAATACCTGTTATGGGCTCAGCGACTCGGTGATACGCGTATTCAATACAACTTTGCGAGTTTATTTATTACTAACAAAAGTCAAAATCCTCCAATTTCCATGGGTTCACTTTAAACCGTCTTAAAATCAAAAACTTGGTGTAGTCCGACAGTAACCGACTTATAGCTCCTGTAAACGTAATATCATTTAGCGACTTAAGCTACGTAGCTATTCTAACCTATTTATATTAGAACGCTTTCCCTTTTTTGAAGTAGGTTAAGGAGTAGGTGATATCGATTTCTACTTAATATATCTTTTATCTTCTAGAAGCATTAGAAGCCTCTACTGCGAACAAGATTTTCCTCACTCGTCTTTTCATTATTTTCTCGGTCCAGATGTTTTGCATCGTAGTAAAATATCTTTATTATCTTTAATTCTTTTTCTCCTTCGACATTTCTAATTCTATTGCAATAGAAAAATACCTGTCACATTTTTATTTATAAAGCGACGATGCGGCGGCAGCATACAATTTTAAATTCAGAACTGCTGTGATCTCAGATGATGTTGTGAATTTTGATAATTGGCATTTATGTAGGTATCTCAATCTAATTCATATTCAAAACTAGTTGCGCCCCGCGGTTTCACCTGCGTAAGTCCCGATCCCGTGGGAATATCGAAAAAAATATCCTATGTCCGTCTTCTGATTGTAAGCAACCTCCCCACCAATTTTCAGCCAAATCGGTTTAGCCGTTCCCGAGTTATAAATGGTGTAACTAACACGACTTTCTTTTATATATATAGATAAGATAAACGTGTTCTAATAAAAATCAAAATGGTCCACATAATTTACATAACAAGTTTTGGCGGAGTAAATTTTAGTTGTAATTGAATTTTAAAACTAGGAAGTCTTAATAAACTTTTCAAACTCACATGATTTGTATTCATAGTAATTATTTTCCCGGGTCTTAATCGCGTATTTTTATTTGACCTTTACAATAGTCATGGAGACTTCTCCTCTGGGTGTCTCCTCGCGACCATCACTATTGTAACATAGTCGAAACGTCGAAGTAAAAGAAATAAAAATACGCGATTAAGACCCGGGAAAATAATTACTAGGAATTCTTGTTCTGCTACTTTTTCTTAGACCGCTAGACTCGATTTTTTTAATTTACTTTCAACTAAGTACAGACTTTTTGTCCGTACTTAGTTGTACAATCAAGTAACAAAATTGGAGACCCACGATAGAGCCCCAAAACTGCTATTATATTTTAATATATTTTCAACTAGCGACCCGCCCCGGCTTCGCACGGGTGCAATGCTGATACTAAATACACTACAGAAAAACTGTGAACGTTGTATATAAAAACATAGCGGCCCGCTCCGGCTTCCGGGTATAAAATATATAGACTATGTGATTAAAATCGATTCAGTAGTTTTGATTTATTAATTACTGCCCGTGGCCCGCACGCGTTAAATTTGGAGTAAAACAATCCCCCTTTCCCTATACCATGAAGATTTCCTGCTATCTTTGGAATATCTAAATTCATACACTACATTTTTACTTATTTACTTTTTTTTTGCCGCACCGGGCGGCCGGCTGGTACCGCCGCAAACGCTACGTCCCGCAATTTTTAAATCTGTAATATCTTCGAAAATATTCACTTAAATCATACGGTGTAAAAGGCCATATAGATTTATATTAAATGAACAATGTATTCAAGGTATTTAATTGGTTAAGGATTAATGCTGTATTGGTTAAAATCGCTTCGAAAATTAGCCATTATTCGTCGTAAAAAGTAAATGGCAAAAAATAGTTATTGTGGGTTATCCATAAGAGATAGACGTAAACCATCACGGACTTTTCTGTAGACATTTTCAATGTGTACAATACTTAGTACATTATTTTGATAAAACTCGTAGGGTTCAGCCTGCGTTTGCAATGTAAGCGGAAAAAATGTAATTATTTACGACATCACATTAGAAACCTCAAAAATAACAGTACTTCTCCACTATTTATTGGATGTTATTATACATATAAACCTTCCTCTTGAATCACTCTATCTATTAAAAAAAACCGCATCAAAATCCGTTGCGTAGTTTCAAAGATTTAAGCATACAAAGGGACATAGGGACAGAGGAAGCGACTTTGTTTTATACTATGTAGTGATTAAAGCAAGATTTTAAGGTCCTGCTTGAGTTGCAGTTTTTTCAATCTACCTAAATCATTTACAAAATAAGAGAAACGTACTGAATTCAAAATCTAATTTGAGTTGAACAAACAAAGTTAATTAGACAAATATTATTATGATGAAAACATTACAATAATAGTAATTTTTGAACTCAACGGTGTTCAAAAATATTATTCTAAGAATGTTTTCATACTAATATTGTTTGTCTAATAAATTAATGAGTTCAGGAATTTTAACCTTCAACTCAAGCAGGACCTCAGCACCTTGCTTGAGTTGAAAATCTTCTAATAATAGCAGTTTTAGGGCTCTACCGTGGGTATGCACTTATGCTGACTGATTGTACCGAATAGGTACTTGTATTTGTTACGGTAACCGATATCTTACATCTAGGCTGGACATGTTTGCCACATGTCAGATAAACGATGGACCAAAATAACAACAGAATATTCCTCCATAGGGATACGATCACGCGGCAGACCAAGGCGACGATGGCGAGATGATTTTTACTCCGATTGGTGTGCAATAGTAGATCGTGATCAATGGAAGAAAGGTGGAGAGGCCTTTGCCCTGCAGTGGGACAGTGTAGGCTCTTAATAATAAGTACCTGGTTGACGGAGCTTCGCTCGGATTTTTGTTTTTAGTAGAACGTGTTTCTTGAAAATTATATTTCAGTAAGCTCCATTTAGTATCGAGTAGAAAGAGTTTTTACTTTTTTGACCTAGCGTTGTCCTCATCAAATGTCGGTCATGGCGCTAATAGTTTCATAAAACTCAGGTTTTCAAATGCCTACACCTTGGGAAACGAACTTTTCTCGGACCTGGGACCTTAATAAATCGATTTCTTGAGCCGAAAACCCCCCGCATACCATATTCCATGAAAATCGTTTCCGAGATCCTGATTATATATATATACAAGAATTGCTCGTTTAAATATATTAGATTTTCTTCTTCTCGTATAGTGGTGTGGCTCACCTATTGTCAGAGTTTTCAAATCGCCCTAAGGCCTCTAACTTGACCTAACGACTGCTACTAGAGGTAGCAACAACCGGGACTAACGGCTTAACTTGCCTTCCGAAGCACAGGAAAACACATTTTTGCCACACTACTAATTGGTGACCTATCGAAGTAATGACCGCGCCAGGCATCGCTTATCCCGCACGACCGTAAACGATCAGCGAGCGTCGCTTAGCTGTCAGCCTCCTCAATATATTAGATAGATAGATATAAACGATAACTTATAACAAGGCAACTAAGTATTCCGTAACATTAACCATCTTGCAAGAAGCAGTTATATCGAGACTCGGTAAATCTTGTTCTACTTGATAACAATACCGGATGTCATTTGTCATACTGAATAGTGGATATACGGGTACATTGTCGGTACTAAAACCATCATTTGAATATCCGTTTTGACTTAGAAAACTAGAAATCCTACATTTGTGTGGTAAGATAGGCATAACTTGCCTGTTTTATTACAGGCTGGGTTTAAACATCTTGATCAGAACAGTAACTTATGTAGGTAACTTAAGTAACTTTAAGACGTACTTTTTAACTGACTTTAAAAAAGGAGGAGGTTCTAAATTCGTCGAGTATATATATTTTTTTATAGTTTTAATAATATTTTTTTAGGTGGCTTTTAGGGAGGAGGTGCTCTCTAACTTTTGAGTATTTGCCTGTAATGTAAACGATACAGAGCACCAAGTTAGAGAGCACCTCCTCACTCATTGAGTGAGGAGGAGGTCAATAAGTGAGGAGAACCAAGCATTACATTGCACAACCTGTAACGCTACAATTTGTCTATCCAAAGCCATTGACGCCGATGCAGCAACGGCCCATGACAGACCGTGTTCTGGCCAAAATTTATTAGAAGAGCCGACCGTTTAAAATTACTATTATTTTAAAATTAATTAAAAAATATATATCTAAGGAGAGAGCTATGCTCAGAGTTTCTCTACGTGATAGAATCCAAAATACGGAAATCCTTAGAAAAACCAAAGTCACCGACATAGATCTCAGATTAGTAAGCTGAAGTGGCAATGGACAGGTCATATAGCTCGCAGAACTGACAACTGCTGGGATTAAAGGTACTAGGAGAAAATTTATTAGGAGGGCCGACAGTTTAAAATTACTATTATTTTAAAATTAATAAAAAAAAATATATATATATAATAGACCCAAAAAAAGATTAGGAGGCAAGTAGAAAAGAAGATACAACTTGTCTATTTTAAATGTCATATAATAATTCTACAACATATGACATTAAATACTACACACCATCCCAATTCTACTTTTCACCCAACTTCAAAATGGGAGGTGGTTCTGAATTCATCGCGTCTGTAGTTTTTTACACATACACCTAAGTTGTGACCAGTTGTGGCCATTTTTAATCCATTTACATTTCATATTTATGGTCGCAAAAACTGACTTGTACAACCCGAACTTTATTCATAGCCTCATTGATATTCCAGCTTTTGAGGTACAGAATCTTGCTTGATTGTTAATTGAATCACTTAAATCCCACTTCTTTTTCTTTTCTTCTTTTTCGTTTTAACGAGTTCTTTCTTCTGGACACGGTCGACTAAGTTGAGAGGGTGGGTACAGGTTCTAGACATACTATAATATTATTATTAATAGCACCAGCAACTTCATAAATGTTATAAGTACATAACTATTACTATAAGTTATCTTGAGTTTACAAACGGATCCGAGACGTGGTCGCTGACTATAGGCCTCGTTCATAAGCTCGAGAGTCGATCAGCGGGCTATGCTATGCTCGGAGTTTCTCTACGTGATAGAATCCGAAATACGGAAATCCGGAGAAGACCTACAATAATATTATTTAGGAAAATTACCAAAAAAATATGTATCGGTATCTAAAAATACTTGTTGTTAAGTTTGCATATAATTTTCATACAATTTTCCTCATTCTTATTATCTTACCTACAAAAATTCTAGATGTTATTTTTAAATGATTTTACTTTTTATTGTTGTTATCTTAGGGATTAATCAACTGTTACTGTTACATAGATTTTTTATCTAAAACCATATTTTTATAGTAAACAAACATCTAGTAGTATCTACATTAATATTATAAATATGACAGACATTTTTTTTGAGTAACGTTTAGGCTCTGAAACTACTGGACTGATTTTGATGGAACCTGGTATGATGCTACATTGATTAATTGGGAGTTTTTTATTTATTTATTAAAAAAATACAAATTATTTTAGACAATTTAACATCAATATTAGCCAATAACAGCTACCCACATATTGACAAAATAAATTTACCTACCTATACTCTTCATCATCATATCAGCCACAGGACGTCCACTGCTGAACATAGGCCTCCCCCAAAGACTTCCAGAGCGATCGGTCGCATGCTCTTTGCGTCCAACGACTTCCCGCGACCTTAATTAAGTCGTCCGTCCATCTAGTCGGAGGTCGTCCCGCGCTGCGCTTTCCGGTACGTGGTCTCCAATCTAAGACTTTTCGGCCCCAACGGCCATCAGTTCTACGAGCCACATGTCCCGCCCATTGCCACTTCAGCCTACTAATTCTTTGGGCTATGTCGGTAACTTTAGTTCGCCTACGAATCTCCTCATTTCTGATTCGATCTCGTAGTGAAACACCGAGCATAGCCCTCTCCATAGCACGCTGTGCGACCCTGAGCTTTCTTATGTGGCTCTATACTCTTTACCCCGATATTTCCAAGAGATCGAGAGTTACACGAGTGAAACCGCGGGATGCTGTAAGTTATATATTTTTAAGAACTTTTTCCTGTTATTAGCAGCATGTAGGTAAAATTATTGTTTCTTTTCTTTATAATTATAGTCTTACTATACTTACTTAATTACGTATGCAGATTGAAGGTCCTTGTCTTACTACTTCTGCATACAAACTACTGTCAAAGATGTAGCTAAACCTGACTTAGCGCAGCATCCGGGGCTATGCCGTGACGAAAGGGGTCCGGACATTTAGTATGGGAGCTTGGTATTGTGTTTTTTTTGCGCGGTGCATTTCGAGACCATTGCCAATCGATAGAGGCTATTACAGTGAACAAATAATGTCTTCACACTGAACCTCCATAGCGTCTCGGAAACGGTATATTTAACCAAACGTTTTATAATGTGGGTTTTCAAAAATGCACGGTGTATTTCGAGACCCATACGTATCCATAGAGGAATTTACGGCGAACAAATAATACCTTCAAAACAAATTCACGAAGAACAAATATCCCGTTTCCGAGACGTTTTAGAGGTTTGGTGTGAAGGTATTAATACCTGCTATCGATTGGCATGGGTCTCGAAATACACCGCGGCATTTTAAGTTACTACCTATGCCAAAATGTCCAAAGGCTTTTAATACCGACTTCCACCTAAATCAACTTGCAATATGAACTTGATTGTTCCGGAAGCAGAATCTATTTCCTATTATGCTGGCAGGTTTTCTACTTTCCAAAACGTTTGAATTGCAATAGACCGTCTTTGTCATAATATTGTCTTTCGAAAATTGGTGGTTTTGCTGTTGTGTCTTATTTTTGAAGATCACTACACTCTATACTAATATTATAAAGCTGAAGAATTTGTTTGTTTGTTTGAACGTGCTAATCTCAAGAACTACTGGTTCGAATTGAAAAAATATTTTTGTGTTGGATAGTCGAGGAAGGCTATAGGCTACTTTTTATCCTGATATTCCCACGGGATCGGGAGTTACGCGGGTGAAACTGCGGAGCGCTGCTAGTATGAGAATAAAATACTACCACTGATCTATTTAAATCTCATTTTGTCTTTTTTTTAAATCTATAAATGTTACATTTAGTTCAGGAATGAAACATGACACGATTATATCACTGAAATACCTACCTATTACAATTTGATTTATCATAGCTATAAATTGTTGTCATTGACCATTTTATCTGTTCTTATCACCTTGTTAGGTCAATAGTTTTGCTTCAATATCTAAACTAAATACCTAAAGATACGAATATATCCTACTAAAAATTGTGTTTGAATGTGTAATTTATTACTTTTTTACACTTGTACTTCTTTTCGAGTAGATGTTTGACTAGTTAAATCGTTCTTGACCAATAGCCACTGCAATTGCAGCAGCCTTGACCTCTATCAGGTTCTCCAATGTGCAGGTATTAGCACAATGGACTTTGGAGCAGGTGTACCATGAACTGCAACGGGGCTCTACTCGGATTGCTCCTCCATCGGTGAAATGCTCTGATTTGCTCAAGTTCAAGTTCTACCTATACTCTTTTTATTTCATTGTCCCTTCTATATCGTCCATATCACCAAAAATTCACTCTGCTGCACAATGTACACTGACATTCTGTTTATTTGAAACTTTATACATAGAAGTAGGTGAATCTTTAAGAAACCTTTATTTCCTTAACATACTTAAAATTTGCTAATAGTACATTACGATACAAGTGTGGTAAATTGATAATCACATAGAGGTTAGAGGCGGTTAATGACGCGCGAGCGGAACGCGAGCATGTTAAAAGCCGAAACGATGATGTTTATGAGCCTAAAAGCGGTTAAATAAGATTCACTTTATGAGTAACTGTGATAAAAAGTTACATCATTAGTTGTTAAAAGTAGGTACTTATAGCAGATGGTATAATAATTCTAAAGAATTTTACAATGAAGACATTTATTAAGGCAGGCTTGAATGACAATCAAATCGAAATAATTATGGACTGTACTAGAAGAACCCGTACGAAAGTGTAAACTGTTTACCTCAAAAACTTTGCTCAATCGTAACTGAACGCACCTCGTTCACTAATAGGTACCTATTTATCTACTTGAATGTACGTAATGCTCATACTAGACAACTCCGATACCCTTCTCCTTCAAGCTCCCCTTCACAATTCCACTTTCTACAGCAAATCCTTTTCTTTTCGTTCTGTTATTTTCTGAATTCTACCCCAACCTATCCGCTCTGCTAAAACCCTACCCATTTTCAAGAGTATGGTAACTGAACATTACTTTCACTCTATTGGTACATAACTCTTATCTCTTAGAAATGCTTGTATAGTATTATTATATATTTTTTTATTTACTTATTTCTTATTATGTAAATAATTGTTAATAAATATTCTCATTACGAATAGCATTGCTAAAAATTATTAAGTGTATGGTATGATATCTATGCTTAAGTATTTTGTTTATAATATCTATTTTACGTAGGTATTTATTATTATATGTGTTCCTTACACCACACGACCTACCAGTTCAGATAAACAGACCTTCTCCATCCTAAGGTTGCCTGGAAGAAATCGCTTTAAGCGATAAGGTTACGTGTTTGTACAATTTCGTAGTTAATAAGCTTTCTCGTCTTTTTTGTAATTTTCAATGTTTTGTGTGTTGTACAAATAAAGTGTTTATCTATCTACTAGCTGCGCCCCGCGGTTTCACCCGCATAAGCCCCGATCCCGTGGGAATATCGGGATAAAAAGTATCCTATGTGTTAATCCAGGTCTCCAGCCATCTACATACCGAGTTTCACCGCAATCGGTCCAGTGGTTTTTGCGTGAAGGAGTAACAAACACACACACACACACACAAACTTTCACATTTATAATATTAGTAGGATAATATAAAATAAATCGTATAATTAAAATCAAATACCAATCGTTTATTGCTAACATAACAACAGACAATGTACATTAACATAATTGATGACTACACTATCAGCAAGGTTGAATGATTGATTGGTATTCCGTACGTACCCTCACAGGGCGGTCTGGACCGACCTTAAGATAAGTGATTCAATTAGAAATGGCTTGTCTAGTCTAGCTTTGTTTATGAGCTATTGCATTGATGAGAGCATTGAATATTTATCTAGCTGGACCTCTCGGTTTTATCCACGTCAGTCTTGGTCACTTGTTAATCTTAATACATAAATGTAGTGTAATTCTAGAGGTTTAGATGTTCCCGTAATTTAATAGAAACCTGTTTTTATGAGCAATAAACATAAAGACAGATACATGCAACTTTCGCATGAATAGGATAGAAATAAGCCTTCCTAGGTTGAATGCCACGCAGTACTTACTCGTCAACACGTTTGTCGACTAACAGTCATAATCGCTTCTTACTTGCTCTTAACGCGAGAGATCATCTCTTCTGCCATTTAACGTCTAAAAGAAGGCTGCTTCGATCCGAATTGAATGAACAGCGCTTAGATAATAATGGTTTCCTTTTGGTCCAGTACAATTGTGAGAAAATGTAATTAAGTTTATACATGCAAGCAAAATTAAGTAGATATGGGTGCTTTACTTAGACTTTTCTAATTTTTATTTTATTAAGGTATATTTTTAACCCCCGACGCAAAAACGACGGGGTGTTATAAGTTTGACGTGTCTCTGTGTGTG
This sequence comes from Idaea straminata, assembly GCA_951213275.1. NCBI lineage: Eukaryota > Metazoa > Arthropoda > Insecta > Lepidoptera > Geometridae > Idaea > Idaea straminata. Next base: position 9,185,218 of record OX577856.1, read on the forward strand.
TGTGTGTGTGTTTGTCTGTGGCATCGTAGCTCCCGAACGGATGAACCGATTTTGATTTAGTTTTTTTTTTCACTTTTATAATATCATGTCATAATTACAATTACAAAATTATGTAAAAATAAATATTTATTAGAAAAGATGCTTCTTTTATGAAAATATAGGTTTTTGCCATATTGTTTTTGTTCCGCTTTTATAAACTTTCTTCGTTTTGATGAAAAATATTTTTCCTGTGGTATTTTCGTAAGGCGCGGAAACTTCGTGGAAATTAAATTGTCGGCCCGTGAGATTTTTGACGAAATTCTTCTTCCTGCCTTTCTTTGTGTCCGCTTTTTGAAGAAATTACACCACAAAGACTGTGGTTGAGCCTTCCATTTAGTTCTAGGACATACCTATCTCTTTTGCTCTTTTCAGGTTGCTTTAAATAGATCGCTTTGAGCGATAAGGCTGCACGACTTAAGCTTTGGTAAAGTTATTTTGAAATGGTGTTTTCTTTATAGAATTTATCTATCTAAAGGTACAAGCAATTGACAATATTGAAAAACATTAAAATTTAGTTAATTATTTTATTATAGGTGTTTAAACTAAAATTAAAATTAATAACGAAGTTCTATCTATAAGTATACTTAAAATCATCTGGTAATAATACATCACGGGAATAAATTAAACATAATTAATACATATTATCTCACAAGTAATAAAATTCGTTAAATCAATTGAACTTAGGGAACTAGATTTATCACATTCACTTACTTATAAACTAAAGTCGGCTGCATAATTGCAGCCCCCGTTAGAGTTCTAAAATTACTATTATTGTAATGTTTTCATTATAATAATTTTTGTTTGATTAATTGATGAGTTTAAACTTCACCTAAAGCAGGTGTCTAGAATCTTGCTCGTATTGAAAACATTCTTATAACAGCCGTTTTGGAGCTCTACGGTGGGTCTGCAATTATGCAGCCGACCGTACGTAACTAAATTCGTATTTGATTATAATTACTAAATATTATTAAAATAAAAAAATGAATTTAGAACTTTCAAATCGGTACCGTATTACAATAAATAATCAAAGGTCACACTTGTAAAAATAATGAATTGAAATGGCACTGATTTTAGTTTAAAAAGTAATCTACTTATTAATTTTGGTTAAAATGAAATACTAGCAGATATACTTTACACATTTTTTTAAGGTGAAAGGGTACCGGCGCTCTCTCCATACAAACGTAGTCGACTGTTTCCTCCCTGGATAATGACACTAGCACAAATATTTTTGTGCCATAAAACCTATAACTACCCCTATTTTTTGTATCTATTTTTTAGTTTTGTTTTTTAAATCTTAATTTCTATGATAATTAGAAAATAAAAAAAAACCAAAACATAGGGGCATAATCATGACAGTTGTAGGTTTTGAGAGAGAGCCGGTACCCTTTCACCTTAATTGTGCTTACATATCTTTACTTAGGTATATTATATGTAACGTGGTATCTGACATGGTACTTTCTTCAGTAAAATGATTTTCCAGCCAAATAATTCCAAATATAAGTTTCGAAAAGACATGGAATTTTTGTCTTACTTAATAATAATACAAAAATGTCGGTAAAAAACCTACAAAATGTACAGAAAAGTTTGGATAAAATAGAAAACAATTTTTCATCAACGACGGGATAACAGATTAAGGTGAAGGGTACCGGCGCACTCTCCATACAAACGTAGTCGACTGTTTCCTCCCTGGATAATGACACTAGAGCATATATTTTTGTTGCATAAAACTTATAACTGCCATGACCTTGACCATGCTTATTTATTTTTTGCTTTTTTATTTTATGTTTTCAAAATCTTAATTTCTATGATAATTAGAAAATGAAAAAAAAACCAAGACATAGGGGCATAGTCATGGCAGTTATAAGTATTAAGCAACAAACATATGTGCTCTAGTGCCATTATCCAGGGAGGAAACAGTCGACTACGTTTGTATGGAGAGAGCGCCCGGTACCATTTCCTCTTAACCCTACAGGGAGCAAAGTAACACGCAGTGCTTTGTAGCAGAACCGAGTACCTCAATACCTCTCATGAGCTGCTCCATTGTTTGTTCACAGTTCTTTTCAAGTCATGCCCTACTCTCTGTGCCCAATTAGCTGTTCAGCGAAGGACATCGGTCAATAATGTATCCTTCGTTAAGATGAACGGGTACCGGCGCTCTCTCCATACAAACGTAGTCGACTGTTTCCTCCCTGGATAATGACACTAGCACAAATATTTTTATGGCATATAACCTATAACTGCCATGACCATGCATGTCTTGGTTTTTTACATAGAAATTAAGATTAAAAAAAAAAAAACAAAAAAAAACATAGGGTTATGGAAATTATAAGTTTTATGCAATAAAAATATTTGCTCTAGTGTCAGTATTCAGGGAGGAAACAGTCGACTATGTTTGTATAGAGAGAACACCCGGTGCACTTTCCTCTTAAGTGTTAAGACTAACCACATACAATTTCAGAGTCTTATATACGACCGAAGATTATAAAGCCCCTAACGACGACTCTCATCTTACTGCCAGGTAAAAACTTTGATACTAACTCTAATAATTACTTATAATTTTTCCGTTTTACTCTCAGCTTCTGCTTTCTTGTTCTTTTCCTTGTCTTGGTCAGCCATTCTTAAAGGACCGTGTTTCCATTCTTCCGGGTAGCCGTATTGCCTTACGTCGTCCCACCATTGCTGTTTGCCGTCCGCCCAGATGATGTAGACTACGTTTGTGCCTACCAGCACGGCGAAGCATACCCAAAATGCTATTCGCCATTGCGCCAATGTTGACTGTGGAAGGGGTAAATATGTTTATAATACGAAAAAATTATAATATTTTATTTGAAACGAAGTCCATACGGGAGTTAATAGTTGACAAAGTGTTTTATGATATGAAACCAGTCTATTTTAGACCACTGTTGCGCTCGGCCCTACCATATTACCATATTTGAAGTTCTAACTAAATACAAAAGTATAGCAAAGTTCTATTAGATCGTAATCGCCCGTCCATTGAAAACCATGTCCAAGGAAACCATTGTGTTCTCTCCTCTGGCCATGGTCGACTAAGCTGAGAGGGTAGTAGGTGCTGGGCAAGCCTACTCCATCCTTACGTAAAAAAGACCCAATTAAAAAGGGTACAAGGGCGGAAAACAGCCTGTATTCAAGTACAAGTAGTTGGCCGAGTGGTATAAGCCGCCACCCGCTACACCAACCAACGTGGGTTCGATCCACAGGTTACGTAGTTATAATGTTAAAATAGTGCTGCACAGGATTGTAAACGTTACGGTGGACAGACACTTTCGACCGTTGATTGTACATTACGTTACGTATATCAATAAACAGTATGTACCTATAAAATAATTTTTCAAATGATTACAACAGCGGCATTGACCGACTTCCTGTTTTAAAAAGTCAATTAGTTATTCGCAAATGTCAACAAATATTAATTAATACCAATTGAAGCGTGAGAACTATAATATTACTAGCTCCGTCCCACAGTTTCACCCGCTTAAGTCCTGATCCCGTAAGAATATCGAGATAAAAAGTAGCCTATATGTTATACCAAGTCTACAGCTATATACAGAGTTTCGTCGTAATCAGTCCAGTAGTTTTTGCGTGAAGGAGTAACAAACATACACACACACACACAAACTTTCACATTTATAATATTTGTAGGCTCGGGGTTCATTAATTCTTTGCTTTTATTTCCAACTCAAATAATTACTCAGTGTAATTAATTTGCTTAAGTATCAAATTAATTAACATAGAACCTTAAAAGGTCCTCATTTTTTTCACTTATTTTTCCTTGCAGAGGAAAATTTACTTAATGTTCGTTTAATAATTAAACGAACACAAAATCTATAGTAATACTAGATGCGCCCCGCGGTTTCCTTCGCGTAAGTCGCGATCCCGTGGGAAAATCGGGATAAAAAGTAGCCTATGTGCTATTCCAAGTCTCTATCTATCTACATACCGAGTTTCATTGCAATCGGTTGAGTGATATTTGCGTGAAGGAGTAACAAACACACAAACTTTCATATTAATAATATTAGTAAGATTATAAAGCTGAAGAGTTTGTTTGTTTGAACGCGCTAATCTTAGGAACTACTGGTTCGAATGGAAAAATTGTTATTGTGTTGAATAGTCCATATATCGAGAAATGCTATAGGCTTTTTATCCCGATATTCCCACGGAATCGGGAGTTACGCGAGTGAAACCGCGGAGCGCTGCTAGTTAATTCTATGTACCTACCAATTTTTGTATAATTTTAGCCATCACCATCTAGCGTGGCAATGCTATATGAGTACCTAATGCTACTAGCGTAATAGGAACCTATGCACCGAAAATAATAAGGGACGGTTTATTTAGTTAGACTTTACTATTGTTTACGATGTTCCATATATATAGCTAACTGCACTGCTTGGATAGCGAAGACGACGATTGATGCATTGCTGAATTGATATTGTTATGAACTTACGAATATTGTGTGAATACCCACACGTTAAATCTTTTTTTTGTGTTGATTATGTTTAGTTAATATTAACAGTAGTTTACGTAATGTAGGTTTAGTTAGTAAGAGGATTGTGCAACTCTCACACAAACCAATTACTGGTTTAAGGGAGTGAAGATAATGTATGTTATGTTATTGTTATTTTGGTAAATAAATAAAAAAAAATAAAAAAAAATAAAAAAAACTACCTCCTGTTTTAATTGACGAAATACATTATTATTGTTTTCTAAATACATGCATGTGTGATGAAGGGATAGGAGGACTTATTAACACGTTGACAGTATGCCGTTTACTGAATCTTTATTGAGTAAAAGCGGGGGTTTATATACTAATTAAACTAGGTACATATCACGTCACTTGATTTTCTTATAGGTACCTACAATATTAATTCATGTGTAACTTTGGTCTTGGCACATCTTTATATCAGTGCAGTACTATGTTTACATTATTTTACATTATATATTACTTTTACCACTGGTTTCGCTTGCCTGCATTTTTACACTACAATAGTATATTTAGTTTAAATTTAATTTAAATAGTGTTGGACCTACGATATTGGTTGTATCAGTTGTAGGTATAAAATTGCAGAGGTACTGAATCTACAGTATTTTTATTGAATTATTTTAGTTGTGTACCTATGTGTAATTTTATTTTATGTAAAAATCTACTATCGTAACTTCATCTTCTTCATCTTCTCGTATAGTGTTGTGGCTCACCTATTGTTAGAGTTTTCAGATCGCCTTATGGCCTCTAACTTGACCTAACGACTGCTACTAGAGGTAGCAACCGGGACCAACGTTTTAACGTGCCTACCGAAGCACGGAGGGACTCACGAAAACACATTTTTGCCACACTACTAATTGACCACCCATCGAAGTAATGACCGCGCCAGACGTCGCTTAACCCGCACGACCGTAAACAATAAACTGTCGTTACTAAAACACAATTTTAATTCTACCGAAAAAAATATTTAACCCATCTACGTCGTTCATAATGGTAGACCTTTATAAAATTATTCTAATTTCTAAGTATAGACGCTCGACTCGTTGTAAACAAGCCGCTAACTTCAAAGATCCCTATTGACGTAAAAGCTCAACTTGATACCAATTTGAAAGCCCTTACAATAAAACCCTTGTAAGTCAAACTTTCCTACTTGAACGAAACCAAAGCTTTGAAATTTGCCTATTGATTATTAATGATAACTTATAAGGAAAATTTGGTGGTATTAAGGCCACAAAATCTTAAATTTAGATTGCCTTTGTAAGGGGCTTCAGTATTTTCCTATTGTTTTTAAATCTATATATATAAAAGAAAGTCGTGTTAGTTACACCATTTATAACTCAAGAACGGCAGAACAGATTTGGGTGAAAATTGGTAGGGAGGTAGCTTAGAGCCAGGAGACGGACATAGGATACTTTTTATCCCAATATGCCCACGGGATCGGGACTTACGCGGGTGAAACCGCGGGGCGCAGCTAGTTTTACATAATTGAGAAGCTATCGAACAAGTCAGATACTTTTTCAAGATCTGATATTTATTACATCTCCGACTTGCCTGCATCTTGAATTTTGTTTCTACAGCTATACGCACGCTAAGCCACAATCATCGCTAACTTCGAAGCCTTAGTCATGCCATATCGCTTGAAAATTGCAAAAAGCCTTCCATCGATTTTTGTAGCGAAACCTATAATGTGGATATTATCTTTTTATGTACACAACTTCATATCTATTAGTATGTTTAGGGTACAAATCCCAGAATCCTCGACCTCATCTTTGTTTCCCATCTAATGAAATGAGGTAATTACGACTTATTGTTCATGGCTCTCAAAATACTAAGAAAAAGGTTGACTCTATTGATTTGAATTAGGTATATGAGCAATCTTAGTTCGTATTTTACTAGGTAATATACAGGATTATTGGTTATCAGCAAGAGGTTAAGGGTCACTTCTGTGCACCTAAACAAACAACTAAACAAACTACTTTTGTTCAATTTTTTTTTGAACATTTTTTTGAAAAATTTGAGGTTATGGTTACCCTTAAATTAGCTGTTCCTCACACGGAGAGGTCATTAACCTTAAAATTGTAGGTACCTATTTTTTAAGTTTTTAATACAGTTCTAAATAACCTTTGTTTTAAAAAATCAACCGATTTTTCGAATTTATATAACATCAAAATTTTCAAAAGATGATCGAATTTCCAAAAGTCGTTGAACAAAAGGTGTTTGTTTATGTGCACAGAAGTGGCCCTTAACCACTTGCTTATATAGTTAATGCGCTCAGCGGTTTCACCCGCATCAGTCCCTATCCCGTGGGAATATCAAAATCAAAAGTAGCCTATAGCCTTCCTCAATAAATGGAATATCCAACACAAAAAAAAAATCAGTTCGAACCCGTAGTTCCTGAGATTAGCGCGTTCAAACAAACAAAGTCTTTAGCTTTATAATATTACTAGAAGCGCTCCACGGTTTCACCCGCGTAAATCCCGATCCCGTGGGAATATCGGGATAAAAAGTAGCCTTCCTCGATAAAAGGACTATCCAACACAAAAATATTTTTGACGTGACAACGTCTTATAAATTGGTTTGCCGGGTGACACTTCAAGAAACTGCGTTACGCTCCGCTCACGTTATGCGCTCACAATGAGAGCGAGTGAGAGGCACGCGTCCCTTCCACTCGGGCATGGTTAGCCCGCCTAAGAGCGAGAGAGACAGACATAAAAAGTGAAAGGCACGCGTCCCTTCCACTCGAGCACAGATAAATGTTTTAAATTGTTACTATTATTTCATCCTTCTTCCTACTATACGAATGAATATTCACATTAAAATTATTTTACCACTCAAAGTCGTTGTCACGTAAAACTTTCGCCCGTATACCGACTTTACAGGCAACCAATTTTTTTCAATTCGAACCAGTACTGTGCCAGTACTTCCTGAGATTAGCGTGTTCAAACAAACAAACAAATTCTTCAACTTTATAATGTCAGTATAGATTATAGGTAATAACCCGGTATAAGAAAATACTTACATCTGGTGTCAACAGTCCTATGAGATAAGGCGTTATGATCCCTGATATCGTAGACGTTCCATTTATCATTGCTGTCAATGATCCAGCGTAATTTGGTGCCAGGTCTAAGGCATTCACCTGAAAATAGGTTAAGGTTATTATTTTCAGCTTTTACTCGAAGCTTTTATAGTACAGAGTTTGTTATCTTACCTTCATTCCACTATAAAAACCTCCCATGAGAGCCATAGAGGCGATGAAATATGCTACTGCAGCGAAACGATCGCAACCAGAGTATGACGCTAGTATAATGCAGATAGCTGGACCTGTAGCAGCTGTAACAAAAATTGTTTATAAGATCCTAGCTGCGACCTGCGTTTTTACTCGCGTTAGTGTCTCTTTAAAAGTGACACTGATTTCCTACAAAGAATACATAATAGTTACTATGAACAGCCCTTTTTACCCCTTTAGAGTACGAATTTAAAAAAATCTTAGTGCTCCCTTATGTTCAAAAAGGATGCGAAGTTTCAGACTTGTGCTCTTGTAGTTTTAGAGCTTACTTGAAAATTAAATAAAAAAATAAAAAAAAAACCCGACACAAAATAATAAAAATAGTATGAACGTAAAAAGCCTAAAACAATCAAAAAAACCTATGAAAAACAACCCTACAAAAAGAAAAAAAAATAACCCCTACATCTGAATTTTTTTGATTAAATAGTGTCGCGTCGGGGGACCGCTCTTCACCTATAAAAACACCTATATAATACACCTAGATATACTAGTTGTCCCGGAAAACGTTGTTTTGCCATATAAAAAAAAACATACAAATCCGTTCAGCCCTTTAGGTGGAGTTTGGTAACTAACACCGCAACACGATTGACATCAATATTTATACGATATTAGAACGTCACTCAATTGCTTTGCCCTCCCGGAACCTCTCCATTAAAACTTGAACTTTATGGCATTAAAGTTCAAATTGACTTTTCAGTATTATTACGAATCGTTTGTATGGGAATAATATAAAAAAAGTGTTGTTTTTAGACCATTTCAGGCAAATTTTAGAAATTTCCCTTCCGTAAGAACCACCCTCGTACTTCAAGGTATATTCTAAAAAAAGAATTAGCGAAATCGGTTCAGCCGTTCACGAGTTATGCGTTTAGGAACACTTTAGCGATTCATTTTTATATTATAGATGATATGGATAACAGTGTCAATGGATCCTTTTTCAATAATTGCTGTGACTTATACCATGCGTATGCTTAAATTCAGTTTTCAAATGAATATTTTTATAAATATTTGGTTTTTAATCTACATATTAGTAAAGTATAATAGCGCCCTCTCCTTTTATTAAGAACACAACAATCTACTTACCAATAGTAGTATGAATAATTCTTCCATTTTTAATCGAATGCCACTTCCTCTTCACGCAGACATCACAGACCCAGCCAAATATAAACGAGCTTATCCACATAGCCAAGTAGGGTATAGCTGTTAAAGTACCCGTAGTTGCGATGTTGAATTTAAGTACGTCTGTCATGTATTTTGGAAGATCTGTCACCATTGTGTAGTAACCCCAATCGTGGCCAACCTGAAATTTCATTTTTTATTGTATTTTTTTACGCCTGCCTGATATGGCACAAAACGCCAAAGCGGAATGGTTGAAGCCCCTTTTGCTGCCATTGATTATAAATTAGGTGCGCCCAGCAGTTTCAACTGCGAAAGTCTCTATCCCGCAGGAATTTCGGGATCACCCTATGTCCTTCTCCATCTACTAAACTACCACTACGCCCGTTTTTCATCCAAATCGGTCTAGTCTTTCACCGTGAAAAGAGAACAAATAAATTACGGTTGCACTCCGGGAGTGCCGAAAGAAGTGAAAACTTCTAATAAAAACAAACCCTTTAAACTAAAAAAAAATATTTACTAAACAACTACAAATTATATGTACATGCATATATGCACACACTGTAGCTGCATCTTGTAACGGTGTCGCGAGATTCAGAGATTTTATCTCATCTAAAAATATGCGTTACGCACTAAAATAAGTTTTCACTTCAATAAACTTTCGAAGTTTTAGTTAGAAGTTAAGATTATTATTATGATATCAGTTAGGGTAGATAAGCTTTTACTCACGACTTCGTTCGTGTAGTACCTACCTATTTATAATATATTTTCAAAAATCATTTTTAGCGAATGATTTTTTATATAAGTATGCTAAATTTTACCAGGATCCATCCATTGGTTTAAAACTGTGTTGAGCAGCGATTTGATTAAATCAGGCCTTTGAATTTTATTATATAGAAGTTAGCTTTTGCCCGCGACTTCGTCTTTGTAGAAGTCGAAAAATCGAAAAATCACGTTGTCCCATACAAACTTTGCCCCCCTTTTTTACCCCCTTAGGGGTAGAATTTCGGAAAATCCTTGCTTATTGGATGCTTACGTCATACAAAGAACACACCCTCCAATTTTCAGGTCTCTACGATCAGCGGTTTAGGTTGTGCGTTGATCCGTCAGTTAGTCATTCAGGACAAAGCATTTTATATGTATAGATTGACGACCCAGTTGGCACAATGGTCAGCATGCCGGACTGCCAAACACAGGGTTGCGGGTTCCATTCCCGCCTCAGATAAGCTCAGATATTTGTCTGTGGTCTGGTTGTTTCTATGTATTATAAGTATATATTTACAAAAGAAAAACATATAAGTAGTATATTCGTTGTCTAGCACCCATAACAGAAGTCCAGTTACTTAGCTTGGGGCTAGATGGCGATGTATGGTAATGTCCTGCAATATTTATATTATATAAGTATGCTAAATTTTACCAGGATCCATCCATTGGTTTGAGCTGTGTTAGCAGTGGTTTGATTAAATCAGGTCTTTTAATTTTAATATATAGAAGATACAGGTTAACTAAAGCCGAAACCTACAGTAATGTATCCGTATAGTAGACTCCACCTTTAGTAATTATAATCCTCTGTGGTATTCGAGCGCTTTAATTAAAGCCATTAAAGAAAAGTACAAATACCTTAGAAAATTTAAGAATTACAGCAACACCTCCGATAAACTTTCTTTCAATGTTCTCCGTGATCGGGTTAAAGTACTAGAATCAGAGTGTTATGTTCGATATGTGCAATCTATTGAAAGCTCAATTGCTGATAATCCAAAGTACTTTTGGTCGTTCGTCAAAAACAAAACCAAGTCTCATGGGTTGCCTGCTTCTATGACATATTGTGATAATACTGCTGGCAATGGCGACTCGATCTGCGAATTGTTCTCTTCTTATTTTTTATCTACCTTCGTGGACCCTCATCAAACTACTTCTCCAGCTACGGTTTCAGATCACTTAGCCAGTGATGCAGCAACTTTTGGGATTTCTTCTGTAAGCGTAGACACAGATACTGTTCATCGTTTACTTGAAAAACTAGATCTCTCCAAGTCGGCCGGTCCGGACCAAATACCGGCTCGTTTTCTTGTTAAGTGTGCAAAAACGATTGCAATCCCTATTACCATACTATTTCGTAGGTCACTAATGGAAGGAACCGTACCACAAATTTGGAAACAGGCCTACATTACCCCAGTACATAAGAAGGGCTCTAAAACGGACGTCACAAACTACAGGCCTATATCCAAATTGTGTCTGATTTCTAAAGTCTTTGAGAAGATAATCTACCAACAAGTTTATGCTGCGATAAAACAATCCTTCAGTTCCTTCCAGCACGGCTTCCTAAAGAATCGATCTACTGTGTCTAATCTTATTTTACTGAACGATTTTCTAACTAGAAGTATGGAGAGGAGAATCCAGGTAGATGTTATATATACGGACTACAGTAAAGCGTTCGACCGGATTAATCATAAAATACTCTTAATAAAGCTTCTTAGTATTGGTATCAGTGGAGATTTGCTTCGATGGTTCTCCTCTTACATTGAGAATAGATCACAGGCTGTTGTGGTGAGTAATTTCATATCTGGCTGGGTTCCCATCCCAAGCGGTGTTCCTCAAGGTTCCCTTTTGGGCCCGTTATTATTTGTTATTTTTGTAAACAATATTGATAAATGTTTCCGTAACTCTAATCTTTTGTGTTTCGCCGATGACATGAAGATCTATAAGTCTATCTCCTCCGAATCTGATGCTTTAGCTCTCCAATCAGATCTAGCACGTTTAGAGGAATATTGCTCGGCTAACCACCTCGACCTGAATCCTGGGAAGTGCTGTGTCGTCACATTTAGTAGGAAGCGAAGTGAGATTGAATTTCCGTACAACCTAAAAGGTCAGGCTCTTAGTAAAGAACGCATGGTTCGTGACTTGGGCGTTTATCATGATTCCAAATTGCTATTTGATAGTCACATTGCGCACATTGCTAGTAAGGCTTCCAAAGCACTTGGGTTTTTGCTACGAATTACTAAAGACTTTAGGAATATTAAAACTTTAAAAATTCTATATTGTGCTCTCGTGCGAAGTAATTTGGAGTATGCGTCCCAGGTCTGGAACCCTATGTACCAGGTTTACATCGATCGATTGGAACGGATTCAGAAGAGGTTCGTCCGCCATCTTAGTTTTCGTTGTAAACAGTGGTATGATTCTTCTAACTACTTGTCACTATGTAGAAAGCACCACCTATTACCACTTGAGACGAGGCGTGATATGGCTGACGTTTTATATCTAATTAAGTTGGCAAATGGCCATATTGATTGCCCTGATTTAGTTTCCAAAGTCCGGTTATCTACTACCAAACCTCTCAGATTTAGTTCTATATTGCGGCCACCAATTTCGCGAACCAAATATAGCCACAATGCATACTTGTGTCGAGCGAGTGATAAATACAATGTACTTACTAAACATCCTGATAGTGAACTTGATCTCTTTTACAGTAGTGTCAGATCGGCAAGAGCGTTTTTGAGCAAACAATTTTTCACTGGTGATAATTAAGTTACTTTCATTTTGTTATGTATCGATGCTGCTCCTTAGCTTTGATACTTATACAATGTTGGGATTTGCATTCGAACAGATGTGATTCTCTGTACCTAATATGTAGATCTTTATTCTGCTTCTGATATCGTGTAATAACTGCTTCTTTACTTTAATTTAGTTCTAGTTGTGGATACCCGTTATTGGCTATCTGATTTATATTTTTGTTTCTAGTTTGTAGTATTAGCTGTGGGTGTTCCTAAGATCATAAAATAAATAAATAAAATAAAATATTTACCTACCCACCTACCTTACCCTATATCTAATTTCACACATGGCGGTACACACAAACAGTATAGGTACCTACACACACGTTTCACATCGGTAGCTAATGTTATTCATGAGAAAGCCTGAGGACATTTCACGGTTTTTGAAGTGTCCCCGTATATAAATAAAATTGCCAGAAAAACAAAAACTATCGAGTTATTTTTTGTAAAAGTGTTTACTACGTACATAGCATTACATTCCTTTTTATAAATAGGTTTAGAGATATCCGAAAACTTTAATCAATATTATAAAGCTGAAGAGTTTGTTTGTTTGAACACGCTAATGTCAGGAACTACTGGTTTGAATTGAAAAAATATTTTTGTGTTGGGTAGTCCATTTATCGAGGAAGGCTAGATGCTACTTTTCATTGCGATATTCCCGCGGGATCGAGACTTACGCGGGTGAAACCGCGAAGCGCTGTTAGTTATAATGTATAGTGTATTTACAAAATACTAGCAGCGCTCTACGGTTTTACCCGCGTAACTCGGTAGTTACACGGATAAAATCGCAGACTGCGGAGTGCAGATATTTCTACAATATCGGGATTCTGTGGAAATGTAGGAATATAAAATTTATAGCACTCTCAATGAATCAATGTATCCTCATTTCACTTATCAAAATCAGTCCAGTAGTTTCGGAGCCTAATTTAATTCAAACAAACAATCAAAACTTTCCTCTTTTTATAATATTAGTATGAAATAAATAAATAGATAACGAAGTACGTTTTGTTCTTAGTACTTCCTTCTGTAACAATGAACAATACATAAAAAAATATTAAATCTCATGAATACAGCTAAAGAGCTATAAAAATTACCATGAAATTTTGAGGAGCGTTACTTGTAGCCGTCTTTCATCGTCAATGTAATTTAATACAAAGTTGTTTATCAATTTCAAGCTTCACGGTAAGCGAGAACAGGAAAATATGGTGGAAAATAAACGTTGTTTTCCTACATTATTAATTTGAATTTGTCAGGTACCTTCTCAGAAAACCCTCCTGGCAATTTTTCTAACTAAGGGCTAACAAAAACTCTTACCATTTATTCGTTCTCCTATCTACTTCTCAATTTCATTCAGTGACACACATCTAATTAGAGTTAAAACCCTTTAAAATAACTTATTTTTATTTTGATTAAAAATTAAACGGTGTTTGGTGTCCTGTTCTTTTACCTGGCCTAAGTTGGAAACCCGTGTGATTTATTTTTAAGAGGAAAGAGTACCGGGAGCTCTCTTCATACAAACGTAGTCGACTGTTTTCTCCTTGGATAATGACACTAGAGCAAATATTTTTGTTGGATAAAACAACTGCCATGACCATGCCCCTATGTTTTTTTTATGTTTTATAAATTTAAGTTTCCAAGATAATTAGAAAATGAGAAAAACCAAGACATAGGGGCATAGTCATGGCAGTTATAGGTTTTATGGCACAAAAATATTTGTCCTAGTGTCATTATCCAGGAAGAAAACAGTTGACTACGTTTGTATGGAGAGAGCGCCGGTACCCTTTCACTTTAAAAATATGCTCTTTTAGAATTCAAGGTATCACCCCCCATCTTGTATAATGTCCCCATCTTTTGTAAAAATCGGTTTCATATCGAATTAATTACCTACACGTTTACTTTTAAATTCTTACTACATAATTCGTTTATGATGATAACGCCCGAATACCCCGAATTGGCTACTTATCTTTTAAGCGTCTATAGTAATTAAGTTCTAATAAATGTCTATTCTTTTCTGCCTATTCTTAAGTGGCGATTAAATTGACATTTAAGTGTTATGTTTAAAAAGGATAGGAGCGTCTTTAATATTAGGGGGACTCCTAAGAGGAAACGGTACCGGCGCTCTCTCCATACAAACGTAGTCGACTGTTTCCTCCCTGGATTATGACACAAGCACAAATATTTTTGTTGCATAAAACCTATAACTGCCAGGACTATGCCCCTATGTTTTTTTTTTTTTTCATTTTCTAATTATCATAGTAAGAGTTGAAAAACAAATTATATATAAAAAATAAGATATAGGGGCATGGTCATGGCAGTTATAAGTTTTATGCTACAAAAATAGTGTCGTTATCTAGGGAGGACACAGATGACTACGTTTGTATGGAGAGAGCGTCGGTACCCTTTCCTGAATGATACTTTACTTACAGCTGCAAATAACAGCGCCCAGACTGGCACAGATCTAACGATGCCTTTCCAAGGTACTGGATCTCTTACGCTCTTCTTGTCAGCACTTGTGACAGTCTCATTGAGGTACTTTAACTCTTCATCAGATATGTACGGATGAGTGTTCGGTGTACTGTAGCAGAGGACACTCTGAAATTGGAGTACAAAGTTAAATGATAATAATGAAATTATTCTCTAGCCTTAAGAGAATAATTACAACAATAGTTTAAGAGGAAAGGGGCGCTTTCTCCATACAAACGTAGTAGACTGTTTCCTCCCTGGATAATGACACTAGAGCAAATATTTGTCGCGTATAAAACGTATAACTGCCATAACCATGCCTCTATGTTTTGTTTTTAAAATTTTAATTTCTATGATAGTAAGAAAATGAAAAAAATACCAAGACATAGGGGCATAGTCATGGCAGTTATAGGTTTTATGCAACAAAAATATTTGTGCTATTGTCTATCCAGGGAGGAAATAGTTGACTACGTTTGTATGGAGAGAGCGCCGGTACCCTTTCATCTTAAGACGTTACAAAAAGAATTTGTAGAAATTAACTTGATTGAAATCTGTAATTTAAAGTTAAGACTCAAAGTATTGATCTAAGCTCCTTATTCCGGAATTTAGGTATTTACTTCCACTTTTATAGGTATACTTTAGATATTTTTAAAATTAGTTTAATACAAAGACGTTACTAAAATCCATGAAACTTTTGGCCATCTATTTTCTTAATGTTGCCATTTTCTCAATATTTATATCACTTTTTCTAGAACCCTAAATCATACTTCAGCATGATTTATGTATATTATCTTAGAATAACAGAAATGCTTCTTAAATAATTATGAATAGTTGACAAATATCGTACCCATGCCAAAAACCAAAGGATACCAAAGCATCCGAAGAAATAGAAAACGTTAGCCCAGTCTCCATCACCAGCCATGAGGAAGCCGGACATAAAGGAACCGAAGATGTTTCCAATCTGAGCCCCTCCGAAGACCAGAGCACCTTGACGAGACCGCTCGTGTGGTGGAACCCAGCGGGCTAGAACTATCATCAGAGCTGGCATTGTTGGACCCTGAAATTAACATAAAATAAATGTAGATACAATTTCATCATAAAAATAGGTAACCATCTTATCTTAAATACCGTGTTAACTTGTTAACCTGATTCTAATTCTAAAATTCCCTATTGCAAATTATTAATCTTGATTAAACTTTTTTTAACAGTCAGTTGCTTCGGTATTCACTACCGCTGTTCGGTGTACTTGATACTGATTTATTTCATCTTCCTTTTATGATATAGGTACTCATTTTAACTAAAACATTGTTTTTATGGTGTATGCCTGCAGTCCCCCATTGACTCTGTCCCCATAATATGGGGACAGCGGAACTCAATAAAATAAATACAATTTGTGCCTGTCCCCATTGACGGTGTACCTGTTATGGGGACATTGGAACTCAATAAAACAAATTGAAATTTATCACTGTTGTCCCCATTGACATTTTTATCTTGATAACAAGAAAAAAAAATGTCTTTTTGATTAAAATCTATTTAGATAACAATTATATTTTAGTCTTCCTTGTTTTTATTTGTGTGAACTTGTGAATACCAAGAATAGCAAAATGAATATGCATTATCTTCGTCCATAAATATCTTAGTATAATTTCCTGGATATTGTAAACATCACAATGTCGTTGAGATTGCTATTTCCGACATGCACCGTTGGAACTGCTTTATCACTTAATATTATAATTAATTGGTCATCTGAATGAGCATCATTTTGTATGAGTAGTTAATTTATTTTAATCTTATTAAGTTGTCAGTAACTCATTTTTGTCAGCCTGTTGTATATTTCACTGCTGGCCAATTGAAATGCCTCCCCTATGTTTTAGTTATTTCTGGCTATTATGCGTCAAGATCATTTTTGGGTGTACCGGTAGTAACATAATAAAATAACCGTGTTTTTTTAAACCTGATTTTGAAAACTTTACAGCTCTCATAATCACAGGGAGACTGAGGTGGCATTAGTCTAACAAACTTATTTGAAAACTTGTTAAACTTCCGTGCAATCGAATAGTTTAATTATGACTTCAAGTCGCGAAAACCTTAGAAATGACTAGTCAGTTGGATTAATAAATAATTAAGGTTGACTTGCACAACAAAAATTAGAAGCGTGTAAGACCTTAAACATGATTAACCGACTGTCAAAGTGTCAAACTGATTAAAAAATCAACTTTGTGGTTATTTATATATAATTTCATTTAAGGTGAAAGGGTGCCGGCGCTCTCTCCATACAAACGTAGTCGACTGTTTCCTCCCACACTAGCACAAATATGTTTGTGCCATAAAACCTATTACTGCCATGACTATGCGCCTGTGTTTAAAAATTTTCACTTTCTACTCTTGTCATAGAAATTAAGATTTAAAAAACAAAAAAGAAAAAAAGCATAGGGGCATGGTCATAGCAGTTATTAGTTGTATGCAACAAAAATATTTGCTCTAGTGTCATTATCCAGAGAGAAAACAGTCGACTACGTTTGTATGGAGAGAGCCCCCGGTACCCTTTCCTCTTAAGATTACCCATTAAATGCATTTGGCTAATAGCGACTTGTGTTATGGGTGCTAGACAACGGATATACAACTTATATACTTTTTTTGTAAATATATACTTCCAATACATAGAAACAACCAGACCACAGATAAATATATAAGCATAAATACTTGTCTGAGGCAGGAATCGAACCCGCAACCCTGGGTTTGGCAGTCCGGCATGGTGTAGATTAATAAAGGTGCTACGGCAATATTAGCATAGATTAATAAAGGGGCAGGTTATTACATACAGATACTATACTAGTTATTGTTGAATAGTTAAGTCCTCACCTCACCCATCCCTTGTAGCACTCGTAATATAAACAACCAGGTAGCACCTCCGGCCTTCACAACTACCGGAGTTAGTAATGTGAATAGTGCTGTACTCAATAGCCCAATTCCCAGTGTCCACTTCCCTCCGTACCTCTCAGCAAGGTAGCCCCCGGGTATATGGGTGATAGCGTAACCATAGTAGAAACCACTGAGGATAAGACCTTGCGTCGATTCTGACCAGTCGAATATTGCATGCTGGAAATGAAAAGTTTGAAAATTAGTTAGATACAAAAACTATGTCAGTTGTTTGAAATTAAATGGTATCGTAAGAATTTAAAATCCTAAAAACAATTGAGGTGTTAAAGTTATCAAAGACGTGATTTTTGCCATGTTTTTTTTTCTTGTGAATAAGTTGTTTATATTAAAAATAACCATGTTAATAGTTTAAAATCCTAAAATTTAGTTATATATTATTAGAAACTGCGAGTCTGTATTATTTTTAATATTAGCCAAGCTTCACAGGCTTACTCGCATAAATCCTAATACAGTAAGGATTTTCAAAAATCTCTCCTTTAGTCCTTTTACGCTATGTATAATATTGTTTTAAAAATATTAAATTACTAAAAGTAGCTGTTTGGGCTTTATTTTAGGTTTTATTTTATTTTGAGGCTATCTGATTTATATTTTTGTTTCTAGTTTGTAGTATTATCTGTGGGTGTTCAAAAGATAATAAAACAAATAAATTAAACAGATGATTTCATAGTTTCAATGTTTTGATTTATTTTTTAAAGTGCATGGCCTGCACTGGACTATCTAAAAACATTAGTATTAAGCACTGTCATTCTGTTAACAGATGTCGCTAACGAAACTTAATCCGAAAAGAGGTTAAAGCGATTCTTAAATTCAACCATGACGGTACTTGACTGAGTGGCGTAATTGGTAAGCGCACTTGAACGGTATTCAAGGGATGCGAGTTTGAGTCTCGTCTCAGTAACAATTTTTGAAGACGCATTTTTCACTAAAAATCTATTTTCAGGTTTGCATAGTTGCTTAGAAACGAAGAGAAATAGTGATAAGTACTTTATAAAATGTAGATAAAGATAAACTATACATTTTACTTTACAGATAAAACGATCTCAACATAGTCATTTCATCATTCTTTGAAATCTTTATCATCAAATATCAAAACAATACTGATAATGAACCAACAACGAAGCAGATTCGATGACATCAACGTTTCACTATATCTGATGTTTAAAAGGAAATGGTACCGGCGCTCTCTCCATAGAAACGTAGTCGACACTAGCGCACAAATATTTTTGTTGCATAAAACCTATAACTGCCGTGACCCTATATTATCTTGGTTTTTTTTCCTATTCTAATTACCATAGAAATTAAGATTTAAAAAGCAAAAAAAAAACAAAGGGATGGTCGTGGTAGTTACAAGTTTTATGCAACAAAAATATTTGTCATTATCCAGGGAGGAACCAGTTGACTACGTTTGTATGGAGAGAGCGCCCGGTATAATTTCCTCTTAACAAAGGGAATTCTTATTTTTTTCATCCATTTGAATTATTTACCATTTTTATAAAGTCATAACTTGTTGTTAGTATATGCACAGGTGTGATCGATCAATTAAAACTAAGCATAAACTATTTAATAGGTATACATAAAGTCATAAAAACATATTGTATTTTGTTTACAAGAAGTTTAATTTTAACATGATGTTGCAATTTCTCGTAAAAATGACCGAGTTAAAAGTCGAAATCTGACATTCTTTTGTAATCTGCTCATCTACAACATATTTTTCAAGCAAAATAGGTTTTGCTTAGACTTTGAAACTAAAATTTCGTTCATGAATTAACCGTCAATTATACGTCCTGTATCACGGGGCTATGGAGCCCCGGACCTTTGGAAGGCGTGCGTGGAGCCGAAGCCAACACGTAGAGGCCCTTTACAATAACAAGTATAATAGCAAGCAATGGGGTGGATTCTAAACCGGCGATTATCCCTGTCTACACTATAAAGTGCAACCAAGGACAACCTCCGGTTTGGATGAAAACTATTGATAATCTACAGGACAAAACTACTGGAGCTATTGTGATGGGATGGTAGAGGACTAGATACTGGGGAACTATGGATACTATGGCACCTGCCGTAACAATGTTCAATAAACACGTAAAAATGGCAGGCGGAGACTCGCCAACTCTCAGACTGGGCCACCCTAATTAGCCGAGTGAATTACAGCAAGGGGGCAACAGGAACGTGAGTGGCTAAAGGATGGAGCGGCCTCACTGGATTTTAAGTCATCGCTGGTAGTCCAAGCGAGCGGGCCAACTCATCACTGACGTTCAGCATCCATCCTTCGAGCATTTCTGCTATTGCGACTCCACTCTGGACAGCCGGTGAAGGCAAGCCAGAGACGGGGGACCGCTTCGTCATCAGATTTCACTCCGACCAACCAACTAAGGCAAGCCGGAGGTGAGGAACGGTGACTTCCCCCTGGAGAACTCGGGACCGCGGGGTCGTTACTCCCCGTCACCTCGGCTCAAGGTGCCCTGCACTGGTTTTTTTTTAAATTTGGAATCGTTTTAGAATCTTATAAAGTACGCTTGTTTTGTAGGTTGCCTTCAAATATCATTACTTAGTTCCTACTTACCTATATCCACTGTCCTAAAACCCTATCTACCAATTGTTGGAATACGTATTTTTGAATATTTTTAAACCAAATTTGTTTTACTTAGATATTAACACCCAAATAAGTAAGAATAAGCAACAATGACGTAAAATAGTAATAAAAGTCAACCGATAAAACAGTTAACATTGGAACAATATCAAATTAATGAAAGGAAAATAACAGTTTATAGAAAATACATAATAGATTTTACGCAAATACTTGTTCTTAATGGTAAGTGTTTTTCCAACAACATCTTATTTTACGATGTAAGTATTAATACTAATTCTTAATTAATAACAAGTTTGAAGGGTTTCTGTTGTTTCGATTCTATAATTACCTATTGTTCCAGTTATTTATTTATGTTAAAAAACAGTGCGAGCCGATGGTACAACTATTCTACTACTAGTCATACTAGTAGGACTAAGACCCGTATTTGAAGGCTAGAGTGTGGGGTGGTGGTTTTCCAAATAGAAACAAAAGACGATCTGAACTAAAAACAAAAGACGATCGTTCCCTCATATCCGTCAGTAAACGTTTTGAAATACTTATAATAATTTGTACCAAATTATATATTTACTAAAATAAGCCTTACTTTTTGATTTAATAATCGAGATTTGGTGTAAATCTAGGACTGATTAGAAATATGTAACAAGTACTTTTACCAGCTCTACTTCGTTAAAGTGGTTAGAGGGAGCGTCGATTGTTTTCTCATGAACGACAAAAAGTTCTTTAAATCTTTCATTCAGGTAATGCAAACTCTTTGAAGGTGAGGTTTAAGGTTTAAGGTGCAAGAGTACCGGCGCGCGGCGCTCACAAACATAGGGGCATGGTCATGGCAGTTATAAGTTTTATACAACTAAAATATTTGCTCTAGTGTCATTATCCAAGGAGAAAACAGCCGACTACTTTTGTATGGAGAGAGCCCCCGGTACCCTTTCCTCTTAACCTAGCCAAAGAAAGCACTACCTCTTCACTCTTACTCCAAGTTTTCTCCTGTTTCTTCAATATCTGGATTACTGCTGATAAGAACAGTATTGTTCTTATAACCATGAGATGAGGATTTTGATGATATGTAATACAGGCTCACGCCTTTCTCAGGCAACAGATTCCCGCATCATGAATTATAGGTATCACATTGTAAAACCTATGCAACTTATATTTTCGAGCTATTACTTTACTTTGTTAATATCGTGTTCTGTTTCTTTTTGTGTTGTACAAATAAAGTCGTTTGTTTATATAATATAATGTAAAACTTAATGAAAAGAAATAATTTTTATTCGAATTACTACCTTTCCCGTCAAACGTTGTTTTGCCTTTTACAAAAATAAAATAAAAAAGGGAAAAAATAATAGACGTTCGATTCTCAGACCTAACGAATATACACAAAAAATAAATATAAATCGGTTCAGCCGTTTATGTGGAAATTTGTAACTTTCTAACACCGCGACACGAGAATTATATTAATAGGGTAAACATTTTTAGAGATCGCATTATCACATGCCATGAGGAGAGCTGGTGGTTGAAAACTGACATTATAAAAACCAAAAAATGAATGACTATTAAAGAAAAAGCTGTTGGTTCTTTCGTATTTTTTAAATGATACTATTACCAGGTTCTTACCGGCTTTAAGCTGACAGTTCCGTTTACAAAAATTTCAGTGTCATCAGGACAAGCGTTTGGGTCATAATGCTCTTCTACATCCTTGGTGTTGTTCACCATCTGTGTTACGGCCAGGTTTAGGCACACCCTCATTGTGTAGGCGTTGCAGACGGCCAGTAACCCCATAATGCCGAGGACATACCGCTGTGGTATTAGGAACACTGAAAATTATAATTTTAAGTTTATTGTATAGGTACAATTGGAACAAATTATACTTAAGGTGAAAGGGTACCGGTACTCTCTCCATACAAACGTAGTCGACTGTTTCCTCCCTTAATACTTAATAATGACACTAGCACAAATATTTTTGGGTCATAAAACCTATTACTGCCATTCTAATTATCATAGAAATTAAGATTTAAAAAACAAAAAATATAAAAATTAAAAAAAACTTAGGGACATGGTCATAGCAGTTATAAGTTCTATGCAACAAAAATATTTGCTCTAGTGTCATTATCCAGGGAGAAAACATTCGACTACGTTTGTATGGTACCCTTTCCCCTTAAATGGTTAAAACATTTTTAACAAGTATTTAGCCTATAGATATTTGTTTCTGGTCTGGGAGACTATGTATAATAATATATTTATAAAAAAGTATTATATCCGTTATCTAGCACCCATACCACAAGCCTAGTTGTCTAGCTTGGGGCTAGATGGCGCTGTAAAAATAGTCTACAACATTTACTTATGTATTTTGTTTTTTTTTATATATTTGCGCGGCCGCCTTTTATACCTATAGCAATGTGTATAGAAGATATAATACAAAGTCATAGTTTTTAAAAGGGACTGTACAATTTTTTTTTTATTTAGACGATTACTATGCCAGTTTTTTCCATCACCTTTTCTTTTATGTAGTTCACAAAATGATTTCCGCGTAGCTTACAGCTGTTAGTAATAAATAACTAATGAAGTAAATCTTCATAAAGTGAAGGTTAAAATCAATTACTTCATTTCAATTGACCTAGAATATCAATAGGTATCTCGGAAACAATAATAAAGAAAATATCGTGAGTCACGATAGAAAACCAAACAGTGTTGCCAACTGGGTTTACGTAAAATGTGCTAATTTACTGTCAGAAAAGTATTAACGAGTGCTATTAAATGAGAATATATTATATCTAGTATAAGAAAAACTTTAAAAAATTTAGCTCACTGGTCCGACTTTTTTTTTTGTTTTAATTGTTTAACTGATCATCCCTCATTGTTATTGATGAAATAAGCCAAATAAATTTACCTACTGAAAGAAAAGTGGGAATAGTACTACATTGCGATACAAGTGTGGTGAATTGATCATTGCATAGAGGCGGTTTATGACGCGCGAGCGAAACGCGAGCGTGTCAAAACGCCGAGATGCTATGAATAATAAGTCACACGTGTATCGTACGACGTATTTTTTATCACAGTTGCGAATGAAAGAAATGAGTTTTAAACGAATATTTAACCAAAACATTTTTCAGGCGACCGACATTTTAAACAAGTTCTTCAAAGAGAAAAATAAGTGATAAACACATATAATAAGTGCCAAATTTAGCACCTAGAGCACAAAGAGTGCTAAATTGACATCACTATTTCACTAACTAGACACAATATATAATTAAATATTTTTACGTGTATGTAATGAATGAAATAAATTATAATTACTTACCGAAATAATACGTCGAATGCATAAAAAAATATTAAAATTAATTAATCTCAATAAACTCGATAAATTATTAATAGTTTCAGGAAATACTTTCTGTTTTTGTTAGTGCCAATTATAAAATATTTTTCAATAAGGTTAGACTGTAAGCTGCCAAGGTTTTTGTATTATATTTGTAACGGAAAATTAATTTGATACCCATATTGCAGAAAAAGAAGATTATAATACATAGAAACAACCATACCATAGACAAATTTCTAAGCATAAATACGGGAATCGAACCCGCAACCCTTTGTTTGGCAGTCCGGCACGGTGAACATTGTGCCAAATGGGTCGTCTAGTATAGATGCTGGATCAAATTACTTCATATTAACGCAAAAAGAACCCGACTTAAGAGAATAGGGTACCGGGGGCTCTCTCCATACAAACATAGTCGACTGTTTTCTCCCTGAATGATGACACTAGAACAAATATTGTTGTTGCATAATAGTACATTACGATATAAGTGTGGTAAATTGATCTTTACATAGAGGCGGTTTATGACGCGCGAGCGGTAGCGAGCGTGTCATAAGAAGCCAAGATGCAAAGATCAATTCCACACGTATATCGTACGACGTTTTTTATCACAGTTGCAAATAAAAGAAAAGACTTGAAAAGAAAACAAAATAATAATTAACAAAATATTTGTGATAAGTCTATGTTTACATTTTTTTAAAGCAATATTTTTTTGTTAATTATGCTCCGGAAAGGCCAGGCTAAAGACTTTTAACCTATACAGCCTCGGCTGACATACAATATTTTTAGGGTTTTTTCTATTTGTTTTTGCGTCGGGGGTTAAGAACAAAATATAATGGTACGGAAAAACAATATATTTAAGTAAAGAAAAAATAAAAAATAAACAACTCAATTTTTAATCGTTTTCTAAGTCATTATCACGTAAAATTTTCGTTCGTAAACTGACTTTAGAAACAACCATTTTTGCTAGCAAAAAAACTCTTTGGTACCTACCTTTTTATACATCAAAACAGTATGTAATTAGCAGTAAGATACGTATTTAACCTATCGGGATAACTTTACAGCACTAGGTTAGCAATATAAAACGCACGCGAGCATAATATGTTGGATTACGAGTCTAAAAGCCGTTGAATAAGATCCACTTTATGAGCAACTGTGATAAAAAACTTATAACTGCCATGACCCTATGTTTTGTTTTTAAATCTTAATTTATATGATAATTTGAAAATGAATAAAAAACTAATTATAGGGGCATAAATAAATAAATATTGCAGGACATTCCACACATCGCCATCTACCCCCAAGCTAAGTAACTAGACTTGTGTTATGGGTGCTAGACAACGGATATACTACTTTTATACTTTTCTTTTGTAAATATATACTTATAATACATAGAAACAACCAGACCACAGACAAATATCTAAGCATAAATATTGTCTGAGGCGGGAATCGAACTCGCAATCCTGTGTTTGGCAGTCCGGCATGGCGACCATTGTGCCAACTGGGTCGTCATAGTCATGGCAGTTATAGGTTTTATGGCATAAAAATATTTGTGCTAGTGTCATTATCCAGGGAAACAGTCGATTACGTTTATATGGAGAGAGCGCCGGTACCCTTTCACCTTAAGGCGCTCTTCCAGTACCGTGTGTAGGTATTCACATTACCTTAGCCCCCGCTCTCAAAGACGTAGCGTGCTGCGTGCTAACTGTTATATTTGATCGATATGCAAAACATTTTAGCATTATTATCCACAAATATAGTGCCTAAAGGTCAAAATCTATCATTTGATTCATTTTTAGAAACAAACGTTAACTGTTTTTGAATAAAACCCGATAAACGATCTAATAATTCTCTGTTTTCTAACATTTTTTTTATCGAACGAAGTGGTTCATATCATGTTTTCAACCACAATAAACAAAAATATGGTTAATAAACTACAATATCCATTTATATCCAATTAACAAAAAAAGAGTATTTGATTACTTAGAGTTGCTTAAAACAAAGGTCGATTTTGGTAGCTTTATTAACACCTGGTCTTAAGGGGTCTAGTTGCGAAAAACAGCCCGTATCTACAAGTTATAATGAAATTACTTACGTTTTGATATTCTTTTCCGCCATCTCGGTATCATTGCAAGGACAACAGCCGGTTATTATGTCTCTCTGTAAAATAAATGAAGAAGTAAATATCCAACTAAATGCTTCTACAGGATAGATTATGGTTTATCTTTACAAGAGTATGACAAACATTTACTCTGATAGCAATCGTTCTATTTATTTTATATAAATAAAACACTTAAGTTGGCCTAGTGGTAAGTACTTGGACTTTCAGTATGAAGGTCGTGGATTCTAATCCTGACGTCAGTGTAGTCATTATTTGCAAAAACCAACTGAAACGAGTGTAAAGGAAGAGGATGTAGATTATCTGACCTCTTTGCAAGAACAAGCAATCGTTCTATTTATTTTATATAAATAAAACACTTAAGTTGGCCTAGTGGTAAGCACTTGGACTTTCAGTACGAAGGTCGGGGAGTCTAATCCTGACGTCAGAAGTGTAGTCATTATTTGCAAAAACCAACTGAAATTATCTACATCCTCTTCCTTTACACTCGGTAAAGGAAGAGGATGTAGATAATCTAACCTCTTTGCAAGAAGAAGCAATCGTTCTATTTATTTTATATAAATAAAACACTTAAGTTGGCCTAGTGGTAAAAACTGGGACTTTCAGTACGAAGGTCGGGGATTCTAATCTTGACGTCAGAAGAGTAGTCATTATTTGCAAAAATTAACTGAAATGAATGTAAGGAAGAGGATGTAGATAATCTAACCTCTTTGCAAGAAAGTAGATAGATGGATAAATTCTTTATTGTAACCACCATTTTTCAAATAACATTAAATAAAAACAAAGCTTAAGTCTTAGTGCCTAGTAGCGGCCTTATCGCTCAAAGCGATCTCTTCCAGACAACCTTTGAGTAGGAACGAAGGGAAGCGGAGCTCCTTACCTGCGCCTTCTAACAAAGAGCTTGGATTAACTACAATGGTCAGAATTAGGTTGTCTTGACGTTAGATAATTATAATTTTTCATAAACAATATTGTTCTACGTCATATAAATTAAAATATAATAGGTAATTCGATTTCACATTGCGTTTGTAACTCATACTAACGGCTAAATTAACTTTTTTTTAATTCGATACGAATTATTCCAGCTTATCTAAATGGTTCAGCGGAGTATGACGGATTATAAATGTTGCAACGCGATCTAGTTTTTCTTCAATGGTCATTTCTCTTATCTATAATAAATATAAAAATGAATCTTAAATAATTATTTCCTGTTAAGCTATTGCATAGCTTTTATCGCGGGCTTTGAGCGTTGCGACCGAATCAAGAAATTTCGTAACGAAAATAAAACCTAACCACCCCCACTCCGAATATCCATGTAGCTCAGCCAAACGTTCGCTTAACGTGTATGTATGTGGTACGACTGTACGAAGCTCGCATGATTTAATAGCTTTGCCGCGGAAGTCCCCGAGTGCCACACGTTTTTTGTTAGTAAAATCAGAATTCTTAGTGAGAGTTTTTTCATGGAACAAACGCTACTCTAACGTTAGCGTAAACATGAAAATTGTATGAAAAACAGGGCTGCTTCCGCTAGGGGCGTCAATTTTCGAGTAGAGTTTGCTTTACATTTAAAATTTGGAGTCCTCACTGACTGCCTGGCTATGATATGTCGACACACAGTTCAAACCAATGAACGATTCTGGCTAAAATGGCATACAGAAAGCTATAAATAGTGAAAAACAAAAACTAAATTGCAGAACAATCCACACATCGCCATCTAGCTCCAAGCTAAGTAACTAGCCTCGTGTTATGGGTGCTAGACAACGGATACTACTTATATACTTTTCTTTTGTAAATATATACTTATAATACATAGAAACAACCAGACCACAGACAAATATATAAGCATAAATAGTTGTCTAAAGCGGGAATCGAACCCGCAACCCTGTGCTTGGCAGTCCGGCATGGTGTAGATTAATAAAGGTGCTACGGCAATATTAGTATAGATTAATAAAGGTGGCAGGTTATTACACGAAGGTACTATCACAGGGTTACCCTGTGTTTGGTGACCATTGTCACCAACTGGGTCGTCCATCAAAATTCAACCAATATTCAACTCCTACGCCGATGAAGTTGCCAGGAAAAGCTAGTAGTCATTTATAAATATGACATCAAGAGCTAAAATATTGGCACCTGCTGATTTTAGAAAATTGAACTCTTAGTCCGACGAAGCCCGGGGTAAAAGTTAATTAATATAATTAAACAATCTAATTATGTTTCATGTCATCATTTAACGCCTAAGTACATGTAAATAAATGTATAAATGTCATGTCAAACAGTATTTAATGACCTGAGGCCCTACCGCGATAAGTGCGTCGGCTTCAAACCAACGCGTCGGCTTATGCTGACCCGCGCCCCACACTGGGCGGAATTTTGAGCCCGCCTTACATAGGATTTTTGAAAAATTAAGTTATTTTATTCGTGTGTTTTAAGTATGCAGGATTGTCGGGGACATTAAAACATTCAAAAATAAGTAATTCTGGTTAAGTTATTTTTTAAAAACACCACAAAATATGACTTTGTTATTGTTTTTTAAATAACATTCGGAATCACTTATTTTTGAATGGTTTGATGTTCCCAAAAATCCTGCATACTTAAAACACACAAAAAAACAACCAAATTTTTCAAACTTTTTATGAAAGGCAGGCTCAAAATTCCGCCCTGTGTGACGCGTGGGTTGGGATATCGACGTCGGCTTTAAGTCGACGCAATAAGCGCGGTTGGGCTCCTGTAGGTACAATCGACGCTCAAAAGTAACCGCCACGGTAACGTTTACAATACTGTGTAGCACTATTTGAACATTATAACAACGTAACCTGTGGATGGAACCCACGGCGGTTAGTGTTGCGGGTGGCGGCTTATACCTCTCAGCCAACTAAAGACATAGCTATCATGTTGAAAATAAAAATCATTTTGACGACCCAGTTGGCACAATGGTCACCATGCCGGACTGCCAAACACAGGGTTGTGGGCTTGATTCCCGCCTCAGACAAGTATTTATGCTTAAATATTTGTCTGTGTTCTGGTTGTTTCTATGTATTATAAGTATATATTTACAAAAGAAAAGTATATAAGTAGTATATCCGTTGTCTAGTACCCATAACACGAGGCTAGTTACTTAGCTTGGGGATGGCGATGTGTGAAATGTCCTGCAATATTTATTTATTTATTTT
Source organism: Idaea straminata (assembly GCA_951213275.1). NCBI lineage: Eukaryota > Metazoa > Arthropoda > Insecta > Lepidoptera > Geometridae > Idaea > Idaea straminata. The sequence goes on from OX577856.1 coordinate 9,214,288, forward strand.
AAGTACTTTTTATTCAAGCATTTATGTTTGTGTGTTACGTCTATTAGAAGAAGGTCGTAAATCAATACTTGTTTAGAGTATTATTGTAGCAAACTGATAGTGTACTTATGACGCATACTGTGCAACTGTACATACTCGTATTTTTCCCCGACTGTAAAGGATCTTTTTGCCTTGATTGTTTGTATGCATGTGACCTACCTTTGTGACCTCGTAGGGATTAAACGACTGTACTGATTTTAATAAAAATTCCATTTCCAGTCATTGGATTCCTTACGACAGCAGCAGTGAATTTTTAAAACGAATTCAAAAAATTGCCTTTTGTGTATTGGGCGCCATTTTGTGGGATTCGTAACTTGTACTTCCTTTTTCAGGCAGTGTTTTCAGCACCATATAGTGCTTAACTTTTACTCATAGATGTAGACTACATGATCTAAGATCCCTTTAACGATGACCTTTATGGACCTGTTTAATGGATGAAGAGTATTTTATATCAAACTAGCTTTTGCCCGCGACTTCATCCGCGTAGAAGTTTGAAGTAGATTGGGCCAAGGAATTACGTTGTCCCATACAAACTTTGCCCCCCTTTTTCACCCCCTAAGGTTTTCGAAAAATTTCGAAAAATCTTTTCTTATCAGATGCCCACGTCACACAAAGAACACACCCTTCAAGTTTCAGGTCTCTACGATCAGCGGTGGAGCCTGTGCGTCTGTCAGTCAGTCATTCAGGACAAAGCATTTTATATGTATAGATATTAAATAGGTCAATAAATAAATTACAAATGAGTTGTCTCAAAAATTCAGTCTAGAATTATCCCCCTGGCAGGTTTTTAGTCGTTATAATAACTTTTTATTAGGTATTTATGTAGATGACGGTTAAAAGGAAATAGGGTATAACCGCCAAAAACCAAATTGTTCAGGACAGCTGTTTAAAGTTTGAAATTGTACAAAAATGGTCACAACTTTCTTATTTATTATCGTAACGTAAAAATTAAAACAGCTTTAAAATCGAGAAAAATGAAAGAATTAATTGGTTTTTTTTATTTATAAGAGTAGAATGGCATTCAGAAGTCATTTTTGACAAAAATGTCACTTATGCCCTATTTCCTTTTAACCGTCGGATGAGATTTACAATGTACCTGTTATAAATAAGTAGTACCTGGATGGATGATTTTTTTTTTTACTTAGTCTAACCTCAAAGCAAACACTCATTGACTTCGTGTTACTTAACAACGCCATCTGCTGGAATAACTTTATTGCTCACAAAAAATAGTATTAGTAGTTCGCCAATAGCTGTCAGGAAGAGTCATATTTTTCAGATAAAAAAAAGTAAGTTTCGATAAAACACGAATAAAATAACATTTTCTAAAAATGATTCCTAGCTAGATCGATTTATCGCCCCCGAAACCCCCTTTATACCAAATTTCATGAAAATCGTTGGAGCAGATTCCGAGATTCCAATTATATATATATATATATACAAGAATTGCTCATTTAAAGATAAAAGTATAGTAACTTTTTCCTTTGGTATACAATATAATGTAATAATGCAAGTAATAAATACCCAGTGAATTACCTACCTCATTATGTTTTATCTACTTCATCATAATCCATACAGATTTATCCCCCATTGTGTTGAGTAGGAAAACTCAACAACAAATAGGTACGTCGGCTGCATAATTGCAGACCCACCGTAGAGCTCCAAAACGGCTGTTATAAGAATGTTTTCAACATGAGATTCTAGACACCTGCTTTAGTTGAAGTTTGAAGTCTTCTAACTCATTATTCGGCTTATAAATCGGTCGGATGCATAAATGCAGCCCTCGGTAGATTTCGAAAATTACTATTATTGGAATGTTTGCATTCTAATATTTTTTGTTTAATTAATTGATGAGATAAAATACTTTATACTTCAACTAAAGCAGGTGTCTAGAATCTAGCTTGTGTTGAAAAGATTCTTATAACAGCCGTTTTGGAGCTCTACGGTGGGTCCGCAATTTTGTAGCCGACTGTACATAACCGCCGAAGTCAAATAAGTACCCAAAGGATGTATTATGTCTTGCATCCACCAGTGGATATAGGTATCTAATTATTAAGGAAACAAATTCTTGATCGGGATATACCCCATCAAATCAACTTTGTATTTTCCTTTACTAATTTGTTATTTTGCTTGTAACTTTAACTGAAACTATGTGCATATATTTCTTTGGTTTTCCTTAAAAGATATAGAAATGTATAGATTTAGATGTGATTAGCTGCGCCCGGCCGGCGGTTACGGTTTTTCCCGTGTACGATTCTGTGAGATAGCAAGCTTACAAACATGCAAGCTCACAAACTAAACTAGAAATCCAAAAAAACAAGGTAAATAGTAGGTATTAATGCGTCACTTGCACGATGACCCACGCCGCCGGCCGGCCACTGTTTTAACCCGACTACGGCGGAACCAAGAAAAAGGGTTATGTTTTTTGACCCGTATTAATAATAATAATAATAATATTGCAGGACATTTCACACATCGCCACCTAGCCCCAAGCTAAGTAACTAGACTTGTGTTATGGGTGCTAGATAACGGATATACTACTTATATACTTTTCTTTTGTAAATATATACTTATGATACATAGAAACAACCAGACCACAGGCAAATATCTAAGCATAAATACATGTCTGAGGCGGGAATCGAACCCGCAACCCTGTGTTTGGCAGTCCGGCATGGTGACCATTGTGCCAACTGGGTCGTCAAAGGTATATTAATCCATTCCTGGATATTTTGTTAACTAATTATCATTGATAACCAGAGGTTGGAATTAGGTAGAGTTATTTATGTACTTGCATCGAAATGTTGATATTAATATGGATCTTCGTTTTGTGTTGGATAGTCCATTTATCGAGGAAGGCTATAGGCTACTTTTTATCCCGATATTCCCACGGGATCGGGAGTTACTGCTAGTAATCCATAAAGCTACTTATTGGAATTCACTCTTCCCGCATGTGAATACGTCAATTTTTTTCGGCAACTAAATTTAGTGTGTGTAAACCCCGCGTGATTGGTGATTTTTTAATATAAAAACATAAAAAAAAATTGTGCTTTAAAAAATAACTTTAGTAATTTATTTAAGTACATAACACTAATAAGGTTGGACCTTATTAGTGTTATGTGAAAATGAAGGTGAATTTAAATGCATATCAGTCACAAATCCCGACACAATATTTATTTATTTATTTATCAGAAAAACTACATCTATCATTACAGGATTCCTCAATGCAATAGTGTAGTTAAAAAAAATTTAAATTAATTATAACAAATAATCCATAAAGCTACTTATTGGAATTCACTCTTCCCGCATGTGAATACGTTAATTTTTTTCGGCAACTAAATTTTGTGCGTGTAAACCCCGCGTGATTGGTGATTTTTTAATATAAAAACTTTAAAAAAAATGTGCTTTTAAAAATAACTTTAGTAATTGATTTAAGTACAAAACACTAATAAGGTCCAATTATTCTTAATATCTATTAATATATGTATAAATATATACGTACTATCATACCTACATAGTAATTTGTAGAACGTTACACTCTGTTAACAAGGTCATTATCATAAGACATGTAAAGGCCGATTGCTCAATTGTCGATTTTTTATATCTACAGATCAACAGCCTGTTTTAAGTAACTATTTGTATCTGTAATTAATAATTATTATGGTCTATACAGGGTTATTGGTAATTACTAGCAAGCCGTTGAGGGCTACATCTGTGCAATACGAACATTTTTTGTGAAAATTTTGATCTTATGTTTATCTGAAAATCAGCTGTTCCTTACACGGAGAGGTCATTAACCTTAAAATTTTACTTATTTTTTTAAGTTTTATCTACTGCTTTTAGTTTGAGTGACCTTTGTTGTAAAAAATCTGCTGTTTTTTTCGAATTTCCAAAAGTCGTAGAACAAAAGTTGTTTGTTACAGTGCACAGAAGTAGCCCTCAACGGTTTGCTTGTATAATTACTAATAACCGTGTATGTACTCCTTTAAAAATTACTTACTTATTTATAGTTCTGTTTTGTTCCTTTTATATTTTGTTTTGTATAATTTTAATCTTTTCAAGGGTTCCGTACCTTAAAAGGCAAAAAGGAACCCTTTTAGGATCACTTTTTTGTCCGTCTGTCTGTCTGTTTTTTTTTGTATTCCTGCGACTCACTGGTTGCATATGTAGTGGTACCAGGCCTACCAGCTGTGATCGTCGATTTATTTAATTGGGTATCAATATATTAGCCTTACAAGTATAGGTTTTATAGAGTTGGAGGGTATCGACTGTGCAGTAGATTATCAACTGTAGTAAAATATCTATGTTTCATTAAAATATAATATCTTCTAGTATCTATTCTTTAAGTTAACTTTCGTCAGTACATAGGGCAATAACAAGAACGGATACCTCATCATTTCCCCCTGGGCTTACCTTTGTTGTGATATCTGTGTCTCCTCTTAATTAGCACAAGCGGCATAAATATTCCAACTGGTAAAATCAATATCTCAATTTTATCTATTTAGGTACAGTTATCACGGTAAGCTGACGGTGGACGTGAATAAGTATTTCAAACTTGCATGGTATCCCACCAACAGGACACGACCAACCTCTATAAGTGTTATTAGAGACCCTACTTCCGCCTGAAGCGGTGTTGCAATGCAACATGGGCTAGAACTGACCACCTTTCGCTGAGAAGCGTTTACTATCGACACGTCCCGGGACGTGGATTCATTTTTGAGCCCAGTATACCATGGTTTGTTTTATATTGTATTTGAGATTTCAGAGTTTCAATATGGCCATATTGATTTCGGTGGTCGTTCTTAGGGAGGACGTATAATTGCCGAACACCGGGTTGCTGCCGTGCGATTAGCTTCATATGTACTGACATTTCACGTATAGGACTCCAATCCTAGTGACTCGCATGGTCAATATGCGCGCCGTCTCGGCCTATTTCATCGCCTTGGATGAAAACAAGACGGTACAGCACGCGCATATGTGTCCCTCGGATGCGATCTCACTGTATTTTCAATGTACCTCTCCACCTCTATAAATATTCACCTAATACCTGCTTAGCCTCGCCTAATATTGATCTATTCTGTTTCTAGATAGCGGAACCTACTACCTACATAGCTCTTAAATAGTTACTACCTTCCGTCGTAGACCCGTAGCTCTGCTCTCTCTCCGGCTGTAGGTGTAGCGCTCGTTCAGCCTACCTATCTTTACTACCTAGTAGGTAAAGAGTCTAATAGAAACCAATTGTTATAGTTGATAGATCTGGCTAGTACTAGTGTATGTACTTGTATATGTTATGTATGCGTCCATATAGGTACACCGTCCATGTATATGTTAGGCTCTATCGGTCAACGGAGACTAACGTATCCTTTCTAGAATTGGTTATAGTTGAAAGAGTTATTTGGTGACCTCTGGATTATATGGTTCAGTAGTTCATGAAGTATACTCGGACTATCTTCCCATAAAATGGAAAGTTGCGTTGGGATTACGCGCCTGTACCTGCAGCGTCTGATTCCTACCTAAGAGTGTCAATTAAGCAAAGGTTCTTAAACTTAAACATTAAAACTTCCTGTTTAACTTTTACTAATATTGGTATTTATTCAATATATTTATGTGAACCAAAAGAGAAACTGTGATATTATTTAAATCATAATGTACTAGTTTTAGCACATTATGACTGGATTTTCTGTTCCTAGGCCGCTAAAGCAGAGGTAAAAAACACAAAATCCAAAGAAAAAAAACCTCAGGCCTTCTTATATACTATTAGATTACATAGGATAGTAATTACCTTATACTATATCATTGCACATGCATCTTGAACTACAGGTTGACTAACACAATGACTTTACTTTACTTTAATTTCTTGACATTGCTATTTAACATTGACTGGAGACTCTCCTTCTCTCTCTCTCTCTCTCTCTCAGATAAATTGCTATGTAAATAGCCGTCAATGTATTTCCATATACTGGGACTCTGGTTAGATTAGCGAAAGAAAATGCATTACATTATTTATAATTATCTTGCTTCCATTACAGTAGTCAACCTGTACCCAAATAACAACTGACTTATGCTATTACATTACCAAATACGCCGGCGTAGATCAACACTCATCACTTATTCTACATTAATTACGTTATCTACGAATTATACCATAACTTAAAGACAATTAAACTCTATCATGACTTCGTCCCGCGCTGGACGCTGATATTATATAACACTGCTTCTAAATCGATACAAAACTGCTTCTACTTCTGCCCTCTGATCTGGCCCAAAACCAACTGTGTCCTCCTTTCGTCCTCGATTTTCGTCTTCGGCTATCATCCCTTCTCAATTGAAATGGGCGGGTGTCCTGTGCGAAACTCATTATCCAATCACTATTCTCGGACTTCTGGCGACGTCTTGTCATAAACGCCCTTTTCAGTGGGACGGCGTGTGCCTGCGCAATTTCTAAGAAATACCCTTTTTTTCTATTCCGTTCGTTACTTTGTGCAACATGTTCGGGTCAGCTTTCAAATTTATGGATCCTCTAGACGCTATGTTTATTTAGGATTTCTTAAGCGTGTCTAATTTTTATGCAACGCAGTCGGGAACCTATTAGAATACTTTATTTATTAAGGTTTACATTGTTCTTATCTTAAGTGAAACTAATGGCTCAACTGACATGATTTGTTAAAAACATATGTCCTATACTTAACAAACATACAACTGTGAGAAAGTCTTATTTTAATTATTTGAGCATCGTCACAATTAAATTCAATATCGGATAGGTGGATGATTACCACCTCACACTCCCCCAAATAGATTTCGAAACTCTTTATACTATATATATTCTGTTTGGAAATATATTTCCCTACACTCCCTGAATTCCGAAAACTGGTAATCTACCCATGGCTAACTCTATCTACAGTTTCCCACGTCCTTCTGTAAACTCCATGCTACCTGATGCCTTTCGACTCGCCCCATCTCACTGCATACAAAGGATCCTGTTCTACTTTATTATTTGTTTACGTAACACCGGATCAGGTAGACCGCGTTATAATTTCCTATGACTTTAAAACCTCGCCTACTTTCTCGAATCTCTGTGTGGAGGAAATTTGAAATATGCTTTATTTATATCGACCAACGTTATAAACCTTTCTGTGTAAAATGACTGTAAAATATCTGATATTATAGGCGGAGCATCCGTCTCACCGACCATTTTCTTATTCAACTCTCTCACGTCTAATAAGAATCTTATCGACTCGTTCCGTTTCTTATTGATAGTCAATGGACTACAATACGGAGTCGCCTCCTGTTATATGACTCCTAACCTCTCTAATTCCTCTAACTTTTCTTTACCTGTTCCCTATACGCCAAAAGTAACTACGCCTAACGAACGGTGTCTCGTCGGCTAACGTGGTCATACTTGTCAGTCAACCTATCTTATTGGTAAATACTTTACGATACCTTTCCAATAGGTAAGGGACTTAGTAATGCTTATTTTTCGAATCAGCGCAATTTTCTACACTCGTGGTATCATTTGGATGCGTAATACAACGTATAATTTGGGTGTTCTGGTCTAATAACTGGTTAGTAGTGATTGAATCGGACTCTCCCCCAAAACCTTCAACTTTACAATCTACCTAGTGATCATTATACTCTCCCCCAATCCTCTTAACTTCACAATCTTCCTAGTGATCATTCGGCTCTCCCCCAAAGCTTTCAACTTTACGATCTCTCTAGTGATCCTAATAATCTGACCTGTATCTATACGGTTATAGTAACTATCGTAATAGTTTTGCAATATGAAGAGATAGTTCAGGACAATTCACACATCGCCATCTAGCCCTAAGCTAAACCAACTATCTAGTGTGAAGTCTTTGTATTTGATACTTATCTGATAACTAAAATACAACTTAACCATATTTCCTTTGTAAATACATAGGTACTTATTTTACAGATAAAATTACACAAACTAGGAACAAATACTGTACAATATTTGTTTAATTCGGGAATCGAACCCGCAACATTCTGCTTACCCAATGTGTCACAGAGGTCATCAGGAAAAACTAACCCTTATAAAAATCTGATTGTCTCATTTCAATAGGTAACTTACAATTTAACACATATATTATCATGATATAGTTTAGATAAAGTTTAAATCAACACATCTATTTTGTCGCAATCTCAACACTGTGTGATCAATATAATCGAACGATCCAAATTTCTTTTAGTTTGGATATAGATATTCGAATTGAATAACAACTCCCTTGAGTCAATTCTATTAAGGTTTAAAACATCAAAATATTACTGTTGTAAAATTTAAGTACCTATTCCGCTATTGTTAACAAACCATGGGAACAAACTAACTTTCTTTGTACCAAATAATTCTATGAATGCTACAACATCTGCATCTGGAGAAACTCATTGTCAGATACTGTTATTGCTTAACAATCCTTTTAAGACTTTGTCGCTTTAACTAAAGTAATGACTGCCGTAAACCCTTTCACTGTTTCTAACTGAACACGTGCAGATAGTCAATGCTATATAAAACGCTGATCCATTGTCAGGAAATTCATTGTTTCATTGAACAATATAAAACAATTTTAAAACTAAAATTGCCTAATTTTATTTTATGTTCAGCTTCTTTCACTAGGATACACTCGCCAACCGATTTCTTTGGATATTTGATAATGCCTGTTATAAAACAGTGCTCTAAGACAAACTAACCCATTCCTAGACTTTAATCACCATTGTTGGTATCCACTATTAACAATAAATTGTGTTAATCGAACATATCTTTAGCTTACCGTGTTAGAACATCTAACACTCTCCATAACAATAACGGTATGCTAAACCGCCCATGATGAAACTTGATATCTAACTAAAGATAAATGATAGTTAAAATACTTTGAATCATATTTCGATCAAATCGTATATCTTATTATATACGCGATAGAATCTGGTATTTACCTATGATATCTATCAAAACATATTATTTAACACCAATCAAATTAATTACTTGCAATAAAAATGCTAATCAATCCTCCGATTACTACTCTTTCTTCGGAATTCAAATAACCCTTGTACTTGTATAATGGGGATTGGTAAATTATGATAATGTCCTAGACAAAGGTCTCATGGTCTTATGTCTCACACGCACTATTCCACTAACTTGACTACCTGTTGTTATATAAATACGCAACCGCCACTTTGCTATGTACTAGACTACCTTTGGTAGCTTAGGCATTGGTAAATGCCTCCAACGTCAGACATCTCGTCTAATCTCATGAAACATCGTATAGATGTAAGTACAACAACAATTACACGTGCATGTACCTTTATGTTACCATAAATACATAAGGTCATGCCCTCATGGAATATCTTAATATTATGCTATTGATTGATTAACAAAGCCCATTTGTTAGTATTCATTTGTATGTTTGTGTATGTTGTGTAGCACTATGTGATACGCGAAACTTTACTTTGTTAGGCTTTTCCTACTCCCCCCAAATTACACATACCCATGTAAGTCAGGTGAGACTGTGTGGCTTATCCTAGGTTTTTCTGGTCTGTTAGTCCTACCGTCCTATATTATTTCCTAACCTAGTCGTCCTACCTCGCTCTGTACCGTTATCGATCTTTACCTATATAATAATAGATGGCTTCGTTTATTGTCCCGTCTACCTGCTCATATTTACCGACCTTAAGGAACGTCTCCATTTAAAATTCGTCTAGCTGAACCTATCTTCTCTAGATCTAATTAATAATTAGCGCAAAATACCTAGACGAAGTAGAAGAGTGTGTCATATCTCCCAATTGAAATAAATTGAATTTAAAACTGTAATGATGCTCAAATAACACAAGGTCTAATGTTCCGCACGCACAAAACAATATATAACCGGGGACATTTAAGCTTATTTTCTAAGGTACAATTGACATTATACTTGACTATTTAGAATTTATACCTAACTTACTCTTACTACATGTAAACTAATTTAATCCAAGTTATCATTAACGTAATGTATCTTACACAAAGTAGTGAACTATTGTAATCAATGATAAAAAATATATTTTATTTGCTATGTACAATATAAATAATCTTAATGGCTAATTATTCGTTATTCAAATTCTCCACCGTTACTATGCCCAAATACCCTGTAATGAGAGGAAACAAGTTGAATAAAAGAGTAAACCACAATATTTCCTTATTTTCTGTTGTCCCTCACAACAGTTGGATCTCTGAAAAATCACACATGCTGAAAACACCCATGCTCAAATTTAATGGTTTATGAGGATCCATTTTATCTATGTTATGCGTTTTAATACTTCATTAAGTTGTAGTAGCGGTATAATTTTAGTACGTTTCTAGATGGTTGGTCACAGTCAGCAAATTCTGACCCAAAATTAGGCCTGCTGTTATTTTACCATAGCACTATACCTTTCTAGTCTCGAAACTAGGACTGGATTTTGACCCTTGTGATCCTTTGGTTGATGTACATAGTTCTGGTCAAAAGTTATTTCAACATAGTTAAATATTTCTAGCCTCGAAGCCAGAACTGATCGTAGTCCGTCGGTAACCAAATTCATGTCCAACATTAGTCCTGTAGTAAGCTTTCCTTCCAAATGGTTTATATTATAATTTACATGCATATTTAAACTTAAATATGTAGTCCATGCATAATATATCTCCGCTCCTTCCATGTCATCTCATCAGCTCGTCTCCCCCTAGTTAAAGGCATATAATACAATGAAAATAATGGCCATATAATCTTAGTAACACATGGATATTCTAGACACATGTATATAATGCAACAATTTCTCTCCTTTCTCTCCTTCCCGTAGCATCTCTGAAAGCAGATATATTTGACACTCAATATGTAATTCCCTATGTGATTTCCTACGTTGTGTTTTATTTATTTTAGCTCTGACCCAATCGTAACGTTACTCCGGTACGTAGTTGGGATTCTGGTCACTCGGCACCATTTTCTGTAGTGGTACCAGGCCTACCAGCTGTGATCGTCGATTTATTTAATTGGGTATCAATATATTAGCCTTACAAGTATAGGTTTTATAGAGTTGGAGGGTATCGACTGTGCAGTAGATTATCAACTGTAGTAAAATATCTATGTTTCATTAAAATATAATATCTTCTAGTATCTATTCTTTAAGTTAACTTTCGTCAGTACATAGGGCAATAACAAGAACGGATACCTCATCATTTCCCCCTGGGCTTACCTTTGTTGTGATATCTGTGTCTCCTCTTAATTAGCACAAGCGGCATAAATATTCCAACTGGTAAAATCAATATCTCAATTTTATCTATTTAGGTACAGTTATCACGGTAAGCTGACGGTGGACGTGAATAAGTATTTCAAACTTGCATGGTATCCCACCAACAGGACACGACCAACCTCTATAAGTGTTATTAGAGACCCTACTTCCGCCTGAAGCGGTGTTGCAATGCAACATGGGCTAGAACTGACCACCTTTCGCTGAGAAGCGTTTACTATCGACACGTCCCGGGACGTGGATTCATTTTTGAGCCCAGTATACCATGGTTTGTTTTATATTGTATTTGAGATTTCAGAGTTTCAATATGGCCATATTGATTTCGGTGGTCGTTCTTAGGGAGGACGTATAATTGCCGAACACCGGGTTGCTGCCGTGCGATTAGCTTCATATGTACTGACATTTCACGTATAGGACTCCAATCCTAGTGACTCGCATGGTCAATATGCGCGCCGTCTCGGCCTATTTCATCGCCTTGGATGAAAACAAGACGGTACAGCACGCGCATATGTGTCCCTCGGATGCGATCTCACTGTATTTTCAATGTACCTCTCCACCTCTATAAATATTCACCTAATACCTGCTTAGCCTCGCCTAATATTGATCTATTCTGTTTCTAGATAGCGGAACCTACTACCTACATAGCTCTTAAATAGTTACTACCTTCCGTCGTAGACCCGTAGCTCTGCTCTCTCTCCGGCTGTAGGTGTAGCGCTCGTTCAGCCTACCTATCTTTACTACCTAGTAGGTAAAGAGTCTAATAGAAACCAATTGTTATAGTTGATAGATCTGGCTAGTACTAGTGTATGTACTTGTATATGTTATGTATGCGTCCATATAGGTACACCGTCCATGTATATGTTAGGCTCTATCGGTCAACGGAGACTAACGTATCCTTTCTAGAATTGGTTATAGTTGAAAGAGTTATTTGGTGACCTCTGGATTATATGGTTCAGTAGTTCATGAAGTATACTCGGACTATCTTCCCATAAAATGGAAAGTTGCGTTGGGATTACGCGCCTGTACCTGCAGCGTCTGATTCCTACCTAAGAGTGTCAATTAAGCAAAGGTTCTTAAACTTAAACATTAAAACTTCCTGTTTAACTTTTACTAATATTGGTATTTATTCAATATATTTATGTGAACCAAAAGAGAAACTGTGATATTATTTAAATCATAATGTACTAGTTTTAGCACATTATGACTGGATTTTCTGTTCCTAGGCCGCTAAAGCAGAGGTAAAAAACACAAAATCCAAAGAAAAAAAACCTCAGGCCTTCTTATATACTATTAGATTACATAGGATAGTAATTACCTTATACTATATCATTGCACATGCATCTTGAACTACAGGTTGACTAACACAATGACTTTACTTTACTTTAATTTCTTGACATTGCTATTTAACATTGACTGGAGACTCTCCTTCTCTCTCTCTCTCTCTCTCTCAGATAAATTGCTATGTAAATAGCCGTCAATGTATTTCCATATACTGGGACTCTGGTTAGATTAGCGAAAGAAAATGCATTACATTATTTATAATTATCTTGCTTCCATTACAGTAGTCAACCTGTACCCAAATAACAACTGACTTATGCTATTACATTACCAAATACGCCGGCGTAGATCAACACTCATCACTTATTCTACATTAATTACGTTATCTACGAATTATACCATAACTTAAAGACAATTAAACTCTATCATGACTTCGTCCCGCGCTGGACGCTGATATTATATAACACTGCTTCTAAATCGATACAAAACTGCTTCTACTTCTGCCCTCTGATCTGGCCCAAAACCAACTGTGTCCTCCTTTCGTCCTCGATTTTCGTCTTCGGCTATCATCCCTTCTCAATTGAAATGGGCGGGTGTCCTGTGCGAAACTCATTATCCAATCACTATTCTCGGACTTCTGGCGACGTCTTGTCATAAACGCCCTTTTCAGTGGGACGGCGTGTGCCTGCGCAATTTCTAAGAAATACCCTTTTTTTCTATTCCGTTCGTTACTTTGTGCAACATGTTCGGGTCAGCTTTCAAATTTATGGATCCTCTAGACGCTATGTTTATTTAGGATTTCTTAAGCGTGTCTAATTTTTATGCAACGCAGTCGGGAACCTATTAGAATACTTTATTTATTAAGGTTTACATTGTTCTTATCTTAAGTGAAACTAATGGCTCAACTGACATGATTTGTTAAAAACATATGTCCTATACTTAACAAACATACAACTGTGAGAAAGTCTTATTTTAATTATTTGAGCATCGTCACAATTAAATTCAATATCGGATAGGTGGATGATTACCACCTCACATAGTCAAATTCGGAAGAGTTGATGTTGCACTTTTAATTTTGAACTAATTATAAGTTTTTTCTATTGTAATTATAAGCTTCACGACCAGAATAAGTAAAGTGTAAATATCTAAGATTTTAATTCTTTTAAAAATGAAGTTTACTCTACGTTTTTCTCATCAAAATCTGAAAATAGATAGTACTTCGAACATAATAGTATAATAGGAACTATTAAGAGTAAAATATTCAAAAATACCTTAAGGCGCTCTTCCAGTACCTGTGTGCTGCGTGCTTACTGTTATATTTGATCGATGTGCAAAACATTTTAGCATTATTATCCACAAATATAATTCCTAGAGGTCAAAACCTATCATTTGATTCATTTTTAGAAACAAACGTTAACTATTTTTGAATAAAACCCGATAAACGATCTAATAATTTTTTGTTTTCTAACATAATTTTTTTCTAACAATAAATAAAAATATGGTTATTAAACTACAATATCCATTTATATCCAAATAACAAAAAAAGAGTTTTTGATTACTTAGAGTTGCTTAAAACAAAGGTCGATTTTGGTAGCTTTATTAGCACCTGCCCTTAATAAAACATTCTTATTGAAGGTGGTATGGTAATATACAAATACATATTATTATGCCTGTTGCAATAAATACCGAAATAATATGTATTTTTATGTGTCACAGTTCCGGTTTCATTACAATGATGGTTTTTCCTGTACATTGCATCGAATCTTGATGACTTTGCTGCCTTATTTCACATGCACTATCATACCTACCAATGTAAGAATCTTGTTTGCCTTTATTGATATTTTACGTATTTATATGTTGAAAATGTTAACCTTAACGAAACTTCCTCCAGAACTTTCCTTTTCTTATCAAATCAGCGATTTACTTAAACTCCTTTTGATAACAAAAATGGAGGCCGACCCCGTCATTAGCAGATGAAATAACTTCCTTAAGGCGTCTTTTGAATTTAAACAAATGAGGATAAAGTTTAACTGGAGTTTGTACCTGTAGGTGAACGTTTCCGCTACTGTAGCAGGACAATCATCTAACTATACATATAAAATTATTTGTCCTGAATGACTGACTGACGAATCAACGCACAGCCTAAACCGCTGGTGGTAGAGACCTGAAACTTGGAGGGTGTGTTCTTTGTATAACATGACTAAGGGGATGAAAAAGGGGGCAACATTTGTATGGGACAACCAAGGAATCATACTTGGTCAGTTTTCGACTTCTACGCGGACGAAGTCGCGGGCAAAAGCTAGTTTTGTATAAAATCCCTACAGACGATTTTCGAAGCAGTAATAGAGTTTAATTAATGTCATGTTTTTATATACTTATAGAGAAAGAGAAAAAGAATAGAAAAGAATTGACATTTATTATATAGAAGAAAAACAGTCATCAAGAAAGCTCTGAAACGACAAGAGCTACCTACGAGTCTGGATTCTAAAAAAACTTTTCTTAGAGCAGTCCACGTTCTAAGACTCGTAGTTTTTGAAGTTTCAGAGATTTTGTGTTTAGTGTTTTTCTTTTTTAAATACTACAGTAAAAAAGTCGGCTTACGTCTTAAGAAAACATTGATCGTAACCATAACAATGATAATACGTTGTTATGGTTACCTTGTCAATAATGGAACGTGACCGTAACATGACACTTTTTTGTTCGGTGTTCATCGATGTATAAGACGATGGATTTATAAGTAGTATGAACCTTGATGGCCAAATACATTCCTACTTCAAATAAACTTACTTAACCTTTACCCTTTTAGGTTGTGACATCCAGTAGTGCCAATAAATCAAGGAGTCCTCCCAATATAGCCTTGATGCTCTTAAGCCTCTACATTATTTGTGTAAATAAATTATCTATGAGATTTTGTATGACCCTTCAGATAAATTATGCAATTCAAAGTACGTGTTCTCTATATAATTTTTGACGACCCAGTTGGCACAATGTTCACCATGCCGGACTGCCAAACACAGGGTCGCGGGTTCTATTCCCGCCTCAGACAAGTATTTATGCTTACATATTTGGCTGTTGTCTGGTTGTTTCTATGTATTATAAGTATATATTTACAAAAGAAACGTATATCCGCTCTCTAGCACCCATAACACAAGTCTAGTTACTAAGCTTGGGGCTAGATGGCGATGGGTGGAATGTCTTGCAATATTTATTTATTAATTATTTATAATAATTAATAGGCACTTATTTACAAATAAAAGTCAGATTTATAGTTGGCACTGCGTTTCTAATGGAAAGGCAAGCCTAACTAAGCTGTGACTAATTGAAGCAAATAAACCTACTTCATTTTACGTGTCAAGGGCGTCATTTACTAATGAATTAAATATTAATTACAAGCTCTAGTGTAGGCACGTGTATGTATATATCTGATCTGTCTTGTTAAGGCTAAACATTTGTTTGTATAAACAAGAACCCATGCATTTGGAACCACTTATTAGCATTTGGTTTCACTCAAAAAATGCTAGGTCCCCTACACGTTTAGTCCTTTTCGCAGTCCTATTCATTTTACCGAATCGTAATTTTAATGTTTACACTTAGATTGAAATGGTAGGATGGAGGTAGAGTTCCACAAGAATCATAAAGGTATAATTGGATTATGGTCAAATACGGGAATTTCAATGAATTTATAATTAGGTTGATGCATGCCAATTTTATTAATTTAAAATTTACTTTCTACTAGCGGTTCAGCGGGGTAACGCTGCTTGCATATTGTCCAGCTTTGCACCGGGAACGCTGGGGAGGGGTTTGTTCGAATAGGTTTAGTTTTAATTTTTAGATTTTTATTGTTTATATCTCGTATTTAGTTCGTAGTTAATTCCGTGTATTGGTATTTATTTTGAGATTTTTGACCAATAAAATTTCTAGGTATTACAATAATATACGTTTAATACAAAAATAATCGTCTATCGTAGCCTCTTCCCGCAAAAACTACGAAAATAGGCCAAATTTCGGTAAAAAGATCTCAATAACTAGAAGATTTCAAATATAAAAAATATACTACGATAAAATAAAAATATTAAATTGAAAGTTAAGTCATCTCTTTTAAGTAGGACATTTTCTTTTTTAGGTATTCACCCTCCAGGCAGATATTTAAATTTGAATTTATTTTGAAAACGTTATCTATCTCGTTGCCGTATTGGGGTAAACACTCAAAATATGTACATATTAGTACCTACGTCTGAAATTAAAATATCAACAATTAAAATTCCGATGTTCAAAACCTCTAAAATACAATCCTTAATGGTTGGTTTATCTAAATTCAAAATAGTTTAAATTCTAATGTCGATTGATTATTTATCGAAGTTCCTAAAATACAATTTGAAACCATTAGGTAATCATTATTGCAACGGTAAGTGTTTTAAGCGTCAGTGTACGTATAAGAACAGCTAAAATTAAAAAATTCAAATTCCTTAAAATTATAATTTTTTATTTATATTTCAGGACATTCCACACATCGCCATCTAGCCCCAAGCTAAGTAACTAAACTTGTGTTATTGTTGCTAGACAACGGATATACTACTTTTATACTTTTCTTTTGTAAATATATACTTATAATACATAGAAACAACCCACACACAAATATATGAGCATAAATACTTTGTCTGAGGCGGGAATCGAACCTGCAACCCTGTGTTTGGCAGTCAGTAGTGACCATTGTGCCAACTGGGTCGTCATTTAAATTACCTCAATTACAGAGTTATACAACTTTAGTACTGATTTTTACGACATTTTTAGTTACACCTTCGCCATTTAAAAGTTTAACGATAGACTTGTGGCTTTTGCAAAACGAATGGGAATAGATAAAACGCGTTAATCAAAAGCCTATTGATGCAATAAATAAAATCAATCACCAATTTAATTGATTGAAAGCTAATCTAACAAGTACTTAATAAAACACATGGTTCGATAAATTTTGCACAATACCAGTTCAACTTGACCCATTGCATTCGTTATTTATTATCAAATAACTAAAATACTAATTGCTGAATTATGGAAATTTATAATTACACCTGACTTTTGACGAAGAACACTCAATTAGAATAGATCTTTTGTCGATCGATAAATCTGTTTTAAGGTAACATTGTAAGCGAATATGTAACACTAGCGACCGGCTCCGACTTCTCACGGGTAATGTCAGCCAATTTGAACAATATGTTAATTAAGGTGAAAGGGTACCAGCGCTCTCTCCATACAAACGTAGTCGACTGTTTCCTCCCTAGATATGGCAGTTATAGGTTTTATGACACAAAAATATTTGCTCTAGTGTCATTATTCAGGGAGAAAACAGTCGACTGCGTTTGTATGGAGAGAGCCCCCGGTACCCTTTCCTCTTAATTATCCACCTAGACCTTCGCAGAATTAAAAATAGTTTCTTGAAACAAGAAATAATCCTCTCCATAAAGACGTTAAATTCTAACATTGACTAAAAACAAAAAAATATCAGGAACGGGTGGACCCAGCAAGTTGAAATTCATACCAGATACTGAGGTCTATATTAGATGTATAAAAATCAAGGTCCTGAGTCAACACGATAAAAATATATGGGCAAATTTACATTTTTTCTCTACCTACTCCTAATTAATCACTCGCGAGAAACGATTCACCATTTATTTCTAATCGAAGTAATGGTTGACTGTCTTCGATCATATAATATTTCTGTTCGAACAAGCAATTGAATCGAGATTAAATCTTTATCGAACGAGCGTTTTTTATTACAGATCGAGTGAACGGCATACACAAAAGAGATCTTATGAAATTCTGTAAACAAAAAAAACCAGTGCTTTATTACAATTTAGTAATTGAATTGAGTTACAATTTTGTTGGTAACAAAATTGTAATTGTATTACGTTCCTATAATTACATTTTTATCTCTATCACTTTGTACTAGATTCAGTATAATTGACGTAGGCGTAGCTTGTACGCACATTTTCGTTGTATTATATAAGTATTTGGTTTTTGGTTAACCGCTTTCTTAATTTTTTAACGATCCAAACATGTTATGATCTTGAAAAAAATATTTAACAATGTATTTAGAATTTTAGCCCTACGAATTATAGGATTTCGAACTTTTTTACCCGACTGCAAGGTTATGTTTTATGTGCCTATATATGTATGTTTATTTATTTTTTAATAACACTAGCAGCGCTCCGAGGTTTCAGCTGCGTAGCTCCTGACTCCGTGAGAATATCGAAATATAAAATAGCCTTCCTCGAAAAAAGACACAATTTTTTTTTTCAATTCGAACCAATGGTTCCTGAGATTAGCGCGTTCAAACAAACAAACTCTTCAGCTTTATAATATTAGTATAGATTATGTTTTCTGGAAAAATTACATAAGTTTATTGTAGATCCCTAAAATATGTCTATCCATATAAATAACGAATCTCATCAACGAAACTCTGAAACTGTAAGAGCAACGAGTCTAAAAATGGTCATAATAATATCAGTTTAACTTATTCTAGACTAGCAGCTCTCCACGGTTTCACCCTTGTAACTTCCGATTCCGAATTTGTTTCTAAAAGGGTTGGAATTACGTTGCCCCATACAAACTTTGCCATACAAATTCAAATTCTACCCCTTAGGGGTGAAGAAGGGGCTTCACCCCTAAGGGGTAGAATTTCACAAAATCCTTTCTTTTCGGATGCTTACGTCATACAAAGAACATACCCATGTTTCAGGTATCTACTATAAGCGTTTTAGGCTGTGCGTTGATCCGTCAGTCAGTCAGGATAAAGCATTTTATATGTATAGATAGATTTGATAACTTCAGCTTGCAACGTAATAAATGACCTAAGGTATCTATTAAATTTTACTGCACCAGAAGTTTTATTTTATGAGCGATGGTTAAGTACCTATTAACATTACTAAAAATACTTATTGAGCAAAACGAATGAAATAAAAAAATATTGCAGAACATTCCACATATCGCCATCAAGCCCCAAGCTAAGTAACTAGACTTGTGTTATGGGTGCTAGACAACGCATATATTACTTATATACTTTTCTTTTGTAAATATATACTTATAATACATAGAAAAAACCAGACCACAGACAAATATCTAAAGCATAAACACTTGTCTGAGGCGGGAATCGAACCCGCAACCCTGTGTTTGGCAGTCCGGCAATGTGACCATGTGCCAGCTGGGCACAAATTATTGGTAATTGTGTTTTTATAGTCGATTCTTTATAAATAGCTGATGCGTGACACAATTTTTAGCATCAATGGTGTCCTTGATTTTTACTGTTGACCTCTATCTATCTATACATATAAAATGCCTTGTCCTGAATGACTGACTGACTGACGGATCAACGCACAGCCTAAACCACTAATCGTAGAGACCTGAATTTTTGAGGGTGTGTTCTTTGTATGACGTAGGCATCTGATAAGAAAGGATTTTCTGAAATTCTACCCCTAAGGGGGGCAAAGTTTGTATGGGACGTGATTCTTTGTGATTTCGACTTCTGCGCGGACAAAGTCGCGGGCAAAGGCTAGTACTTTTATAAAACTAAGATATTGAAAAAAAATATTGCATTCGTAATGATCTTAAGAAACTTGACATGATAATGCCGCCTACCATAAACTATCAATTAGTAGATGATTACCAACAAATCCAGACTAGTAAATCACGATTATCATTTCTATATTTAAACGCTCGGAGTATTAAAAAGAAAGGCAGACTAGATGAACTTAAATGTGTTCTTAAATCAATACCAACAACCGTACACATAATTCTACTAACTGAAACATGGATAGAAAACGAAAATCAATCATTACGACTGCAGATAGATAACTATACTCATTACTACAACCACAGGACTGATACATCTGGAGGAGGAGTGTCAGCATACATTCACGACGACTTAAAACACCACCAAATTCATTCAACATACCAAGATAGAAACAATTACTTATGGGTACATATAGAAAAATTTGGACTTAGTGTTGGTGTTGTTTATAATCCTGGATATACCAATTTTCAAAATTTCCTTGACGTATACGAAGCACAATTACAGCAGCAAAAGAGAGCGATCGTTTTTGGAGACTTTAACATAGACTTACTAACAAAAAATAATGACTTAAAAAAATACAAACAAACAATCAGTGAAGCAGGCCATAGATTACTGAACAAAGTCAGTAAGAAATACTGCACAAGAGATGGCAAAACAAAGAAATCAATATTGGATCATGTCAGTACTAACCTGAAAGAAAATCACTTCAACGTCGCTATTATAAATTCTTCGATGACAGATCATAAGCAAATTTACTTACAGATGAACAATTTTAAACCACTTCCTAAAAGAAGAATTACCTATGAAGCTACAGATTACAAAAAACTATACACCTTTATTGAAACATCGGGGTTTGAAAACATACATAATAACTACTGTGAACTAGAACAAACACTTATCAGATATATCGAGAAAAGCAAAGCTACAAAAACAAAAACCCTAAATAAACCGCAAGATGATTGGATTAACAGTGACATTATCTCAGGAATACGACAGCGAAACTATTTATGGACCCGACACAAGAAAGATCCGGAAAATGAACAGCTAAAAGAAGACTTTAAGAGAAAGAGGGAAGAGACAAGAAAACTTATACAAAATACGAAGAACTCCTACTACTATAAACTATTTAATAATTCACTGAAAAATCCTAAAGAAACGTGGTCACTTATCAACTATCTATCAAATAATAAAATAAAACAAAGTTGTGCTCCTTCCAAACTTAATGTAAATTCTATATCAATAACTAAAACTGATGAAATTTGTAACGTATTTAACAATTATTTTGCAACTATAGGTCTTGTTTTAGCAAACGAAATACCCATAAAATACCACGACAGCTCTAACAACAATTTTCGATCAATCCATGCCCAAAACACTGGTGAACTGTCTACACTTCATCCCTGTAGCTCTGATGAAATAGATAAAATAATAAAAGAACTTGACCCAAATTCTAGTAGTGGTATAGATGGCATTAATACAAAATCGATAAAATGTTTACGTGTTCTGATATCAAATAGTTTAGCACGATGCTTTAATAGACTCCTAATCGATGGACAATTTCCTGATAGTATGAAAATCGCAAAGGTTACACCGATCCATAAATCGGGATCCAAGACTGATCCAGGAAACTATCGCCCGATATCCGTTCTGCCAGTTCTATCAAAAATTTTTGAAAAAGTTTTATATAACCGGCTGGTAAATTATCTTGATTCAATTAACTTTATCTCGAATCGGCAGTACGGGTTTCGAGCAAAAAGTAACACTACAACTGCTACCATCGATCTCGTAACAAAAATAAGAGATAATATAGATAAAAAGAATCTAGCTTTGGGAGTGTTTATTGACTTAAAAAAAGCTTTTGACACCGTGAGTCATAAACTGCTGTTGGAAAAATTGGGGATTATTGGAATTAGGGGTAGTGCTCACAAAGTACTTCAATCATATCTTACAAATAGATTACAGATAGTAAAAATCGACAATTCTGAGAGTAAAGCGTTGCCAGTCACTTGTGGAGTACCTCAAGGGTCCATTTTGGGACCACTCCTATTTTTAATCTACATAAATCAAATTTCACAAATAGGGTTACACGGTCATATAGGTTTGTATGCGGACGACACTTGTTTATTTTATTTTGGAGTTAATATAAATGATATTATTTTGCAAGCTCAGGAAGATCTTAGTATTCTGTGCGAGTGGTTCCGATATAATCTTCTAACGATAAATATTTCTAAAACCTGTTACATCATTTTTAAGCCCAAAAATAAAGTTATCCCACCGCACAACACACTAACTATTAACAACATCCCTATCGAGCAAAAATCCTGTGAGAAGTACCTTGGATTGAGAATGGATAATTTTCTAACGTGGAACCAACAAATAGATCACACGATGAGCAAACTATCATCACTAACTGGCTCACTTTGTAATATGAGTCGATGCATACCCCAAAAGTTGCGTTACACAATTTATAATTCCCTGGTCAAATCTAATTTATTATACCTAATTGAAATCTGGGGCAATGCTGCCAAAACAAAACTAGAAAAACTACAGAGATTGCAAAATAAAGTCATCAAAATTATATTTAATTATCCCTATTTAACACCAACATTTAAAATCTACAAAGATACAAAATTAATGAACATAAAACAATTATATGTTTATAGCACATGCATTCTGGTCAGGAAAATTATAACTAAAAAAATCCATACCTCAATAACTTTCACTAAAACATCTCAGTTAATAAAACGAAACCTTCGTCATCGGCCTACCTTACTTGTGTTACCGACTGTACGTACTAAACTTGCAAAGAAAAATATAACTTACGAAGGAGTGCAATGTTATAATCAATTACCCACATATATAAAAAATGTTACTTCGTTTGATACTTTTAAGACTCAATTAACAGAATACATATTGGATAAGTATTAGTTATTAGGTATATTAGGCACGTAATCTATACATATAATAAATCTGTAGACATAAAAAAATCAGTAATTGTAAGATATCCAGAAAAAAAAAATACACAGGTCGTCTTAAAATCGTTAGCTGAACACGATAGGGTAGTTTTTAGAATATTATATAATTTAGATAAGGATATATATATATACTTGTATTACCTTGCACACATTGTCTTAAATAGGCATTCGGCGATGTTTATTTAGTTTTTAAGTTAAGCTATGTATTCTCTATTAAGTGACATGTATTTGTCTTTTTGAGAATAAATTCTTTAAACCTTAACTTTACAATTCAGTTGGTGAAACGTAAAGGTTAGAGCATTTCAATGTAATTTAACATTCTTACGAATGAATACTATACGGGTTGATCGGCAATCATATATTAGCAAAAGGTCGACTTCTGTGCACCTAAACAAACAACTTCTGTAATTTTCAGGATTTTTGTAAAAAACATTGAAAATTTTGATGACTTTATGTATATGCGAAAATCAGATGATTTTTTTAAACATAAGCTAATCATACTGAGAGCAGTATTTTTTTTTCAATAAGTATAATCTTAAAGTTAATGACCTCTTCGTGTAAGGAACAGCTGATGTTCAGGTAAACATAACCTCGAAATTTTCAAAAAAATGTTCGAATTTCCAAAAGTCGGAAAAAAATAGTTGTTTTTGTGACAAATGCAAAACAATTTGTGCGAAGTGTGGTTAAAGTAAATTAAAAACAGCGAATGTTTTATGTTCTGTTACACGAAAATGCTTTAGCTTATATATACCCACCTCAAGAATAAGAATTAGGTACATTTCATAGGTAACCGCGCAATAAACCTAAGTAGGCAATTAATGTATGACAAAAAACAGAGAGATTTTCTTTGGCAAATAAAAGTTTTATGAGTATGAATTTATACAAAGCCAGATAAATTAAGTAGGTATATGTACTTAGGTACCTACTTAAATGACTTGTTTTTACCTAATTACTTTATGGTTATTACTAGCTACGCCCTGCAGTTATACTTGCGTTATCTACGATCCTGTAGTAAAGAGCGCATTGCTTCCCGATCTAGTACCGAGATCGTTTGAACGTAGCTTGAGAAAGGACCTAAATTTTTTGAAATTAAGGAGTTATAAGTAGCCTTTTTGAGACGCTTCACAAGATCCGTATAGAATACAAAGGCTTTGGGACCTAACGACCCCAAAGTCTCCTCCCTATCCGGACGAACATCACCATATCAGCCACAGGATTCACTGCTGAACATAGGCCTCCCCCAAAGACTTCCAAAGCGATCGGTCGCATGTTTTCTGCGTCCAACGAATGATCATGAATAAAATAAATTATTGTTTTTTATATAAAATACCGACATATGAATACCTACTTACTTATTTATATTTGAATTATTAAGAGTTATTGCAGGTGACAACACAATAATGTATTCAACAGTTATATAAAACTTGTATTAAGTCATTAGATTATTTATAGCGTGGAATTTATGTTACATTTTCTACTAAATGAAGCTTTTCTAGATATATTTTCCTTTTATATACCTACCTACATCATTCAACTGGGTAATAAGTTTGTATTATAAATACAGAAAAAAAAAGACTAAAAGATTTTCTTACATCTTGAGACCCTATTGAATTCAAACATCATTAACCCAAAAAATCAAGGCAATCTAGCTAATCCAGAGCTGCTAACCGTACTGTTAAAAAAATATTTTTCTTTTTTAACCGACTCCAAAAAAAGGAGGACATTCTTAGTTCTATTGAATACCTACCTATATATTTTTCATGTCTGTTGGGGGACAACTTTTTTGTTTATGGTTTTTTTTTCTTGAACCAAATGTTTGCAACCCTTCTTTTTCATAGCCAATCATGAACAAGTGGTTCATGATTGGCTCATCACCAACATTTAAACAGCTAATCAAATATGTAAACCAAAGGTGTTGGTTTTTAATCAAAATGAATATTTTTATTTATCTTTAAATTTTTTATTTCTTATGTACTTTTCATACATTTTACTACTTATAGAACTTACGTAACAACACATAGTAGGAAAGGTAACGTTCTTGACACTTTTAATTGTCCAAATAAGTTTAAGAAACGTTTTATATAACCATAATAATATAATAAGCCTATGTACATTGTACAATCATCAACAAAATTGAAAGGCATACCGTAAAGTTTTTAAATTACTATTAATTAGTTTAATTAAGGTATTATTTAAATACTTCCATTCATGCAGTACTTCAGCCCTGATTGTGTTGCTAACCTTATTCCAATTTAAGGACTCTACGACGTTACCTATGTTAGTCCCTTTCCCCCTTTTTCCAAAACGAGGTTTAAGGATAGTCCGAGAATCGTGAACACTAAACACTATCCCTATAGATTATATAGGGAACTATAGTCTAATCGCCTTTTGTTAACCACTTCCACTTAGTTGAGTAGTTTGACTACGAGGAAATTTATTCATTTTGGACAAACTAGTTTGACCAGAACGTTTGATCAGCAGGAACGTACCGTCAAAACACTATCCATAAATATTATATATGGAACTATAGTCTAATCGCCTTTTGTTAACCACTTCCACTTAGTTGAGTAGTTTGACTACGAGGAAATTTATTCCTTTTGGAAAAACTAGTTTGACCAGAAAATTTGATTAGTACCGACTAAACACTATATATATATCCCTATAGATTATATAGGGAACTATGGTCTAAACACTATCCCTATAGATTATATAGGGATAGTGTTTAGACTATAGTTCATGAGTAAATCTGGATCTAAATCTAAGGTTTAAATCTACATCTCGGACTATCCTTAAACCTCGATTTGGAATAACCCCATTTAAATATGAGAATTTGGTCGTGTAAATACATTACAATTTTTATGAATAACACGACAGACTACTTAAAACGTTTTCTTACAAGATACAATGTGTATGCAGTAATTTACCGGAGTACAAACCATTTGCTTAGACTTACATACTTTGAAATGATTTTAAAGTAAAGTACACTTAAAATTAAGCCAAGCTTAGTTAAGTTTCTTTTTAGGGTTCCGTACCCAAAGGGTAAAAACGGGACCCTATTACTAAGACTTCACTGTCTGTCTGTCACCAGGCTAATCTCATTAACTGTGGTAGTAAGACAGTTTTTTCACAGATTATGTATTTCTGTTGCCGTAGTACAGAACCTTCGCGCGCGAATCGGACTCGCACTAGGTCGGTTTATTTTTTATTTTTTACTATTAGCTTGGGGCTAAATACAAGATATTGCATTTAGCCCCAAGCTAATTGTATTGTGGGAGCTACAAGCTAATTGTGTTGAGACATCTGATATAACTATACTTAAACACTTTTTTTTTAGAAAATCTGTAATTAAAATACCATCATGCCTCCAAATCTCCTTTTAAGGTTATAGTAAACTTGCCACCGCTTTACTATAGCCCCTGACTTAACGGACTATGACGACTTTGACTGTTTTGAAACACTTTAGGCCCGATTTATAAAAATCAGGTCATAATTTGATGCAAAATATAACTTGACACTGGCTAAATGCACAAGCCGTGCGAAGCCATAATTATTAGAAAAAAAAATACCATCAAAGAGGCCGCGCCAAAGAGGTCTTCAAAGGACCTACACCTACCTTATAAGTCATGCAATTTCTATGCTCTAACTATCATAATTTGATTGGTTAATTTATGATAGTAACGCCCGAATACTCAAACGTTTAGGGGTTCCCTAAATATTTAAGACGCTCCTATCCTATGTAAACATGATACTTAAATGTCAATCGCCACTTAAGATAAGGTCTTTCAGTAATGTTTCTGTCATTGAAACCTTTTTCATACGAGTATTACATAATTGTTTTATCAACTTTTTTTTAGAAAACTATAATTATTCTAATGATGTCACCCAGTAACGAAGGTACCTGATAAAGGTGAATTAATGAATAAAAATAACGTGTACCTAAGTATTTAGTTCTCGTTTATTAAGGTGAAAGGGTATTCAGGTGAAAGGGTCATGACACTTTTTCAACGCTAGTGTCATTATCCAGGGAGAAAACAGTCGACTACGTTTGTGTGGAGAGAGCGCCCGGTACCCTTTCCTTTTTAACTAAGTCACCCTTTTTATAGGGTGTATAATATATGGCATAATTTTTAACCCCCGACGGGGTGTTAAGTTTGACGTGCCTGCGTATGTGTCTGTTTGTGGCATCGTAGCTCCTGAATGGTTGAACCGATTTTGATTTTGTTTCTTTTGTTATTCTTAGCTAATCTAAGTTTATTCGAAATCGGTTCAGCCGTCTAAAAGTTATTATAAAAGTAATCTAAATTCACAGCACATGAAAAAGTTTAAAAACTCTTTTAATTTTCTTTAAAAATGTGTTCGATTTTTGGAAAAATATTTATTTATATCTAAATAGATAATGCACTCTTTTGGGTACCTTACGGAAGCTAATTTTTTATTACGGGATCTGTCGTGTTTATTTTGAGTAAATAAATAATTAATTTACCTTTACGTTTAAAATTGTGAAATTCATGTTATTAAAATATTAGGAAAACTTATTTTGTTATATATTTTTGCCTATCCATTTAAATAAAGTTTTTTTTATTTTTACTTACAGAATTCAGTATATATGCAGCTTAAGAATCGGTCGTATATGGGTATCCCATTCGGTTTTCAATAGCACTATCGCGGAACGTGATAACATAGATACACTGAGACACAGACGAGTGACTTGTAAACGGTAAAGGCTCGACTAACCTCGCAGACACTGCGCGAGCGCAACCTTACATCCTAACCGACTCACGCGTCGAATGACTGACAGAACGTCAGTTTTGCCATATTTTACGCAACTGCATCTGTATGCGTTTTAATTGTTACAAAGTGAATTAGCATTTTAAATTAGCAATTTGCACATTTCATGGCGAATGATAGTGATTGTGCGAATATTATTTGATGAGTTTGTACATTTGTAGGTATGAAAGTTTATTTACAGACCTACCTTTAATTACGTTACCCCTTAACGACCTTGACCGAGCTAAGCTAGTCTGGACTGAATTTTTTTTAGACAATTCATTTGCATTATATTAACCTATTTAATTTCATATAAAATAGTTTTGATCAATTTATCAGCTCGGTGAAGGTCATTCTTAAAGGGATCTTAGACAATTTTTTCATTGTTTTTAATTGCAGCTACATTTTTCCCGCGATTTTGTCCGCTTAGGGTTTGAATTTTCCAAAATCTTTTTTTATCAGGTGCCTAGTTAAAACAGTTATCTAGTAGTAGTATTTTGCCAGATCCGTTCATTGGTTTTAGATGTGCGTTGATAGTTATCAGCCCGACAGTCAGGATTTAAAATTATGTATTTTATATTATTTACAATCAATTAAGGCTATTTATGCTGCCAAACGCACCGCGCCACAAATACCCGTCGCTTGCAACTAACATTGTTGATCGTAACGAATGTGTTTTGTTTTTCTCAAAAGTGCTGAGATGGAATCGTAGGTGAAATCTTTACCAATATTTTGGAGTAATTTGAGAATAAAAGTCCTTGTCATTTTCCTGTACTGTACTGACTTGCCCGACTGTACTTCGTCTTGGACAAAACGTGGTTAGCGATTGGATATAATTTAACGAGTTTGATAGTGAACATGCGTATCAATTAATCAAGGGATCGAATCGTACGTTGAGGTACCAACAAAGTTAAGGGTACTGGGCACTCTCTCCATACAATCGTAGTCGACTGTTTTCTCCCTGGATAATGACACTAGAGCAAATATTTTTCTTGCATTAAACTTATAACTGCCATGACCATGCTCCTGTATTTTTTTTAATCTTAAGTTAGGTATATGATAATTAGAAAATAAAAAAAACTAAAACATAGGGGCATAGTCATGGCAGTTATAAGTTTTATGCAACAAAAATATTTGCTCTAGTGTCATTGTCTAGTGTCATCCAGGGAGAAAACAGTCGACTACGTTTGTATGGAGAGAGCGCCGGTACCCTTTCACCTTAATTGATTAGTTACCTTCTCACAAAACTAATTATGAAGGATTATTTAAAATTTTCAATGTGTTTTTGTTCATATTTTGCAGGTTCAGTTGAAGACATTTTTGAGAAAAATCACTTATTTACTCGTATTCAAATAACCAATTAATCCGTTCAAATAAAAAATCGGCAAAGTAAGAAAATCGGCATAGGAATTCTAATGATTATTTTTTCACTAGGTAATTGAATTACTACAGTGAAACAAAAATAAATAGATTAATAATAAATAAATATTGCAGGACATTCCATACATCGCCATCTAGCCCCAAGTTAAGTAACTAGCCTTGTGTTATGGGTGTTAGACAACGGAAATACTACTTATATACTTTTTTTTTTAATATATACTTATAATACATAGAAACAACCAGACCACAGACAAATATCTAAGCATAAATACTATTCTGAGGCGGGAATCGAACCCGCAACCTTGTGTTTGGCAGTCCGGCATGGTGACCATTGTGCCAAATGGGTCGTCAAAAAGTAAAAAAAAAAAGTAAGAAAATCGATACTCGGCTCCTATATCATAGGAATTCCAATGATTGTTATTTCACTAATTTAAATATAGATAATACTATAGACAAAATTAAATATAGATAAAAAATCATACAATATTTTCGACACACGGGATCGAGATTTGGGTTAGGCACTTTCTCCCCAGTTCGGCCCCGGCCGAACTGGGACTAAGGACCAGATTACGATTGTAAAAATGGTAGGTAATCGTTGACTGGAACCGTAATTCAAGGACCAGATTACGATTGTAGGAAAGATTGTTAGTGGTAAAATGGGACTTTAAATTTTGGAAGTTTCGCGATTTTGAATTTTCACTAAGTAATTTATTTCCTTAAAAATAATTGTGACTTAATAACATTAGTAGGTATGCAGGATTGATCATTATCTGTAAAAATGGTAGTGGGGTTTTTGTGCTAAGGTGCACAAAAAACCCCAAACAAGTTTTGTTTTATGACTTTAGAAAATTGTAACATTTTGCGGAAAATTTTGAAGTTGAGTAAAATCAGCAGATTTTGTTTAAAGGTCATTCACACTTATATAAGTCAATAGAACTTAAAAAATTAGGTTAACTTAAGTTATTAGGTAACAGCTAATTTTCGGCTAATGTATACACTTTATCGGTACCGGTAACAGATCTCATGCAAAAATAGGTTATGAATTTGCTTACGAATGAAGAGAAAAAATAGTGCTATCTCGTAACTCATTCATTATTGATTTCCTATTTCGAAACTGGGTTTCGTGTTAGGAAAACCTCTTGTTAAGAAACTGGTTTCGTACGAAGGGGATTTTTTCTTCTTTGATAACTAGTAACGAACCGCCGGTTTCGTATGCGGCCGAAGGGAAATTTACCCTCAAATATTTCTAAATAATGTTTGTATTTCTAAAAGTCGTAGATCAAAGTTGTTCGTTAAGGTTTACAGAAGTAGGTAGCCCTCAATTTTGCTAATCTATATTATATATAAAATTCTTTGTCCTGAATAACTGACTGACGGATCAACGCATAGCCTAAACCGCTGATTGTAGAGACCTAAAACTTGGAGGGTGTATTCTTCGTGTGATGTAGGCATCCGATAAGAAAGGATTTTTCATAATTTTACTTGTGTTATGGGTGTTTCTCAATCACGTTGTCCCATACAAAGTTTGTATGGGACAACGTGATTGTCCAAGAGGTGATGGTCTAATTTACTTCAAATTTTGCAAAAGCATTCTTTAACAGAAGGAACACGTGTTTCGTATTTTATTAAAATTCATCCCCTAACGGGGTTAAAAAGGGGTAAAAAGTTATTTGGGGGTGGATTGCTTAAGAGTACCATTTTCGACGTCTACGTGGAAAGGCAATGAACGAACGCGGGCAAAAGCCAGTCAACGATTATAATTCTCTATATCTAGACAAAACTAAAAATAAATTCCACAGATAACCTTAATACAATGTAGACATACAAGTATTTAAGTACAAAACTGTGAATACTAAATATACGTACGTAACAAACAATATTCTCACAATTCAGTTTATTGTTATGTTAACTAACGTCAGATAAAGCTTCATTCGACTATAGGTAAATAAAATATTTCAGAGTTAGCCAACTGTGAACATCTGAACATTGTATGTACTCTTTTGTGCTCTTTTAACTACTTAATAAATTAATTGATTATCATAATCATATCAGCCTTTACACGTCCACTGCTGGACATAGGCCTTCCTCATACGACGTAACAAACAAGTAAATAAATAAATTATTGTTTATTTATTATTTATTAGTTCGTTTTGTCCAAGGACAAAAGTCTTCTTTTTATTACATGCCGGACTGCCAGAGACGACCCATTTGGCACAATAGTCACCATGCGGACTGCCAGACACAGGGTTGCGGGTTCGATTCCCGCCTCAGACAAGTATTTATGCTTAGATATTTGTCTGTGGTCTGGCTGTTTCTATGTATTATAAGTATAATTATATTTACAAAAGAAAAGTATATAAGTAGTATATCCGTTATCTAGCACCCTTAACACAAGTCTAGTTACTTAGCTTGGGGCTAGATGGCGATGTGTGGAATGTCCTGAAATATTTATTTATTTTATTCTCCCATACAAATTTCTATAATATAAACATGGTGTTCCTAAGCTCAAATCTCGAGAACAGCTGGACCGATTTCAGTAATTCTTTTTTAGAATATTCCTTAAAGTACGAGGATGGTTCTTATGGAGAGAAAAAAATAAAAAATTGCCTGAAAGTCTAAAAACAACACTTTTCTATACTCCCAATTCCCATACAAACGATTCGTAATAATACTTAAAAGTCAATAAGTTGAAGATTTAGTGGAGAGGTTTCGGGAAGGCAAAACAATTGAGTGACATCAGCTGTATCGTATACATATTGATGTCAAGTGTGGCAGTAGTTGCCAAACTCCACCTAAACGGCTGAACCGATTTGTATGAAATTTTTTGTGTATATTTTTTTTAATTGTATATGGCAAAACAACGTTTGAAAAAAACTAGTTTTTTATAAAAAAAGGTTTAATATAAATAGTTTGATGAACACCTAGCGAAAAGCTATAGGCAATGATTGCATGTATTTGAGGTTTTTACTCGATAGGCACCTATAAGATTTTTAGAAGTATTTTACCCGACGTATTGAAAGGAGGTCAATACGTCGCGTAGGTACCTACCTATTTTTTACCTATATTTTTTCTGCGATTTTTTCATAGACCCAAAATATATCTAGAGATGAAACGGATATCCGGTAACTATCTGGTATCCGGCCTAACCAGCTCAAATTTTAAAGCAGCTGAATACCGGATAGGAAAGGAGTATCTGGCCGGATGCCGGATATCAAATAAATAGTACCCACGACATAAACATTGAAGGCACTTTAATCTTTGTTTAACATAGAATAATTAATTTTTTGTATAAGAACAAAATTATACTCAAACTGTACTAAGGGCAAATTATGATGACTAAATACCAATTTATCTGCGTTAAAAGGTAACAGACGGCTTCGCTTTTCTTCCTATATAAGACATAGAAGAAATTACCCGTGTCCACCCGACCGCTTCACTCGTGTAATAAGGCGATTCGTTAGACGATTGTGAGTAAAGCGATCGGGTATGTTCGACTCGACTATGTTAGGCCGGATATTCGGCTTTAAGGTTGGCCGAATATTCGGTATCCGGATCCGGTCAAACCACTATCCGTTTCATCTCTAAGATGTACCCAAAAAATATTTTGGTACCTAATAGGTCTAAATATACGTATACTAGCTGCGCCCCGCAGTTTCACCCGCGTAAGTCCCGATCCCGTGGGCATATTGGGATAAAAAGTATCCTATGTCCGTCTCCTGGCTCTAAGCTTCCTCCCTACCAATTTTCACCCAAATCTGTTCTGCCGTTCTTGAGTTATAAGTGGTGTAACTAACACGACTTTCTTTTATATATATAGATATTAACAAATATGTATATCGTAAAGAATATAATTGTGTTTTTAATTAAGTCACTAAATCTAGTATAATTATACTTTTACGCGTTATAAAACTGGCATATAACTCCACCCTGGACCTTACAACAACGCCTAGTTTTTGACGCTTAGGAAAATAATTTGTAGAAGCTACTTCATTACTATTGCCGCTCTTAAACTGTGAGGCGAATAGAATATTAGAATACCATTTTTAATTCCAACAAACAATCAAATGTTTCCTCATTAGAATATTTAGTATAGATCAAAATATACCTTAATATCATAACATATGATTTAAGAAACATTTCCTTGAAATTTACCTATCTATCAAAATTAATAAGTATTTTACTAATTAATTTTACTCCAAAATTTGTCTGTTACCCTTATCAAATTGATGTATTTTCTTTAGCTCACGACGTAGCATCATCCATAACTTAACTTACCTATTACATAAGCTTGCCAGAAATTCGAAATTCCAATGAAAGGTTTAATTAATTTAAGAGGCAGGGAGGACTTTAACGCGAGCATTATATCCTGCATAAAGTATAACATGATTTACTTTAGTGACCCGAACTAAAACACTTATATTTGTCTTAATGATACAATAATTCTACTACCGAAATACTGTGCTCAAAACATAATCCAAAAAAGACGGGTTGCACTCCGGGAGTGCCGGCAGAAGTGAAAACTTGATTATTAACGTTGAGCATGTTTGATATTTTGGAATGGTTAGGGAATAATTTTGCACCAACTGCTTTATCAGTATAAAAGTACTATCATTTATGTGGTAGAATACAATATTCATTTATTGCGCTATCGTACACAAACATGACAATTTATATTACATTAAAAATTTAACACTTTAAAACTATAGCTGTCTACTCTCCATCCGTCTTACGCTTTTTCGATCAGCTCACGTGTCCTGACGCGAGTTTAAGATTTTATACCCATTACAGAAAAAGTGCTCAACGCCGCTAAAGAAGTTTTCACTTCAATAATTTTATGCCCGTAGTTCGATTGATAGAACTTCGCGATCGACCCACGGCCAATAAACGATAGAAAATGTATTTTAAAAATGAAAACTTTTGTTAGATTCCTTATTAATCAAACAGTTATAAACTGTTTATATGGATACTAGCTGCGGCCCGCGGTTTCACCCACGTTAGTTCCCGTGGTAATATCGGGGTAGGACGTAGCCTATGTTTTATCCATGACTCCAGTTATCTAAATACTGAGTTTCAAAGGAATCAGTTCAGTGCTTTTTGCGCGAAGGAGTAACAAACTACACACACACACAAACTTTCACATTTATAATATTATAGCTACGCCCCGCGGTTTCACCCGCGTAATAATTTTCTGCGCAACTTCCTTATTTTTTTATTTCATAAGAACTTTCTCCTGATAATAACAAACAGACCAAAAAAGAATTGGCCAAATTGGTCCAGGCGTTGTTGAGTTATGCGCTTACCAACACATTTTGCGATTCATTTTTATATTATAAGAAGATTAGTAGGATAAATATTATCCGAGACTTTCTAATTTGCTTTACAAAAAAATGCGTCGTGCTCATTTCTATGTAGTCTTACATACGACCTGTTGCTAATGTAAGCCTCTTAAATAATGGCAACCAGTATACTTTACTTACCTTAAAAACTTTTTATTTTAATAGGATAAATTTAGTCTATTTCATTCGTTGGTTGGATTAAACATTAATAAAACAACCATAACATCACATATGAACGGCACACGTAAGATTGCACTAATTTTATTATAATTTATTTTCAATAAAATTCTTTATAAACTCTTAACATTCAATCAATTGAAACGGGAGAATGGTCATGCTTAGGATAGACAATCTTCTTCTCGGTATCTTCTTTTCTCTTCTTCAAAGGGCCATGTTTCCATCCTTTAGGGTATCCATACTTGTCGACGTCGTCCCACCATTGCTGTTTGCCGTCACCCCATATGAGGTAAATGAAATTAGTTACTATTAACACAGCGAATACGGTCCAAAATGCTATGCGCCATTGTGCGATTGATTGCTGAAATCATCAAGGAAAATCGAGTAAGAAATTACTACAGGTTGAGCTTTAAATCTAAATAATAGGTGATTCGATTATATATCTATACTTGCAGCACTCCGCGGTTTCACCCGCGTAACTCCCGATCCCGTGAGAATATCGGGATAAAAAGTAGCCTATTTTATTTTCAATGAATTAATATATTTCCTAATACCAAGTTTCATCAAAATAGGTAGAGTAGTTTCAGAGCCTATTCGTTACAAACTAAAAATCTTTCCTCTTTATATAATACAACGGAAGCCCTCAAAGATTAATAATTTTCCCCGCTTTTTCCACATTTCCTACTGATTCTACGCTCCTAATGGTCACACCGTGATGTTATATAGCCTAAAGCCTTTATTGATAAATGTACTATCCAACACAATAATAGTTTTTCAATTTGAATCAGTAGTACTGAGATTAGCGCATTCAAACAAACTCTTCAGCTTTATAATATTAGTATAGACTAACTGAAGCCCGCGGTTTCACCCGCGTAAGTCTCAATCCCGTGGGAGTATCAAAATAAAAAGTCTAGTCTATATCTCTCCTCGATAAATGGTCTATCCAACACAAAAAGATTTTTTCAATTCAAAGCAGTATTTCCTGAGATTAGCGCGTTTAAACAAACAAACAAGCTCTTTAGCTTTATAATATTAGTATAGATTATTCATGACCTTGTACCTTCTATCAATGATTCTATACCATTACTGAATGACATGCTTGACTGTAGCTCAAAGCTGAAGTCGACCAATTTGGGACAGCACTTGGCTTCTTTTTCTCTTTTCTTATTAAGTAAATTTCAAATATCAATTTTTATGTCTCTTTCTTTTGTAACTATGTTTGTCATATATTTCGTCTCAAATAAACCATTCCATTCTTTAATATTGGTTTCAAAGTCATTTAAATTGAATATAAACAAATTGAAAATTCCTCTTTTTAAGGTTAGGTAAAACTTAGCAGAAAAGCGCGACGCGTGGCTAGGAAGACTAAGGCAAACTGACGACGCTTCTACCAGTTTTTATATAGAAGAGAATTTTAACGCTTGACCGAGTTAATTTATAAATTTGAACGATAAAATCTATTCGACTGTGAATTTCCCTATTAGGTACGCGTATCCTTCAACTCGTTGCCGGAACAAAAAAAAATCGTTTTATCTTATCTTCTTTAGTTTAATAATGTCTAACTGCTTAACAAAGTCCTTCCTAATTACTCTGCACCTTTCATGGTTTTGAGTTTTGGATTATCTGATCTTGACTCCTTTATTTTAAATCATCCTGCCATCTCTTTCTTATCAAATAAGGTTTATTTATCTACAAAGATTGAGGTTATTAAATATTCAAGGTATTTTATAATAAGTATTAATTAAACAACATATACCTAAATTGTGATACTACGGAGTACTACAAGGTAACTGTGTAGCAAAGCAACCATTCCTGAATAAGTCTAATACTAATATTTTTAAAGACGTTTATATGTGATCTTTGTACAAAATATACATAAGCATCCAAATGAATAAAGAAAATTTTACTTTGACTTTGAATATTCCTATTTCTAAACAGGCTAAAAGGAACCTATAAAGTACTTATCAGGATAATAACAGTACAGTCAGCTAATACCAAAATACTTCTACTGAGAAGACAGGGAACAGTGGTTTGAAGGAACTAGGAAACAGAATTGCATTTCTACTCACATCAGGCGTCAACAATCCAATCAAATATGGCGTGATGATTCCAGATATAGCTGCAATTCCATTGACGAAAGCTGAACAAGTGCCAGCATAGTTAGGGCCAATATCCATCGCATTGATCTTAACACTGCTATAGAAGCCTCCCATAAACGCCATCGATGCAATAAAAAAGCTCACAGCTGTTAGTCTGTTGCATCCCGAATACGAGGCCAGAATAATAAAAACGGCAGGCACGGAAGACGCTGCGAACGACAAAAAATTGTCCTTAACCGTGACTTATTCGTGATCGAGTTAAATCAATCACCGTATTGTTTGGTCATCAGATAAGGATAAAAGAATAAGGAAAAAGAACAGTTATTGTTTACAAAAGAAAGATCATTGAGTAACGTCAGCTATTAGCGTTTTAGCAGATTGTAAGTAATAAATATTAATTCATTACATATTACACAATATTGATGTATCTGTTTTTAAGATTAATACGAAAAAACATAATATTTCTTACAAAGAGTTGTGTAGATCTTTCTTCCAGTTGTAATACTATGCCACTTTTTTTTGATGCACAAGTCACATAAGCCGGCAAATATGAAGGAACAAACATACATCGCGATGTATGGTAGCGCAGACATTAGTCCAGTCTCCTTTATATTAAACTTAAGAACATCTGAGAAATATTTCGGGAGATCTGTAATCATTGTAAAATATCCCCAATCGTGACCAACCTGAAATATTATAGTAAGATATAAAATACAATATAGATTATGAATACTTAAAAAAGCACGTATCGTGCAATGTTATACCTACTTTACGTTTTCGAATATATAGGTACTATATATTATTATGTATCGCGTAGTAAGGTAGGTAAGGTACCTATATGTCGTAAAAATATTAATCACGATATGCATCATTAAAGATAGATTCATAAAATATCGCAATTCTGAGTGACGACAAAAGATTTTAACTGATTTTCATGTTAATGGTTACATTTTAAGACCATATTTAATTGCTTCAGTAAAATACTCTATTGTAAGAACAATGCTACTTACTGCTGCCATTATGAGTGCCAACAAAGGTGGAGATCTCATTAATGCTTTGAATGGTACAGGATCAAGTTTCTTATGTAATCCTGATGCTACAATGTTTTCGTTTAAATACGTGCGCTCTTTGTCGGATATGAATGGATGGGAATTCGGAGTGCTGTAGCAAAGTAGAACCTAAAACAACATACAAATAAGGTTGTATCTATGTTCCAGAATGAGAATAGGAAATCAATGAAACATTTTTCTTAAGCTACTCACCCAAAATATAAACCAAATGACACCAAGCCCACCAAAGAAATAGAATACATTAGCCCAATCCCCTCCGTCAGCTAAAATTAATCCCGATAAAGCAGGACCTAGAATATTTCCAATGTTTGCTCCACCAAATATCATGGCTCCAATTCTAGATCTTTCTGTGGGTGGAACCCATCTTGCCATGAGGAGTACAAAGGCTGGTGTAACGGGCCCCTAAAAAAATGTTTTTATTTTTGACTATAAATTCCACTAATTAGTGCCAACAAGGTAACTACTGTTATTGGTCCATTTTGTGGTAAAATCGCTATTATGGCTGATTCTCTAAATTTAAAAAATAAACGTATTTACCTCACCAAAACCCTGAATTACTCTAATGATAAATAGTCCAGTCGCTCCACCCAAAGTGACCGCTAATGGTGTCAAAATAGTAGCTATAGACGTAGCTAAGAGACCGAGTCCAAGTGTCCACTTTCCTCCAAACTTCTCCGCAAGTATACCTCCAGGAAGATGCGTGATGACGTAACCATAGTAGAATGCACTTAAAAGAAACCCTTGCGTCGCTTCATTCCAATCATACTTTTCTCGACCCTGATATGTAAAAAAATAATTCATTTAAATTTGTATCGCCAATTATTCATGACAAGTATAAAGTTTAAAATTTAGATATATATCCTACTTCCTACTATCCTACTAATATTATAAATGTGAAAGTTTATGTTTTACTTCTTCATGCAAAAACTACTGGACCGATTGCGATAAAACTCGGTATATAGATAGATGGAGACCTTGATTAACACATAGGTTACTTTTTATCTTGATATTCTCACGGGATCTGGACTTACGCGGGTGAAACTGCGGGGCGCAGCTCGTAATGAAATATGAATCAAAACGTACTAAGTCACTATTATAGGTCACAGTTACGCGCAAAAAATGAATACGTTTCTCTGGTTTCGTCATATAAGTTGAGCAGATTTTTTCTGATTGTTAAATTATCTTTTACCTCAAAAACTACAGGTGGTGTGGTAGTTTCAATCATCACTGTAGAATTTTGTCTAGTTGATATATCAGGACATGTTTCTCCTACAATATGAGGCTCTGATTCTGGGTTAAGCACCATTTGTGTAATAGCCATGCTTAAACAAACTCTCATTGTGAAGGAATTTGCCAACGCAAACAAACCTAAGAGTCCGAGAACGTATCTCTGGGGTATTATCATAGCTGAAAAACATATAATGTACATAGATAAATAAATAACTCTATTTGTACAACGCAGGAAGGAACATGGACATAAGACATCATAAAATGTGTTAATTTTTACATATATTATGGTGTTTTAGCTTTTACTTTCTATGTTAATTGGAAAACGAAAAAAATCAAGACATGGGGCATAGTCATGGCAGTTATAGGTTTTATGTAACAAAAATATGACAGACGACTACGTTTGTATGGAGGGAGCGCTGGTTTCCTCTTTATAGGTTTATTTATAGAATGAAGTCACAACAAACATGAGAGCGGAAAAA
Organism: Idaea straminata; assembly: GCA_951213275.1. Lineage (NCBI taxonomy): Eukaryota > Metazoa > Arthropoda > Insecta > Lepidoptera > Geometridae > Idaea > Idaea straminata. The sequence goes on from OX577856.1 coordinate 9,253,941, forward strand.
GGACTGAAGAAGATCTTAATTGGATTTCAGATTCGTCCAAAAGATTTTTATGTTTTAAATGCTAAATTCTATCAAAATTAAATTAATAATTCTACCAAAATTAAAATAATACTATGTTATTAAATTTTCACTAATATGTTTTTAAACAGATGACTAAGAATAATGTAAAAAGTTAATCTTACCCCTGTTCAGAATTAACCTCCATCCTGTGAGCGTCATTTTACAGCCTTCTCATAGAATAAAGTTTCCAACTTGGGTTTTCTCACAAACACCTTTTCTAAGTTTATTCCATGTCTTTCACTATCTTGAATATTTAGTACACAAACTTGCATACCTTGCCCGTGCCGTGTATATCTTGGTTTAACACCTTATGCCTTATGTTAAGATAAAATGCTCTTCAAAAGTATTTTTCTCGTATCGACGTACCGTACTCTCACTTTGATAAGTATAGTTATAATATGTTTCCAACAAAAATACCGCTATATTTGTGAAGACTTCATTTTTAACAACGGAATTTTTGTTGGAACAAAGTTTTTCAATTATTAGGCAGGTAAGTTACCTAACGCTATCAGTATTACAAATGAGTATTTTATTTAAACGAACCTGAGAACCGTTATCTTAGTTTTAGACATTTCTTGAAACTATAGCAAAAGACCCATAGCTTTAAGAAGTGACATAAGTCTTATCCATCGATACGAATCTTTCACGATAAGTTTGAATGAAAATGCATCACACACTTTAGAAAGGTACATACTGTGTGTGGTTTTGGGTATAAAAATTCAAATTAGGGTCAAAAAATTACTCACAAGGAACTCAAATGATTTTAAACCCATTTTATCGTAATCGAAAAAAAAGTATTTTTTTCTTATTAGGTATAAATAACCTATTTATGACAGTTATAAATCATTTCGCCAGATTATATTATAGTAGACTTAAGAATGTTATTAATCAATTACTAAAACTAATTAGACTTTTTCGTTTATGAATGATCCGTCAATGATTGCAAAATTCAATTCAATTTGAATTCATTAGGATAGTTCCTAAGCCTAGTTTTTGGTAGGTAGTTCCTAACGGTAATATAGTTTTTAGTAGTTGTGAAATTATTTACAAAATAAAGTAACAATTCGATTTCCCAATGGTCACCTTTAGAAAATCGAAAAATAAATTGATTTTCTTAGGAATCCATTTAACATTCACCTTAAGACGAGGTGGTAAGACAGTTTGATACTTTGATGTTTTATTTTTAAACAATATTATTTCAGATAAACAAAATATGAATAGGGTGGTTTTTGGTTTTGGTGAATAATAATGTGAAATATTGAGTAGCTATCATTTAATATGCAAAAATAAAATTACTATGAAACAATTCATAATAATAACTTTGATATATTTCTGAAAATTAGATGGGTACAGTCGGAATACCATTTAGCTGAACCCCACGTGACCCAGAGCTCACTCGCACATCTGTTAAAAATGTAGTATATATATATTTTGTTATTTTTTATATTGGCACAATAGTAACCATGCCGGACTGCCAAACACAGGGTTGCGGGTTCGATTTCCACCTTAGACAAGTAGGTATTTATGTTTAGATATTTGTCTTTGGTCTGGTTGTTTCTATGTATTTTAAGTATATATTTACAAAAGAAAAGTACATAAGTAGTATATCCGTTATCTAGCACCCATAATACAAGTCTAGTTTATTTATTTATTATATTTATTTTATTTTATTGTATATTGTTAAAAAAAAACAGAATCAGGTAACATTATTTTACAATCTTACAGATGTGCGAGTGAGCTCTGGGTCTCGTGGGATTCAGCTAATTCGTATTCCGACTGTACCTTAGTACCTACAAGTAATGTAAATCTACTAACATACCTATATAGGCAAGTATATTTTTCAATTTGGTATCATGACGGTAAATACTAAAAACTACGTTACTTGACTACCACAATATATTAAAAAACCGTGGCGGTTGCGAGAGTACGTTACGATAAATTAAAAAATATATATTCTAAATTGTATGATAGTATTATTTCTTAATTATAATGTAGTAGACATTCTGTAGTATATTTAGTATCAACACTGCATTCGTGCGAAGCCGGGGTGGGTCTCTAGTTTAGAGTAAAATTACGGAATGTAGTTCATTCCCTCACCAGTGGCTTTAAGATACCTGAACCTTTATTATTAGTTAAAAAATATAAAGTATAGAAAAATATCCTGATCGGTATTTAATTACTATTATATTTTAAGATAAACTGATAGCCTGATAGCCTCTTTTTTAATTAGCTCAAAAGTATTTATCGTTTACATTTGTAAAATGTTCTGTAAAAAAATCAGCTATCAATGTTCATGATATACATCCTGGTGACTGACAGACGGACAGACGGACGGACGGAGGGTCCCGTTTTTACCCTTTGGTACGGGAAAAAACTAACAAAAAAAAACTAAATTAGAATCTCCCTTCGGGAGCTACGATGCCACAGACAGACACACACACACAGAGAGAGAGAGACATGTCAAACTTATAACACCCCGTCGTTTTTGCGTCGGGTGTTAAGAATTATACAAAAAATAATAAAACGCAAAACCAAAACAATACGCTCTTTTTTGCAGTCGGTTATAAAGAAAAATTGTTTCACTCCAATATATATTATTATTAAGAGTTTCAGCTTAGGTAGGTACTTATACTTTATGACTCTGTTGTTATCTATTAAATCACATGTTTAGTTGAGACTGACAATCTTTAAGATAAGTAGATTGTAATGTATCTTAACACAACATGACATGGGCATTAAAAGCAAGTATATACTGCTGGCTAAACAATTCACTGTTACAGAGGCTTAAGAGGAAAGGGTACCGGGGGCTCTCTCCATACAAACGTAGTCGACTATTTTTGTTGCATAATACTTATAACTGCCATGACCATATTGACCTCCTATGCTCCTATGTTTAGTTTTTTGTTTTTATATCTTAATTTCTATGATTATTAGAAACTGAAAAAAACTAGAACATAGGGGCATAGTCATGTCAGTTATAGTTTTTATCGCACAAAAATATTTGTGCTAGTGTCGTTATCCAGGGAGGAAACAGTCGACTACTTTTGTATGGAGAGAGCGCCGGTATCCTTTCACCTTAAAATGTACCGATGCGTTACACACGTTTTTTTTATAATTTGGTAGATACTTATTACATTGACTTACTGACGACTATTAAAGGTCGCTGCATTCGTAACGTGATTTTTCTCGTGCCGGACGGGACGCGATATTTTTATACGAAACGATATCAAAAAATCGTCCTGTCCCAAAAATCACGTTGCGTATGTAACTCTTTATGAACTTAGTTTTGTGCTGTCTCAAATAAGTGTTTTTTTTCTTTCTTTCTAAATACAGGCCCATAAATAAATACCTTTCTGACTAACATACATACATCCCTATATACACGGTGTAACAAGAGGGGTGGATCATCGGTTACTGGGAGGTGAGGGACCTCAGTGCTTATCGATTTAACCCCCCTGTATGTTCTGCAATATTTATTGGTTCAAAAGTTATTTGGAGTTCAGTGAAATTTTAGCAACCTTGTATATAAAATTCTAGTGTCGCGGTGTTAGTTACCTATGTCCAACCTAAACGGCTAAACCCATTTGTATGAAATTTATTGTATTTACTGATACACTAACATTTCGCTTAATTCACACTGTGCCTCAGTGCGCTCTGGGTGCAAAATCGTCGACCCAGTTGGCACAATGGTCACCATGCCGGACTGCCAAACACAGGGTTGCGGGTTCGATTCCCGCCTCAGACAAGTATTTATGCTTAGATATTTGTCTGTGGTCTGGTTGTTTCTATGTATTATAAGTATATATTTACAAAAGAAAAGTATATAAGTGGTATACCCGTTGTCTAGCACCCATAACACAAGTCTAGTTACTTAGCTTAGGGTTAGATGGCGATGTGTGGAATGTCCTGCAATATTTATATATTTTTTTCTCTACATGTATTTTATCTCTAGTGAGGATCTCAAACAGCTATCTGTAATTTTCCAGTTAGATTAAGTTTCAAACTTTATATAATAAATACTGTTTATTATCATTGTTGTCGATCCGAGAGATAGTATTAATATTCTTACATTAGATTAGATATAACTTACTGTGGACTGGCGAAGTGAGAAAGTACTACGAGTGCAATAAAAGCATAATATTATTATTTGTGTTTGAAGATCTGGCCCAACTATGACGCATCTAAAGCATCTCAGGAATCTTCAAAAAGTTAATACTTCATTAAATAATAATAACTAAGTATCTACAAATCATAAGATACCATCATAAAAAATAAGAACATCCATAAAAAAAATACATGCAACCGAATTGAGAACCTCCTCCTTTTTTTGAAGTCGGTTAAAAATGTAACCTTAGCGTTGTTAAAAAATAATATAATTAAACAAAACAATAGGTTGCTAAACAAGTCGGGCCAAAATTATCGAAACACTAGAAATCCCCCAAGTCATGGTCCCCAGCATACTGATTTGTTGAGACAGGAACCTACCACTCTGCGCTCACCCGAAGCTTCAACTACGCGATAAAGCTGCTGATACACTTCTTAGCACAGGATCCCTAAGAACAAATCATCTCAAACCCCACAGGCATAATCGTGTGGGTAATATACTTACGAACTTTGAACAGCTCAGAATATGGTGAGTAAATTATGATGTACAATTCAGTATGTGCTCATATTCAACCGAATCTCGGTGTGCAAATGGCTAGACTAAAAATAAATGACTTTATACAGAATCGTCCCACACTAAGGACCTACCGTGCTCCCAGAGCATGAGCGACAATCCTGTTTATTGAATGTACATAAGAAAGCTAGCAGATTCTTGAATTATTAGGGTCACTAATTCAAGAATCCAATCTGTTTTTAATTAAGAATGCTAGCAGATTCTTGAACTATTAGGGTCACTAATTTAAGAATTCAATCTGTATATTGAAAGTAATTAAGATTGCTAGCAGATTCTTGAATTATTAGGGTCACTAATTCAAGAATCCAATCTATTTATTGAATGTAATAATGAGTGCTAGCAGGTTCTTGAATTATTAGGGTCACTAATTCAAGAATTCAATCCAACAATCTGCCATTCATCGATTAAAGGCATAATTTGATTCATAGCCACTTTGACGAACATTTTCTCTGTTTAGTCACGTTTTTTACGATTGTTGATTTTTGCCCTCTCTGAAGATGACATAAACAGAGAAACAGAGGTGTAGAGGTCGGTATTAAATTCTAGGTATTTCATTAATAGGTAGGTATGTTCCTATCAACATCTTACGAAGAAGATTGACAGGTTCCATGACATAAATTGCACTTCTAAGTACAAAAGACGTAAGAAGATTAGATAAAGAAATAAATGACAGATTTTCGATAGTAGGCACCTACCTACATAACATTTTGATAGAGGCCTGAGATGTTTTAGTAGGTACCTATGTCAAGGACAAAGATAAACTGTACTTAGCATCTAAAAGTCGACACAAGAAACGTTAGTATAACAGACATTGTATGGAGCGATAGACCAAATGGACTCATCCTCCTCTCCTCTCCTCGCCTCTTCTCCTCTCTTCTTCTCTTTTCTCTTCTTTAGTCCCTTTGCTCATGCGTTATGACCGCTTCGACCGTCTATAGAATCGAAGTTTTGGAACTGGTTCCGTACAAAGCTTTTAATTTACTTGTATGGAACTGGTTCCGATCGAGGATTTTAATTTCCTTGTATTGAACTGGGTTCCGATGAAGTGATTATTGAATCCGTTCGGCCGTTTATAGAACTAGATTTTGATATGACTGAAGAACTTTATATTACCTCTCTCCCACTTGTATATTGTTGCTTTAAATGCGCTACATCTTGTCACCAGGCTTCACATTTTCCTATCCAAAAAACTAGGCATTATGGAGTTTCTAGCTGCGTCCCGCGGTTTCACCCGCGTAAGTCCTGATTCCGTGAGAATATCGGAATAAAAAGTCTCCAGCTATCTACATACCGAGTTTCATCGCAATCGGTTTAGTGGTTTTAGCTGGAAGGAGTAACAAACATACACACACAAACTTTCACATTTATAATATTAGTAGAATACTTAATAATAAAAACCATTTTAAATTTAATTTAAAGGTTGCTCAAATTAAATGTCTCGAAAAGAATTAAAGTTTCATTTATTATTTTGTTATTTTGCTAGGCTCTAGGTACAAACCAAAATTTTAAATTATATTTTACTAACAGCGCTCCTCGGTACCACCCGCGTAACTCCCGACCCCGGGGGAATATCGAGATAATGAGGAGCCTATGTTGCTCTCAATGAATCAATGTATCCTCTGTACCAAGTTTTATCAAAATCGATCTAGAAGTTTCGGAGCCTTTTTGTTACAAACGTACTCTTTATAGATAGATAGATAAGTCGTTTTTTCAGGTAACAGCCTTATAAATAAGTAGAGACCCATATAAAATAGATACCTTACAGTGTAAGATACATGTAGATAATATTTTATTATATTTAGGGTTTTCTGTTGTCGATCTCGCCTCCCTATAGCGTATAATATCTTAGATTTACTCGTAGGTAGGCATTTGGTAATAAAAACTTCAAAATAAAATCAATAAATACTTTAATCTCATAACATAAATTAAATTACTTTTAACCTACTTAAATTTTACAGTCATTGTGTTTGGTTAGCCTCCTTGCTTTTCGCTTTTTCCGTGTCTTCAGCTTTCGTTGGCAAAGGTCCGTGTTTCCAACCTGATGGGTAGCCATGTTTTTTGACATCATCCCACCATTCTTGGTCACCTTTCGCGAACAAAATGTAAATAACGTTGGTCACGACTAAAACGCCGAGGCAGACCCAGAAAGCTACTCGCCATTGTTTTAGTGTAGACTGCAAACAAAAAATAAAATGGTTAGAAAACCACAAAGGAACGTCAACAATCAAGATAGCAATCTATACATATAAAATTCTTTGTCCTGAATGACTGACTGACGGATCAACGCACAGCCTAAACCACTGATGTTTCTGATATGTGTTCTTTGTATGACGTAGGCATCCGATAAGAAAGGATTTTCCGAAATTTTACCCCTTAGGGGTGAAAAAGGGGGGAAAGCTTGTATGGGACAACGTGATTGATGGGTCCGTTTTCGACTTTTAAGGGGACGAAGTCGTGGGTAAAAGCTAGTTACTTATAAACTTCAACGAGAAATATATGGAAACAGTTTATTACTAACTTTATATTGGTGTCGTATAAGATAGGTAAATGTGCGATCCCGGACTAAGAAATTGATACTAAGTAGGATATCCCGTGAAACATTGTACGGTATAATTGAGCAGATCTTCTAAAGATTGTGGCACAAATGTGTCAAAGTGTGGATCAAGAAAGAATAAAGTGCAGTTTTTCATAAACTTACATCTGGAGTCAGAAGCCCAATCAAATAAGGTGATATGATAGCTGAGATGGCCGCAATTCCATTGACCAAAGCTGTCGTGGTTCCAGCATAATTTGGTGTGATGTCCAGAGGATTGATTTTCATTCCACTGTAATAGGCTCCCATTAGAGTCATGGCGAAGACAAACCAGAATACGGCCAGGGTGGTGTCACAGCCAGAGTAGGAGGCTAATAGAATGCAGATACCAGGACCCGTAGCAGCTGGAAAAATGTTTTGAAATATTAATCAAAATATCTTAAGGGCAGGTGCTAATAAAGCTACCAAAATCGACCTTTGTTTTAAGCAACTCTACGTAATCAAATACTCTTTTTTTGTTATTTGGATATAAATGGATATTGTAGTTTAATAACCATATTTTTGTTTATTGTGGTTGAAAACATGATATCAACAACATCGTTCAATAAAAAAAATGTTAGAAAACAGAGAATTATTAGATCGTTTATCGGGTTTTATTCAAAAATAGTTTCTAAAAATGAATCAAATGATAGGTTTTGACCTCTAGGAACTATGTTTGTGGATAATAATGCTAAAATGTTTTGCATATCGATCAAATATAACAGTTAGCACGCAGCACGCTACGTTTTTGAGAGCGGGGGCTAAGGTAATGTGAATACCTACACACGGTACTGGAAGAGTGCCTTAAGCAATTATTTCTGAAACTAGGCCAATATTCGAGCTCTAACAGTGGGATGAAGTTATAAGTGCCGACAATATTGTGTTTTAACCTCCTTTAATACCATGGGGATATCCAGAAACCCGTTTTAGGGCTAATTGACTACCCAATTAAGGAACTCCATATCAATTTCACTTGGATTTGTTTCCAGGTAAAGATTATGTAGAGTTTTATACAGCAGATTTATTATTATCAGTCATAACAAACTAGTAATTAAACGCTTAATTAGTGTTTTCCTAACAAATAACAACCGATTAAGCCTTGCTGTTATTTCTTGAATAAGTAATTGAATGTTAGGTATTTACATTTTTTACGCAAACTCTGTTGAAATTGTTATCAGATAGTGCCATTTGTTGCAGTATAATAAAATATTGTGGTACAACAGTAGTCTCATATTAACAAAATAATATAATATTTGTGTTTGTTTTGCAAAGATTTACTAATAGGGAAAGTTTGTTTCTTTACTTTAATAAAGGAAGAATAATTTAAAATTTGGAAGTGACCGTATTGTTTTCCTAGTAATAAAATTGTTCAGGACACATCGCATTGCACCTATTACACAGAGACCTGAAAGAATGTTCGTCATGCCAGTACTTTTAAATAAAAAGGAACTTACCAATGGTTGTGTAAATTTTTCTAGCATTAGTAATAGTATGGTATCCTTTCTTGATACAAAAGTCGCAGATGAACCCAAAGACGAACGACGCTAGCCACATAAACACGTAGGGCAAGGCGGACAATGTACCCGTAGATTTAATATTGAACTTCAATACGTCTGTCATGTACTTTGGTAAGTCTGTAACCATTGTGAAGTATCCCCAATCGTGACCAATCTAAACGCAAAAATAAAGTTTGAAGTTTAAAAACAATATAAAATAAATGTCACCAAATATAGGCATAATTTAAATCTCGTTCTTTATTATGATTATAATTATTTGATATGTTGAGAGTATTCTTATTTCATAAGAAAATAAACAAATAAATTGTTTTACAGATTGTCAATATAACAAATTTTATCTAAGTACCTAGTTTTTCCTATTTTTGTCACAAGTCTGGCAAAATTTGCTTTCATCTGTCGGTATGTTTGTATGTTGGTACTTCTCTACAGGACGTATTTTACAACCAATTTGGATGAAACTTGGTATACAGGTCTAACGATATTCTAGAATTTTTCGTCATCGAAGATTTTTGACTGGACTTCCCCCAAAAAAGATCAAAAAGGGGGCTACTAAATATCTCCATCAAATAGATCCAATTTCAATGTTTTTTTATTACTAGGAAGATGGTAAGTTTCAGTTGATTAATAAAACAATTTCATTAAATAGGGTATATTTCTACCCTATCTACTGTTTCAATACTTTTACTTCATCATTGTCCTCTTCATCTATGTAAGATGTTTTAAGCAGCATCCTTTCTTAATGTATGACACTTAAGCACGTCGCTAGTAAGCCCGATGCGAGAGCCACAGCACCTACCACATATGTCACATGTAAATTGTGTCCCCAAAGATGTTGGGGGCAGAGCAGCACGTGGGTGACGCAGCTCGCGCCTGTAAGCTAGTTGCTCGAACCAACCAAGTGGTAAGTGACGAGGTGATTTTTACTTACACCAGCAATAATAAGAGCCCACAGTGGTATAGATCGACCCAAAGCCCTCCAGGGTGTAGGGTCAAGGTCTTGTTTCTTGCTGTGAATGAGGGAATCGACATTCTGGTTTAAGAAAGCCTTTTCCTTGTCCGATATATACGGATGCGTGTTTGGTGTACTGAAGCAGAGCACCGTCTAAAATCATAAAAAATAATAACTAGTGACAGTGCGCTTAATGTTTACTCGGCCTATCCATACTTCGGAAGGTAACGTTACCCCTTGGGTAACGCTCCTACAGGACTTTTAAGAACGACCTTCATCAAACTAGTTAATGGATAAAAAATATTTTGTGTCAAATCAAATAGGTCAATAAATATATTGCAGATGGGTTGTCTACAAAAATTCAGTCGAGAACATGATTAATTATTTAATTTAATTAGATAATTAAATATTTTTCATCCATTAAATAGCTCGATAATCTTAAAAGGATCTTAGATTAGTAAACGTTATTCGTGAAAACTCTAACAATAAGCGAGCTATACACCATCATACGAGAAGAATAACCTAGAACGCCCCGAAGATGAACGTATTTCTCGTAAGGTATGACATGATCAGATTCTAATTTAATCTAAAAAAGTCAGAAATTAATCAATAACCAAATTTTAAGACGAGCTAGCCAGAGGTTTGTGCCATGAAATAAAGGCGCCTGAAAACGTAAGTAACCCCACAATGTCACATTGTAGTGACACAAACAAAACTTCCAAATGCAATTAAAGGCAAAAATTACTCACCCATAATATGAACCAAACTATCCCAAGACCTCCAAACACGTAAAACACATTTTCCCAGCTACCTTCATGCATAATCAGACCAGAAAACACAGATCCTGCTATGTTTCCTATTTGGGCTCCACCGAAAACAATGGCTCCCATTCGCGCTCTCTCAGCTTTTGGAGCCCATTTTGATAACATTGCCATTAGGCCTGGCATTGTTGGACCCTAAAAAAAGGATATAAAAAACCGAGATTAAAATGTGTATTTTGCCGATTAGGAAACGTCTCCTTTGTAAATAACTACGTACCTAGATAAAAAAACTATCTACTTTTTTGTAATAGTCATTACTTAAATTGAACAAACGAAGGCGTTTCCACATATTTATTTCATATTATTTGTTCAAGATAAAGTGACAAAGAATTCCGTTATTATCAAGTAAAACTCTTAGGTTCTTCTGTTTTTGAACTAAATACCTACATTTTGTATGTATTTATATACAAATTTAAATAAAAACAAATTCTGCGTTTCACATTCGAGCAAATAGCTACTTTCTTAAAATGAAATTTCTCAGTTGTTAACGTTAACTTCTGGACTTCTCTTCTTTTATTATAAATCTAATAACATTCTAGCATTTACCCTCTCAACTTAGTCAAATATAAAACCATTTTTAATGATAACAATATTTTATTTACTTACTTCACCCAAACCCTCTACAACTCGAAGGACAAATAGAGCCCATGCACCTCCAGTTTTGACAACAATTGGTGTTATAAACGTACACACCGCAGTCGATAGAAGTCCCAAACCAAGAACCCATTTGCCACCAAATCTTTCAGCCAGCATACCACCAGGTATATGTGTAAATACATATCCATAGTAGAATGAACCAAGCAAAATTCCTTGGGTTACTTCACTCCATTCGAAAAGCTGTAAAAAAGCAAACAATTTTTATATTATTATGTGATTCGATGGTCTATATCCTAGAGCTGGGGCTCCCAAACTTATTTTGTCTACTGCTCACTTTGAGAACAAATTATTTTTTAGCTCCCCCATTTTTTCACCTACTTAAAAATCACTATAAATTAAATTAAATTAATTATTGTGAGCTATATTAGCGGAGATTACACATTAATTCTAAACTTTTACTATAACCCGCCAGAGTTACTTCGATTTAAGTCTATGTCTAACTATGTATAACACCAACTTTTCTATGGAATTTATCACAGCTGTTATTTACTACCTTATAAATAAAAACGTGACTAACTAACTGACTGTCTAACTAACACATAGTTCAAGCCAATGGACAATCGAGCTAAGGCTTACAGATAGGTATCTAGTTGTAATGACGTAGGCATCCGCTAAGAAAAGATTAGAAAAATTCAACCCCCACGCGGACAAAATCGCGGATAAAAAGCTGGATAAAAATTAAATACCTTAAACAGCATTAAAAACTTTACTTTCCGTATAGATTTTTATTTTATAACATTCTTTCTTTTGTTTTTAAATACTTTAACGAAGTAAACTTTGCATAACAATTTTTACGAGCTTCAATAAAAGTCTGTTTATGTTATCTTTAAAAAATGCTACTTAATCTACCGTAACACGTGAAAATACTGAAATTTCATTGTACCAAAGTCGTGCAAAAAGATAACGATGTACTTACAGATTTATAACTTAAAACTATATTTTAAAGAATGTTATTAATTATTATATTAATATTATCTATACTAATATTATAAAGCTGAAATAAAGTTTGTTTGTTTGAACGCGCTAATCTCAGGAACTACTAGTTCGAATTGAAAAATTGACTGAGATCTGAGATCAGCGCGTTCAAACAAACAACGGAAGCCCTCAAAAATGAATATTTTTTTCCCGTTTTTTCCACAATTCCCACTGATTCTTTGCTCCTGCTGGTCGCATCGTGATGTTATATAGCCTAAAGCCTTCCTCAATAAATGGACTATCCAACACAAAAATATTTTTTCAGGTCGAACTAGTAGTTCCTGAGATTAGCACGTTGTTTAAACGCGCTAATCTCAGGAACTACTGGTTCGAATTAAAAATAAATATCTTTGTGTTGGATAGTACATTTATCGAGAAAGGCTACATATATAAGGCTACTTTTCATTTTGATATTCCCACAGGATCGGGACTTACGCGGGTTAAACCACGGAGCGCAGCTGGTTTTTCCCCTGTGAACACGTGGACTGCTCGGTCCGACCGATCGGACGACACGTGAACTTTTTTTTACTTTTGGTTCGATTTAGGAATCGGACTATGAAGTCATATATGAAGGCTTCCGTTGCGTGTGCTGCGTAAAGAAAGATTTAATTGTGTGCATTGAATAGGCTCCGAAACTACCCAACCGATTTCGATGGAACTTGGTATGAGGGTACAATAATTCAATGGCATTAACATGGGCGACCGTTTGTTCCGATATTCTCACGGGATCGGGAGGTACACTATCCCTTAAGATTATATAGGGACAGTATTTAGACTATAAGTTCACGAGTAAATCTGTGTCTAAATCTAAGGTTTAAATCTACATCTAGGACTATCCTTAACCTCGTTTTGGAATAAGGGGAATAGTCTCTATATAGTTATTAAGATATTAGGTATGTCAATTTTAACGCTGACTACGTATTATGCTTACATGCTTATGATAAACATTTATCAAAGTAACTAAACAGAACCTACCACCTACCTAGAGTGTTATTTCTACTGATAATTTTACACCAGTATCTTTAAAACAACAGCTGGATTTATCTAGTGCGCTGAAAGTTACTGAAACTCCGTCCTTACATATCGATAAACATATGACATTATCTTAATATTGTGAAGAGGTTCTAAAACCATCATAAGGTGGGATTTTACGCAATTTTCAGATAAGTATTAAGGACATAATATGATGCATAGCTTATGTGAGATATTATCAGATTTAAAAATATATCTATATCGATATTTGGACATATTATCGTATTCGAAGATTTCAAATGAAAATCTATTAGAATTAAACGTTAAACAGATCTTAAATTTAAGAGAAACATCCTCCTCCTTGCGTCGATTCCCCAATGCTTCTCTCGTACAATTTTGTGCCATCTATTCCGGCTTTCAGCGATATGAACTGCTTCGGCGATATTATTAAAAGAAACATACAAGGTATGACAAAATAGCGGCAACAGATTAAATACATCATGAAAATATCAACTGTCTAGCTATCACGGTTCAAGAGATATAGCCGGAGAGTGGAGTTCTAGTAAAAGGGTTCTGTTTTAACCCTTTAGGCACTGAACCGTATTAATAGTGTCTTAAAAAATATCATTAACCTTAGGCTCAATGTTTTTAATATCGCTTAACAAAAAATATGTATTTGTAAATGAAAAACCAACCGACCTAACCTACATCTCATATATTATCATCATCTTCATCTCATATCATGTGTGTGAACTTGTACAGTAACAATAATTATGTAAAACTACCTACATCTAGGTAGATATGGTTTTCCCTTTGATAATATAATATGAATAAGATAAATAATGATGTTTTGACTGATGTGGTAGCCATATTTGTTTCATGTTAAACCTACTTTTTTATTAAATGTAGTCTACATTAGACTACATTAAAACATTAAAACTTACATAACTACTTTTTTATAATAAGAGGAAATCCTTTAAGTAACACACTAAAACCATTAGCAAATTAAATTCTATATTACTTTAAGGTGATGTCGCGGCCCACCAGATTTAATTTTTGCTTCAGGTTTTTGTAAAAATTACCCAGTAAGATATCGAAATCTAACATTCGCGCTGTAAAAACATAATTTTTCAACTACTGAAACATTTATTAGGCTTTTAGTCGGAGATCCCTTTAAGAACGACTTTCATCGAGCTGTTTAATGGATGAAAAGTATTCTATATCAGGTCAATAAACAGATTGCAAATAGTTTGCTTAAAAAATTTCATTTATTGACCTATTTAATTTTATATGAAAGACATCCATAAAATTGATGAAGGTCGTTCAAAAAGGGCTCTCCGACTATTTGAAATCATCCTAAATTTAAATGAAAGTTTTGAAAGTTTCGTTTGTGAATTATTACGTCAATAATTATTGTTGATTACACTGTTATGTTAATTTTGGATCGTTTTTTTTCCTATTCCGTCCCACTGCATGGCAAAGGATCGTTCGGATCCGATCAATTCCGATAGTATTAAAGCCTAATATAGAGTAGTTTAGAAATTCTGTTTTAACTGGGTTATTTTTATAAAAGCTACATTTTTACCGAAACTTTCCCGCGAAATTCGAAAGCAACCTTTTTTTTGTAAAAACTGACCAGTTTGAAATCTTATTATTATAACTTATTTTGTGAATTGATTATTTACAACTTATAAAGATATTATTATCCATATTTGAGGATCAAAATACTCCTTAATATGAAAAGCTGTGCGTAAACAATACTTTACCTCGGTTTCTGCACGTGGTTCCATAGTGATGTTTGAGACGCTGTTATTTAATACCTCGTTATAAACAGGGCAGGCATTGGGGTCGTAATGTTCATCTCCTTCGACTGCCTCATTCCTAACCACCATTTGAGTAATAGCCAAGTTCAGGCACACTCGCATTGTGTAAGCGTTGGCTATCGCCAGTAGTCCCATAATTGCCAAAACATACCTCTGCGGTATTATGAATACTGAAAGAAAACACGGCAAAATATAATAATGTTTAGATTCGGTACGATTGAACGTTTGTTTTTCAATTCATATTGTTTTAATAAGTTAATCTTTATCATCAACGAATGTAAGATTTATTAATTTGTTTAGTTTTGTTTGTAAAAATTCGGTAAAATTCTATCTTTAACTAGTTCTAGTGAGAGTAAAGTTGCTTTGGGATAAAACTCAATTCTCCTTATTCCAAAACGAGGTTTAAGGATAGTCCGAGATGTGGATTTAAACCTTAGATTTAGGTACAGATTTACTATACTATACTATAGTCTAAACACTATCCCCATATAATCTTTATGGATAGTGTTTACACTATAGTTTATAAATCTAAAGTTTAAATCCACATCTCGGACTATCCTTAAATCTCGTTTTGGAATAAGGGGAATAAGATTAAAGGCTCAATTAATAGCGAGTTATTCGATAGAATATAAAATTAAATGATCTTTTCGAGACATTTTATAATTAAAATCGACCTTTATAAACAGGTACTAAACATCTGCAAAATTCGAATCTTTGTAAAAAATTTAGAAGACTATCCTTATGTGTGTAGAAACGTATAACATAATCATGTTCTCCGATCCTGTTTTGATTGCCCTCGTGGTTTTTATTACTTGTTTGGGTCATTTTATGAGTATAAATTTTCCTTTTTTATGTTTTAGAATATTATTATATGAGCTCTTTACACGTTAGATTATTTTTTATCACAGTTGCTTATAAAGTTGATCTTATTAAACGGCTGTTAGGCTGATAATCCAACGTATTATGCACGCGTGCGTTTTACATTACCTTACTTACTACAACTAGTGCTGTAATAAGTTATCTTAAAAAAATAAATACGTATCTTACTGCTAATTACATGTTTTGTAGATTAAACATTCTTAATTTAACTGGGTTATACTGTTTTGATGTGTAAAAAAGGTAGGTACCAACAAAGAGTTTTTAAGCCAGCAAAAATGGTTGTCTGTGAAGTCGGTTTACGAACGATAATTTTACGTGATAAGGTCTTAGAAAACGATTACAAATTGAGTTTTGTTTTTTTCATTAATTAAATAAAAAAAATTCCATAGTATTATATAATTTGTTTTTAACCCCCGACGCAAAAACAAATGGAAAAATCCCTAAAAAATATTGTATGTCAGATGAGGCTGTATAGGTTAAAATTCTTTTGCCTGCCTTTTCGGGAGAATAATCACAAATATTTTGTTAACTTTTTATTATTTTAACAAGTCATTTCTTTGATAAAAAACGTCGTACGACACACGTTTGGAATTGATCGTTGCATCTCGGCTCCGAAACACGCTCGCGCGTCATCAACCGCCTCTATGCAGTGATCACTTTACCACACTTATATCGTAATGTACTATCTCATCCATCAATAATTAGGAATTTTACCCGTTTTTAAATGGTTGCAAAAAAGAAGCAACATAATATACAATGTGTGAAGAACTCCTGTAATTCCCAAAAAATGGATACCTATTGCGAAAAAAACATTATTTATTTGGGAAAATACCTACCCAAATTGTTCATATTTACTTGGTTAGTTCTTTTAATTTCCAATTTAAATAATTTAATTTTATGCAAAAATATATTATATTTTTAGTAATGTCCAAGGTGGTATAAGGGATTACATGGTTTTTATTTATTTATTTATTATAACATTTACAATGTCATTACAGTTATTCTAAGCAACACTATTACATGCAATGTTGTTTTCAGGGATCCATACCTCAAAAGGTAAAAAGGAACCCTTATAAGATCACTCTCTTGCCGTCTGTCCGTCTGTTTGTCACATTGTATTTTTTGTGTTTTTTTTACACAATATATTACTATTTTACAATCGGAATAAAAGTAACTTATGTTATTCCCAAGGATTTAATATATCTCATAATGCCAAGTTCTTTCAATTTTAATTCAGTAGTTGCAGTCTCTCTTTAAAATATTTATATAAATTATTGATAGAATAACCATTTGAAAACACGAAACTTAGGTAACCTATGAAACTTCAATGTTTTACTTGAAAGTGCAATTTTTATTTTTAAACCAAAAGCTAAGTTAAGTATTATTGTATGAACATATTATTCTGTATACAATAAAACGATATAAGAATAATATAGAAAATCTTCAAAATTCATCTTTCAAAAATGATCTAAATAGAAATTATTTTTATATAATTAACTTATAACAGACACTTACATTTCGAAAGCACAAGCTTCCATCCTGTCAACATTTTCACTTAAACTTAGAAAAATGATGGAAAACACTCGATTTCAAGTTCACTGTTCATTTGCGACGATTTGTGTACGGAGCGAGAATGAATGACGGACTGGCGACGCGACTGTTCTGCACGTAATCAGGAAAAGTGTTTGTATACCGAACGAACGCTCTGTTTTATTGAAACAAGCCACTACCGGATTGGTGAAGGCCGAACTTGGGAAATATCTTCACGAGATACATTGTCAAACCTGGATAAACAGCCTACTTAACCTAATCGCCCCACTATCAGCTTTTCCTTCGTATTTCAGCCGCCGCGCCCGTCCTCAAACAAATGTAAATATCCTCGTTGTAATTTTATCACGAAAATAAACTTAATTATAACTTAATAACGGTCTGCGGATTCACCCGCGTAACACCCGATCCCGAGAATATCGGTTAAAAAAAAAGTAGCTTATGTTACTTACAATGAATCAATGTATCCTCATACCAAGTTTCGTTTAAATCGGTGTAGTAGTTTCGGAGCCTATTCGTTACAAACAAACAAAAAAAAACAAAAAATATTTCCTCTTTATAATTTTTAGTAGGTATAGAAGTATAGATCCAGAAACCGCATTATTTAGTTTACTAGTACTTTTTAGGTTAAAGATGTTTTTTTTTAAATATTTAAGTAATAAATAAAAAATAAAAAAGATAATAGTTTGTATTCAACTATTTTCAGCGTAATAAAATTCATTAATTGATTTAGGCATTTAACTTTTCAGTATTTAATTTAAAAATGGTGATTGGTAAAACCTTCACTATAATTATGTTATGGGGTTGAATAGAACTAGTGATTGGTCTCTTTTCGACGGCATTTCGTGCGCAAATAGCGCATAATATTACGCAATATGCAAGCAACTTATACATAATACACCATATTCCGTGACCATAGGGCTGGCAGCTACTTTGGCTTACGGATCGGCATTGCCACCCAATGCAGCCAGCCTTTAAAAGGCATCCTACCTAGGGCAACTTTTTCAATGAATGAATGATTATTTATTTCAGGCTAATTTGCCCATTATATCCTTATAATCATCTATACTAATATTATAAAGCCGAAAAGTTTGTTTGTTTGTTTGAACGCGCTAATCTCAGGAACTACTGGTTTGAATTGTGAAATTATTTTTGTGTTGGATAGTCCATTTATCGAGGAAGGCTATTGGCTACTTTTTATCCCGATATTCCCACGGGACCGGGAGTTACGCGGGTGAAACCGCGGAGCGCTGCTAGATATTGATAAAATACAATTAAACTAAAATTATAAAAATTAACAATATTATATTTTGATATTATTTTTTATTTTTTTACATTTAATTAGTGATATACAGGATTATTGGTAATTATACTAGCAAGCCCTTTATAAATTCTAAAAGCAGCTGATTTTTTAAAAACATTCAGACTAAAAACAGCAGATAAAACTTAAAAAATAAATACAATTTTAAGGTTAATGACCTCTCGGTGTAAGGAACAGCTGATTTTCAGGTAAACATAACCTAAAATTTTTCAAAAAAAAATGTTCGATTTTCCAAGTCTCTTAGAACAAAGTTGTTTGTTTAGGGGCACAGAAGTAGCCATCAACGGCTTGCTAGTATAATTACCAATAACCCTGTATTTCCTAAATAAATTAGTTCTTACATTTCTGAACAGTATTCGCATATTGTTGATAAAAACCAGAATTATTGCTTGTTTCTTATTACGGTTATTACTCGTTATGGGTACTTTTTATTCAAAGGCATTTTGCGTGATGTATACAGATACCTATCTATACCTACCTATTACTTTATAAGAACAATATTTTGACAATATTATATCGTCAAGAATTCAAATGTGTGTTTGTTTGTGTCACTAAACTAAATCATATACTTATATTAGTATTAATAGCGGTGTTGGCTTAGTGGTAGATACCCCGACTTTCATTCTGAAGGTCTTGGGTTCGAATCCCAGCCGTCCGTGCACCAATGTATTTTTCTTAAGAAAAATTTATGTGCGCTTATTGACATTGCTCTTACGGTGAAGGAAAACATCGTGATGAAACCCGCGGCTTAGTTGGCTCTAGAAGTATTGACAAGTTCTCTCCTCTGGACATGGTCGACTAAGCTGAGAGGGTAGTAGGTGCTGGGCAAGCCTACTCCATCCTCACGCAAAAAGGACCCAATTAAAAAGAGTCTAGTTGCGGAAAAAAGCCCGTATGCATACATACATGCATACATACATTAGTATTAATACTCGCATTTAGATCCACTCTGAAACTGAATAAATGAACCCAAACACGCTACCATTTGTAAGGGCATCTCTGAACCTTTATTTTTTTCCTCGTTTTACATCAAGTCAGTAATGAATCAATAAAATAAAATATATTTATAAATATTGTAGGACACTTTACATAGCGCCATGAAGTCCCAAGCTAAGCAACTAGGCTTGTGTTATGGTGGCTAGACAACGGATAGATAATATAGTTTTTTTTTTGACGTGATAACATCTAATAAATTGATGAAACACCTGCATTCACACAAAAGTGTTACGGTAATATTGTTGTGACGTCATGCGTCATGTTATTATGACCAGACGCGCCGTGGTAACTTAGTAAACAGAGTATTTAATAATAATATCGCTCATCTGGGCTTGTGTTATGGTGTGACGAGTGACGACTAAAAGACATAGGCATTTATAAAAAAAATTAAATACTTATAGGAACAAAAAAGAAAAATATATATAAAAGAATAACAAAAAGATTTTCATCGTTTACTTATGACGTTATCACGTAAAATTATCGTCCGTAAACCGACTTTACAGACAACCGTTTGTTTTTTTCCTAAATAAATACTTTATAAAATATGCACACAGAAACACCCAGACCAGAAACAAATATCTGTACACTAGCAGCGCTCCGCAGTTTCACCCGCGTAACTCCCGATCCCGTGGGAATATCAGGATAAAAAGTAGCCTATAGCCTTCCTCGATAAATGGACTATCCAACACAAAAAGAATTCTTCAATTCGAACCAGTAGTTCCTGAGATTAGCGCGTTCAAACAAACAAACAAACAAACAAACTCTTCAGCTTTATAATATTAGTATAGATAAATATTATTTTGAGGTGGGAATTAAACCCACAACCTTCGCCAATAAGATCTTAATCAATCCTATCTTTTAAAAATATACAAATTAATTAGGTATTTGTAAAAAGTATATCACCTTGTTTGTTTGCACACGTGTCATTTTCTAAATTAACGTCATGATATTATAATGTGACAATATTTATTCAAAAAACTGCATAATGAGGTGTTTGACTTAAAATAATACTTTTATAATTTAAATATCAAACCGGAATTATAATTGAGTTGATGTTGCTCCGGTTGGTGACGATTCGTTTGAGAAGATTAGTTTTTATTTAATGTATAATTAATATTTAATATTATCATTTTGTAACTGTAAAGGCGAACATCGACTAAAACAAAGGTCACTATAACTATTAGACGGATATATGAACGTAGATCTTTAACCATCTATGTGTTCTTTCATTTTTCGTAATTGTATCAACGCGCAGAATACAATTTACCTAATTAATAAATAAATAAATATTTATTGATCAAAAAAGTTTACAGTAGTCTTATAATTAAGTAAGTAGAGAAGGTGGGTGGCATCATAAATAAACCACTTACATGTTTAGGTTAACCGTTAAAGACCAATTTATGGTTTTGGTCTGCATCCCTTGCTAGGTTATAAAATAACCTGTAATAAGGGTTAATGCCTAAAAATTAATGCCTTAGATTTATATTTTAAAAGATTAATAGTATAAAACATTCACCCCCTTATTCCAAAACGGGGTTTAAGGATAGTCCGAGATGTGGATTTAAACCTTAGATTTAGATACAGATTTACTCGTGAAATATAGTCTAAACACTATCCCTATCTATAGGATAGGGATAGTGTTTAGAATATAGTTCCCTATAATATATTGGGATCGTGTTTAGACCATGAGTTTTTTGTGCCTTCTTCTCATTGGTGGGCGCGTTCCGAAGGCACACATTCTAACTTAGTTTTTAAGACGTTTCTATGTAGTCTTTGTACAAAAGTATTAAGCATCCAAAGGAATAATCTTTTTTTTACTTTTGCCGTGACTTTTGACTTGACCATAGTTCACGAGTAAATCTGTGTCTAAATCTAAGGTTTAAATCCACATCTCGGACTATCCTTAAACCTCGTTTTGGAATAAGGGGGCAACAGTTTATTTTTATTTGCCTTCGGATTTGCTGCTTCATCGTGCGAACGGCAGATTATTTAATCATTAGTCTGTATTTACCTAAAGAATCTTTACATAGGTACTGCCACCATACATTTGTATAAAATGTAGTCCCTTGACTCAGTCGATCTAACGCGTCACTGTGTGAATGCGATAAAATTATGATAAACTCAAACCAAAAGCAGGTAATAAATCTCAATAAACCTTGAAAAGAGATCAAATTATTCCAACATTTTCCCCAAGACGTGAGAGATTCTTTTTTATACCCATTATTTTAAACCAAATATTTAAGACAATGACTTTTCCTGTTTTTTAAAGCTGGGCAAAGACTTTCCCTAAAACCTTCCAGCAGTGGAATAATATGTAAAGATGACTGTGAAAATTGGCACCTGTCTCAGTGATAACCGTTGCACTGCCCTTCGCATGATTCAGGCTAACTTAAACAAACCCAAACATATTATTTTTCAATATTGAAAAAACAATAAACTTAATAGGTACAGTTTAGGACGTACTGTGTGAGGCAAATAAGTAATTTCGTAACTTAAGGCGCTCTTCCAGTACCGTGTGTAGGTATTCACATTACCTTAGCCCGCGCTCTCAAAGACGTAGCGTGCTGCGTGCTTACTGTTATATTTGATCGATTTGCAAAACATTTTAGCATTATTATTCACAAATATAGTTCCTAGAGGTCAAAACCTATCATTTGATTCATTTTTAGAAACAAACGTTAACTATTTTTTAATAAAACCCGATAAACGATCTAATAATTCTCTCGTTTTCTAACATTTCTTTTATCGAACGAAGTTGTTCATATCATGTTTTCAACCACAATAAACAAAAATATGGTTACTAAACTACAATATCAATTTATATCCCAATAACAAAAAAAGATCATTTGATTACTTAGAGTTGCTTAAAACAAAGGTCGATTTTGTCAGATATGTAAAAAGTACTGATATATATTTGAAAGAGGCAACTACAAACAATAGATTTGAAATTCTTCCTTTTTTTTTGAAGTCGGTGAAAAAGGCGCAATATCACGAATTCTTTTTGAAGTGGTTATCGATAAGCATCAGCATCAGGCAGGCTGGTCAGTTTTGTAAATATCATTCTAAATATATTTTTTAATATAAGTCCATAAAGTTGTTAATGTTAAAAAAAAACAATAAAAATAATCTAAAAATAACATTTCAACCTGTTGCACATTTGTGATCGTTTATTTTTATTTACTTTGATTTACTTCTTTTTTGACTTTTAAGATTTGTTGTTGATAACGAGAGATTTTAGAAAACCTCAATTGATGAAGTCTGTGGCTTGCTAATTCAAAAGGCGTAAAATCACACAGTCCTAAAATTGTAGAAATAAATATCAATTCATTTACTTAGGTAGTACCTATCTCGGCCTACAAGACAAGGTTCGCAAACTCTTTAAGAGATAGTATTTTTAAATTTAAACTATTTACTTCGCAAAATACTGGCCACATATTCCTACTATATATTGTCCCTAATTGCCGAAAATGAAAAAAAAACAAGACATAGGGGCATGGTCATGGCAGTTATAAGTTTTATGCAACAAAAATATTTGCTCTAGTGTCATTATTCAGGGAGAAAACAGTCGACTACGATTATATGGAGAGAGCCCCCGGTACCCTTTCCTCATAAAGCTGTCTTTCGTAGCATTCTGTGTTCGTAGGAAATCATAATCACTTTTTAAAGAGACAATTTTGCGGGTAAAACTGCGAGGCGCAGCTAGTCCTGTGTAATATAGGTATAATGTTGATTTCTGCAAAATAAACAAAGTCATCTGATGTTTACAAATCACAGTTTCTTTTTGTGTTTTCTGTTTTTATTAATTGATAATGCTTGCTTTTATGTACCGTGTCCAATTTAATTTGTTATACATTTTCTTTAACAATTTGAAAATAATTTATTTTAAGGATATCAGTTGTTCATTGAAGGTTAATTTAGCACGTACCAATTAATAATAATGACTTGGACAAACAATCTTTAGAATCAAATTGCATGCAAACCGAAGTATTTTCGAAACCAAGGAAACTACTTTTAATGAAGAATTACCGATAATCGTATAGAGGAAATGGTAAACATAAACTTGAGATGTACTTATAAAAAAAGTACTGTTATAACTGTCCCAGCATACGTTGTTTTGCCATAATATAAATATATATATATATATAGGGGTATATATATATATTTATATTGTAACAACGTATACCTACATACATAAAGGAAAAAAGCCAAAGAAAAATAAAAATAGATGTTCGATTCTCAGACCTAACCAATATACTTTTACAAAAAATTGCATACAAATCGGTTCAGCCGTTTAGGTGGAGTTTGGCAACTAACAGCGCTGTGGGATTCCTGCCTAGCTGCTTTGTTAGCTGAGGTTTCTTAGAATCAAATGCAAGAAAGGTACAGAGGAAACATTTAATGAATGAATTTACAATTGACAATCTGTCTGTCCTATGTGAACGTTGGTGGGCGAGTGGTAGCTGCGCTCGCGCCGTGTAAGGTTGTAGAACCTGTTCGTCTTCGTCAATCCGGTCGTAGGCATGTGTGCATCGGTGTGCACACATGCTAGGCCTCGACATGCTGCCGCCCCGGGATGGAATCAGGATCCATGGTTGTGCCAGGTTCGGTCGTGGCATCATTCAGCCCCAGTCGTGGCAATGGGAGCGGGCATAATCGGTTGAAGGCTCGTCGTAGAGTCCCCGATGTTGTCATCACGTCTGCTACTCGGGTGACGCCGTCCGGTCCCGGATGTACGCTTGTTACTCGCCCGAGTAACCATCTGTTTGGAGGTACTCGATCATCTTTGACTAGTACCATTTCGCCCAGCTGCAGTCCTCCTCCATCTTTGCGCCATTTCTGTCTTATTTGCAGCTCTGAAATGTATTCCTTATAGAATCGTTGCCAGAAATGGGCTTTCAGTTGTTGAACTCTCATGTATCTCGAAATCGAGTTCAACTTAGAAGCATCTAGTACCTGCGGAGAAGGCAAAACTGTTATTGTTCGTCCAATTAGGAAATGAGAGGGAGTGAGGACTGAAAGATCTGAAGGATCTGAGGATAGAGGCATTAGAGGGCGTGAATTTAAAATAGCCTCGATCTGTGTAAGAACTGTATTCATTTCTTCATATGTGAGGTTAGCGATAGCAAGTATGCGTTTCAAGTGATGCTTGACTCGTCCCACACAATTCTCCACTAAACCGTTAAAGTGTGGGCTGTAAACAGGAGAAAATTTAAAGTTAATAGAGAGCTCTGAAGCATATGATCCTAAGTATTCTGAATTTAACTGTAAGATTTTAGTCAATTCGTTGCTAGCTCCTACGAAACAAGGACCGTTGTCTGAAAAAATGTTGACAGGTTTCCCTCTACGGGCAATGAACCTATTTAATGCTGCAATAAATGTATCGGAACTCAAATCGGCCACGAGCTCCACATGTATTGCCTTGACAGCCATACATACAAAAATGCATATATATGCCTTTATTAACTTGCTACCTCTACCTTTTTTGTTCAATATCATGACTGGCCCTGCGTAATCTACTGCTGTGTTTATGAATGGATAGTCTGCATGCAACCGCTGTACAGGTAAGTTGCCCATGATGGGTTGTCTCACTCTACCTGAGAAACGACAGCATACAACACAATCATGTACAGTTTTCCTAGCTAAGTTTCTACCATGTAAAGGCCAAATTTTGTGTCTAATGTTTGCTAATAGTAGCTGAGGACCTGCGTGCATGAGTACTTTGTGATAGTGTTTAAAAATAAGTTTTGTGAGATTATGAGAAGTGCGAAGTAAAATTGGATGCTTTGTATCAAAGTCGTAGTAGGAGTTGGATAGCCGTCCTCCTACACGTATGAGTTTATCTGTATGAAGAAATGGTGCGAGTTTGAGTAAAGTATGTTTTGAAGATAATTGTTTGTTTTGTTCTATTAAATGATATTCAAGTGTAAAGCTTTGTTTTTGTGAAATTTTGCATAGAGTAAGGAATGATAAATTGAGTTTATGTAATGTTAGGTGATTTGTATGTGAATCGGTCTTGATTTGGAGATGTGTTCTCTGTCATGTGACCTAATGAAATGTATTCTTTGATAAGTTTTGTGTATTCTTGTTTGAAAGATGAATCGCTCTTGAATTTACGCTCTAGTGAAATGAACCTAGACAATGGTCTTTCATAAGAGTCACCTAGTACTTCTGGCGATTCCTTTAAAGGAATAGTGACTACAAAACGGCCGTCAGCTTCGCGTTCAGTAGTCTTTGGAAAGTGAACTTCACATTCTTGCTCCTCTTTCGAAGAGGGTTTGTGTGGTACGACAGTTTCAAGTTCAAAGAACTGAGTCAATTGATCTTGCAGCTGCTCGTCAATGTTTTGTATTGTGGAATGATTGCAATGGACTGTATTTGTAGAAGTGTGTATGGGTCCGGATACTATCCATCCGAACTTAGTTTCACATAGTGTAGGTTGTTTCCTACCTAGCGAAATAGTGTTTTGACATAGTATACTCCAGAATAAGTCCGCTCCGAGTAGCATGTCTACTCGAGACGGTGTGTGGAATGAAGGATCCGCTAATGTAATATTCTGGGGTAAGTTAAGTAATGTGTAGTCGACTCTAGTAGTCGGTAAGTGTTGTGTAATGTGAGGAACGATAAAACAACTGATGTTTTCAGTGTATGAATTGTGTAGTGAAGATATGGTGACGTCACATCTTTTTGAAATGTATGATGACTGATGATTCAGCCCGAGTACAGAAGTTGTACTTGAAAAAGTGGGTAAATTGAGTTTAGTACATAGTTCATTAGTGATGAAACTTGATGTACTGCCATTATCTAGCAAAGCACGTATTGTGTGTTTGTGACCATCGTGATCACTGATTTGAATGAGTGCTGTTGACAGCAATACCACACACTGATTGTGTGCGGCTGACAGAACTATATTGTCCTGTGTTTTATGATTGGATGTATGTGAATGAATGTCTGGCTGAGTTGCGCAGAGTGCGACGTTGCTAGTCGTCGGTGTGTATTGAGTTGAACTACCTTGTGGAGTATCATGAGAGGCCAACTGTGATTGTTGGTGTGTATTGTTAGGTTGGTTAAGGTGTAGTAATGTGTTGTGTGATTTATCGCATATTTTACAAGCACCTAACCTGCAATTTTGGGTATTATGACCTGAGCGTAGGCAATTGAGGCATAGTTTAAGAGCCCTTGCCTTTTGAATACGTCCCTCTATTGGAAATGACTTGAATTTCAAGCACTGATATATAGCATGATTGTTTTTACATAATGGACAATTAAGTAACTTGATTGTTTGAGGAGGAGTGTTATTAATAGGAAACGACCTGGGTCGCACGTGAGTGATATCACTGTGACGACGTCGTTTCACTGAATCTAATAAATCTGCTTTATTTTTAAGAAATTTAGTAAAATCAAAAAGTGTTGGAAGCTCAGTGAGTGCACTTCGGTGAGCCTCCCACTCGCGATTAGTTATTGAATCTAACTTCTCAGATACTGTGTAAATTATGAGTACATCCCACCCCTCTGTGGGTAGGCCGAGTGCCTTAAGTGAACGTAAGTTTTTATTGATAATGTCTATTGTTGTGCGGTAGGCTTCGCCCGACTCCTTTAATATAGGTTGAATATTAAAGATTGCTTGTATGTGATTATTAACTAGGAGCCGTTTGTTATTATAACGCTCGCACAACAACCCCCATGCTACGTCATAATTATCTGGTGTGAAGTCTAATGAGTGAATAACCTCGGCAGCACTGTCACTTAGAGCAGCGCGCAAATAATGGAATTTGCTAATTTTAGGTATCGTGTTGTCTGAATGTATGAGTGATAAGTAAGTGTTGTAAAATACTAGCCAGTCATGATAGTGGCCAGAAAATGTAGGTAAGTTAATGGTTGGAAGTTTGTGTCTTTGTTTTAGCCCACCTTTATTGTCATGGTCAATACAAACAGAACCCGCGGCCGATCCGAAGTCCGCAGCAGTCTCCTGGCCGGTCAACACTTCCCTGGCAGCGGCGATCGCTCCGAAATACTGACTTTCGAAGATCTCACGTTCCTTGTATTGATCATCTGGAATTTCACACGTATTTTCTATGTCAGTTTGAATGCAATCGAAATCCGAGTAAAGTTCTTCGATTTTGGACAATCTAATTTTTAATTCGTTAATTTGTAACGAAGTTAAACTTTGACAACTGCTAACCACTTCTAAATAAGCTTTAAATTGAGTTAATTTAGCTTTGAAACTGCCACGTTTTTTAATCAATGATTTAAATTCCATTTTGTTTATTTTAACTGAAAATAATGATTATAAATACACAGTTTATAGCGATAAAAGTATTAAATTTGTAACGATACTTAAATTGTAAGCAGTGCAGAAGGAGAAATGTGTGAAACGAGCTAAAGCGTATGAAATGGCGATGAGCGGTAGTTAGGTTAGGTAGGTAGCACGCGGCGTGGTCGTGCTTACGCGGCACGTAGGTACCGACACCATATGCTAACCTTGAACTTGAAACACGATGCAATGCGCTGGAAATGCAATAAAATAGGTATAATTAGCTAAATAGTTGACATATGAATACAATAGATACACAGATCAGGGCAATATATCCACGAAGAAATTGGAATTTTGATGAAACTTGATGTTATTGATCAATGATTTAGCCAAATAATAGCAAATAATTAGAAAATAGGTAATAATGTGAATGGATTGGCTATATTTATGACGTTGAGGGTTTGATTATGTTGATGAAATTGATAGGACAGCCAGAATTGCGGAGAAAAAATGCGTAAATAGCAATTGAGTGAAATAAAATGAATAAGAATAAAGTTGTGTGAAAAGGATTGTTGATTTTAATGGGAGAAAAATTGGAACGAACTCACAGAAATGCTACTTTCCCAGGGTTACCATGATACTCGATGCATAAAGACGATGTATTGGTTTCTGGTCATCAATTTCTCGAATAAATGTCATCCAGTTCCTCAATTGGTTTGGTTGTTGGCGTGGTTACACGTGGCTTTTGACCCAAGTTTTCTTCTGGATAAAATGGCGGTCTTGTCCGTTCGCGTGTCCGCGCCGTTTCCAGTTATTATCCGGTTCGATAGGACCAAAATGTGGGATTCCTGCCTAGCTGCTTTGTTAGCTGAGGTTTCTTAGAATCAAATGCAAGAAAGGTACAGAGGAAACATTTAATGAATGAATTTACAATTGACAATCTGTCTGTCCTATGTGAACGTTGGTGGGCGAGTGGTAGCTGCGCTCGCGCCGTGTAAGGTTGTAGAACCTGTTCGTCTTCGTCAATCCGGTCGTAGGCATGTGTGCATCGGTGTGCACACATGCTAGGCCTCGACAAGCGCGACACGAGAATTTTATATATACTTATCTATCTTCTATCTATATATATAAAAGAAAGTCGTGTTTGTTACAACACTTATAACTCGAGAACGGCTAGACCGATTGCGATGAAATTTGGTATCTAGATAGCTGGAGACCTAGATTAACACATAGGCTTTTTATCCCGATATTCCCACGGGATCGAGACTTACGCAGGTGAAACCGCGGGCCGCAGCTAGTATAGGGATAAATGTATCCACGTATAAATAACAAAATTAATTTTCAGCTTCAATACGTGCACTCGAACCGGCCCGTAGTAGGTAAGTATATAAGGGTATATTTTATGGAATTTCTACTTACTTTAAATAGTTAAAAAAATATAGTCTCCTTGCAACTATGACTATTGTAACATAATCGAAACCTCGAGGTAAGAAAATAAAAATAAATTACGCGATTAAAACTCGGGAACATAATTACTATGAAAACAGATCGTTTGAGTTCAAAAATGTTTCTCAAATTTATTCAATAATGACCACAATTTTAAGATTGTTGCATAAATAAAATACCTACTTTTTGATTAATGTGTAGGTACTTATTCCACATGTGCTTATTCGTCGTGATCTTCGTTGGAAAATAGGTACTTCTCTGTCACCAATCATCAAAGATATCCCGTATCTTTTATCAATTTCTTCATATCAATCTAAACTATCTGTCTAAATTCTTGACATGAATGACGTAAAAACTCAATGGAAAAACATTTGCATGTTCAGGTCAAGTATTTTCGTTAGATTAGCAGTATAGATAGGTGATACAAAATGAGTACCTACTTAGACCAAATTCTAATTTACCAAAAAAAAAAATGGTACTCATTAGGTATAATTTTTTTTTCTTAGATTCTATATTTAAAAAGAGGAAAGATTTTTAGATTTTTTTTGTTTGTAACGAATAGGCATCGAAAATACTAGACCGATTTTGATGAAACTAAAGAAAAAGTTATGAGGTATACATTGTGAATAACATAGGCTACTTTTCATCCCTATATATCCACGGGATCGGTAGTTACGCAGGTGAAAAGGTGGAGCGTTTAATAAAATAATAATGAAAAAAAACTATCCCAGTTACTTACATACATTTCCTACCCAAGTAAAATAAAATAAAAAAAATTATTATAAAAACCGTCGACAGCGAAGCAGGGCCTAGGCTTCCGACGACGGTTAGGGCCGAAAAGAGAAAACATGGCGTATCCAGGAGAACCCTTAACCCAGCCAGAGTCTCTTGAAGTGTTGGTCAAGGCTCTTTGTTATCAATCCAATCTACGACCATAGGAACAACACACGTCAAATCAATATCCTACATGCCGGTAATCTTGTGGACCAAGTCCAAGTAGGTACTTAGTTTCCTTTATTAGATTCGTTATTATTCGTATTAATGATGACCCACTGCTGGGCACAGGTCCCCCTTTCGCCCCTCCACAGACCCCTAAGTCTGTTACAGTTTACACAGTTAGTACAGTAAAATACCTAACGTGTTAAAATATAGGTGCTGGAAAATGTTTCTATGCTAACTGCGTTTAAGTAAGATAAATATTTGTATATACAACACAGCAAGAAACATAAAACACGAAATCCATAAAGTAAAATAATAACTAGCTAGCTAGCAAGATCCCATAAACTATATAATTAAAGGAAAACATCGAGATGAAACCCGCGGCTTAGTTGACTCCAGAAGTATTGACAAGTTCTCTTCTCTGAACATGGTCGCCTAACGTGAGAGGGCAGTAGGTGCTGAGCAAGCCTACTTCATCCTCACGCAAAAAGAACCCAATTAAAAGGGTCTAATTGCGGAAAATAGCCCGAATACAAGTACCAGTAAGGCTATATAATTTATGAGTCAAAAAATTGGTGTTAATAAGCAGTCAATAAACAAGTGTCCCTTAAATTGTGACTAAAAGTCTTTAGTCTGTGAGAGACCTTATATTTATGACCCCTTTTCGCCCCATGTTCAATGACGCATTTCAAAACGCATTGACGCATCAAGTTGCAAACGTGAGTTTTTATCGATTCTAATATCTTGTTTGTCTCATCTCAATCAAGTATTTAATGTCGTAGTGAGAGTGGATATTTAGTGCAGTCTTGTTATCTAATCTAGTTAATATCTGACTTGCTTCTTTCAAAATTTTACTAGGTATTACTGCGCTCTGCGGTTTAACCCGCGTAATTCCCGATCCCGTGGGAGTATTGGGATAAAACTAACCTATAGCACTCCCAATATAATCAATGTATCCTCAAATTTCATCAAAGGCTATCCAGTAGTTTCTAAGCCAATTCAATTCAAACAAAGTATCAAATCTTTCCTCTCTATACTATTAATATAAATATATGTAGGTAGATAATCCCAGAAAATATAATAAGTCCTGGTATGATTAAACTTGGTCAACTCAAACAAGCTTACGTTACTACAAGATGGTATTTTTTAATGAATAAATTCACATTTTTTTATTAATTTCTTTAACACTTTTATGGCTCATATGCTCATATTTTCGAAACGTGACACTTTAGGACATCATGTGACAAATCAAAATCCGGTCGGGTAGAAACTTTTTGGAAAGTTGGTATTTCAATTTATTTTTAAATTGCATAATTGCAGAAAAAAAACAAATGTTCGGAGGGACGGGTACATGACGGGTACGATGATAGAATTTTAAGTAGAATTTAATTAAATGTCTGGACTTTTTTAATACAAGGTGGGCCAAAAGAAATCACCCTATTGGAAGATGCTCTCATTTTTGCAATTGCAATGTTTTGACATTTGTGGACTAGACAGATGCAGAATACAAGTGAACAAGCTGAAGTAATATAATCCTCAAGAACGCGGAATAATCGTGTCTATTTTTTTGCGTAAGAATTCTGTGGTGTTGGCGCAGCGCGAATTCCGTCGCCAATTTCCCGGCCGTCCGACACCGACTGCGCAAACACTGCGCCGTTTGGCCACCAACTTTGAAGAGTATGGGACCACACGAGACGTTGCCAAGAGTGGCCGGCCCCGGAGCGCCCGTTCTGCCGAGAATATCGCCGTTGTTGCCGAGGATGTCGAGCTGTCGCCGGAAACATCGACCAGACGCCGTGCCACGCAATTAGCCATCAGCCGGACGTCCCTAAGGCGAATTTTGGTCAAAGACCTGCGCAGTTTCCAACAAGACGGAGCAACGGCACACACTGCGCGATCCACAACCGATATTCTGAAGGCAGCGTTCCTGGGTCGTCTTATCTCTCGTTTTGGCGATTTGCATTGGCCCGCAAGATCGCCCGATTTAAGCATTCGAAACTTTTTTTGTGGGGTTTTTTGAAGTCCCGTGCTTACGTGAACAAGGCCGAGACTCTGGTAGCCCTCAAGAACAACATCCGACACGAGTGCGAGAATCTGTCGGCCGAAGTTCTCGCCGAAGTGATGAAATATGTCATAAAACGAACCCGTATGGCAATCAATTGGACGGCGCCCATTTGGCCGATATAATCTTCATGACTTGACTAATAAAATTCTAAAGGTTCAAATAAACATAATAAAAAACAGAATCGAAGTTTTTTATTTAGAAAGCCAAACAACATCGGATGACTTCTTTTGGCCCACCTTGTATAAAACTTAATTAACTTTTAAAGAAAAAACTTTTAAAAAGATAATTCTAGACAAAATTAGCAATACTTTCTTCATTATCATTAATTGCAATAGCATCTTGATTGTCTCTAGGTTTTGCTATCGTTTGCCCATCGCTATCAATAACTGCTTCTGCAGGTAGAAAACCATGTTTCCATTCTTCAGGGTAGCCGAAGGCTCTAACGTCATCCCACCAAAGTTGATGAGCCTCAACGAAACGAAGATAGATAAATGTAAGAATAGATATTAAACCAGTCACAATCCCAAAATATATTCTCCATTCTTTTCGAAGTGCCTGAAACAATAATATTAGCAATGGAAAACTGAAATTATAGGTTTTAATAACATTTCAGATTTAGCAGGCGGTAAGTGGTAAGTAACAACTATTTCTTCTTTTATGGGTTCCTCTGAGGGGTACCATAAAGAGAAAAATACTGGAGTTAGTCTGTGTACGCTCTTAGGCTTCAAAAATGACAACTATTGACCTCTTCTTTTCGTGTTAAGGTACAGCCTTTCAATTTTATCTGACCAATATTACGCTACAGCAACTGCAGCATCATTGGCTTCATTTAGGTCGTTTGATGTGCAGGTACTGTCAGATCATTATTGACTGCTGTCAGATAAGAAATAGCAGCCACAGAAGCAAAGGTTTAACCACAAATAAAGCTAAAATTACTAAAAAATGAACTTACATTCTTAACAATATGTCGATTGAAATAGGACATAATGTTCGCAATCGTTTTGGAAATATTATCGACATTACCGATAATACTGCCTGCGTAGTTTTCAGAAATGTCTAATACACCGACCAATGGACCACTATAAAAAGCAGCGGAGGCAATCATTCCTACGAATATCCAGAGTGTGACTAGAACAGTTCGACAATTTGTATATCCAACCAATATAATAGCCATAGCTGTTCCGATGGATCCTGCAAAAGAAGAACACTTAATAAAACATGCATTTCACTATTATAAAGAATTTATAATATTATAAAGGCTATTAATTCTCAAGCACCCTTAATTCTCAAGATGGTACAAGATGGTTCAAGATGGTACAAAGAAACCAAATCTGAATATAATTTTTTTAGATATAAACTTAACTACAATTTAGTTAAATCATAACAAAACAACAACATAACAATTTCACGACACAGTTGGCACAATGGTCGCCATGCCGGCCTGCCAAACACAGGGTTAGGTTCCCGTTCGGTTTCGATTCCCGCCTCAGACAAGTATTTATGCTTAGATATTTGTCTATGGTCTGGTCGTTTCTATGTATTATAAGTATATATTTACAAAAGAAAAGAATATAAGTAGTATATCCGTTGTCTAACACCCATTACACAAGTCTAGTTATTTAGTTTGGGGCTAGATGCCAATGTGTGGAATGTCCTGCAATATATATATATAGTAATAGCTAGCAGTAACAAGCATGAAAAGACTTACCAACTACTGTTAACCTTTTCCGAGCTCCTTTTAACGTGCAAATCTTCTTAGAAACGAATAAGTGACAAATCAAGCCGAATAAGATTGAAGCTAGCCACATGCTAACAAAAAGCATGTAATATAACCCTTTGGATTCTGATAAATCAAACCAGAAGACATTTTGCAAGAATTCAGGAACATTTATGGTTAGTGTGGTGAAAGTGATTTCTTTCATGGCCTGTAAAAGAGAATATGAAAAAAAAATAAGGTATAAAAAATGTTTTCAAAAGTTAAATGTAAACCGATTATTCGTAAAGTCATGATGATGAGCAAGCGTTTAAAGTAGGTAATTATATCATCGTTTTTATTGGTAAGGGTGTAATGGATGCGTTTCACCTGATATTTAATAGTTATTAGGAGCTTACATATGCAGCAATGATTCCCCAAAGTGCTGTACTTCTAAAAGTAGCCATAAAAGGCATAGGATCCAAGTCACGCTCAGTTGTTCGTTTTAGAGCTCTAACTTTTTCATTTAAGTAGTCCTTCTCAGTTTGGGATATAAAGGGGTGTTGATTTGGTGTACTGTAGACAAGTTTTCTCTGAAAGCAATCATTATTGAATTAAATATTGAAGTTAATTTATTTGTGTTGCAGTTAATCAAATAGATTTTGATTACCAATATTATGACCCATATAACTCCAATGATGCCAAAAATATAAAACACAGTTTTCCATCTAGAAAGATTTAAAATAACTTCCGTAAAATACATTGTTATTACTCTCCCAATCAATGCAGCAGGAAATATTATAACAGCTACAATAGTTCTCTCTTTTCTCGGTATCCATTTCGACATCATCGCAAAAAAGGATGGCATTATTGAAGCCTGAAAATAAGACAAGACGTAGGGAAAATAAGCTCAAATAATATACATTGTAATTCCAAAAAAATATATACCAAATGCAAAATTTACTCTTTGTGAGCTATTCAAACTTGTTTAAAATGGTTTTATTAGTAACTAGCTGCGCTCCGCGGTTTCACCCGCGTAAGTTCCGATCCCGTGGGAATATTGGGATAAAAAGTAACCTATATGTTAATCCAGGCCTCAAGCTATCTACATACCGAATTTTATTGCAATCGGTTAAGTGGTTTTAGCGTGAAGGAGTAACAAACACACACACACACACGCACACACAAACTTTCACATTTATAATATTAGTAGGATAGTAAGATTAAGCTTTTCCCGCGTCTTCGTCCGCGTAGAAGTCTAAATCGGTTCTAATAGGATCACGTTGTCCCATACTTTCTCCAACTTTTTCACTCCCAAAGGGATATAATTTCAGAAAATCCTTTATTATCGGATGCCTACGTCAAAGAACACTCCTTTCAAGTTTCAGGTCTCTGCAATCAGTGGTTTAGGCTGCGTTGATCCGTCAGTCAGTCATTTAGGACAAAGCATTTTATATGTATAGATAAATCATACCGTTGCACCTCCTACAACATATCTGGTATACATAACACCATCGCTATCAAAAAACTCAGCGATGAGAGGCGTTAGAACGGTGACAAAAGAAGCCAGTAACAATCCTAGTATTAAAAAGCCCTTTCCACCTTTGCTATCGGCTATCATTCCTGATATTGGCTGAACTATCATAATAGCTGTACTGTAAGCACCCAAGATAGATGCTTGTGTTGATTCGTCCCAGTTATAAGTTCCCTGCAAAAAAAAGGAGAAGTTTGCATCTATATTTTAAGTCATCTCGTTGATAATATTAAATTGTGTGGTTACAGATACTAAAAAATTGTGTTTCATTATTTCAATAGCAATAGCTTCAATACAAGACAAGTGTATCTATTAGGTATATATGCTTATACCTGTGTATATATACAGGGTGAATTTTATCTTAAACTATAAGAGATAGCAAACAATTCAGAAAAGAGTTGCGTGTCCGATTTTGATAAAAACTAAAACATTAGATTTTTGGAAAAGTCATTTTAATTTATAAAAAAAATAAAAAATATTGCAGGACATTCCACAAATTGCCATCTAGCCCCCAGCTAAGTAACTAGACTTGTGTTATGGATGTTAGGTAACGGATATACTACTTATATACTTTTCTTTTGTAAATATATATACTTACTAGCTGTTGCCCGCGACTTCGTTTGCGATGTGGTTTTGGGTTATATAGAATACCTAGCATTTTTCGGCATAGATACAATTTATCATTCGGTGTAAGTTATAAAACAAAATAGGTAGTTACATTGTTTTTAAACTATATTTTTAATTGATTTGGCGAAAGCACTTTACTTACTCATACTCCGAAAGTAGGTCTAAAGATGCCGAAAGAGCGTGTAGAAAGAAAAACTTTCAGCCCTAGGGAAAATCGCTTTCACTGACAGCTGTCATGTCAAATTATGGCTTCGCACGGCTCATCCATACTGCCAGAGTACTGACAGAGAGTACATAATAGGTTTTTTCTTAGTAATCGAATTCAGGTAGATATATTTAGTTCAAGATATCTTATTTAATAAAATAAATGTAAAGGTAAAAATGGTCAAAGCGACGTATGACCATGCTGCGCCTCTGCCGGCGCCCTGTCAAGATGTTGCAGATGTGGCTTTATGCGACCGTGCGGTCAGTGTTGTTCCTTGAGTAAAAAAATACTGGCAGGAAATGCTTGCATTTTGAATGATTTTAATTAGTATTATCTTTTGTTATTTTATTATGTTTTTGTGTTAAGTTTAATCTGGTTTTTCATTTATGATTGTGTATTTTGTGTAAATAACATTTTCTAGACAAACCGTGTTACAAAAACTGTAATTTAAATCTACGGACTTCGCGTCATTACTCAGTGTTGGATAAACTAATTAATAAAAATCACTTCGGTAAGTACCGACGTATTTGAGTATTGAAAACATATTGAAAACAAACAGCAAAAACAAAAAAATCTACATAATCTATAACCTCTTTGGTCCAACCTTGTAAGAGGATCAGGTAGTATGGAGTCTCTCATTCACTCTCGTTATTAGGAAGAATTTTATGTTTATTCGTAATGAAGAGCACAGTGTTTACCTCGGGTTTGACCTTGGGTAACAATGTACTATTTTTGGTAATTTTTCACAAATAAAACATAATACACAACAATATGATAAGCTAAAACTAAGTCCAATTTCTATTCGCACAAATTTTTCAAAATACTTTGTCTTCCTAGTTATCTTTAGATTTTTGTAAATTAGTTTTTTTATTAGGTAGCTGGCAGGCCTACGTAATTTTGGGAAAAAAATGATTTTTACAAATAACTATCTGTATATTTTTTAACCGACATCAAAAAAGGAGGAGGTTCTCAATTCGTCACGTATATTATTTATTTTTTTATGTATGCTCGCTGATTACTCGTAAACTCTTGGAGCGATTTGGAAAACTTTTTTTGTTTTTACTATTTAAGGTTTCCGCTACTTGAACTCATAATTCAAACTATAGGAGGAGAAAAGCGCGATAGAAGTGTACCATCAGAGGTCTTCGGTAAAGGAGATCGGTAATATTATGTAGTAGTACCTCTTTGTACTAACCTCATTTTCAGTTTCACGTAGGTAGTATTAAATGCAAACTATTTGGTTTTATGACAGCTGTCATCTTGAGCGGAGGCATGTACTGCAGCCCTACCATGACTTTTTGAAGAACTCGAAAAAAAGAAACACTTTTTCGATCACTCTCTTGTCCGTTTGTCTGTCAGTGTATCACTACCGATATTCTCAGAGACGGGTGGACCTAGTAAGTTGATTTTTAGGAAGTTTCATAGTAAATACTCAATATATTATGTTTAATCGAATACGTAAAAAACCCGTGGTAAGGGTACTGTTCCCTTCTGACGTTCGATTACGTTTTACCACGGAAAAATGTTTCGATTTCACATTTTTTAAATGTTTTTTTATCAAATATCTTAATTATTGTATTAAACTCAAATTGAAACATACCCTAAATGTTAATCTGATATTTCCTGAACATATTTGTGTGGACCTTGTCGAAATCTGTTCTGTAGTTTATGAGATTACCTGGTTCAAACAAACAAACAGACAGACAAACAGACAAACAGACAAACAGACAAACAGACAAAAATTCTAAAAACCACCCTATCGTGTTCAGCTAACGATTTAAAGACGACCTGTGTATTTTTTTTCTGGATATCTTACAATTACAGATTTTTTGATGTCTACAGATTTATTATATGTATAGATAATACACAGAAACAACCCGACCACAGACAAATATCTAAGCATAAATACCCGCAACCCTGTGTGGATTCTGGCCGAAGGACGTGGTGTTCCGTCGCTTCCGCGGACAAATTCCACAAGAACAGACAAAGACGAAAGTGTAGTGTCATGGAAGTGCTACTAACATAGTTCTAAGATATCTCTTTAACACATTCAATTATTATTATAAAATATGTATGTTAGTCTATAAGGTATATGTATATATGGGCCTTTGTAGCCTGAAATAAATGATTTATTATTATTATATTATTATTGTGCCAACTGGGTCGTGAAATTTGCCAGACTATATTTGTTCCCTAGAATTGATTTCTATCAGCAACACTATCAATTGGTATAAAACACTATCGATGATTATTTTTTGCAAAAATCTAATGATGCAGTTTTAGTTTTTATCAAAATTGGGCACGCAACTCCTTTCAGAACTTTTCGCTATCTCTTATAGTTGAGGATATAGCCCTGAAGGCCTACATAAAAATTCACACAGTTTAATTCAAAAATCTAATGATGCAGTTTTAGTTTTTATCAAAATCGGGCACGCAACTCCTTTCTGAACTTTTCGCTATCTCTTATAGTTGAGGATATAGCCCTGAAGGCCCACATAAAAATTCACACAGTTTAATTCAAAAATCTAATGATGCAGTTTTAGTTTTTATCAAAATCGGGCACGCAACTCCTTTCAGAACTTTTCGCTATCTCTTATAGTTGAGGATATAGCCCTGAAGGCCCACATAAAAATTCACACTGTTTAATTATGCTTGTAGATGCAACATCTTTGATTTACTTACATTTATTTGTTCTTTGATCAGGATCGCACTAATATTAGCTTCTAAATGTGGGCAAGCATGAGGATCATGCGTTTTTGTGTTATTGATTGTCACAATATGAGAAAACGTGAAATCTAAAGGCCATTTCAGCATGCAACTAATTATAACAGTAAAGAAAGCCATGATCACGAATACATATCTTTGTTGTATGCGCGTTTCTGAAACTATAAAAATACAATAAATTGCATTGTTCAAATTTAAAAAAAAACATTCAAAATTAAGTAAGCGTAGCTACCTGTTGAAGGAGGAGTTAAAGCAGAATATGAATTCGGTTGAAAATGTGATTGGAACCATCTTTGCATACTCGACGAAGACATTGCATCTGAAAAACCAGATACAATATAATTAGAAACTGTACTGAACGACTTCTGATAACTAACGAAAATTAAGCACTTAAATTAAGGTTAGTGTCATAACTCAAAAAAGAAAACTGTCGAGAAAAAGGTGTCTTAAGTAATATACTAACTGTTTTTCCGGTGTCTAGTCTAAATTTGAGAACTAATGGAATTAGCGAAATTAACATTTCAGTAGATTTGAATGATTATTTATATGCTTTATGAGATAGTGTATTAGGTTTCCTGAAAATATAAAATAAATAATACTGTTTTTGAGTTTTGACACTATTTAAGCGAAGGTGTGATTTGTAAAAAAAAACTGTACACGCGTAAGTTATAAATTAATACATACTAAACGACATTATAGACAGTGCCCTCAAACCCATGAAACTATACTTGTATACGGATATATGTATTCCTAATAACACTCCCAATGTATCATACTAAGTATTATCAAAATCGATTCAGTCGTTTCGAAGCCTATTCAATCCAAATAAACAAACAAGTCTTTCCTCTTTATAATATTAATATAGATTAAAACACTTAGACCACAAACAATTATAAAAAATTTGAAGTTCGAATCCACAGTTCGAATCGAACATTCAATCATCTACGCCACAGGTGGGTATTCCCTTACCATGCCACAAAGATATTTATCACATACAAAAGTACCTACCTAGGTAGTATACCTATCTGCCATTGTTTGTGTTTATACATACCATCTAAGTTCTGACTTATGTACTAACAATAACTACATTTAAAAATCATAAAAGTACACCAGGTATTATAATTATAAAAAGAACCCTTCATTGTATCCACTAAAGAACAAAAAATACCAGTTATCTTACTTCTTACCAAAATTGAATATGGATGAAAAACGTAACACGTTCGATGTATATATTTTGTTCACTTTAAATTTTGACAAAAATGGTCAGTTATCAAATAGAACTAGGTGTAAGGCTTAATTTCGTTCAACAAAGAGATTATTTGGATTGTATTTAAATAGGTACATTTTTTTTATTCGGTAACAAAACAACACTGAGTCATATAAGTATGGTTATTGTAGCATCACTTTTTGGTGCGCTTATCAGAACTATGATAATGAATATTATTGATAATGATTGGTAAAATACCCGTACCTATATTATTAAAACCCTCAGAATATAACCATATACAAAAGAAAAGTCACAAAAGAAAAGTTTATAAGTAGTATATCCGTTGTTTAGTACCCATAAGTAGTTTAGTTACTTAGCTTGGGGTTAGATGGCGATGTGTGGAATGTCCTGCAATATTTATTTATATGGCTATGGTTATGGCTAATCAGGGTTTTTTTGCTCCCTACCTTATCCACTGGGTTTCTTTGGAGTACTAGCATTGCGGCAGAGCCTTCTTTTTGCGGCATAGCCATAACCAGAATTTTGTTGTTACCTATCCTACCTACGTAAAGTACTGGGTTTCTTTGGAGTACCAGAATTGCTTCAGAGTCTTCTTTGCTGCGGTTTTTAGGTGTAGCTGTTTCAGTCGGCACACGGCTGCATGCATTTTGTATTATATACTTACTCTTTGTTTTTTCTGCTATTCATTTATGTACATCTACTTTATATTATGTTTGTTTTATCTTTATTTCATTTTCATATGTACAGTAACATTACTGATTAGCTGAACCCGTGACCTAGAACTCGCTAAAAATAACAAAATAGGTAAATACTATATATTTTTTACAGACATGCCAATGAGTTCTGGGTCACGTGGTGTTCATCTAATTGGTAATGTGACTGTACCTATGTAAGTAATTAATGTGTCTCTAACATTTTTTTCTACTTTGTGATTGTTTGACCAGTGGTTTTTCTCTGAGTAATGTTTATCTTATCATAAATATTCCTCTTCCCTCGGACCGCGCAAGCGTTAAGACGTGTTGACTCGCGCTAAATTAAAAAAAAACTATTTTTACTTTCTAAAAATCAATACAATAAATTCTTTGAAGTACCAGGCGCTCATATCGCGGAAGTTACGGTATCCAGCTGTGAGACAGAGACGCACATACTGCTGCATATATTGCACTTGCGAATTGCGTTCACACGTCACTGGTTTACGGTTGGTAGCGCGACACGTTACTGCACGGCATTATACTACACGACCTGAAAGTGTACGTCTACAACAAGACATGGACCACTCTTATTCAGACTCTGAGATGAACAAGGCTGAGACAACGCCTAAGACAAGCTTCGGGTCTTTCAAAACTGGTAGGAAGAGAGATAGAGAAGATATTCTCACAGAAGAATTTGCGAAATTTAAGGAGGACCTACTCAAGCAGATGACAAGTAATTTCCTAGCCCATGAGCAGGAACTGAAAAAGATTGCTCCCACTCTTAAAAAAATAGAACAGACGAACGTTAACATAGAAAATGCTGTCTCCTTTCTTTCGGCACAAAATGAAGAACTGAAAAGTAAGATTACTTCGTTGGAAAAACAAGTAAAGGAAGACAAGAAATACATCACTGTACTGGAAGACAAGCTTGAAGACCTGCAGATGGGAAGTCGCAAAACAAATATAGAAATTAAAAATGTACCTAAGAAAAATGACGAAACTAAAGATGATCTGGTTGA
Organism: Idaea straminata; assembly: GCA_951213275.1. Taxonomy (NCBI): domain Eukaryota; kingdom Metazoa; phylum Arthropoda; class Insecta; order Lepidoptera; family Geometridae; genus Idaea; species Idaea straminata. The sequence goes on from OX577856.1 coordinate 9,296,132, forward strand.
AATGGTCATATGCCTGTCCAAAAGTGTAAATGCACCACTAAATAAAACGGACATAAGGGACATATACAGAGTAAGAGGAAAACGAGAAGATATTAAAAATACACCAATAATAGTGGAGACCTCATCTACGCTGGTTAAGACAGACGTTTTGAAGTTGTGTAAGGCCTTCAATATTAGACACAAGGAAAAACTTTGTGCTAAGCACTTAGGCCTGCGAGCACAGGAAGATACTCCTATTTTTGTCTCCGAGAATCTCACACCAAAGCAGTCACGTCTACATTTCCTCGCCCGAAACCTAGTTAAAAATAAGAAGTATAAATATTGCTGGACGGCTTACGGGAAAGTATATGTTAGAAGAGATGAAAACTCCAAAATTGAACTTGTCAAGAATGAAGGTCAGGTACAAGAACTCCTAAATAATGCATGACTAGCGTTTTATGTAGGTTATTTCACTATAAACCTTACTATGTTATCTTTTCTCCTGCTGAGTATAGTCTCCACGGAGACAACCTCAAAATTTTCTTCTAGTATAAGTATACCTTCACCCACTTTAGTAAACAAAGTATTGGTAACACATTTAAAGGTCAATTTTAATACACACAACCTAATCATAACATACGATATTTCATCGATCTCTACTGATCTTACACACAATAACCTACCATCTTCATTAAAATATTATTACACACGCACCTCACTAAATACATCAACCACATACATAACTATTTCTAAGTATTTTAGTTTAATTTTACCATTTATGCCGAAATTAATTCCAGTAAACTTAAAAAAGACTAACAAGTATCACAGTATAGCTGGCCCTACTTTTTCTAATGAAATTCATAATGGATAAAAGTCAAAACTTAACAAATGAGATAGACGAAATCAAAATTGCAGAATCATATCAATGTGACGTTGAGGATCTGTCAAAATTAATACATTGTAAGCAGAAGAGTCTTAATATTTTCTCCCAAAATATTAGGAGTGTTTACTGTAACTTTGATAGTCTAATTGTGACACTAGGTGCAACGAATGTCAACCCGGACATTATCGTCTTGAGCGAATGTCGCCTAACAAACGATAATCCAGTCCCAACGCTTGCAAACTACACGTCCTATGAAACTACCCATCATCTAAATCAAAATGATGGAGTGGTTACATACATTAGTAATGGCACAACAGTGACAAATGTAAAAGAAATAAAATTAGTCCACGCTTCTTGTATTCAGATAGAGACTCATGGTTGTACTATTTTAGGAATATATCGGTCTCCTTCCAACAAAAACGCAGATGAGTTTTTGAATTCACTTGATACATATCTCACAACTCTAAGAACGTGTAAAAATATCATACTGACTGGAGACCTAAATATAAATATAATTATGAGAGAAAATGAACAAAGCTATGAAGTTAGAAACCGTCACAAATACCTAAACATGCTCTCCACACATGCTATGTTACCAGGACATATATTTACCACCAGGGAAAACAGCTGTTTAGACCATTTTATTTTAAAACTTGAAAAGGATAAATTATTAGCTCAAATAGCCGTAATAGACGCAACGATTACAGACCACTCATTGATTTATATGAATCTATCAGGCCTAACTTCTAAAAATATGTCCTACAAAATTAAAACTATTACAGATTTTAATGAAGCTGTTAAAAGCTTAGCAAATAAGAGTTTACCTGAGTTACTTATATGTGATGATCCTAATACTGTCGTCAATAATCTTATAAATAAAATTTCGGAGGCTCTAAAAGAAAATACGATAACTACCTATATTCCTAAAAGTAAACGTATCATAAAGCCATGGATAACCACTGGCATTTTACGTTGCATAAGACACAGAAATAAGTTGCAAAAGGAAGTAAGATCTGACCCACATAACGAAATTTTGAAAATCAGCTACAGTAGATATAGGAATTTCTGCAATAATTTACTAAGGAAACTTAAACGTAGGTATGAACAAAATAAATTGGAAAGTTCGAGTAAGAATAATAAAACTCTATGGAAAACAATAAAGTCCATTACATATACAAAGAAAAATAATGACAACACCAAACTACTAAACATTAGGAATTCACCTATTGATTCAGTAAATTGCGTAAACGAGTATTTTGCTAACGTGGGAGCTAACCTTGCCGAAAACATGTTAAAAGACGCATCAAACAAAACAGCTTGTAATACTCATAAACAGGTCAACTCTTTTGGACTAATGGAAACTGACTGTAGAGATAAGTGAAATTCTTATGAGTCTTAAATCAGATAGTGCCCCCGGTTGGGATAACATTCCAACCAGTTTTCTTAAATTAGCTAGAAAAGAGTTGATCCCGGTTATCACCCACTTAGTTAACCTTTGTTTTAGGAAGGGTGTTTTCCCATTGGCATTAAAAAAAACTATTATCACTCCAGTTCATAAGGGTGGGGACATGGACGAAGTTAATAATTATAGGCCAATTTCTGTTCTGCCTTCTATGTCCAAAATTTTAGAAAAAATATTAAACATTAGACTAGTAAATTATCTCAATAAATTTAACATCTTATCGGACTCACAGTATGGTTTCAGAAGTTGCAAGTCAACAGAAGATGCTGTCACTGCACTAACCTCCTATATTGTAGGGGAATTGGATCGTGGAAGAAAGTGCTTAGCCGTATATTTGGACCTTAAGAAGGCATTTGACACCGTTCATGTTCCCATTCTTGTGGAAAAACTGGAAAGTATTGGTATACGTGAAAAATCACTAGATCTATTCAAGGATTACTTATCTAATAGAATGCAGAGAGTGAAATTGGGCCAACACACGAGTGATGAACATATTGTTACTTACGGTGTACCTCAGGGTAGTGTTCTGGGTCCAACCTTGTTCCTTGTTTATATAAACGACCTCTGCAGTATTCAATTAACAGGTGACACCAAAACAATATGTTACGCCGACGACACCGCTTTGGTATTTTCTGGTGCTACGTGGAACGAAGTCCATAAAGACGCAGAACTTGGACTTACTAGGATTGCTCAGTGGCTTAATACCAATTTACTGACTCTCAATACATCTAAAACTCACTTCATGTGCTACAGCATTTATAATAAAACTCAACCTACTAACAACTTTAGGATACAACTACATAGCTGTGGAAAACAAAACACAAATTGTAACTGTCCTACAATAGGTAGGGTGTCCTCTTTGAGGTATTTAGGTGTCATGTTGGACCAACGGCTCTGCTGGGACAAACAGATTGAGTCCGTAAGCAATAAGGTTAGGAAAATGATATATATATTTAAGATCTTGAGACATGTGGCACCGGAGGTGCTATTGAAGAGGATATATATTGCCCTGAGTCAATCTGTTTTGTCTTATTGTATAGCTGTGTGGGGTGGTGCTGCTAAAACCAAAATGTTACAGGTGGAAAGAGCGCAACGAGCGCTGTTAAAATTAATGTATTTTAAACCATACCGCTTTCCCACTGTTACAATTTACAAATTAAGCCAATTACTATCAGTAAGAAAAATATTTATCATGGAAGCTGTCCTAAAATTACATAAAAAGCTACCGTATGTGCCTACAGTAACTAGTAGAAGAAGAAAGGATAAAATTATTACGACGACTTGTAAAACTGCCTTCGCTAGAAATCATTATGTAAAACAGTCGGCTTTCTTATATAATAAGATTGATAAATTATTAGATCTATATCCTAATACCTTTTATGAATGTAAGAAACGGCTAGTTACCTGGATTGTAGATATGACATATGATGACACTGAAAATGTACTTAAAGTAATAGTATAATTTAAAACAATAAGTTCAATGATAATAATAATTATAATCATGTATCTATTTTATACAGTAAAAAAAAAAAAAATGTAATATGTAAAAATTAATAGGGTTTTTACGTATCTTTATTTTCTACGAGTTTATAGTGTATTTTATTTTTTTATTTAGTATAGTCTTATTAATTAATTTAAATAAAAGTAATTTTGTTATAGGGTTGTGCTTCATCGTGCTGCGCACAATCATGGTGTCGCGCACAATTTTAACTGTCGAGTGTGAACGTACAAAGTTCGATGCGACCATTGGCTTCACCTACCTACATTTTTTTCTAAAATAATAAGTTATTGTTTACGTTTTTTATTTTTTGATTGTTACTAAAGTATTATTATCTGTTAACCAATATATTATGTAATAGTTAAGGAAGTGCGGAATCTTCTGATACAAGCATTTCTATGCTTAAAAGAAGATTCCAACGACAAACATTGATGTTACTATTGGGTACAGAATAAATGATTTATTTATTTATTTTATTAATAAAGCCTGTGACTGCCTTAAATTGATACCTACTATCTATATAAAAGGTTAATTTATTATAACCCTTTTTTTAGCTTGAGCAGGGTTTTATATTGTACCTAAATTAAAACCTTGTAGGACGAAATCAAATTAAAAGAAAAACTCAATCTATAGATTTCATAGATTTTATATCAACATTTTTTGCATTATTTCGTCAACATCAGTATTAATTTCTAAAATCGCATCTAGAAATTAATTACAACAATAGATCTAGAGCCACATATTTATAGCTTTAAATCCATTGTTTTATCTCTGATTTTTGCTGTGTCTGACTTAATCATAAATTTAAGTTGTCACAACACCACTGATGGGTTTTTGCTAATCTGAGTTTCAGAAGCACTATCAAATCTTATTCACTTCTTAGTTTAGGCTTAGTTTCTCCATTCTTATCTATGACTGCGTCTGCCCGTAGCAAACCATGTGTCCAGCTCTCCGGATAACCATGAGATCTGACGTCATTCCACCATAACTCTTTCACTTCAACGCAGGGTAAGTAACAGCATATTGTTAGTAACAATATTGATGAAGTTGTTATACCAAAGAAAATCAAATATTCAGTTAGTAGACCCTAAAAAAAATACAATTTTTAATAGCTTTTAAAATCATTTAGTCGGAAGATACGTAAACATACGAGTGTGTCTATGTTTTAATTTTCCATATATAGTATATGCCCGAATATCCAAAACTTTTGGGTTTCCCTAAATATTTAAGACGCTCCCTCCTATCGTTTGTAAACATGACATGTCAATTTAATCGCCACTTAAGAAAAATAGCTTTTTAGTATTCGGGCGATAGACATGTAAGTACAAATTTTGTTTTCGTAAAGGGTACCTAGATACCTACATAGAATTATAACATCAGTCTGTGTTTGCGTAGTTTTTCATATTCATACATAACTTTACTCTAACATTTACACTAAGTAAGTAAATTACAAATGTTGAACATTGAAAACTATTTAACGTTACTTCTTCATCATCTTCTACTGTAATCTGAATAATCACCAGCTATTATAAGATAACATAATAATGATTTAACTTACGTTCTCGATAATAAAAAGACGTATGGTAGGAAATACCGCGTAAGTACCGAAGATAACAGCAATATTATCAACATGTCCAATCATGGTGCCTGCGTAATCTTCACAAATGTCAAGTACACCGACAACAGAACCACTAAAGAAAAATCCTAACGCTATCATGCCGAGAAACATCCATAGTACAACGAGATTTGGTTGGCAGTTAGAGTATCCAATTAATATCCCTTTACACCCGAGAAAAAAAAGTTTCAAATATTAAAAAAAAAGTTAGTTGGGGGGTATCCTAAGAGTCTAAAGATGCTAGGAAAAATCCAAAAAAAAATCCTGAATTTTCCGTTATCCTGAAAAGCTGCCCTCACCATCGTGACACTTAGGAATAATCTACAAGTCTCACAATAATGAGTGTAGTCTTTTTTATTTTATTTTATTTAATTAAAACAACGAAATAAGTACAAATTATCGCTTATTTATTTGCATAACGTTTTCATTAATCAGTCTTAATCATTTAACAAAGAAATAAACCTTCTTTCACCTACTTAACTAACACAAATCAATAAACTTCTCAAATTAACCATAGTCAACCTCTGACTAACATAAAATCACAATTATTTTAATTTCTAGGAACAATAGGAGATCACAAAAATAGACAAAACCAATATACTTCTCAAATTTAAACATAGTCAACCTCTGACTAACATAAGATCTTAGGTATTTTAACTTTTAGGAACAAAACGAGATCACAAAGTAGGTATTTGAAATAGCAAACTTAACTAAGTTGAAAAAACGTGGTATTATGGTTTGACGTGATACTATTGGAAACAATTTTGGTTTCGAGACAGACACAGGTACACATCACACTTGGAACATTTAATTTTTGATCGACTGTGGCACCTCTCCATCATGCAAGACCTTGGTGCCTTTATGTCATCAAACACAGTCAGGTGATCATATCCATCATATCTTTTGCCTTGTGATGGACGTATTGGTCTATATTGTCTGTTGACAGGTGGTGGTTCGTTTTCGGAATCAATGTTTACTTCGTCGTCGCGATCATGATCTGGATAATTGGTCAAAGCATCAGCAACACTGAGACGAAAATCCAATAACATCAGAATGTCCTTTCTCGAATAATCATTTGCCACGCAATCATTTTTGTATAGTCGCCATGAATTAACCAACGCTAGATCCAAGAAGTGGATAATGACTTTCAATGTCCATTTTCTTGTCTTGATGAAGGTACGATAATCAGCGACCAATCTCCTCGAAGAAAGTTTCATCTAAATAATCATGAAAATATTCGGATGGTGTGCGAACAGGTTTTTTTGGTAGACTTTCGGTATAGTTATGTGGTTTGTCGATAAAAGGAATATTCTTCCAAGTGTCTCCATGACCATGCTGCTGCTGGTTACGCCGATTCGCTGTAGCAGTTCGAGGACGTCCTCTGCGAGATTGCATTCGCTGCGAAGAGGTACCACGAGAACGCCCTTTGCTTCCAATTTGCCGCGAAATAGGACTATGAGAGAGTTCCCTATTTGCTGTTATTACCTGACTCACAGATTCAGGTTCCGTTTCACCGCCTGAAACTTCGGAGTGGTCGTCCTCGACTGCTATGTCGGCGAGAACACTCGGCTGTACTTCTAACTCTTCTTCGTCATGGAACTCTTCGATATCTGACTCGGTTCCATCCCCAAGTAGTTCCAAAATACGGTCATCAGATACGTGATGCACTAAAATAAAATAATAAGCAACTACTTAGCCACAATATCAGCTTTAAGTCAACAATAACAAAAAATCCTTTAAAATCAGTTTATACAGTTACGATCGAAGGAACACGATCGTGCTACTCGAAATTTAGTCGCAATTTATTCCCAATGGACACAACTATTCAACAAAAATAGTTTGTATTTAGTGAGATTGATGTTTGAGTAACAAAATAAAGCAAAAAGAATAATCAAATTAAAACAATTAACAATAAAACAAAATACTTACACGAGCCACTGCTCGGGTCAAAGAACGCGGCCATCTTGCACCTTCGATTGACTGGAACTAACGACTCACTTCACGATTCGGGCATCGCTGCGCGTAAGTAGATATCTCTCACGACCGATCGTCGGCGGTTGCGTTCGCAAAAATAAATCCGCGCGGTCATGAGATTTTTTTAAAGTTACTCGCACTATCGTATACCGTCGGGTGGAAAGGGATAAAATTACTAATGATGATCCAATAGATCCTGAAATAGAACAAATATGTCATTTTTTTTAATATTTTTAAAATAGTAGAGATAGCTAATTATATCAGAGTGATTACAATAAAAACATTGAATATATCTGTAAGTGATTTACCTATCAAAGTGAATAATTTCCTAATTGATTTCAAAGTACAGCCTTTCTTTGAAATCAAATATGTACAGGCTATTCCAAATATAACTGACGATATCCACACACTAATCTTTAACAAATAAATCGATACTTTCGATTCTGTTATATCATACCAATAGACACTTTTTAAAAAATTTGGAGCATGCGTACTTAGAGCCGCTAAAGCTATTTCTTTGGCGGTCTGAAAAAATTAAATGTCACAAATTATACTAATGATAAATTAGATAATAAGATTTTATAAATACACCGTGTACAAGAGACAAGATTTAAAGGAAGTGAGATTTAGACCAAACAAGAAGACAAAATAGACTAAGAATTAAGAAGAAAAAGTACAGATTAACCATTCACTCATAATATAGAGTAACCGACAGGCTACATCATACTCTGAAATGGTTTTTCATTCAAAATAAACTAACATAAGCAGCACAAATTGCCCAAAGTGCTGAACTCCGCATGCATGCTGACCAAGGAACAGGATCTAAATCACGCTCTGTGGTGCGTTTGAGAGATCGCACGTGTGTATTTAAAAAGGTCTTTTCTGCTTGAGATATAAATGGATGTTCATTTGGTGTGCTATAAACAAAAATTTGCTGAAAATGTTTAAAAATAGATTTAGTTTTTACTTGTTTTAGCTTTGAAAACGCCAGAGCACACTTAAGTTTGAAAATTACTAACCCACATTATAAGCCATGGTATCCCGATACTTCCATATACATAAAATACGACTTCCCAGCTTGTTTTTTCCAATAAAACTTCAGTTAAATACATTGTTATTACTATGCCCAGTAATTGTCCAGGAAAAATGATACACGTAACCAGCGTTCTCTCATTTTTTGGTACCCATTTCGACATCATTGAAAATAATACGGGTATAACTGGACTCTGAAATCAAAAAACCTACTTGTAAACTAGACCAATGTATAATTCCTCTTGCGTGGTGCACTCACATAATAGCGACTGAAATGTTCATGTATTACTATTACCCGCGACTTATGCTGTAATATATTTTTTATCACAGTTGCTCATAAAGTGGATCTTATTCAACGGCTTTTAGGCTCATAATCCAACATATTATGCACGCGTGCGTTTTACATTGCCAACCTAGTGCTGTAAAGTTATCCCGATAGGTTAAATACGTATCTTACTGCTAATTACATACTGTTGATGTTGATGTATAAAAAAGGTAGGTACCAAAGAGTTTTTAGCTAGCAAAAATGGTTGTCTCTAAAGTCGGTTTGCGAACGAAAATTTTACGTGATAATGACTTAGAAAACGATTAAAAATTGAGTTATGTTTCTTTTTTATTTTTTCTTTACTTAAATATATTGTTTTTCCGTACCATTGTATTTTGTTCTTAACCCCCGACGCAAAAACAAATAGAAAAAACCCTAAAAAATATTGTATGTCGACGAGGCTGTATAGGTTTTAAAAGTCTATAGCCTGGCCTTTCCGGAGCATAATTAACAAAAAAATATTGCCTTAAAAAAATGTAAACATAGACTTATCACAAGTTTTGTTAATTATTATTTTGTTTTCTTTTCAAGTCTTTTCTTTTATTCGCAACTGTGATAAAACACGTCGTACGATATACGTGTGGAATTGATATTTGCATATTGGCTTCTTAAACACGCTCGCTACCGCTCGCGCGTCATAAACCGCCTCTATGCAAAGATCAATTTACCACACTTATATCGTAATGTACTATTTTATCACAGTTGCTCATAAAGTGGATCTTATTCAACGGCTTTTAGGCTCATAATCCAACATATTATGCACGCGTGCGTTTTACATTGCCAACCTAGTGCTATAAAGTTATCCCGATAAGTTAAATACGTATCTTACTGCTAATTACATGTTAGATAGGTGAAACATTCTTAATTTATCTGGGTAATACTGTTTTGATGTAAAAAAAAAGGTAGGTACCAAAGAGTTTTTAGCTAGCAAAAATAGTTGTCTCTAAAATCGGTTTACGAACGAAAATTTTACGTGAAAATGACTTAGAAAACGATTAAAAATATTGAGTTGTTTATTTTTTGTTTTTTCTTTACTTAAATATATTGTTTTTCCGTACCATTGTATTTTGTTCTTAACCCCCGACGCCAAAACAAATAGAAAAAACCCTAAAAAATATTGTATGTCAGAGGAGGCTGTATAGGTTAAAAGTATTTAGCCTGGCCTTTCCGGAGCATAATTAACAAAAAAAATATTGCCTTAAAAAATGTAAACTTATCACAAATATTTTGTTAATTATTATTTTGTTTTCTTTTCAAGTCTTTTCTTTTATTCGCAACTGTGATAAAAAACGTCGAACGATATACGTGTGGAATTGATCTTTGCATCTTGGCTCCTTTAACACGCTCGCTGCCGCTCGCGCGTCATAAACCGCCTCTATGCAAAGATCAATTTACCACACTTATATCGTAATGTACTATTTTATCACAGTTGCTCATAAAGTGGATCTTATTCAACCGCTTTTAGGCTCATAATCCAACGTATTACACAAGCGTGCGTTATGCATTATCTCGACGCCACTAGTGTGTTAGTTATTCTGATAAGTTAAATTGGTATCTTACTGCTAATTACATGTTGGGTAGATGAAACATTCTTAATTTATCTGGGTTAAACTGTTTTGATGGATAAAATAAAGTAGGTACAAAAAAAGAGATATTATTCCAGCGATAATGGCTGTCTATAAAGTCGGTTTACGAACGATAATTTTACGTGATAACGTCTTAAAAAATGATTAAAAATTTAGTGTTGTTTTTTCTTTACTTAAATATAGTTTTTTCCGTGCCATTATATTCTGTTTTAACCCCCGACAAATAGAAAAAACCCTAAAAATATTGTATCTAGACGAGGCTGTATAGGTTAAAAGTCTTTTGCCTGGCCTTTCGGGAGTATAATTAACAAAAAAATATTGCCTGAAAAAATTGTAAACATAGACTTATCACCAAATATTTTGTTATTTTTTAAGAATTTTCTTTTATTCGCAACTGTGTTAAAAAACGTCGTACGATACACGTGTGGTTTGATCATCCAATCTCGGCTCTATGGACGCACTTGCAATCCGCTCGCGCGTCATAAACTGCCTCGGTGAAATTATCAATTTACCACACTTGTATCGCAATGTACTATTTCATTGTTAAGCTATGTTTTTAACCCCCGACGCAAACACGACGTGGTGTTATATAATCATGAAAAGCAGCTCCTGGGTTTCCAAATAAATTTGGAAAAAGAAAAAAGTTGTTGTGTATAAAAATAAGTAACAAGTGTCTTACTGGTACAGTCAGCAACTAAAGTGGAGACTAAAATTAACGAGTTCTAAAATTGCTATTTTGTTCTAAGTTGCAATTATTAGATTTTTATTTAACTCAAGCAAGGCTTTAAAGTCCCGCTTGAGTTAAAGGACTTTAATATTAAACAACAACTAAAATATTGTTAAATAACTTAAATGACAGCAATGTAAAAACTCTACGATAAGCGTAATGCTTTTTTTGCCTGATTGTGTTCATCGAATATACATTTTTCGAAATACTTACCAGCCCCGCACATACGATGTACCTCATATACAATAAACCATCTCCTTCAAAAATAACAGTGATAAACGGTGTCAACATAGTAGTTACAGCTGCTATAAGGAACCCACACTCTAGAATATATTTTCCACCTATATTATCAGCTATTTGCCCTGCTACTGGCTGGAATAATATGTGCATGTAGAGATTTGCAGTTATTATTGAAGCCTGCTTGTCGTCGCTCCAATCAAAGGTTCCCTGGAAGTTATTTATCAGTAATTTTATTTTCACACTTTCAGCTCTAGAATCCCAGATTATTTATACGTAATGCAAGTCATTGAATCCCTAGGGAAATAATGTCGTATGAAACTTCCAAGAGATTAAAGTGTTTTGAGTTTGGAACGTTGAAATGCGTATAAAAACTCTTAGCACGAAAAATAGCGCGATTATAACTCTCACTTCTATTCTCTCGGAGGCAGTGTCAAAAGTAGAATATGCACCTCGGGATAATGTGTTATTCTCAAGAATACTATATAAACTTCATACTATATAAAGTTTCAATAAAATAAGTCTAGTAGTTTCAGAATCTAATCAATACTAACAAAAATCCAATAAAATACCTTTTTTACCTTTATACTTTTAAGAAATATCAGAACTTACATAAATTTGCTTTTCATAAACTTCAGTTTTATTAACAGGAGCCAATCTAGGACATGAGTGAGAATCATGTTGTACTGGTTTGGTAGAGTTTGTCGTCACTATGTGAGACAAGGACAGATCTAAGCACCACTGCATCATACTACCGACGATTACAGTCAGAAATCCCATGAATACGAAGACATATCTTTGACAGATGTAGCTTCCTGCAGAATGATAAAGAAAAAGATTATTAAACACTGAATATTTTGTTCTTGTATTGTGTATTGTAATTTTTAATTGATTGTTATAAGTAATTAAGTTAGTTTAGTATTACTTTATTATTTAAGGGTAAATATTGTAAATTATTGTTTTGATGTATTTTTAGCTTCAAGTTCATGTTTTGAAAAATAGGTAGGTAATGAATTGTTTCATTATGAGGTATGAATCTCTAAAAATTAGTTATAACATTATTTATTTATTTTTAACACAAAAAAAACTTGTATTTGATCTTATTTCACCTGATAAGAAACGAGGTTGAAGATGTAGCATTCTCGCCTAGAAAGAACGTGCCTGAGCAACATTATTACAGGAGCGAGAAGTAAAAGAAAAATAGAGATATATCTCTAGTTGGTTATAACTAAACTGTGTAAAAATTATATTTGATCGGATATATTCACGTTTTTTTATTTTGTTTTAAACCTGGCGTTTTGGGAACTTTGTAGATCCCATGCAAAGAGGATTTAAAGTACTACCTAAGAATCCCATGGTCACCAAAGAGAATTTAAATACTACGTAAGAAGAGACGGGACAACCATAGATTGCAATGGGATCGATTTACATGGCAATGCAATATTAACATAACAGAAATAAATGACGTCAAATAACAATACTACCAACCTAACAAACTAAACAATCAGTGCTGCCCGCGATTTTATCGATATCGATAAATACAGGACGAGAATCGCTAGCCCCTCCAATGCTACTTTTTTATAATACACATTAGGTATATGAAAGTTGATACTGAAAAAGTGCGGCAAATTTAAAAAATATCAGCATGGCAGCCCTAAAGTAAAAAGGAAAGTTGGAACAACTCACTTTGATACTTTGACATTTATTTTTATTTTACTAGTGGATGCTTGCAATTTTGTCCACGTTATGACGAGATTAAAAGTAGATTATATCACTTGTTAACTCTTTATTACCACACGGATACGCCACTCCATTGTGGCGTATTAAAGGAACAAACAGGCTATCAAACACTATCATGAGTATCAATATTATTATGAGTTTAAATATTTGTAAATCTATGTGAGTATGTATCAAAGAAAACAACACCATATATTTTTATGCTGTTTTTATCACTATAATCAAAATCTGAATCTAAAAATTTAACATGGAGTGAATCCTCACAATCACTGGAGTCGCTGCTGTCTCTTAAATTGATGATGAAGCTTTCTAGATTATTTTCAGTTATATGGTCTCTTCTTTTGTACTTGTCTTCCACATGAATGACATGGTCTGTCATTTTTTTCCAATCATCTGCTGTAATACACTCAAAAGATTGTTTTATGAGATCCTCGAACTTTTTTGGAGTTCGGCTTACATTTTTGCTTCCCACATTTCTTTTTGCTAGACTCCATATGAGTTCTTTAGCATTTAGGTCACAATGATATGGAGGAAGTCTTAGCACTTCATGTCCGTTTTGGCTTAAAAGTTCATCACCTTCATAAATAGGTTCTGGTGTGTTCTGTTTTACTAAGCAGAGCAACTCTGCTTTCGAATTGTATGTTTCAAATGAAATACCATTCAATGTAAGCCAATTCTGAATCTCTAACTTTAGATTTTGAGATGTGGGCGCTTTATTTATTATGACAGAATGGTATGATGCATTGTGCATTCCAATTACACTTGGTTCATTCAAATTGGGCATAAGCTTTACTTGAAGCCATTTGTTGAAGTTTGTGGAATTCATGTCATGGTGGTAGTCGGTCATTTTCGATTTGGTGCTAAATTCCAACAATGAGTTTGGAACAGGGCCTTTCTTGATCCTGCATGCACAATAATATATCGTTTTCCTGACGATATATTTTCAATTATTCCACTTGTTGATGGACCTTGCCAACATTTTTTAGGCTTATAGGTTTTGTGGACATAAGTTTCATCTAACTAAGGCTTACCTTCTGCACGTTTCGATGCAATGGTACGCAAAAAGCGATGTCTCTATGCAGCTATATCATACCGTTCAATTAATAATGAACGTTCATTTTTGCTTTTCTTAAATTCATAACCGTTGGCTAATAATATGCGACGGAGAGTTTCACGACATCCACCAAATTCTATACTTTCTCTTAACTCTACCAACAAAGATCTTAATGTTGGTACTGGTTTCCTCACAATGTAAAATTCGTTTATTTTATTACGAATAACATCCATATCGAAACTATCTAAGTTCGACACTTTTGAAGGGTGAGGTCGTTTTTTACCTGGAGTCCTCCAGACCCCTTCGTTCACCGCACCTTCTTTTTTAATTCTCTTCAATGTAATAACACTTACATCTGTAAAAAGAATAAAATAAAATGTCAATTATCGTGAGTCTCATAACTAAGAAATAATAGAAAATACACAAGTATTACAAAACTAGTCTAAGATTAACGTTGAGTGAAAACTTACCGGTGAGTGAAGATAGTTCTTCTAAGTACTGGTTCTGCGATTTCATCATATCTTTTTGAATCTGTGATCTTTTCAATTGCTTGTTTTACTTCAGCAGTTCGTGCATTATCCTCAAGACTATCTGTAAAAGAACAATAACATTATATAAAGTAACTAAGTCTAATATGTACTTATTTAAAATAAAAAAATAAAGTTTAAAAAATTAAAAATTAAAATTAAAAATCAGTCACAGTACGTAAACAATCCTGTTTTTCTCGCAATACGGCTTGTTTCACAAGCTTTTTCTCTTCATATTTCGAAATCATACAAAACAATAGTTTTCGCACTTCACTCTTTATAGTTTTATTCATTTTTATAACATTAACACGGATATATCACAACAAAACTATACGCAAGTCAACCACAACGAAACATCAACAACACGCCATCTTGTTGCGCCATCAGAGATAGGGATACCATACACTGATTCTGATTTTACTAAATCTTTTGGAAAACAGCCGAAAATTAATTTCTAATAATCTTGCCAAGTTTTTCTCTAGTCAATAGTGTACCTAATTAATTAAGCTATTTATTAGACCAACTTAAGGCTTAGTGTTGCTCTTGAAATGATCCCCAACACGTACATACGATACTTATTTTCGATGAATACAATTTTAGCACACGTACGAAATTTTAAAACTCAACTGAAAATACCTTTTTGGAATTAATTGTTCCTAAGTACTTTCTGTTTAAAATACCCCAATTTGTAGGGAAAATGGATATTTACCCTAAAGTGTTCCTACCATCGGATGATGGTAGGAACACTTTAGCGCTGTCATATAAAAAGTTTGCAAAAAAATCCAGTATCTACTTTCGTTAGCCAGACTTTACACAACCTTGTTTATTAAAATTTGAGCACATAAATTACAAGATTGTACTTAAATGGGCATTTGAAATAAAATAAAAGACTTTCTTAAATACTTCAATAGTAATTTTATTAATAATGAGATGGTTGCGGGTTCGAGTCCCGCTTAAATAAATATTTATGTACAGATATTTGTTTAAAAATATTTGTATATACAAATTAAATGTATATATAAGTATTTTATCCGTTGTCTGGCCACCATAACACAAGCCTAGTTGCTTAGCTTGGGGCTAGATGACGCTATGTGAAGTGTTCCATAATATATTTATATACACGGTGTAAAAAGGGGGGTGGATCATCGGTTACTAGGGGTGGGGGACCTCAGTATAGATTATTTTCACTTTTTGGACTATCAAGTACATTTTTTAACATGATGCCCTAGTCTTAGCCAAACCAAACTTTCAGGGGTCATTCCTCATGAAAGCCATTTATTAAAATTTACTAAAAGAATGGTGTGGCATCCCAACTACATCTAATTATTTTCTTTTAGAAGATATGAAAATTTTTAATGTTACATTCCTCATCTATTTAAATCTGTGAGAAATAATTTTCATAGTGAAGTGAAATTATAATAGATGCGAATAAAGGACAGTGATCTTACTTGGTAGATGCGGCGGAAAAATAAAAGTATCTTACACTTCAGAAAATTATCAGCCCTTTACGTGAACCCTACATTTAGATCTAAAATGAAAGTTGATTTGGCTGCACAAGAACTGAGTAATACCTTCGCTGTTAGTTTGAAACTTATGGCTGAGAAATATGGCGACAATGTGAAAGGTCGAGATATTTTAGAAACTGCGCATATTATAGATGACCTCAATCGATTTTTCGATTGCACCAATGGTCCATCGTCTGAGAGAGATATAATCAAGCACCAAAGGGAAAACGATTTCAAGAAAACTAAGCACGTTGAGTTGTGGAAATATCACAAAAAATTATGAGCTCAATGTATTTCCAGAAGACAGTTTTGTATGACATAAAAATGTAAGATGCGTTCTATAGAGAGATATGAAACTTCGTTGTCATCGTTAAAAGATATTTGGAGATATCTTGAGTCGAAAGGATTTAAGTATCTAAATCTGTACCAGCTAAATCAAGATAGCTTAGAAAATATTTTTGGAATGATACGACAACATTGTCCGACGAACCATAACCCAACATGCCATCATTTCACAGCTGCATTAAAATCGAATATATTGACAAAATTAAGTACACCAGTTGAAAGAGGAGCAAATTGTGAAGATGATGACAATGAAGCTTTCATCTATTTTAAAGAGTTTTTCAAAAATATTGAAATTACCAAAGGCGTTCTGTTTGAAAAGCATTCCAAAGGGAAGGCTTTAAGACAAAGTGCTCAGTTTTCTACATTTGAAGATGCTGAAGCTCCCGGTCTGCATTTACCCGAAAATACTGACCTAACTAAATTTACCACCGGTTTGACACCCAGTACGGGTCCCAAACCGGTGGTAGTCGCCAACCATCTTGTCTATTAAAATTGTTGGGATGCTCCTGGATTTCAAAGGCCTCTCTAAGCATTCTAGGCAAAAACCGCTTTTCAGTAGCTAGTACTTGTACCTGATCAAAGCGAAGGTAGTGGTTTGGCTTATCCAACATATGCTCACATCCTGCAGACTTTAGGGACCGTCTGTGTTTGACATCATCTATGTGCTCTTTTATTCTAGTAGCAATACTCCGCTTTGTGCCCTATGTAACAAGAACCACAATCACAGTCAATCTTGTAGATACCAGCATCTTCCAAGGGGACTTTACATTTGACTGGTCTAAGTAATTGTTAAATCTTCTTTTGTGGCTTGAAGTAAGTGTTGATAGAAGCTCGTAGAAGATTTTGTCCGTGACACCCTTGATTTATGAGAGAATCGCCGGGGCTCGTTCAACCGTAGGCGGTTTCGGGCGGCTTCTGTGGAAATGGCGTGGCACTTGAAGTTTCTTATGATGAAGTACTCGTTTGACGTGTTTTACTTCCTTTGCCTGATGGGCCTCATAACAGATGCCTTGTGCTCTCTGCAGCAAAGTTAGGTACAAGTACTAACTACTGAAGACCGATTTGTGCCTAGAAAACTTCGAGAGGCCTTTGTAATTCAGAAGCATCCTAACAATTTTAATAGAGAGAATAGTTGGAGAGTATCACCGGTTTGGGACCCAGTACTACATGTAGTTAGGTATCAAGCCCCGCAAGCAACAGCTGCAATACCTCGGGACACCGTTAGTCAATTCTGCGTTAGATGAATCCTTTTTATGAATTTTAAGTAGACGGTAGTTTGACAGCATTTCACATAATAATTTTTGTTATTCGTTCGAAGACCGAATGGAAAAAAAAGATGTCATCTCAGTCTGCCTGTAACAGAGAAATGCTACCCTTACTAAAACGCTCATGAAAGGCCCATAAGCGAGCCAAGAAAGATAGATTTGAGATGGTGTATTTGTCTCTGTCATTAGGGTGACCATGTCAATTTTCTGCAGATGAAATATACGTACAGCTACTTAACTATATAGGATATAATGTGAAGTTTCAGATTTCTGTCTGTCTCTCTCTCACTCTCATAGAAAGCAAGCCAGTTATTTTCGTTTCGTTTTCTTCGTTCCATCCGGGTGTCCCTTGAGACCTCTCAAGTTTTTTTTTTCTTTTAAATAGCTAGTTTCGACAGATGGTGTAAGTCAGCGACAAGCTGTGGGGTTGTAGGTATTGCAGATAGTGATACTATCTTTATAGGTACTGCAAAAAGAGCTGTCCGAGCTATCTATAAAATGGGCCCCAGGGAATCACCTAATAATGTAGTTTTTTTAGAGAAATATCCAAATTCATTCATCCATTCAAACAAACGTTACCTAAAAGTACATAATATTTTTTTTAAATAGTATTAAACGATGACCTATAACTAAGTATACAATAGGTGCACTGCCAAGTGAAAATATTATGTTTGTTTTGTGAAAATATATGTTGTTGTGTTGTAGAAGGTATTATGATCAAAAAAATAATACCTTTACACCACACTTTAGAGGTCCGGTAAGTCGGCTGTATTTTTACGTCGTAATGCCCACTATCGATAGGTATGGATCTAGAAGTGCACCGAGCATTTTGGGAAATCATAG
Organism: Idaea straminata; assembly: GCA_951213275.1. NCBI lineage: Eukaryota > Metazoa > Arthropoda > Insecta > Lepidoptera > Geometridae > Idaea > Idaea straminata. The sequence goes on from OX577856.1 coordinate 9,314,726, forward strand.
GACACCACCTTTCTTTGAATACCCTATTTCCGAGACGCTTTAGAGGTCCAGTGTGGAGGCATTTTTTGTTCGCCTTAATGCCTTATATCGTTTAGTATTGGTCTTAAAGTGAAACGCGCACGTTTGAAAATATTCTGTCACAGTGCGTTTTTTTTAATATCCCGTTTCCGAGACGCTTTAGAGGTTCCATATGGAGGCATTATTTGTTTGCCGTAATTCTTTCTATTGGATAGGTATAGAGCATTTTAAGTTACACTGCCTGTTGTGTCTTAAGGCCTTTCAAATTTCAAATTTCGAAAACACACATGAAATATACACGGGACAGCATTAAGATACTGCACGAAGTTTTGCTGTTTTGCAAGAAGTTTTGCCATCGAGACATTTTATAGAAAATAAATATGAAAATAAAATAAATATAAAAAATAAATGGTTAAGATCCTCATCAGCATCTCATCAGATCTTCACTTCTGAAAATTTTATGAATCCTTGCAAGACAAACTAAAAAATCCCAAATCTCCAAATGTTATCTTCAATGGTTCAGGAGTTTTGTGATGAGAAGGTGGTTCAGGGTGTGACATCATACTTTAATGGATAATTCAACGGATGACGGTTGAAAATCGAGCATATTGCTATACACGGCGGCGTTGCAATGCAAGTTTATAGATTATATTTCATCACCGCCACCACTGAAACCATGCTGAATTTCAGGATAAAAACTTGATATGATGTTACATTAGTATAAGGGCTATGTTTAGACCAATTTTTTTAATTCCATCCATTAAGTAGTTTCGACGTGATGCGCGGCCGACATATTTAACTTTCATCACCCCCACCACTGAAACCATGCCGAATTTCAGAATAAAAAGTTGATATGATGTTACATCAGTATAGGGGATATATTCATACCGAGTCTCATTTGAATACATTCAGTAGTTTCGACGTGATGCGCGGCCAAGATACAGACAGACAGACATGATAAAACTTATTGCAAAAATAGTAGTTCAGCGAAAACCAAGAGATGGCTCTAGTTGCTTGAAATAAAAAAAAACGGGTTGCACTCCGGGAGTGCCGGCAGAAGTGAAAACTTGATTATTAACGTTGAGCATGTTTGATATTTTGGAATGGTTAGGGAATAATTTTGCACCAATTGCTTTATCAGTATAAAAGTACTATCATTTATGTGGTAGAATACAATATTCATTTATTGCGCTATCGTACACAAACATGACAATTTATATTACATTAAAAATTTAACACATTAAAAAGTTTATCTCTCCGAAAAATCAACTTTCATTCATTTTTTTTTTCTTTTCTTTCTCTGAAAAACGGAGATTATTTATTATCATTTTATTTCATTTATTTTCATTCGAAATTATTTGTTTGGTAAACAAAATAGGTAAATACTAAATATTTTTACAGACATGCGAATGAGTTCTGGGTCACGTGGGGTTCATCTAATTCGTAATGTGACTGTACCTATGTAAGTAATTAATGTGTCTCTAACAATTTTTAACACGCTTTTATTAGCTTCACCTGTATGTTTGTATGTATGTTTGTAACCGACTCCTTTGAGCTCGATTTTGTCCTACTTTGAACGATCAGATTTAATTCAAACTTTGTACACCTGTCAAAGACCGATGACAATGCAATAATTCGATTAAAAATCCGATTATCCCAATTAGATTCGACAGGATTACTTAATTTCTTTCCGCATCCTTTACATGCGAGTAAGAGAGATAGAGCTATAGTTTTTCCAATCGTTTATTTAACTTTTGACAAATCACGCACATAAAGTTTCGTAATAATTTTTGATACAATGTACTATAGGAATACTGTACTTCATGGTCGGGCTCCGCCCACTTAAGTGATGTGTCATTCGTAATTAATAACCACAGACTAAAAACGGTTTTGAAATAAATCGATTATCGATTATATTAATAACACATACAAATTTATTGTGATTATATTTTATATCAAATCACGTAAAAACCCAAAAAACTTTATAATTTTGCATTAAAATGCCCTAAATAATTTGCGTAATGAAAACAGTTCCATCGTACTCGTACCTAGTAATGGGATTGAATGTATTCGCTGCAAATTAATGAATCTAAAATAATCTTTTAGACTTTCTGTAGTTGGTTCAAGCATGTGAATGAACTGCGGAACCTTACAGGTTCAAAATAATGAGTGTGTTAAATCGATTAAAACTTCTTCAGGAATAAAATCGATCGATAAAAGAAATGGAATCGGTAACGGGTCAGGGTATCACTATTTGATTAAGTATTAGAGCTGTCAAAAGTTAAGTAAACAATATGGTGAAAACACGAAGTGCAGCTACTCTGAAAGAAAAAGAGGAGGACCTTTTAGAACTTCAGAAAAAGATTCCTGATAAACCGCAGGAGATGCCTCCGCCCGTACCGTCGTCGTCTAAACCTGAAACAAGTAGAATAATCGACGAGAACAAAAGGAAGTCGCACGCCGCCCGGGAGCGTTGTGGATCGGAACAAGTGTGTTTCAAAACTCCGCTTTCACATACTTCGTCTCGGCACAAGGACGTCTCGTCAACTCATTCCTTACAGTCTCAAAAAAGAAGACTACAATTAGAGGCGGCCAAGGCGAAGGCGCAAATCGAAATGGCATTGATTGACCAACAGTTGGAAGCCGATTTGACCGATCTAGAAGAAGAATACAGTCCACAACACTCTGATATCGCAAAGGAAGACGCTGGAGACGTAGCGAAGTGGGTGGAGCGTAGTCAGCAAGAATTGGAGTTGCAGCATGCCACTATGGTCCATGAAAACGGCAAGCCGCAGCCGTCGGGTCTTCCCGACACCAATGTTCCAGTTCAACAGCTAACTAGTGCACTAAGGGATTTAATCACCTCTTCTGCACAACAACAACGGTGTACTAAGCCGACTGAGTATCTACCGAAAGAGTTACCTATATTCAACGGAGATCCGATGGAATGGTTGTCGTTCCGACAAGCGTTCGAGGAGTCCACAGAGGTGTGCTCGTTCACAGACAAGGAGAACATTTGGAGACTTCGAAAATGTCTACGTGGTCAGCCTCGTGACACCGTGACAGCTCTTCTTATCAGTGGATCGTCACCCGCAGATGTAATGTCTACGTTGCAACTTCAGTTTGGAAACGCTGAGTTCTCCATCAAGTCTCTAGGTATATCTGCTAGACCGCGACAGAACCAAGAAGATATACTCGCCGAGAATTTTCTAGAACGAACTTCTATGTTAATTGACGGACGTTGGCACGTCGGACTACCATGGAAGGACGAAAAGAGTGTCATGCCTGACTCTTTCCCGACTGCTATGTCAAGACTTAAAGGAGTCGAACAAGAGATGAAAAGAAATAATGAATATGCGCAAAGGTACACAGACCGCATACTTCACCTGCTGGATAACAACACACATTCCCTCCTATGATCATGCTATGATGTAGAGTGGTTCCGTAACCAAGCATTAATGTGAGTGATTGTATATGTAAATATAGTTGCACCACTATTTGTCTCGATGGTTATGTTGGCATCATAGAAATCTTTGAGTATGTGTTCTTAACCAAGATACAGTTAGCAACACATTTGTACATAATAATAATGGTTAATAGTTAGCAAATCGAACTAAGAAGCGAAAAATAAACGATAGTTTAAAAAACTTAAAAAAACGCGCTTTTATGGAAAACCCAACAAAAAAATGAAAAATAAATAATAGTTTAAAAAAACTAAAAAAACACGCTTTTATAAAAAAAACCAACTAAAAAAACAGAAAATAAAATTTAATATATTTGGATTAAGAATAGTGTAAATAAAAAATAAATGTTCTTTTTTGTGATTGTTTGATCTGTGGTTTTTCTCTGAGTAATCTTTATCTTATCTTAAAGCCTGTAACAACCTTAAATTGATACCTACTATCTATATAAAAGGTACACATACAAAATACTTTTCAGGTTAATTTATAAAAACCCTTTTTTTAGCTTGATCAGGGTTTTATATTGTACCTAAATTAAAACTTAATAGGACGAAATCGTATTAAAAGAAAAATTGAGCAATAGATTTCATAGATTTTATTTCAACAATTTTTGCATTATTTCGTCAACATCAGTATTAATTTCTAAAATCACATCTAGAAATAATTACAACAATAGATCTAGAGCCACATAATTATATTTAGCTTTAAATCCATTATTTTATCTCAGATTTTTGCTGTGTCTGACTTTTTTTGGTTGTCACAACACCACCAATGGGTTTTTGCTAATCTCAGTTTCAGAAGCACTATCAAATCTTATTCACTTCTTAGTTTAGGCTTAGTTTCTCCATTCTTATCTATAACTGCTTCTGCCGGTAGCAAACCATGTTTCCAGCTCTCCGGATAGCCATGAGATCTGACGTCATTCCACCATAACTCTTTCACTTCAACGTAGGGTAAGTAACAGCATATTGTTAGTACCAATATTGATGAAGTTGTTAAACCAAAGAACGTCAAATATTCAGTTTGTAGACCCTAAAAGATTTACAATTTTTAATAGTTTTAAAATCATTTAGTCGAAAGATACGTACGTAAACATACGAGTGTGTCTATGTTTTAATTTTCCGTAGATTTTATATGCCCGAATCTGAGGCCCGAATATACAAAACTTTTGGGTTCCCCTAAATATCTAAGACGCTCCTATCGTTTGTAAACATGACACTTAAATGTCAATTTAATCGCCACTTAAGAAAAATAGCCTTTTAGTATTCGGGCGATAAACATGTTAGTACAAATTTTGTTTTCGTAAACGGTAGAACTGTAACATCAGTCTGTGTTTGCGTAGTTCTTCATACTCATACATAACTTTACTCTAACATTTACACTAAGTAAGTAAATTACAAATGTTGAACATAGAAAACTACTTAACGTTGCTTCTTCATCATCTTCTACTGTAATCTGAATCATCACCAGCTATTATAAGATAACATAATAATGATTTAACTTACGTTCTCGACAATGTAGTTACTCATGGTAGGCATAAAAGTCCCGAAGGAAACAGCAATATTATCAACATTTCCAATCATGGTGCCTGCGTAATCTTCACAAATGTCAAGTACACCGACAACAGCACCACTAAAGAAAAATCCTAACGCTATCATGCCGAGAAACATCCATAGTATAACGAGATTTGGTTGGCAGTTAGAGTATCCAATTAATATAATTACTAATGCTGATCCAATAGATCCTGAAATAGAACAATTAAAATGACATTTTTAAAGATATTTTAATATAGTAAAGATATCTAATTATATCAGAGTGATTAAAATAAAAATATATCTATAAGTGATTTACCTATCAAGGTGAATAATTTCCTCATTGATTTCAAAGTATAGACTTTCTTTGAAATCAAATATGTACAGGCTATTCCAAATATAACTGACGATATCCACACACTAATGTTTGGCAAATAAATCAATACTTTCGATTCTGTTATATCATACCAATAGACACTTCTTAAAAAATCTGGAACTTGCTTGCTTAGAGCCGCTAAAGCTATTTCTTTGGCGGTCTGAAAAAATTAAATGTTCATATTATACTAATGATAAATTAGGTAATAGCATTTTTGTAAAAACACTGTGTACAAGAGAAGAGATTTTAAGGAAGTGAGATTTAGACCATACAAAGAGACAAAATAGACTAAGAGTTAAGAAGAAAAAGTAGGTACAGATTAACCATTCACTTATAATATAGAGTAACCGACAGGCTACATCATACTCTGAGATGGTTTTTGATTCAAAACAAACTAACATAAGCAGCACAAATTGCCCAAAGTGCTGAACTCCGCATGCATGCCGACCAAGGAACAGGATCCAAATCACGCTCTGTGGTGCGTTTGAGAGATCGCACGTGTGTATTTAAAAAGGTCTTCTCTGCTTGAGATATAAATGGATGTTCGTTTGGTGTGCTGTAAACAAAAATTTGCTGAAAATGTTTGAAAATAGTTTTAGTTTTTACTTGTTTTGACTTTGAAAACGCCAGAGCACACTTAAGTTTGAAAATTACTAACCCACACTATAAACCATATTATTACGATACTCCCATAAATATAAAATACGACTTTCCAGCTAGTTTTTACCAATAAAACTTCAGTTAAATACATTGTTATTACTCTGCCCAGTAATTGTCCAGGAAAAATGATAGAGGTAACCAGCGTTCTCTCATTTTTTGGTACCCATTTCGACATCATTGAAAATAATACGGGTATAACTGGACTCTGAAATCAAAACCCTACTTGTAAACTAGACCAATGTGTAATTCCTCTTGCGTGGTGCACTCACATAATAGCGTCTGAAATTTTCATGTATTACTATTACCCGCCACTTATGCTGTAATATATTTTTTATCACAGTTGTTCATAAAGTGGATCTTATTCAACCGCTTTTAGGCTCATAATTTAACGTATTACACATGAGTGCGTTATGCATTACCTCGACGCCACTAGTGTGTTATAAGTTATCCGGATAAGTTAAATTGGTATCTTACTGCTAATTACATGTTAGGTAGATGAAACATTGTTAATTTATCTCTGTATATTTTTCGAAATACTTACCACCCCCGCACCTACAATGTACCTCATATACAATAGACCATCTCCTTCAAAAGTAACAGTGATAAAAGGTGTCAACATAGTAGTTACAGCTGCTATAAGGAACCCATACCCTAGAATATTTTTTCCACCTACACTATCAGCCATTTGCCCTGCTATTGGCTGTACTATTAGGTACATGTAGTAGTATGCTCCTAGTATTGAATCCTGCTTGTCTTGGCTCCAATCAAAGGTTCCCTGGAAGTTATTTATCAGTAATTTTATTTTAACACTTTCAGCTCTAGAATCTCAGATTATTTATACGTAATGCAAGTCATTGAATCCCAAGGGAAATAATGTCGTATGAAACTTCCAAGAGATTAAAGTGTTTTGAGTTTGGACCGTTGAAATTCGTATAAAAACTCTTAGCACGAAAAATAGCGCGATTATAACTCTCACTTCTATTCTCTCGCAGGCAGTGTCAAAAGTAGAATATGCACCTCGGGATACTGTGTTATTCTCAAGAATACTATATAAACTTCATACTATATAAAGTTTCAATAAAATAAGTCTAGTAGTTTCAGAATCTATTCAATACTAACAAAAATCCAATAAAATACCTTTTTTACCTTTATACTTTTAAGAAATATCAGAACTTACATAAATTTGCTTTTCATAAACTTCAGTTTTATTAACAGGAGCCAATCTAGGACATGAGTGAGAATCATGTTGTACTGGTTTGGTAGAGTTTGTCGTCACTATGTGAGAGAAGGACAGATCTAAGCACAACCGCATCATACTACCGACGATTACAGTCAGAAATCCCATGAATACGAAGACATATCTTTGACAGATGTAGTTTCCTGCAGAATGATGAATAAAACATTTATTAAACACTGAATATGTTGTTATTGTATTGTTCATTGTAATTTTAATTTATTGTTATAAGTAATTAAGTTATATTAGTATTGAAACTTTATTATTTAAGGTTAAATATTGTAAATTATTGTCTCTATGTTTTTTGGCTTCAAGTTAATGTTTTGAAAAATCCTGAAAACCGATTTGTGCCCAGAATGCTTCGAGAGACCTTTGAAATCCAGAAGCATCCCAACAATTTTAATAGAGAGGATGGTTGGAGAGTACCACCGGTTTAGGACCCAGTACTACATTTAGTTAGGTCTCAAGCCCCGCACGCAACAGCTGTAGTTTGACAGCATTTCACATACGGTACGGTACGCAACGGTAGTTTGACAGCATTTCACATAATTTTTTTGGTAAAGTTTTGGTAAGATAATGTCATCTCAGTCTGCCTGAGACCATAAGATCTGCTAAGTTCCCGAAACGTCATGTTTAAAACATAATAAAAAACGCGAATATATCCTTTCAAATATAATATATATATATATAAATATAATAATTAAAAAAATCAAATAAAACACCCTTACCTTCGTTTGTCCCAATAAAAGTGTAAGGATTTCTTTGAAAATAAGATCGGGTCTGACTCCAACAATTTGAAGAAGGCATTGTTTTCGAATCACTCTTTTGCGAAACGTAAACACTACTTTCCACTTTTGTTTCTAAACGCTAAAAATTTAGAGTGTTAAAAGTACATAAATTTCTAAATATAAATTATTTTAGTGAACTGGCCATGTGGCATAAAGAAAACGCAGCTTACTATGAATTCAATTAAAATTATTTAATTCGTATACTAATTTTATTTTTAAATTGATATTTATGAAAAACTTTGTTGATGAATTTTTTTATGAAAAACATCGAATTTTAGTGAAAAACTCACCACTTTAAGAAGCTTTAATCATATTACTTAGCTTAGATTTAAAAATTTATATCGCAATGTTTGAGATATTAAAAAGCCATTGTTGACTATGATTTATGTACATGTTTTCATGTAGTCAGAATTACATTGCATAAAAAAAATATGAGTCAAGTTCTTGGCGCTTATCAAATCTGATAACTGCGAAAATGAGTGTGATAAGAATTTTTGGTTTTATTTTTGTATACGACGATTAAAAATATGGGTAAAACCGACCTCAAAATATTTGTATGAAAATATTGTATCATTTTACAATATTTTCATACAAATATTTTGAGGTCGGTTTTACACATATTTTAAAAAATTAGACGAACACAGAAGATCAAAATGACGCGCCATCGCATATATTATTGTAATCCTAGTATAATATCTATACATATAAAATTCTTTGTCCTGACTGACTGACGGATTAACGCACAGCCTAAACCGCTCAAATCGTAGAGACCTGAAATTTTAGGGTGTGTTCTTTGTATGACGTAAGCATCTGATAAGGATTTTCCGAAACTCTATTCCTAAGGTGTTGAAAAAGGGGGCAAAGTTTGTATGGGCCAACGTGATTCCTTGGTCCGATCTACTTGAAATACCTAAACATTCTTTAACAGAATTGATAAAAGACGTGTTTCGTATTTTATTGAAACACTTTGCCAACGGGATTAAAGAAGGGTAGAACGCTATTTCGTAGTGATTTGCATTGAAATTGAAAGAACCATTTTCGACTTCTACGCGGACGAAGTCGTGGGCAAAAGCTAGTGTTATAGTATAGTGCCTGAGATCTTTACACCAACTCACTCGGCCAACATACTGAACTAAAATACGATTGTTTTTTTTATTCTGCACTAGCAGCGCTCCGCAGTTTCACCCGCGTAACTCCCGATCCCGTGGGAATATCAGGATAAAAAGTGAAACTTCCTCGATAAATGGACTAAACAACACAAAAAAAAACAATTCGAACCAAGAGTTCCTGAGATTAGCGCGTTCAAACAAACAAACAAACTCTTCAGCTATATAATATAAGTATAGATTAAGATAATTCATACTAAACTATATTTAAGCAAAAACACTAATAAATATAGACACTAATAACGGTTAGTGCCTGTATATATTGGCAATTCATCAAAAGGTTCTCTCCATTGCTTTGCTATTACTATGCCGTGGCGGAGAATTAACTCGCTTTTAAAACTGGATTAGCCGCAAACGGCTTAAGGCGCGTCGCCTATAACTTAAATTGTTAATATTTCACATAACATTGCTTTTTTATCCAAATAAAATACCTATCATTTTTTAATTAAGTTTTTTATCGGTTTTTTGGTATTAAAATTCCTTTTGTAGCCTTAGTAATCCTAAACGAAATATTACGTAAATAATTTTTATATTACTAAGATTTAAAAAATCTTAGTCTTATCTTATTCTTAAAATCTTATTTAAAAAATCTTAGTCAAAACAATATATTTTTTTAATAATAAAATATACCAAAAAAATATTTATAAATATCTCACTTAGTTATTTAAAATTTGGAAAAAAAAAATTAGCTGAGGCGGCTTAAGAGTTTATTAGTCTCAACGCTGTTGCTTTGAAAGGACTGGCTTACAAATCCAACAATAATCTTAAAGAAAACCTATCTAGGATAAAAAAAATTACAATCAAATTAAAATACATCGAATTTAACAAAAATAAAAAATCATATTAAAATACAATACTTAATTAAGAACGATGAAAAAGAAACTAAAATAACTGATACCTAAAACTTATTAAAAATACATGTATAGGAACAGTGATACGAATTTAGGATAGTATGTTTTCACTCTTCATCTTGTTTTCTTTTGGCTTTGGTACAGTCTCTCCATTACGATCTATAACTGCTTCCGCAGGTAACAGCCCATGTATCCAATCTTCAGGGTAGCCGTGAGTTCTGACATCATCCCACCAGAGTTGCTGAGCTTCAACGTAGCGTAAGTAGATGAACGTCAAAAGTAGTATCAATATAGTTACAATTCCGAACCATATTCTCCATTGATATTGTAGCGCCTTAAATAAAAATGTAAGCATTTATTGTGAGAATTAAATTGATTCTAAACACACATAAAGTATTAAAATATTCGATTATCCAGTAGGTATTCGTGCAGAAAGAGTTTCCCAAAAATGCATAAATTTGCACAGTTTGGACAACCGAACTACTGGGACGAAGCTTAACAAACTGCGTAGTGCGCATGTTAGTACTTGTCCAATGAACAAATTCAAGTTAGATTAAAAACACATTTGATTTGAAATAAAGACCTCAATAACTTTGAAACATTAAGCTTAAGTTTTAAGCTTACCTTTGTAACAATAAACTGGTTCATACTTGGCAATATATAAGCAACAGAGGCAGCAATATTATCGACATTCCCAATCATGGTCCCAGCGTAGTCCTGTGATATATCCAAAATTCCAATCATAGGTCCGCTGTAAAAAGCGCCTGTAGCTAATATACCGAAAAACAGCCAGAATGTAGCCAAATCAGTTTTACAGTTTGAATAACCAATCATTGTGATTGCAACTGCTGAACCTATTGCGCCTGAAAATAATATTTTTATATATTTTTTTTCCAACGGAGAATGTTAACGCAAGGGATAAAAAAAAAATAGCAAAAAAATTACTGACAGAGGATAGGTCCTCTGTCAGTAATTTTTTTGCAATTTACCGGGATGTGTTTGGGCCATCCCGCGGGAAACCCTGCGACATCGAGGGGTGAGTAAAATAGCGATAGCAGCGAAGTTAATATTACGTTTAAAGCCCTAAACTGAGGCAAATTATCAGGTAGTCCATGCCACTTTGGTAGCAGTGGTTACGTAGGTAAAGTTTGGGACTAAGTATATAGCGACCTAAAACTCTAACACTAGAAAGAAGACAAAAAAGGTCCAAAACGATTAAAGAGAGGAGTAAAAATAGAAAAGACACAATATATATTAGACTGGAAAACGATAGTAAAGATAAGGAACTAACCTATAACAGTGAAAAATTTTCTAACACCCCTGAGTGGCCAGATATTTAGAGATACTGTGAAGTCACACATGTATCCAAAAAATAATGAGATAACCCACATGCTCAAATATGGCCCATAAGAAAGTAGTTTTGAATCTGCTAAGTCAAACCAGTAGACATCCTTTAAAAACTGAGGGGATTGAATTCCTAGTGTGGCGAATGCTATTTCTTTAGCAGTCTGTAAAAAAGAAAACAAAGTTTCGATAAACTTCCAAGGATCTAAACTAATAAGACTATTTGCACACACAAGCCAGGTAACACAACACACGGCCAGTAATTAACAAAAATCCCGCAAACAAAACATCTTTACTCCACAATATCCTTTTCATACACACAAGGGAAAGCAGCTACGGACAAATTGTAATACTTAATCTGAACTCACCAACATAAATATGGGATTATACGTAAATCAACAAATACAATATAAATATTACAGGACAATCCACAGGCTACATTTGTGTCATAGATCAAGATCCCGCCTACCACCAAACTTTAATCTATACATATAATAAATCTGTAGACATCAAAAAATCTGTAATTGTAAGATATCCAGAAAAAAAATACACAGGTCGTCTTTAAATCGTTAGCTGAACACGATAGGGTAGTTTTTAGAATTTTTGTCTGTTTGTCTGTTTGTCTGTTTGTCTGTTTGTCTGTCTGTTTGTTTGTTTGAACCAGGTAATCTCATAAACTACAGAACAGATTTCGACAAGGTCCACACAAATATGTTCAGGAAATATCAGATTAACATTTAGGGTATGTTTCAATTTGAGTTTAATACAATAATTAAGATAATTGATAAAAAAACATTTAAAAAATGTGAAATCAAAACATTTTTATCGAACGTCAGAAGGGAACAGTACCCTTACCACGGGTTTTTTACGTATTCGATTAAACATAATATATTGAGTATTTACTATGAAACTTCCTAAAAATCAACTTACTAGGTCCACCCGTCTCTGAGAATATCGGTAGTGACACACTGACAGACAAACGGACAAGAGAGTGATCGAAAAAGTGTTTCTTTTTTTCGAGTTCTTCAAAAAGTCATGGTAGGGCTGCAGTACATGCCTCCGCTCAAGATGACAGCTGTCATAAAACCAAATAGTTTGCATTTAATACTACCTACGTGAAACTGAAAATGAGGTTAGTACAAAGAGGTACTACTACATAATATTACCGATCTCCTTTACCGAAGACCTCCGATGGTACACTTCTATCGCGCTTTTCTCCTCCTATAGTTTGAATTATGAGTTCAAGTAGCGGAAACCTTAAATAGTAAAAACAAAAAAAGAATTTTCCAAATCGGTCCAAGAGTTTACGAGTAATCAACGAGCATACATAAAAAAATAAATATATACGTGACGAATTGAGAACCTCCTCCTTTTTTGATGTCGGTTAAAAAATATACAGATAGTTATTTGTAAAAATCATTTTTTTCCCAAAATTACGTAGGCCTGCCAGCTACCTAATCAAAAAACTAATTTACAAAAATCTAAAGATAACTAGGAAGACAAAGTATTTTGAAAAATTTGTGCGAATAGAAATTGGACTTAGTTTTAGCTTTTCATATTGTTGTGTATTATGTTTTATTTGTGAAAAATTAACAAAAATAGTACATTGTTACCCAAGGTGTGAAAGTCACTCATTGAGTCCCGAGACGGAGTTTGGCGCCCGAGCGTAGCGAGGGCGCTAATACTTCGAGGGACTAAATGAGTGACTTTCACACCTTGGGTAAACAAAACAAACCCGAGGTAAACACTGTGCTTTTCATTACGAATAAACATAAAATTCTTCCTAATAACGAGAGTGAATGAGAGACTCCATACTACCTGATCCTCTTACAAGGTTGGGACCAAAGAGGTTATACATTATGTAGATTTTTTGCTTTTGCTATTTGTTTTCAACATGTTTTCAATACTTAAATACGTCGGTACTAACCGAAGAGATTTTTATAAATTAGTTTATCCAACACTGAGTGATGACGCGAAGTCCGTAGATTTAAATTACAGTTTTTGTAACACGGTTTGTCTAGAAAATGTTATTTACACAAAATACACAATCATAAATGAAAAACCAGATTAAACTTAACACAAAAACATAATAAAATAACAAAAGATAATACTAATTAAAATCATTCAAAATGCAAGCATTTCCTGCCAGTATTTTTTTACTCAAGGAACAACACTGACCGCACGGTCGCATAAAGCCACATCTGCAACATCTTGACAGGGCGCCGGCAGAGGCGCAGCATGGTCATACGTCGCTTTGACCATTTGCACCTTTACATTTATTTTATTAAATAAGATATCTTGAACTAAATATATCTACCTGAATTCGATTACTAAGAAAAAACCTATTATGTACTCTCTGTCAGTACTCTGGCAGTATGTATGAGCCGTGCGAAGCCATAATTTGACATGACAGCTGTCAGTGAAAGCGATTTTCCCTAGGGCTGAAAGTTTTTCTTTCTACACGCTCTTCAGGCATCTTTAGACCTACTTTCGGAGTATGAGTAAGTAAAGTGCCTTCGCCAAATCAATTAAAAATATAGTTTAAAAACAATGTAACTACCTATTTTGTTTTATAACTTACACCGAATGATAAATTGTATCTATGCCGAAAAATGCTAGGTATTCTATATAACCCAAAACCACATCGCAAACGAAGTCGCGGGCAACAGCTAGTGATTTTATAAAAGCTAATAATTTCTCAGCGCATGTCTCCAACACAGTTATGAACGATGCGCAGTTATGAAGTTCAGGCATTATCGATTAGTACAAAAATGTATGCGAATTTCTTTTTTGCAAAATTAACAGGTTCGATCCTTGCCTTTGCAACACGACAACTCTACAAGCCACTATCTTCTAACACATTGTTTATAACTTTGTTGGGGGCATGCGCTGAGAAATTCTCAGCTTTTATAAAATCACGAAAGTTCGGTGCGAGGTGGGATCTTACTCTATTATATTCGCCAGACAACGGATAAAACAAAATATAATTATGTGAGAAATCTTATTATATCCTCGTTGCGTTTAGTAAGAATAAATAGAACAATATGAATTACTTAAGATACGAACCAGCTTAAACAAACATTGTATACGAAACCTAGTCGTACTTAAAAGCTTCTAGTTGTATTCGTATACCTTCCAACTGCCTACCCAAGATTAAAAGGGGACTTACATAAGCTGCGCAAATTCCCCAAAGTGCTGTACTTCTCATACAAGCGTACCAAGGTATAGGGTCTAAATCGCGCTCAGTTGTACGCCGCAGGGAAAACACTACTTCGTTCAGGTAATCTCGTTCCGGCTCCGTTATGAATGGATGAAGATTCGGCGTACTATACACGAACATTTGCTGAAAATACGTAGTAGCTAATATAATATAAATAAAAATTTACCATACATACCATATGAGAGAAAATATTAGAGAAAAACCGTATCATGGCTTAGTCACATCAATAAGTACTATTTTTCATTACCTAAATAATGTACTTATTTTATTTGATATATGATAACTAATAAAATAAGTAGAGATAATTCGTCACAAAAACAATGTTTACCATTTAGCTAATTATGACATAAGCTGACAATACCATACGCCAGATACGATCCTACTTTATGATGGTGCAATGCGCGTAGCGTAGATCTTAGAACTTCAGTAAGCAATACTTACCCATAATAAAAACCACAGAATTCCAATACCACCAAAAACGTAAAACACAATTTTCCACCCCGATACACTTAACAAAATCTCTGCTAAAAACATCGATATAACTTGACCAATCAGCGATGCAGGAAATATGATAGCCCCAATAAAAGTTATTTCGTTTAATGGAACCCATTTCGCCATCATTGAAAATAGAACAGGAATTACTGGACTCTGAAACGAAAAGAAAATCTTGGAGAAAAATACTCAAAAGAGCTTGGTAGTTTTCAGTTCTGGTAAGTTTAGATATAATATGATTCAGCTAACAAATTGCACGTGACAATTATGTTTTAATTGAAAATTACTACAATAGGCTTGACAATACTGGCATCTATTCTTCTGAGTTTAATTCTAAGAATAAACAAAATAGCTTACCGCTGTAAGCCCCACAATATACCTCATATACAAAATGCCGTCAACCCCAGAATGCACTGCAGCTAAAGGTGTGAAAGTTGTGGTGACAGCTGCAACCAGTAAGCTGTATCCCAATACTGATTTGCCTCCAATCTTGTCGGATACCATTCCCATAATTGGTTGTACAATTAGATACGTGAAGCTGTAGGCTTGAAGAATAGAAGACTGCTTTGCATCATCCCAGTTAAAAGTACCCTGGAAATTATTTTAGAGCGAATTTTTTGAAATGTTATCTTGTATTTTTATCATATATCCCATACGAACTATCGTATAGGATATATGATAAAAATTAACTATTAATAATAGTTGTTAGAATACAATACAAAATGAAAAGGCTAAGAAATAAGCTGCATGCATAAGCTGAACCATCTTTGAATCAACATGGTGTGAAATGAAGCCTAAGTAAAGTGTTACTTCATACTTCTTGTTTGAATGTTCGTGAGAAATTACATAAGAAAATTCCACTTACATTAATTCTTTTTTTCAATAAAAAGTCTGTCTCATTACCATAATCTGCAGCCATTTTTGGGCAAGATACCGAATCAAAATGTTTTGGCGTTGAAAAATTTGCCGTAGCAATGTGAGGGAATGTAAGGTCAAGAGATAATCTCATCATAGTACCAATAATGACGGTTAAAAATCCCATTAATGCAAAAACATACCTCTGTGGTATGCAACATGCTGAAAATATAAAATATCACAGAAAATACAATCAGGTTTATTTAAATACTACATAAATTTTGTACCTAGGAGGAGTCCTTGTTACGGACGCAACAAAACCCTTGTCGAGTTCTATTAATATTATGGGAATGTTTCGTTATAATAATGTTTATCTCATAAATATTTTATTATGAGTCGAAAATCTTTAAACTACAACTTAAGCAGGACCTTAGATTCTTACTTGAGTTGAAAACATTCTAATAGTTTTGGAACTCTACTGTGAGCAATTTGTTGTTGATTGTAGGTACATGGTAGATACTTTAAATAAATATGGCATTACAACACACACAGTAATTAGAGCTTAAATTATAATAAAGTGTGTAAAAATACTATTAAAATTTCCCTTTTTAAACTTGAAATATAAACGCTGGATGCATAACTACCTGCAATAGGACCAATGTACGAATAAGAATATTTTTTAAACCATGTTTGAAAACTTTTGCATAGAGGCATCTTTTGCATCTGAAAAATAATAAAATACTTAGAAGTGAGTACATATTTTGTTACTATGGTACCTAATGTAATAAATTTGCGATCATATTTGAATTACAAACGAGATCATCCGAAACGCCTTGAACGAATTGCTAATTTCATATCCTCCACGACGAAGAGGGGACTTACACTTATTCAATTTAGTTGAATTACTTGGGACGCATTTAACCTTTGATCATTGAACACGATTGACATTTTTATGAGGATTAAGTATTATATATAAAACATTGTTTAAGAGTCTTGTGAATAAATCTTCATTCAATTACCTAGGAATAAATAAATCATAACAAAAATGTACTAAGTAAAAACACATTTTTAGATAAGATTGACTTACCAATAGAGCAGAGTAATAACGTCACTATTATTTTAAAACAATCTAGACACCAATTTATTAATTATTTATGTTTTACACTGTGAATTGTTTGTAGAAATTCCAAAGCCACTGATTCCTAATCTTTTTGTGAAAGTAATGATATAATTGAACAACTGTTTAAGAGCTATGAAAACATTGATAAATGTTGAACTAATTGTCTCTAATCTTTATCATTTCTAAAGATATTAAAAATTATGTCTGATCATAATAAGGTAAAAAAGTGTATTATTTATAGATAAGTAATCAGGAAAAACTACTTAATAATATACCTACTAACGACATTTAAAAGATGTAGAGGTGATCTAATTTAGACCAAAAATTATCGTTGAGAGTTCACCAAACATTGGTTAGAACTTTGATAATTTGGTAAGATATCCTTAGTACCAAGTTACTTTTTACTGTTTATATTTATATGTATATTTCAAGGTCCCTATTTTAAATTAGAATAAATTATTATCTAAGTAAAAAAGTTTGAGCAGTTTTCTAAATATTTTATTGTGGTCACAAAGCTTTTTGAGCACTTTTCTTAGGTTTAAATATATTATTAAGATCTTTATCTATGTAACCTGTAGTAGTCAAGAGACCTTTCCAATTTTCAGGATAACCATGACTTCTGACGTCATCCCACCATAGTTGGTCAGCATGCATGAAGTATAGATATACGGATAGCTTCACGAGAATCAATATTAACATCAACCATAGCAGTAACTTCCATTGAGATTGCAGTCCCTGAAACAAAAAATTACCATGAAGAAAAGTAAATTGTCAAAAATACTACTGCATCTATAGTATCGAAATTTGTATAATAAAAATCTCGCACTTAATTATAATTATTCTTCATTGAATGTAATTCATGTTTAATAAATGTAGGAAATAACTCTAATACATTGTAAGCTTTTTTAAAGGCGATTTTAGCCTGTGAAAGTGTTAAATATGTTGATATCAATACTTGTAACAATGATTGTATGCACTAAATAATTTATGTTAATATAGAATCTTTGAAATTGAACATGACTGCATCTATAAGACCAGCTGCTTCGTTTTAAAACGTTTCAGTGTGATTTCATGAAAATTGCATGATTCCGAATTTTGACTTTGACTTTAACGTGTATAAAACACAAAAAATAGTCCATCCAATCTAAATAAAATTAATGGTAAGTAATTTGATGTTAGACACTCACAGCAGATACGATCCAATTTTTTAACAAAGGTATCAACCAAGCGATAGTTATACCGAGATTGTCGACGATACCCATAGTGCTACCAGCGTAGTTGGGGGTCATGTCAAGTACATTGATGAACACACCGCTGTAACAAGCGCCCAATGCGATCATGCCTAAACACATCCAGAGGAAGGCATGTTTGGGTGCGCAGTTGGAATAAACAGCTAACATTATGCTTAAGCTGGATCCGATCAACCCTGAAATTACAAAATATCTTAAGATTGACTGACAGATAATGTATATGTCGCAGCCAATTAGCCGTTCAATCAACAGTCTAGCCTCTTTACTAAACAGCGCCGTTTAAGTAGCGGCCTGAATGATATTGAGCCGTAGCGTTTGTTACAACATTTAATAAACTGGCTAAAGCTTAGGCCATTCGTACCATAGAAAGTAGAACTAAAGAACAGTCTAGGCAAGAAATGAAATGTCTTCGATTCA
Organism: Idaea straminata; assembly: GCA_951213275.1. Taxonomy (NCBI): domain Eukaryota; kingdom Metazoa; phylum Arthropoda; class Insecta; order Lepidoptera; family Geometridae; genus Idaea; species Idaea straminata. The sequence goes on from OX577856.1 coordinate 9,333,510, forward strand.
AGGAATTTGCCTCTAGCTGTTTGATCAAATGACTAAATATCATTCAGGTCGTTAGATGAACGGCGCTGTTTGGTAGAGGCTAGGCTGTTGATTGAACGGCTAACTAAGCTACTTGGCTGCCTTTAACCCTACGTATATATTTGTGAGCAGTGAAAAGTTAAAACTAAGTAAATTTTTTGACTTACCTACAGAAGTAAATAACTGTCTCGCTCTCTTGAGCTCTATAAAGCCTGTATTTACAATAAAATCACTGGAATATCCAAAAGCCATAGCTGATATCCACATACAGATATACGGAGCACTACTTAGATGAAGGGAGCTTGTAATGTCAGATCCAAACACTTCCTTTTGGAATTGAGGAATTTCCACAGTCAATAAATGATAGGCCCATTCTTTTCCAATCTGAAGCATAAAGACATTTTTTCTTTGAAATTAATAATTCTATGGATCAAGAGGTAGATGATGATTAATGTACAGAAAGACCTGCGTCCCTGTTTTAGCAACTAATTTATACGATCCGTTGCAGCACGTGCAAAATAAATATAACACGACGATAACAACAGAGACTAGAGTACTTAAATGAAAAACAACAAAATACCTAAGGGCTATAAGCCTACTCCATCTCATAAATGTCCAAGGCTGTGCTGTGATTAGCATGGCTTTAAATTGCTGGCACTTCCTGTATAAACCATCTATACCAGAATAGACAATATTAGGTCAATATTATATAGAGTAGAATACTACTATACAGAAGGCTAAGAAGACAAATCGAGTAGATACTCACATAACCAATAGTTACTCCCCAAAGTGCAGCAGAAAAGAAATAGGCCTTCCAAGGTAATGAATCCAATTCATACTTCGTACTACGTTTCAATGAAATAACGTTTTCATTCAGATATTCTTTTTCTGTTTCAGATATACGCGGATGCATGTTTGGTGTACTGTAGCAAAAAAATACCTGAAAAGATTTTTAAATAGCGTTGATATTAGCTCAACTCAAAGAAAGAACATCTCTTTTTAATTCCAATTTTTAATTTCATATATAGGTAGATAGGTCAGCGTTTGACACCCTGTCTGATGGAATGTGACGATGCGGCCTAAGATGTAGCATGCTTTCCTAAAGAAACGTATCCACTCACAACTTGAAGACCCCCAAATTAAGTACCTAATAGTTTCAGTTTAATATTTTTAAGACATTTTGTCAAGTCTACTGATGTGTATCACAAAATTTTGAAACATTTCTTCTCGTTTTCATTAATACAAGAGTATATTATAGTACCAATTCATACAAGGCACTAAACCAAGTACTCCCAATTTGTCTTAATATCCCGGACACTCACCCACAAAACTGACAGTAGTAACCCGAAAAATCCATATATGTAACAAACTGTTTCCCAACCAGCAGCGCGCACAATATTATCAGTGAGATAAATTGCAGCAACTTGACCAATAAGAGCGCCAGGGAATATGATGCTTCCTATGAAAGAGTACTGTCTCTTTGGTATCCATTTTGACATCATAGAGAGTAATACAGGAATGGTTGGTCCCTGAAAAGAAATTTAAGAGTTCTACTTCAATCAGTTAAAAAGTTTTTGCATATAAGTATACTTGCTTTTGCCCGCGACTTCGTCCGCGTAGAAGTCGAAAATGGACCAAGAAATCACGTTGCCCTATACAAACTTTGCCCCCTTTCTCACCCCCTTAGGAGTAAAATTTCGGAAAATCCTTTCTTATCGAATGCCTACGTCACACAAAGAACACACTCTCCAAGTTTCAGGTCTCTACGATCAGCGGTTTAGGCTGTCCGTTGATCCCTCAGTCAGTCATTCAGGACAAAGAATTTTAAATGTATAGATGAGCCGACAAACTGAGAGACTGAGATTCATTTTGGTGGAGTTATACCTACCTCATGCTAGATCCACGAGGTAAATATCTTGATTATATTTAGGTATGAGTAATCATTAAAGGTAAGAGCATATAACGATTATCTTCCGGCGACCTCAACTATAATCAAGGCCACATAACTATTTACTTAGAAAAAATCTGATAAAAATATATTAAATACGCACACTAGACACTTACCAATGCTAACCCAGTAATAAATCTAAGATTACTAAGGCCATAAGATTCAAAAAACATAACAACTAAAGGTGTTGACATCGTCGATAAAGCAGCTGTTACAATACTGATGATCATTACAAGTTTGCCTCCGACAAGTTCTGCTGCGAATCCTCCCAACCATTGTGTCCAAATATACCCTCCATAGTAAGCAGCAAGAGCACCTGATACCGACATTTCATCCCATGTGAATTTTTCTTCCTGAATTAAATAAGGCAATTAAGTTAATAGGATATTGATGTGAACTCAACATGCTTTAATGCTTTCTATTACCTAGGGTATAGAACCGGGAAATCCCGGTACTGAAAATCCCGGGATTTCCCGGTATTTTGATCAGCAAAAGAACCGGGAATTAAAAACCTAAGAACCGAGATTTTCGGGAAAAATATATTTCGTGTGATACACAATTTTGAAGGCTAAAATAATATGTTTTTTTTCTTTTACAAATTACATTTGATTCCTATGAAGTATCTAAATTGATTATTTATTGATGATCTTTTTTTATAGTGGTTCAATGATCTTTTTTTATAGTGGTATTTATTGCTTTTTACATGGCCTGCACTGGGCTATCTTAAAATATATTTTAAGGAAAATTGCGTCTTCAAAAATTGCTACTGAGACGAGACTCGAACTTGCATCCCTTGAATACCGTTCAAGTGCGCTTACCAATTACGCCACTCAGTCAAGTATACCATCATAGTTGAATTTAGGAATCGCATTAACCTCTTTCGGATTAAGTTTCGTTAGCGACATTGTGATTCAAGTATAAATTACGTATAAAGTTTTTGACGTGATAACGTCTAATAAATTGTCGGAACACCAGCATTTTCAAAAAAGTGTCTGTTACGGTTAACAGACACCGTCATTTTTCGGTACCATGACGGTGTCATGGTAAATATCATGCGTCGTGTTTGTTTTATGTTGTTTAATAATAATATCGCTCATCTGGGATTGTGTTATGGTGACGAGTGAAAAAAAATTTTTTTTTAAATAGTTTTCTTATGATGTTACTAGCTGTTGCCCGCGACTTCGTTTGCGATGTGGTTTTGGGTTATATAGAATACCTAGCATTTTTAGCAAGTGTAAGTTATAAAACAAAATAGGTAGTTACATTGTTTTTAAACTATATTTTTAATTGATTTGGCGAAGGCACTTTACTTACTCATACTCCGAAAGTAGGTCTAAAGATGCCTGAAGAGCGTGTAGAAAGAAAAACTTTCAGCCCTAGGGAAAATCGCTTTCACTGACAGCTGTCATGTCAAATTATGGCTTCGCACGGCTCATCCATACTGCCAGAGTACTGACAGAGAGTACATAATAGGTTTTTTCTTAGTAATCGAATTCAGGTAGATATATTTAGTTCAAGATATCTTATTTAATAAAATAAATGTAAAGGTGAAAATGGTCAAAGCGACGTATGACCATGCTGCGCCTCTGCCGGCGCCCTGTCAAGATGTTGCAGATGTGGCTTTATGCGACCGTGCGGTCAGTGTTGTTCCTTGAGTAAAAAAATACTGGCAGGAAATGCTTGCATTTTGAATGATTTTAATTAGTATTATCTTTTGTTATTTTATTATGTTTTTGTGTTAAGTTTAATCTGGTTTTTCATTTATGATTGTGTATTTTGTGTAAATAACATTTTCTAGACAAACCGTGTTTAAATCTACGGACTTCGCTTCATTACTCAGTGTTGGATAAACTAATTAATAAAAATCACTTCGGTAAGTACCGACGTATTTGAGTATTGAAAACATATTGAAAACAAACAGCAAAAACAAAAAAATCTACATAATCTATAACCTCTTTGGTCCCAACCTTGTAAGAGGATCAGGTAGTATGGAGTCTCTCATTCACTATCGTTATTAGGAAGAATTTTATGTTTATTCGTAATGAAAAGCACAGTGTTTACCTCGGGTTTGTTTTGTTTACCCAAGGTGTGAAAGTCACTCATTTAGTCCCTCGAACTATTAGCGCCCTCGCTACGCTCGGGCGCCAAACTCCGTCTCGGGACTCAATGAGTGACTTTCACACCTTGGGTAACAATGTACTATTTTTGTTAATTTTTCACAAATAAAACATAATACACAACAATATGATAAGCTAAAACTAAGTCCAATTTCTATTCGCACAAATTTTTCAAAATACTTTGTCTTCCTAGTTATCTTTAGATTTTTGTAAATTAGTTTTTTTATTAGGTAGCTGGCAGGCCTACGTAATTTTGGGAAAAAAATGATTTTTACAAATAACTATCTGTATATTTTTTAACCGACATCAAAAAAGGAGGAGGTTTTCAATTCGTCACGTATATATTTATTTTTTTATGTATGCTCGCTGATTACTCGTAAACTCTTGGAGCGATTTGGAAAATTCTTTTTTTGTTTTTACTATTTAAGGTTTCCGCTACTTGAACTCATAATTCAAACTATAGGAGGAGAAAAGCGCGATAGAAGTGTACCATCGGAGGTCTTCGGTAAAGGAGATCGGTAATATTATGTAGTAGTACCTCTTTGTACTAACCTCATTTTCAGTTTCACGTAGGTAGTATTAAATGCAAACTATTTGGTTTTATGACAGCTGTCATCTTGAGCGGAGGCATGTACTGCAGCCCTACCATGACTTTTTGAAGAACTCGAAAAAAAGACACACTTTTTCGATCACTCTCTTGTCCGTTTGTCTGTCAGTGTGTCACTACCGATATTCTCAGAGACGGGTGGACCTAGTAAGTTGATTATTAGGAAGTTTCATAGTAAATACTCAATATATTATGTTTAATCGAATACGTAAAAAACCCGTGGTAAGGGTACTGTTCCCTTCTGACGGTCGATTACGTTTTACCACGGAAAAATGTTTCGATTTCACATTTTTTAAATGTTTTTTTATCAAATATCTTAATTATTGTATTAAACTCAAATTGAAACATACCCTAAATGTTAATCTGATATTTCCTGAACATATTTGTGTGGACCTTGTCGAAATCTGTTCTGTAGTTTATGAGATTACCTGGTTCAAACAAACAAACAGACAGACAAACAGACAAACAGACAAACAGACAAACAGACAAAAATTCTAAAAACCACCCTATCGTGTTCAGCTAACGATTTAAAGACGACCTGCGTATTTTTTTTCTGGATATGTTACAATTACAGATTTTTTGATGTCTACAGATTTATTATATGTATAGATACGTAAAATTATCGTCCGTTATTATTATTATTATTAACACAAAATCCAGAAAGTTCCGAAAATCCCGGGAAATCCCGGTTCTTGCTTAGGTTGGTACCGAAAATCCCGGTTCTCAAAAAAGTCTCCGGTTCTCGATACCCTACTACATCCCTACTATTACCGCGCTATTATCAAACAAAGGAGTTTAGGTATATTATATTGACTCTACTTAGTAAAAGCGATATTACTTCTAAAGCTATATTACACACTCATATAAAAGGTCGATCCTAAGCCTTCAATTAACCCTTATTATTGGTCGAATGAGATAAATGATAACTGATAGATAGCCTTTACTAAAGGTCTGGCTACCGATGCGAATTGAATAGCAAAAGTCTTTATTTTCTTTTACTCTTTGTTCATGAACAGATAAAATGTTATCTTATAAATTTATCTAATTTACCTACTTTATGCTTTGAATACTTAATTAAATTTAATTTTTTATCACTTACAATTGTCTTGTGTTCTTCAATTCTACCAGAATTATTTATAATCAATTGGGTACATGAATCTGGATCGTAGAGTTCGGCCTCTGTTCTATTAAATCTCACCATATAATTGATTATCAATTCGAGATGAAAATTCAATAATGCTACGGTAAATGTTGTTAGGAATCCAATAAACGTAAAAATGTAACGCTGTTTCAGCCATGGTTCTGAAAGATTATATTAAAATGAATAATTTATTGATACTTTATATGTAGTAATATATATACTGGCTGCCAAAACAATCGACACACCCCTTCGTACTTCTTTTCAATTAAATATCTTAGTAGGTATTCAATAAAATGTTCGGGAGTAAGGCTCCTTTTCACCAAAATTGTTGGTGGGTCGATTTATTTGGCTGTCATCGTACTTAGGAAAAATATCCATAGACTAACCGCAAAAAAATACATCGGGTTTTAATTACTGATTTACGTAAGTAGTTCGGTGTTTGAAAATATGTTAATTGCAGTTATTTATAGAAAATATAAATAGCCATTGTTTGATGTTGGCCATCTTTTATCACCATCACGCAACGACTAATTATGTAGGGATAAGATCATCATAAGGTTTAATCTTAAATGCAGATCTTGAAGTCGGAAGACAAGTAATAGGCTTAAAGTTACGAGATGTCGCGGATTTTTTGTTTGGTTTAACCCGCGTAGTTAAGTTTCGATTCCGTAAGAATATCAAAACAAAAAGTAGCCTAGAAATAGCCTTCTTCGATAAATGGTATCCAAAACAAGAAGAATTTTCCAATTCAAACCAGTAGTTCTTGAGATTATTGCGTTCAACCAAACAAAATTTTCGAAAACTCAAAACTCAAAAAAGAATATTTCTCTGGATGCTTAATACAATTGAATATAGACCACTTGAAAACGTCTTAAAAACTAAGTTAGGATGTGTGCCTTCGGAACGCGCCCACCAATGAGAAGAAGGCACAAGAAACTCACGGTTGTTTTTTTTATGTGATCATGCTCACAAAGATCAATATTACAAATATTTGAAAGTATTATTTGAAATGGAGCAACTAAAGTCACGTCCATGGGTTGTTATCATTAAGTTAAGACGAAGTATCATAGTACGCCTTACTGCACAATTTATGCTTTATAAAAGTTTTGAACCTGGAAATGGACATGTCATATACATCTTTGGGTAATTTAGTATAATAGAGCACACAATGTACTATTAAACGACCTGCTTAATTTTCCGGAGCCTACTACCGGGCTACCTATATAACATCAAGTATTAGACTATGTACCTACTACAATAAAATTTTCTTTTTAGATGAAAATATTCAGTGGTTAAACAACTGTGTTGCGAAACACCTTAACCTCTAGAAAATACTAATAATTGGTTAGCTTCATACCTAATAACTTGTTCTAGGGATAACTTTCTCTTTGTTTTCGTTCAATGTTTAAGTATTATGAATTAGTGGAAACTTTGTTGGATTAAGGGTTTTTGTATATATTGTTGTAAAAATTCCTACTAATATTATAAATGTGAAAGTATGTTTGTGCGTGTGTGTGAATGTTTGTTACTCCTTCACGCAAAAACTACTGAACCGATTGCGATGAAACTCTGTAGGTAGATAGCTAGAGACCTGGATTAAAATATAGGCTACTTTTTATCCCGATATCCCGACGGGATCGGGACTTAAGCGGGTAAAACCGCGGGGGTGCAGCTAGTTCTATCATAGTTCTGTATGTTTCCCAAATAAACGAAAATATATATATATATTTTTTTTAATTATATCGAAATAAGGACGAAAAGGCACGGCATTTAATTTATTTGACACGCGCTAAGTCATATGATAACTGATCAATGATAAAGGCTATTACACAAATAGTTAATGGTTTTCCAAAAGGCGGGAAATGGTAGATAGTTAGTTCGATGTTATTATGATAAGGGTTTACGCCTTTTAGATGGATTGAAGCAGTTGTTAGCATGAGATGAAAAACTAGAGAACCTCGCCACTAAACGAGAAAAGTCCAAGAAGACATCGATTTTGTACTTACGGTTATTTATCTTGTCTAATAAATTTGGTAACATTTTTAGTCACAACTTCTATAATTTTTATAATTTTGGAAAATTGTTTAGGTATTTCACTGGCTTTATTAAAGTTTTAAAGAAACGTTTTCAACTGATCACTCGTCAGTAGGTAAATGTAGGTAAGTTTTCTGTAATTCCTTCTATTGTCACATGTCTTACTTTAGCGGTTTATAAAATATTCAGGTATGCATATTTATTGGCCTTTTAGTTTCAGGGTTTTTTTTGTCGTTTGAAGTTAGATAGAAAGTATCATTGTACCTTTTTCACATGAAATAAGTAGGTACCTTTATTAATTTAACTTTTGTTTATTGAATTATTTTAGTTTGTCCACCGGTATTTACAGTGCGGTCTATACCTAAGCACTGATGTGTGTTTGTCGATCAACCTTTAGCCACAACACTGTAGAGACATCCTGAGTATCAACTATACCTACATTATGACTAACCGTCTCTATCAAATTCAAATAGAAAAATGAGATAGCCGCATCGTTACATGACATGGATAATCGCAATTAGGTTTAATTTTATGTAAACAGGTTTTTGTCCGAACACGTTTTTCACACACATGTGTGCTTACGAAAAACAATAAAAAAAAATACAATCTATGAAAAGTGAAAACGTAATTTACCTACGAAAAAAATATGTCCAAAACCTCGGAGTCATGTTCCATCTGCAAATTTTCAAATTTCAATCTACTTATGTTCCTATATACCTACCTACAAAAATAGGTTCTTCTTCTTCTTCTCGTGTAGTGGTGTGGCTCACCTATTGTTAGAGTTTTCAGATCGCCTTTAGGCCTCTAACTTGACCTAACGACTGCTACTAGAGGTAGCAACCGGGACCAACGGCTTAACGTGCTTTCCGAAGCACGGAGGGGCTTACGAAAATACATTTTAGTCACAAAAACAGGTAGGTACCTAATTTGTCAAAGGGTTTTTAAAATCTCAATTCAATTTAGAATTGTAATTTTCACGACTGGCCGTTACGAACATAATTCGTCGTTACCAAGTCGATCGGAGAAAATTATGATGTTTTTCTGAGTCAATGGGTAGATTTAGCCAGCCCTTCATCTAGTATAATCATGGTACGTTTAGATTTTTTAGTCACGTAACATGTCATTTTTCCGGTTGCAGATTGACTAGGCACAGCACTTATTCTAACTACGCTTGAATTATTTTACATGTTACTTAGCAATTTTCAAATTGCCATCATCCGGTCATGTCTGGCTGTTATTTTGATTTATGTAACATCACCGTGTAGATTATTGTAAATCGATGTCGTGATGATGTTCATACGATGTTTGAAATGTCAACTAATATGAGAAGTTGTATTTACTATGTACCTATTATATTTTAACCAACTTCAAATAAGGAGGACGATTTTGTATTTTTATGTTCGGGAAAAACTTCTTTGTTTATGAACTGATTTAGATGAATATTTTTTTGTTAGAAAGAAGATATTACCTTCTTCAAAGGTGATCACATTTCATTGAAATATATATATTTTTTAATTAATTCTTATTTAAGTACAATTTGGACGATCGAGACCAGTTGGCAGAATGGTCTATTTCTTGGTTCTATTCCGGCTCCTATTCAGACAAGTATTTATGCTTAGAAATTTGTCTGTGGTCTGGTCGTTTCTATGTATTATAAGTATATATTTACAAAAGAAAAGTATATAAGTAGTATATCCGTTGTCTAACACCCATAATACAAGTCTAGTTACTTAGCTTGGGGTTAGATGGCGACATGTGGAATGTCCTGCAATATTTATTTATTATTCTAATTTTATTGAAATCGGCTTTTAATATCTTTTATTATTTACTTAAAAATGTATTCACCAAAATTAGGAATAACTGTAGGTACCTGATCAATTAAGTCAAAACTCAATAAAGTACCTTGTAATTTTAATCACTTTGGTTTTCAAAGATGACAGATTTAAAAAATCCGAACGATAAAATAAAACACAAAAATATTATGATAATAAGGTTTCTTGTTCGATTAATTCTAATTTACAATAAGATTACTTTACCATTCCTTATAATTAAGTATAATAATTAAGTTGTATGTTCACAATGTACAATTATGTTTATGTTTTTCTTAGAATTTAACTTTGAAACAGTCCGCCAGGCCGCCGGGCGAAAGGGCACTTCGAGATAATTTCATTGGTAAGAACAGAGAAATTCATCGAGAATTTTGAGATACTGCTCTATTTACAATTACAGACCGTGGTTAATTAAATAGGCAGGCAAAAAAATAATTACTTACCTAAATTTTAAATTTTTCCTTAAATGATTAGGAATGAATTCTCAGCTTAATCAAAAAATAAATAACATGAAATGTATTTGGCAGTGTTTGTTACAGGATAAAGCACCTATTTGGTAGACTACTATTTATAATTGCTTTTTGTATCAAAAAAAGCATTTGAAAATATTTACTTTAAGAGGTCCCTTGCAAACTTTGAAAACGCAAATAGAAATGCTTATTCCATACGTCTCTACTTGCTACGACACGATTGACGTTTTAAATAGACTGTTAATCCTCATCCTATTCGTCACGCTCAACAAATTATTTAGTGACGTATTTGATTAGGATTGCAGCTTCCAGTAAAGACTTGTTGAAATAATAGACAGCCATACTTTACGCAACCAGTAAGAGATATCCTAATCCAAATAAATCACTTAAGTCGAAGATGGCGAATGGAATGAGAATTACAGGTCATTGATAGTTGCCAAGTCAAAAATAGCATATTTCCGACATTATATATTGGGACTTATATAATAAACGTGTAGTTTCTAATCTGCATGGTAGTTTAGTCAACACTTTACATAGTAAATAAGGGTTTTGTTTTTTATTTTCGACGAACCCTAAAAATAACCAAAAAATAATGACACAATATTAGACGTATTAAATCAGCATTAACGGTAATTTACGCGTGTCTACCGTTTAGTAATTTAGCTCGGCTCGGCCCGTGGATAGGTACGTATGGAATAACCATTTCAATATACGCCACCCGGAAATGATGTAAACCGGTTTTAACTTAACTTTTTGAAAAGGTATTTCGATAAAAAGTATAGTTCGTTCGAGCGAAAGCAAACTACAGTTCAGAAATAGGTTAACATTTGACAGTTAAGTATGAAAAAGCTAAACGATTATTTATTGTTTTTTGTTTGTCTTCAAATGTTTTTAATTTTTGCACCGAATAATAATTGAAGGCACTGCACAGAAAAAAGTTTTCTTTGAAGCAATAAATTATCCTCTACTATAGATGATAAAGAATAGCTAGTATCATCTACATCATTAGTTCTTGGTTTTAGTAAAAAAACTTAAAATCATAAGCATTATTCTTAATTAAAAACAAAATTCTTAAGTAAGAATACAGCTAATTATTTTCAAGAACATTTACTTGAAATAATAAATTATTTTTCAGCGTCTTTAGGAAGAGGATTATTCCTGACTTCAAGAAACTTTTTTTCTGTGTGAAAGAAAATTTGGTTCAGCATTTACATGGTACAAAGCACTGTGGTAAACAGGTGTGAAATAAACTAATTATTTAAATACATAGTAATTTCTCGATTATTTCTCTTAAATTAGTAAACAAAATATTCGTTATTCTCCATACTTTATTTACATCACGTAAACTTAACACACTTAAATATTAACAGGTTGATTAATTTTAAATTCGTAATAAAATCATGATAATTTAAGTCGCAATTACAACAAACAAAAAAATCAATTCGCCCCCTTACCAGAACATATTTTAGTAAAATAAATAGGTACCTAAGCAATTTATAATAATACAAGGAGTAACGAATAGGGGGATTTAATTCTGAACAGGATGGCTCAAATTTAATCGAACGACTTCTGAATATTTAAATTGAGTTTGTTCAATATACTGACTGTATGTATAAAAGTACATTTTTATAAAAGAAAAAGTATTAAAATATTTGTATAGGACCGTTGTTAACCGTTATTTGACATAACAAAGCAAACTAGTTATATTGGATAGAGGGCTGGCAAAAAACAAAGTAGTTGTTTAGCTTTTAGGCTAGATGGTACTCTGTGCAATGTCCAGCAGTATTTATTCTGTCTGTTATGTGTCCCACATCACGGGGCTATGGAACTTCGGACCTTTAGAAAGCGTGCGTAGAGCCGAATATACGTAGAGACCCGTTACAATAACATAGTTTGATTCCACAGTATGAAGTTGAGACCATACCAGCGATTATCCCTGGCTGCATTATAAAATGCACATTTTTTTATATTTATTTACTTTATTTTTAAATTAGTTGTTAGATTGTTTTTTTTGTATTTCAAATTTTCAAAATTGGCTAGTTTTAAAACAATTTTTTTCCCTTAAATGGTTTTTGTATTGAATCCCCTTGGTCGTTATACCTTGTACAAATTATTTATAATAATCACTAGCACATTTTATAAAACAACATAAAATATGTTAAAAGCTACGCAGACTTTAATAGAAATAGGTACCTACTTACAGTATAATAAGATAACAATACTTACTGTAAAAATAATAAAATTATTTCATTTTTTATATAATTTTAACATATTTACATTATTTAGTAATATACTAAATTATGTAATTAATAATAATTATTTGACACAGTTACTGGAAATATTTCCACAACGAAACAATATTTTTTACATGTAGATTAAATAAGTAGAAAATAAATGTAATTTTAACTTAATTTATAAGTATTAATAATTATAATATGAATACAAATTAATCTACTTATAGTGAATTCGCCGTAATATTTTCGGAACGTTCCGTTTTCCGTAAAATGTATTGAAATTATAAATACATGCAAATCTCACTTAATTTTATCATAAGTACAATGGTATGTTTTTATGATACAAGATATTTACAATTAACAGTGAATTTAGGATATATACAGTGTTTAAAGAAAACCCTGTAAACCCTATTAGGTAGAAGCAGCAGCTCCCTTGAAACCCCCCAAAAAAATGGAATATTGGAAAAATGTTTGGTAAAATTACCCTAATTTATTCTTGGTTTTAGGAATTTTGAAAACCTGTTAACACCATTATTTACCAAGGGTCCACTGCGAATAATGGTTTTGCCATATCTTGAAAATTCCTTAATTTTTCATTAAATTAACGTAATTTTCCAACACTTTAAATTATCCTGTTAGTTTTATGCAAAAATATTTAATATATTATTTTTAGAAATTTCCTGGGGGTGCCTGCCTAATATTACCCACTAGTACTTAAGAGAGATTACCGGGTTTTTATTACACATTGTATAATGGGCGGGTAATAATTTAGTTAATATGTCAATGAACGTCCTGAAATCAGGTCAGCACCTATACTGAAGAAATAAGGCTCTGATCAAACAGTTGCGGCTTACGAGCCGCAACTGTTTGAGGACTGCTAACGAAGAGGACTGCTTTAAACTTCGTCGTACCTTAATGTTAAGAACCCATGGACGTGACTTCAATTGTTCTATTTCAAAGAATACCTTCAAATATTTGTAATCTTGACCTTTGTGAGCATGATCACAAAAAACCATAATATGAGTTTCTTGTGTTTTCTTTTCATTGCTGCGTTCCAAAGGAACACATCCTAACTTAGTTTTTAAAGCGTTTCAATGTGATTTCATGCATATTGTATGATTCCAAATGATTAAAGAATTTTTATTTTTGACTTTACCTCTATTTTTTTTTCTTTTATTATGGCTTCGCACGTGTGCATTTAGCCAGTGTCAAGTTATATTTTGCATCAAATTATGACCCAATTTTTCATAAATCGGGCCTAAAGTGTTTCAATACAGTCAAAGTCGTCATAGTCCGTCAAGTCAAGGGCTATAGTAAAGCGGTGGCAAGTTTACCAAACCTTGAGAAAACTGCATGTTTGACACTGATTTTTACTTTCACTACACTTGTGCACTTTCACAGAACTAAATTGAATAACATTCCACCAGAATTATACAATTCAACTCGGGTTACATCTAAGTTTCATGAAAATAAAACTGCAGCACGACATGTTGTTAACTCGTTCCCGCCAAAACCCGAAAGCTCTTACCTCTATTTATACAAAATGTTTTCCCCCTTTTACTTTTTGAATAATGCCTTAAGGCTAGAGCGATATGTTTCTAAAAAACCTAGATTTGCAAAACACGTGCCTCACTGTTTTCCTTTTATCTAACAACAAATTACTACAGGGAATTCATCATTAAAATTCCGTATTTCCAATAACAAGGAAAGCAAAGGTGCAAGTGTGCAGCAAACTGAGGTTTTTCAAAAGACAAATTGCTCTAAAGGCTTTATTCTTAAAGGAACTAGCGGAATACATTTTATGCTGTAAACAATGCTTGCGTACCCTCTTAAACCGATTTCAAATTGATTTTATTTATTTGAACAGTTCGCGACGCGATTCGATCGTGAGACTTATCTCTCCAGTATGTGCAAGCCTTCAACAGGCGTAAGACATACACCAGTATTAGGTATACCACGTCCTTTGTGCTTGCCTTGCGCTTAGATATATTGTGTCTTCAAATATTAATTTGCCCTTGGATTTACCACTTTTTTTACTAGGTATTGGGTCGAATTTATTTTTATTCATACGAAAATATAATCTTTTATTTTATATTATTCTATTGTAACTTCAAAATTATCCATTGTGTTGTTTAACAAATTACTTATACACGTTAATTGTTTGTAAGCCATTGACGTAGCAACTGTGTAAAAGGTAAACCTTCACTTGGTTGATGATAAAATTGTCTATGTTTTGAGTACCTAAAGGTATGGTTATGCCCAAGATGCATTGCACTTCGTACATCGCACATCGATATCACCTCCATGTAAAACAAATATATGCCCAAACAAAAAAAAACTAAATCAAAATCGGTTCATCCGTTCGGGAGCTACGATGCCACAGACATACACACACACAAAGACACGTCAAACTTATAATACCGCGTCGTTTTTGCGTCGAGGGTTAAATAGAGGTCTCGAAAGATGACTTACTGTGATGCGAGTTCATCGCATCACAGCATGTATGTCACAGTGTGCTCTAGGTCGTAGTTAAACCAAGGTCACCACTTTGTATGTACTTGTCCGATTTCGATGTGCGATGCATCTTTGACCTTACCGTACTCTTAATTTTGTTTATTAAATGTACTAATACTCCTTTAAGGAGTGAAGAAGATCAGGTACATAAATATAAGTTTACGTTTAAGTAAAAATCCTCGGTCTGGAATAAAATAGTGCCAGATCAAGGACTACAATCTCATCTCCTTCAATAGGTGTCAAAGAAGGCGGATTGCTGATTATCGCATCATCAAAGTTGGTGTTAGCTAAAGATAAAATTTTACGATCCCAATCACTTTGCAATTTAGAAGAAGAACATAAAATATAGGTACCATATCCACTTGGAAAATATCTCTGTTTAGTAACACTATCAAAATGTTGCCAATAGATAGGTAGGTAGGTAACAGTTGACAAAAAAGATGATTAAAGATGGTTTTTTATGCTTTCTGACATGTATGTTGTGATTTTTTGTCATGTTAATACCAAGAATATTTGCCGCTTCGTAGCTTAGAATAATATCTGTTTAGTTTTTGCTCGGCAGTATTAGAATCGATGTAAACAGGTAAATAGGAATACGAATAATAACTATTCAGAGATGGATCAAAAGTCAAAGATGATATAACAGTATTTCACAAAATATAGACAGTTCATCGCGTTATTACTGTTTAAAATACTCCTAGAGGTTTACAAATAACTCATGTTAACTCATAATGGTGAAGAAAATGACCAATAACTTTTTAATTTCAATCCTAATATAAGTATACTGTTTATAAAAATAATTCGACCCATGTCACACATGCTTAAGAGTCAGTTATTCAGTAAAACAACACATTAACAATAACACGCAACGATGGATTTACTTCGTATATCGTTAAATAAAGTGGAATATTTATACACTTTTATAAGTTAAGTCCAAAAGGTATTTTTTTTATAAGTTTTAGTTAATTTGATTAGTCAGAACTCACACTCTCTCAAAAGCCGGATATTTCACCTTTGACCACAGTACACAGATTTTTTTCAGAATAAAAGATGGTTCATTAAATGGGAGTATTCTCTAAAGTTTCAGTCATAAAAGTAGATGATAATAATAATGAATAATCCGTAGTTCTATTTGAAGGTTTCGAGAACAAGATGCTTTACATTACTTTATTTCAATCACACGATCTCAATAATTAATTAATGACACATGTAGCTTAGAAAATACTATTGAGACTACGTTTTTCATAGAATATTGTTTATAAGTTATTCACTCAAAAATTCAGACATGCAACCATATTGTACCGTAATATCTAGTAATTTCATATCCCTTGCCCAATCTCAATAAAATGGAGAGAAAACTGAAAAATCTGAGTACTATGGTAAAATTCGATCGGCTAGATAAGTGCGGTGTAACGTGCGGGCGGCTCGGTGGGCGCGGGTCGCACGGCGGGGCAGGAGGGGCGCGGGGGGCGGGGCGGCGGCGGCGGGGGCGCCCGGGCCGCGCGCCGTCATACCCCGTCCATCTGTCGCACGCGCACGTCCTGTGAGGCACACATGTCCGGCGCAAACGGGAGACACGTGAAGTACGCGCACGCCGTGCACTCGTACGCCGGCGCCGCGTAGAACAACGCGACCAGCGCGCACATCATCGCGCCCGCCGACACCATACACACCCACACTAGCACGATCTTCCGACGCCGCTCGTACGGACCGAACGTTATGAACGGCAACAGCGCGTACGATAACAGAAACCCGAACACGAAACCGAATACGTGAGCGAAGTTGTCTATCCATGGCAGGAGACCGAGGAGGAAGAGGGCGAATACGATACCGAGCAGCTTGAGCAGAGCGCGCCGAGGATGTTTCAAAAGAGGCCACGCTCCTATCACTTCAACGATTAGACATGCCAGTAGTCCGAAGTGGGATCCTGCTGGTCCCACCTGAAATACGATAAAATTGCACATCAGTTAACTAAAAACGACAACGACGTTACGTTTTACATATTATCCAGTACTTAGCTCTATATCAACTTACCTCAGCTCTATAAGGTTCAAAAATAGCAGACGCCATGTTTCCAGCGACGCCGCTGCCTAAATACACGACAGCTATTCGAACAGGTCCAGCCATTTTCTCTAAGTCCCTCATGAAGAGCCACTGCAACGCCAGCGTCGCAGCCAAGTGCAAGAGACCAGCGTGAACGAATAATGACGTCCACGCTCTGTACAACTGGTCAGGGCGACGTCGCCGCATGAAAGGTAACATGCCACAAACGTCGTCTAAACATGATACCTGGAATTTCAAACAATTTTTTTAATTTCTAGGTTTTAACTTGGTCATAATGGTCTATAAACCCAAAAGGTACAGAATGGCATGAATTTCATTGATGATAAATGTATTTCGACGGGGTTTAACGTTATTAGTTATAAATTTTGACTTGGTAGTAGGCGATTTTCAGATCGAATCTCAGTCGTCAATAATCTCAATGAAGAGAGTTCTGTAGAATATAATATTAGTTCTCACCTGTGAACACAACGAGGCCTCTTCATGAAAATAACCCTTTACAAAATCACAATGTTCCCTCGTAGTTATAACGCATTGTCCATGGACGCCTATACAACAAGGGTGGCCAATAACTTCACAGGCCATGTGCTCGGCGGCATGGCCAGCGCGGCCAGCCGCGGCCGATCCATCCAAAACTGACTTCCGGCAGATCGGCCATTTTGTGATATCATCTGGCCATTCATGTGGGGCTATTGATCGAGGTGCTTCGCAAAACCTGAAAGTTGATAGGAAAATTGGCTTTTAAAGATGATGAGAGCATTATCGTGCCGATTAAAATTGTCACGGGCTATCGGAACGCCTTAATAGTTCGTGATGCACTGATCAGTAGATCCTATGCCTAATATAGATTAGGACCTAGTACGGATTACCACTACTAGTACGATAATTGCAGTATTTACTCAGCACAGTGTGTTTCCACACATATCAATGATTTTATTAGTTTGGCAAAGAACTTAAACTTGCCAACATGCTTCAAAAAAGGAGTCGTTCTATTGTTGATTTGTTTTCTTTTAGTAATTTTAGTTATGTAACTAACGAAGTGTAGTTTTTCTAGTTTTACTGAATAGGGTACAAACGATGCTACTTACTTTGGATCTAATCCACAAACCGACCCTGATATCCTGCCCCCAGGCCCCGATTCACCCGACGACCATTTTTTCCACGTCGATATTGTATTCTGAAACATTAAAAACACTATATTCAAACGACTTTATGTTAAGTAGTTAGTGTAATTTCAATAAAACTGTTATTTTCCAACTCGAAATTAATGGTAATTTTGACAATTGCGGTATACATAATCCAGCTTACCTTTGGTATTAATCCTCTTATCTGTTTGTTAGCATGCGCATAATTGTTAGTTTTAAAATTATATATCAAGGATATGGTTTTAACAATACTGTACATAACAATACGAAATTTGGGTCAAATGAATATTCAAAAAACTTATTATCATAAAGAGGTTGGTCAGGTTGGTCGCTGCAGGGTGAACCTGGGAAGATGGGGCATGATCGATCCATGTCGGGCTCAATGCAACTGCGGGGCTCCCGAGAAAACTATGCTACACCTCTTGACCTGCCCCTCCAGCCTTATAGCTGTACTTTGGCTGACCTGATGACAGCTAATAAAAGCGCCAAAGACCTGACAGAACACTGAAGTGGCCGGATCTGACCCTACCTAATCAATTCCCTTTAATTTGTGCTATCGATACGAAGAAGAAGATCATAATATTATTATGGACGACATGGAAACATATGATTTCATATTTTAAATACACTGGTATGACAATAAGTAAAGCATTATTGTTATAACATCAGAATGAATAAGTAATATAAAAAATCGAGTTATAAACATTTTTAAACTTTATGAAAACCAGAATATCCTAACCGGTACTGTTGGTTGAGTTACCCTTGGGAGGCGTAAAGAGAACAAAAAAGGTTGGGAGTCCCTTATTTAAATTGTTTACGTAAGTTCATTACAATTTACATGACAAAAAGATCATAGGTACTTAGTTTTTCACGATACCTATGCAAGTTATTTTTTAAATATTTGACTGACTGACGATTTGGTCGAGTGACATCGATCGTGTGGATAGGTCCGCTATTTAATATTGTAAGTACAAAGATTATTCAAATACAAAAACAATGTCACGGTAAAGAGCACATAAAATAGTTATAAATAACTCACAGAACAATCAGCCTTTGAAGACTGCACACAGCCCGAGTCATCGTTCCGTATGCAGCACGCGGTGTCGCGCTCTCTCCGCGCCGAGGCAGCAATCGCTCTCGCTATTCTCACGTCTCGCCTCATACAAGGCGCGAACTTTGCTCCTAAATGAATTAGATCCGCCGCCCTTGGACCCAGCCAAAACGACGCCGGCTCCTCCCATTCGACCTTCAAACGAAAATGGGAAATTAAAACACCCCGACCCCTAAAATCATAAACTGAAAAAGGAAAACTAATAAATATAAAACATGAAAATAAAAAGATCGCTGACCAAAGCCCAACGAAAAATCTCACAAATACCTTATCTTCTCAATCTCGAGATAGGCACCGGGCACGCAAAGTATTTAATATTAGAACCACAAAAAAGAACGTTCACCCTTAATAAATTATAGACAACTGGACCCTTTGCGGTCATTCGTTTCTAAAAGATGGCACATCAAGACTGCTCTGAGCAGCAAAAACTAGACAAAAGGGATCGTCTCACAAAGCCTATGTGACCTACATACGAACTCGCTTGCTAATACTCTTACTTTGTGTCGTTTTAACCCTTCTTACAATGACTGAGCTCGGCTACTCTCTGTGACCCACTACACAATTACCTAATTGTTAATTTTATATCAAGGACAAACTGAGGCTTGTGAAATAAAGAACCGCAACCCCGAAGCTCAGGCACATAAAAACAACGGTGGAACTCAACTAGTGGCGTAATAAATCCCCTGAGTAAATATTGTGCATTGTGTTTGTGTCTTAAGCGGTTCCTCAGACATTAAATCTAGTGGAACGTGTTTTGTCTAAAAGCTTTAGCTCATTTAACTTTGTTATGCAAAGCTGTATACAAAGAAACCGAATTCTGAAAGTTTATACAAAGTGGGAATTGCGTAACACATTTTATCAAATTAAAATATCTAAGTAAGTACCATTCACATAAATAGTAAGAACAAATTGTTTCCCTCTTCCTTATGTTATGGTAAATGAGGCTGACAGAATTTGCAATTTTAGGGTGTGAGCTGTGCCTATATTCCGGAAGCGATAGATATATTTTTTTATATACATGCGTAGAATAATGGGTGGTACGAAATTTTAATGTTTCAGAAACAATTTTCATCTGTTATCAAAATGCTCAATCGCTTATTTATAAGAAAAGGGTACTTTCGGAAATATTTTCGACGCAACTCTAGAGGTATATTTAAAAGCACTTTATCTATTTGTTTGTTTCCTCTTAACGGTTTAACTGCTTAATCAATTTTCACATAAGGAAAATATGCAAATGGGTAAGCTAGCTTACGATCCCGTGGGAATATCGTTATAAAAAGTAGCCTATATGTTATTCCCAATGAATCAATGTATCCTCGTACCAAGTTTCATCAAAATTGGTCCAATAGTTACAAACAAACAAACAGACAAAAAACATATTTATTTTAAGTATTTATAATCATAACTAGCTGCACCCCGCGGTTTCACCCGCGTAAGTCCCGATCCCGTGGGAATTTCGAGATAAAAAGCCTATGTGTTAATCCAGGTCTCCAGCTATCTACGTACCGAGTTTCATTGCAATCGGTCCAGCCTTTCTCGAGTTATAAGTGTTGTAACAAACACGACTTTCTTTTATATATATAGGATAATAAGAAGAAGATATGTTAAGTATTACCTTATTTGTAATATAGTGTTATGTTGATTATAAATAGTAACGATACTACAATAGTTAGTAAAAACTATTAAAAAAAAAACAAAAAAAAATTTCCTCTTTAAAATATTAGCGTGGAAAATAATATGGGTCATCGGTCTCAGGATAATCAAAAACCCGGATAAAAGATAGGCGTAACTAAGATAAGCTAGTCGAAAAACACTTGATTTATCAAAACTCACCTGTTGTAAACTTAAGCTCTTCACTAACACCTGTCCTGAATGTGTATGCCTTCCGAACCCAACGGGTCCAAAGCCATAGCACAGTAGAGAAATCAGTAGGACGAGTGTCTGCGCTGTGCTCACCCACCACGTGAAGTAAGGCCGGTAGTCCGTTAGCTCATCCAGCTGTCGAGCTACGTCTTCTTGGTGTGCAACTGATTTTCGTAATGAACGTCTGGAATGAAGACAACGAAAACTCTGTAAATATTCAGCAAAATTGACCTTTTAATTAATAATAATATTGCAGGATTTTCCATACATCGCCATCTAGCCCAAAGGTAAGTAACTAGACTTGTTTTATGAGTGCTAGATAACGGATATACTACTTATATTATTATTTTTTGTAAATATATACTTATAATACATAGAAACAACCAGACCACAAGTGTCTAAGCATAAATACTTATCTGAGGCGGGAATACTGGGTCGTCAATAAAATAATATTTAGCACAATCTTAAACTGTTTACTGAGTAGGTACCTTGATAAATCATAATTTTTAGTAGGTACATTAAAAAAACCTTGCTTAAAAAAGTAATTCCAATCGCAGTACAATAGGTAAAGTTTACAATACCAGTTATCGCAAGACCCTTCATAAAATTAAATTCGTAGAATAAAAGAAAATAACAAGAAAAACCAAACAAAATATTTCGTTAATATTTGTTACTTTGCCATTTTATTACCAACAATCTGTTTATTTATCAGGTTTCCCGCAAACTTATCACGTTAAGGGTAAAAACAGACTACAAAATTTTCTATCGGCCTACAGTTCGATCTTTATATTTTCAAGCAAACAAATTTTATGTCATTTTAAATGACATATGAGCTATCGCCCGATAGAAAAATATGTGGTGTATTTTCATTTTTACTACAGCTATTGCCACTAAATAGAACTTTGTAAGTACCCATCTCTCTGATACCTGGTAAGTGAACTCGGATAATAAGGCCTAGGATATTAACCCGAAAGTTGTGTCGAATATTGTTCTATAAGGGGGCGTAAACTTTTAGTATCCAAACTAAGCATAGTAATTTAGTTTTACGTAGCACTAGACACGCCTTCGGAAGCAATTAACTCCATAGTATAATTAAGCAAGCTATTTAAGATGTTATGTGTAGCGAGAATCTTTAAAATTGAGCATAGGTATAGCAATATAGTTTCTACTAATTATGTTTGGATTAGATAATGCGACTCATTAAAAATACGATATTAAAATATTTCTCATTTTTAGGTAATTAATTCTGATAAATATTTATTTTTTATTTATTTATAGCCCAATCCGTCCCACTGCAGGGCAAAGGTCTCCCTTCCCTTTTCCACAGTGCCCTGTCTAGTACCAGGCAAGTCCAGTCCTACGATGCAAGTCAAATTCTTCCCACCATCTCCTTCTGTGCCTACTGCATGATCGCCTGATGTTCGGGACCCAGTCCGTGGGGATTTTTGCCCGCATCTGCGGCGAATATGGCCAGCCCAGTTTAGTAGTGTGGCCAACGTCCTTGATTTTAGTTTGAGAACGCAGTTCCGTGTTTAAAATATTAAAACGTGGAAATATTAAAACGTTAAGACATAATGACAGGTACTTTAGTATAAAATAAATGATTTGTGACTTCAAATATCATTGATATTATACGACAAAATCTCTACGGGGATTCGGAAATCCGGACAGGAAGATCGGCAATAGCGCGTTATATCATAAATAACAACCCACGTCATTTCCACTGGGCTTTAATTCAAAAACCCATTACAGCAAGTTTTAAATGGAAGTTTGAGTAAACACCGCTATATATTGAGGTTACAGGTGAAATATTGTCGAATCAAGGGAAGTTGCTTCGTATTATTTTAAATCCTTTCGTTTACTTCAAATGCTTTCAGGTAAGTGGGATTCATTAGGACCAACCTTACTTGTTTGGTTGGAAAATTGGTAAAGTTTATAATGAGCGCAGTGATAGATTGTTGGGACTGTTTCTAATCTGTTCTTGAAACCTTTTTCATGGGCTGTGGTTTTTTAATGGGAAATTCTATCTTTGTTGATACGAAGCTACCTACCACATAAACCATACTTTATGTAAAGCACGTAAAATAACATTTTTATTGAGAATATAAGAAACAGCCTATCATTATTTTATGTTTTTATTACTGTACTTTATTATGTTACTATATCTTAAACATAATAGGTAAATAAGAAAATATATGAGTAATAGTTATGTACCTACTATCACCATGTACCATGTACTAAATTATTAGAGAAGTTTTACTAATAATTTTATATATTGTACGACATTGCACACACGCTATCCAGTCCAAACTAAGCAACTAGGTTTGTCAAAGACTTTTTAAATTCACATAAATCGTATAGTTACGTAGTAAGTAATTATTTTTTCAGTTCTTAACCGCTATAACGCGCGCAGAAAAACGAACGTTTGGCGCGGTGTTTCTACTCGGAAAGACTTAACCCTAAAATAAATGAATATTGCCAGACATTACACACATCGCCATCTAGCCCCAAGATAAGTAACTAGACTTGTGTTATGGGTGCTAGATAACGGATATATTACTTATATACTTTTCTTTGGTAAGTATATTATTATTTTTTGTAAATATATACTTATAATACATAGAAACAACCAGACCACAAACAAATATCTCAGCATAATACTGGTCTGAGGCGGGAATCGAACCCGCAACCCTGTGTTTGGCAGTCCGGCATGGTGACCATTGTGCTATTACTGGTCATTACTTCAATTTAAATTATACTACTTCAGAATTCGACTTAATAGCTCAGCTGACTTAGTTAGAATCAAGCATCCCCCGCCAAAATCCTTGGTTTTTGTTCAGATCCAGAAAAATAATTACTACGCTTGTCGAATGAGTGCAACCAACGGTTAGAATAAACGGATAACTCCTAGATATATGGAATAGTTTGATTCAAATT
Source organism: Idaea straminata (assembly GCA_951213275.1). Classification (NCBI taxonomy): domain Eukaryota; kingdom Metazoa; phylum Arthropoda; class Insecta; order Lepidoptera; family Geometridae; genus Idaea; species Idaea straminata. The sequence goes on from OX577856.1 coordinate 9,357,539, forward strand.
ATCAATTTATCAGTTAATTTTGTCTGTATGGACGTAAAAAGGCCATTACATTGATTTAACCTCGGCACCGCTCATGGTAACCTTTTACGTCGATATTGATATCCGTAACATAAAGGTTATTAATTTATACTGAAATTGATGTTCAATCAACTAAAATACTTCAATCAATTTGGGTTGCTATTTAGGGCGTTAAGAACGAGAACGCAATTATATTAAAATTAACTAATGCATAATAAACCAATAAAAACATAATTTTAATTAATCTCCATTTATAAAGCAATTTCAATTAATAAGTTTTATTTACCTATCCCATGGTGGATAAGTTCTTTCTCTTGTGAGACTCACGGACAACCCACGCAGTCTAAAATCTCATTAGCGTATTTAACATACGCAATTTAGGGCATCTTTAGAAAATGAGCTGCGAAGGGGTTTGTGGATGGGACCGAAATTTATACGGACAAACCCGCAGGGCACAGGAAGTTGAAAATTAAATTAATTACCCTATAACATATTACGGACTGCAATAGCTTTGCGGGAACTCTTTAATAATTAGCGAACGGGACCGGGTCGATCAATGCGCAGCCAATGACCTGTATCCGATACTGAGGGTGTCATTTGAACTGTATTGTTGTGTTTTCTGTGAAAAGTTGCTTTATTTCGCTGAATTAATTTGTGGCTCAGTATAAGTCTATTGTTGCGTGTCGAAAACACAGATCTAAAATTTGAAAGACGTTTTTTTAACATTTTTACTGTCAGAAAATTACAATTGATTTTAGGCAAAGTAAAACTGTCTAAAAATCATTACCTACCTAACGTAAGATCTTTGCCCTAAAAACCGTATTATAAAAAATAAATAAATAGCAACGTTTTACCTAAAAATAAAACGTATATTAAACATACTTACCTTATTCGAAGCCTAATTTAATAATGAGATACATCTCTGCTTCCGTTTCCTGTTTTCTGTCTCTTTCCCTCCTATTTGTCGGATATTTGCCTTCTCTTTCACTCCTTCCCACCATCACCCTAGCTCACTTCTATGAAGGAGGCTAATTTTCTTGTCATTCGTGTCGATTGTTTTCCCACCAGGCAGAATTTGACTATTAGGCTTCGAATAAGGTAAGTATGTTTAATATACGTTTTATTTTTAGGTAAAACGTTGCTATTAAACAACTGTACCGTTATTCGAAGCCTAATTTAATAATGAGACCTGTTTGTTATCGCCTGGTGGTGATGGTGAAGGAGGGAGCCAATGTGACTACTGTTTACCTACATAATGTGTAGAGCTACATCGACTAGCTGATAATCTGATTAGATCAGCAAAAACAAAAATCTATGAAACAAAATGAGTAAGTATAAATCAAAGTCATACATAACAATGAACAATTATTTAATGAAATACAAAATAAAACAATTAACTACTTCTTGAAATAATAAATTCAATTAATTACTTAATCAATAACTTCAAATAAATTAGAAATATCATTTTGCCTAGAGTTGCTAGGCTTTTGCAAAATCTCACGACAATAGAATCTTCTAAATGTATTTTCAGATCTCCAGTTACCTCGGGCTAATATGTCGTCAATTGGACAACATTCAACCCAACTCTTGGAGGCGACGGCGGCTCTAAAACTTCCAGCAGATGCCTCAACGCCAGACTCCTTTAAAACGTTTCTGATCCATCCGCCAATGATACTTCTCGTTGCAGGTTTAGCTTCCCCACAGGTCGAAATAAATAAATTTTCACAATTGATTGTTTTTCTTCTTTCACTTCCTACTTTTATTAATAGTTTTATCCAATATACAGGGTCAAGATTTTTATTTTCTATATTTTGAAACAATCGCCAGCCTGACTGCCGTTTGTCTGCAGTATCAGTTTTTTGATCCAAAGGCAGGCCACAATATTATGGAATTATCGACTTCAGAAATTATGCAGTCATCTTGACCGATTCTTAAAAGAGTTAAATCATGAATTCTGCGACCGGAACAAATTAGCAATAAAGCAGCAGTGTGCTTTGAAACTTGGTAAATATTATCCAACACAGGGTTAGCCCTTGATAAATTGTCTATTACTATTTCAATATCCCATATTGGAGCTTTGACTGATAAAGGTTTAGATAGGGAAATTGATTTCAAGATTATTTTAACCAGAGGATGATTACTAAGCGTCTCTGAGGAATCTGGATCACAACAAGTCGAAACGACTGACTTATGGATTAAAATGGTGTTATAAGCTAGCCTTTCTTTTTGGTGTAAGTCGGCTAGGAACTTAGAAAGTTCTGAACCACTGGGACGATTAACAGAGACATTATTTTCTGTAGCCCACTTAATCCATCGACGCCAAGCAGGCTTGTACGTCTTGATCGTAGAGGGGCGCCAACTCTTCATGAGCAGGGTTTTCTGATTGGAAGACCATGTGCTTAGGTGTTCATCCCACCCCCACATTTCCATACCTGAAGTTCCATCTGATGAACTTTCTCGGGTGCTGAACCCGTTGACACGTCTACCAGAACTTGTGGAAGGTTCTTGATGGTCCACGGCGGCTCCAACGTTCTGCTCTGTAAATCGGCGCGCCAAAAGACTTTCTCCCAATTCGGAGCTACCACTAGATATGTTCCCCGACAGCGGTGTAGGTGATGTAATACTTTGGGCATTAGGAACGGCGGGGGAAATACCCACGCTAGATGATAGTCCCAGTTCAGGGATAGCGCATCGTGGAACAGAGCCTGTTTGTCTGAGTAATCCAGCGTGCAGTATGTCTGTACTACTCGAGCTAGTCGCGAAGCGAATAAGTCTATCACAGGAGTCCCCCAACGCTGAAATATCTGCAACGTGGCCTGAGGTAGAAGATGCCACTCCGGTATTCTTTTCAGTCGTGATAACCGATCTGCTTCTGAATTGTAAAGGCCCGGAAGATGGTATGCTACAAGATTCGATCGATACAATTCTAACAGACGGTAAATCTTGAAAGTTAAATCTAAGAGCACAGGGGACTTTGTCCCTCCCTCGTTGCGTAAGTATGCAACTGCGGTCTTGTTGTCGGATTGTAAATGAACAAAGGCTGAGCGAAGACTCGGACCGTGTTTTTCTAAGACTTTGAGGATGACCAGCAACTCCTTCCGATTGCAATGAAACTTCTTCTCCTCTTCTGACCAAGTTCCCGAAATGCTTGTGTTGTTTATCCTTGCTCCCCAGGCTAAGTCTGACGCATCTGTCACTATATAATGAGTAGCGTTGGGCTCGTGAATCTGAGAACCGGCGTAAAGATGTCTGAGCCACCATTCCAATTCCGATCGACTGGGTTCGCTTAACCTGATCGGTTTTTGGTGGAAGCGAACGAGATTGATAGTCAATTTCTGAATCTGTCGATAATGCAATCTGCCCTGAGGAATGACGAAGCTGGCAAAGTTCATCAATCCTATTAGACTCTGTAACTCTCGAAGTTGCAAGGTCTGTTTGTTCAAGGTATTGAATATCATTGCCTTCAATTTGTCTTGCTTCTTTTGTGGCAACGATTTGTGATTTAACCACGCGTCCCAAATGATTCCTAGAAATTCTATGGACTTGCAAGGTTTTAGAGTCGATTTTTGGTGATTTACCTTCCATCCTAGGTAGTTTAGGAGGTCTAGTGTTAACTGTACGTGACGTTTTAGAGCGTCCAGATCTCTGTTGGCCAAAAGAAAATCGTCTAGATAGACAATTAGGCGAACTCCGTGTTGACGAAGGATTTGCGCAACCCAATTGCTTACTTCGGCAAATGTTCTTGGAGCCGAACTCAACCCGAATGGTAGGCAGTTCATTTCTAGTATTTTCTGGCGATATAGCAGCCGTAAGAAACATTTTTGAGATTTGTGAGTAGGCAGGTGAAAATAAGCCTGGGAAAGGTCTATTTTTGCGAGCCAATCGTTGGGCTGCAGGAAGTCTGGTACCTTGTGTATGTTTATTAACTTGAAGGGCTTCGTTATTACAAATTGGTTCAAGGCTTTGAGGTTGAATATTGGCCTCATTGTTCCATCCTGTTTGGGAACTAGGAACATGGGCGATAGGAAACTTGGTGACAGTGTAACCGTTGTTAGAACACATTCGTCTTTCATCGATTGAATAACATCGTCCATTTCCGGCGAGGCCGGTGTGGAATGGTCGAGAGCTTTTAGGTCTGGAATGAGCAAGGGAGGCTTGGCACGGAAAGGGATACGGTAACCTGAAATAATCCTTAAGATGTGGTTTGGTGCCCCCACGTCCTTCCACCTTTTGTAAAATAGTCTTAACTGACCTGCCTGAAATGGACTCAAGGAGTCAAAATTTCTTAAACTTGCCTCTCTTATCCCGGTGGGATACAGGAGAGCGGTCACGGTTGTAATAGTCCCGTCTGTAGTCTGATGATGATCGTCCAACACCACGTCGATTATTGCTTGGTCTTGCACCACGGCCTCGAAAGGGCTTATTCGAACTTGTTACATAATTATCTCTAGTAGAAAAAGAGCGGGCGTTGCTCCCTCTTTTTGAATTTTGAAAGTTACTGTTATAGGGCACCGTATTTGATGTACCTGGATCGGTCTGCGGTGCAGAAGCGCGATCTTTATTACGAGGCCAAAACACTTTACCGACATTACCTGCTTTCTCCAACGTAGTTGTAAACATATCCGCATCGAACAAATTTGTACATGATGGCGGTATTTTTCTAAGCTGTGCCTTGTGTAATGGATCTCTAACTGAAGCTAGTATAGACTCTCGTCTTTGTTGAACGACCTCGGCTCTGTGGCCACATACCATCTGAATCGCATCATTTGAAATTTTGGAAAAATCACCAGTAACAAAGATTTCATTGATTTTATTGAAAATATCATCATACGACAGTTCAGGAGCAGTCTTACACCATGCTAGAAAGCTACGCAGCTCTTTTTCTAAATGATCCTTTTGTTTTAAAAGAGCGAAACTCAATGAAGCATAGGCTTTTTCGGTATTTGCCAAAGTAAGCGAGGTATCAAAACATTTAACCTCCTCATTAACTTCTAGTTCAGAAAAACCGGGAAAATGGCGGTAGTTCTTTTGTACTTCAGAATATCTAACATCGCGCCAATCAGATTGATTAAAACGCTGAATACTTTTCAATAAATCTAAGTAAGACGACGGTGTCGCTAATATGTCGGGATCTTTTAATTTCGTTGTAAGGGACAAGGAGATTTCTTGTTGATTTTCGTTAGTCATCGAATCATTTTCAGAATATAATTGACCGCTCACATATCCATTGACATTATCACTATCATAGTAATGATCAACACCAGGATCGTTCGCAAATCTACTTTTCAGATATTTCACTTCTGACACTAATCTACTAAATTTTTTGTCGTTACGATTATGCTTAGATTTTTTATGGTGCCGCCGGCGGCGCTTAGATTTAGCACGAGAACTGGAGGAACTAGTATCGTATGATGAACTACTTGTACTTACATGACGACGTTTTTTTTGTTCTTTTTTTTTGAGAAGGCATTGTCTCATCTACACTGGATTTACCCGGATCATTATTTGTATCCATTCTAATAAAATAAATATCTCTCTTTGCCAAACACAAATAACTGCAATAAACGCTAAATATGGAGGAAAAGATTGAACCCACTCAATAAATATGAAAAGGTAGGTAAATTTGAATTTACCCACAAAAATAAAAATTTATGCTATTACTCACTGCACCAGAGCAGGTCCGTTCGAAGCGAAAACAGCGACGCGAATGACAAGAAAATTAGCCTCCTTCATAGAAGTGAGCTAGGGTGATGGTGGGAAGGAGTGAAAGAGAAGGCAAATATCCGACAAATAGGAGGGAAAGAGACAGAAAACAGGAAACGGAAGCAGAGATGTATCTCATTATTAAATTAGGCTTCGAATAACGGTACAGTTGTTTAATAAATAATATTGCAAGACATTCCACACATCGCCATCTAGCCCCAAGTTAAGTAACTAGACTTGTGTTATGGGTGCCAGACAACGAATATACTACTTATATAATTTTGTTTGTAAATATATACTTATAATATATAGAAACAACCAGACCACAGACAAATATCTAAGCATAAATACTTGTCTGAGGCGGGAATCGAAGCAACCCTGTGTTTAGCAGTCCGGCATGGTGACCATTGTGCCAACTGGGTCGTCATTATGCAAGAAACGTTGCGCGTACCGGAGAGGTTTTTTTTCCTCGTAATTTGTCGTTGAATGGTGACAATTAGATAAGAAATGACACAGTGGATGTCAATTTAGCGCTTTTGGTATCTAAATTTAGCACTTTTAATACTGGTTTAGCACTTTTTGTTTTTCTCGTCGTGCACCTAGCACCTTTGAATCATTAGTACATTTTTGAAGTGTCGGTCGCCTGAAAAAGTATTCAATTAAACATAAAATGAACAGCCATTTCCGTTAAAAATAATTCGTTAGCAATTGTTCTTTGGAATTCTACTCGAGCATCTGAAAATATGCCTACCTACCATAGATAAGCACAACAAAACTGAAGGATGCTCAGTTTTAAAAGACTTTTATTAAATTTAAATTATCCATTACATTTTTCTACACTTAGAGCTTAAACAATCAATAATGTTAAGAAGAAAGGGTACCGGGGGCTGTCTCTCCATACAAACGTAGTCGATTGTTTTCTTCCTGGATAATGACACTAGAGCAAATATTTTTGTTGCATAAAACTTATAACTGCCATGACCATGCCAATATGTTTCATTTTTTATTGTTTTTAAAGCTTAATTTGTATGATAATTAGAAAATAAAAAAAAACATAGGGTCATGGCAGTTATAGGTTTTATGGCCCAAAAATATCCGGTCTAGTGTCATTATCCAGGGAGGAAACAGTCGACTACGATTGTATGGAGAGAGCGCCGGTACTCTTTACCTTAATAAAGAACTCTAGAAACGAACGATTATTTATAAATATCCGATTATACCTACATCGCAAACTGCAACAATTGTTCCAATTCTCAAGCTCTTTGTCGAAATCAATTAACTCATTATAATGGAACTGAAATAAACGGAAATGCTACTGCATTGAATTCATTAATATAACAAGCGTCTTTATTTAGCGTTCCTTTGAAAGATATTAAATATTTAAATTTCAATACTTTAAATAGTACGATATAAGTGTGGTAAATTGATCTTTGCATAGATGCGGTTTATGACGCGCGAGTGTGTTAAGAAGCCAAGATGCAAAGATCAATTCCACACGTATATCGTACGACGTTTTTTATCACAGTTGCGAATAAAAGAAAAGACTTGAAAAGAAAACAAAATATTATTTTTTAAATATAATTTTTTAATAAAATTTACATTTTTTAAGGCAATATTTTTTTGTTAATTATGCTCCGGAAAGGCCAGGCTAAAGACCTATGCAGCCTCGTCTGACATACAATATTTTTTAGAGTTTTTCTATTTGTTTTTGCGTTGGGGGTTAAGAACAAAATACAATGGTACGGAAAAACAATATATTTAAGTAAAGAAAAAACATAACTCAATTTTTAATCGTTTTCTAAGTCATTATCACGTAAAATTTTCGTTCGTAAACCGACTTTAGAGACAACCATTTTTGCTAGCTAAAAACTCTTTAGTATCTACCTTTTTTATCCATCAAAACAGTATAACCCAGATAAATTAAGAATGTTTCACCTACCTAACATGTAATTAGCAGTAAGATACGTATTTAACTTATCGGGATAACTTTATAGCACTAGGTTGGTAATGTAAAACGCACGCGTGCATAATATGTTGGATTATGAGCCTAAAAGCCGTTGAATAAGATCCACTTTATGAGCAACTGTGATAAAAAAAAGTTATTGTGTTATACTTGTCACGAAATTATAAGCTTTGCTGAGTATAGGGCAAGACACGGCTGTTAGATATTTGTCTGTGGTGTTGTTTCTATGTATTATAAGTATATATAAAAGTATATAAGTCGTATATCCGTTGTCTAGTACCCATAACACAAGTCTAGTTACTTAGCTTGGGGATATATGGCGATGTGTTGAATGTCCTGCAACATTTATTTAAAACGTCTTTTAACATTTTAAACAATCTATACAAAAACGACGTTATAAAAGTTTGAATCTCTTGAAAATATCGATAATAATCACGATTTTATTTGATTTTTCTAACCCCCGACGCAAAACGGGGTGTTATAAGTTTAACGTGTTTCTGTTTGTGTGTGTCTGTGGCATCGTAGTTTACGAAAGGATAAACCGATTTTGATTTTGTTTGAAAGGTGAACTAATCGAAATTGTTGTAACTGTTTGTTTGAAATCGGTTCAGCCGTCTAAAAGTTATAGGGGATACAATTCGGTTTTTTTTAAACTTAAATATCAATACAAACAAATATTTGCGTACTAAGAATCCTACTTCCTACTAATATGATAAATGTGAACGTTTGTGTGTTTGTTTGTTTGTTACCCCTTCACGCAAAAACTACTGGACTAATTGCGATGAAACTCGGTATCTAGACAGCTGGAGACGTGGATTAACACATAGGCTACTTTTTATCCCGATATTCCCACGGGATCGGCACTAACGCGGGTGAAACCGAGGGGCGCAGCTAGTAACTATAGTAAAAACATTACCCTCCCGCTGTCGGATAAAAAGGGAGAATAAGCACCATCAAGTTACATATTCGGTTACCTATTAGCTAAAGTACTGCCTACGGAAATTATGTTAAACGATCAAGCTTAACTGAACTAGGTTAATGAAAGTAAATGAAGTTGATTTTGTGGGGTCAGTTGAATGAATTGATCGTCAGGTTACTAGGGAACTGTTAATATTACCACAGTATAACAATATAACGGTTAAAAACTTGAATTACATATACCTAATGCCACGGAACGGTGTTGGCTTAGTGGTAGATACCTCGAATTCCATTCTGAAGGTCGTGGGTTCGAATCCCGGCCGGCCGTGCACCTATGTAATTTTCTTAAGTAAAATGTATGACAATTAGTAAAAATTGCACTAATTGACATTGCTCTTACGGTGAAGGAAAACATCGTGATGAAACCCGCGGCTTAGTTGACTCCGGAAGTATTGACAAGATCTCTCCTCTGGAAATGGTCGACTAAGCTGAGGAAGCCTACTCCATCCTCACTAAAAGAGGACCCAATTAAAAAGAGTCTAATTGCGGAAAACAGCTCGTATACAAGTATACATAAAGAGTCGCTAAGACGGCACGTGGAGTTCCCATTAAGAGGAAAAGGTACCGGCGCTCTCTCCATAAAAACGTAGTCGACTGTTTTCTCCTTGGATAATGAGACTAGCACAAATATTGACTTATACCTGCCATGTCCCTATGTCTTATTTTTTATACATATTTGTTTTTTTTAACTCTTTCCTTCTAAGATAATTAGAAAATGAAAAAAATAAAGACATAGGTGCATAGTCATAGCAGTTATAGGTTTTATACTACAAAAATATTTGTGCTAGTGTCATTATCCAGGGAGGAAACAGTCGACTACGTTTGTATGGAAAGAGCGCCGGTACCCTTTCCTCTTAAATGTGTCTCCTGGATTACTTATTTTAGTTATATATATAGTTTATATATTTTCTTTAAAATATATTGCTGCAATCAAACCTTTGCACCCTTTCTTCGCCAAAATTATTAGGAAACGAATCCACGGGCTGATTCGACCGATTAGTGTGAATAATACTGTTACAATATAACTTGTGGTATTATGTGGTGTTATTATTAATAAAGTGAACAGAATAGATCAGATCAGAAGAGAATCTGCTCTGATCTCAGGATCAAAGCAGATTCTCTTCACTTTATTATACTTCGATAAACTCTCCCTAGATTGTTTTGTCTATACCCTTAGAGTATTTTAAGAAGGTAGTGTTAATTTGAGTTCTTTACTCTAAAAACTTTTCTATGACGTCAACGACCACAATGTTTTAATACTGTTTTGTTTTTGTCCCTACCTGACTCCGGATTACTGGGACAAAGACGTCTGCGTATCTCGTAGTTTGCAGTTGGGAATATGGACGTTTTCGTGAACGATACATTTCGTGTCAGTGTAGTGTTGAAATATCGTACAATTTAAATTAAGGTCCTTTTCGTATTAGAATTCTGGTCCATTAGCGATAATCGTCTTTGTTTGTATATAATTGACTATACGCATTGTATGTATGAAACTTGTCTGCAATTTTTTGTTTTTGACTTTTGGACTATATCAAATTCATACAAAACAAATCTATTGATTGGCGACATCAATACTAAAAAGTAATCTTGTCTAAGTGGGTAGGTACGGTCGGCTGCATAATTGCAGATCCACAGTAGAGCTCCAAAACGGCTGTTATAAAAATGTTTTCAACACGAGCAAGATTCTAGGCACCTGCTTTAGTTGAAGTTTAAAGTCTTCTAACTCATCAATTAATCAAACAAAAATTATTAGAATGAAAAAAATCCAATAATAGTCATTTTTGAACGCCACCGAGGGCTGCAATAAAGCAGCCGACTGTACTTTACGTTTCTGGCGTTGAAATATGTTTAGACGCTCTATTATTGTAAAAGTATCTTACCTGAAAAATCTTCCAACAACGCCCATACCAAATTGTCTTCTATTAGAATTGTCAGCTAGAGGTTCAAGCATCGGAGTATGTATCCTGGCACCCCCCGCGCCCCAGGACACGCTCCGCTCCGGCCTTCTGTATTCCACAGCTGAGCCGATTGGAGATCGCGCTCTGGAATAATAAATTATAAGGTTAGAAAAACTTGAAAACTGTACCGATCTAATCTAATTATGAAAGAAAGAAGTAGGTAGGTAATTCGACCGGTCTCAGCTTAAAGCGCTTTTTTACACTTACCACACAGCTTTAGCCGTAAAACATTGCTTAGAATGGTCCTAATAGTTGGTACAGCTCTAAACGCTTATTAAACGTGGATTTGTTAGTAGTACTGCATCAGCACAAATATTCAGCATAAAAGCGAAGAAGAAACCTATCACTCGTTATTAGCTCAAATTAAGCCTATATGTGCTTATATTGATGACATCAGCGTCTTTTGAAGATTAGTGGTCAAAATAAATAACTTATTTACCAAGGTTTAAACTTGCATTTTTGGCAGTTCAGCTACAGAAAAGATGTCAGGATAATGACATTTTAACTACTGGTAGTCGACAAATAGGTTATTGATTTCGACCGTACAACAATCCTTAACGATCCTAGTTGAACTATAAAAAATACATACAACCGAATTGAGAACCTCCTCCTTTTTTTGGAGTCGGTTATAAAAGGTATCATTTCCTGATCTCCGTCAAACAGATAAAAAAAACACATAAATTTTTCTTTGAGAATTAAAACAACAATGATGCCCGAGAAGAAAATATAACAAAATAAGGCAAATTAAATGTAAACAGATAGGAAAGGTCGATAGACGAAGTTTTTATTAAAACGTGGTAAAAATATCGGTTGTTTAACCGCCGTTAAAAAGATCTTAGTAAGAATATGTAACTTCTGAATATAATCAAAAGTTACATATTCTTACTGTGAATTTTTGCAACGAATTAAACGAGAATAAAGTGAATGTTATAGTACAGGTTATTGGTAATTATATACAGACTTATTTGTAATTATACAAGCAAGCCGTTGAGGACTACTTCTGTGCACCGTAACAAACAACTTTTGTTCAACGATTTTTGGAAATTCGAAAAAAAAAAGAATTTTTTGAGGTTATGTAAATTCGAAAAACAGCAGATTTTTTAAAACAAAGGTTATGCAGACTAAGAATAGTAGATAAAACTTAAAAAATAAGTAAAATTTTAAGGTTACCTCCCCGTGTAAGGGACAGCTGATTTTCAGGTAAACCTAACCTCTACATTTTCAAAAAAATGTTCAAATTTCCAAAAGTCGTAAACCAAAAGTTGTTTGTTTAGGTGCACAGAAGTAGCCTTCAATGGATTTCTAGTATAATTACCAATAACCCTACAGGGCTATTGATAATACACATACCTAACGTTGGCATTACATTCATTAATACATTTATGTGCTGGTACATAAATACATGCATAAGTTCATATTTGTTTCAAGATTAAATCTCCGATTTCAGAGACCCTTGTCACAAAGATTTGTGTACTGTGATATTTGTGTCAGATAGCTTGACTTTCACGAATATATCGGATTTGTTTTTAAATAAAATATTTGCAGGTTTAACGCCATTCTATTCGGGTTATTGTCCGTGTGGTATTTTATAGAGCTGCAGTTTCCTATGTCAATAATATTCATTCATTTCATACCGCCATTTTGAGGCGTAATTACATATTGTCGACCTGCTTTTGACGTTGACTGTGTTACGTTTTCGTATTGACATAATGGTCATAATCATTAATAACCTTTCAAGGTGCTTTCAACTATCAAGAGTTAAAACTCACACTTTTTGTAGTTTTGCCACGTTTTGCCATAAAAAAGCTGACAGTTAAATGTAATTTTAACCTCCGTTAGCCGACAGATAGATTATTAATTCTTCGTCTTCTTCTTCTCGTATAGTGGTGTGGCTCACCTATTGTTAAAGTTTTCAGATCGCCTTAAGGCTAACTTGACCTAACGACTGCTACTAGAGGTAAAAATCGGGACCAACCGCTTAACGTGCCTTCCGAAGCACGGAGGGGCTCACGAAAATACATTTTTGCCACACTACTAATTAGCCACTCATCGAAATAATGACCGCACCAGGCGTCGCTTAACCCGCACGACCGTAAACGATCAGCGAGCGTCGCTTAGCTGTGAGCCTCCTCACTTACTATTAAGTATAGATTGCTTAATTTTAACTTCAACAACAAATCATAATATCATTAAATCGAAAGTTATTTTGACTCAAATACAAATAAATAAACAAATGAACTTAGTTATTTTAGTTAAATCTACAAAAAGTTAGGCTTTTACAGACCTTACTGAAGTTAAGCCGGATTTATTCTCGAAAATCTAAGCAATTTATCAAGATAGAAAGGTTTTAATGTTCTTAGTAGGTTTAGTGGAAACTTTCGTATACAACAATAAACATATACTTATACTAGCTTTTGCCCGCGACTTCGTCCGCGTAGACGTCGAAAATGGTACTTTTAACCAACACCCCCCAAAATAACTATCTCCCCCTTTCTAACCCCGTTAGGGGAGAAATTTCAATAAAATGAAGAATGAGGAAGACGTGTTTCGTACACGTCTTCCATCAATTCTGTTAAAGAATGTTTATGCAAAATTTGAAGAAGATCGGACCAAGGAATCACGTTGTCCCATACAAACTTTGCCCCCCTTTTTCACCCCCTTAGGGGTAGAATTACGGAAAATCCTTTCTTATCTGATGCCTACGTCATACAAAAAACACACCCTCCAAGTTTCAGGTCTCTACGATCAGCGGTTTAGGTTGTGCGTTGATCCGTCAGTCGGTCAGTCAGTAGTTCAGGACAAAGCATTTTATATGTATAGAAGATGAACATACTTAGATATTAACTTTGTATAACAGTATTGTCAAGTTCCAGACAAGCTTCCCGAACGTGCTTAAAGCTCAAGTTAATTAATATGCCAACCACCGAGATCCCAAATTCAAAGATAAGTACCAGTGCTAGACTTAAGTAGTAAACTGAAACTAGTAGGAATTATAAGAGCAGTAATGGTATGCTTACTGGGTAACTCGTTTAATAAACAACGCCATGGGATTATCCAAAAATACTTTTTAAGGTCCATACGCCAACGACCTTGGTACACAGCCCACTACTGGCACCGATTGCCTTTGTTGGTGAAAATAGCTGATTGTTACGAATGTGTTTTGTTTTTCTCAAAAGTGTTGAAATGGAATTGTAAGTGAGTTTTTTACCGACATTTTGGTGTGACATTTAGGCAAAAATTCCTTATATTTTTGAAGCTATCCTAAAATTAAGGGTTAAAACTAGTCTAGCTTTGAAATGACAAGGAATTTTCTACTCAAATTACCCCAAAATGTCGGTAAACATCGCACATCGCAAATAGTTGCTCTATCGTAGGTCTCCACTGAGAGCGAATTTTGATTTTTTTAAAACTCTACACTGACGATTTCGTGCAAAAGCTGGGCAAAAGCTAGTCTACTAAACACAACTAAAGTCAAGTAAGATAAGATATAAGATACGCCTACTATAACACTATGTTCCAATCTTTTGTTCGAGAAATAACAACAGATAATAATAAAAGCAATATGAGCGACCGCACCTCTCGTCGGAATAGAAAACAGCTTCCCAAGTGCAATACAATCAGTCATTCACCTCCATTACAGCTACACAAATAAGTAACTTGAGAAACAAACACTAGAAATGTCTAAACTCAAGGTAACGTAAAGGTTTTACTCTTATTTGGCAGTCTAAACTCGTTTGTACAAGCCTGTTTAATATACCCAGGGGGAAATGTTAACGGACAATTCGGAAGCATTGTAAGGGTCTACAATAAAACAAACAAACGGCTTAACAATTATGAACGCCACATAAACAGAAGCTCTATTGTTAGTAGAAAAATATACGCATGAATAAAAAATAAAAAACAACATACGTGACTTTTACAATTGGTTCATAGTACTTATTTTAATTTAGTTTTTGTAAGGTTTAGTATTGTTGTTTCTATTTTATTGGGTTCTCTGTGGCATAGTTTAAAAAAACAACGACGGGAGTTTCGTGTAAGTATTAAATTACTGTTTCGATGTTCATAAAAGCTCAGAGTTTTTGTTTCGGATTTTTTTTTTTGTGAAATACGAAAATGTGCAAGCTTTTATGGTCTATTTCGAACTCGTGCTAATTAAAGATATTAAAAATACTATAGCATGAGTATTGGCGCAACCTAAAAGGCGCATCAATTTGAAAGTTTCAGGATATTCCACACAGCGCCATCTAGTCTCAATTATGCAACTAGGCAGAAGCCTAGTTAACAGAAGCATAACAGAAGTTATGGTGGCTAGACAATGAATGGAGTAACTTACAAAAACAAATACATTTAAAAACTCTTTTGTTAATAACACGTAGATAATCGTGCTATTTTCTACAGTTTAAAAAAAAGTATATAGTAGTTATCACAGTCACAAATACTCAAATATACGAAAAAAAATTAAAAGGTATGAAATACTCGTAAAGCCGAAGATAAAGATTTTTGGGTCAAACGGATTTGCCCATGACGCATACCCGTCTGCCCTACAGGGTGGAAGAAAGAGAGGCAAGATGTGACGTCACGGCCGACATATTTGTTTGAACCATGACACAATGTACTGCCTAAAAATTACCTGGTTGACACATTTCGGCGTTAATATTTCGTTTTACGTTTACTTACAAATTATTTAGGCACGAGGAAATAGTACTTTTATGGTCTACGAATAAAACGAAATGGTTCGTAGCCAAGTTGCTACGAATTGAAAGCGGTAGGTACTACGACGAATTATTTACTTAGTACCTACCTGCTACCGCACTGCTTCAACGTCTACGAAATTTTGGCAAAGTGGCTTTAAATCGTAGAACTCTAAAGGTATTATCTACACCGTGGAACTTTGCAAGGGAACATCTACGACTAACTGCTAATTTTAGTTTCTGAGTAATTCCATCTCTCGAATGTAATCAATAATTATAATACCAACGTATGTTTAAAGGCTCATTTAAATGACATTGGACCTACTTACTCCTCTTCCCTGAAAACGACACCTACCATTCAAACGGACTTCATTAGTCGCCACTTCACATTGATTGCAGGATCTCAATATCATTGTACTTGTAAATTATGTTTACGCCCAATCGGTCGAACATGGGTCGTTAATTAAGTTGGTAAAGATTTATGGGTATCGGATCAACACATTCGATGTTGCTACTTTTGTGAAATGCCGACTCTGGGAGCTGATTTAAGATAAATACGACATTGTCTATTATATTTTGTTTGAAAAAATAACTGCAATAGAAGCTCCGATGTTAAGCTGTATTATCTGCTTAGAACAATAGCAATGTGATCCAGATTATTTTGCATTGTGCTGAATTGTGTTCTAAGTCTGAGATTTAAAGATGGAGTGTATATTCTAATATTTGTACTAGCAGTAGGATTAATACTGCACACACGTTTAGGAAAGATACAGGTCTGGAAGCTGGGGAACACTCTCGTATTACTTGTTATGTTCCACTTTAAGGGATGATTATCATTAGACTGGGTCGTGACCGGGCCGGCCCGAGTCCAGAGTGGAGCCCGTTCGTACTACAAGTTTATAGTACCTGGATGACCGAGCTTTGCTCGGTTTTTTTTTTTTACTTAGTCTAACCTCAAAGCAAACACTCATGTGACTTCGTGTTACTAAACAACGCCATTTGCTGGAATAACTTTATTGCTCACAAAAAATAGTATTAGTAGTTCGCCAATAGATGTCAGGAAGAGTCATATTTTTCAGATAAAAAAAAAGTAAGTTTCGATAAAACACGAATAAAATGACATTTTCTAAAAATGATTCCTAGCTAGATCGATTTATCGCCCCCGAAACCCCCTATATACCAAATTTCATGAAAATCGTTGGAGCCGATTCCGAGATTCCAATTATATAGATATATATATATACAAGAATTGCTCATTTAAAGATGGAACGGGGCGGATTCGAATGGTAGATGAGCGTCGTCCGGGCACGGACGGTACACGGATCATGCACTGCGTCATATAAATTTCTTCATACAAAATGTATATTTGTAAAAAAAAAAATTGTTATATCGTGTTACGCACAATCATGGTTTCGGGCACAATTTTAACTGTCGAGTGAACGTACAAAGTTCGATGCGACCATTGGCTTCACCTACCTAAATTTTTTCCAAAATAATTAGGTTTTGTTTACGTTTTTTGATTTGTTTGTATTTTTTGATTATTAATAAAGTTATTATGTAATAGTTAAGGAAGTGCGGAATCTTCAAATACAAGCATTAAGAAGATTCCAACGACAAATATTGATATTACTATTGGATAAAGAATAAATGATTTATTTATTTATTTATAAAAAAATTCAGATATGGGGCCCACCCGGGTCACCTACACGACACGCCCCAGGTACGGCCCGGTCTAATAAGAATCATCCCTAAGTCACCAAATAAGTAATTAGTAACATACCCTTTAGTTCCATCATTGGTGTCAGGTTCGTCGTGCGTGAGCGGCGACGCCGCGGTCGGTGGCGAGAAGAACACTTCGTCCAACTCGGCATCCTCCTGCGGCGAGACCGCACTGCCACGAAATGACCGCGACCACTGCGCTGATGTCGACTGACGAGATCTTCTTGTCACCGCCTGAATAATGAACAAAACGTATAATTAGCAAATAATCAAAAAAAAAAAAAAAATGGTGCATTTGACGACGAAGTTTTGTTCTTTTTTTTTAATCTTAATTTTTATGGTAATGAAATAAACCAAAACCTAGAGGTATAGTCATGGTAGGTATAGGTTTTATGGCAGAAAAATATTTGTGCTAGTGTCATTATCCAGGGAGGAAACAGTCGACTACGTTTGTATGGAGAGAGCGCCGGTACCCTTTCACCTTAAGGGTTAAGAGTCCTTACATATACCGTCATGATGGGTCCTCAACGTTGTAAAAAGGTAACGTTACGGAATTTTTATTCTGTCTAGGCCTTTTTACATTATAACTAGCTATATAAACATAAAAATATTTGTTGCGTTTGACGACCGCCGTGGCGCGTCGGCGAACATCCGCTTGCGACGCAGAAGGTTGCGGGTTCGATTCCCGCCTCAAACAAATATTTATGCTACAGATATTTGTTTCTGGTCTGGGTGTATGTATGTATATTAAGTATATTTTTATAACAAAAGTATATAGTTTTTAAAACTTTGCGCGTCATTGCGTCGGGACGCGTGATTGGTGCATCATCGCTAAAATAGTTTAACCTGTGTAAAAATAGGTTTTATAATAACTTGCTAATACCAAACAACACTACCAAAAAGTATAAAGCATTACGTATTGTAACGCGACGTATCGCTTCACAAGCACCAAATCCTACCTTGACTCGACGAAAAACAATGCAAAAACAAATCCCTACAATAAACAACTCCAAACTAAACAAAACACAAAAACATAACGATGCCACAGCAAAATATAGCTGGCATTACTCTCAAAGATCGTATCGTATTGAAAAACACGATGGTTTTTCTCAGCACGGAAGTACGTAAGCAGTTGTTTCGTGGCCAGTTCCTTAGTCGGATAGAGCGTGCGAAGCGAACGAAGCGTCTGCACCATTATTTACGATGCTATAACCTTAGAAAGACATCTCTTCTATAATTTATCGCACGGAAATATCTTAGCCTAATTCATCCCTCATACATTATAATAAAATTTTCTTAAGGGTTAAGAGTCCTTACATAAACCGTCATGATCGGTCCTCGACGTTGTAAAAAGGTAACGTTACGGAATTTTAATTCTGTCTAGGCCTTTTTATAGATAACTAGCTATAACCCGCGACTTCATCCGCGTAGAAGTCGAAAATGGACTAAGAAATCACGTTGTCCCATACAAACTTTGCCCCCCTTGTACTTGTACTTGAACGGGCTGTTTTCCGCAATTAGACCCTATCTAATTGGGTTTTTATTGCGTGACGATGGAGTAGGCTTGCCCAGCACCTGCTTCCCTCTCAGCTTATTTGACCATTTCCAGAGGAGAGAACTTGTCAATACTTCTAGGGCCTACGAAGCCGCGAGTTTCATCATGATGTTTCCTTCACCGTAAGAGCAATGTCAATTAGCGCACATAATACATCGGTAAGAAAAATACATTGTGCACGGCCGGCCCCCCTTTTTCACCCCCTAAGGGGTATAATTTCTCAAAATCCTTTCTTATCGGATGCCTTCGTCATACAAAAAACACACCCTCCAAGTTTCAGGTCTCTACGATCAGCGGTTTAGGCTGTGCGTTTATCCGTCAGTCAGTCAGGACAAAGCATTTAAATGTATAGATTTGTGATGTAGAAATGGGATAATCATACAAAAATAAGATGAAGGTCAAAACGATGCGATGTTGTTATATTTTGCTCTTATTATGTTAAGACCATTGTTTCTATAAAGTAAAGATGCTGTGTAGGTTATAATAATATAATGATTGTAATGAAATAACTAGAAATACGATGTACGTTTATACATAATGCAAACGCCAAATCGGATCGTAACTTAGTCTCTTTATATTCAATACTGACTCATCAAATAGTAATTTGGGCAGAATGTACAAAAGAAAGGTTAGCTACTTTGTGGTTGGCAATGCGGAAACTACGAGTATGAAAGCACGATATAGATACCTATTTCCCTAAATCATAATGTTTTTGTAATCTGGATGTTTTATTTTAAGTATTCTGTTAAAGTGTTTCAACAACTTTCGATATAAGCACGTAAGAATGTTTATGCAAAATTTGAAGTAGATTGGACCAAGGAATCACGTAGTCCCATACAAACTTTGCCCCCCTTTTTCACCCTCTAAGGGGTAGAATTTCGGAAAATCTCTTTCTCATCGGATGCCGACGTCATACAAAGATATTATTACATTACATACCTACATGTTATTGAAAAAATCCATAAAACTAAGTAAAATTGAAATACAATTTTTCCTATTCTCTATCATGTTACACTAACCATATTCTTTGCTTATATTTCTCATTACTCAATTCCCAAAGCAATTCGCCACTAGCATTATACTTGTTTGCAACATAACAGTAATAATCTCATTACTTATGAACGAACTTCCTCTTAAGGAAGTGGTAAGAGATTGCTGTAGATATCTGTACTTTGTATATAAGCTTTACTTGGTAACGTTCGTCGCCTCCGAAAGTTCCGCTAATGATATTAGGTGATACAATCTAGCTCGTACGTACGTCTAGCTTTAGAACTATACGTGAGAATTACTAAACAGCTTACACTATTTTCGTTAATGTGTGATAGAACTTTTTTCTTTCTATGTCTACCAATTTGCGGAAAAATCACGTTAGCCATTGTGGTTGTGGCAAACAAGACATTAATAGTCTTTACAGAAAAAAAGGTTTTTTGGAAGCTAAAAATTATACTCTTCCCTCTAGAGAATAATTTCTTAAATTTAGTAAAAAATGTTAAAATAGTAAGCAGTTTTCTTGATTAGAAAGCTATATTCTTAAATTAAGAATACTGCGTATTATTTACAAAGACAAGAAATTATTTGCTAGCTTCTACAAAGAGGGAATTGTTTCTTGCTCCAAAAAAATTTTTTTTACTGTTTACTCATCTACTTTAGATTTAGAGAAAATGGGCTATTCTACTTCTTCTTCTCGTATAGTGGTGTTGCTCACCTTTTGTCACAGTTTTCAGATCGCCTTAAGGCCTCTATCTGGATCTAACGACTGCTACTAGAGGTAGCAACCGGGACCACGGCTTAACGTACCTTCCGAAGCACAGAGGGGCTCACGAAAATACATTTATGTCACAATACTATTTGGCCACCCATCGAAGTAATGACCGCGCCAGGCGTCGCTTAACCCGCACGATCGTAAACGATCAGCGAGCGTCGTCGCTTAGCTGTGAGCCTCTTTTATTCTACTCATTAGTAGGTATTATTTAAGATGTATTAAAAATGTTTGAAAGAAATTAGTATTTGAAATATTTAGAACAACACGCCAACAGATAAGTCATGAGTATTATTTATAGTTCAGTCAGTCCGTTTATACCACCCGTTAGAGCACAGGTGGCGCCGTTAGGTAACCTACTTCGCCAACCATTTAAAAGTTAGGTAAATATTCGAGAAGTTGCTTGAAATGTTTTAACTAAGCTAAAAGCACTTGACGGGGGAGTGTGAAATCTTACACCATCCAGTGTTTTAATGGAGGTTCTTTGTGCGCATTAAGACATTAAAGGGCCCTCGCTCACTAGAGAATTCAATCAACTGATAGTGTTCGGCTAAAGGATGACTTGAATATTCCAGGACATTTTTTTACACAAGCTAAGTTCCTTGCTATCTGTATTTGAATTAATTTTCATCACTTGCTTATCAGCCGTTTCATTTTGATACCAAATTATCGATAGTTAAGAAGTCTGCTCTAAATAAAGCTTTGAGCTTTTAAAATAAGATATTTGACGTTGTGCTATGACGTTAATTGCTATGCGGTCATAGTTTTAGCACATGAGTATAGCATAGAGTTTCAGAGCATTTATTTAATAGCGAAATTTTAAGCGTCAGAGTATATTCATATTTATTTGTAAGCTATTGCATAGCTTTTATCGCGGGCTTTGAGCGCGGCGACCGAAATAAGAAATTTCATAACGAAAATTAAACCTAACACCTCTCAGTCCGCCTACCATGTAGCTCGGCAGAGCGTTTGCTTAACGTGTATGTATATGGTACGACTGTACGAAGCTCGCATGATGCAATAGCTTTACCGCGGTAGTCCCCGAGTGCCATACTTTTTTTGCTTTTGGTTTTAAATTTTTGCATGAATAATAATATTTAATGGCGTTGTTGTTATTTTTTTAGAATACCTAGGTTATTTTTGACCTCTCATCGTAATTTATCAGTGAAATTGATAACGCGAACCGCGAAGAAGCAGTATAGTTTCTAGGAGCATTCGTCGTAAATGAAGAACTTTCCATTATTTTTTACCCGGTTGGGTGTGGTGGCTTAGTTAGTTATAGCACTGCTATCTACGGTGAAGTGGGGATTATGGGTACAAATCCCACCAGGAGGAAAGATTTTTACCTAATATTAAAATGAATAAATAAATATTGCAGGACATTCCACACATCGCCATCCTGCCCCAAGCTAAGTAACAAAACTTGTGTTATGGGTCCTAGACAACGGATATACTAATTATATACTTTTCTTTTGTAAACATATACTTATAATACATAGAAACAACCTCACCACAGACAAATATCTAAGAATAAATACTTGTCTGAGGCAGGAATCGAACCTGCAACCCTGTGTTTGACAGTCCAGCATGGTGACCATTGTGCCAACTGGGTCGTCATATTGTGTATGTATAACCGGTAAATATTACTACGTTCTTTTCGACGATTTGCAAATTGGTTTAAGTGGTTACGAAAAAGCAAGAGACGCAAAACAATACTCACAGTAACAACATAAGAAAGTCCGGCGAGGGTAAGTCTTGCCACGCTGTCCTTGCCAGGGTGCGGCGGGCTGGCTGGAGGCGCAGGCTCCTCGAGCGACGACGGTGCCGGCAACACGTCTGGTCGCTCACGAGCTCGCCCCCGGGCCTCCCTGGGTGCTGCTCCTGATGCCCCGTACATACTACAAAAAAATAGTACTTCTTTAAGAAGAAATTCCAAAAAAGAAAGGGTTCTTAAGAGGAAAAGGTATCGGCGCTCTCTCTATAAAAACGTAGTCGACTGTTTCCTCCCTGGATAATGACACTAGAACAAATATTTTTGTTGCATAAAACCTACAACTGTCATGGCTATTTTTGTTTTTTTTTTTTTAATTTTCTAATTATCATAGAAAGTAAGAGTTGGCATGATTGGGCATGAGTGGGCATGATCATGGTAGTTATAAATTTTATGCTGCAAAAATATTTGTGCTAGTGTAATTATTCAGGGTGGAAACAGTCGACTACGTTTGTATGGAGAGCGTGCCGGTACCCTTTTCTCTTAAAATGTTGAAAGAAATAAACAATTTGACAGTCAAGAACCGTTTTTTTTTTATCAATTTTATTATTATTGAAAGAGGTCAACAAGAGTCCATTTTCACAAATCACAAAAGGTTAAGGTAAAGATAGTTAAGTAAAGTCATAAAGTTGCTGTGTAATTTCCATTCTTTGCTAAAGCATTTGGGTTTATTGTCTGTAAAAATTAGGAAAAGCTGATAAGTATACGGTTTACACCATGGTCGATACCGGCCCTACCTACTAATCTTTAATTTTATACCTCAAAGGCAAGTAAAGAAGGTAAATAGGTACCTACTCGTAAAAAAACGACATTTTATGACTTTTATAAATAGAAGTTGTGGAAACAAATTGCTCTTTTTCAGCGAGAAAAATACCGTTTTATGGTTTTCCTTGACTATTTGATGAGTATCGGTGTTTTTGGTCTTAATATTTGTCGTCGCAGCTTCAATCGTCTCTATATCAGGATTCTATCGATATTCCTTTGGTTTTGTAAAGCAACGATGCGTTGTACGTTTGAACGATGAAAAACAAAATAAATTATTTATATACTTTAGTTAACTTCCTTCATTTATTTACACAAAATAGAATACAGTCATATGAAGTTACATATAATAAATAATTTTAAGCTAAACTATATCCCAAAATATGTGTACACAGCATGGTTATTTATTACAATAGTAAATAATAATTAGATACATAAGACGTTTATAATTTGGAGTCTCCATTTTTGAGAGAGATACCTGTCTGACATTAATTTACCTACAATGATGCAAATGCTGATTTACCTACAAATAAATATTTAAAGTCCTGACTGACTAATCATTGACTGGATATATCAAAGCACAGCTTAATTACTAGGTAGACCCAAGAAGTGCTGGCTTGACGTCGTAAAGGGTGATATTCGTACAAGTGGCCTTACTAACCAGGATGCAGAGATCGTGCGAAGTGGAGGCGTAAAAGTAGGAAAGCGGACCCCGGGCTCCCGAGAGGGATGCAACCGGGAACATCGCTCGGATGATGATGATCAAAGCACAGCTTAAACCAATGAAACATTTCGGGCGAAAATTTGGCACACAGATAATTTTGGATAATTCAACTTCTACGTGGACGAAGTCGCGGATGAAAACTAATTATTAAAAAAAAATGTATTTGAGATGAACATTTTAATAAAAAACTTTACTTCCTTCATTTAGGGTAGGTACCTACCACCTGATCTAAAACTTAAATAACCAATCATAAAAATACTTTGTCTTGGAGTCTGAAATACGAAGCCCAAGTTAAAGGCAGGAATTAACAAGAACATTAATAAGCTTGCGGCTTCGTTCTGGAAACCCCGAGTGGGCAAACAACTCCAATGTTTGCAGTCTATCTACAATAATACTACATCTGCGACACTTGGTTAGATATAGTACGTTATAAAGTAACGTAATAAAGTTATGTATCTATCTTATCTATCTAGTACGAAGTCTTGTTTGATATTACCATACCAGTCCATTGCCTTTCCTGTAGGAACAGTGTCAGTTGTAATCGAAAAAAGTGTCGAAACGAGAAGCTGGTCCATCTGATGTTGAGTAATATCAATCTCTGCCTCTAAATATCGGAAAATGACAGTGGTATAACTTTGATGTTTAACGAACATGTCATGGTATAATCTGCTTTCTGCTTGTAATTTCACTGGCACCCACATCCTTTAAACCGGAACACCGTAGTGTTTGACTTCATGCCCTAAAGAACACTGTACAAACAATATTTTTCACTTTTTTTTATTATAGTGGCTCAAACGCTGATCATGGTAGGTGACAATGCGGTCTAAGATATATCCCGCTTTCCTAAAAGATACCTTTTTATTTGCAACTCGCGACGTTTTTAACCCCAATATTAATGTACATGAATATATAATATGATTAATAAATATTTAAAAATACTTTAAAAATATATCAATGTCTTTGGGACTTCTTTCTTGGGGAAAGTTACACGAAATTATTTTCACATTACTAGCTGCTTCATAAATAAATGTAACGTTTTTATGAAATGAAGGTCAATGGAACAACAATTCTTTATAATAGAAAAACTTCTTTCGTTGTAAATTTTAGAACTGGCACAGAATAAAGATAAAATCAGCAGGCGAATTTAATTCTGCTTTGTATCAAAATAACTACGTTTTAGTTAGTATGGTGTTTTTGGTTACCGTCAAACTTTCGAAGTATGAAACATCACTTGTAAACATATAAATAATATGTATCTACTACCAGACATTCATTAGTTCTATGCTTCTCAACGACCAATGAAGCTTGATAAACGACGACGCTTGGCGGGAACAAGCCAACAACATCTTGTGCTCATAAACCTTTGTTGTATGTCGGGTTAAACTTTATAATTCTGCTAGAATATTACTCAATTTAGTGCACACATTTAGTGAAAGTTAACAAGGAAAAAAACTTTTTTTTTTTTTAAACTAGCTGTTATGCATTGTCACGCGATTTACACATGTTTTCAAAATTTCAGCTCAATCGATAACCGGGAAGTGGATCAAATTTTATTTGCAAGATTCCATGAAAGACATAACCAATAATAATTGAAAAAACATACATTAAAACATACATACACTGCAAGTTAAATAAAAGCTTTTAAATAGAACTTCGATGTAATGAAAATAGGTGTAATAGTGCTTGAATAAAATAAACTTAGTGGAACAGTGTTTAAGTGAAATGTAGCACTGAGTAAATAAACAAAAGCTTAACAAACATTGTATGAATTGAATGTTAGATTGATTGAATAGTCGGTGAGTCGTCATAGTTCAAATGTAACAAGTGGAAACGGGTTTCGATCTAGCGTTGTGAACCCCATCGGGACAGGTGAAGCTAATTAAAAGCTTGTAAAGTCAGTGTCAAACATGGACTCTTCTCGATGGTTCTCTCCTTTAGTGTTGACTATAATGGGCATTGACTTGACGGACGAATTTGACCGTTTTGAAACTCTTGAAGCACCATTTCGGAAAATTGGACCTTAGGGGCTGTCCATTAATCGTGAGGCTCGAAAGGGGGGGAGGGGTCATAAATCAGTAATCACAAGGGGGGCAGGGGGGTGTAGTAATATATCACGTGTAATTTTTTTTTGCGTACAAAGTCGAAAGCCAGGCTACGAATGAAGAGAACAACCGCCTGCCATCCTCAAAAAATGTAAGATTCTTTGTAGGTACTAAAAATACACGTGATATAGGGGGATAGTCTTAAATGTCACCATGTATCACCAGGGGGGAGGGGGGGGGGTTAAAAATGCCAAATAAAAAAAAACAACACATGACAACTTGATACTAACGAACGACCGCAAAGCCATGTCGCGAAGAGATGATAAAGTATGACGAAATATTTCGATTACGTTTCTAGTATGCTCTCTTAAAAGGCCCTTGATTTAAAACAAATGATTATTCACTTTTAGTTTGTTTTTATACTGTGACGGCTGGTATAATAGTCCGCGTTTGACCTTAATGTAGGTTTCAATTCACAAAGGTTACGCTTGAAATGGGTTGGTTATTATGAATTATCACCCATTTCAGAACCTATTTTTAAAATGACGTTCTTACTTATAATAATGAAAGAACTATTCGTAGTTAGATACTTTGCGATATTGTTGGTTTTACTTAGGTAGAAAGGTAAACTCAGGCAGACTATTTTCTGGATTTTAATATGAGATTGGGGGCCAGGTCTTTCGGTAGTTTTCAAAATCGCCTGTTCAATGTGACGCTGGAGTCTGAACTCTATTTGGCCCTAAGGATAAGCATTGCCATTCAACATTGGCAATGCTGCCAACGTTTTTAACACAAAAACCTGAACAATTTACAGCTAAGTAACAACTCTCTGAAAATTAATTTACATAATTTACTTTAACTTTTCATTTTTGTTTGGTAGCGGTAGAAGGTACATTGAGGAATTTAATGAATTTGTTAAGACAATTTTCAATAAAGCCTATGAAAACGTCTCGAAAACATCATACTTGTAAGGATATGACTATGACATAAGCACATGTGAAAGTTTACACGTTTAATTGTTATTTAAATTAATATAAGATACATACCTATTTACATATACAGGGTTATTGTAATCTACATCTTCTATATCTATAAAAATCAATGCCACTTTTCGTTGTAATTTTATAACTCAAGAACGGGACTTATCCAAACCACTTACGGTTCGGACTATTTAAAAGATGGTTTATGTGAAGTTTGCACTAAATCGGTCGAGCGGTTCCTCATTAATCACATTTTTTGTAACAAATGAATTCAATAAATGGCGGGCCATTGTGTTAATGGGGTCTAAATAATATATATTTTTGTATAAACAAAACAACGATTGCCGGGACAACTAGTTAGGTATACATATAAGAAAGCGGTTGTGAATATTTTTCGTTAGCTGTATAGAATAAGCCCTCAACTGCTTTCATAAAGTACCTAATAACCAATAACCCTGTATAAAATGTAGGTATATTATACTTATTAACTTTAATTTCCAACTTCAACAATACTTATTTATTTATTTTAATAACTTATATTTTCTTCTGAAAATTTATTTTTACAAGAACATACGTAGACGAAGACTCTTCAAAATGAAATAAAAATTGTTAGTCATTTCTGGTAAAAAATTACTTGAATTAAAGTTCAAAATGAGTAATTCAGATGTAATATAATTTTTGCCAACCTTCAAAGTTACGTGAATCTGCATATCATTCCGAAAATGGCATAAAATATTCCATTCGCATAAAATTATTTTTATGTTTGTTAAATTCTTCTTGAGCTCTATAATAATTTTAGTATTATACCTTAATTCTGCACGTTTATTATTACAGTGGGCAATAACCTTCTATCTTTAGAAAGGATTATTTATTAAACTAGTTCCCTTTCCTTTAAGTTAATGAATGGAAAATGAGAAAGGAATTTAATTTTAGATAGGCTAGTAAATCGATACTTTTGCTCAACGTTTGAAGTGATGAGACTAAGCTTTTCTACATCCTTATTGAAATTATTTTCGTGTGCTAATCAAGACTGGATACCAGAAAGCGCAACGCGGGACGGCCTCCGACTAGATAAACGGACGACATAATTAAGGTTGCGGGAAGTCGTTGGACGCATGCAGAGAGCATGCGACCGATCACTCTGGAAGTCTTTGGGGGAGGCCTTTGTTCAGCAATGGACGTTTTGTTACTGATATGATGATAATGAATCAATACGATTAAGTTATAACTTACCTAATATCATCATCATCAGGATGATGATCAGGAGGCAAGTCGATTCGGAGGTCACCAAGCGCCCGCGCCGCGTGCCTCCTCCGCCTCTCGTACCACAGCCTCCTTTGTTCCCTCTCATTGTCCCTCTGTACACCGAAGAACGTCTGCGTCTCCCTCTTAAGGTAGTCCCTGACCGCAACCGTGTGCACTCTCCGCAATCTGACGCCATCTTCGTGCGCAGGTTGAGGAACCGGCTCCGGTGGTGGTAAGAGAGGCACAGGCGGCGCGGACACGACTCGCGGTGGAGACGCAGGCGCAGGTATCGACTGAGTCGTCGAATTTGCCGGCGATGACGTCGTCTGACACGCCAGCTGTGGTGCCAATAGTCCCGCACTCGACCGCCTGCGAACAAAACAGACATTTGTTAAATCTAAACAACATTGTGGGACAGAAAACGTTACCAATATTGTATACAAAAGATTGGGGTAATAAGATTAAGACGTAATCAGGTAACGTGGCAAGCATAATAATCGTTACAGTTAAGTAGGTAAGTGTTATGTTATCTGAAACCAGCGCAAGTTACCTTTCCATTTACAATGAATACTTTCAAATTACTTTTGAATGTTTATTTTTAACTATTAGATAGCAATCTAAAATACAGACCATTGATTACCATTTCTTTTTTCCAAGAAATCTGATATTTTTACAGATGAGTATTAAATAATCGAGAAGTTTCTATTGAAATACGTGGAAAAGACTCTAAACCCCGGCATCAATTATTATTTTTATTATTGTTAGGGTCATAATGTACCTATTCGGGCAATATCTATGTAATTTTAATACGTCCTCAGGAATCGGCTGGTAGTGTATTAGCGAGGTCTTAAGTCGCAGGTGTGCTACACGAGGCAATAATTCGCACGCAGTATAAATGGCACACGTAAATCAAGATACAGTAATGTAGGTAAGCAATGTCTTTGATAAATATTGTACCTTATTATTCTGTCGCTTGGAGGCCTGGAGCTAAATAAAGATGGTGTAGCTTTTGTTTACGTAATAACTACTTGTCATATCATACGTTTACAATTTTGATGGTTGGTAAGCGAGTGCACGTTATGTCGCAAATACAACACGCTTCGCAGGGACAGGGTAACATTAAAGTTTTGAAAGACAGTCAAATCTCTCAAGGCTACAAAAGATACATAGATAGTATCACCATAAAAATAGGTTCTTAAAGTTATTTTACTACAATAGTTTCAATTTTAACTACTTGTCATGTTATTTGGGGTCGGCGCAGTATGTCTTGTTCCATTCACTCCTATTAGTCGTCAACTTATCGTTAACATTCATCTTTCTCATGTCTTGTCTCAAGCAGTTCATCCATCTTTTCTCAGGTCGTTCTCTTCCTCTCCATCCCTCTATATTCATACTTATCACTCTTCTAGTACATGCGTCTCTTCTCTTCTAAACATATGTCCCAATAAGATTTCTAGAAAATCTAGAACCATAGTATACTATTTGTCTTAAAACAATAGTTGATTTAACACCTCAATCCCTACTAAATGTAATCATTCAAAAACTATTTTTTGATGTTTTCATTTCATTGAACCTTATTCTTAAGCCATAAGTCTAGCCAGCCATAGCCATAGTCTCTTGTGCAGCGCGCAACGATGCAGACGTGACACATACTTAATAATTTATTTGCGTATTTGTGACGAATAGCGCAGCGTAAGCTGACGTTCGTAATTTATCACAATGAGTAACACCATTGTGGTGAACGAGTTGCTGACGTTCCTGCAGCAGAAACTGGACGTGATGGACGAGTTGTCTGCACTTCAGATCTGTACATCGAACTTCAGTGAGGAGGACATAGCGGCGGCCAAGCTGTTGCTATTCGAGGTGCTGAATAAGCGTGACCAAATGGTGTCTCGTCGTCGCGACGGGACTAAAAAAAGCGTACAGGACATCATTACGCTGTTTAAGGAGACAGACCCGGACGACGTGCCTACGTTTGTGGCGAGGGACTTAAATAAGCTCCCTCCCGTCACTTTCGACCACGTCGATGCTACGAGCCTCTTGAAGGACATCGTCCTTCTGAAAAAGAGTCTCAAGGAAGTGCACGAGAAGCTGGATGCATCTCAAAATACCGTTTCCGAACTACGCAAAGAAGTGGACGAGTTGCGCAAGAACGGAGCGGTAACGAGGTCACCTGTGTCGGTGACGCACGTCAACTCACCGCGCGGAGCTGTCCTAAATAATAGCTTCGCGTCAGCAGTATTGTCGCAGTCGCCGTCGCCTCGTGCGCCGCTTGTAGACAGCGTGCCCCGCGCGTCCCGCACCGCTGCGGCACCTCTACGTGCCGCCGCACGAACTACGCTCCTCGCCCCGCCGCCTTTGCCTGCGGCCTCAGTCCCTGCGAGCGCCCTTGTCGTTTCGAAGCCAAAGGTTCCGAACGACGACGATGATGAAGGTTTTGTCAAGGTGCAAAAGAAGCGGCGACCAAGACCTATCATGAATCGCTGCGGTACAGCCCCGACTGATTCTAGTCAGGGAGTTCGTGCTGCGACGCCTAACACTCCGGTGTACATCTCCCGCCTGCACTACACCGTCGGGACGAAGGACATCGTCGAGTACGTACGCCGGAAGCTGGGTTGTACGCTGAGGGTGCATATGCTGGAGTCGCATCGAAACGTCAATTTCAAGGCGTTTGTGGTGCGAGTACCGAACAGCTATCTGCCTCGCGTTATGGACGAAAGCTTCTGGCCGAAGGACGTGGTGTTCCGTCGCTTCCGCGGACAAATTCCACAAGAACAGACAAAGACGAAAGTGTAGTGTCATGGAAGTGCTACTAACATAGTTCTAAGATATCTCTTTAACACATTCAATTATAATTATAAAATATGTATGTTAGTCTATAAGGTATGTATCTATGGGCCTTTGTAGCCTGAAATAAATGATTTATTATTATTATTATTATAAGTCATTAAACCGTCTAGACTTTATAGAATAAAGAAAATTCCTGTGCACGAACCATACACAAAATAAAATATATCAACAATTATTGTATTAGAATTATTCTGACAAATATTCATAACAGTGTTGGATAAAGTCCAATACATCAATCCAATTAATATTTAAAGTGTAAATAAAGGGAAAATAAATAATATTGCATTCACAGCGAGATCCCTTGAGAGATCCTCGAATGTTCCGAATGAATATGAAATTGTAAAACCAAGGGAGTTTGCTTTTTAGAGCTAAATGTTGTCTGACATTAAAATGCCTATAGCTTCACTATATGTATGATTAAAATATTCCTTAGTACCTTGCTAGGTCGCTCTTAACTCTAGTATTTTATCATATAACTAGCTTTTGCCCGCGACTTCGTCCGTGTAGAAGTCGAAAGAATGTTTATGCATAAGTTGAAGTAGACCAAAGAATCACGTTGTCCCATACAAACTTTGCTCCTCTTTTTCACCCCATAAGGGGTAGAATTTCGAAAAATCCTTTCTTATCGGATGCCTTCATCATACAAAGAACACACCCTCCAAGTTTCAGGTCTCTACGATCAGCGGTTTAGGCTGTGCGTTGATCCGTCAGTCAGTCATTTAGGAGAAATAATTTAATAATTTATATGTATAGACAAAGAATTTTATATGTAAAGATATCCTGTGATTCTTAATTTATTTTCCGAAGTATCTCGAAATTGTATCAACAGTTTAATCTGCAGTCTAGTTAGAGTAGAAAATAATTAATCAGCCGAGACATAAGGAAGCTTAAGATTAACATGCAATCAAGAGTAATACAGCACGGGTGAAGTTAAGGGCCTACTGTCTACCCAGTTAATCTAAATTACGGCATTTGTAATCTCTCTAACTGGTTGGCCTTCCGTGGGAAATTGACAGAGCACTTACTTGGTACTATATTGTAATTATCACGTCTCTGTGGTAACTATTTCTTAATTAATTTGTGGGCATGTGTCTAAAGTACCTAAATTTTCAACTAAGTGTTTAAATCTAATATAAATTCTTAGATAATTGTTTAAGATTTATAATATATAGTAGCACTAGCTGCGCCCCGCGGTTTCACCCGCGTAAGTCCCGATCCCGTGGGAATATCGGGATATAAAGTAGCCTATGTGTTAATCCAGGTCTCCAGCTATCTACATACCAAGTTTCATCGCAATCGGTCCTGTAGATTTTGTGTGAAGGAGTAACAAACACACATTATAATATTAGTAGGATAGGATATGGAGCAACATAACACGAATATATAATAATATGTGCTTCCAGTCCTTTTACAATAAAAATAAGCTAATTTTCACAATTGGATAGCTGTATTTTCCTAGAAAGGAAACGCTCGTCGCATTTGTATGAGGCGCGAGTCGGAAATGCGTTTTGTGGCTATTCCATGGTATCAGAATTACTGGGTGCAAAACTACAGGACGCAGAAATAATCTAAATTATAGTAGGTACCTACAAATAATATGTATACAAGATTTATAACAACATCAACAGGAAAAGCTCCCAAAACTTTCCACGGAAAACATTAATCAGTACGTAATCAAGTAAATTAGTGTCAAGAATTGATTAGCTTCTACTTAGGTAAAAACAATTAGCTATTTCCACTCCGTAACTATCCAGGGAAATAATATCGATGAATCATTTAATAAAACGTTTTCAAATTCTAATTTACTAAGATTAAGTACATGCTGAACGCTTATTTTCAAACTGGAATCCATAAATACAGACTTTTGTTATTCAAGGACCATTACGTTAAAGAAATACAGGCGAACATTATTCTTTGTAAGCTGGCGGTCAGAATTTGTTACTAAGAGTTCGTTCGTACTCTTTAAACCAAGTTTTAATGCAAATAGTTTTATCTCTTAGCTCTTTAATCTCTTTTAAGTTTAGTCTGTATAGTAGATCTGAATGTTTTTCTTGCTTTTAGATTACAGCACAAAGTAAATATGGTATTAAGTTCAAAATATAATGTTTACCAACTACCAGTCTCGACAAACTTTGTTTTGCCATGTACACAAAAAAAATCATAAAAATCGGTTCAGCCGTTTCGGAGAAGTTAGGCAACTAAAACCACGACATAAGAATTTTATATATATAGAGATCTTATCAATAAATAGATGATTATGATTATTATGATTATAATAGTAAGACACCTTTTATTATTTGAATGCAAAGTAGAATCCAAGAGAATGGTACCTACACTTAAAATAACACATAATCATTTCAATCGTCAAATCATTTGAAATATATACATATTTAAAACATATTTTTTATGTAAGTAAAGTAAAAAATATATAACATTTAAATTTATACGCGACGAACCTCCTTCTTTTTTTAAAAAGAGCACTAAAGATTAAGAACGTTTATCTCGATATTCCCACGGGATCGGGACTTACGCGGAAGAAACCCCGGGGTGCTGGTAGTTATTACATAAGAGACCATTGAAAAGTAAGTAAACTCATAGGAAAAGTTTTGATTTGAAGTAGAACACCGAACGGCAAATTGCGTTATCGTGAAACTTACCGAACAAACAGTAAGAGGCTAGTACCTACAATAAGTTTACACGTGGAATATCTGACTAACTAATACACATGGAAATTCTAAGATTACTTAAATATTATATTCAGAACGGTTACCTTTGTAACCTGAGCCTACAGTTTGTTCTCGTGCGTACCTACCCTTGTTTCAAAATTCATGAATTCAGTCGTTTATTGTGTAATTTACATAAACAATAACAAAAGTAGGGGTAAGAGTTTCCAGATACCTAAAACATTTGAATCTATAAATTGTCTTTGTGGATAAAACGTTGCTTAAAAAATGAAAAAGTAAATTAAAATTTACAACAAACGAATTTAATGCTGAAAAGTTTTCGTTGAAATTGAAACAAAAACTTTAGATGAGTTAAAAATGTAGCTAAAGATAAATAAAATAAAAATATTGTAGGACATCCCACACATCGCCATCTAACCCTAAGCGAATAATCTAGACTTGTGTTGTGTTAGATTTTTTGTATAGATATTTTTTAATAAATAGACAACAGTTCAGAAATATAATATACGAAAAATAATCTAGAGTCAGTAACTAAGTATAGATAGTTGATACCATACCCGTACATAATAAAAGGATAGTTAAATCGATTCACTTTAATATTTTAGTATTATAATTATAGAAAGACGACTGGAAATATAATATCAAATTCGGTACGTAGGTAAATATCATTGGCTATTAATAAAGTTTCTAATTTACAAAGTATACTAATTAGTTATAAATAAGATACCTTTTTACTTAGCAATATAATATACACATATAAAATGCTTTGTCTTGAAGGACTGACTGACTGACAGATCAACGCCCCTAAACCGCTGGTCGTAGAGATCTTAGAACCTGGAGAGTGTGTTCTTTATGACGTGGGCATCCGATAAGAAAGAAAAAATTAACACCTACGTGGACGATTCCGCGGGTAAAAATTAGTTGTCTATATAATTCAGAAATAAGTAGATGCATGCTATATAAATATTAAATTTTAAAGCAAGATCTCTTATTAGCTGCTACAGCGGAGAAATTTAATCTTCCTAGATTCCTAAGTACCTACTTGATGTACTTGTATACGGCCTGTTTTCAGCAATTAGACCCTTTTTAATTGGGTCCTTTATGCGTGAGGATGGCGTAGGCTTGCCCAGCACCTACTACCCTCTCAGCTTAGTCGACCATGTCTAGAGGAGAAAACTCGTCAATACTTCCGGAGCCAACTTAGCTGAGGGTTTCATCACGAATGTTTTCCTTCACCGTTAGAGCTATGTCACATAAATTTTCTTTCTTAAGAAAAATTCATCAGTGCACGGCCGGTCGGGATTTGAACCCACGACCTTCAGAATTAAAGTCGAGGTATCTACCACTGAACCAACACCGCTCTCTAGATTGCTAAGTAAATATATCCAACGATTAATATTGCAAAACGTTGACAATCTAACAGTAGGTACCTGCCATTCAGATGCATCTGACTACTTTGTACATTCGCCATCTGGGGTTTGTGCGAACACAATCACCACTCATCGAAGGCATTAAACAGTACTAACCCGTATGTATGTACATCAATGAACGTTAAACGTGGCTAACTTAACCCCCGATTACGTAACACACATGTAATTTGTACGAAACCGTCTAACAGTCACCATTTTGATAAACGAATTTATGACCTATGCAAATCTTGCGTTACTAAATGCAAATTATTTACACTTGCCACCACAGGGACCGTATTCATAATTTATTTGAACCGTATCTCTAGTCATTATTCATTAAAATAACTTACGAGTTGCACGGGCCAGCTCAAAAACATTTATAAATCATATTAATTGCATCTGGGTGTTTTTAATGGAATCGTCCGTCGTACAACTATCATATTTTTATTTCTCGTTATAGTTAATTTGACCGATGAGAGTAGAATCTCACACCAATGTTATTTTAATGAAATTTTTGTTCCGAGGCATACCTGTTTTTAACCCCCGACGCAAAAACGACGGGGTGTCATAAGCACATGAGTAGAGATAGGTCATAAGTTTGACGTGGCTCTGTGTGTGTGTGTCTGTCTGTTCATCTATTAAATTACAACACAATGCTATCGGTATCCATCGCTTGTTTTACTAGCTTCTGCCCGTGGTTTCGCCCGCCCTTGCACCCTATAGGTGTGGAAAACGCTTTGCTTTGTGGATTCCTACACTTCACGAGGTATACACCCTCCAAATTTCATGTCTCTACGACCAGCGGTTTAAGCTTTGCGTTGATATTTAAAAAAGTTGTTGTTGATGTTGTTAATAAAGTTATTTCTCTTTTTTTTTCATTCTTACTTTCTTTATATATCAGTCAGACAGTCAGTCAGTCAGGACTTTGAATTGTATAGTTATAGATTTAATCAAAAAAAAATATCCTTTACCTTTAACTTATAGCTTTTAAGTCATAAGAAGATTAAAACAACTCTTTAATTTAAAACTACTTTCCTATTTAACAAAATTTTATAAACGACTACCTATGAAATTTTTTCTAAAAAATTAAATTACTAAAATTTAAAATTGCTTTTGTAAAATATTGTTATCTAACCCATCCTACGTTGAATTTAAATTAACAATCCCATGGGGGCAGAATAACTTATTGGATCAGTGAAACACTTTATATCGATATCCATTACTGACTGAAGTTTACTGAACACTTCACAGGAACCATTTTGTCTGTGAAAATGTTATTTTAAAATGTATAATATTAAAAATGTTAATGTATACCTACTTATTATTCTTTATGTAGGTAGGTAAGTACCTATTTACTCTCTTTGTGACTTTTTAGGGTTCCATACGTCTAAAGGTAATATGGAACCCTTATAAGATCACTTTCTTGTCTGTCTGTCTAGATCAGATATCTAGATTTCAATCATGAACCTAGAAACCCCTTCATTTACCTATTCTCTATGTTGCACACATTATTGAATGACGTCTTGACCGTTTTATGCATTTCTTATTTTAATGACACCCAGCGCTCTGCGGTTTCACCCGCGTTACTAACGATATCATAAGAATATCGGTGTTATATCTCAAATTAAACTCGCAAATTTATTAATTGTGGTTTATTAATGCTAGGCACATGTAGTGGTTGGACGGACCGGGGAGAGAGAGAGTGACACATTAGACATTGACAGATGAAATCGAAGATGCGTTCGAGATCATATCTCACAATCGGGATAAAAAATAGCCTGTGTTATTCCCAATTAATCAATGTATCCTCATACGAAGTTTCATCAAATTCGGTTCAGGAGTTTCGGAGCCTATTCGCTACAAACAAAAAAACTAAAAAGTCTTTCCTATTTTTCATATAAGGTTTGGTTAAATATGTAGCACGCTTACCTAGAAGATACCCTTGAAAACACGCAGACAACTGATGCCATTCCCATACAGTACGAATAAGGATCGATGAAGCAAAACACTTTGCATGGGTGCCTGGGATTTTTACCATGAACCGGTGTCACATATCAGTTGTTTATTTACGGAAGAATGAAGATGGTAAAAAATTACGTGTTGTATAACACGCGTTTGGAACGAAGTCCCTGTTTTATATAATTGGAGAGATAAATATGTCAAAGAGATAAGTTTCTCTTACGGATTTTCGTTTCACGTTTTTGTAACGCGTCACATTTTTTTCTCGGCTAGGTCCCTCGCCAACACGCGATAAGGAACTTCGTTCCAATAAAATATTATTCATCGAGAAAAACTAGAGTATAAATAAATAATAACCACCCACCCACCGACACACTTGGCACAATGGTTACCATGCCGGACTGCCAAAAAAACAGGGTTGCGGGTTCGATTCCCGCCTCAGACAAGTATTTATGCTTAGGTATTTGTCTGTGGTCAACCAGACCACAGATTAGATAGTTTAGTTTAGATAGCTAGATAGATAAACACTTTATTTGTACAACACACAAAACATTGAAAATAACAAAAAGGATGAGAAAGCTTATTAACTACGAAATTGTACAAACAGGCGACCTTATCGCTTAAAGCGATTTCTTCCAGGCAACCTTAGGATGAGGAAGGTATTCCATGTATTATAAGTATATATTTACAAAAGAAAAGTTTAGGTAAAAGTAGTAGGTATATCCGTTGTCTAGCACCAATAACACAAGTCTAGTTACTTAGCTTGGGGCTAGATGGCGATGTGTGGAATGTCCTGCAATATTTATATATTTTATACCTACCTACTTCATTGATTCTTTACCGTAAGTAAATTATAGACCGCAGCTGCAGTTTGTATAAAAAGTTACAGACTCGCTACCACAAAATGAGATAATAATATACTAATAATATATATTCAGTATATTATTATATACTTAGGTATAAAGGTGTGTATCTAGTAGAATATAGGTAGGTTTGTTACAGCGAGCATAGACCTTAGATAAAGTACATAATGTAAAAATATCGTCACAAAAATACAATAATTTCAATGGGCGTGCCACCCACATAGTGTGAGAAGTTTACTTAGGTGACATTTCCGACGTATGCTCGGGGAAAAAATACTTTAGCCTCAAAATAATTGAATACTTACGGTAAAACGAAATATACTAAAATATACAATTTTCTTGACATAGGTAATAATTTTCACAAATAAAGAACACAAATGCAATTACTAGAGGTCAGTACAGTAACTGCTCGGCAGTCAATTGTTTTTATTAGAATATGTAATTCAAAGAAAAAATATTTATAATTATTTTGTTACCAGCCAGCATTTCCTTTTCAATTCGGTAATTAAAAATTAAATGAGGTTGCATGCTTAAGTTTCCCAACTGCCTTTGCTTATGTTCTACTTGCAAACAAAAAGGTTGATATGATTGTCTTTGTTTTTTTTTTCTTTTTATCTTTGGCCATTATTATTCTAGTTCCATCCATTCAGACTAGTGTCAACCTTCTTCTTTCTTCGTTTTTTACCCTGCCAGCAAGCTGCCAGCACTTTTAACAATCATCTCAAAGTACATCAAAATCTCTATAGTTCTAATAATAAAACAAATGGCTTTACGGTAAACCGTAAACTGACTTTACAGACAACTGTAAAATCGGTTTACGAACGATAATTTTGTGTGATAACGTCATAAAAAAACGATGGTAAATTAAGATTTTTTTGTTATTCCTTTATTTTTTTCCCTTATATGTCTTCTATTCGAGAGATATTATTATTAAATACTCTATTTTCTAAGATACCATGACGCGACTGGTCATACGCATGACATCACACAATATTAACCGCTTTATTACCGTGATACTTTTTTGTGAATGCAGGTATTCCACCGATTATTAGACATTATCACGTCAAAAATTGAGTTATTTTTGGTATGATTGGATAGGTAAATATCCTTTTGGAACATGCCATCCGTTTTCCAAAACACCCGTTCCCAAAATTTATATATGTATGATTTTAGTGAGGCTTTAAAGGTAAATTATCTTTTTGGAACATGCCATCCGTTTCCCAAAACACTCGTTCCCAAAATTTATATATGTTTGATTTTAGTGAGGCTTTATAGGTAAATTATCTTTTTGGAACATGTCATCCGTTTCCCAAAACACTCGTTCGTAAAATTTATACATGTTTGATTTTAGTGAGACTTTAAAGGTAAATTATCCTTTTGGAACATGCCAACCGTTTCCCAAAACACCCGTTCCCAAAAATAATATATGTTTGATTTTAGTGAGGCTTTAATCTACAATCTACAATGATCATTCCTTTAGAATTCCCAAGGAAAAATACCGTGTGAGTTAGACTACAATAAACCACAGTACGCGCTTAGCGTGACACGGAACAATAATAATATCCTTGGTCCCGCAGCCCGCTTATCTACGTCATCATTTCCGTAACGGAAGTGAGTAGCTGTCCCAGTGTTTACTAACAAAACTTGCAGTGAGCGCTCGGTCGGTGGGTTGTTCTGCAAGTGAAGGTAAACTTTACTAATATAAATACGTTGAAAATGTTGAAACTTTCAGAGAGGTGGGCATCTATTACCTACTTAGTTGAAAGTGGTGCTTTTATTATGAGGGTTATACATACCTTAAAGCGGCACTTTTATTATATACCTATACTATAATGCATATTACTACTATAATACAGATTATAAAAAGGATATTTTTAAGCTATTGCATAGCTTTTATCGCGGGCTTTGAGCGCGGCAACCGAATCAAGAAATTCCGTAACGGAAATAACACCTAACACCCCCCACTCCGTCTACCGTGTAGCTCGGTCGGTACGAGTGTACGAAGTTCACACGATGCTTTACCGCGGCAGTCTCCGAGTGCCACACTTTTTTTGTTTTATGTTTGCAACGAATAGGCATCAAAACTACTGGAGTCATTGGGAATAACATAGGATACTTTTTATCCCGATATTCCCACGAGACCGGAAGTTAAGCGGGTGAAACCGCGTAGCGCTGCTAGTGTTAAATATCTGCAAAAAATTACCAATACGAGGGAGGCACTGAAAATTTCGGGAATCAAGGAACTGACACAACATTACTATTTAAAAATGTATTTATTGCTTTTCGAAGTATTCTCCGCGAAATTTGACACATTTTTCCATACGATGGAACCAATCATTAAAGCAACCATTCCATTCGGAACTTGGGGTCTCCAAAATGGCCGTTTTGTAGGCGTCCACAGCTTCTTCAGGTGATGAAAATCTCTGACCACGCAATTTATTCTTTATTTTAGGGAAAGTATAGAAATCATTAGGGCTTAGGTCGGGGCTGTACGGCGGATGGTCTAATAATTCTATGTTTTCTTGCTCTAAAAACTCTTTTGTTCTGTTCGCGGTGTGAGAACTCGCATTGTCGTGATGGAGGATGATGCGGCGGCTGCAGTTCTCTTTACGGAGTTCAGAAACGACCTGTGGCAAACAAATGCTAGCATACCATTCTGCATTAACCGTTCTTTGTCCCTCAAGAGGAATAGTCACAACATGGCCGGTTTTGGAGACAAACGTGGCCACCATTTTTTTTGCAACACTCCGTGAACGAACAATTTTGGTTGGCTTTAACTCATTTTCGAACACCCAAACTCGTGACTGGTTTTTTGTTTCGGGTTCGCACGTGTATATCCAGGATTCGTCACCTGATACGATGTTGTATACAGCATTTGAGGATCCTGCGTGGAATCTTTCGAGAGTTCTGACGCACCAAGTAACGCGAGCCACTTTTTGCTCTTCACAGAGCGAATGCGGTATCCATCGGGAAAACAACTTTTTTACACCTAATTGTTCATGCAAGATTATTTGTATTTGACTCATGCCAATGTCTAAAGTTGCCTGAATTTCGCGGTATCTTACATGTCGATCTTCCTCAATCAGCTTACGCACAGCATCAACGTTTTCTTGGGTGAGTGCAGTTTTTGGACGACCTTGACGGGGATCATCACTGAGCTTGACACGTCCACGTTGAAATTCAGCAAACCAGCGATAAATTGTGGTTTTGGATGGGGCTTCATCACCAAATGCAGAAATCATCCGGTCAACACACTGTTTTTGTGATAAACCACTTCGAAAGTCATAATAAATCATCGCTCTTGAATTTTCTCGAGTCAATTCCATTTTCTCAACGACTAAACAAGTTTGACAACACCTTGTGACAAGACCGAGATTCTTTTTTTAAATAAATAAATGGTATTCGATTCTTAAAACCAAGGAGTTTTCAATTAAAAAGATTTAAATATGACAGGAACAGTGGAAACATTCCATTCCCGATACTTTTAGTGTAGCCTATGTATAACCCTGAGAAATTGCATATTTTAGGATGATCTAAAATAAGCAATTATCAAAATGTTAGCTCGATTGTTACCAATTAACATATTTATTAAGTCAACGCCTGACGCAAATTCCTATTTTATTCATTAAAAGTCGATATCTCGTTTATTTTAACGTTGTTTTCGGATATAGCTAGAGTAGATAGTCTCGAGTTTGCGAACGTGCCGATGTCCCAAAGTATCATGTCTCTGTGAGAACACATTAATAATTCAGCAGGTAGAGACGAGGCAGCGGCGCCTTTCTCTACTCTACCCCGCTCTACCTTACCTTACCTCTACCACCATTAAGATTCGTTTTCTCGTGACATCTATATATCTATACATATAAAATGCTTTGTCCTGAATGACTGACTGACTGACTAACGGATCAACGCACAGCCTACACCGCTGATCGTAGAGACCTGAAACTTGGAGGGTGTGTTCTTTGTATTAAGCCGAAATTCTACCCCCTAGGGAGTGAAAAATGGGGGCAAAGTTTGTATGGGACAACGTGATTCCTAGGTCCAGAACAGAATTGATGGAACACGTGTTTCGTATTTTATTGAAATTCATGCCCTAACAGGGTTAAACGGGGGTAGGAAGTTATTTTGGGAGTGGTTGGAACGAAGTCGCTGGCAATAGCTAATTAAAAATATGTAGTTAAATTCCTTTGCGAGCATTTTGTTGAGAAAAAATGAATTTCGGATCTTCCGTTTTTCGCGTTTAATGTTTTCGTAATTACATTGTTAGATAACTATAAATAAGTACTGTTTGTGAAATAAAATCAAAGTTTTTTTTGCCAAAAACCGAGCAATTGTAAAACATTAATAGTTTTCGTCAAAGAACATCTAATAAGTAGACTTGTCAAAGTTTACCAAAGGTAATAAATTGCCAGTAAAATTTAACTTCCACAATGTGAGTTATAGCGTTCAAACATGGCTTACCCTGAATGCAACTGCAACTTAGACAGTTTACCAACTTCAAACAGTAACAATTCACTCAACAAAATAACGATATACATGAACATTAAGGGTGAAAAGAGATTTCAGACTTTTATATCGGACGACAGTATGTGACCGTGCTCGGTAGTAGGCTCCTGAAAATAAACGAGTCGTTTAATAGCACATGGTGTACACTATTATAATAAGTTACGTATACAGGGTGATTGGTAATTATACTAGCTACCCGTTGAAGGCGACGGCTAACCTTTGCACCAAGAACGATCCGGAGCGGTAGTCAAAACCTCGGTCCCTCAGACGGCGGCCTATTTCCCTCACAAAAATGTAAAGTCGGCATACTGTCGGCCGATAAAATCTTTACTCTGTGTTCACTCTAACCTTCCCATGTAGGTATTCCCATGGCGGCCATATAACCCGGACGTGTAGGTATTGTAGTTTTTATCCAGCAACGTTAATGTTAAAGTACTAAGCTTTTCACTTTGTTGTTATATTTTATTCTGTTTTCTTGAGTTTAATTATTAATTTTTAGGGCGTTCTGCAGCCTTTTGCTTTTGCAGATAAAAATTTACTTTACATAATCAAGATAGAGATCTTCATCCACTATGGATAACAAAAACCTTTTAATAATTAGAAAAAGTATTTTTACTGCAATTTTTATATATACAAAGTGTTTATGAAAGTTGAAGAAGAAGAGCTCTAAAAATACATTAAACTAACTCAAAAGCAAATAGAGAAAAAAAAACCGGCCAAGTGCGAGTCGAACTCGCTCACAAATGGTTCCGTACCATGATGTACTTTATTTATTTTTTCTGTATTTACATAATCTGTGAAAATTTCAACTGTCTAGCTATCACGATTCATGAGATACAGCCTGGTGACAGACAGGCTGCAGAGTCTTAGTAATAAGGTTTTTACCCTTTGGGTATGGAACCCTAAAAACACTCAAAGAACCAAAAAGTATATTCAGTAAGGTTTATTATGATGTAAAAACTCTCTTAAAAACCCAAATTCCACACGTGATCAGTAAATGACTTTGATCAGAATTTAGATTGAAGGCATTAGGGAAATGATGATGTGAAATGGAAAAATAAATTGGCCATTTAAGGATATACCTACAAAATTATATTAAAGCTCAGATAAAGCCGAATTCCAATCTTTTATTGATTTTTTATACTACAGCATCTTAAAATTTGATGATTTACAAATTAGTCGGAGATCCCTTTAAGACCTTCATCGAGCTGTTTAATGGATAAAAAGTATTTTATATCAGATTAAATAGGTCAATAAATATATTGAAAATGGGTTGCCTAAAAAATTCAGTCCTGAATATGATTTATTAACCATTTAAATATTCATTTAGTTTTTTAAACCTTTCACTGATTTGTTTCGGAGAAAAATTCTATACCATGAATGTATAAAGCCTGTAGACTATGCAAACGTTAGGTTGACCATTTTTTCCCGTCACAACTCTTGGGTAGGCAGGTAAATTGGAGCTAGTCAATTGCACTGGTCTGGTTAACGAATTAAAGTTAAGTTAAAATAAAGATTATGTATTTCATTGGCACGGAGTTTGTCTATTGACCAAACCAGTAAAAAATCTAAAATCAAAAAAATGTAAAAATCAAAATTATTCTGGACTGAAATTTTTTAGGCAACCTTTTGCAATATATTTATTGACCTGTTTGATTTAAAATACTTTTAATCCATTAAACATCTCGATCAAAGATGTTCTTAAAGGGATCCCGTACTAAATAATAGTGGCAGTTGTTCAATAAGAAAGTCAAAAAATATTTACCTAGTTACTTGCCAGCAAAAATTAATGTTTCTTCAGTTTTTTTGCTGAAATAACCCAGTTGAGACGAGAATTTTTTTTTTATTTTATTAACTGCTGATCCGTACCGCAATTTGTTAACTACTAAAAGATTACCTAGATCTTAAAACTGTCGTTTTTTATGTGTAAATGATTAATTCATTCAAACACACATTTTTGAAAAAAATTGTGTCAAAATCCAATTTAAAACAACGTGTCATTTCTGACTTGGTCATTTTTACGAAAAACGAAAAAAATATTGGTGGGCCGCCATTATGAAGCGTTTTCCAGAAATTTGCTGTTCAATTCCCGCCTGAAACAAGTATTGTACAGATATTTGTTTTTGCTATGAGTGTCTGTATGTATAACTTTAAGTAAATATTTACAAAAGAAAAGTATTTAAGTATTCTATACATTGTTTGGTCAATATAACACAATCCTAGTTGCTTATCTTGGGTCTAGATGGCGCTGTGTACATTGTCCTGCAAAATTAGGTATAATATTATGATATCCCCTAATTGTTGCTTTCCGAAGGTAACAGGTGATCGCTGCTCCACGCCATACCTTTCTACACTCAAAGTATAATAGGTAGTACCACTATTATAATTCATATTTCGATAACCTCCAAGTTAGCCGATTCACAAACACCGATCCCTTTGGGGCTCTCATAAAAACGGAAATGAGCGACATAAAGTAATGCCGCGCATTGAAAAACATTCGCTTCAAAGCAATTACTTTTGCTACACTGGTTGGGTCACGTTTCTTTTTAGCCCTTTCCAAGTATGTTGTAGAAGATCAAACGAACAACTGTGTTCGGTTTCCCTTTGTAAGTAATAATACAGGATAGTTGTACGTA
Source organism: Idaea straminata (assembly GCA_951213275.1). Lineage (NCBI taxonomy): Eukaryota > Metazoa > Arthropoda > Insecta > Lepidoptera > Geometridae > Idaea > Idaea straminata. The sequence goes on from OX577856.1 coordinate 9,402,314, forward strand.
CATTAACATATAAACATACATTATTAAGAGGCTGTTATTGTTAGGTAAGTACCTATAAAGGATGGATTTTTTAAACTATAAGAGAAAGCGAAAAAGGCTCAAATAAGTGCCCGGTTTTGATAAAAACTAAAAAGTACATCATTAGAATTTTTTTAAAGACATTACCGTAGCCACAAAAAAACCCTAAATTTTTGCATCCCGATCAGAAAGTCTAAGTAGCAAAACGTCAAACAAAGCGAAAAGTCTAGTGAGCAATCTGCCTAGTTAGCTAACCGCCCATGTAGCAAAACGTCTAACGATCAAGAGGTCTATATAACAAAACGTCTATTTAGGAAATCGTCAATTTCTTAAAATGCCTGGACACTTAACCACAAAAATGATTATAATAATAATACCATGTTTGTATCGATAGATCAAAGGAAAATAACTTTTTTGTAGTTTTCTGTATAAATCACAAAATCTTCAAACTGAAAAATCTAACTGTAAATTAACTGAAATATCTTTATACTTCTACTACTATTCAGTTTGAGACTGTGAATCTATAGGTAACTTTTTACCTACAAATTCACAGTCTCAAACTGATAAATAACATTAACCTTGTGGTTATTGAAAAAGGAAATAATTTTAGATTACCCGTTAAATACATTTAGCATGTTTAAACACAATCTAATGCAAGCAACCCTAAAACGGTGAATTGATGAGCGAAGCTGTGGGCAAAACCTAGTAAAACCACAGTAAAACTATTTAGAAAAAACGTTACGTTTCTTGTAAAAAGCTTTTAAATATGCACAATGAAACTGCTATCTATTAAATAGAATCAATCGATCACTCTCTTTCATTATCTGTAGATCAAGTAGCCAATAATGGATTCATTATAATAATTATGATAGAGCACTTGTAACGACAGAAAGAAATTATTGAACCCAATACTGAAATTATTGCTTTCTTTGTAAATGATCCTATAATAAATTACCTTGCGAAATATCTACTCGTAATTATTTTTATAATTAATATTAAGACGATTTATACAAAAAAGTGTTTGCTATTTTATATTACGAACATAATTATAATTTAGCCAATAACTTCACTACATAGAATAAAACAAAGTCGCTTCCCGCAGTCTGTCTGTCCCTAGGATGCTTAATTTTTTAAATCTACGCAACGGATTTTGATGCAGTTTTTTTACAAATAGAGTGATTCAAGAGGAAGGTTTTGTATATAAAACAAAACTACCACGTGTACGAAATCGCGGGTAACAGCTAGTTAAGGTGAAAGGGTACCGGCGCTGTCTCCATCCAAACGTAGTCGACTGTTTCCTCCCTGAATAATGACACTAGCACACATATTTTTGTTGCATAAAATCTATAACTGCCATGACTATGCTCCTATGTCTTGATTTTTTTTCTTATTTTCTAATTATCATAGAAAATAAGATTTTCAATCAAAAAAAAAGCATAGGGGCATTTATGCAACAAAAATATTTGCTCTAGTATCATTATCCAGGGTGGAAACAGTCGACTACGTTTGTATGGAGGGTGCGCCCGGTACCCTTTCCTCTTAAAAATAAATTATAAAACTGTAAAAAGTCGTACCAACATTTTAGGTGGACGGTGGGTAGAGCAGTAGTTTAAACCAGTTTAAACAACATGGCGCCCCAGTCATTAGCAAACTAACAGGACGTCCACGATGCTATATATACGTTTGGGACAATACTTACAGTAATGGAAAACATGAATTCCAGGCTCTCTGACATCTAACATAATAACTATGACATCGGCGATAGTATCCATAACTTACACAACGAGAAATAAATAAGTTAAAGACCTTAAACATGTTTCACCAACTGTTAAGTGAAATAGAATTAAATTTTTGATTACCCGTTAAATGTATTGAGCTAAAATACAAAATCTACCGCAAGCCGCCCTAAAACTATAATTTAAGATTGAAAAACTTAATACCACACTATTAAAAAATACTAATGAGTACATGAGTATGCATTGATTTATTACGAAAATATATATATTTTTTAATAATGGACAATGGAAAAATGATGATATTTTATGTAACTAATAAGAGTTACCATCACAATAATTGTACAATTGTTTTAAATCAAACTATAATGCAAATGATTATTTATTGAAAAAAATACGATTATTTGTCTGTTGATTACAAGACATGAAACGCGGCGGCCATGCCTTTGAAGTCAATAAGTAAATAAAAAGCCTCTTACTGAACCAGTTTTTGATTACCCGTTAAATGTATTGAGCTAAAATACAAAATCTACCGCAAGCCGCCCTAAAACTATAATTTAAGATTGAAAAACTTAATACCACACTATTAAAAAATACTAATGAGTACATGAGTATGCATTGATTTATTACGAAAATATATATATTTTTTAATAAGGACAATGGAAAAATGATGATATTTTATGTAACTAATAAGAGTTACCATCACAATAATTGTACAATTGTTTTAAATCAAACTATAATGCAAATGATTATTTATTGAAAAAAATACGATTATTTGTCTGTTGATTACAAGACATGAAACGCGGCGGCCATGCCTTTGAAGTCAATAAGTAAATAAAAAGCCTTTTACTGAACCTGTTCCATACAAGTAAATTAAGAGCCTCGTACGAAATCTAAAGACGGCCGAAGCGCACTGAAAAAATCTTCATGAAGGGAGGCTTCGCAAACTACGACTGTTTACACCAGCAGTTTTCGGCACGACAAAGAGAAAAGAATCAACGCTTTCTCGCAACTTCTTCCAAAACTTACAAATTTTCAAAAATCGGTGTCACCTTGTTATTCATTAGTTCATGCTATCCGTCGCTCGGTTAATATCAATAAAGTTGTTCACCAATTTCGTGAGTCTCCATCGTAACTTCCTGACTTATGGCTTGGGTACGCATTAAAGGACCCATATTGCTCCATAAATCCTACGAACCTACTTACCAATTATGATTACGTAAAATTCCTTAAGTATTATTAAGTAAGCTTTTTCGTTATACAGAATAATAGGAATTCTGAATTTATATTTTGATTAATTCTTTTACTACTTATTATATACAAAATAAATTTTGCTAATCTTGAGAACTTACAGCAATTATAAACGAAAATTATTAACGCTGTCAATTGTAACACTGTCCATTTTGTATATATTTTAGGTATATATGGTTTTTGCAATAAATAATTTATCTATATTGATGTATTTATGATTTTAACCGACTTCGAAAAAGGAGGAGGTTCGAAAACGAAAACGAAAACGCCTGGACCGATTTGGCAAATTCTTTTTTTAATTGAAAGAGGCTAACTCACAGGTAGTCCCATAAAAATTGGATGAAGATCTGGTCTTTGGAGTGATGAACAGAATTGTACCTCAAGAGTGCGGCAAATTGGCAATAAATGAATAGTAACCGATAAATGGAATATCTGGAACCACCTTCTCATCAGACAACTCTTCAATTGGTTACGATTACAGGTTATATTCTATACTACCAGCACCTTTCGGTTTCACCCGCGTAAATCCCGATCCCGTGCAGCAGCACGTATGCAAAAAAAATTCATGAAAATTGGTTCAGAAGTATCTATCTATTACAAACAAAAAAATATTTTCTTCTTAAAATATTAGTATTTACCTCAATATAAACAAAATCAAACTGGGAAAAAAGACTAGTAAATGTATTTTAAATACAGTCAAAAATAATCTATACATATAATAAATCTGTAGACATCAAAAAATCTGTAATTGTAAGATATCCAGAAAAAAAATACACAGGTCGTCTTTAAATCGTTAGCTGAACACGATAGGGTGGTTTTTAGAATTTTTGTCTGTTTGTCTGTTTGTCTGTTTGTCTGTCTGTTTGTTTGTTTGAACCAGGTAATCTCATAAACTATAGAACAGATTTCGACAAGGTCCACACAAATATGTTCAGGAAATATCAGATTAACATTTAGGGTATGTTTCAATTTGAGTTTAATACAATAATTAAGATATTTGATAAAAAAAACATTTAAAAAATGTGAAATCGAAACATTTTTCCGTGGTAAAACGTAATCGAACGTCAGAAGGGAACAGTACCCTTACCACGGGCTTTTTACGTATTCGATTAAACATAATATATTGAGTATTTACTATGAAACTTACTAAAAATCAACTTACTAGGTCCACCCGTCTCTGAGAATATCGGTAGTGACACACTGACAGACAAACGGACAAGAGAGTGATCGAAAAAGTGTTTCTTTTTTTCGAGTTCTTCAAAAAGTCATGGTAGGGCTGCAGTACATGCCTCCGCTCAAGATGACAGCTGTCATAAAACCAAATAGTTTGCATTTAATACTACCTACGTGAAACTGAAAATGAGGTTAGTACAAAGAGGTACTACTACATAATATTACCGATCTCCTTTACCGAAGACCTCCGATGGTACACTTCTATCGCGCTTTCATCCTGCTATAGTTTGAATTATGAGTTCAAGTAGCGGAAACCTTAAATAGTAAAAACAAAAAAAGAATTTTCCAAATCGCTCCAAGAGTTTACGAGTAATCAGCGAGCATACATAAATAATAAATATATACGTGACGAATTGAGAACCTCCTCCTTTTTTGATTTCGGTTAAAAAATATACAGGTAGTTATTTGTAAAAATCATTTTTTTCCCAAAATTACGTAGGCCTGCCAGCTACCTAATAAAAAAACTGGGTATTTTGGTCAAGAATTTAGAAAATTGGAAAAGGGGTCCGGACATTCAGTATGGTAGCGTGGTTATATGTTATGTTATGTTTTTTGCGCTGTGATTTTAGACCCGATGAATAAATTATGCCCAACGCTTTATAGGTTTTGTTTGATGGCATTATTTGTCATTTTCGATAGGTATGGGACTCAAAGTGAACCGCAAACTTTTGAAAAATTATAGGTTATCATTTTTCTTTAAATATTCCATTTCCGAAACGTCTCGCTTTAGAAGTTGAATGTCCTTTTGTAGTTTGGCATAAAGGTTTTGGAATAATCGGTTTTGACATAAAAACCTAAACTAGGCATAACATAATTTTACACAATTATTTTTGGCATAAAGTCACCGCGCACTCTTAGAAAATCAAGGAACATCACGTTTCTTCAAAAACCCTGTATCGAAAACGCTTTAGAGGGTTGGTGTTTTTATTATTTGTTTTTTTTTTTTCGATGCCCTCTATCGATAGGTATGAGTCTCAAAGAGCACCGTGCACTTTTGTGAAATCATAGGACATCACGTTCCTTCAAATACCCCGTTTCCGAGATGCTTTAGATGTTTGGTGTGAAAGCATTTTTTGTTCAACGTAATGCCTGCTATCAATATGTAAGGATCTCAATGTGCATCGCGTTATTTTAAGTATTAGTATTTGTTCTGTCCAATGGCCTTTCTTTTTAATCATTAATATTATTATTTGATAATAAAAACAATGTAAAATATTATTTGCACCAAAATAAATTATTATTTGCATGATGTTGGTGTAATAAATACTATAATAACCTCTTATATGATTAATTGAAGAATATGAATCGAGACACAAAGGTAGTTGATAATTATTTTTTCTTTAATTTACAAAAATCTAAAGATAACTAGGAAGACAAAGTATTTTGAAAAATTTGTGCGAATAGAAATTGGACTTAGTTTTAGCTTATCATATTGTTGTGTATTATGTTTTATATGTGAAAAATTAACAAAAATAGTACATTGTTACCCAAGGTGTGAAAGTCACTCATTGAGTCCCGAGACGGAGTTTGGCGCCCGAGCGTAGCGAGGGCGCTAATAGTTCGAGGGACTAAATGAGTGACTTTCACACCTTGGGTAAACAAAACAAACCCGAGGTAAACACTGTGCTTTTCATTACGAATAAACATAAAATACTTCCTAATAACGAGAGTGAATGAGAGACTCCATACTACCAGATCCTCTTACAAGGTTGGGACCAAAGAGGTTATACATTATGTAGATTTTTTGCTTTTGCTATTTGTTTTCAACATGTTTTCAATATGTTTTCAATACTCAAATACGTCGGTACTAACCGAAGAGATTTTTATAAATTAGTTTATTCAACACTGAGTGATGACGCGAAGTCCGTAGATTTAAATTACAGTTTTTGTAACACGGTTTGTCTAGAAAATGTTATTTACACAAAATACACAATCATAAATGAAAAACCAGATTAAACTTAACACAAAAACATAATAAAATAACAAAAGATAATACTAATTAAAATCATTCAAAATGCAAGCATTTCCTGCCAGTATTTTTTTACTCAAGGAACAACACTGACCGCACGGTCGCATAAAGCCACATCTGCAACATCTTGACAGGGCGCCGGCAGAGGCGCAGCATGGTCATACGTCGCTTTGACCATTTTCACCTTTACATTTATTTTATTAAATAAGATATCTTGAACTAAATATATCTACCTGAATTCGATTACTAAGAAAAAACCTATTATGTACTCTCTGTCAGTACTCTGGCAGTATGGATGAGCCGTGCGAAGCCATAATTTGACATGACAGCTGTCAGTGAAAGCGATTTTCCCTAGGGCTGAAAGTTTTTCTTTCTACACGCTCTTCAGGCATCTTTAGACCTACTTTCGGAGTATGAGTAAGTAAAGTGCCTTCGCCAAATCAATTAAAAATATAGTTTAAAAACAATGTAACTACCTATTTTCTTTTATAACTTACACCGAATGATAAATTGTATCTATGCCGAAAAATGCTAGGTATTCTATATAACCCAAAACCACATCGCAAACGAAGTCGCGGGCAACAGCTAGTTATTATACCTATATTTGTATTTTTTTAGAGAAATGATATCACAATGACAAGAAGAATAAATAAAAAATGATGAGTTGGCGGATCTTAAAAGTAAAAGTCATGATTTCACAACATTCGAGGAGAATGGACTGGCTTATTTAATGACCTTCTAACAATAATAGACAAAAATATGCTACGTTCATTCTTCCTCTTCAAACGTATTTCAGTTTAAGTATACGTAGATACATATTTTTTCAGTCACTTCTTGACTACTAAGTTTCATTGGATTTTTAACCTATTTAAAAAAAAATCCGAAGTCTTCGCGAATTTTTTTTATTAGAGTGTAGGTATCAGAAGCTTTTAAAAATTATCTCTCAACTCATAAGTGAACTGTTTTATAAGTTTTTTTGAGAATTAGATAAGTTCTGTAATCAATTCGGCCGGCTAATAAAATTCCAGGATCAAAAATTTTATAAAGAAAAGCTCTATCCATTTGAGGGCGAATGCTCTATGAATTTAAAATCAAAGTCATATGCTCTATTCTTTTTATATCTATGGGTAAACTTCAGATGTTAAATACAAAATATAGCAATTTCTACTCATTCTTCTTCTTCTCGTATAGTGGTGTGGCTCACATATTGTTAGAGGTTTCAGATCGCCCTAAAGCCTCTAACTTGACCTAACGACTGCTACTAGAGATAGCAACCGGGACCAACGGCTTAATATGCATTCCAAAGCACGGAGGGGCTCACGAAAACACATTTTTACCACACTACTAATTGGCCACCCATCGAAGTAATGACCGCGCCAGGCGTCGCTTAGCCCGCACGACCGTAAACGATCGGCGAGCGTCGCTTAGCTGTGATTCATGAAAAATGGAACCATTTAAGAAAAATATATTACTTCGAAAGCCATAAAATTGTTCATACGTTACAGTATCGGGCTGGCATTTAGCATGCTTTGCAGCATTGAGTAATAATTCAGAAGCTGTCTATTCTACTATCAAGCGAACGTATTGGGTATATTTATGAATTACAAGCCGCGCCTCGCAGTGTCATCCGCGTAAGTACCTACGAGTTTGGTATATAAAGTAGCCTGTGCCCTTTACATAATACTTATGTAAGACGTTTAGTCTGTAAGTATCTACGATACAGTGGTAATCTTGATTTTATTTATCTTAGTCCTTAGTTATTTTTAAATTAATAATACTACTGTTATATGGGTACAAGCCTGAATTAAATATATTTTATTTTATTATAATTTATTTATTAATTTACCAAGGTCTAATCTATTTCTTTAACTGTGTATGTATAGTATACGGGCTTTTTTCCGCAACTAGACTCTTTTTAATTGGGTCCCTTTTGCGTGAAGATGGAGTAGGCTTGCCCAGCACCTACTACCCTGTCAGCTTAGTCGACCGTGTCCAGAAGAGAGAACTTGTCAATACTTCTAGAGCCAACTAAGCCGCGGGTTTCATCACGATGTTTTCCTTTACTGTAAGAGCAATATCAATTAGCTCACATAAATTTTACTTAAGTAAAATCCATTGGTGCACGGCCGGCTGAGATTCGAACCCACTACCTTCAGAATGAAAGTCGGGGTATCTACCACTAAGCCAACACCGCTCTATCTCTTTAACTATAAACAATTCATAAACAAATACGCGACGAATTGAGAACCTCCTCCTTTTTTGAAGTCGGTTAAAAATTCGTTGAAAGTCAAATACAATACTCTTTATTCTTATTAATTTCAAATGATACAATTTGCATGAAATCACAATGAAACAAAATGTAACAGATAGCCAAAAAAAAAACAAAGACAAATAATAATATAGACAGACTGACAGAGTTACTTTCGTATTTATAGGTTTAATATTAGTAGAGAAGTAGGGATGACCGACTAATCTTAAGGTAAAAGGGTACCGGCGCTCTCTCCATACAAACGTAGTCTACTGTTTCCTCCCTGGACAATGACGCGAGCACAAATATTTTTATGCCATAAAACCTATAACTGCCGTGTCTATGCCCTTATGTTTTGGTTTTTTTCATTTTATAATTATCATAGAAATTAAGATTTAAAAAACAAAAAAAAACAAAGCATAGGGGGGGCATGGTCATGGAAGTTATAAGTTTTATGCAAAAAAAATATTTGCTCTAGTGTCATTATCCAGGGAGAAAACAGTCGACTACGTTTGTATGGAGAGATCTCCCGGTGCCCTTTCCTCTTAAAAGCGTCGTCCAATAAATGTTCTGCAGAATTTGAACTGCATTTTAAATAATTTATCGAACGAAACCAAACGGATCGACTGTTCGGAATAGAAGGCATTCTTTTGTTTTATTTCCTTTCAAATGTGAATGGTCGGTCAATAAAAAAATTGGTTATCTGCTTTCACCCTTATTAAACTGTTTAGTAAGTTTAGACGTTATTACCGTATAAAAAACTGCTTCGTGTTCAGATTGCGAAGTAAATTGTGCTAATTCAATTTTATTTGACTCCGAATTGGGATTGCATGTTTCTGTATTTTGCAATTTACTTAAACAAGCGGACGTTTGTTGAGTCATGTCAGTTGCTTCCGTGCAACGGTAGTGAAGGTTTTGTCGCCTCGACGATAGCTTAGGTCTTCCTCAATAGTATTGGCCTTTACAAATATAAATCTGGATGATTTACACAGTTTAGTCCAGGGTATTATGGACGCTGTTGTGCCTGTGGTGTGTATTAGATAGAGGCTTGCCCTAAATATAATTAATACATATTGCAGAACATTCCACACATCGCTATCTAGCCCCAAGCTAAGTAACAAGACTTGTATTATGGGTGCTAGACAATGGATTTATTACTTACTAGCTGCGCCCCGCGGTTTCACCCGCGTAATAATTTTCTACGCAATTTTCTTAATTATTTCTTTCATAAGAACCTTCTCCGGACAATAACAAACACAACAAAAAAAGAATTGGCCAAATTGGTCCAGGCGTTGTTGAGTTATGCGCTTACCAACACATTTTGCGATTCATTTTTATATTATAGATATACTTTTCTTTTGTAAATATATAGGTACAGTCGGCTGCATAATTGCAGCCCCTGGTAGAGTTCGAAAACTTGATGAGTTAGAAGACTTTAAACTTCAACTAAAGCAGGTGTCTAGAATCTTGCTTCTGTTGAAAACATTCTTATAGCAGCCGTTTTGCAGCTCTACGGTGGGTCTGCAATTATGCAGCCGACCGTACATATAATACATAGAAACAACCAAACCACAGACAAATATCTAAGCATAAATACTTATCTGAGGCGGGAATCGAACCCGCAACCCTGTATTCGACAGTCCGGCATGGTGACCATTGTGCCAACTGTGTTGTCAACCAATACTACCACCGCAGCTTAGTCGACCGTGTCTAGATTAAGCTTCGGGGTTCATTACGATATTTTCTTTCAACGTAAGTGCAATTTAATTGGGTACATGTTTCGTAAGAAAAACCTTTGAGGTTTTATCTCTAGGGCAACACCGCTCTAAATGTCTTCATATAGCCTTTAGAATTACTAATTTGTATCATTTACCAATTAGATACAAGCGAGTGATCGTCAACGCTATTGAAAAGTAAGCCCACGCACCAATCAAAGCTTATTTAAATTAATGTTGTGTGTGATGAAATGATTAATAGTTATTTTAAGATGGAAGACCTTATTTAATGAACCCAAAAAGGCAAATTTACATAGAACTGAACGAAACAATATTGGAATAGAGCCTATAAAGGGAGACTTATAGAAGACGTAAATGTCGTGGGCAGTTGGAGTAAAGAAGCGATTACTTTTGTGAGGGAGATAGGTAGTCGTCTCCGAGAGCGGAGTCAACCGCTCTGGAACATTCCCGCCGCAAAGGATTGTTAAGAGGCAAGCATTCTTGGACCAGGATCGATTAGGTTTGGGCTGTTTGATTAGGTTTAGTTTTATTTTTTTATTTTAATAGTCATTATGTGCTATAATAGTTTATTTATAAGATTGATAACTGCTTTATTGTGCCATATAAACTTAAAAGTAACATAAATACTTAAAAACTAAAATTATAGTAGGTATGACACAATAGACGGCCTTGTCGCTAAAAGCGATTTCTTCCAAGCAACGTTTTACGTGTAATCCAATATTAAATTGTAAATATTGGATTTGAAGCTTAAGTAAATAAATAATACGAATGTTGTGAATTTCATATAAATATGTGTTATCGACCTCTGTGATGAGTTAGGCGGTCACCTGTTAGCGATGCAGAAGGATATGGGTGTAGGTACCTATGATTTACAGATATAATATGTGTGTAAGCATTATAAATCCGTTGTCCAATTACCATACTACTAGCCTAGATGCTTAGTTTAGGGCTTTTTTTTTTTATTACTTAAATATTAACAAAAACATCTTATAACTAAAAAAGTACTAGAAAACCAAACATAATGAGGTTTGTGTTAGTACCTGACACTCCAATAGGAAGGTTAAGTAGGTAGGAAGTACACACCGATCGCAAAGCTTCATACACTTATGTGTGCGTGAGCGCGCATCTTGCCATACCGGCTGGACGACGCTGTGTACAATGTAGCACAATATTTATAGTTTAAGAGGAAAGGTACCCGGTCCCTTCTCCATAGAAACGTAGTCGACTGTTTCCTCCCTGGATAATGACACTGCCATGACCATTTTTTTTCTTTTTATTATAGGAAGTAAAAGTCTTAAAAAATAAAATTTTATAATAATAAATTTTAGGTTTTATACCACAAAAATATATGCTCTACTGTCATTATCCAGGGAGGAAACAGTCGACTACGTTTGTATGGAGAAGCAACCGGGTACCTTTCCTTAACCTTACTACCATTTGCAAAATTAGATGACACGCATCACGCACCACAAGTAACTTTAACATTTCAAAACATTCTAGTGTGTAGTTTTGTACTAAAGTAACTATTAAATTTTGCTACGCATCCCGCCCGACATTGCTAGGTTTATAACACATAATCCAACTTTTAGATGTAACTAAATACTTTAAGAACCAAAAACTTAGATTACGTCATAAAATGTTTCTACTTTTAGAAATGAAGTGAAGATTTGGCGTTAAAATTGTAAATTAATTAACAATGAAAAGCTTACGGTCCAGAATCCAGCAATTATACGAAAGATTGCGAGACTCAGATTGCAATGGCGCTCTGCCAACAAAGCCTAGATGGACGCCCATTTTAATAATTATGACTTATTTCTTTAATTAGGTAGGTATGCGTTATGTACAGTCGGCTGCATAATTGCAGCCCCCGGTAGAGTTCAAAAATGACTATTGTTGGCATGTTTTCATTCTAATATTTTTGTTTGATAATTTAACGAGTTAGACGACTTTGGACTTGGAACTAAAGCAGGTGTCTAAAATCTTGCTTGTTTGTGTGTTGTGTGGTGTGCAATTATGCAGCCGACCGTACCTACCTAGACGCTGGGTCGTCTACTTTGTAAATGCAGATATTTTATTCAAGTGTGTAGTTACTGCTTTATGAAACTTGTAATGTAGTTTATTATTGCGTAGATACGCGAATTAGTAAATACTAGCTGCGCTCCGCGGTTTCACCCGCGTAAGTCTCGATCCCGAGGGGAATATCAAAATGAAAAGTAGATTACTCGACAAATGGACTATCCGACACAAAAATAATTTTTCAATTCGAATTAGAAGTTCCTGAGATTCGCGCGTTCAAACAAACAAACCCTTCAGCTAATAGTAGTATAGATTAGTGGTTTGTGACCTAACGCAGATTTAATTTCCTTTTGTTTTGAGCTTAACTGGTTTGCATAGATTCTTAGCGGAGACTGAACTATGTCAGTTACAAAAATAAAAACGTCAATTTATCAACTTAACAGTAAGTACGTACTACGAATTTTTAAGAGCAATGAAATAAAAAGCCGAGGACTGAGTTTAATTAAACACATCACCTGAAAACCCTGTTTCAGCTACAGCGAGAAGATAACGTCTAATTGCAATTAATTAACTTGGAAAGCCTTTATATCTTCAGGGTTCTTTGACGAAAACGGACTTTAAGAGAGAGAAAGAAATGTGATTATAGAAGTCGCTTTCGCCAATTTTTTCAGACTCGTTTTCAAATCTAATTATATCTAGGGAATGAGACTGTTTGTTTGTCTCTTAGAACATAATTTCTGAAGAGGGTTTGAATAAAAGTTTAACGGAAACCTATACCTTTGAAATATTATGTAGAATACGAAAAAATAATTTCTTTATACAACAAAAAATTAAATTATTTCTGTTTACTTAATTTTATCTAGGGCACCTAGAAAATACCTTTGGAGTAAAATTATTTCCAGAGTCGACTGCTTCATGTTTGCCTCTTTGTATGCAGATTTACTCTTGAACTATATAGTCTAAACACTATCCCTATATAATCTGTAGGGATAGTGTTTAGGCTATAGTTCCCTATATAATCTATAGGGATAGTGTTTAGACTATAGTTAACGAGTAAATCTGTGTCTAAATCCAAGGTTTTAATCCATATCTCGGACTATCCTTAAACCTCGTTTTGTAATAAGATAAGGTTTTGCTTTGTTGGTATAAACTTTAACTTTGGATTATCATTACGTAGAGCAGGTAATAACAGCGGAAGGTGTAAAATTCGACCTCCAACACCGCAACACATTTGATTACGTTCATATTTCACGGTTCCATTTTTGCGAAGCAAACTTGTGACAGTGTTTCCATTTCAGTAAATTGTGACGCTTCACTTTTTACTGCCACATCTGGCTTGTGTAAAACATGAAATTCATTTTTGCGTGTTTTAGCATAGGTATATACATACGTTGTAATTAATGGGTCCGTAATGTTTTTAGTCTCGTGATGTCTGGTTCGAAGTTTCCTCGTTCGAGTTTTGAAGTTAGGGACTAGATTTATAAACAGCAAGTTTACCGACTATGTTCTATTATAAAAGTCTACGAACATTGTTTAGTGTCTAACTAGGATACATTATCCCTAGCTCATTCATATACCATCATAACTTTTTTACATTTTAAAACTGAAACATTTTGGTATCCGCCCAATCAAACAGATTCAGCTGACATTACTACGTTTTTAAGCAAAAACTAATATATTAAAATCAAGTAGGTCAAATCCATCAATACATAACCATGAGGGTTATAATGAATGGGAACCAACCTAATATATACCTTTAAAAATATCTTTTATGTCAACTCCAGAAGTAAGACAGCAATAATAGTTGCTACTTCAAAATGAGATTAAATAAATAAATATTGCAGGACATTCCACACATCGCCATCTAGCCCCAAGCTAAGTAACTAGACTTGTGTTATGGGTGCTAGACAACGGATTTACTACTTATTTAGTCTATCTATCTATCTCAGCCTTTGTTTGTCCAATCCAGAACGTAGGCCTCCTCCATCCTCTTCCACTCCTGACGGTCTAGAGGCGTTGTCATTCAATCTTATACAGTATTCTTACTTATATAGTATTCTTTTATAAATATATACTTATAATACATAGAAACAACTAGACCACAGACAAATATCTACAAGCATAAATACTTGTTAAATACCCCATGAGTTTCTTGAACCTTCTTCTCATTGGTGGGCGCGTTCCCAAGGCAAACATCCTTACTTAGTTTTAAAGACGTTTCTATGTGATCTATGTAAATGTATTAGGCATCCAAAGGAATAAAAAAAGACTTTGACTTTGTCTGAGGCGGGAATCGAACCCGCAACCCTGTGTTTGGCAGTCCAGCATGGTGACCATTGTGCCAACTGGGTCGTCATAATAAGTTTCATATAAAACAAGGTCCTTAGAGTTATAACATTAGGTCCTTAGGGGTCTGACTCATAAACTAAACTAGCTGATGTATGTTATAACTACTTTAGTTAACCTGGTAATTTCAACTTTATTTTGACTTAAACCGCGGAGCGCTGCTAGTCTGTAAACATTTATTCTAGTAATTTACTGTTCACTCTATCTATACATATAAAATTCTTTGTCCTGAATGACTGACTGACGGATCAACGCACATCTATACATATAAAATTCCTTGTCCTGAATGACTGACAGACGGATCAACGCACAGCTTAAACCGCTGATCGTAGAGACCTGAAACTTGGAGGGTGTGTTCTTTGTGTGACGTAGGCATCCGATAAGAAAGGAGTTTTCGAAATTTTACTCCTAAGGGGGTGGAAAAGGGGGGCAAAGTTTGTATGGGACAACGTGATTCCTTGGTCCATTTTCGACTTTTACGCGGACGAAGTCGCGGGCAAAAGCTAGTCTTATGATAAACTGATTTAAGCTCAACCACAATCCACTTTGTTCTTGATTATAAAAATATTTCTTTTTAATCTCAACAAAAACAAAACATTTTTACCTATTCATTCAAGACCTCTGTGCGAAAACTTCAGTGAACAAACAATTCTTTTACACCCTAAAATAAAGAATGATAAATCTTTTATTTGACTTTTTGAAAGAACTTTTAAGTTGCCTGGATCTGGAAGGACCACGTCAGCATACAGAATTCTGGCCACGTCTAATAAAATCCATGCCTAAAAATAATTGGTACGTAAAAAAAAATTCATTTTTGAAAGGTGACACCTTGTTTTTGAAATACAAATGCGTATAATGAATTTTGTACCTCGCAAATTCAATCTCGATGACAGATTTATATCGTGCAAACTATCTGAGTCACTTCAAGACTATTTTATTAAAAAGCAGTTCTATTTATTAGAGTTGGAGTGAAAGTGATTGCGTAGTGGGCGAGAAAGGAAATAGATGATATCTTGAAGTAGAGTCGCTGTCGTCGGAAATTATCTAGATTGCGACGCGATTTAGAACGGTTTCCTATATTTTTAAGTTAGGTATATATAAACTAGCTTTTGCCCGCGAATTCGTACGCGTTAAAGTCAAAATTGGACCAAAGAATCACGTCCCATGCAAACTTTTTTTTTATCGGATGCCTTCGTCATACTAAGAATACAAGTTTCAGATCTCTACGATGAGTGGTTTAGGCTGTGCGTTGATCTGTCAGTCAGTCATTCAGGACAAAGAATTTTATATGTATAAACTGGCTTTTGCCCGCGACTTCGTCCGCGTAGAAGTCGAAAACTTGAAGTAGATTGGACCACAAAATCACGTTGTCCCATACAAACTTTGCCCCCCTTTTTCACCCCCTTAGGCGTCAAATTTCGGAAAATCCTTTCTTATCGGATGCCTGCGTCACACAAAGAACACACCCTCCAAGTTTCAGGTCTCTACGATGAGCAGTTTAGGCTGTGCGTTGATCCGTCAGTCAGTCATTCAGGACAAAGAATTTTATATGTGTAGAAGATTACGTATCTATTTTCATTAATTAAAAGATAACGTATATTATGTGCTTAGATTTACATTAAAAAATGCTTCGTCGATAAATGCCTAGTTCATAAAATGTCCAACAGCTTGATAAGGACTAATTCTGAGAATACTTATTACTTAAAAAAAAACAAATTTTAAAAGGACTTATTTTATTCAATTAATCTTGGACATCTACCAAAATTTGGCTACAAAAGGAATTCCAGGAAATCATAGAGTGCGCTTGGAAAACATTGTGTGCTTTATGGTTTTCCATTTACGGCATGAGTTTTAAAAACAATTTCTGGAAACACAGTCGGAAGTAATTTAGTTAATTTCCATTCCAACTCATAAACCAATTTCATATTACCTCTAAAGTGGTCGTCGAGAACATAAACAATTTCACAACAATGACTTGTTAATAGGTATTTTAATATAATGCCACATTAGGTACCAGTAGAAATTAATTTAGAAAACAAGTGGATCTACATAATTTAGATTCTCCTAAATTAGTAATTAAAAACTGATAAATTAATACCTACGATAAAACGTAAATACCCGAGGTAAACTTATTTAGATTTTTAATAAAATTATTTTTCCATAGAAAAAGACAAATATTTAACATTATAAATACTTATAAATGAAGTGACCAGTTAGTCAAATAATCCACGCCTAATCGTACCATAATGCTAGAAGCATTGCCACGCTGAACAATGAACAGCGTGGCAATGCTTCTAGCATTATGGGAAGCTTTACGCCGGGTACGATAAGGGGTGGGTTATTTGACTAACTGGACACTTCATTTATTTGTTTTTTTTTTCATTAAATTAGTGATAACTTTAACTTAATTTTAAGTGGTTTTTCAAACGAATTTTTTTAGATAATTTAAAATAATTAAAATTACTAGATATTAATTAAAAAAAATGACGTAATTGCATGTTATTTCGGAATTTTCAATTTACAAAAACATCATAAAATGCAAAGCACATTACGTGGAGGTTGTTTCCTGTAAAAACTGTACTTGTAAATGTGCCGTCTGGTTCCTTTATCTCACAATCCCCTTGTCATAATGTGGCAGAACTAGGTCGCCACAATTATGGCCGAGACGCAACTTGACATGGTAAAAATTTGTGTATCTTTTAGTTCGTAGATACGTTTATGTCTTTACTAGCTTTACAGCTGAAATATTGATACATAGAAGTACCAAATACTTCTATGTATCAATATTTTAGTAAACTTCAAGAAGATGTGGAGAAAGAGATAATTGTATAGAGACATATCCGAGTAGGTATAATCGACGTTCAAAAGTACACCGCCACCGTAATGTTTATAATCCTCTGCAGCACTATTTATTTATTTAAAAACAGTTGCTCTCAGGCTTACAGCCTACGCCAAACGCATGAGGGGCCATACAAGTAGGTATAATTTAATTTTTATTTTAATAAATTAATCTATGTCAAATAATATTATTGCTGTAACTCAGCCAATTACAACAAATGAAACATTATAACAACATAACCTGTGGACCGAACCCACGTCGGTTGGTGTAGTGGGTGGCGGTTTAAACCACTCACACAACTAAAGACATAGCTAACATGTTGAAAATAATAATCACACTGAGTACTTTTAATTCAAATATTTATGTTTGTGTGTAACGTCTATTAGAAGAAGGTCGTAAGTCCAATACTTGTTTATAGTATTTTTGAAGCAGACTGATAGTTTACTTTTGACGCATACTGTATCTACCAGTAGCGAGGGGTCCATACAATCGATTTCTAAACTACCTTTACAAATTCAGGCATAGGAATCTCCATAAACCTATCTTTTTTGACACAAGTCAACAGTCAATAGTTTTTGATTTTATTACAATTCTTTCACTAATTAATCGAAAGAAACTTCGTTCCATCCGGGTGTCCCTTGACACCTCTCAAGTTTTTATTTTATTTATATCGTTTTGTCCAGAGCCCTATAAATAGTTCGAACATAAGTATTAGAAAGTCAAGTCATTGACTTGCATAAGTACCTACTTCAAGATTATCCAATAATATCACATAAGAGCAGGTGTAATCAATTTGCTGTAATAAATTCACTCCAAGTAATATATTGAATAAATCATATTAATATTATAATAATTTGAAGCTTGCTACCGTTGAAAACATATTATCTTTATCTATATATATAAAAGGGAAAATCACTGACTCACTCACTCACTCACTCACTCACTCATCACGAAATCACAGAAACTACAAGTGCTAAGAGTCTCAAATTTGCATGGGAGTTCCTTTTATGACGTAGGTACTCACTAAGACGGGATTTTGCGAAATTCCACCCCTAAGGGGGCAAATGGGGGTGGAAGTTTGTATGAAAGTTTGATTTTTTTAAAGGTAGAAACTTGAAAATTAGAATTATATCTTCTTATCGTAAATAAATGATGACGTGTTTCAGGGATTTTCAATTTTCCTATTTTAAGGAGGGGAAAGGTTTGTAAAATGTTACCTACTTTACATTTTACAAAAGTCACGTAGGCTTGCGTAAGAAACAAAATAATAATAGTAAGTTTCATCTTATGCCAATTTCATACAATGCTTTATGTCAATTTCATACAATTAATCTTAATTAATTAATCTATCGATTGGCGATATCGCTAATAGAAAGCAGTCTTGTCTAAGGGGGCTGATATTAAAAGCATTTAAGACCCAAACGTCAAACAGTCAAACTGATTTCATTAATGCATTTAGCTGGAATTTTGCTAATTTGTTTAAGCACAATCCCATGCAAGCCGCCCCTAATCTTTTTTAAACAAAACATAAAGGATTTTGATCTTGTATGTATGCAACAAACCCTCTTTACTCAGTTTCTCAGTACCATGACAATAATAAAAATTAAAAAAAATATTTTTTGCATGAAAATTAAAGTTTTTTTACTTAAAGTTAGTAAGGGAGATTACCCTAATTTACTGAAAATTTAAAGAACTCCAAGATGTATCCATTATATGCTTCGTGCCCTAAATAATGATGTTCACTTTTTGAAAATTCCCCATACCCTGGTTAAATTACGGTAATTTTCCTAAACTCACAATTTTTTTCGTTCCTTTATTTTTCATTTTTATGGGTAAGATCCGGGGGGCCTGTAATCCCTCAGCGAGAATACAGGGATGTTCTTCACACATGATATTTATTGAATACTAACATTTAATTAAGCAAACTTTCGTTGCACGGCAAAATCGAACACAACACCTACCCGATGAGCCGCCGAAGTGCTCTCTTTTAAACTATTGTGCTATTTGATTTTTTATTATTTAAAGTGCATGGCCTGCAGCGGTATTCAAGGGATGCGAGTTCGAGTCTCGTCTCAGTTGCAATTTTTGAAGATGCATTTTTCCTTAAAAAAATATTTTGCTATTACCTGAAGGTCAATTCTTGTAATGTTAGCAAAATATAACCTTATATTGATTGAAATGAAATGATATTTTATTTTAACGATTTGCACGACTAATGTCAAAAAAGAAAAATGTCCAGGTGCTTATTAATACCCGACTATGGAATCACTAATATTGACATTTAATTTCGTGGTTTATAATAATAAATAAATTACAGATCTTAATAACTGTACAGTTGGCTGCATAATTGCGGCCCTCGGTAGAGTTAAAAAATTACTATTATTGGAATGTTTTAATTCTAATAATTTTTGTTCGATAATTTGATGAGTTAGAAGATTTTAAACTTCAACTAAAGCAGGTTCGGTTACTTTTGTAAAATGTTACCTACTTTCGGTTGCTGTAGTTAACATAGCTACTCAATAGATGGCGTTACTGATAACATTATAAATGTGAAAGTTTGTGTGTGTGTGTGTGTGTGTGTATGTTTGTTACTCCTTCACGCTAAAACTACTGGACCGATTGCGATGGAACTCGGTATGTAGATAGCTGAAGACCTGGATTAACCTGGGATCGGGACTTACGCGGGTGAAACCGCGGGGTGCAGCTAGTAATATCTATACTAATATTATAAAGCTGAAGAGTTTGTTTGTTTGTTTGTTTGTTTGAACGCGCTAATCTCAGGAACTACTGGTTCGAATTGAAAAAATATTTTTGTGTTAGATAGTCCATTTATCGAGGAAGGCTATAGGCTACTTTTTATCCCGATATTCCCACGGGATCGGGACTTCCGTGGGTAAAACCTCGAGGCGCAGCTAGTAAAATATTAAATAAAGTTATACTTAAATGAATTTAATTGAACGCAGTTAAAATGTACATCATTAAGCATTTCATATACAAATAACGAGGTCACCTTTTCGTCAGTACCTTTTTAATTAATTGTTAATTAATAAAAATATTCGAATATTTTATATGAAAATGTTTATTTTTATGTTTTTTTCGACACTTTACGAGTATCATTGTTCTTATTACTTTGAATTGGAAAAAATAACATACCTAACTGTAAGTGAACAATAATGAAAGATAATTAATTATTTATTGTTGTTCGTTAGTCTCTTGCCTTAATCGCGTTATGTAGGGTTTTAAACTGTAACCCTCTTATTCCAAAACGAGGTTTAAGGATAGTCCGAGATGTGGATTTAAACCTTAGATTTACTCGTGAACTATAGTCTAATCACTATCCCTATAGATTATAGTTCCCTATATAATCTATAGGGATAGTGTTTAGACTTTAATTCCCTATATAATCTCGGACTATCCTTAAACCTCGTTTTGGAATAAGGAGGTAGGTATTTAGACTTTTAAGACTTATGTCTACTGAGTTTTAGGTCAAAAACGAGATAGACCTAGTAAGAACTTACGTCATTATGGTTTCATTATGAGCTAGCAACAGACCACTAATATTTAATATACAAAATAAAATTACTTTAGATTCTGATTTTCTAAATCATAATTTTATTACTACTAATATATAATGAAGTTTTGTTTGATGTGTATGTTTGTCACTTTTTCACGCAAAAACTGCCGGGCCGGTTGCGATGAAACTCGGTATCTAAATAGCTGGAGACCTGGATTAACACAAAGGCTACTTCTTATCCCGATATTTCTACAGGATCGGGACTTAGGCGGATGAAACTGCGGGACGGAGCTAGTTAAAACATAATTTTAATTATAACATAATTTTATTTGAGATAACATTAACAACGTTAACATTTTATTACAGAAAATAACCATTTTATCCATTGCAGAGATGATAATACCTACAATCGAGCGAAAGATCTCGGTCGAACAATGACGTTAGATAGCTGGTAGGTCGAAAGCAATTAAAACTGTCTCAGAACTTCGCCTTAAAAGTATTTAAATGGACGGTGAAGGATGAAGAGGTTTTGATTTCTTTCAAATTTCTTTTAATATCGTTAGGGTTTAGTCGACATAGATTAGTAGGCATTAAACTTTATTTGGATAATTTTTAGGTTATAATTGTTATAATTTTTAAGACTCCACTGTCCGTCCGACTGGGGAGAGTTGCATAAGCAAGAGGACAGGAAAAGATATGTAGGGACTTAAGTGAATACGTTGGTGAAAGAGCCCAGTACAAGTAACTAACGTTTGTCACGAGATTCGGCCTTGAAGACCTAAGATGTCGGTAAGGCCATGGGAGGAAGGTGGAATTGTCCGTCCGTCTGTCTGTCTGTCTGTCTGTCTGTCTTTCAGGCTGTATATCATGAACTGATAGCAAGACCGTTGAAATTTTCACAGATGATGTATTTTTGTTGTCGCTACCTATAATATAAAAATGAATCGCTGAATGTGTTGCTGAGCGCAAATCTCGAGACGGCAGAACCTATTTCGCTAATTCTTTTTTAGAATATTCTTTAAAGTACGAGGATGGTTCTTACGGAGACAAAAAAAAATATTACCCGAAAATATCTAAAAACAACACTTTTCTGTACAAACGATTGGTAATAAGTCAATTTGAACTTGAATACCATAATACCACAAAGTTATTTTTTTATTGGAGAGGTGCTGGGAAAACAATTGAGTGACGTTGGTGTTGGTTGCCAAACTCCATCTAAACGGCTGAACCGATTTGTATGTAATGTTTTGTGTATATTCGTTATATTTTTTTTTATGGCAAAATAACATTTGCCGGGACAGCTAGTAACAACAATAAAAATAGAATATAATGGTACGGAACGGAACCCTTCGTCCTATTCACACTTGGCCAGTTTTTATAGGTACGTCTTTTGAAAAAATCACATTTTTTTGTCCTGTCACATCTAAGACGCAAAACGTGATCGCAGTGAATGGAATCCAGATGAAAATGTTCAAAGCACGTTGTTCTATGACTCCTTTTGAAGATTTTTTTATCAAATCATTTTTATTTGAAAATTAGAAACGATGAGACTTTTATCTAAAGAAAGAGACTAAGACATAGATAGGTAGCTACGAAATATCGCCTCACGATTCTTCCAAGACACAGTGTTATAGATAGAAAACTTTATTTGTACAACACAGTAACACAGAACACGATATACACAAAGCAAAGTAAAGTAATAGCTATAAAGTACAAGTTGCACAAATGGGTGGCATTATCGCTGAAAGCGATTTCTTCCAGGCAACCTATGGATGGAAAGGAACTGATTTAGCTTTCATGGTAAGTTGTGAGTTCATCCAAGCAGGATATTAAAGTAAATAAACTTATAATAGGTGAAAATATAGAGAATTTGAATAATTATAGTTATAAAATATTTAATTATACAATCCATAACAAATAATTATATACATGGAAACATACCAATAAGTACATACATCTTCTATAATATAAAAATGAATCGCAAAATGTGTTGGTAAGCGCATAACTCAACAACGCCTGGACCAATTTGGCCAATTCTTTTTTTGGTCTGTTTGTTATTATCAGGAGAAGGTTCTTATGAAATAAAAAAATAAGAAAGTTGCGCAGAAAATTATTACGCGGGTGAAACCGCGGGGCGTAGCTAGTACATAAATAATAATACTGAAAGACATACGGATATTAGACAGTACTGAGGTAGTTACCATAAAATAAATAAATAAATATTGCAGGACATTTTACACATCGCCATCTAGTCCCAAACTAAGTAACCAGACTAGTGTTATGGGTGCTAAACAACGGATATAAGTATTACTTTTACCATAGCTTTGAAAGTAGGGACATAGCAGATCGGATGGGTTGAGGCAGGGAATTTTAGAGTGAAAAGAGAAGGATTTGTTGTAGAAAGTGGAGTTGTGGGGAGGAGCTTTAAGGAGAAGGGATTCTGTTCCGAGTATTTATACCTTGTTTGGATACCGGAGCTCGACTAATATTAAGGCAAAAATATTACTACCTAGTCTAACTTTATTTTTAGTCTTTATTCTACAATCACTTGATGTTAAGTATTTATCTTAGACTAAGGTTCTGTAATAAACTATTTATTTATTCCTAAATTAAACTATTGGTAACGTACGAGGCGTACGAGGCAGTGTTAAAAAGTCGTATACTAACAATCTTAATCATAAAAGGCAAACTTTATCATTCTGAAAGTTAAGGGAGACGAACCGGTGACTTAGAAACGAGCACATTGGTACAACTAACGTTCAAAAGTCCACCGCCACCGTAACGTTTACAATCCTGTGCAGTACTATTTGAACATTATAACAACGAAACCTATGTATCGAACCTACGTCGGTTGGTGTAGCGAGTGGCAGCTTATACCACTCGACCAACTAAAGACATAGCTAATATTGAAAATAATAATTACACTGAGTTCTTTTAATTCAAGTATTTATGTTTGTGTGTAACGTCTATTAGAAGAAGGTCGTAAGTCCAATACTTGTTTATAGTATTATTATAGCAAACTGCTAGTGTACTTATGACGCATACTGTACAACAAACCCAAGTTTTTCAATAAGTGCTTCGAACAAGTCTCCATGTGAAACTCTCTACCTATACTTGGTAATTGTCGTGTAGTCACAAACATGACAAGTAGATATACCTACCTACATACCTATTTCAGTGTGTGTGTTTGTTTAGGAGGGTCGCCCGTATTGAGAACGGCCTTATTTTGTATTAACTCATAATGTGGAAGGATATTGCAAAAGAGATGTTTGTGTACTTAGTATTTTTCTGACGCGTAAAATATCGTGTTTGACTTGGAATTTAAAAGTTAGGTGTTATTTACAGAGTTTGTTGAAAAATCAATTAAAATTAACAGGTTTATCAAAAATAAGGTTATTTTTAAAGTATTAAACCCACACTTAGGGAAATTAAGTAATTAAAAATATTCTCAAAAAAACCCGGGTTCGGATAAAATTTTAAGCGGCATGCCAGGCAAGATATTTTTGAAATTGTTTCAAATTACTTTTGTTTATTTACCTCTATTTTCTAGCATTTTTTAAATTATAAAATTGTAATGAATGTCAGATAAAGGTATCTATGTAGATAAGCAAGATTCAATCCTGAACATCTGAACTGCGAAGATATTTTCACACAGTGGTATCTGTCCGCAAAGTAAGCAGAGTTAGTACTATGGCAACGGATAACGTTACCAGACAACGGATAGAATACTAAGATTATAATTTCAAACATTTGCGCCCACTCGGCGCGCGGCGTCCAATTCTAAAGCTCGTAATCGCCCACTGCGCCACAAAAGTCGTCGACGAACTATGTACATAGGGTATATAATTCACTAAATCTTTATTAACCTTAGCAACATAAAGTGCCTTTTCTGTCTGCCTTGTGCGAACTTCTGACGAACTTTCTTGAAGCTTTAGTCTTTGACTGTGAGTTGTGACATCTTCATTAAACAAACTTGTTAATAAAAACACATTAAAGTGGGTAGGTACGTAAACTTGGTGCGTCATATTTGTAAAGCGACTATTTTGATGTTGATCAAATAACATAAGTACTTATTTTTGAAAGCTTAGAAACTTTGAAGGCAATACATTTATGTTTAAAGTTAGCTTTGAAAAACAATGTATCGGGAAGCAGTAAAGTCGACAAACAATTAAAAAGCTTTTAGATATGAGCATTTTAGTTTGTTATTCTTTAGAATTATAACACTGTCAAAAATATTTAATCAATTTTGACCAAACTAGTGCCAAAAGTGATGTCGTAGCTAAAAATTGGACTTGGTAAATTTTGGTTACCAGACAGCTCAACACTATTAGGTTAATGTTACAAAGTAAACTCAAATTTTAATCAACAATAATTGATCTAAGTAACTTGACAAAAGTAACTTATGGTGATGTAGTATGTCTAAAAGTTAATTTGAAAGTCACGAAAAGTAAATTGTAAATGTAGTCACATAGACATAATAATAATAATGTTGCAGCATGATATTAGTTTAAAAATTAGTATGAGAAAGAGTATTAGTAAGTTTTAGTAAAAAAAAAATATAATTTCATGTAAAAATATTTTAATGGTATTTACAAGAGAAAAATTCAAAGAGAAGGCAAAACTTGAATTTGAAGTTGACGTAATTTTAAAACTTAATTTCAAAGTCGCGAAAAGTAAATTGAAAATGTAGTCATATAGACATAATAACAATTATCTTAACTTTGTCTCCGAGATTTATTTTAACTATGTAGTCCTTGCTCCCCGCCTACAACCCACAGCACAAGTATTTAGAGTAGGACAAAAAACATTTTCCTACTCTTTCCCTCATCGGTCTAGCTCGGATCACGCCATGTGTAGGTACCTCATTCTTGTCCGTGCTTGCGCCGACTGCACAAGTGTTCGAACGATATATCTTTCTACTTTTCTATACATATACCTACCTACTAGAATGCCGAAAAGGAAATATGAAGAAACTAAAGAAGAACGTTGGGCGAGAAAAATGAAGAAATATGAAGAGAAATTACTAGAAAAAAGACATCGTACTGAACGGCGGCGACGACGCCCGCGAATAATTTATTCAAGTGATGAGGAAGTGCCTGAACTTGATGTGCAACAAGAAGGTGATTGTTACATACGATCTTTACCCTATTTTTTTAAATCTCTCATTGAATTCTTTGAGAGATTAATTTCAAGTCCCATTGTATTCTTTGGGATTAATTTTTATCCCGTTGTATTCTTCGGGATTAATTTTTACAGTCGTTGCTAGTCAGCTCGACGAATACCTAAATTTAACCTACCCTCAAGTAATCAAAGGCAAATTTTATTTCAACTTCTTAATTATCTTCCAGAACATCTGGAATGTGACGACAATTCAATCGCCTCAGTGGCCCCACCGACCGCGCGACCGAGCGAAGTTCTAGAAACAGAAGTACGGATCGAGCCATCGCCGCCCACGCCTCCGCCGCCGCCCTCACCGCCGCTCGTCGAGGCTCCAGTTATCGAGGTGGTAGACGTCGATTCTAACCCATCGGACGAATACGACGTCACATTATTGCAATCACTCGGTGAGGCGGAGAGTGAGACCACCGAATTCGGTGGCAATATCCACTCAGAAATTGCGTCAAGATTACAAACGATACTCGTTTCTGGCCTCAAGAAAGAATGTCGGGATGGATTATTAAAGAAGTTCCTTATTCCTCAAAATTTAAAAAACCTTAAAGCTCCTATATTAAACCCAGAGATCGACGCTATTTTGGTTGAGACCTGCCGTCTGCGAGACAAGCGTCTCCTTACAAAACAAGACCAGCTCGGTAGGATACTGTCTGCCTTAACTATAAGCATGACAGATCTTCTAAAAAAGAATCCGAATATAACGGAGGTATTACGCACTCTGAACGATGCGGCAAAACTATTGGCCGAGTCACACTACGCCGAAACGGATACACGTAGGGCGGTTATTTTACCCCTGATTGACAAGTCATTGACGGATGCATTTAAAAAGAAGGAAAGGGACAGCCTTCTATTTGGTGAAAGTCTTAGTGAGTCTGTGAAGGTGTCTCAAAGCATTAAAAAGACGAGTCAGCTTATTCAAGCACCAAAAAACTACAAAGGCCCATCGGCCTCGAGTCGAGTTCGTCAGTCGACAGGCCAAACCTACCCGCAACCACGAGCCGGTGGGCAACGAGCAGCGACGGGCTACGGGAATCGGAGGCGCACGGGTCCACCACCTGCACTATCGCATCAACCCCCACACCCGCCGGCCGCGCCTCACCGACGGCCGCCGCCGCCGACGGCGCCGCCTGCGAGGCGCCAAAAGCAGCCGTCAACACAACGACCGCCTCTCGACCGTCATCGATAGACTCACGCACACAGGTACAAGTACATGCTGGCCGACTAAAATATTATCTAAATGAGTGGCATAATTTAACTAACGACAAATTTATTTTGAATACCGTATCTGGATACTCCATTCCCTTTCGTTCTATGCCAAATCAAACTCCTGATCAATATCCTAAAAGACATTTTTCTAAATCAGAATATATAGCTATGAATAAGGAAATTCAACACTTATTAGAAAAAGGAGCTATTACAGAATGTTTACCAGTTAGTGACCAATTTGTTTCCGATATTTTTCTTATTCCGAAAAAGGACGGTAGTATGCGTTTTATTTTAAATCTTAAAAAATTAAATAAGTATGTTCGCGCGGATCATTTTAAAATGGAGGACGTCAGGACCGCTACTAAGCTCATGACGAAAGACTGTTTTATGGCCACCATAGACCTTCAAGAGGCTTATTTTTTAGTTCCTATATCTATTAATCATAGAAAGTTTTTACGATTTCATTTTGAAAAACTTTATGAATTTACGGCTCTTCCTTTCGGGTTGTGTTCCGCCCTTACATTTTTACGAAAATTTTACAACCAGTTATGGGTCACTTAAGGTCACGGGGTTTCCTATCTGTACGGTATCTAGACGATCTTTGTCTAGTTGGAGATTCCGCAAAAGCTTGCTCAAATAACATTAACAACACAATAGAGTGTCTTACAAGATTAGGCTTTATTATTAACTACAAAAAGAGTAATTTGCTACCTCAAAAATCATGCCAGTTCCTAGGTTTTCTACTAGATTCAAATTCAATGACATTACAGCTTCCGGAAAAGAAGCGAAATAGTATTTTACTAAATGTTAAAAGTATGTTAAAAGTATGTTAAATAGTAAATCTATTCGCATACGCGACTTTGCCCGCATACTCGGCTGTATTACAGCGGCATGTCCCGCTGTTGCTTATGGGTGGTTGTATACGAAGTCTTTAGAACGAGCTAAATACCTATCTCTTCAACACTGTAACGACGATTATGATGCATTTACGTGTATTCCAAATAATTTATGTGATGATTTACAATGGTGGAAAAATAATATACCGGTGGCAGTAAACCCTATCAGACAATATAGATACTTATTAGAAATTTTCTCTGACGCTTCCACCACAGGCTGGGGCTCCGCCTGTGATGGTGAAAGAACTGGTGGTTTTTGGACTGATTCTGAAAGAAACAATCACATAAATTATTTGGAATTGCTGGCAGCTTATTTTGGACTTAAATCTTTTGAAAATTACAATAATTGTGAAATCCTGTTACGGATAGACAACACGACTGCTATCTCGTACATCAATAGAATGGGCGGAATTCAATACCCCCATTTAAATGATATTGCTAATAAAATTTGGAAATGGTGTGAAAATAGACAAATTTTCATTTTTGCTTCTTATATTAAGTCATCTGATAACTTTGAAGCCGATAGTGAATCTAGAAATAAAAACATAGATACAGAATGGGAGTTAGCTAATTATGCCTTTTCCAGTATCGTCACTTCCTTCGGTGAACCAAACATAGATCTTTTTGCTTCTAGAATCAACGCTAAGTGTCATAAATATGTATCGTGGAGAAAAGATCCATTCGCACACAATATTGACGCTTTTACTATTAACTGGTCTTCCTTTTTCTTTTACGCCTTTCCACCATTTTCATTGATTTTAAAAGTTTTAAACAAAATTATCAGCGATAAAGCTACTGGGATTTTAGTGGTTCCATACTGGCCGTCGCAGCCGTGGTACCCACTATTTGTGGCATTAGCGACAAACGAAGTTTTGATATTTTCTCCCAATAAAAAATTACTTTCTTCTTCTTTTAGTTCATTCCATCCGCTGCACGATCAACTTTCCCTGGCAGCGACTACATTATCCGGCAAGGTTTTATCAAACAAGGAATACCAGAGACAGCTGTCAATATTGTGATTTCTTCCTTGTCAAAAAATACTATTTTACAATATACTTCTAGCCTGAAGTTATGGTGGTCATATTGCACCGATAATAACAGTTGTCCTTATAATGTTAGTATAAGTTTACTTTTAGATTTTCTAACTAAATCTTTTGAATCCGGGTGTTCTTACGGAACTTTAAATAATCATAGATCGGCAATTTCTTTAATATCTTGTAATGATATCGGAAATGATGTGAGGATAAAAAGATTTTTTAAAGGAATATTTAAATTAAAGCCTTCATTTCCTCGCTACAGTGTAACTTGGGACCCTATGGTCGTATTAAATTATTTAGGTAATATACCAGATGATTCTAGTTTAGAAGTTTTGTCACGAAAGTTAGTTATGTTACTTGCACTGTCCACTGGACAAAGAACTCAAACCTTATCGGTAATTAAACTTTTTAATATTCAGTTATTTAATGATAGAATTGTTATTCTTATATCAGATTTGATCAAAACTTCCGGTGTTGGCCGGGCTCAACCGGTGCTTAATTTACCATTCTTTAATCAGAGGCCTAGTATTTGTCCAGCGACAATGCTACAAATATATTTAAGAAAAACTTCTTCATTGAGACCTGAAAAGGAGGATCGTCTTATTTTAACTTGTAAGAGGCCATACCGAGCTGTAACATCTCAGACGATAGGACGATGGATTAAGAAAACCCTTCAGGAGAGTGGTATCGATACCTCAATATTTAGTGCCCACAGTACCAGGCACGCTTCTACCTCCGCGGCTGCTCGCGCAGGTATTAGTATCGATATCATTCGAAAGTCTGCGGGTTGGTCTCAACAATCAGCTGTTTTCGCTAATTTTTACAATAGGCCTGTTATTGATCAATCATCAAACTTATTCATTTCCTCATAATTTAATTATCTGTATACTTATTTTAAGACTGATTAGTGGTTAATATATATAATTATTTATAAGAGAAGTGCTTATCTACTATGTTTTAGTTACATATTTTAGTAATAAAGTGTTATTTACTTTTTACTATCTTGTTTACTTTTCTTCAAAGCAACATTGATGATATCTCTGAACATCTACATAGTTAAAATAAATCTCGGAGACAAAGTTAAGATAATTAAAAAATCAAACGAACTTCTTGAAGTGAAGTTCGATTATAATTATCTTAACTTTGATGAAGAGATTTAAGGTCCCTCCCGACCCTTATTGCGATTACTTATATCGCTCATCCCTAATAAATATCAATGTTACTTTTTTACTACTCTCTGAAATAAATGAGGTACCTACACATGGCGTGATCCGAGCTAGACCGATGAGGGAAAGAGTAGGAAAATGTTTTTTGTCCTACTCTAAATACTTGTGCTGTGGGTTGTAGGCGGGGAGCAAGGACTACATAGTTAAAATAAATCTCTTCATCAAAGTTAAGATAATTATAATCGAACTTCACTTCAAGAAGTTCGTTTGATTTTTTAATAATGTTGCAGCATGAAATTAATTTTAAGGAGTAAGAGAAAGAGTTAATACTCTTTCTCATACTTACTTATGTAAGTTTAAGTAAAATTTCTTATAATTTCATGTAAAAGTATTATAATGGTACTTACAAGAGAAAAATTTGAAAGAGAAGGCAAAACTTGATAATTTGAACGATAAGACCAACATTGTAGTCAAACGTTGGACAACATCTGTATAAAGTAAAGACAGAATGAGTGAACTTGTAGGAACTAATTGGCATGGAATGCAAATAGGGTCTCTTGGGGCGTCGGTCTACTGTTCAAAACCATAAACTGCTCTCAATGTAAATGAGGACGTCGGCTGTTGTAAATTTATCTCTTTCGTTGTTAAAACTACTACTTTTTGTCTTCGGCTTAAATTATACGGAAACTAATAAATTTATAAATATTAAATTCAAAGCCCAATAGAGAGAGGAGAGGAGAGACGGACGTAGAAAGGTCTTTGCCCTGTAGTGCCCTCATTACATTATAGCCCATAATAATATATAGGTTTACATATATTTATTCTCATAAGACAATAGTCTTTTAAAATGAAACAAACATAAAAGTAGGAAGGAAGTTAAGTATTCACCTCTGACGTGTGTTAACACGAACTGAACAAAAGTTAATTGAGAAAAAAGAAAAAAGTTATTATTATAGGATGGCAATATGCAATTTAAGTTTTGTTTTAAAAATATTTACACTATTCGATTTTTTTATATCATCAGGCAGATCGTTGTATAGCCTCACTCCTTCCCATTTGTAGTTCTATGAGGTCTTTCTACAAGTTTATTTTTGTTTCTTAATTGTTGTGTTTTTAGGTTAGGTATATATCAACGTACAACTCAAACTTATAGATGTATTCGGCTGAAATTATAACGTAAGCATACGCTAAGAAATGTTATTGGAAAATTTAGACCCTTCACAAACAAAGTCGCAGGCAAAAGCTAGTATTGTTTATAACATCGACTTCACCGTGTCGCTTTCCTTCAAGCCAAAACTGAGCGCACGATTACAAAAGACGGGTATTAAGTCTTCTGTGTATGTCTGTCTGTTACATGGCGTCCTAGCTCTAGCTTATGTAGCTTACGGATCCCTATTTGAATGCAGAATGCTGAATGAACTGTTTTATGGAAATTGGTTCAGCTGTTTAAAAGTTAAAACCATTTTTCATTGTCAATTGGAGTTTTTTTGGGCCGAGCAAAGCGCCTCTGCTTCAAGTCTGATAAAATTTGTTTTTTTCTGTCAGTATATATGTATGTTGATTCTACAGGTCGTTTTTCAGATTGTTGTTGTCGTCGGGGATTTGTTACTTTCCTTAAAAAGGGGCAAAAAGGAGACTACGGAATATCTCCGCCTTATACATTCGATTTCAGTAATTCTTTTTTTATTTAAAGGTACCGACTTTAACAGAATCTTAAAATGCTGAGTAAATACTCTATTCGATCATAAATTTTTTTTTGACGGCTGTACTGTCTGTCTACTTTTAGAGAACGAGTTGCCAAGATTGTGGACGGTTTGTAAATCTATAATATAAAAATGAATCGCAAAATGTGTTGGTAAGCGCATAACTCAACAACGCCTGGACCAATTTGGCCAATTCTTTTTTTGGTCTGTTTGTTATTATCAGGAGAACGTTCTTATGAAATAAAAAAATAAGAAAGTTGCGCAGAAAATTATTACGCGGGTGAAACCGCGGGGCGTAGCTAGTTGAATATATTATTATTTTGTGTATAATCGGCTAGTAATTGATGTATTGGAATAATATCTGTTCGTAATATCATATTTTTTGTTTAATTTGATGAGTTCTGAGAGGTTCCCCTACATCTCTCTCAGAATTCATCAATACAAACCTTCCACAATCTTGGCAACTCGTTCTCTAAAAGTAGACCGATGGTACAGCCGTCAAATAAAAATACATAATCGAATAGAGAATTTACTCAGCATTTTAAGGTTCTGTTACAGTACTTCTAGTTGGTCTCTTGCAAATTTGGTTAAGATCTTATATCCATCATCGGAGTTATGAGTAAGAATAACTCTTCTGAATGCTGTAAATAGGTATTAATAATTATGCAAAAAAGTTTGTATGAAAGGTTTATTATATTAGAAGCACGGCTAGTTTTAATTCAGCTGACAAATAATAATATTTAATTTCACGCACACTCTGTTATTAAACTACTAGCTTTTGCCCACGACTTCGTCCGCGTAGAAGTCCAAAATAGTACTTGGTCTATTTTGGACTTCTACGCTGACGGCAAGAATGTTTATTTATTTATGCCAAATTTGAAATACCTAGATTAGACCAAGTAATCACGTTGTCCCATACAAACTTTTCCCCCCTTTTTCGCCCTCTAAGGGGTAGAATTTTGGAAATCAATTCTTATCAGATGTCTACGTCATACAAAGAACATACCCTCCAAGTTGCAGGTTTCTACGATCAGCGGTTTAGGCTGTGCGTTGATTCGTCAGTCAGTCATTCAGGACAAAGAATTTTATATGGATAGAAGATAAAGCACTTTATTACTCTTTCTTATTTGACGTGTTATTGTGAAACCTGATTTACTCTTGCTAGGTAGTGAGGTATATAATCGGAATGTTTCTATAGTGTACATACACCCTAAAAACTGAGTGAAAAGTTACATAATTCTAGCTGTTTTCAATGAGTATTTTGGCAATTTATTTTTCTGACGCAAAACTTCGGTTGAACTCGTAAGCAGAGATCAACCGAAGTTTATCAACAAAGTTTCTCGTATCCTGTTTAAAATTGGAATACTATTATTTATATTTATTCTATTTTCCCGACCATATTTTCCGATCAATACTCGACGTAAGAACTGCGTAATGATCTCACTTTTCAAGAAATCGTGAACCGAATAAAATTCAACTGAATTCATTTTTTCTTCTGAATAGCAATGAAAGAATTTTATATGGAATTTTCTACAATTTTACGCTAAGTCCTTATTGAGGGTTTCATACAACTTTACGAGTTACAAAACATGGTTTGCTGTGCTATGCTTTTGAGGATATTCTAAAAAGTATGCCACTTTAAGTTTTTTACCTAGCGACCTCATTTTCAAAATCTTCTTGAACACAAAGCAAAGTCGCTAATTTATTTAATTATCTATATACCTACTACTTGTACTTTTACTTTGACCGGGCTGTTACCGCAATTAGACCTTTTTAATTGGGTCCTTTATGCGTGAGGATGGAGTAGGCTTGCCCAGCACCTACTACCCTCTCAGCTTAGTCGACCATTTCCAAAGGAGAGAACTTGTCAATTCTTCTGGAGCCTACTGAACCGCGGGTTTCATCACGATATTTTCCTTCACCGTAAGAGCAATGTCAAAAAAAACATTGGTGCACGGCCGGCCGGGATACGAACCCACGACCTTCAGCATGAAAGTCGAGGTATCTACTATTAACAATGCGGAGCTTACATTACTATTATTTAAATTAAAGTGATTGACTGATGTATCAAGGCACAGGCCAAGCCCTTAGGGCTAGAAACTTAAAACTTCGCACACGTATGCCTCGTATGACGTAGGCATCTACTAAGGAAGGATTTTTACCTTAAAGAAATCTAAAATGTGCGCGAGTGAAGCCGCAGTTTTGAACTAGTTTATGATAATTATTTCATACTAACATAAGTAATAAAATGTATCCAATTAAATCAATCAATTAAAAACATAGACAATAATTATTAACTAAAAGTACTACATAATCATCAACAAAGAATAAATAAAAAATATGACAAAATAAATAATTAACAAATAAACCGCCCTGCGACACTCCTGGCACAAAAGATCCCCGGCATTCCCCCGCTGGATGACGATGACCAATCTTTGAGCCTGGAATGCCCCGGAGCGATGATCCAGCCCCCGCGCTCTAAGCCGACGCACTTACATAATCTATCCAATTCAGGTATATCAGATTCATTGACGACCCAGTTGGCACAATGTTCACCATGCCGGACTGCCAAACACAGGGTTGCGGGTTCGATTCCCGTCTCAGGCAAGTATTTATGCTTAGATATTTGTCTGGGGTCTGGTTGTTTTTATGTATTATAAGTATATATTTACAAAAGAAAAGTATATAGCACCCATAACACAAGTCTAGTTACTTAGCTTGGGGCTAGATGGCGATGTGTGGAATGTCCTGCAATATTTATTATTTATTTATTTATTTTTATTTCTAGAGACGTTAGCAACTTGTTTGAATCCAATTCGGTATCTCAGATGTGGTATTAATGTTCACCTATTCGTTTTTACGACATTTTATTAGTACCGTTATTTTTTTTTTTTTTTTTTTTTTTTTTAATATTTGGTAAAGTGTCGACAACCACGGAACCGTCCGGCATCAAATCGCTGACCAGCTTGTACATAAACATAGTTGGTATGAAAACGTAACAGACTGAACCTCAAAGGAAAATTGACAGTGGGAAATTACACCAGTAAGTTCTTTAAATTCTTGATCATCTATCTAAGTAAAGACCTGAAACTTGGAGGATGTGTTCTATGTATAACGTAGGCATCCGACAAGAAAGGAATTTCTGAAATTCTACCCCTAAGGGGGTAAAAAAGGTTTTATGGGACAACGTGATTCCTTAGTCCAATCTAGGTACTTCAGATTTGGCATAAATAAATAAATAAACATTCTTTCGACTACTACGCGGACGAAGTCGCGGGCAAAAGCTAGTTCGATACATTTTCTTTAAAATCTTTGAAGTATTATTGAACACTATTCAATACTATATTTTGCTCGCGACTTCATCCGCATAATAGTTTAGTTTTTAATATCATATTTTAGCGAATGTCTATACGTCATAGTAGTCATATTCCCAACTAGCAGCGCTCCGCGGTTTCACCCCCGTAACTCCTGATCCCGTGGGAATTTCGGGATAAAAAGTAGCCTATAGCCTTCCTCGATAAATGGACTACCCAACACATGGTGGACTTTTGGACTTTTTTTTTCAAAATAAGGGATACGTAATAAAATTGCTATTTTGTAACACAAGGTGTAAAATCGAAAACTTATTTTTGCGTGCGCTGCAAAAACTATTGACAATAGAACAAAATGATGTACTACGGGTTTGTAGATCCCATTAAGACCTACAAAAAAGTCTGCTAGAACATATATCTAGCTATCATGGTTTAATCACAATAACCGATTTTGTGTTCAAAATAATGATTAAATCGTCTGAAGAAAAAAACTACGTTAAATATGTATCGTAATATTAAATCTTTATCAAAATTAAGCATTATTTTATCAAGAGTATTTATGTAGAAGTAAAGTACTTTTTGTTTCATCTCAATCGGATATATCGTTTAAAAGTTATCACGTGTGTAAGATGTTAAGAGTTGGTACCTATTAATGAGTTATGGGCCATAGAGTTTTTTATCAACATAAAATCCTGTAATAATCTTTTTCGAAATATATTTGTTGATGATTGTAAGTATAAGATCTTTGAAGAGTATCCTATCCTACTAATATTATAAATGTGAAAGTTTGTGTGTGTGTGTGTGTGTGTGTGTGTTTGTTACTCCTTCACGCTAAAACTACTGAACCAATTGCAATGAAATTCGGTATGTAGATAGCTAGAGGCCTGGCTTAACATATAGGCTACTTTTTATCCCGATATTCCCACGGGATCGGGATTTACGCGGGTGAAACCGCGGGGCGCAGCTAGTAAATAAATATTGCAGGACATTCCAAACATCGCCATCTAGCCCCAAGCTAAGTAACTAGACTTGTGTTATGGGTGGTAGACAACGGATATACTACTTATAAACTTTTTGTTTGTAAATATATACTTATAATACATTAAAACAACCAGACCACAGACAAATTTCTAAACATAAATACTTGTCTGAGGCGGAAAACGAACCCGCAACCCTGTGTTTAGCAGTCCGGCATGGTGACCATTGGGCCAATGGGGTCGTCAATTATTGATAAGTATGCTAATTGTGTATCTGTATTTTGATTTGTGTTCTGTTGTTGTCTTATAATAAACTAGCAGCGCTCCGCGGTTTCACCCGCGTAACTCCCAAACCCGTTGGAATATCGGGATAAAAAGTAGCCTATAGCCTTCCTCGATAAATGGTCTATCCAACACAAAACGAATTTTTCAATTCGAACCAGTAGTTCCTGAGATTAGCGCGTTCAAACAAACAAACAAACAAAATCTTCAGCTTATCATAATAGTATAGATAAATACATTTTATCCATATAGCATTTGGAGGATAGAGGGAAATACCCCATTCGTTTAAACTGTGCGTTGATTTATTCAGTCAATAAGGGCTTAGAATTTTATATTTATAGCTTATTCCTAGAGTGTTATAGTTTATGCTTGACCTAACTGAGGTGTAGTAGGGGCCTATACAGTTTATTTAACACTGTTCCAGTATTTGTGTACGTGCCACTGAGCTTTGAAGTCAATTGATCGACTCAACGGGAGCGACCCGCACCATCGCGCAAAACAAAACCTCGTGTTGTGTTAAATTTATTAACAAAGTTAGAAAAAAATAAAGTTAAACGTTAAAAAAGTGTCCTACAATTGTTTTAAAATATCACACTGCCTTTTGTTTTCGCCGTTATGAGGTAAAAACTAAATTATCCTACTAATATTATAAATGTGAAAGTTTGTGTGTGCATGTGTGTGTATGTGTGTGTGTGTATGTTTGTTACTCCTTCACGCTAAAACCACTTAACCGATTGCAATGAAATTCGGTATATAGATAGCTGGAGGCCTGGATTAACATATACTTCTTATCCCAATATTCCCACGGGATCGGAACTTACGCGGGTGAAACCGCGTACTACATAATGTGTGGCACTCGGGGACTGCCGCGGTAAAGCTATTGCATCGTGCGAGCTTTGTACAGTCATACCATATACATACACGTTAATCGAACTCTCGGCCGAGCTACATGTTAGGCGGAGTGGGGGGTGTTAGGTTTTATTTTCTTTACGGAATTTCTTGATTCGGTCGCCGCGCTCTAAGCCCGCGATAAAAGCTATGTTATTACATATTCGTAATCATTTTAAGCTTTTGCTTAAAATTATTACCTACCTATCGTATGTCAAATACTAATCTATAAATGTCAATAGACGATACAGAAAAGGGATATTATGGGAAATAAATATTTCGGGAATGGGGCATTTTGAGAAAAAGACATTTGGGACCGTTACATTTCGTAAACTGATTTTAATATCTACCTATTCTTTAGCAAAATATGGAAAATACTTTTACCTTAGCTCTAAAGCTTTTGTTGAATATTTTTCTTCTAACTAGTTTAGATTTCAACTCATCACCCAACTTCAGAGAAATATCCACATGATTAAGCAAGAACCAATCAAGTGTAGGTGATAAGTATGCCAACATGAGAACACTATTAAAACTACATTATTTCTTAGGGTGAAAGGGTACCGGCGCTCTCACCATACAAACGTTGTCGACTGTTTCCTCCCTGGATAATGACACTAGCACAAATATTTTTGGGCCATAAAACCTATAACTGCCATGCCTATGCCCTATATAACAAAACATAGGGGCATGGTCATGGCAGTTATAAGTTTATTGCAACAAAAATATTCGCTCTAGTGTCATTATCCAGGGAGAAAACAGTCGACTACGTTTGTATAGCGAGAGAGTGTCGGTACCCTTTCCTCTTATCATCTTATTTATTTAAATACAGTAAAGATATTTTCTCAAACGTGTCACAAAGTCGCAAGGAGCTTACAATTAAATAACAAAATAACTACATAAAGCTGAAGTATAAACGGCTTTCCGGTTCACGTTTCACTTTCCGGGAAGAAATAATGCAGTCACATTTAACATTATTTAATTTGACTTATGTCGGAGCAAAATAATGTTGACTGTTTAGGCAAATACAACAGTAGAGTTTAAGGCAGATAACGTTGAACCATGTGTCCTTACAACTCGAGGAAGAAGGAAGGCAGTAACAGTAATTGAGATTGCTCTTATGGTGAAGGAAAACATCATTATCATCATTATGGCGTATAGCATTCATCCTGCGTGGATCAAACCTCTATATCCAAGTTTTTCAGCCTCTATATCCAATTTATGGACTTCGACATTCTACCGGGAAAACGGCGAAGTGGGCATTCATGGGAAAGGATTGGGGGTGGGAATTGGTCCAAAACTACCTTCTGGTGGGCCACCCTGGGCAACGGCATATGTCGGCTAAACGTTTTTGCCTAAAATTGGCGCACCGAATTGTTCCTAGCGAATCTCCCGGTGCTTTCCTTGCGATACTATCATCATGGATCGTAATAAAACCCGCAGTTTAATTAGCTCCAGAACTATAAACCA
This sequence comes from Idaea straminata, assembly GCA_951213275.1. Taxonomy (NCBI): domain Eukaryota; kingdom Metazoa; phylum Arthropoda; class Insecta; order Lepidoptera; family Geometridae; genus Idaea; species Idaea straminata. The sequence goes on from OX577856.1 coordinate 9,441,322, forward strand.
TTTAAACTATTTATTTTCCATAGTACAACACATATATAAATAGATTATAATACATAAGTCATTAAACTTAAATAACAAGATATGTGCGTGCCATGGAGAGTGCAGTCTCAGCAATATGCTGTGAGCTGTGTGACCATCTCACCGCTACTGATTTTCAGCCTGCCTCTTACAAGAGCCACTACTACTGATAAATTTTATGGTCATGACACGGTCTACTAAGCTCAGAGGGCAGTGCTGGACAAGCCTACTCCATCGTCACGCAAAAAAGACCTTAATAAAGAGGTCTATTGTAGAAAAAACAGCCCGTATATATACAAGTACAAGAACAAGACAACACTGGTACCTATTCCGAATTAGTAAAAATTCCATCACCCATATCATTGAACTATGGAGGTAAAGTATGATGTGTAAGAAAAACTGTAAATAAAGCTAGAAACAGATATTCTTCACGATACAAACTTCACAATCTCATTTCTCTCGTACAACATAACATTACCGGCTTATTTATGTAAAAAACTAACATAAGTTTAAGCAGTAACAACACCAATACTCCAAGACAATGTACGTAGAACGAAATACGGGAGACAATTTACATACAAACTGGAGTCCATGACGTAAGGAACTCGAACCTTTTAGTCAGATTACAGTTGCTTGTGAGAATTGCTGGGGTGGTGTGAAGTGTTTGTGTCAAACTAAAGATACCTAAACATTATCAAAATTGAACGAGAGATTAATAATATAATAATTAGAAAGCTTGTATTTTCGTTTTTTAAATCATTTAAAAATAATAAATCAATAAAATAAAAATAAAATAACTAATAAAATAAACCGCCCCGCGACTTTTCCGGCACAAAAGTTGCAAGAATGCAAGCGGCATTCCCCCACTGGATGGCGATGGAAAGCCCCGGAGCGATGATCCAGCCCCACCCATTTTGATTAGAAAATGTAACTTTACCTATAAATAGAGGACGGGTCGGAAAAGCTTTTGTTCCACTACCATAACTATCTACCTTCACTTGCGTCCCTCGAAGGCTTCCCTTTATTTAGGGGTATTTGCGTCTTGCCAGTATCTTCTAGAAAAGCGTGCTACGTCTTAGACCTCATCGTCACTTATCATCGTATGAGATAGTGGTCTAAAGCTATTTATTATAAAGAAAAAGTAAATCAATCGATTCATAATTGGCTGAATGATCGCGTAACATACACACAAAAAAACATACATACGAATTGAGAAACTCCTCCTTTTGAAATCGGTTAAAAATGAATAAAAGTGGAGTGAAAAAGAGAAAGAGAGGTCCCGCAGAAGACATACGTTCCATTGTTGGAAAAACAGACGGACAAAAGAGTAATCTTATTAGGGTTCCTTTTTTTACCTTTTGAGTTACTGAACCTAAAAACATCATGAAAAATAGCTTCTAATGTGATCTGTTGGTGAGCTGTCAGAAAATACACAGTGTAGGGTTAGACATAGGTATTGGTAAAGTATGTAAAGAATCTAGTAAATAGTTCGAGTGGGTAAATACAGGTAGGTAGGTAGGTAAGGGGAAAATGGCACATCACAAAACGGAGCTCAATAATACAGTTCGTATATCGAATGCGATAACAGCGTTCAGTACAATAGGCGGTGAAAAATCTAACCGAAGCCAGCTCACGCTCTTTTCTTAAAGAAATTTGATGTCCGGTCTTTCTCCGGAATACAAAGTAGCTTTCCCGCCCTTCAGTGAAACTTCGACTTAACTTTTAAATCTTAACACAAAGTACTATTGACATAGCCACTTTTCTGTAAGATACGGATTACATTTTGAAAAATTTGCCTTGTTTCAGTAACTTAGCAATTATGAAACTACGCCCAGGCAGGCCTCTCATTCCCACTGGGCACGATGGGCACATGCCCAGGGCCCCGTAACACATAGAAATTTGATAGTTTCTGACAGATCACTTTTTTGAAGAAGTTATTAATGATTTTGCCCATCTCAAATGTAATAATAAGTGCCTACTAATAAATTACAACTCCAATTAAGTGCGAACATGACTTTTCCAAGGAATCCAATATTGCTAACGATATTGCGTGTCGTTGCATGTTATGAATAGATTAATTTTATTTCAACAGCTTTAAAATTTGTGCTGAAATTGATAATAATGAAATCTTTCCTTTTTTATATAATATAATAGCTGTACCCTGCCACGCTTCGCTGTGGCACATTGTGATTGAATGGTTGCGAAAAAAAAACTGTTTTTCGCGGTCGCGGATATGTGACTGATGCAAAAATTAGATAAAAACAATCCTTGATGCGGATTATACATATCATTCTAAAATTTCAGCTCAATCGGTGCAGAACTTTTTATGTTTTTGAAGCGTACACAAACCAACATAACATTTTTATATATATAGATTTTACGTCTTTTTAGTTTTTTTTGCTGCACAAAATAATCTTATTTCTTAAGAAATTTTAAAAATATTTTTTTATCATAACGAAATAGATTTTTGTTATGCAAAATTATAACATTCGATTCAAAGAAATATTTATTTTACTTTTTTTATGTATCTTCTTTTCAGTAAACACGTTAGAATATCCATCTCCTAAGTTATACTTTTCATAGATAGTTTAGCAGTCTTGAAGTTACAAAAATTCTGCATTTTAAAGTTACCGGCGAAGAATGTTCACTTTAAAGTTTGATTGTCTATTATAAAAACCTTGGAGTCATTCACGAAGAGAGTTCAAACTATATAGTTTATGTTACAGTATTCTTTAACCTTCTTTTCCTAAAATAATTTAGGGAAAAAATGCAACAAAACTTCAATGTCTATGGCATCGAAAAAAATACATAATACATTTAGGGAAATTGACCTATACTTTGATTTTAATTTGATTAAGTTTTTAATTTGATTTTTTTAAATTTGACCTATACCTACCTACCACAGAATAACGTAGTATTCTTTACTTAACTGACATTGATATCTATGAAGTAAAAAAAGTGAAATTAATTGCTTCTTCAAATTCAAACAGTGCTCTTGAATTTGAGCTGTGATAAATAACGAAAACTTTAACTAGTTAATTCCAATTTAAATTCAAGTAATATTACTAAACTTTTATAGTTTTTAAAATGCCTGTCGCCGATAGCTAAAATTTAATTATTTCATGGAAATTGTTATTAATAATCGGTGAACATACGGTCGGCTGCATAATTGCAGACCCACCGTAGAGCTCCAAAACGGCTGTTATAAGAATGTTTTCTAGGCACCTGCTTTAGTTGAAGTTTAACATAAATCACCATTATATCAAACAAAAATTATTAGAATGAAAACATGCCAATAATAGTAATTTTAGAACTCTCCCGGGTGCTGTAATTATGCAGTCGACTGTACATAAAAAATATATACGCAACGAATTGAGAACCTCCTTCTTTTTGTAGTCGGTTAAAAAGTATTGTTTAGGCAACACGGGTTTTGGGAACTTTGTTTAATTTTTAAGTTTTAAGTACATTGTGTACATATAGCTAATGTTTAAGTTAGAAGATGGTTAATTATGATTGAATGTTTCTATGACGAATGGAGCGAAAAATTATTATTGTTATGTGTAGCGTTTGAAGGCGATTATTTTTTGAAAATTATCAGGCTCGATTCTTGGATTTGCTACCTGTTAACTCTCCAACGCACTGAATTTCATAACTATGTTAGAGGCATTTGCTAAGTATTTCTCAGGTTTTATAAAATAACGAAGGTCTGGCGTTCAAGGGATTTTAGTCTATATATGTTTTGGTATAATTTTAAGACAAATCTATGTCAGAAAATATCTATGCCATCTTTTTACGACTATTTATATCAGCTAAAAACGACAAGGAATTTTATTATTTTAAAATTGTACACTCAAATAATAAAATAAATAACACCACATTCCACAAATCGCCATCTAGCCCCAAGGTAAGTTACTAGACTTGTGTTATGGGTGCTAGACAACGGTATATCCGTTGTCTAGCACTTATATACTTTTCTTTTGTAAATATATACCTACTTATAAACATAGAAACAACCAGACCACAGACAAATATCTAAGTATAAATACTTGTCTGACTCAATAATATTTAACATCAATTTTGCATACAATATTTAACAATTTTTATAATAGGCAAGACTCATTTTGATTTTGGCTCCTATTTAATACAAAACAATCCTATTCAGACACCCTGCAGCTAAACGTTATTAAAATTCTTATTTGATGCGGAGTAAATGAGAAATATACTAAAGAAATTCCTGTACTGGCAAGAGTTTTTTTAGATAGATCGATAAACACTATGATACTTACATAAAAAATAAATAAAATAAAATAAATTCTAATTTAAGTAACTATCTGCTAAAAGAAAATTAATATTCAATACATAACAATATGGCACAATGGGCGACCTTATCACTAAAAGCGATCTCTTTCGAAAACCAAAGGTATATTTCTCGTTCACCTACAAACATACCTATAATAATATTCTTACTATATATTACTGATATCCACATACTTCTATGTATTTTACCACAGGAAGGGTATCTTGGTATTAGGATCCAACCTTTTTATGACAAGGGCATTGCCAAATGACACTTTCAGCTTTTTATTATTATAGTTTTCCATCTACAGATATAGTTACTATAAAATATCATATAAATTACACTGTCACCAAAAACTTAAATGAATCTAGAGGTTAAACTCCAGAATAAAGGTTATTCTGCAATTTATATATATTGTTACGTGACTAAAATTTGTGTGCAAACTAATTTATACCCACGCCCCAAAGTAGAGAATATCAAATAATAGCTTGATTTAGGTTGAGATGATAAATTTTGCAAAATATTATAGAAGTTACGTAATAAAGGTTTGTTGACCTCTGTGGAGCAGCGGGCGAACACTCGCCTTCAAAACAAAACTGTGGGTTCGATCCCGCCTCCAAACAAATAATTATGTAGAGAGATGTTTGTTTCTAGTCTGGGTGTGTATAACATGTATAATGAAATAGTACATTTTTACCCTAGGTATGAAAGTCACTCATTGAGTCCCGAGACGGATTTTTTTACAAAATCTGTAATTTAAATCCACGGACTTCGTGTCATTTCCCAGTGTTGGATTAACTCATTAATAAAAATCTCTTCGGTAAGTTCCGACGTATTTGAGTATTTAATACAAATAGCAAAACCTAAAAAAAAACATTACATAGTGTATAACCTCTTTGGTCTCAATCTTGTAAGGATCAGGTAGTATGGAGTCTCTCATTTACTCTCGTTATTAGGAAGAATTTGATATATTATTCGTAATGAAAAGCACAGCAAAGCACACCTCGGGTAAAATACTCATTTAGTCTCGGGACTAAATGAGTGACTTTCACCCCTTGGGTAACTATGTAATAAAGCCGATTATAAAGTCACAGATAAACTCTACAATACAAACAAAATAAGAAAACTCGAAATTTTCATTTGCAAACTTTCTCACCCCATCCCTTTCGAGTGCATTAGTTCTGGGTAAAATGGCATACAGAATACACACAATAGTTTTTATTATTACATAGTGGGGAAGTTTGGTCGTTAAATCTGAATATGTTAGTGTTTCACGAACTGTCTTTGAAATAACCACGTACAGAGAATTTCTGCCAAGTTCCAACAAAACTACTGTTTACATTGAGTTTCGAACGTAGTTTAATAGATTAGAGTAACTGTTGGATTCAAAAGATAAAGATACACAACATTTTGACTTACTTAGTTTAAATCTTGTAGGCACTTGTATACAGGCTCTATTTCCCGTTGACCTCTTTAGTTTTGTCCTTTTGCGTGACGATAAAGTAGGCTTGCTCAGCACCTGTACCACCCACTCGGCTTAGTCGACCGTCTTACACTGAAGCCGTGGGTTTTATCATGATGTTTTCCTTCACCATAAGAGCAATATCAATTAAAAATGTAATTTTAAATATTGACAATGCAGGTAGAGCAAAAAATGATGACCCAGTTGCGTTCCTAATAGGCTCTAGTACAGTAGACGAAGATATTTATATAAAATAGAAGAGATTTTTCTTGTTACCTCATCGAGTGCATACCTAGTAGAGGGGTAATGCATCCGATCCACGAGATGAACTTCCGATCAACGATTTTCATTTGATGTGATATTGTTGCGCTAAATACAATTAAATTTTGTATATTTTACAAACCAACCAGTAAGATGAAAAAACTGATAACACAATTTATCCATAATATAATTTTTTTTATAGTTAATTTATTTCCAGTTTTCCTGTGTGGTCTGCATTTTGTAAATTGATTTAAATAAAATGAAATTATTTCCATAAAATAACATGTTATGTTACCAAACCTATCGATAATAAGTATTTGCTAGTCCAGTGGTAGTTGTCTAGTCTCACGTTGACAATCTAAATCGAAATCGTTGGTTAGACAATCGGAACCCAGCGATCGCTGGATTGATTATGCGGAATTTTGGCTAAACCAAACAAAATTTCTTCTCTAGTGGGTTAGTGCTCAATGTGTTACCTACAAGACCTACATATAAGTAGTATAATGTTATATGTGTCAAATATGTAGATATTTTTCGTAAAATAACAAAGACAAAATTTTCTTTAGTTATATTTTAAAGAATCGCAAAGTACTTAGTGATATTTTCCTTCATTTCTATCTGAAATACGAGTAAACGAAAGCATTTCCATTTAAAATCGCATTTCAAAAGTCGAATGAAGACAATAGAGAATAGATTCAAGCAAAGAGCATTTATCTTTTCACCGTTTCTGGGTCGGCCAATAAAACAATAGGTAGATACAAGATAGTAGATAAATAAGAGTCCACGAGAAACTACTGAACTTCAATTAAGGTTTTCCAATACTGAGCAGCGAACATTTGCTCTTATCGCTAAAAAGATACGTAAGTAAAGGAACATTTAGCTAACTGACTAGTATTTTTGTTTCCAGAAAAACTTTTCTAAGTTTGAAGTTATATTGAACAAACAACTGTAGATTACCGAAAAAATATTTGAACTCTAAATTGAAAAAAAATTCATCATTCATAATTTTTTTTCAACATTTTGAAGATCGTAAAATGTTAATTAGACTAGATAATTATTATAATATTTAAAACAATAATATACTTAAAAATTGAAATTTGGATGGGGATGATATAGAGCTGTAACACTAAACTGTATCCCTCGATTTTGTTATCTTTCGTTTTTTTAATTGCGTCCCTATGAAAGCTATTTTAAAGACGTATCCAACTATCCACGTCAAAAAATAGATTACGTAATCGACACAAAAAAGTAAGGTTTGTGTACTGAAAATCAGCGCTGCTTTCTTGCTCTAGCATCGGCATCTCGCTAAGGACGAATAATTTTTCAGGGCGCTGTACTACTTTTTTCTCTTTATCTTTTTTGATTGTGATTACTTTTATGTGTATTTACAGTCTAGATCTTCAGTCTTCAGTTTTTGTCTTTCAGTTTTAGAAATAAGAAAATGATTTGAACTAACCGATACTATTATTCAAGCAACCCAAGAGATGCGACGACGCACGACGTGGCATGCTTCAGTTAAATAAACTTGTGGTAGACCGACTAGCTGTATTGGTTCTCCCGGTTCAACGAATTGTTGTTACTCATTCCGAAAGTCATCGCTTTCATCGGAAAACGATACGAACTGTCCTTTCAATTGGAGAAGGAAAACCAAGAAATAAACAAACTGCTTTTTTCTACGCTTTCCTGGTCGACAAACAGAAATAAAGAAATTTTAATTAAAGCAGATATCACTCTTGATTTTAATTGAATTCTCAGTAAACAAAAAGTTAAGTTAGAGAGATTGCATACCGTATTTTTCGATTTGCGTTTACAATTAAACTCGTTAGGGATCTAAATTTGGTAATATAATGTGGCCGTTGTGGGTAAATATTAAACAAAGACCTGAAAAAGCTCTTAAAACAAAAAATATATTTAAAAAACTTTAATAATACAGATAGTAAAGCTCAAGCCGCGATATTGAAGCTGCTACTGTTAAAATTGTTAATCCTTAATTCCATCAAGCAACTGGATTCTGTAGTTGATTCAAGCATTCCCGTCTATACAGATTAATGTTTAAAGATAGACTTAATTTTGATCGTGGTGAGGCCATCAGAAATGCGTTACCTATCACAATAAGTGAAGACTTTATTCTTTTCGAATATCGGCTCATAACACCTAGCTATTCGATTCGAAAAACCTGAATATTACAGCGACTCTCCCCGATATTACCTAACGAGATTTTCAAGACTCGATTTTCCCAGTATTTCGACTAGTCTGCTAAACGCGACTCACGTTTTTATTTGAATGCTGGGGAGCATTGACATTTTATAGTTAATGGATAAACTAATTTACGTTTCTCAGAATATTCAAAACTTACGTGTGAGTGGTTGCTTAATGTGTTAAATATTTATATTAAAAGCTTTTTGTTTTATTGAAGGTTTGAAAGTCTATTTTATTTCCAATTACACAAACAAAACTATAGAAAGACTAACACGAACAAGTAGGGCGACTCAAGCAATGCGTCGTCGTGAATCGGGAAGATATTTTATAACATAGGTACATTATTTTCAACTATGGTTTGAGTTTTTCTGTATTTATATTACAAAAATATGTATTTACAAAATAAAAGTCAAAATCAAAAGTAATATACTAAACTTGGAACTAGAAGGCGCTGTGTGTTTCCTGAAGTATTTATTTAGTTATTTAAGTATATCATTCTTGTTTTGGATCCGGTTCACAAAAATCCTAATGCGGCAGTCTACGTAAAGGTACGTAGGTAGATATGGCTAAAGAGGGTAATTTTCAATTTAAAACGATTAGGATGTATGCGTTGTTGATGGTCCTATCCTAAATAAATATTACAGATTCCGTACATGATTGGTAGGCGTTTACGACATACGTACAGACATTTCCTAAAGTATAAACCACTAACTACTATTGAGTAGTTGATGTAGTTTAACTAATTCCGTTTTTCCAATGCTAAAAATAACTATTATAAGGTGTATTATGATATTTATTTAGTTTTTAATATTTTTGGGAACCTTCTATTATCCCCCAAATTAGCTTGATTATTGATTTGGGGGAAGAGGCCACAAAAGTTCCAATTTTCCTCCATTTTGTAGGATACCATTTTGGGGAAAGTGGAAATATCTTTAAATTTACTTTAAAACGGAATAGTTACCATGTTTAAATATCGAGATCCACAAAAAAAAAATTCTTCCACGTTAAGCATACCAGAGAAATCCTATAAAAATAATTGCAGCATTGATTTGGCGTAATTTTTGCTAAACCAAATTAAGGACATTTCCTCTCTATAGGGCATGTGCTCGATGCTTGTCCCATACCAAAACTCAGTGTGGTCGTAGAGTTACAAACGGCACAGTATTTACAGGACCCATTTGCCTTGACATTTCGTCAAGTAGCTACACATACCTACCTACATATGTGGCTAAGTAAAAATAACTTCGGATAAGTGGTAAATTGGTGATTGATAAACGTGTCCTCAATATTTTTATATGATTAGTATGTATTTAGGTTGTTGTATTGTATAGCTACATATATACGCCGGTAGGTCGTACTGTCCCTGAGACGCGACACCACTCGTCGACACCATGCGATTTTAAAAGCGCATTGTTTATTGAATCAAATCGAGGGTCATGGTTTATTTTAGACAGGAAATTGAAGGGTTAAATCACCACCAAATCTATACATAAAAGAAATATTTGTCCTGACTGACGCACAGACTAAACCGCTAATTGTAGAAACCTGAAACTTGGAGGGTGTATTCTTTGCATGACGCAGGCATCCGATAAGAAAGAATTTCCCGAAATCCTACCCTTTAGAAAATGGACCCCCATTTTCGACTTCTACGCGAACGAAGTCGCGGGCAAAAGGTAGTATAATATAAAAACATTATTATTTTACACACAATTATTGCACACATGACGACCCAGCTGGCACAATGGTCACCATGCCGGACTGCCAAACACAGGGTTGCTTCCCGGGTTCGGTTCGATTCCCGCCTCAGACAAGTATTTATGCTTAGATATTTGTCTGTGGTCTGGTTGTTTCTATGTATTATAAATATATATTTACAAAAGAAAAGTATTTATGTAGTATATCCGTTGTCTAGCACCCATAACACAAGTCTAGTTACTTAACTTGGGGCCAGATGGCGATGTGTGGAATGTCCTGTTATATTTATTTATTTACTAGCAAACCCGGCGAACTCCGTTTCGCCACCAGATTTTCTTGAATTTTCTTTGCTATAAACCTCACGGAGCCCGAGACCTTTCCAACGAAAGCAAAACCGTGGAAATCGGTTAGTGCGTTCTGGAGTTATAGCGTCAGGGAGGAAAACCCGACTTATTTTTATATATTAGATTATTTATACGTAATAATGTGCAATACACAATATGTTTTTCGTACACTTAGAATCTTTCAGACCTATGGCCATTTAACTGTTCCAAATATACACGATGCGCTACGATCATTATTGAATTGGACTCGCGATTAATTGTCGCTGCGAGTTCATTGCCCTGCAAAGAAAAATATACATGGCACAGATCAATAACAATCTAGAGAGCTAGTGTTTCTACAGAAACTAATTCCATCAAAAAATCCCTTTGATCGTGAAAGTAGAATCAAGATCGAGTCGATGTAAACATCACATGGTCGAATATGAAAAAATAGATATGGATGTGTATAATATTTATAGATATGAAATATTTGATAGGTTCAAAGTTTTTTACTTAGATTTGGTTTCGGAGCGCCTTAATTTCGTTTCACCCTTTTACCAATACTCCTAGATCTCAAAACGACTTAATTTCAGAATGCCTAACTGTTTTTCTCATAATATAGTATTTTCAGTATGGCTGAATTTTATGTCTGAGTCTCTTAATTACTAAAAAGTTATGTGTGGTTTTGCGAACACTAGAAATGCGTTCTTTGCATAGGTAAGATCAAAATGAGATGACCTGCAAAGAGCAATTGAGTCTAAGAAAATGAGTTTTTGAAGATTCCTTATGGCCCTTAAAGACTAAGAATGACATAAATATAACGCTTTGCCCGCGGAGGATAGCTAGTACTAGATACCTAATAAAAATAAGAGAAATTTAATGTTCAAGCTAACAGAATTGATGATTATCACGATAGCAAATACATTAGGGAATGTAAAACCGACCGAAATTACAACCCGGTTTTTTTCGGCTTTCATATCAAATAACCCGGTTTTCGGACAAACCGGTTCAAAATTTGGCCATTATGTAATATTTTTTTCGTAATAAATATGTTTTTTAAACTGTTAAATAGGCTTTGTTCCAGTAGTTCAATTGCTTGCTCGATTACCGGACTGTTGCAAAATTTGTTGCGATATTTTGGTTTCAAAGTAGTTCAGCCTACCGAATTACTTCTTCCCTTCTTCCTCACGCAAAAAGGACCCACCCAAAGAGGTCTAGTTTAAAAAATGTAGATTTCGTAATTTAAAAAGTGGACATTTCGAGAAGTGGATGCCATCCTTAAAAAAGTCAGCGAAGTCTTACTATGTATTACCATATCTAGAGTTTCTATGTGAGATGCGCAGGGGAAATCCATTCATCCATAAGCAAAAAATTATATAAGGCATAGGTACTTTTATTGAGTTTGTACAATCAAATTACAATAATTTCATTCAAACATAAACTAAGCACGTTCTGAGTTGTTATTTGATCATAATATAATGGTTTGGCAATTTATCATTTTATATTGTTTTTTTTTTTCAATTTCAATCAATTCAATTTTATTGTGTCATTTAAATGGATGGTCATTTTTAGAGTTGGACAATTCTGTTATTGGACATTATTCCTTATTGGAAGTTTGCCTTTGAAAATTTTTCTGTTTAAACATTAATCATGCGAAGGAATAAATTCCTATACTCAGTTCTTGACTTTCGTAACAGCAACATTAAAATCTTCAGAGTTGAAAGACATGTTGTTGTGACTACAATATTGGAAGGTGGTGATAACGGCATTTCCTTGATACCTTCCTGTAGGGTCTTGTCGCTGGACGTAGAAGAATGTGTCACCAAGTGTGAACTGAACTAAGGGTGGTGCGGCCCAGTCGCATACTGTGGCAACGGCCTTGTTTACTGCAGGGGGATTGATGCAGTACAACTGGAACACAAAGTTATTATTTAGAATTTTAAAAAGCAACTTCTAAATGTTTCTACTTAGCTACCTATTTAAAATCACGAAGATCCGTTTGTCCATCTAAGAGCATTTCTGATTGTAAACATTCTGAGCGTTTTTGAGGTTCCGTACTTTAAACGGTAAAAAAGGAACCCTAATAAGATCAATATCTTGTCCGTCTGTCCGTGTGTCACTAACGATTTTTTTGGGAAAAGTCAATTCTAAAACTTTAACAAGTCTATTTCTGAGTCTATTCCAATTCAAAATTAGATCAACCACCTTTCGTGATTTTAAATATGACTTTTCCCAAAAAAAGAAAACGCTGTCTATTTATAGCGATTTTGAGAACCAGTAGTTTATGATCCTTCCTCGAAACGCATTTTCGTAATCTATCAAAAAATAACTCAAGAATTTAAAACATTAGTTAATTGGCATTTGAGGATACTAATAGCGGTATATACCTACCTTTTGATAGGCTTCATGTTGTCCTGGTATTATGTAAGCAGTCGGATAAGAGAATTTATAACGAGAAATGTAGTCAGTATCTGAAAAGTATACGAAAAATAAAAATATAATAGATTGGCTGTAATAGTACCTACTGCGAAATGTGTGAATTTCCAAAAGTTGTAGAATAACTGTTAGGTTTATTGCAGATAATCTGCCTGCTGAAAACTTCCGGTATCTTAAAATAGGATTGTTTTCTGTATACAACAGTAGCCTCGCTTTACCCGGTCAATAATAACTCGTTAGACATTAGCCACATGTGGTTAGGTTAGATTAGCCACAAAAATCCAACTATCCATACCAGTGCGGATTGGTAGGTATATATGGAGCAGAAGGTTCTAAATATCCCACCGGTAGAGATATTTAAAAAAAAAATACAAATATCCCTACCAGTGCGGATCAGTCGGGATATATGGAGCAGAAGGTTCTATATATCCCACCCGTAGCGATATTTGGAAAAACTACAAGTAAACTCCCCACTGATAGGGAATCAGTGGGGATATATCAGCAGGGATATATGGAACAGGAAAATCATTCTAAGGAATAATTATAAGGCAAAGTTTTGTATACCTTTAATTCATTAAGTTTCCCTATCGGTGGGTATATATCAGTAGGGATATATGGAACAGGGAAATTGTTATAAGGAATAGTTATAAGGCAAAGTTGTGTATATAATTGTAAACAATAATTATAAGTTGTGTATACCTATAATTGGGAAAAAACTTCAAGCATCCCTATCAATAGGGATATATCAGTAAGGATTATATGGAACAGGAAAATCATTCTAAGGAATAATTATAAGGCAAAGTTTTGTATACCTTTAATTCATTAAGTTTCCCTATCGGTGGGTATATATCAGTAGGGATATATGGAACAGGGAAATTGTTATAAGGAATAGTTATAAGGCAAAGTTGTGTATATCTATAATTGAAAAAAAAAACTCCAAGTATCCCTCTCAGTGGGGATATATGGAACAGGAAAATCATTCTAAGGAATAATTATAAGGCAAAGTTTTGTATACCTTTAATTCATTAAGTTTCCCTATCAGTGGGTATATATCAGCAGGGATATATGGAACAGGGAAATTGTTATAAGGAATAGTTATAAGGCAAAGTTGTGTATATCTATAATTGAAAAAAAAAACTCCAAGTATCCCTCTCAGTGGGGATATATGGAACAGGAAAATCATTCTAAGGAATAATTATAAGGCAAAGTTTTGTATACCTTTAATTCATTAAGTTTCCCTATCAGTGGGTATATATCAGCAGGGATATATGGAACAGGGAAATTGTTATAAGGAATAGTTATAAGGCAAAGTTGTGTATATCTATAATTGAAAAAAAACTCCAAGTATCCCTCTCAGTGGGGATATATGGAACAGGGAAATAATTGTAAACAATAATTATAAGTTGTGTATACCTATAATTGGGAAAAAACTTCAGGTATCCCTATCAATAGGGATATATCAGTAAGGATTATATGGAACAGGGAAATTATTCTAAGGAATAATTATAAGGCAAAGTTGTGTTTTCCTACTAATAAACATACAGTAATATTTTCTCTATTCTTATTATTAGTGTGTATTACTGTTCACTTTTTTATTTATTTATTAGGTACACTAATAAATCTATAAATCTTATATATAAAAATCAATTGCTGTTCGTTAGTCTCGCTAAAACTCGAGAACGGCTGAACGGATTTATCTTATCTTGGTCTTGAATTATTCGTGGAGGTCTAGGGAAGGTTTAAAAGGTGAGAAAAAATTCCCACGGGATCGGGACAAACGCGGGTGAAACCGCGGGGCGCAGCTAGTCTTATATATAAAAATGAATTGCTGTTCGTTAGTCTCACTAAAACTCGAGAACGGCTGAACGGATTTATCTTATCTTAGTCTTGAAATGTTCGTGGAGGTCTAGGGAAGGTTTAAAAGGTGAGAAAAAAATCGAATAATTTCCGGGAAAACCCTATCAATTCCTACGGGATCGGGACTTACGCGGGTGAAACCGCGGGGCGCAGCTAGTAAAAAAATAAAAATAAAAAATATTATAGTTTTATTTTCAATTCTTACCTTTTGTTATATGTGTACAATGTGGTGGTGAAGTTAATTTCTTTATATTTAAACACAGACTTGAAGATACGATACATAAAAACAATAATTCACGAATCATTTTGTCTGGACCTCTATTCGGCTCAACAGAAGGCTTTGTACTGACGAGGTTATAGTTTATCGCTTTTTATCGTACTTAGTTTAGGTAAGTGACTATTTTATTTACGTAATGAATTGTTTTTGTTATTTTTTTTATGTTTTATCATCGTAGCGCGACCGGATACGGTCGCGGTGATAGGATTTTCCTGTTAGATGCCCTAGTACAATCAGCAAAGTTTTCGAATTGCTATTAATTTATACTAGCGACCCACTCCGGCTTTGCACGGCTATATTATGTATATATCTATACTAATATTATAAAGCTGAAGAGTTTGTTTGTTTTTTTGTTTGAACGCGCTAATCTCAGAAACTACTGGTTCGAATTGAAAAAATCTTTTTGTGTTGGATAGTCCATTTATTGAGGAAGGCTATAGGCTTTTTATCCCGATATTCCCACGGGATCGGGAGTCGCGCGTGTGGAACTGCGGAGCGCTGCTAGTTATACATATAAACCTTCTTCTTGAATCACTCTATCTATTAAAAAACCGCATTAAAATCCGCAGTTTTAAAGATCTAAGCATACATAGGGAAAGACAGCGGGAAGCGACTTTGTTTTAATAATAATAATAATAATGTCATTTATTTCAGAATATGTATACAATTCCATTTGTTAGTAGTAACTTAGAACTAGTGTTAGTAGCAATTATATTATTAATTAAATTAAATACTACTACTTATACTATGTACTGATTTTTGCCCTGCGGTTTCACCCGCGTAAGTCTCGATACCTTGGGAATGTCAAAATAAAAAGTAGCCTTCCTCGATAAATGGACTATCTATCCAACACAAAAATATTTTTTCAATTCGAACCAGTAGTTTCTGAGATTAGCACGTTCAAACAAACAAACTTCAGCTTTATATTAGTATAGATTTTTATTCTATTTTTATAGTTATGTTTTGAATAATTGTGTTCCGACCTACTAATTAGTGTTTAGTTTAAGTATTTTTCCAATTTTAATTAAAAAAGTGCCGATACTGGTATACGGTCGAAATCAGAATTGCAGTTTCAAAAAAACTTCGATAGAAATGTTCGAATTTCCAAAAGTCGTAGAACAAAAGTTGTTCGCCTAGACGTCTAACCCCCTTTCGTATTAAAACCCCTTTGCTGAAACAAATTTGATATTTATCTATATACAGGGTTATTGGTTTCCAATCCAAAACCGTGCAGGTGATAGTTTTCTACATCAAAACGAACAACTTTTGTTCTAGGACTTTTGAAACTTCGAACATTTTTTTGAATTATTTGAGGTTATATTAATTCGAAAATCAGCTGATTTTTTAAAATAAAGGTCATTCATAGTTAAAACAATCGATAAAGCTCAATACGGGTAAAAATAACCTCAAAAAATTCAAAAAAATGTTCGAATTTTCAAAAGTCCTATAGAACAAAAGTTGTTCGTTTTGATGTAGAAAACTACCCCCTGCACGGTTTTGGATTGGAAACCAATAACCCTGTATATAAAAGAAAGTCGTGTTTGTTACAACACTTATAACTCGAGAACGGCTGGACCGATTGCGATAAAACTCGGTATCTAGATAGCTGGAGACCTAGATTAACACATAGGCCACTTTTTATTCCGATATTCCCACGGGATCGGGACTTATGCGGGTGAAACCGCGGGGCGCAGCTAGTATTACATAAAGATCTGAGTGGCGCATTAAAATTTAACTTTGAAATCAAACACACGGCACGGTTTCATTTACTCGTTTGAAACAACAGTGTGATTGGTTTTTGGGCCGGGAATGTTAATTTCACAATAAAGTTATTTTATTTTAACTGAATATTTATTTTTTATTTTTATTTTTGGAGCTCGATATCTCGATGCTTAACATGGTAAATATGTTTTTTTATAACTTTAGTATTTCAATACCAGCGCTCCGCGGTTTCACCCGAACTCCTGATCCCGTGGGAATATAGGAATAAAAAGTAGCTAAAGTTGTTCTCAATGAATCAATGTATCTGAACTCCTGATCCCGTGGGAAAATAGTAATAAAAAGTAGCCTATGTTGTTCCCAATGAATCAATGTATCTTCGTACCACGTTTCATCTAAATAGGTCTAGTAGTTTCAAAACCTATTCGTTACAAACAAAACATCTTTCCTCATTATAATATTACTGGCGACCCGCTCCGGCTTCGTACGGCTATATTATGCATGTATTATACATATAAACCTTCCTCTTGAATCAAAATCCGTTGCGTAGTTTTAAAGATCTATGCATACATAGGTGTGCATACATGCAAAATATAGCCGTGCGAAGCCGGAGCGGGTCGCCAGTAATCGGAGCAACAGACAGCGGAAAGCGACTTTGTTTTATACTATGTTATGAAGTATAAGTATAGATAACATCGTCATGTTATTTGAAGAAATAAGGTAGGTAAATATATAGTGCAGTAGGAATTCATGAAAAGCCAGGATGCAATTGTATATAAGTGTTTTGGCACAAAGGATCAGCAATGCAATCCAACAAAGTAAAGCGAGCAAACAGCTGTTACTCTGCCAAAATAGACCTAACAAAATACTGCATCGTGGACAATTCCGAAACTTTCTTTTCATAGTATTTTTGTGTTTAACTGAAACAACATAAACCATTTTTTATGTCTCGTTTCCGAGATTTCGCAATATTACAATGTCGTGTTAAAACTGAGTGGATCATAACGTTATAACGGCAAGAACAATAAAACACGTTTTTATTAATATCTTGACGACCTCTTAGGTCGAAAAGACAGCTGGCAAGGATCAGTGAAAATTTACACCGCATCTATGTAATGCCCCTCTTAGGGATGAGCGGAAACAGAAATAAAGCCTTTAGGGTCTATCCCTAATGTATTAAAGTTACTTATCATACTAGAATCGTATAACAGGACGCGACATTTCGCGCTGTAGGTACCTAATTTTTGGGCTTTTAAGA
Source organism: Idaea straminata (assembly GCA_951213275.1). Lineage (NCBI taxonomy): Eukaryota > Metazoa > Arthropoda > Insecta > Lepidoptera > Geometridae > Idaea > Idaea straminata. Next base: position 9,459,124 of record OX577856.1, read on the forward strand.
GGATCACAATGGCAAAGACATTTTTGATGGAAATTTCGCTGTTTTCAACGAAATGTTAGACAAATTATTGATGTCAATCGCTTCAGTAGTTTGTGTTCTTCGTTAACATGTTTTATTATTTCAAAACAAGTATAATTCTATACTTTAGCTTTTATGTAGTTTAAAAAAGAAGAAATAAAATTTATAATGAATATTCAAACATAAAATACAAACCTAGTTTATAATGAATGAATTAGACAAAAAAGAAACACTCAAATATTAAGTTGATTAAAGAGCTATTTCTTTTTGTATGAAAAATTACTGGGTCTTTTTAAAACAAGACTGTAAATTGTTGCTGCGATAAACAGACTTCTGTCTAAAGTGGAACCGTAACTAACACACCTTTCTGCTTCTTCTTCTTCTCGTATGGCTACCTTTCTGCTGAAATATTGAAAACAAGTCTGTGCTTCCGAATCAAATAAGTCGAGTTCCAACCCTCCACATTTTAAGCTATTATTTCAATAATAAAATAAAAATAACAGAGAATGATCGATGTAATATTCATGGTTTTCATCAATCGATATCAAAAGGTTACAAGTGAATTGCTTCTAGACACGATAACATCAATTTACTTGTCTTAATATTGTTGTTCGACAAAATACTCGAGTTCTAATGAAGATGTAGGTTAACATGGATTCAATTCCATTGCTATTTAAATAACTAAAAACAAATTAAGTTAAACAATGTAAATTGTTACAATAAGTATTATACCTGCAGGTGGAATTTTGAAGTATATCATAGGAAAATCGTTAGGAAATTTGTCGTTCATAAATTCGTTCATATATAGGCCTTTGCCCTGCAGTGGGACGGAATAGGCTAAAAATTAAATTATGAATAAAAATATACAAAAATTAAATATTAAAAAATAGATTAGCTTAATGAAAAAACATTATATTCAAAATCTAAATTAGTTTGAATGGAAGTGCTGATAAGTTTCCCTAGCTGCTATTGACTCTTTAGATGAAAATGTGGATCCGTTATTCAAAGTATAGCAGCCAGCCCTTTAGTCATTTGGTCTATAATGAAATATGCGAGGTAATAAACCTCTGTTTATATTAATTTTGATACCAATTAAAACCGCATTTTTTTGAATTTTGACAATTGGGTGGTCTTCAAGTCACGAGGGAATAGGTATCTTCTAGGAAAGGGTGCTACATCTGCATAGTCCTACCATCAAAAAGGTTTGACAAAAAAAATAAGCGAACGCTCGGCCGAGCTACATGGTAGGCGGAGTGGGAGTGTTAAGTTTTATTTTCGTTACAGAATTTCTTGATTCGGTTGCCGCGCTCAAAGCCCGCGATAAAAGCTATGCAATAGCTTAAAATATAATACCCTTTAAACCTGCAGATAGAGATAAAACCCTCAAAATAAACATAACATAAAACAAAAACATATTTCTATTTTTTATTCTCCATTGTAGTAGCCTTCGAGCTATTGGTTTGTTTGAAAATCTCGATATTAAACGAATACGAATGGAATATCTTTTAAAATACGAACATAAATCTAGCGGCATTTTTGCTCACACATACCTACCGTGCATCCCAATTGTAGAAAGACAAATTGTTCACGTGATTCTGCGGTATGGAATTCGTACAGCGCAGCGTCACTGTGAAACGTTGCGGCGATTAGAGCATTCACTAGCAAAAACATCTACAATTTATACCATGCTAATTTAACCCTTACTGCGTTGTAAATAAGAGCGTGTGTTATCTCTGTTTTATTGCTATTTCTACAACGGAAACAGTTTTGATAACAATGTGGCAGCACTGTCACAGCGGTAGGCCGCAATGCGTGCCTATTAATTTAACTACTATAATGCGTTTTGCTAATCAAAATTGTTTTGAAGCCTTAAACGATCTCGAGCTCAAACCGCAATCATGAAAATGCGATGGAATCAATACTAATATTATGAAGCTGAAGAGTTTGTTTGTTTGTTTAAACGCGCTAACATTAGGAACTACTGGTTCGAATTTAAAAATTCTTTATGTGTTGCATACCATTTATCGAGGAAGGCTTTAGGCTACTTTTTATTTTAATATTCCTACGGGATCGGGACTTATGCGGGTGAAACCGCGGGGCGCAGCTAGTAGTTGATAAATGACAATTAATACCTACATCGTGACCTAAATCACCGCAATGAGATTTCAACTCGCGACCTTCATATCTGCTCAAATATTTCTAGCAATCTCACGCCCAGTAAAGGGTACCACACTTAAAAAAATATATTAAAACCTATATTCTCGATTATCACAAACAATTACAGGTCAATTCTTGAAACCGCACATAATTGATACTGCAAATGATGCCTAGATTCAAATAACCACATAGTTTAAGATGAAAGGGTACCTGCACATAGTTTAAGATGAAAGGGTACCTGCGCTCTCTCCATACAAACGTAGTCGACTGTTTCCTCCCTGGATAATGACACTATAGCAAATACTTTGGTTGCATAAAACCTATAACTGCCATGACTTCGCCCCTATGTCATGATTTTTTAATTTTATAATTAACATAGAAATTAAGATTAAAAAAATAAAAACACATTACATAGGGGCATGGTCATGGCAGTTTTAAGTTTTATGCAACGAAAATATTTGGTATAATGTCATTTTCCAGGGAGGAAGCAGTCGACTACCTTTGTATGGAGAGAGCACAGGTACCCTTTCATCTTAAACTATGTGGTTATTTGAATCTAGGCATCATTTGCAGTATCAATTATGTGCGGTTTCAAGAATTGACCTGTAATTGTTTGTGAAACAATCGACTACGTTTGTATGAAGAGAGCGTCGGTACCCTTTCCTCTTAAGCTTGAGGCTTATATGTATCGACCTTATGGGTTATGAGATAGGACAAGAATTTCATCCCCAATTAGGGTTTGTAAACTGAGATGAGGTAAAGGGATTCATTAGTAAATATTAGCAGACCTAAACAAGTGGTTTGGCTTATTTAGATGGTCTGTAGTTAGAAGGATTAGAAATAGAATGTTTAATTTTAACTTAGGACAGTTATTTATTATTATTTAATTACTATTTCAAAGTCAACATTGTCAGAAAAATCTATGATTTATTTATAAACAAAATCTATAAGTACCTACTTAATACCTATGAAAACTTTTTCTTCTTCTTCTCGTATAGTGGTGTGGCTGGTGAGCCACACCACTATACGATACTGATACTTGATACTGCAAATGATGCGATAATAGGTGTATTGTTTCAGTTTTCAGATCACCTTAAGGCCTCTAATTTGACCTAACGACTGCTTTTGTTGCATTATTTTGCGATATTATTGTTGCATAAAACTTATAACTGCCATGACCATGCCTCTATGTTTTCTTTTTGTTTATAAAATCATTATTTCTATGATAATTAGAAAATGAAAAAAACCAAAACATAGGGGCATAGTCATTTCAGTTATAGGTTTTATGGCACAAAAATATTTGTGCTAGTGTCATTATCCAGGGAAAAAATAGTCGACTAGTACCTTTTCACCTTAATTTTAACAAGAAAACTTTCCCTTATAAAATAATGTAAAAGTTTCTTAGTTTTTATCTTAGGTATAAGTTATTGATGGGCTACCTGTGATCAATGTATAAGTTTAGGTTACCTATAGGATGTGTATTTTAATTTAATTTTAAACTCGGATAACTTGTATTTCCTTTCTAAATAGGGTGAACGTATGTTTCTATATCTATACAACCCCGCGTTTTCACCCGCGTACGTCCCGATCCCGTGTGAATATCATAATAAAAAGTCTATAGCCTTCCTCAATCAATGGACTATCCAACACAAAAAGATTTTTTCAATTCGAACCAACAGTTCCCGAGATTAGCGCGTTTAAACAAACAAACTCTTCAGCTTTATAATAATAGTATAGATATACATGGAGAAATAAAATAAAATAAAATAAAATAAATAAATTCTTAAACAAAGTAAAAGTATCTTAGTCTTTATGCTATTAATTATTGGTTTACCTGTGATCAATATATTAAGTATAGGTACCTACCAACCTATAGCTATTTACCAGTTGTTACCAAAATAATGCCCCTAATTTACGATAGCACCATAATCTCGTAATGGTTTCAAGCTACACTCGCGATCAAAGAAACGAACCTGTCAAACACTATTACAAATCCTTCATCAAACGTATTATCTCGTATAACAGGCTGTCTTTACTTTATACCCATGACATTACTCACGTTAGAGTCATCAATCCAGCCATCGTGTTAACCGACTCCTTCAAAAAAAAAGGAGGTAATTAATCTTCCTTTTTTTGTTAATCTTTCAACATTGACTTTTGTATTATAATATAAATATAAACTTATATTAAAACTGCGTTTGAATATTTAAAACAAAATCATACCGTAAAATAAACCTATATACACATAAATACATAAATATGAACACAATAGTCTAGGAATATTTTTATTTATTTTTATACATTTATTTAAAACTAGCTGTTGCCCGCGACTTCGATCGCGATGTGGTTTTGGGTTATTTAGAATACCTAGCATTTTTCTGCATAGATACAATTTATCATCCGGTGTAAGTTATAAAAACAAAATAGGTAGTTACATTGTTTTTAAACTATATTATTAATTGATTTGGCAAAGGCAATTCTTATTTTAGGCTTACTCATACTACGAAAGTAGGTCTAAAGATGCCTGAAGAGCGTGTAGAAAGAAAAACTTTCGGCCCTAGGGAAAATCGCTTTCACTGACAGCTGTCATGTTAAATTATGGCTTCGCGCGGCTTGTGCAATGTGTTTGTAGCCAGTATCAGTATCATTACGCATTAGGGACTTCAAAAACCTAACCTCCTTGATTTAGGTAACACCGAAGAATAACAATTATGGCTTCGCACGGCTCATCCATACTGCCAGAGTTTAGTACATAATAGGTTTTTTCTTAGTAATCGAATTCAGGTAGATATATTTAGTTCAAGATATCTTATTTAATAAAATAAATGTAAAGATGAAAATGGTCAAAGCGACGTATGACCATGCTGCGCCTCTACCGGCGCCCTGTCAAGATGTTGCAGATGTGGCTTTATGTGACCGTGCGGTCAGTGTCGTTTCTTGAGTAAAAAATACTGGCGGGAAATGCTTGCATTTTGAATGATTTTAATTAGTATTATCTTTTGTTATTTTATTATGTTTTTGTGTTAAGTTTAATCTGGTTTTTCATTTATGATTGTGTATTTTGTGTAAATAACATTTTCTAGACAAACCGTGTTACAAAAACTGTAATTTAAATCTACGGACTTCGCGTCATCACTCAGTGTTGGATAAACTAATTTATAAAAATCTCTTCGGTTAGTACCGACGTATTTGAGTATTGAAAACATGTTGAAAACAAATAGCAAAAGCAAAAAATCTACATAAGGTCCCAACCTTGTAAGAGGATCAGGTAGTATGGAGTCTCTCATTCACTCTCGTTATTAGGAAGAATTTTATGTTTATTCGTAATGAAAAGCACAGTGTTTATCTCGGGTTTGTTTTGTTTGCCCGAGGTGTGAAAGTCACTCATTTAGTCCCTCGAAGTATTAGCGCCCTCGCTACGCTCGGGCGCCAAACTCCGTCTCGGGACTCAATGAGTGACTTTCACACCTTGGGTAACAATGTACTATTTTTGTTAATTTTTCACAAATAAAACATAATAAACAACAATATGATAAGCTAAAACTAAGTTCAATTTCTATTAGCACAAAATGTCCTATGAATCCCATTTTCTGAATTCTTGACAAAAATAACCAGTTTTTTTTATTAGGTAGATGGCAGGGCTACGTAATTTTGGAAAAAAAAAATGATTTTTACAAATGACTATTACCTGTATATTTTTTAACCGACATCAAAAAAGGTGGACGTTCTCAATTCGTCACGTAAACATATATTTTTTGATGTATGTTCGCTGATTACTCGTAAACTCTTGGAGCGATTTGGATAATTCTTTTTTGTTTTTACTATCTAAGGTTTCCGCTACTTGAACTCATAATTCAAACTATAGCAGGAGAAAAGCGCGATAGAAGTGTAACATCGGAGGTCTTCGGTAAAGGAGATCGGTAATATTATGTAGTAGTACCTCTTTGTATTAACCTCATTTTCAGTTTCACGTAGGTAGTATTAAATGCAAACTATTTGGTTTTATGTCAGCTGTCATCTTGAACGGAGGCATGTACTGCACCCCTACCATGACTTTTTGAAGAACTCGAAATAAAAGAAACCCTTTTTCGATCACTCTTTTGTCCGTTTGTCTGTCGGTGTGTCACTACCGATATTCTCAGAGACGGGTGGACCTAGTAAGTTGATTTTTAGGAAGTTTCATAGTGAATACTCAATATAGTATGTTTAATCGAATACGTAAAAAACCCGTGGTAAGGGTACTGTTCCCTTCTGACGTTCGATTACGTTTTACACGGAAAAATATTTTGATTTCTTATTTTTTAAATGTTTTTTTATCAAATATCTTAATTATTGCATTAAAGTTAAATTAAAACATACCCTAAATGTTATTCTGATATATTCTGAACATATTCGTGTGGACCTTTTTAAAATCTGTTCTGTAGTTTATGAGATTACCTGGTTCAAACAAACAAACAGACAGACAAACAGACAAACAGACAAAAATTCTAAAAAGTACCCTATCGTGTTCAGCTAACGATTTTAAGGCGACCTGTGTATTTTTTTTCTGGATATTTTACAATTACAGATTTTTTGATGTCTACAGATTTATTATATGTATAGATTGTTAACGTTTGACCACTATCACACCCGCCTGATGGTAGGTGACGATGCAATCCAAGATATAGCACGCTTTCATAGAAGATTCACCTGTTCACTCGCGACTTGAAGACCCTCAAGTTATACAAATCAGGGAAAACAGACGCATACATAAATACTTTCGTATTTTGTTTTAAAAAAAGCCTCCGAAAAAATAAATTCAAAAACTCCTTGTACCTATATTCGTTTTAAAAAAAATATTATTCTAAGGTGACTTTAATTCGTTGCAAGCAACAGCACGTATTATTAATTTTGGCTTGCATTACCGTCGGTGATGGCCCAATTTAATGTTAAGGTAGGTACGTAGCCGGGGATTAATTATGTTTCAGCGAATGTGACATTTAAGTAACGTTTGAACAATTTCTAGGAAAATACGTATTTCTCATTGTTAATTTACTCAACTCCTACGGTCTTCGTCCAAATAATAGGTCCAATGGCAAAATGTTCCGGTCCGGTATTATTTTTGTGATGGTTATGATTATGGACGAGTCATTTAATAAATATAAATTTCAGTATGAATGGCCGTAGACCCAGACGTGAAAAAATATCTCCTTCAAAAATATTTTTAGAAGGGGAATCGAACCCGCAACCTATTACGTCGCAGGGTCGAGCACCGCGTTACAGAGGTCGACAACTAAATAAACTATATGTTTTTCCTAGACATAATATAATTCAAATAACCCAATTGCGGTTAAATAAAATAGAACGTAGATAACTAAATTAACTGCTTTTATTCCGTTAATTAAACAATGAACATGTAGCATCGATAATTTAGTTCGTGTATTTATTCGATGAATAAATATTTACTCTAAATTCAGTCAATTACTCATTAACAAGTTGATATTTGTTTTATAGTTGTTTATTTTGAATTGGTTTTATGACTTCCCTTCTTATGTTGACAAAAAATAAATACGTTTAAGGCCTTAAACATGAATAACCAACTGTCAAAGTGTCAAACAGATTTATTATATCAACCTTGTGGTTATTGAAATAGATTTATATTTTAGATTACTCGTTACATGCATTTAGCTACTACGAGTTTTAGCTAAATATGTTTATACACAATCACACGCAAGCCACACTTAAAGTAGGTTGATAGATACATAATTATTTTATAAATCAACGTAAAACGCGCGTTTTGTTGACATTTGACAACTGTCAACTCTGATCCAGAAGTGAACCGGATTCAACACCCCCGAAAACCTACTCAACGACACCCATTATTAAAATAAGGAGTGACAGCTGCTGTCCACTTACCGATGTCGCTACTATTTACGTTCATAGGTTTACAAAAAATAAATACGTTTAAGGCCATAAACATGAATAATCAATTGTCAAACAGATTTATAATATCAACCTTGTGGTTATTGAAATAGATTTATATTTTAGAGTACCCGTTACATGCATTTAGCTACTACGAGTTTTAGCGAAATATGTTTAAACACAATCACACGCAAGCCACCCTTAAAGTAGGTTGATAGATAATTATTTTATAAATCAACGTACAACGCGCGGTTTGTTGACTTTTGACAACTGTCAACTCTAATCCAGAAGTGAAACGGATTCAACGCCCTCGAAAACCTACTCAACGACACCCATTATCAGAATCAAGAGTGACAGTAGCTGTCCACTCACCGAGGTTGCTACTTTCGACTTTTGTGTGTGTGTTTTCGACGTTATGTTTTTTCGATAGTGAACTATTTTACAGATGATCAACTGTTTTCCGGTTATTAACTGCTGTTTCCGATACTGCATTGTTTTTCTGATTTTCAACTATTTTTACGACCTTCATTTCTTTTTTCGATTGTCAACTGTTTTTTTTTTGAGGTTTATAATTTATTTTTTCCTTATTACATAATTAAAATACAGAGTACTCATTCTATATTAATTCCTTAGTGATTTTATTTGGACTGAAATGCCAGTCCGGATATGGTGTCATCATCATCATCATCATCATCATCATCATGATGATGACACCACTCGGGAGCCCGGGGTCCGCTTTCCTGCTTTTACGCCTCCACTTCGCACGATCTTCGGCATCCGTTTGTAAGGCCATTTGCACGCATATCACCCTTTACGACGTCAAACCAGCACTTCTTGGGTCTACCCAGTTTGCCAAGACCTGTCCGGATATGTTGTATGGTACCTGAACTACGATACAATGATTGCGATCGTAAACCTTTGTAAGTCCTATCTGAAAAACAACTCATCTCAACATCTCCAGAACTTATTCAACAAGATATTTGAATAGGCTACAGATTTTACAACGGCCAGATCCCTCAACAAATGCCTTTCGAATTGATGACCTAGAAAAGTCGAATCTTAATCCCTGATACGAAGCTTCATAAATATTCAGTGTCGTTATTTCACCTCGGTGGATGTCGATCCTGAGACTGGGCCCTGTGTTTATGTTTACAGGGGCGAGGGGGTGGAAAGGGAGAGAGGGGGGTAGCTCTCAGCTGAGCACCCCTCCCACCTAACTGCGGAAAATCGATAGCTCGTGGATAGCTGTCCCAACAAACGCCGCAAACTCTGTGCGGATGGTTTCAAACGTGGCTTCAAATCATAGCTGTTATTTGTATTAGAGCTTGTATTTGCGTTGTAATTTGTTACGCACATTGGGTTTTCATTAATTTTTAGCCTTTTGTTTGTTGAATCTGTTGAAATTAAAAATGTTTTTTTTTTTCGGGAGAAATGTGTTGGTGTTTGTATTTTTATATGTGTAAGTCAGAAACAATTATAATTTTATCCGCGTAACTCCCGATCCCGTGAGAATATCGGGATAAAAAGTAGCCTATGTTACTCCCAATGAATTCTCATACCAAGTATTTTTAGAGCCTATTTATTACAAACAAAACAATCTTTCCTTTTTATTATATAAGTGTGGAATTATCTATACACTAATCTATAGGTACCTACTTATATTATAAAGCTGAAGAGTTTGTTTGTTTGAACGAGCTAATATCAGGAACTACTGGTTCGAATTGAAAAAATATTTTTGTGTTGGATAGTCCATTTATGGAGGAAGGCTAAACGCTACTTTTTATCCCGATATTCCTACGGATCGGAAGTTACGCGGGTGAAACCGCGGGGCGCAGCTAGTATAATAAATAATAAAATCTCGAATAAATAATATAATTATCATTCATTTGTAGTTTTTCATCAACAGTGTAAGTCAAAAACAATTTTGAATTTTCACAACAGAGACTAAGCTTACAAATCCATTTGTACCAATGTTTACAATAATTCAAATCTTTCTTTTAAATAGGTAATTGCTCATCAAATCGACGACCCAGCTGGCACAATGGTCACCATGCCGGACTGCCAAACACAGGGTTGCGGGTTCGATTCCCGCCTCAGACAACTATTTATCCTTAGATATATGTCTTTGGTCTGATTGTTTCTATGTATTATAAGTATATATTTACAAAAGAAAAGTATAAGTTGTATATCCGTTGTCTATCACCCATAACACAAGTCTAGTTACTTAGCTTGGGGCTAGATGGCGATGTGTGGAATGTGCTGCAATATTTAATTATAACCATTTGTAATTAGCAGTAAAAACAAAAATAAACGGAAAGAAGACTGATAAAAAACGTGCTACATCTGCGTCTTTTGTACAATCACGGGGAATTACGATAAACTTGTTTGCTTCGGCAAATGCGAGGAAAACGTTACTGTTATGATATTATTACGGGTATATATCGAATAAAAAGCTCTCGAGCATGATAGAGTATTAAACACATAAAAGTACCTAGTTATGTAAATGAAATTCTTAAAACACCGTGGATATACGTACGGTCGGAGTCAAAATCGCAGACCCACCGTAGAGTTCTAAAGCTACTATTAGAATGTTTTATCTAATTTTGCTATTTTTGCCCATTTGTGCAACTTATACTTTCTAGCTATTACTTTACTTTGTGTATATAGTGTTATGTTTCTTCCTGTGTTGTACGAATAAAGTTATCTATCTAATAAATTCATGAGTTGAACGACTTTTAACTTGAACTCGAGCAGGTCCTTAGAATCATGCTTGAGTCGAAAACATTTTAATAGCAGTTTTGGAGCTCTACGGTGGGTCTACAATTCCGACTCCGACCGTACATACCTAGTAAGAGTATGTTTACATAGATTTATGTTTATCTGCATATATGTGCAGATTAAGCACAAATTAATTTTTATACAAACAAATAATTTATAGTGACGTCACATAGCCTATGACCAGTAGACCATTGAGACGCGTCTAACGACACCTCACTTGTTAAATTATAGTGAGTAGTTTTGAAGTTAGGTGGGAACAGATGAACATACATACATACATACGTTCGTACGTACATACATACGTACGTACGTAAGTACATACATACATACGTACGTACGTACATACATACATACATACATACATACATACATACATACATACGTACGTACATACATACATACATACATACGTACGTACGTACGTACATACATACATACAGATATACATACATACGGGTCAAAAACATAAATCACATAAACCCCTCCCTTTTGGCTTCAACGTCTTTACCATCACCCGAGCGATGTTCTCGGTTGCATCCCTCTTGGGAGCCCGGGGTCCGCTTTCCTGCTTTTACGCCCGCACTTCGCACGATCTTCGGCATCCTTTTTGGCTTCGCCGTAGTCGGGTAAAAATAATCTTTTTTCTTTGTATATAATTATATGAGCGATTAAGAATGTAAGAGCGGTTAAAAAGACAGTTAAACAGGAAACCCCACGGCATTTAAGAGGAAAGGGTACCGGGTGCTCTCTCCATACAAACGTAGTCGACTGTTTCCTCCCTGGATAATGACACTAGAGCAAAAAAATTTGTTGCATAAAACTTATAACTGCCATGACCATGCCCCTATGTTTTGATTTTTTGTTTTTGAAAATTTTAATTTCTATGATAATTATAAAATGAAAAAACCAAGACATAGGGGCATAGTCATGGCAATTATAGGTTTTATGCCACATAAATATTTGCTCTAGTGTCATTATCCAGGAAGGAAACAGTCGACTATGTTTGTATGGAGAGAGCACCGGTGCCCTTTCACCATAATTTCACTTGCAAGTCAACAAAGAACAAGTAAGTAGGTACAGCGCAAACACGAGCTAACGGAAGTATAAAATATAAATGAAACAAAACTAAGCAGGTTCATTATTTTCATTCAATTTAAAGAACAAAGGTTATCATTCTAAAGTAAATTGGTTGGGTGCCTAGAACCTGTGAAAACCGCTTATAATACAATTACAAATTATTTCAGAGGGGTTTTAAGTCCCCTTGCGACGGATTCCCAATTATGTTATAATAAAATTATTATTTTTGATCTGAAAATACGCTTTAGACGAAAATTATATTATTACGATTAAATTGCGGTGAAAAAATTAGAACTTGGACATTATAAGACTATGAGAAAAAAATAATATTTTCCTTAAAGCACCTTAGATATTAAGAGGAAAGGGTACCGGGGGCTCTCTCCATACAAACGACTGTTTTCTCCCTAGATAATGACACTATAGCAAATATTTTTTTTTGCACAAAACTTATAACTGCTATGCCCCTATGTTTTGTTTTTTTTTTCTTTGTTTTTTAAATTATAATTTCTATGTTATTAGAAAATTAAAAAACCAAGACATAGGAGCATAGTCATGGCAGTTATAGGTTATATGCAACAAAAATATTTGTGCTAGTGTCATTATCCAAGGAGTCGACTACGTTTGTATGTAGAGAGTACAGGTACCGTTTCACCTTAAACACTGTTAAAACACAGTTGTTACACGGTACAAGTTGAAAAGAATGTACACTAATATTATAAAGAAGAAATATTTTTTTGTTTGTATGTTTATTTGGCATTCCGGCATTATGACCATTGTGCCAACTGGGTCGCCAAGTCCTTAATAGTGACTCCAATAATATTATTATTTTGTCAAACCGTAATGGACGGACCATCTAAAATTTGGTAGCTGTTAAAACACAAGCATCCGCTAAGAAAAAATATTTGGAAAATTCAAACCCTACGCTAACGAACTCAAGACCAAAAGTTAGTTAAATATGAAAGGACTAGCAGCGATTAATAGAATCAAGAGAAAACAATCCATGACACGGTTTTGTCCCAGTAATTCGGTAGACCATACTAATTATTATTCTGTGTTAATAATTCGATTGGAACGAAAACAAAAGACGATTGGAAAGAAAACAAAAAACGATCGAAACGGAAACAAAAGACGATAGAAAAAAACAAAAGACCATCTTAAGATCGTCTTTTGTTTTTTTGGGGTACGCAGATGACAGGTGTTTACCTGTCATCGGCTTACATGCATGCATACATACACACTGCATGGATGTATATGGTAGAACATTTCACGCACTCTCACAATTTGAGAATAGGCAAAATCTAATCCATTTAGACAAATTTCAACCTCCATCCAATAGTATTTAAGCACAAAATCCTATAGACCAATCAACTTATGATATTATAATATACATGTAAAGGAGATGGGAACGTCAAACTAGGAACGGAGTGTGCCAATATTAATAGTCCTTCGTCAAATTCTGTTTGCTCGGTGTCAATGTCAATATTCATTCGTACCTAATGTGATTAGAAATTTGTACAAAGTTATGATATTTGTTAGACAGGTACTTATACTTGTACCTTATACAACGACCCAGTTGGCACAATGGGCGCCATACCATGCCGGATTGCGGATTTGATTCCCGAACAAGTATTTATGCTTAGATATTTGTCTATGGTCTGGTTGTTTCTATGTATTATAAGTATATATTTATAAAAGAAAAGAATAAAAGTAGTATATCCGTTGTCTAGCACCCATAACACAAGTCTAGTTACTTAGCTCGGGGCTAGATGGCGATGCAATGTCTTGAAATATTTGTTTTTTTTTTTAATTTATTCAAATACCAGAGATAAATAAGGTCATAGAACGTAGTAGTGTTGGCATAGTGCTAGATAACTTGACTTTCGTTTCGAAGGTCGTGGTTTCCAATCCCGACCAATGCATGTACCGATGTATTTTTCTCATGAAAATCCGATAAAACATTGCTCTTACAGTGAAGAAAAACATAGTGATGAAACTCGCGCTCGCGAACCAAGTTCATTGGTCTGGGCATGGTCGACTAAGCTGAGAGGGTGGGTGCTGAGCAAGTCTACTCCAACGTCACGAAAAAATATTTCATTGCCAACCACTGGGCAGAGAAAATGTAGTAAAATCGAACGTAGGTTTACTAATGTAAAAATAATAAGTAAGTACTAGGTAGGTACTATGTAAAAATCACTCAGAGCTATATTTCGCAGAAGTACAGTGTTTAAGTTATCAAGAAACTGCGATCTAGTCCTTAATTAACATTCAACGAAGAAGCTATAAATATTCTTTAGTTATTCATAAAAAAAATTTAAGTTTTAATTGGCTATAAGGTTATTCAAAAAGTTGCTTCGAAATGTTATTTTAAAGTTTCATGTTATATGTTTTGTTATGTAAAAGTTGCTTTTGTCTCTTTTTCAAACTATATAAGTAAGTATATTGAATTTTGTCCAAATGTTTATCAAAATATGTCGACCCTTTGACCGTGAAGAGGAAACTAACAAACAAATTGTCGTATTTATTATATTGGCTGGTATTTTAAAGCTTGGCCCACCAAGTGACAAAAGTATAAGACATATTATCACTGCTTACGTAATAAAGAAGGAAGAAAATGCTTTTTACACATGAACGTTAAAGAATGTCCGCCTCGTCCTGTGAGAGGAGCTTTAATTTTTGACAAAAGTCTATCACAAGCTGCGCAGTCGGCCCTTGATTATGCTAAGTATGATACCAAAACTATGGATTTTTGGAACAAGGTTACTTATCGCGCGTTGCGAAAGAGGGCTAGACGGAAAAAATTAAGACCAAAAGTTGTAACGACACTTTTTGCTATAGTTGTAAGCCGTGCTGCGTACGCGTGTTTCTCTATCTGTCTCTCTCTCATAGAAAGCAATTACTCAAATTGAGCCTACTGATTAAGTTTATATTACATTATATTTGTTAATAATTAAAAAAAAAATATTGTAACTTAAAAAAAATATATTTTCTTTTACTAATTAATCGAAAGGAACTTCGTTCTATCCGTATGTCCCTTGACACCTCTCAAGTTTTTTCTATATGAAAATCAACTTCACTTGATAAGTTTTTTTTGTTTTTGAACCATTGATACGATAAAATGAGACTAGGAAAGCAATCGTTTGAATGTAGATAGATTAGGTAACTGTATGGTACCTACAGCTACTTATATGTAAGTATAGAGAAATGGGAGTGAGGCAGTAAACTCAGGATTTCTACCGAAATAAATCTTTCAAGTAGAGATGAATTCGCCGGGACTCCAAGATGATGTATAAAATATTCAACGCTTTCAAAAATGCAACATCTGTTTTTCACTCGGCAAGATTTTCGCCGTCCTTATTTATTGGTTTCGACTCGTTTTCGATCGGTATTTAGTTATTTATTTACATTTTCATTAATGTTTGAAGTGGAGAAAAGCGTTTTAAGTTTGCAGGTGTTTCTATTTCAACTTTCAAATCATTAAAAGTTAAGTAATACCTATTTGCCAAGGAATACTTAAGTAATTTTATGATGAAAGAGTACCTACAATTTTATATGAAACTTAGGTGAGTGCCTATAAAACTTTTAATAAAAAGATTAGTCACCTTTCCTGATGGATGGTTGGTACATACCTGAAACAGACAAGAAACAATAATTAATCATTTTTATATGCGCGTGATTTAGCCATTAACTGGCATGATCACATAGTGACATAAGTTCTAAATATTAATATATAATTTAAAAAAACCATAACCAATAATTATGCAAAATCGGTTGATCTCTGCGGTTTTACCCACGTCAGTTTGAAATCGAATTGAGATTAAAAAAATGGTTTAAAAAGTTCTTCTCCTAAGTCCAATCTATCTCTACCTATAGGTACTCAAATTCACCAAAATCGGTTCAACGGGTTGTCAGGAAAACATAAAAGACAGACAGATGGACAGAGTACTTCCGCTTTTATTAGAAGTTATTTGGAGGACGTTTTATCAAATAAATTAATACAACAAGAAAATCTTACTAATAATTTAATTTTACAAAATAAAAAGAAATTAAACAAAATAAATCTCGAAATTCACTATTAAGTTATAAAAAACCTAAAAAACCTACGTTTGGAGAAAAGGGTACCGGGCACTCTCTCCATACAAACGTAGTAGAATATGCAACAAAAATATTCACTCTAGTGTCATTATCCAAGGAGGAAACAGTCGACTACGTTTGTATGGAGAGAGCACCGGTACCCTTTCACCTTAAAACAGTAAAACTTGACGATTGAGACCTATAAGTTGTTGAGTTACCCCCGATTACTTGATTTCCCTTGTGACCAGGCTGCGCTACTTCCCTCTTTAAACTGAAATCAGCATTAAGTGGAAGATACAAGGGATAACTTACCTACTGAATTAGTATTACAGTAAGAAGTACGGCCGGCTGCATAATTGCAGACCCACAGTAGAGCTCTAAAATGGCTGTTATAACAATGTTTTCAACAGAAGCAAGATTCTAGACACCTGCTTTAGTTGAAGTTTAAAGTCTTCTAACTCATCAATTTATCATACAAAAATTATTAGAATGAAACCATTTCATGAATAGTCATTTTCGAACTCTACCGGGGGCTGCAATTATACAGCCGACTGTACACTAGAGTTGGCTTAATGGTAGAGACCTCGACTTTCATTCCAAATGTCGTTGTTTCGAATCCTGACCAAGGAAAACATCGAGATGAAACCCATGGCTTAGTTAGCTCCAGATGGATTGACGAGTTCTATCCTCTGAAAACGGTCGACTTAGCTGAAAAGGTGGTACTGGGCAAGCCTAATCAATATAACCACATATTCCAAGGACTACAACGCCCTGAATAGTTAAAAATAAAGTTGCCAGCATTGTATATAAATTACTTGGTTAGATGTAAAAACTAAAATAATAATACCACTAATTATTTTATTCATAAATGTTACGGTTGCCGAAGCATGGTTATATTTAGATATACAGTACAAACAATACCACAATATAAACACAACAATCATTAACTAAGCAGCGACCGACTTCAAAAAAGGAGGTTCGATATTATGTATATAATATATGTCTATAAGGATAGGTACTTTATCACATTGAAAACTTAATAACTAAGTTAGGATGTGTGCCTTCGGAACGCGCTCACCAATAAGAAGAAGGCACAAGAAACTCATGAATTTTGAATTTTACTATGGTTACCTACCATGACAACAGAACGTGACACTTTTTCGTGAGTGCATACGGTGTTTATGAATTCATAAGACGTTATCACGTCAAAAAAATGTTCGTTCACCGATTTTATTTATATCATCAATCGTAATAGGGTTAATATAATTCCCCTTCGAAGCTTGTGCCCTACCTTCGCCCTCGATGTTCAAAATACCTAAAAGTAATTGTACGTTTTCTAAATAAATCAAGTGACTAAGCCCATTTGGCGACCAAATCCAAAGCTTTGGGTACGTATCTAAAGTTAAAATTACAGACAAAAGGGTTTTACGACTCAGTGTCTAAAATACTAAAATAATTCGTTGGCAATTTATTGTAAACTATGTAAGTATTTTTACGATAAATGTTTACGATTCAATAGAAAGGTCGACGTACGATGTCAGCCACTAAAAGAGAAAGAATGAAATCTATATATATAAAAGAAAGTCGTGTTAGTTACACCATTTATAACTCGGGAACGGCTAAACCGATTTGGCTGAAAATTGGTGGGGAGGTAGCTTACAATCAGAAGACGGACATAGGATATTTTTTTCGATATTCCCACGGGATCGGGACTTACGCAGGTGAAACCGCGGGGCACAGCTATCTATATATATAAAAGAAAGTCGTGTTAGTTACACCACTTATAACTCAAGAACGGCAGAACAGATTTGGGTGAAAATTGGTAGGGAGGTAGCTTAGAGCCAGGAGACGGACATAAGATACTTTTTATCCCAATATGCCCACGGGATCGGGACTTACGCTGGTGAAACCGCGGGGCGCAGCTAGTAAATAAATAAAAATTCTGGACATACACATTAAATGAAAATCACATACAGAAAAAAAAAACTAAAATGAGAAGAATGTACTAACTACTTATTTATTTTAAGACGACCTGTGTATTTTTTTTTTCTGGATATTTTACAATTACAGATTTTTTTATGTCTACAGATTTATTATATGTATAGATATTAAATATTATACTATAGAAAGGGTTCGTCCTCAACACAATGCTAGCAAGAAGTTTATAATATAATTTTAGTTACTGATCACATTTTCAAAAATGATAGTTTTTGAAAATGTGATCAGAAACTAAATTTCGCGATTTTATTACAAGTACCGAGATAGATAAGGGTCACCGCTTACATAACCGTTTCGGCAATAGACCTAACCAGCACGTGCAATGAAACACATCGAAATTTTATTCACAAAAATGAAAGAAAAAGCTATATACGCGACTAATTAAAAACCTTCTCCTATTTTTGAAGTCGGTTAAAAATAGGTACGAGGTGGGTTGCAAAACGAGATATAGTATTTACAACAGTGGACGCAGAACCACAGTGTATATAATATACAACAAATAAATAAATAAATATTGCAGGACATTTCACACATCGCCATCTAGCCCCAAGTTAAGTAACTAGACTTGTGTTATGGGTGCTAGACAACGGATATACTACTTATATACTTTTCTTTTGTAAATATATACCTATAATACATAGAAACAACCAGACCACAGACAAATATCTAAACATAAATACTTGTCTGAGGCGGAAATCGAACCCGCAACCCTGTGTTTGACAGTCCGGCATGGTGACTATTTTGCCAACTAGGTCGTCAACACAACAGAATATATAATAGCTTCATACCTAACGTGCGGAGAGAACCAGGCCTGACAGAACCTATAATGTGAGAGAAAAACAGTTTTTTTGCGATACCAATAAATATTGATAGAGAAAGATAACTCGCGTGATATGTAATATTATCAAAAATGTATCATACTCAACTCACCCTCACAGTTGCGGACATAAACGTGTCTCATTTATTTTTAACCGGTCCACAAAAAAGGAAAGTTCATTGTAAACACGCATATCACAGAGATAAAAATCACGCGAGAAAATTTTAGGTGTTTTTAAAGCAATATATTCAACCTCGAATTTGTTAAAGCTTTGTTACGGGCAAATTTTGCATAATTTGACGAAAATAATCAAGGCCGTCTGAAAAGTTATGTCTTATCCCAGCACTCATAAATGCTGCTTAGTGAGTAATTATAGTCATTGTTATTAAAGCTTTATCTTGGTCTTATAAGTAACAATTAACAATTTTAAACTCCTATGGTTCTTTTTCCCACTAAAGTTATAAAAATCGTGATATCGTGACCATTTATTTAATTTCATTTTGAGTAAAACTATATCATTTATATGGATAAGTAAGTACTTATATTTTGTAAGGTACGATTTATCGATGTTGTTTCAAGCACCATTTTCACAAGACTGAAATTTGCAGATCTTGACAGAGGCCACCGTATCGGAACTACCTCGTAAAAATGGTGCTTGAAACAGCATCGAAATTTATTAAATAGCTCCACAAAACATGGTAAAAAACCATTTTAAATAAATTTAGTGGCGTAAACACAGATAAAATAAATATAGGTTTACCGACCGCTCAAAATAAATTAAATTGTATTTAATTTAACTGCCTCCATATGTATGGGGATGGCGTGTGGTAGGCATTCCTTGTCAAACAATACCTTTCACAGTTCTAAATAGAATTGTGAAACGTATTATAGTTCAACCTGTTTAAAGTTGACTAAGATAGATAGATAGATAACTTTATTCGTACAACACAGTAAGAAACAGAACACTATATACACAAAGTAAAGTAATAGCTAGAAAGTATAAGTTGCACAAATGGGCGGCCTTATCGCTGAAAGCGATTTATTCCAGGCAACCTTTGGATGGAGAAGAACTGATTCAGCTTTAATGGTTTAATGTCTAAGGTTGTTTAACTAAAGTAAATAAAACCGGCCAAGTGCGAGTTGGAGTCGCGCACAAACGGTTCCGAACCATTTTATTCCGTTTAAGCAAATAACCCTAAAATATATTGTGTCATACGAGGCTGTATATGTTGAAAGTCTTTTCCCTGCCCTTTTGGGAGTATAATTAACAAAAAATATATTGCCTAAATAAATTGGAATCTTGATAATAAACCTAAGATTCTGAAAACATTTTATAAAATATTTACTTTTTTTCTATGTATTTGTTATTATAGTGGCAACAGAAATACATCATCTGTGAAAATTTAAACTCTCTAGCTATCATGATTGATGAGATACAGACAGACGAACAGACGGACGGACCGTTTTTACCCTTTGGGTACGGAATCCTAAACAGTATATTAATGGAATAAACGATGTAATTTATCCACACATCGCCATCTAGCCCCAAGCTAAGTAACTAGACTTGGGTTATGGGTGCTAGACAACGGATATACTACTTATATACTTTTATTTTGTACATATATACTTATAATACATAGAAACAACCAGACCACAGACAAATATCTTAGCATAAATACTTGTCTGAGGCTGGAATCGAACCCGCAACCATGAGTTTGACAGTCCAGCATGATGACCATTGTGCCAACTGGGTCGTCATTTCGACGGAGCTTTATTAGTATTTGATAACTTCCAAAGATTATGAATGATGTATAGAAATGATTATTATTACCTTTTACTGTCTGGTTTCAAATATAATAAAACTATCTTTTGCCTGCGACTTCGTCCGCGTAGAAGCCGAAAGAATGTTTATTTATTTCTTTATGCAAAATTTTAAGTACCAAGGAATCACATTGTCCAATACAAACTTTGCCCCCCTTTTTCACCCCCTTAGGAAGAAAATTTCGGATAATCCTTTCTTCTTATCGGATGCCTACGTCATAAAAAAACACACCCTCGAAGTTTCAGGTCTCTACGATCAGCGGTTTAGGCTGTGCGTTGATCCGTCAGTCAGTCAGTCAGTCAGTAGTTCGGGACAAAGCATTTTATATGTATAGATTTATTTAAAACAATTGCTCTCAGGCTTACAGCCCACGCCAAAACGCATGAGGAGCCATACAAGTAGGTATAATTTAATTTTTATTTTAATAAATGAATCTAAGTTAAATAATATTATTGCTGTAACTCAGCCAATTACAACAAATAGTTACAAATTGCCGCTGATTTGTGTAAAAAACGTCGGCATCATCAAACCGGTCAACGATCAGCTGGTTTAGTAATTATATGTATAGATAAAACAAATGTCTATAGAAGTACTGCAAGCATATTCACTAAACAGACAAGTACCATACATACGTATACATATATGTACTTTCTCGTCATAAAACATCCGAGTCCTGTAATAAAATCTTGTACTGTCCGGTCCTGTAACGTAATCTAACTACGTTATGTAGAACCTTCATTGCGGTACTTCCAGCTTACAAGTCAGAAGCACACACGGTCACATACATTCTAACTTTACAGCTTTTTCATGTCAGGTACTTACATACAAATTAATGACAGTTATGTGGTAGAGTTAGTGGTCTATGTCACCTGGCATTTTAAATTATAGCACTGTATTTATAGTGCTTTGCTCACCACATTTTTTGTCAAAAAGAACATAATAGTACATTGTTACCCTAGGTGTGAAAGTCACTCATTGAGTCCCGAGACGGAATTTGGCGCCCGAGCGTAGCGAGGGCGCTAATAGTTCAAGGGACTTAATGAGTCTTTTACCCGAGGTAAACACTGTGCTTTTCATTACGAATAATACATAAAATTCTTCATAATAACGAGAGTCTCTGTACTCCATACTACCTCTGGCAGTATGCATGAGCCGTGTGAAGCCATAATTGTTATTCTTTGGTATTACCTAAAGCAAGGAGGTTAGGTTTTTGAAGTTCCTAATACGTAATGATACTGATACTGGCTACAAGCACATTGCACAAGCCGCGAGAAGCCATAATTTGACATGACAGCTGTCAGTGAAAGCGATTTTCCCTAGGGCTGAAAGTTGTTCTTTCTACACGCTCTTCATGCATCTTTAGACCTACTTTCGGAGTATGAGTAATGAAAAATGATTTTTGCATGTCCACATAATATTTTTCAAAGACCTAGTCAACCATATTTCACACCATGGGTTTGGTGAGAAAAAAATCATTCCCGCTTTACATGTTGGGAAGGTTAATAAGATGATTTTTATTGATATTATTTTTCAGCTTTTTAGTAGTTATAGTCTCTGAACTAAACCGCGAACGAACGGAAACCGCTCAACTAATAAGTGCCCCGTGTTAGGACTACGAAAACCTAAAACCCACATTAGTGACGTTTTTAAACTTCACTGACATAAGAATTTTTTTTTCCTTTAAAGCGAATCTTTTGTTTTTATTTTGTTAACGCTTGACAGCTATTTACACCACTAAAATAGATTTGCACGACAAATGTCAAAATAGAAAAATATCCAAAAACAGACCCATTATAAAAATGTCTTATTATTAAAATGTCCAGTACTAAAAATGTCCAATAGTGAAATGTCTATGTAATAGATAGATAGATAGATAGATAGATAGATAAACACTTTATTTGTACAACACACAAAACTAACTACGAAATTGTTCAAACAGGCGACCTTGTCGCTTAAAGCGATTTCTTCCAGGCAACCAATAATAGCAGAATGGGGAGTGATTAAAACCTCATTGGGTAACCTAGGCAAAGTCTAGGTATATAAATGTTTTTACGTAAATACAAACAAAATACTAATCTTGTAATGAATAATGAACGACGTAGACATACATCTATTCTATATCTGCCTAGCTATATATAATTAAAACACCCAGAAACTGACATACATTAGCTGGAATCTTCCACAAGGGTGGTGGTGACACATATCAACGTAACCTACTTAACACAACACAACAATATAACAATACAAAGAACTAAATATAGTTGGCTTTCCTTTCGTTTTGGTAATAAAAATAATAGAATAGATTCGGACAAAATATTCGTATAATTAAGATAGAACTTTACATACAGGTAGAAAATAAGCAATAGAATATACTGCATAATAGTGATGCTAGACAACGTTATATTTCTTTCGCGTCATTACCTTTTTAATGCTCATAACGAACACATCGCGTCACTTTTTAACCGACTTCAAAAAAGGAGGAGGTTTTCAATTCTTCGCGTAAATATATTTTTCGCTAATTGACATTACGGTGAAGGAAAACATCGTGATGAAACCCGCGGCTTAGTTGACTCTAGAAATTTTGGCAAGTTCTCTCATCTGGAAATGGTCGACGAAGCTGAGACGGTAGTAGGTGCTGGGCAAACCTACTCCATCCTCACGCAAAAAATACCTAATTAAAGGGTCTAATTGCGGAAAACAGCCGGTACAAGTACAAGTACAATGATATCAACAAAGCGATTGGATTAGCTACTTCCATTACAAATTATGATGAATCCACCTTTTGGTTTAATGGCTCCTACTCTTCTAACTGATTTTAAACACGTCAAAATTTCAAATATATCTAATAAAAGAAAGACGGGTTGCACTCCGGGAGTGCCGGCAGAAGTGAAAACTTGATTATTAACGTTGAGCCTGTTTGATATTTTGGAATGGTTAGGGAATAATTTTGCACCAATTGCTTTATCAGTATAAAAGTACTATCATTTATGTGGTAGAATACAATATTCATTTATTGCGCTATCGTACACAAACATGACAATTTATATTACATTAAAAATTTAACACTTTAAAACTATAGCTGTCTACTCTCCATCTGTCTTACGCTTTTTAGATCAGGTCACGTGTCCTGACGCGAGTTTAAGATTTTATACCCATTACAGAAAAAGTGCTCAACGCCACTAAAGAAGTTTTCACTTCAAAAAATTGTAAACTCTCTCACGTCTATACAAAGAGGCTATTTTGATCATAAACTGTTTTCCGCTTCGTTAGTCAATTAGGTCCCAATAAAAGGGCGAATTACGTCCATAGTCCTAAAGCCTACATAATGCTAAAGGTCATTCACGTCCGATATAATCGCGTTTAAGTCTTATTTATTGAAAAAAGATAATATAGGTACGAAAGCAAACTAAGCTTTTATTTGATTTTTGTAAAGATAAATTAGGTAGGTACTTATAGTCATACTAATTATATTATTTACTTACTCGATTTTAATAAATAAATATTTCAGGACATTCTACACATTGCCATCTAGCCCCAAGTTAAGTAACTAGACTTGTGTTATGGGTGCTAGACAACGAATATACTACATAAATACTTTTCTTTTGTAAATATATACTTGTAATACATAGAAACAACCAGACCACAGACAAATATCTTAGCATAAATACTTGTCTGAGGCGGGAATCGAACCCGCAACCTTGTGTTTGGCAGTCCGACATGCTCACCATTCTGTCAACTGGGTCGTCATTTTAATGTAATTAGAATTCATTAATTTGATGGAATGTAATGTCATAAAACTAAGATTTAATTATCTCCTTTATCAAAAAAAGAATTTTCCAAATCGGTCCAGGCGTTTTCGAGTAATCGGCGAAGTTACATTAAAAAAAAAAACGTGACGGATTGAGAAGCTCCTTCATTTTGAAATCGGTTAAAAAAAACTACATGCACCTAATTACTTTCCAACGCGGTTTAGATGGATTCTTGATAAGAATGTAATAGGCTTGTAGGATTGAATATAAATTTTAAATTGGATTTTTTGCAGGCATATATGGATATTTAATACGCTTTTATGTGATTTCATGCACATTGTACAATTCCAAATTAATAAACAATGAGTTTTAGAACCACTGTAAAAGCAAAAACGATATACAAAAGACTAAAAGATATTAAATACCAGCTGTGCCCCGCGGTTTCAGCCGCGTAAGCCTTAAGCCCCATAAGTGGAAAAATCAATATAAAAAGTAGTCTTATAGCCTTACTCGATAAATGAACTATCCAACACAAAAATATTTTTTCAATTCGAACCAGTAGTTCCTGAGATTAGCGCGTTCAAACAAACAAACTATTCAACTTTATAATATTACACTAAATAAGAACTAAGGTTTTTGTGGATTTTCTCTATCTAAAGTCTTAAATGATGTCGAAACAAATAACGTAATATTAAAAAATCGAACGATCGTTTCGTTCTCAGAGTTCGCTACTTCTCCACTACATTATGCGTCCATTGGCTTTCTACAAATGTTGGTACCTACCAATATTTTCCATTGAATTTTACAGCACTTCTGTTCAGATTTATTCGCACTCTATCAAGTCAGAATGTTATACTGGAACGAGTTTTATTTTTGAAATCTAGAAAATACTGTATTGAAGTTGTATTGAAACGCCAGACGTCAACGCCCTACAATAAATCTAACCAATACATTTTCTTCGCAATATGCATACCTATACTGGCGAGCAATAAATCCGGGTCGTTTAAAGAACGTTATTGAGAATTTAACCCCCGAATAGTGTTTCAGTATTTTAGGATCAAGAATATTTATTGAAAACTGCGTACATAAGATGACATATTGATACCTACCTACTAAGGTATCAATAGGTATCAATAGTTTGTCCATCCCGGACATACAATAATTAGTTACTTATGGAACTTAATTTATACTAAATACAAAACAATATATTGAGCTGTCATATCAAGCTCATGTATTCGGACGTAAATGAAAGCAGAAAATCAAAATCAAAATCAATTTTTTTTATTTCTTGGGATGCTTAATACAATTGTACATAGACCACTTGAAATCGTCTTTAAAAAAAACAAAAAAACAGAGGGCAGGTTTTCAATTAACCGACAGCCGGCTAACGTTTACATGTTTTATTTTGTTTGTGACGAGTTATTTTAATAAGTAAGATGTTACTAAAAATATAAGGGTAAAAGTAGAGTGCAGATTTTCAACCGATAGCCCGCTAACGTTCACTTGTTTTTTTTTTTGTTTAGTAAAGCTTAAATTATGGGATTTTTTAAATAAAATTTCTAATGTCCAGAACTTTAAAAAAAAATACTATGTAGATATTAAATCTTTGTAATAGTCGAAGTGTTTGTGGCTGACCTGAGTTCATTGATCGCTAGTTTATTTCTCGATAAATAAACATGAAAATGTAACCAAGAAAGGATGTTGGCATGTAATTTGAGTCATCCATCTTTCCCGCGACAGTGACCGAGGTAATTGCTTGCTAAAACTTCGTCGATATCGTTCGACCATTTCTAAAAGATTTGATAAGAATTACTTGTTTTTCTCTAAATGTTACTAGACTAGTTTGTGATTATTTTAATGTTTTTTTGACGATCGTCCTTCGTGTTTTTTTACCGGTCTTCTTTTGTATGTTTTTTGTCAATCGTTTTTGATTTTTTTTTTGTCGATCGTCCTTTGTTTTATATACAACCAGACCGGATTAACAGCATTGTGGAAGGTTTGTAAATTGAATATATTCTTATTTTGTGTATAATTGGCTAGTAATTGATGTATTGGAATAATATCTGTTTGTAATATCATATTTCTTGTTTAATTTAATGAATTCTGAGAGGTTCCTCTACATCGTGTTTCTAGGAAATGACACTTTTAATGTGAGATAAACTGCGGGGCGCAATTAGTTATATATACGCGACTAACTGAGAACCTCCACCTTTTTTAAAGTCGGTTAAAAAGTAATTTAATGTTTGCGATTATTATCCTAAGTCATTATTTATTTAACAATAGGGATGCTAATAAAAAAGTTTTACAACGAACGGACGCTAAAGAATTTCAGGCTCCGAGCATTTTGGTTCCGTAGCGTATTTGTAGCAAGGAGCTACACGCTACGATCGATCGTAGAGAGCGTAGGCGTGCTACGACCCTTGGAATCCTACCAAAAAGTGTGAGATTACCAAAAGGTTCAGCCGTTTACTCCCATACATTACAAAAAGTATTGTATGACACTACCGATTTCGACAAGTCGTCATCGTTGATCATTTATTGGGAGACTCACAGCTAAGTGACGCTCGCTGATCGTTTACGGTCGTGCGGGTTAGGTGACGCCTGGCGCGATCATTACATCGATGGGTGACCAATTAGTAGTGTGGCAAATATGTATTTTCGTGAGCCCCTCCGTGCTTCGGAAGGCACGTTAAGCCGTTGGTCCCGGTTGCTACCTCTAATAGCAGTCGTTAGGTCAAGTTAGAGGTCTTAAGGTGATCTGAAAACTCCAACAATAAGTGTGCCACACCACTATACGAGAAAATAAGATTTTGAAGAAAAAAAACTATCAATTTGATAAACATAGAATAAAATACAAAAACCTTAAAAAGACACGGATTTGTGGTTATACGTAACTATAAAGCATTAAATAAGCATAAGCATAATAAGTAAGTAATAAATCTAGAAATATTTTATATGTTAAAATACAACTTCTATATTTGCTTAAACTCTTAGTTCTACACCCTAGTTCAAACCGACGAATAATAATTTAAAACATAAACCCTGTTTCCATTTAACCTAAAACAAGTTCATAACTTAATTTAGAACCTTATAGGTCTAAGAAATTTAACATAACACTGTGAATAAAGAAAACATCTAAACCTTTTCATTGTTATTATTTTAAGCGACTTAAAAAATTACGGTAAACGTCACGTGTCTCAAGTTTGTTTTATATTGTTTAATAATAATAGTGTTACTAATTTGATCTTAAGTAGAGAGGGAGTGAGTGTGGACTAGGCTTGTGTTATGGTGACGAGTGACGAATAGAAGAATTAAATATTTAAAAAATCAGTAAAAAAATACAAATAAGTGAAAAACAAAAAAAAAAACAATTTTTCATCGTTTTCTTATGACGTTATATCACGTAAAATTATCGCCCGTAAACCTACTTTACAGACAACCATTTGTTTTTACAAAAAGCGGTCTTTAAAGATATTTTGAACTACTGTGAGGGTATTTTCTGTTATCAAGATGTTATTGAAATATAATTTAAATAATTTTATTTACGAGAATTGACCTTCCGGATTAAGGTAAAGTAGGACCTGAAAACCCTTATCCCTTGCCTCCGCGCGCCGCGAAATGGCCGTTTTAAGTGTTTTATGTAATTTAAAGACTAACATCTATTTTAGTGAAAAACTCTGTACTACCTAATGGGATTTGCTTTTTTTGTACTTGCTTTTTCTTTACAATCGCCGTTTAATTGAAATTTAAAAAAAATATGACGATTTTTGAAGATTTTTCACGATTTTTTCTATAGAGGCAAACCACTCTAATCGTTTTTGGAAAAATGTATGAAGTGTATGACAATACAAAGTTTTTCTTCACCTTTACAACAACGGTAGGAATATCATTGTATGGATTTTAGTGGTTGATACTCGTACCCAAAAACTGTTTCTAAGACACCTCTATCGCGCTTCTGGTCTTACTGGTACTGTGGCGACCTGAGTCGATGTAACATGATCGTAATATTTGTAATACATAGCATAAGTCGGCATCCCCAGTTGCGTCCCGTCATCTCTCTTCTATCTATACATATAAAATTATTTTTCCTGAATGACTGAATGACTGACTGACCGACTGACGGATCAACGCACAGCCGCTGATCGTAGAGACCTGAAACTTGAAGGGTGTGTACTTTTTGTGACGCAGGCATCCGATAAGAAAGGATTTTCCGAAATTCTACCCCTAAGGGGGTGAAAAAGGGGGCAAAGTTTGTATGGGACAACGTGATTCCTTGGTTCAATCTACTTCAAATTTTGCAAAAACATTCCTTTGACTTCTACGCGGAAGAAGTCGCGGGCAAAAGCTAGTATATCATTAAAGTTTTACTGGATAAACAGACTTTTCATTCCTAGTATTTCTGATAGTTGGAGTCTAGTAGTAAAGTGTACTCTATACACTTTATATTGCCAAATAGACACAATGACAATAGGACAAAGAGACAATTAGCCAAAGATGCAAAGGTACAATAAAGAGTTTATCTATCTATCTATTTCACAATTAATTAAATATTATTACTTTAGATATTTTCATAGGCCGGTCAGGCAATTACAGACACAATGGATGGACCCTGAAAGATTAATGTAGATATCACAGTTACAACTGTATTACAATTAAATTAGACCTAACGAAGATTTAATGTTATAACGTTAATGAACACTCGGATATATCAGACTAGGTTTCTCGTGTAATTATCCCGGGAATGGAAAGTATACTACGTTCTGCCAAAGCTTCGCCGCCACCGACAGATGGCGCTGTTCCTTATATTATTTACTTTAACTATCAAAAAAATAGCTCTCTTCTAAGAGCGGTGTTGGCTTAGTGGTAGATACCTCGACTTTCATTCTGAAGGTCGTGGGTTCGTTGGCTCCAGAAGTATTGACAAGTTCTCTCCTCTGGACATGGTCGACTAGGCTGAGAACGTAGTAGGTGCTGGCCAAGCCTACACCATCCTCACGCAAAAAGGACCCAATTAAAAAGGGTCTAATCGCGGAAAACAGTCCGTTCAAGTTCAAGTACAAGTAGCTCTTTTCTATCTTAGGCGTGTTACATCTTAGGCCGCCTCGTCACCTACCAACAGGCAGGTGTGATGGTGGTCAAACGCTGACGCGTGGTCCGTTGATTTAAACCTTTTAAGATTTAGACACAGATTCACCCGTGAACTATAGTCTAGTTTAGGGTTACATGGCCCCGTTTGAAAAGTATTACAATATTTACTTAGTTATTTAAAAAAAAATACTTACCAAAATTATTAAAAGTGAATACCTATTAATAAACGTAGGTATCAAATTGAAATCTATTATTAATCCCAGTTGAGTGAAAGTCCTCCAGGTTAAAACATTTAAATAAGGTTTTAAATTAATCGACCCGACTAGACAATTTAGTTTTAGTAAAATAAGTATTTAGTATGCAAAAGGTGAGGTCAATGATTTATATAGTTAGATATATTTATAAATTAAATAGGTAGGTATCTTGTTTTCTTTGTGTAACTGATTGTATGAAATAACTTTCAAAGAGTAAGATGAAGCCGTCTACAACTTCTAAGCGTCTCATCATATAAAACTCCAAAATATATTAAGTAAAAATTTAATATATAAATAATAATAATAATAAATAAAAATCGGTTCAGTAGTAGTCGATGAATTGACTATTCAGTGTAATTACGTAACTAAAATATGTATTTTATAAAAAGTCGTTTATATCATTTTCGCAGTTACCTGCCATTATGTCGCTGTTTTCAATCGTCTTTTGTTTCCATTTCGATAGTCTTTTGTTTCCATTACGATCGTCTCTTTTTCCGTTTCGATCGTCTTTTGTTTACGTTGCGATAGTTTTCCGATCGTCTTTGGTTTCTATTTAACCCTCGACGCAAAAAAGACGGGGTGTTATAAGTTTGACGTGTCTGTGTGTGTGTGTCTGTCTATGGCATCGTGGCTCCCGAACGGATGAACCGATTTTAATTTAGTTTTTTTTTGTTTGTTTCAAAATCAAAGTTGGTGTTATGGTAGTTGGTTTTTTGCGAATTAGGTGTTTTGCGTAAAGGTGGTGTTCTGCGTAGTTGGTTTTATGCGTCTAAAGGGATCAACGTACAGCCAAAATTACTAAGTCTAGAAAGCTGTTTGGCACATAAATTTATTTTGTAACGTAAGTTTGTTGTACTATGAGAAATTATTTTTTGAAATTCCACCTTCAGGATGACAAATGGGGGTGGAAGTTTTTATAGAGTTATAGATTTTTAAAGGTAGAAACTTGTTAATAGGAATTCTATCTACTTATTGTAAATAATGATTTTTACCGATAAATCCTACATCGTCGAAACTTAAACGGGTGAATATGTAAATTGCCAAGTACTTCGGACACCTATGCATCTCGAATGGTTTAGGTATCTAAATTTACCTAGTAGACATAAAAAAGGCTAAATTCAAGGTAACTTACAAGTAAGTCAAAAATATTATAAATCAAAATATAACAGACAAAGAGGCAATTTCATAGTAATAAAAGGCAAAAAATAAATTAATAATTAACATTTCTTGTGCTACAAGGTCGAGTTGCGGTGTAAATCATGGCTCAAGGTCACCCTAACATGAAATAAGTGCATGCAACATGCTATCGCCACCTACGTCTAATTAAGTTTCCACTAAATTGTATTGTACAAAATGTTTGTCGTAGGTATTGTTTAGAAATTCAAAGGTATAAACGACTAACATTGAAATCTGTCCCTTGTCTGGTCACCATAACTCAAGCCTAGTTGCTTAGCTTAAGGCTAGATAGCGCTGTTTATAATGTCCTGCATATTTATTTATTACTAACTTTTGCCCGCGATTTCGTCCGCGTCGAATTGGTAGACTGGACCAAGAAATCACGTTGTCTCATCCAAATTTTGCCCTCCTTTTTCACCCCCTAAGGGGTAAAATTTCGGAAAACCCTTTCTTATCGGATGCCTACATCATACAAAGAATACACCCAACAAGTTTTAGGTCTCTACAATCAGCGGTTTAGGCTATGCGTTGATCCGTCAGTCAGTCAGGACAAAGCATTTTACATGTATAGATATGCAAATCTTCGAATTTTGAGGTGCATCTCGTGATACTGAACAACACTGAATTTGTTTTTTTTTTTTCAATTTTCTAGACGCTAGTTTTTTACTTAAAAAACTGTCACGGAACAATTTAGTTCTAATTTGAATAACCTACATGATCTTCTTCTACGTCTTCTAGTTAATGGTTACCATGTACAGTCGGCTGCATAATTGCAGCCCTCGGTAGAGTTCGAAAATTACTATTATTGAAATTTTTGCATTCTAATATTTTTTGTTTGATAAATTGATGAGTTAAAAGACTTTAAACTTCAACTAAAGCAGGTGCCTAGAATACCTACAGAAGAAAATAAACTCAAACAAATAAACTGAAATGTTTAAACGACTCATCAAAACAAGACTGAAAAGGAGACGCTACCTAATCCGGAGATAACTGAAATTACGTAAAATGTATGTTTGGATTTAGTAAATATACTTTTTACGAAAGGACAGTGGACGTGCCATTATACCTCAAATTGTTGTTTTATGACGGGTATGTGGGAGAGAGCGGTCTGTTATTGCTTCGCGACCTAGATTTAAGATTGCTAAGGCACGGATATGTATAAGTGCAGGTTGTAAACCTCTAACGGGTACAGGATGTTTCAAAGACACCCTTTTAAAAGAGTATTACGTCCAATTTGCAATATTTCGTAACATAAAACTTTGTTTTCCACATTCTGCTACCCTTACATAATATAAACCCAAAACTAAGAAGAGTATTTATAAAATAAGCACATACATTTTAAAAGTAGAACAAGTTTAAAACTTAAAATGAAATATTTGGGACCGAAACCGCGACCGAAAGCCACAACATAACCCTGTAACGTACAACAGTTTACATAAGTAGGTATTATGAGATCTGAACTTCGAAAGCATCCAACCTTTCGAGGCATGCACATCACACTCATTGCATAAGTAAACTGACTCACAAAAGAAAACGTAATAACAACAAATACATGAGCTAGAACCAACGCGAACCTTTTATCTTCATATTTGCGAGGAACGTTCGAGAATGTGAGAACATTCTCTCGATTGTGGAACACTCCTGGCGAGGGTCAACGTACCCTGCACCCTCACAGAATGCAAGATTTCGACGGAGAAAAACAACTGAAGAGACGTTGGCACGTGTTTTGCTATTTTCTTTATTGGTGTGCACAAGATAGAGGTAGGTGCTTTTATTCGAACTCGTATACATGTATGCAATACCCGCTAGAGTAAGGGCTGCCACAAAAACAACTTTACCGTTGCGCAATACCGAACGAGATGCTTTTACTAGTCTCTCGAGAATAATAAATCAGTATTTCCTAAGCCACACATTATTTAAATTTCTGATGGAAAAACAAACGCATTTATTTTTTCGACGAACTGTTTGCATAAATAAAGTGGAGTGTCTAGCCGGTGGTGAATCTAATCTCAGAAACTACCGATGGCGCGATCGTTCCAACTACTTTACGATTTCAGTTTCATTGTGCAGTGCATACTATTATCAAAATGAAGTCCCGAAGTAGCAGACTCATTCAATTATTTTTTGTTAAATTTTCGTAAATATAGACGGTTTTATGTTTGTGCATGTATTGGTGGAAGTTCGTCGTCCCACAAACAAGTACAAACCGGGCTGCACGGAGTATGCAAAAAAGTTTTTTTAAAAAACAGACGCCGAGTAATGGTACACAACTGTTAACTTTCCACTGATAAGAGTCAAAATGGCAGCACTCATTATCGTAATCACTAACATTCAAGTCCTCAGTTCGTCTACATTATGATGTTGAAAATTTCCAAACAAAAACAGACAGGTACTTATATAGTATCAGAAGGACGGTTTTTTCAGTTGTAAACTGCACAAAAACGTTTCGTCCTATTTTTCTCTCCCGCTGTCCTCGCCCCTTAATTTGTTCACAATAACTGCGCATGTTCAGTGAACTTGTACTTTTTCTATTGAATAACTTTACTTTGAATAGAATTAGTTTTGTCAGCAAATAAGTATTTGTTTGAAATATTTTCAACATTTTACATTTACTTGAATTATTAAAATAATAGTATAGTCTATAACTCAAATGAGCTAGTTCTCAAATATTCGATATTAATACAGAAATACCACATGTATGTAAATATTTTCGTTGGCCCCCGAAAACCACTAAGACTAATTAAGCTTAATAATGATATTGTACGAAACCACAACCTTATTTAGACCCCAGCTTAGTATCATAGGTCTTTGAACGTCTACCTGATAGATTAAAGTGCTATTCGTGTATTTACGCAGGTTTAGAAGATAAGGTAGTAGGTGAGGCTGCAATTTATACTCGTAAAACGTCCATGAATGGAGCCATAAACTAAAATAAAACGCTTTTTCTCCAGTATTTCAAGCACATTTGTTTAAATTCATCAAACTAAGAACCTTTTTATTCTTTCCACGTTAATGTTAGTGAGTAACGCGAGTTTTTTGTGTTTAATGCGGCAATAAATACCATTGAAACGCTGAGAAAGCCTGCTGCTATTGTTTATTTAGCAAACACGCCCTTTACGCTACCAAGTGACTACCAAATCGATTATACTGCTACACTATTTGTTCTGTACACGTTTTTCTACGATAAATTATCCTCGTTACTCGCATATGAGGGAACCCGAAAATAATTAGTGACACAAAACATAACACAGGGTTGGTAAGTAACAAAAAAATCAGCGGTCTTGCGACGACGACGTGACATTCTGAAACTGGGGTATGAAATGAAAATAATTACACGTCAAATGAGTTGAATGACGCCTATTTAAAATGGTGGCGCAGAAATTACGTCACGATTGCTCCAACCCACACCTATTAAATAATAAATTATTTTCATACCGATTACTTTTTTTAATATTATTGACAAATAGACGAGAATCGGCAGTCAGAACTCTTAGTCAGTCAAAACTTCTTTTGACCAACCTCTTCGGTCAAAGCTAGTTTTAACTATTTTTCTCAATGAAAAGTAGCTTTGGCCGATTAGCAGTTCTGACTGTTAATATGTACATTTCATCGGCTTCTTATCTATACTAGTATTATAAAGAGGTGGAGTTTGTGAGGTAGTAATTATTAATATGATTGTTTGATCGTTATTGGGACAAAGTTCCTTATCGCACGTTGCGAACGGGGGCTAGACGGAAAAATTAAGATCAAAAGTTGGAATGACACTTTTTGATTTTATTACAATTCCTTCACTAATTAATCGAAAGGTACTTCGTTCCATCCGGATGTCCCTTGATACCTCTCAAGTGTTTTTATTATTTAAATTTTAGATAATTCATTACATATTTTACTAGATACATGAACTTAAATGCTGAATATATTTTTTGCATATTCATAGTAAGTCATTATTGTTTGTCGCGAATATACTTACTGTTGACACCTACCTACTATATTATGTCAATATATGAATATTCTTGACTTTATAAAAGGTATCGATTGAAATAGGTATGTCCTTTACTTATATTCATAAAACATTTACTTAAAAAAGTATGATCATTTTCCAATTAATTTACTGTTGTTATTACTTTTTACTTCCTTATAATGCATTGATCTCTTAGAGTATTAATAGAAAAAAACCTACAATTACCTTAGTATTAAATTACCCTGTACATTGTATGCTGAAAGGTCGATCACAGAGGACATGTTTTGTGTATCATGCTATACATGTAACAACTTTTTATACTTGTGTTCACAATAAATGATATTTGAATTTGTCCTTTTACAGGACTGCAAGATTGTTAAAGCCGCAATGCAACTGAAGTCATAGCAGGAAGTCGTTACGTTACTATATGGGAACATCGAAACATTCTCTCATATAAATTTAATAGCACTTTGCAGCCATGTTGAAGGAAACACATTTCATTTTTAACGATGCGACAGTATTTTATGTAGGTAGGTACTGTTCTTTTTCATGAAAGTAATAAGGGTTAAAAGCCGATGTACGTGACGCAAATACGCGGTAAGCGAGATTCCTTTCCGGTGCAAATATTTCCCTAAGGGAGAAAGTTTAAAAACCAGCCAAGTGCGAGTCGGACTTGCGAAGGAAGGGTTCTGTTTTTTAATGTTTGGTGTCTGAAAATTGCAACTGTCTAGCTATCACGGTTTATGAGATACAGCCTTGTGACAGACAGATGAACGGACGGAATTAACGGAACCCTTTTGAGTTCCGTTTTTACACTTTTGGTACGCCTACCCTAAAATTGAATTGTATACATATATCTGTTTCTAGAGCAAAATTAAAAACAAAATACACACCAATTAAATAAATATTTATTGCTGGATTAAATATATTATTAAGTATGGGTACTTACCTTCATATAGGTACTTGTACCTATACTTTCAGGTCTTTTGTTACGCAATAAAGGCCTTCATTTGCCTCGTCTAAATGAAAGCGACGATGTAGCTTGCTCGCTTAAAAGAAAAACGGTCTTTTAGGTCTTCTTGTGAAAATATGCGGTGAACTTGAAGAATACCAGGGAGTTGCCATTGGCTTCAAAAATATAAAAACATCACAAAAGATATCGATAAGATAATCTAAAACGACATTCGGGAGACATATCAATCAAATACATGAAAATCCTAAAAGAAAAATATTTCAAATTCGAAACTACAAACGAAATTCCATCAAAGATTCCAAGAGCTTTTTAGTATCTCTATGCAATCTCTTCCATCATGGTGTACGAACCATTTTTTTGAAAAGTTTTTAAGCAAATTAGTTTTGTCTACTAGGTAATAGTTAGTGATCAGTCAGTCGTAGAAAGTCAAAGTCAATTTATTTTTATTCCTTTGGATGCTTAATACATTTGTACAAAGATCACATAGGAACTTCTTAAAAACTAAGTTAGGATGTGTGCTTTCGGAACGCGCCCACCAATGAGAAGAAGGCACACGAAACTCATGGGGTTTTTTTATGTCATAACAAAGGTTAATATTACAAATATTTGAAATGAAGAAACTAAAGTATCATAGTACGCCTTAGTGCACAATTTATACTTTATAAAAGTTTTGAACCTGTTAATGGACATGTCATATACATCTTTAGGTAATTTATTATAATAGAGCACACATGTACTATTAAACGACCTGTTTATTTTCCGAAGCCTACTACCGGGCACGGTCAGTTCATTCGTTGAAATTATGAATATTGCTATTTTTACGAAAAATATCAGGATTTTTGTGAACGTATAGCAGAGATTAGTCAGTGTTCAGTGCAGTATCTTGGCCAAGCGGCTGTCCATTTCCCATTCTATTAGCTTTGGACTAGGACATCCACTTCAAGTTGCTAATTTGATGAGCTGTGTCGGCCAACTAAGTTGCTGTGAATGAACTCATTTGTGATTCTATCACGTACAGAAACAGGCTGTATAACTCGATACAACGTTGTTCGGTTAAGTTTAAGTCCTCGAGGGTCGTTGTATGATTTATTATATGGGTGTGTCCATAATTTACTAACTGTGGGTATGTAATAAATTGTGTACATATGTAAGTACGGTCGGCTGCATGACGTGTCATGGTACCGGAACATGACACTTTTTGTGAATGCAGGTGTTCCATCAATTTATTAGACGTTATCACGTCAAAAGTAAAGGAGACCATTTTACTAAGACTCCACTATCCGTCTGTCTGTCTATCTCCAGGCTCTGTATCTCATGAACCATGATAGCTAGACATAGTTGAAATTTTAACAGATTACGTATTTCTGTTGCCGCTATAACAACAAATACTAAAAACAGAATATAATGGAACGAAATTCTTCGTGCGCGAGTCCAACTCTCGCTTGGCCGGTTATTTGGGATAAGGCCTAGAGAATACCTATATGTACGGTCGGCTACATAATTACAGACCCACCGTAGAGCTCCAAAACGGCTGTTATAAGAATGTTTTCAACACAAACAAGATTCTAGACACCTGCTTTAGTTGATGTTTAAAGTTTTCTAACTCATGAATTTATCAAACAAAAAAATATTAGAATGAAAACATGTCAATAATAGTAATTTTTGAACTCTACCGAGGGCTGCAATTATGCAGCCGATCGAACATTGGTTAGAGTATATACAGGGTTTTTTTTTCGAATTTCCAAAAGTCGTAGAATAAAAGTTGTTTGTTTAGGTGCACAGAAGCAGCCCTCAACGGCTTGCTACTATAATTACCAATAACCCTGTATATAGAAGAAATTTAATGTGAACTGGTCTTGAACTTCGAAGTTGTAAATTCAGTCATTGCCATTTTCTCTGCAATTTGTTATACCAATTGAACTACCGAGTTGTTCTACCAATAGAACAAGCACAAAAATTTGGGGAATAAACCGGTAGGGTTCGCAAATAGGACAAGTAGGAAAATACCTTTGAAAAAACACATTAATTAGTTCCATTTGTTGTTGTTTGTTTACCAGGCTTAGTGCCAGTAAAACGGGACCTAATTACTAAGACTTCACTGTCTGTCTGACCAGGTTATATCTTATGAACCGTGATAGCTAGACAGTTGACATTTTCACAGATGATGTATAAATAAATAATAATAAATATTGCAGGACATTTCACACATCGCCATCTAACCCCAAGCTAAGTTACTAGACTTGTGTTATGGGTGCTAGACAATGGATATACTACTTATATACTTTATTTCGTAAATATATGCTTATAATATACAGAAACAACCAGACCATAGACAAATATCTAAGCATAAATACTTGTCTGAGGCGGGAATCGAACCCGCAACCCTGTGTTTGGCAGTCCGGCATGGTGACCATTGTGCACACTGGGTCGTCTATATGTATTTCTATGACCGCTATATTTTTACATATGTTTAAACCACACTTAATGGATATTTTAAAAAATGTAGTGCTTTTCAAAGAATATCTACTAATATTTACTTAACAAATAGATCCGTCATAGATATTCCCTCCAATTCAATAAAAACTTTCAAGCGAAGCAAATGTTATCCGCTGACTAAAGACATAGAATGTGCTTATCCGACTTGTAAATACTCCTCGTACGTGAAAGAGAATCTATTCACGATGCGGGCTTCTAATCTCATATATAGAGCTGCAATAAATTTATCTACAGTTTGCATTTCGTTGTTAATACTGCTTTATACTGTAAGGAAAAATCTCGAATCTTTATAGGTACAGTCGGCTGCATAATTGCAGCCCTCGGTAGAGTTCAAAAAATACTATTATTGGAATGTTTGCATTCTTATAATTTTTGTTTGATTAATTGATGAGTTAGAAGACTTTAAACCTCACCTAAAGCAGGTGTCCAGAATTTTGCTTGTGTTGAAAACATTCTTATAACAGCCGTTTTGGAGCTCTACGGTGGGTCTGCAATTATGCAGCCGACCGTACCTTCAGATGCAAAATTATGTAAATACTAGCCGCGCCCCGCGGTTTCACCCGCGTAAGTCCCGATCCCGTGGAAATATCGGGATAAAAAGTAGCCTATATGTTAATCCAGGCCTCCAGCTATCTACATACCGAATTTCATTGCGATTAGTCCAGTAGTTTTTGCGTGAAGGAGTAACAAACACACACACACACACACACACACGCACACACAAACTTTCACATTTATAATATTAGTAGGATACCTACTTCAATATTTCTTTGTGGTGGTCAATGACTCGAAAATTATTGAACTAATTTGTATGAAATTTTGTATAAATATCGCTAGTACCATGTCAAAGCACTTGTAAAAATGGATTCTAAGAATAATAAAAGTTTAGGTGTCTTTGGATGATTCTTACTACCAGTAAAAAGGTGTCCATTTCCACACGTTGCATATAATAGAATAGCATCTTTGAGACATAGTTTCCTCTTATTTTTACAGACATCAAACTCTTACCCCCTTATTCCAAACCGAGGTTTAAGAATAGTCCGAGATGTGGATTTGAACCTTAGATTTAGACAAAGATTTACTAGTGATTTTAAGTCTAAACACTATCCCTATAGATTATATAGTCAAAGCACTATATAATCTATAGGGATAGTGTTTAGATTAAAGTTCTCGAGTAAATCTGTATCTAAATCTAAGGTTTAAATCCATATCTCGGACTATCCTTAAACCTCTTTTTGGAATAAGGTCCCATATCTCTTTTATTATGTGATAACTTAGCTCGCCTGCGATTAATCATTTTTCCTTGCAACTTTACCTTCATTA
Organism: Idaea straminata; assembly: GCA_951213275.1. Lineage (NCBI taxonomy): Eukaryota > Metazoa > Arthropoda > Insecta > Lepidoptera > Geometridae > Idaea > Idaea straminata. Next base: position 9,498,783 of record OX577856.1, read on the forward strand.
TTACCCAAACATTTTCTATGTGGTTTGCGTTTGGTGACTGTGAGAGCCACTCCAATGTATTGATGTGGAAGACCTTTCCAGGCAGTGCACAGAATTCAATTTTTATGTCGTTATTTGTAGTGTATCTAATCATCATTTTATTGTACACTCCAATATATTGATGTGGATATGACCTGTCCAGGCAGTGCACAGAATTCAATTTTTATGTCGTTATTTGTAGTGTATCTAATCATCATTTTATTGTACACTCCAATATATTGATGTGGATATGACCTGTCCAGGCAGTGCACAGAATTCAATTTTTATGTCGTTATTTGAGTGTATCTAATCATCATTTTATTGTACACTCCAATATATTGATGTGGATATGACCTGTCCAGGCAGTGCACAGAATTCAATTTTTATGTCGTTATTTGTAGTGTATCTAATCATCATTTTATTGTACACTCCAATATATTGATGTGGATATGACCTGTCCAGGCAGTACACAGAATTCAATTTTTATGTCGTTATTTGAGTGTATCTAATCATCATTTTATTGTACACTCCAATATATTGATGTGGATATGACCTGTCCAGGCAGTGCACAGAATTCAATTTTTATGTCGTTATTTGTAGTGTATCTAATCATCATTTTATTGTACACTCCAATATATTGATGTGGATATGACCTGTCCAGGCAGTGCACAGAATTCAATTTTTATGTCGTTATTAATTGTAGTATCATAATTTTATTGTACACGTTAGTTTTTCCCAGGAATCAGAACATACGCGGGTGAAATCACAGTACTCTAGTCCTTAATCATTGACACAAACACTTGCTCTAGTAGTCTACTCACGCAACTACACGAGATCCTGTTAACAACACTACAAGATAATCAATTATGCTAATGAACCGAGCCGCCCGCATGTCACGTTAATTCCGTACTAGTACTACGCTTGCGCTACGCGTAATTTATTTTTTGTCATGTACGGTCGGCTGCATAATTGCAGAACCACCGTAGAGCTTCAAAAAGGCTATTATAAGAATGATTTCTACACAAAAAAGATTATAGGTACCTGCTTTAGGTGAAGTTTAAAGTCTTTTAACTCATCAATTTATCAAACAAAAATTATTAGAATGCAAACATTACAACAATAGTAATATTCGAACTCTACAGAGGGCTGCAATTATGCAGCCGACAGTACCTACCTACTAGCTAATATTATGATTAGGGAACGTGTAGGTTTAGAAGTTAAGTAGCAATCTGACAAAGATTTATCATAAAATCTGTTCGTTGACTTACGATTTTTTTCTATGGTTGGGTGATTTTAAATAGATGCGCTGAGCCGCGTGCAGGCTATTGGCTTGTTACCAGTTTTCTTCTAAGTATTAAGGGCTATGCTGCCAAAAGAAACGCGCACAAATACCCGTCGCTTGCAACTAACATTGTTGATTGTAATAAGTGTGTTTTGTATTTCTCAAAAGTGCTGAGATAGAATCGTAGGTGAGATCTTTACCGATATTTTGGGGCAATTTGAGACAAAAATTCCTTGTCATTTTAAAGCTAGACTAGTTTTAATCCTTAATTTTACGATAGCTTCAAAACTATTTTAAATTTTTGGCTCAAAGTAACACCAAAATGTCGATAAAAATCTCATTTACAATTCCATTTCAACACTTTTGAAAAATACAAAACACATTTGTAATATTTAACAATTTTCAGCAACGAAGGCGACCGGTGCCTGTAGTAACTATTTAGTAGGCTGTGTATCAAGGTCGTTGGCGTATGGACCTTAATAATAGTTGGCCCTTAATGAGTTACTTTATTATAAACCTCTTACAGTTATGAAAAGTATTATTTTGAATTATCGTACGAAACAGCGTATGACGTCACTAGCTCATATTAAAAAGCTCACTCTAAAGTTTTTTTCCTGTAAAAATGTACTGCAGGTTTAACCTGTATCGTCAGCATCGTGGCCATCGCGTTTCGTGTCTTGTAATCAACAGACAATAATAATCACTTTATTTAGGAAATTATTTAAATTTTTAACATATTATAATACAAAAAATAATTGTAAGTATAAGTATTTACTAATAGATCATTATTAACCTTTTAGCTACCATTTTTAAGAGGAAAGGGTACCGGAGGCTCTCTCCATACAAAAGTAGTCGACTGTTTTCTCCCTGGATAATGACACTAGCACAAATATGTTTGTGCCATAAAACCTATAACTGCCATGACTATGCCCCTATGTTTTGGTTTTTTCATTTTCTAATTATATTAGAAATTAAGACATAAAAAAAACAAAACATAGGGGCATGGTCATGGCAGTTATAAGTTTTATGCAACAAAAATATTTACTCTAGTGTCATTCCAGGGAGGAAATAGTCGAGTACGTTTGTATGGAGAGAGCGCCGGTACCCTTTCACCTAAATATCCTAACTAAGCTAAAGTTTTGTATTTTTTTGTTAGGTTATTTATCGTTAATAATTAACGATAAATATACTAATTCAGATGTTTGCAGTGGTAACGATAATAATTATCGTTACCACTGCAAACATCTGAATTATGGTACTAGAGGTTTTACTGAACTTTGGCTCTTAAATCGACGCTTTTTCTCTCGTCCAGATTTTGACTGCGGAAAAAATAAGGCGACATATTCAAATAAATTCCAATCTCAGTATTCCCTCGGTGACGAATTAACAAACTTTGAGTTGTAAAATTTTATTTTCAAGTTAATAAGACAGTTTACCTAAAACCTCTTCATTTGAACGTGCTCGTAATTTTTATTTGTCATTTAACTAGGAATTGTGATTTCGAATTTCTCTTTCAATAGTAATTTTTTACTTTTTATACATTAGGTTAGGTTATAGCAAACAACATTTATGAATTATTCATGACTGTGATGTTTTAAAGAAACAATACGTGTTACAAATAGCGTAATTTTCCTGGAAACTTTAAGAGGAAAGGGTACCGGCGTTCTCTCCATACAAACGTAGTCGACTGTTTCGTCCCTGGATAATGACACTAGAGCAAATATTTTTGTTGCATAGAACTTATAACTGCCATGACCATGCCACTGTATTTTGTTTTATTTTTGTTTTTTAAATCTTTATTTCTATGATAATTAGAAAATGAAAAAAAAAACAAGACATAGGGACATAGTCATGGCAGTTATAGGTTTTATGCAACAAACATATTCGCTCTAGTGTCATTATCCAGCGAGAAAACAATTGACTACGTTTGTATGAGGAGAGCGCCGGTACCCTTTCACCTTAATGGTTAATGTTAGTAACGCCTTTATGTCAAACAGTAAAAGTTCACATTTAATAGCCCTTTGTTTACGTGGTAATGATTAGCTACAATATGTGCTTAAAAGTAGTAAATAGGAAATCGATCATCTAACACACCGGCGCAACTGTGTGAAATTGCTCGTGAAATCGGGTTATTAGTTTCATTCATATCGAACGGGCAGGAGACGCAATCGAACGCAATGAGATTAGGCTTTATCCAGAGTGAAAGCGACGAGGGGAGGCGACCTATTTTCACCCGATTCTTCCAACCCTATCGAAACTCGACTACGAAGGGAGTCTCTCCATGTCTCACCCGTTGAGACTGACACATCGGACTGAAGACAAGACGGAAGCTTCATCACATTTTTTGTGTTGTATTAGATTGTAAATAGAATTGTAACAACGTCTAAAACAGACTTAAGAGTACCTAATAATAATTTTGCTTAGTGAATTATTTCTATTTTTCAATCAAAATTATCAAAAAAATACTTGATAGGTGTCAAGGGATACCCGGATCGAACGAAGTTCCTTTCGATTAATTACTTTAATAAACTTTTTCAATAGACTTTTTTCAAATGATTCGAATATATCAAATCATTTGAAAAATATCTAAACATAACCCTTTTTTGCCTTCGCCGTAGTCGGATAAAAAAGACAGGGTAATAAAAGGTACAGCTCCTTAATATCTTAACTAGCTGTGCTCCCGTAGGAATATCAAAATGAAAAGTAGCCTAGCCTTCCTCGATAAATGGACTATCTGTTATACTTAACAGATAACTTTTTTGGTATTTGTTGAAACGAAGTTCCTTATCGCGTGTTGCGAAAGGGGCTAGACGGAAAAAAATAAGACCAAAAGTTGTAACAACACTTTTTGATTCTATAACAATTCCTTCACTAATTAACCCAAATATAACATAAAATCACCCAAATAGGTATTCTTATTATTAAACTAGCTTCAACAAGAAACAGATTTCGAAAAACCCTTTATTAGGGGAAACCTACATTTCGCAATGAACACTATTAATAATAAATAAATAAATCATTTATTTCAGGCTACAAAGGCCCATAGACTATTGAACACATCCTCTCAATTTCATGACTCACCAGCACCAGCAGTTTAAGCTGTGTGTTGGCAGTTAGTGCTGTGAATTTTATATTAATAGAAAATAATATTTTGGTCGAACACTCAAAAATTCAGAACCGCTAAAAGTTTTGTTGATTAAAATTTAATGGATTCTAAGAATAACTCACATTTTATTCAGATAAGTATAAAAAAACCTTTTTAGTTCTACATAAAACCAAAGCTAACTTTGAATCCCAAAGGGCTTCTGTAGGTAAGCGATCAATATGCGACCACCTAGGCGTAAATTTTAATCAGTATAACAGTTTATACAGAGTAAAAACAGAAATAAAAGTTAGAAAAGAAAATCAAAGTAGCGCGCCAGAGAAGAATAAACTTTGCGCTGTAAAAGATAAAGTATTTTATCGTTTAAGATTGAACAGTCGTAAGCATGGAGTTTTACTCGATCGGACTTCTCTACGTGACAGAAACTTATGCTGTGAGTAATTCAGTAACTAGTTAACACAGATGTGTGTAAGCCTATGTTTTATTTTAAGTCTGGCACTGTAATAGCAAGAAAATAATGACGATAAGCAAATCAATGTTTTAATAAACCTTATTTAAGAAATTAACGACGACAATGTAGCGCTTGCGAGTAGTCTGTGGATGGAGGCGGCTCAGCCCCCTTAGACTCGTTGGCTTATGTCGATTTTTTACAAAACAAAATAAAAAAAGTCTGTCGATTGGCGATATCGCTAATAAAAAGCAATCTTGTCTAAGAGGGCAGGACCGCTGTTTGTGGCGTCATATGGGGGAGGTTTATGTCCAGCAGTGGACGAGTATGGGCTGATATGATAATGATGATGATATAAAGAAATGATGATGATGTGTCCTTGATAGATTTCAGACATACACAGTGACTATTTCTGGCTACCTATGCAGTAGGCGATGACGAGTTTCGATGTTCAGCAACTGGTCTTATGGTGGGCTTGTTGGTGACTGGCGTAGCAGGCGAAAATGTTCTACCGCACATCGGGCACGTAAGCACTCAATTTACAAAATAACCCTCCCTTTTGGCTTCGGCGTAGTCGGGTAATTATACGAAATGGCCGAGGCTGGTCTGGCCATAGCCCTTATTCCGGAAGCAAACTATGCTGCACCTCTTATCATGTCCGGCCATAAAAGCTGTACTTTGGCTGACCCAATGTCAGCTAATAACAACGGCCAAGACCTGGCAGCATACTGGAGTGGGCAGATCCGACCCTACCTACTAACATCGCCTTCAATTTGTGCTATGGATACGAAGAAGAAGAAGAATCAGGAGGAAAAGAATAATTGGTTTAAAAAAATAGGCTGACATACATACATTGGTACTAAAATCAATAACTTCACACCTATACGATCGAGTAGTTCTTAAGGCGAAAGGGTACCGGCGCTTTCTCCATACAAACGTAGACTACTGTTTCCTCCATTAGAGCCAATATTTATGTTGCATAAAACTTATAACTGCTATGACCGCGCCACTATGTCTTGGTTTTTTTTTTCATTTTCTAATTATCATAGAAATTTAGATTAAAATAACAAACAAATAAACAAATACGAAACATAGGGGCATGTGATAAGTTTTATGCAGCAAAAATATTTGCTCTAGTGTCATTAACCAAGGAGGAAACAGTCGACTACGTTTTTATGGAGAGAGCACTCGGTACCCTGTCCTCTTAACACGTACTATTCCACAGCTGTCAATCAAAAATATCTATTTTCGGATCGACTCTACGACAAAAATGTAGAACCAACCTCTACTTGTACCCTCCACATAAAAAATCTACGCATAAAGAAGTTTTAGGTAGACATATGTTAACCATATTATTATAGTCTTAAATTTATGGGTAAAGTATAATTATAAGTTCAATCTGAACCCAATGGAGCACATTTATTTACCTTCAGACCACACAATATATTTACTAAACTTTATAATAAATATGTACTAACCTACCTAATTTCATCGTTCATTTACTAACGAGAGAAAATAAACATTTAAACCGAAATTGGTGTTTTATTTAAACTCTGTAAGTAAATATGAGCCTGTAATTTGATTCGTTCAGTCAATTAACTTTGAAAAGCCGATCCCTACTCGAAATACCTCGACTTAGGGCTCGCTCCCCTTCAATTGAACAAAATTCAATGAAATCTTGAAACATGATTAGTTCGCCCATTACCTCCCCCCTACAAACTCGCAACATGCAACATATAAATCGTAAACATGATTATATAAGTCTCTAAATTAACATTTAGTGAAACAAACGAATGGTACACCACGTGCCTTCTGCGAATCCGTTACGCAGTTAACTGAACCTTCGTTTTAGCTTAATCAAAACTCAATTTAGCTGTCTTTAGTTCGCGTCGGTTACAAAACAAGCCCTTTTGGGGGTGGAAAACTTTATGTCTTCGTGATTAATTATCAGTTAGGGATTGTAGCATGGCCGAGCCACGCGCGTACGTATAAATTGTGCAACTTTTGACAGGCTATTTTTAATTAAGTTGAAAAATGTAGCATAGCTTCTAAAAGCAAACCTACGGGTTAAAACTCATAACTTTTTATCTCGTGATTTATATTCTTCGCAAGAAACAAAAACTAAAGAGGTCTAGCCCGGTTTAATGGGTAATCAGAATGTATTCATCACGAAGATACAGCTGTTTTAATTTGCAAACATTTTCTTTACTTTATAAAATATGGGATAAAACTGAGCATAAAACAGATTTGCAGCGATCTGTTTAAATTTTCAAAAAGCTGCGAACGGTGAGATTATATTGCGTTAATTAAATCTCTTTTTTAGTCGTCTAAATTGGAAAAAAGCTTTTAAAGTGACTCTACAAATGCATAACATATTAGCATAGATGTTTTATGTTATCTTCTATACATATAAAATGCTTTGTCCTGAACGACTGACTGACTGACGGATTAACGCACAGCCTGAACCGCTGATCGCAAAGGCCTGAAAGTTGGAGGGTGTGTTCTTCTAAGAAAAGATTTGCCGAAATTTTACTCCTAAGGGGGTGAAAAAGGGGGCAAAGTTTGTATTTGACAACGTTATTCCTTGGTCCAATCTACTTCAAATTTTACATGAACATTCTTTCGACTTCTACGCGGACTAAGTCGCTGACAAAAACTAGTCAATTTATATAATAATCGATAAAATGGGCAGGACATTTCAGAAAATGAAAATTGAAGTACCTAATAATTACTCGTAGCATCAATTTCGTTGATGATGGCTAACACTGGAGGCAATAAGTAATTTCCCGACGAATTATACTTATAGCACAGATAGAATCAGTTATACGATAACAGATATAACCATCAGCTACGATTTATTGAATATCGATATCGATTTCACGAACAAAACCCGGCTCTAGTTGTTTAAAATAACATACACTGCAATTTAAATAAAAGCTTTTAAAAATGGAAGGCTTTAATAAATAAAAACTTTTTTTTTCGAATATTAATCGAATAGGCCAGCAATAATTTTCAATTAAGTATGACACGACATCCTATATCACGCCGTGTTTAAATTATATTGGGATAAAAAGTAGCCTTTATGTTAATCCAGGTCTTTAACTATCTACATACTAAGTTTCATCGCTATCGGTCCAGCTGTTTTTGAGTGAAGGAGTAACAAGTAACTAGTGTAACATACACACAAACTTTCACATTTATAATATTAGTAAGATAATAGTACAGAATTACCTGCATTTTAAAAAAGACAAGTACTGGAATAATTTCAATATCACCTAGAGAGATAAAAATAAAAATATGACATCGGATTTTTTTTTATATAAAAACGTCTTCGTTGTTTTTATTTTCTAAGCAATGTACCATCTCTGCGCAGAATACAAATGCCACACTAGAATTAGCAATTTTGTAGTGATAAGTCCAAAATTTTGCGACAAAAAATTATGACTGCGTTATCCGGTTTACTTTGGGTAATTCATATTTAAAATCTCTGTATTGTAGAACTGTGCTATGTTAGCTCAAAATACAACGTTTTTGCAACTTTCAATAAGTAATATTATCTCGAAACGTCATCAGCATCCGATATTTTTCTTGAAGTCGGCTCCGCGATGCGCATTTCGTATAAGCTCGGCCGAGCGCCAACCGCTTCGAACGCGGCCTATCGCGATCTTGGACTAGATAGCAAATCACGATCGACACTCGACACCCTTCACTGATTTTAAATTAGGCATTCGTTTTATAAATTCAAATTTGAAAATTAGTTTTTGATGCACGTAGATATAACGGTAAGAATATAGGTACCTTCCACTTTAGTTATTATACTTACAATAAAATAAAAAATCATTTATATCATGGGACTATAAAAATCCATAGGTAAGCAATGCAATGCAAAAAACTACTCAATTACAAACATCCTATAAATACCATAAATAAATTAAAACTACTAATTAATAATATTACAACTCAATACTATAACTTTAACCCTATTAGATTAGATTAATTAAAAACAAGGTTTTCTATAAAATATATATAAATTTGAAAGTGCCTATTTTAAGTGAGTTATTCTAAAGCTGTTAAGACATTATAATATTGGCATTTACACCTAAACTAGATTATTATACAGCACCAGCAACAAAGGTTTTTCAAAATACCTCAACCCCACTATCCCTTTAATCTTATTTTCAAATAGAACTCTATCAACTCAAGGTTGCTGTATAAAATCCTAATTTGTGTTTTTTCTAGGTCTTCCGAAAACATCTTGGGGGCTGCTTTATTGAAGTTCAGTAAATCAAGTCTGCTCCGCTGGTTCTTTATTATCATGGAGACAAAGTGTTTTGATGTAAACATCAATGATTTCTTGTTAAGATAAGAAAGAGAGAAGAATTTGGCTAGAGTACTTAATCTATACATATAAAATGCTTTGTCCTGAACTACTGACTGACTGACGGATCAACGCACAGCCTAAACCGCTGATCGTAAAGACTTGAAATTTGGAGGGTGTGTTTTTTGCATGACGTAGGCACCGGATAAGACAGGATTTTTCGAAATTCCACCCCTAAGGGGGTGAAAAAGGGGAGCAAAGTTTGTATAGGGCAACGTGATTCCTTGGCCCAATCTTCTTCAAATTTTATATAAACATTCTTTAACAGAATTGATGGAATACGTGTTTCGTATTTTTTTGAAATTCATCGGAAAGACGTTATTTTCAGGGTGGTTTTTCCATTTTCGACGTGTACGCGGACGAAGTCGCGGGCAAAAGCTAATCTACTATATAAAAATAAGTCGGGTTTTCCTCCCTGACGCTATAACTCCAGAACGCACGAACCGATTTCCACGGTTTTGCATTCGTTGGAAAGGTCTCGGGCTCCGTGAGGTTTATAGCAAAGAAAATTCAGGAAAATGTGGTGGCGAAACGGAGTTCGCCGGGTTTGCTAGTGATGGATAAAAGTCTGTGTAGACTGCATACTAAACTATAGGTTAAAATTTGCCGAACTTTTCAGTCAGCAAGAGAGCATGTAATTTGATTTTTAACACGCTTTTATTAGGTCGACCTGTATTTATATAACTAACTATGTAATCAAATCTTGCAAGTTAATTATCTTTGAATGCAAAAATAATTAGTGTGTCGTTTATTAAATACCAGTTACATGAGCTTGATATGGCAGCTCAATATATTGTTTTGTATTTAGTATAAATTAAGTTACTTATGTAACTCATTATTGTATGTCCGGGATGGACAAACTGTTGATGCCTACCTACTTTTTTGGACAAACTGTTGATGCCTACCTAAATTTATTAGGTCATGAGTTTTTCCTATATCCGTGCTGCAAATACTTCATGTGAAATAGGTCAAGTCGGCTTCGGTATTCCTTGACACGGTAAACACGGAATGAATTTATGATTACTTTACAAGTGTAAAACGTAAAGATGAATAAAATGACATACATACATGACAAATAATAATTTTGATATTTTATGTTAAACAAAATAACACCTTACATACCTACTAAATACACAGTTCCTATAGAATTAAGAATATTTATCGAAAAACTGTGTATATAAGATGACAATAATAGTAGGCAGGCATCAACTGTTTGTCCATCCCGGACATACAATAATGAGTTACATAAGTAACCTAATTTATACTAAATACAAAACAATATATTGAGCTGCCATATCAAGCTCATGTATCTAGTATTTAATAAACGACATACTAATTATTTTTGCACTCAAAGGTAATTATTTATTTATTTATTTAGTGTGGCATTTGTATTATGCACAGAGATGGCACGCTGCTCAAAAAATAAAACAATGAAGACATTTTTATATTAAAAATATTCCGATGTCATATTTCTATTTATATCGCTCTAGAAGATATTGACAAATATACCAGTGTGTTGTCTTTTTTAAAATGCAGATAATTTTGTTATATTATCCTACTAATATTATAAATGTGAAAGTTTAACATACAAGAAGTTTCCAATATTATGCAAGCTGAAGAATTTGAAACTTGATAACGTTTCGTGTTAACTTTGTCGCATGTTTCATAGTGAAATAGCCTCATTTCAGCGCGACTAACTGCAACTTTATTAAAAAAAACAGTCAAAATATCGTGTGAAGTATATAAATGCAACATAAGCGACAAATTAAGTAAAATGTAAAAGGTGCACGTAACTTTTAACACAAAATGTTAGCTGTACAAGCAAAATGCATTGTGGTGCAAGTTTGAGCTGTATGTCAAAGGGGTAAGAAAGTTACAAAAGCGAACGAAACAAGTAGTGCTGCGACAGCATATCGACTTTGCACTCGGTCCACAAATGGGTCGGTCGGAACACTCGACCCCAAACTGGGTCCTATTCTAGTTCGCACGACGAATTCCGTTCAGAAACGTTTAAAGTCTTTTAGAGAGGTTTTTAAAATGTAGAAACACCGACATGGATGTGACATGACACGCGCTGAAAACGTTTGGGAAATTAAAAACGTTTCTTTTACTGGGTCATTGTGACACGTCCGTTGATGAACGGGGTACCAAGCCAATGCAAATGACTTGTTTCGTTGTAGGTATACCTATTTATATGTAGGTATAATTTTGATGTTTTAAAGGAAAAAGACGCGCATTAATCATACATTGTTGGTAAATGATTTATGATTACGATTAACCACAGTTGATTTGGTGCCAATCAAAATGTCCAAACGTAGAAATTAGAACAATATTGGAACTAAACACTCCCGGCACTGACTTGTAAGAACATTTATGTCTGATACCTATATTAAATAAGCACCACAGTTCTTACTCAGTTCTACTTTACTTAATGGGAGTCTTGTGACACTCTGACAATGAAAGTAAAGCCATTTCAACAACTGGGAAAACGATACGAGTTACTAAAGATATGAATTAAGTAGTTCTGACTTTGATAATTATACTTATATTACTCACAAATTTTCTTAATATAATAAAAAAGAGTGCAAACTGGGATTATTGCAGGTTAGGTGTCCACATCATACTTTCCCATTAAACTTGTTATTGTAAAGGGTCTCTACGTGTTGGATTCAGCTCCACTAAACCCTTCAAAGGTCTGGAACTACATAGTGATATAGTACATATAATATATTTATTGAAATATAATATATTTAATAAAAAATAAGTTGTAATAATACTGAATTAATTTTACTGCACAAAAATCTCAAAGTAACGTCTTAATATACCAAAACCCTATATAACAATCTACTTGAACAATAGGTATTATGATTGGTGAGTTTTAGTGTTTACCATTACACTGAGAGTCAAATAAAAGTTACTAAGTTCAGTCTGGATTTCCAATAATAGGTACCTACAAAGTTTGAGTACCACTTACTTTGTTATACTTAACTTGAGATATCTGAGACGAAATACATATTTCGAACGTAAAAGACGATGTTTAATCGAGAGAGTAAATGTGCCTAAATACTTATTTTACTTAAAATAGAGCGATGTTCTATTAATGTGATTTTTAAGGACTAAGTACTTTATTTTTATACGGGTACTAGCAGCGTAACGCGTCACTCCCGATCCCGTGAAAATATCGAGATAAAAAGGAGCCTATGTTATTCCCAATGAAACAATGTATCCTTTTACCAAGTTTCATCATAATCGGTCCGGGCCAACACCGCTCTAGACACCAACAAAGAGCGATGTTGGCTTAGTGGTTTCATTCTGAAGGTCGTGGGTTCGAATCCCGGCCGGCCGTGCACCAATGTATTTTTCTTAACAAAAAATTATGTGACCTAATTGACATTGCTCTTACGGTGAAGGAAAACATCGTGACGAAACCCGCGGCTTAGTAGGCTCCAGAAGTATTTACAAGTCCTCTAGAAATGGTCGACTAAGCTGAGAGGATAGTAGGTGCTGGGCAAGCCTAGGGTGTAGGCTTGCCCAGCACCTACTATCTACATATCTACTACATACACGCAAAAAGGACTCAATTAAAAATGGTCTAATTGTGGAAAACAGCCCGTTCAAGTACAAGTACAAGTTGTCACAAACAAACAAAAAAACATAGTGTAGATAAGCATTAGTTAATTTACCTAATATTATCTGTTAATAGGCGTATCTTAAGTGCCTATAAATAGTTAAGACTATTATCTATTCTGTGCTTTTATACGAATGAAAAGCAATTTCACAATTACTTCAATTTAATAAATTGAACTTAAGGGGGGCCATACGCCAACGACCTTGCTACACAGCATACTAAATAATTACTACCGGCACCTTCGTTGGTGAAAATTGTTATTGTTACGAATGTGTTTTGTTTTTCTCAAAAGGAATTGTAGATGAGATTTTTACCGACATTTTGGTGTGACTTTGAACCAAATCTTTCCTATAGTTTTGAAGCTATCCTAAAATTAAGATTTAAAACGAGTATTTCTTTGAAATGACAAGGAATTTTTCGTCTCAAATTACCCCAAAATATTGGTAAAGATTTCATCTACAATTCCATCTCAGCTCTTTTGAGAAAAACAAAACACATTCGTTATAATCAACAATGTTAGTTGTAAGCGACGGGTATTTCTGGCTCGTTGCGTTTGGCAGCATAAATAGCCTCAAGAGGAAAGGATACCGGGCGCTCTCTCCATACAAACGTAGTTGACTGTTTCTTCCCGTGATAATGACACAAGAGCAAATATATTTTTTGCATAAAACTTATAACTGCCATGACCATGCCCCTTTCACCTTAAATCAATTATTGTATTATATCGGTAAAAGTCAAGGTAAAAGTCGTTTGAAATATTTGATATGACTTTCAATTCAGCATCGCGGCCTACATAATTGTTTTACGAACTTTAACTTTAATGGAAACAAAACAAAGTTTCGAATTAGTTTTCATTACTCTATTTAAACAGTTGAGATTTATTTTGTTTCATTTACAAAGTTAATAAGTCATGTTCTAGGAATGTTTTCATATTCGCCAAATATGAGTAAAGATCATCCATCAGTATTCCGGGGGCAGCGACCGCGTGGGTGATCAAATCAGACACCCACGGAACACCTTAACAAACCTCATAGTCGGGGCGTTTATCATCGAGAAGTATTTATTTATATATTTTTAGGAGAACCAACAGCTATAACTACAAAATAAACTTCAAATAATAGAAACTGAAAGCCAATTAAAAGTTCCCACGGATAAAAAGTATAAACGTGTAAATGTACATTACGATACAAGTGTGGTAAATTGATCATTGCATAGAGGTGGTTTATGGTGTGCGAGCGGAACGCGAGCGTGTTAAAATGCCGAGATGCTATGATCAAATCCACACGCGTATCGTAATGTATTATTACACGTATCACAGTTGCGAATAAAAGAAAATACTTGTTAAAATAATATAATGGTACGAAAAAAAATATAATTCAGTAAAAAAACCTCAATTTTTAATCGTTTTAAGACCTTATCACGTAAAATTATCGTTAAAACCCGACTTTACAGACAAACATTTTTGCTGGCTTAAAAACTCTTTGGTTGGTAACCTACCTTTATTTTATACATCAAAACAGTATAACCCAGTTAAATTAAGAATATTCTACATAACATGTAATTCGCAGAAAGATACGAATTTAACTTATCAGAATAACTTATTACAGCACTAGTGTATCATGGTAATGTAAAACGCACGCGCGCATAATACGTTGGATTATGAGTCTAAAAGCCGTTTAATAAGATCCACTTTATGAGCCACTGTGATAAAAAAATAATTATTCCATATAATAATGCAGAATAAACAAAAAAAACCATAAACGGTAAATGTTATTGGGTCCTATTTCCCTAATTGTGCGTAAGTTCCGAATACCTCACGAAATACCAACTGAGTAGAACCCGTTACTAACTACTCGGAATCTCTATCCGACTAACAGCTAACTAGCCTTTGAGAGGCATTTCACTAAATGCAATCACGGTTCTCGAATACTCCAGAACGGTCTCGAAGCAGGTCTAATCCAATACGAGTACAAAGGAGCGCCTCTACTCCGCCATCTTGCTGCCCTTGGCGATGGCTGTGAGATGGATTGCCACTAGCGTAAGCTCTTAGTGGACTCTGATTGTACTTATTAGGCTATTAATGCATGTCTAAGATATTATGGACGTTCATCCGATGTTAACACAATTAGGTACTTACTTGTACATAAATTGAGTGTAAATAGCTCCCTTACGTGATCCATGGATTCTTGGTAAGTGGTATCGGCTAGTTTAGGCCAAAAGATAATCCCTCATACGGAGAAATACTTTTGACATTGAAATACGAGCTTCCCAACAAGTCAACAATACCAGGAACTGGATTCAAAACACATACACACACACTATCAAATTTCTAGTATCATTGCTTTGGGTCAGTCAACCAATATGCGGAAATGTGAGAGTTTATTGACGCCCGTGTTTTTCACGAATAAAATCTGGTAACATCCAGGGATCGTATCCTAGAAAGATTTACTTCACTTCATACATTTTTTTTCAGCGAAGGGGTTTTAATACGATAGGGGGTTGTTATAGACGTCTAGGCGAACAACTTTTGTTCTACAACTTTTGGAAATTCGAACATTTCGTTCGAAGTTTTTGTACGAAACAGCTGATTTTCAAGTAAAAATTCCCTCAGAATTATCGAAAAAAAGTTCGAATTTCTAAAAGTCGTAGAACAAAGGTTGTATGCCTAGACATCTAGAACATTTCCCTTTCGTGGAAACACATTGTATATCTGATCTGTATTTCAAAAGGTGTAATCATTCGGATAATCTGTTTACTGCTTTAGATTAGTTTTAAAATCTGACAGGTAATTCTAAGTAAGTAGATTATTTTGAAGAAAACGCAATTAAGGCTATTTATGCTACTTAACGCATCGCGTCAGAAATACCCATCGCAAACAACTAACATTGTTGATTGTAACGAATGTGTTTTGATTTTCTCAAAAGTGCTGAGATGGAATTGCAGGTGACATCTTTACCGATGTTTTAAGGTAATTTGAGACCAACATTCTTTATCATTTCAAAGTTATACTAGTTTTAATCTTCTTTATTCTTCGTTCTTAATTTTAGGATAGCGTCAAAACTATAGGAAATTTTTGGCTCATAGTCACACCAAAATGTCGGTAAAAATCTCAACTACAATTCCATTTCAAACACTTTTGAGAAAAATAAAACACATTCGTAATAATCAACAATTTTCACCAACGAAGGCGACCGGTGCCAGTAGTAACTATTTAGTAGGCTATGTAGCAAGGTCGTTGGCGTATGGACCCTTAAACAGTTTGAATATCCCATAATTTTAAATGACCTTATTCTCCAAACCTTATGATAACGTACGATATTCTTTCGAAAATTTAAACCTCACTGCAAACTTCCGCATAATATAGAACCGTACTTACAATGTACTTACCAGATATACTAGAGATAAAATTTAATTAAGGGTAGGTACATAATCTAACGGCAAGGCAGTGGGTTAAGTGGATGTCATCATTAAGTGGTGGTTAGACAGCTGCCTGCCAAGGCCACAAGGCGATTTGGGAGCAAGCCAACGTCTAGCTGAATCTCCTGTGAAACGAATCTTAAACGACTTACATTGTGTATATTGTGAAATTGAAAATGATATTGAATAAAGGTTTATTGAAAAAGCTTGAATTTATAAATGAGAAACTAACGAAAATGTCGAACAATTATAAATGTGAAAGTTTGTGTATATGTATGTTTGTTACTCCTTCACGCTAAAACTACTGATACCGATTGCGATGTAATTCGGTATATAGATAGCTGGAAACCTGGATTAACATAAAAGCTACTTTTTATCCCGATATTCCCACGGAATCGGGACTCGCGGAGCGCAGCTAGTAACAAATAATAAGAATCTGAAGAAGCTAAAATGGAAGATTTGAATTACCTTTCTTATTGTAAACTAACTGCGCCCCGCAGTTTCACCCGCGTAAGTCCCGATCTCGTGGGAATATCGGAATAAAAAGTAGTATATGTGTTAATCCAGGTCTCCAGCTATCTAGATACCGAATTACATCGCAATCGGTTTAGTAGTTTTAGCGTGAAGGAGTAACAAACATACACACAAACTTTGACATTTATAATATTAGTAGGATTTAATTTTAGGATAGGTGAACCAATCTGTATATTTTGTTTTTCATTATCCGGTCTAATTTTCTAAGTAATATGTCAAAAGTTTTGTATTAATTATAGGTAGCATCCCTTTAATTAAAAAGCTGAGACCCGAAAATCTTCAAACAAAATAAATTTCACAACTTTTATCAAACCGAATCGTTGTTCTTAGATGATAAATTGCGAAAGAATTCAGGAAGTCCCACTTTTCGAGTTTAGTTATATTGTTCCGAGCATCTGTCAAGAATCTGAGAAATTCGGTTTGTCCCTCGGTTTTCTATCGGCGAAAAGAGTCGGCCACTCTCCGCCCTTCAACAACCCTTTCAAAGTATCTATACTTACAGTATTTTTTTTTTATTCTTTATTTAAACTAATATAAAACTTAAAAAACATTCGAAACGCCAAAAATCTATTTGTCTGGTGTGCGAGTAAGTACGAGTAAGTGACTGCATGCAAAAGTCTACAATATTTTAGATAATAAACAACTAGGTACAATACATTGACTATCAAAAGTAATGAAATGCATATTCGAAGTACAACAAATACTCTCGATCGTGTTGTGTACTGAGTTCTATAGGTAGGTATGATGTAGATAGATAGGTGAACTCTAAACTAACCACACTTAAAGAGATAAAGAAATAAAATAAATAAACAGGACATTCCACCCATCGCCATCTAGCCCCAAGTTAAGTAACTATACTTGTGTTATGGGTGCTAGACAACGGATATACTACATAAATACTTTTCTTTCGTAAATATATACTTATAATACATAGAAACAACCAGATCACAGACAAATATCTAAGCATAAATATTTGTCTGAGGCGGGAATCGAACCCGCAACCCTGTTTTGCAGTCCGGCATCGTAACCATTGTGCCAACTGGGTCGTCAAACCTTGATGACCTTGATCAGTTAAAATCTCCTTTTTTCCTAAGCGATTTTAATATGACGATGGGCGAAACAGCAGACTCTCTTTTTAATTACCTATTTGTATTTTTAATTCCTCACGTTTTGATATTTCCTGTAACGACCGAACCTTTTTAAGCGTCCCATGTTAAGGCCCATTTGTCCCTTTCGGGCGTTTAAACATAAATACGGGGACTCCAGCGACTTCAGCACGAACCGTTTACAACTCACAAAACTTTCCTACTGTGATAAACCACAAACTATCAAAAATAAATCAATGTTTTGCTAAACTTTAATATTTATGTACAAAAAATATAACAATGGTAACGATTTATAAATAAAAAAGGTGATTGCGTGGTATGAACAAAACGTGAATATTTATTATTCATGAAAATTCTTAGAAAGTCATGTTATATTGTTTAATTTATTGTTAACTAGCACTCCGAAATACTTGACCTCGAAACCTCCCCACCATGAGTTGGCATTTTAATTTCTCAATTGACTCTCCTCTTCTCTTCTACATCAACAACATGACTGCATATGCCTCTCAAACATTCCACCACTCCTTCAATCATCGGTCTTTTAGAACCACACTATCCTTTACAATTTTTAAGACCTCTGACTATTTGGCTGGTGGTTTGCCCCGACTAACACAAATGATTTACAGTGATCAAATAACACAATATCGTATTCAGTGGTTTAAATCCACCTGTATAAATTCCAGTAATCCAGTGGTAATAAAACAGGATAAAGAGTATTAAAAGCATATGACAATCTCTAAGAATTAATGTAGGTATACTAAAATACTTAAAATCGGTCTCGTAAGTTTCTCGTAATTTTTAATTATATTTATATACTTATAAGAAGTATCCAATTTGAAATCACAATTATGTTTGGATTTGATACTAGACGAGTAAATTTTAAGGGCTAAGCCATTCCATACAATTGCATTATAGTTTATAACAATTAACTATATATTTATAAATCAATGCCCCTTTTCGTTGTGATTTTTAACTCAAGAACGGGTTCACCTATCCAAACCAAATGTTTAAGCTGTGTTTGGACTATTTAGTAGATGGTTTATGTGAAGTTTGCACAAATCGGTCGAGCGGTTCTTCATTCAATAAATGGTGGATCATTTTGTTAATGGGGTAAAGATATATATTTTTGTATATGGCAAAACAACGTTTGCCGGGACAGCTAGTAGTTTAAAAATAAAAGCTTTTAAAATAGTTACAACCCACGTAAATTTCAATATACTTAGTTGCGCGATCGATCGTCACCATGTGTGACAGAGGTTTAGTAACTAAAGAAAATTCAGAATATCTTAAAAAAGTGTCCAAAAAAATAACATACATAGCAAAACCCCACGATCCATCATCGTCGTATTAAAACGTCAATCCCTTGAAACAGAAGACGTAGGCAATAGCAAAAATAAGCGCAAATCTGCGAAGGGTGCAAGTTAAAGATAACTGGTTCGACAGTCGACCCGAACCCAAAAAATATATATTAAAGAACCTGCCTAAGAAAGGTTTCAAATCTTTTAGTTGACTGTGTTAACTGTAGTGTTGCAAATAAATCACTGATAGTGATAGTTATTTATTTTGATTAGGTATATTGATTTGTAAAGTGATATTGATTTTCATAAGTAAACACTTATGATAATCAATATAACTTTGTTTATGAGTTCCACTTAGTCACCTAACCTAAGAAAAAAAATATTCAGTTTATAGCTTAACTTATTAGAAAGCCATTAAAAATAAATTACTTAACAATTTTATGCCATTTCATTCATTTTAATACCCGTTGATTGATGATAAACATAAGTACCATTAATTATGAAGAAAATTATTATTTCCTTTCACATCAAAAACATGAACTTAAGACCTTTGTAGAGATCAATAAATAAAAGATTACCTGATATAAACCTCCCTAAGATGTTTTAGTAACGGTTTTTGGTTGAACATTGTCATTAATGAATTGAAATTTACAAAGTAGGTACGGTGGGAAAGCCAAATGTCCGACCACATAAGACCCTAGCGTAGCCCTAAGAGCCAGTTGGACAGCAGATATCAGCCTGTCAGTTAGTGGCAATATTGAACGGCAGGCTGCTCGTTCGACCATATACCTACTGCAGGAGAACTGTTCATGCATGGGCTCCGTCAGGGTGAACGTAGACTGCACGCTTTTCGACAGTTCGCCTACCATTCAATAAGGGATTTTGATTGGGAACTTAAGAGGAAAGGGTACCGGGGGCTCTCTCTATACAAACGTTAGAGCAAATATTTTTTTCGCATAAAACTTATAACTGCCATTACCATGTTTATTTTTTGTTTTTAAATCTTAATTTATATGATAATTAGAAAATGAAAAAATACCTAAACATAGGAGCATAGTCATGGCAGTTATAGGTTTTATATTTGTGCTAGTGTCATTATCCAGGGAGGAAACACTACGACTACCTCTGGTTGGAGAGAGTGCCGGTACCATTTCACCTTAATTTCAAACTAGAATAATTCGACAGATGGACAAAAATTCAAAATTATCTCCGGTCAATGATCCGCCAATGTTCCTTGACTACTAAGGTTTTTTTTACGTTCGTAAAGGTTTTTGGAAATCTAACGACAGTTAATAAGATTTCCTTTGAGTTTTTTTAATCAAAAAATGTTTCAATTATGTAGTCATGGAAATTTTGGTCTGTTTTCTTTTCGTCTGAATAACACCATGTTTCGAAGTATTTTAATAGAACTTTTTTTATTGAGAAAGTCTCATAAAATAGCAGATATTAATTTGTAATTTGTTTGCCCTCAAATATAAGGGTTAGTAGAGGAGAGACCTGATCCGGGATCGGATTTGATAAAATTTTGTTGTATTCGTTTTTCTATTGTTTTCAACTTGTACCGGTCTTCTTCTTCTTGAGGTGCCATCTCCTACCGGAGGTCGGCTATCATTAAGGCTATTTTTACTTTTGACGCTGCTGCTCTGAAAAGGGATCTCGTGCTTTGCTTAAACCATGTCCGGAGGTTCTTAAGCCATGAAGTGCGCCATGAAGTATATAATCTATAGGGATAGTGTTTAGACTATAGTTCACGAGTAAATCTGTGTCTAAATCTAAGGTTTAATCCACATCTCGGACTGTTCTTATACCTCGTTTAGGAAAAAGGGCTACTGACTTTGCTGGTCGTATCCTCTATAGGTCGTATTTTAAGGATGAACACTAACACTATCCCTATATAATCTATAAGGATAGTGTTTAGACTATAGTTCACGAGTAAATCTGTGTCTAAATCTAAGGTTTAATCCACATCTCGGACTATTCTTATACCTCGTTTAGGTAAAAGGGCGACTGACTTTATTGGTCGTATTCTCTATAGGTCGTATTTTAAGGATGAACACTAACACTATCCCTACATAATCTATAGGGATAGTGTTTAGACTACAGTTTACGAGTAAATCTGTGTCTAAATCTAAGGTTTAATCCACATCTCGGACTATTTTTAAATCTCGTTTTGGAATAAGGGGGTACATGTCTTGGTAAAAACCACATTATGCTAGACTTGAACCAGAGATGCTTCACTCGGTCAATTATGTTAACAATTTTCTTTGTAAAATCTTAATAAATATATAATTACCACTTTTTAGATATTTCTAAACTTGAAAACACTAAAATCCCAAGAAATGAACGAGTAAATAATAAATAGTGTCCGACTATTCGTAAACACAGATTCGGTCGAAAACATACATTTTAAATTCATATAAGTGATCGGAATAGATATTTTCATCTTCAACTCGATTCCTGGCAGCTCGGTGAATTCGGTGAAAGCATTTGTCTTTCGACTCATTTGTCACGTCAATCTGTACAAATTGGACTCCTCGACTTCTATTAGTAGCAAATCTCTCCTTGCTTTGTTAACGTAGTATTTTCGATCAGTCGATATAGTCGGCGACTAATTTAAAAGCACTATTAAAACTAAGTTAAGTAGTCTAAACACTATCCCTAAAGATTATATAGGGATAGTGTTTAGACCATTGTTCACGAGTAAATTTGTGTCTAAATCTTAGGTTTAAATCCATATCTCGGACTATTCTTATACCTCGTTTAGGAAAAAGGGCGACTGACTTTGCTGGTCGTATTCTCCATATGTCGTATTTTAAGGATTAAATGCAGGTTTTACGATTTTAAAGATTATTTGTGGTCGGCGATTTTTGATTGAAGTAGGGCCAAACCAAAAAGGGACAAACTAGAACCTACTGAATGTCTCCATCGTATGAGAATCGATTACGATGTTTTTTTTTTTTGAAAGGTAGTTTTAATTAGTCTCATAAACATTTGGTCAGAGCAGGACAACTCCTCAGAATGCAGTAAACGAAATCTTATCACGTGGCCATAGAAATGCTCTAAAGATTGTTGTAATAAAGTTCGCAGAACTAAATACTACAAATAAATAGGTCCATATCTAGAAGAGTCAATACAATCGTAAGTGAAATACCCAGCCGATGTTAAAGTTAAATTAGAGATTAGTGTTCCCACGTTGGTTTTGCAGTTTAAAGTACGTTTCAACTATTGCTTTGAAGTTTATAAAGCTTAACACAGGTAAGAGTTAGAGCAAGTAAAGTACGTTACAAAAAGAACTTAGGCTGATAAGTACAAAGGTTTTTAGTTTGATCCTGCACATTTAAATTGCAAAAACATACTAACCTCAAACAAAACATTACGTTTGACGAAAATACAGGGCGAAAGTCTGAAAATTTCGAATCTTATCTACTTTTATAAGGTTTGCATTGTGAATTTGTGAATATTTTTAAACATTTGAACATTTTTAAAGAAAAATGCGTGTTCAAAAGTTGCAACTGAGATGAGACTCGAACTCGCATCCCTTGAATACCGTTCAAGTGCGCTTACCAATTACGCCACTCAATCAAGTACCATCATAGTTGAATTTACGAATCGCATTAACCTCTTTTCGAATTAAGTTTCGGCTTGCATTACGTTTTTTGTCTTTTACTTCGCTGACTTTGACTTACGAAAAGATCAAACTATACTTAGAAAAATATCTGAATATCACGAATGCCCTAATTAATGAATATTAAACAAGGTAGATTGAGATAAATTATGTACTTTATAAATATTGCTCACATAAAAGACTCCTTAATTAGATCGTCATATTGACCTCAAATAATATCAACGTCATTAAAATTACGTAATTTTTTTTTTACCTTGTTATCTTTTGAGAGCTTTTTAAATATACCTACAGGGTTATTGGTAATTATACATATAAGAAAGCGGTAGAGAGCTACTTCTATGCACCTTAACCAAATAACCACATGCCTTAACAATCAGCTGTTGTTCTACGACTTTTGGTAATTCGAAGATTTTTTGGAAGTCCCTGAGGTTTTGTTAATTTGAAAATCAACTGTTTTTTTTTTGGTAAAAATTAATTTAAACTTAGAACAGTCGGTTAAACTTAATAAATACCTAAGTACCTATAATCTTAAGATTAATGACCTCTCTTTGTAAGTAACATCTCATATACTTACCTAATTCACCCGGAAATTCCTGAATGAATCAAGGATACCAAGTGGTATACTCAGGTGAATTGAATAATGAGTATTACATAATAAGTCGACGACACCTGATTTTCGGATAAACATAATCTCAACATTTTTGAAAAATATTCAAATTTCCAGAAGTTGATTGTTAATATGCACAGAATTAGCCTACAACAGCATTCTTATAATAATTACCAATAACCACAGGGTTATTAGGGAAAGTTGTTACCTATACAGATAGGTAACAACTTTCTAGCTCATAATAAATTATGTTACGTAACTTTCAGGGGAACAGGGAATAGAACTACTCTAACTTCTACACAAGAACGTTTACAATAGTATCAGAGTAACAGCTCCTGCATAGCAAGACGAATAGATACAAAGGTAACGGTATCGAGTTTCGATACTTCAGAATACTAACCGGAACATTGTACGACTAGTGCAGGGGTCGGCAACCTGCGGCTCTTTGGATGTGAAGCTGCGGCTCTTTTGTTCCATACGCAAGTATGACTATTCTATTGGAACGAAGTTCCAAATTGCTTATGGCGAAGGGGGGCTAGACGGAAAAAATTAAGACCCAAAGTAGCCTATGTTATTCCCAATGAATCAATGTATATTCATACCAAATTTCATCAGAATCGGTCCAGTAGTTTCGGAGCGTATTTGTTACAAACCAGCAAAAAATCTTTCCTTTCAAAAGTGATTCTGAAAAAGCGTCAAATATTTAGAAAACGGCAAATGGTTGCTAAATTTTTACCTTATTGTGGATATTACGACGAAATTTAATGAGCTGAATCTAAAGCTGCAAAGATTAGGAAACCCAGTCTATGTTTCGTTGAATAATTGGTTTATTTCGAAGAAAGTTAATTATTTTTGCAGAACATATTTAAAACTGTTAATTACTTAATTTTCTATTTATAAAGCAACTAGCTGCGCCCTGCGGTTTCACCCGCGTAAGTCCCGATCCCGTGGGAATATCGGGATAAAAGGAGCCTATATGTTAATCTAGGTCTCCAGCTATCTACATACCTAATTTCATTGCAATCGGTTTAGTAGTTTTAGCGTGAAGGAGTAACAAACATGCAAACACACACTCACACACACACAAACTTTCACATTTATAATATTAGTATATTTTTCTAAATAGATAATTTTCTTATGATTAGATTATAATTTTGATGAAAAAACATTATTTATGCAAGTAACTAGTAAAAAGGCAAGAAAAAAACATGTCGCTTTTTAAAAACTTTGAATTTTGTAAATTGATTTTTTTTACTATTCCGACTCAAAAGGTTGCCGACCCCTGGACTAGTGCCATTAAAGTATCAGATAGATAAGAGCTCGTTCGTCAGCCGCTGCAGCGCTTTACGTAATGGGTATTCAGCGCTGCAGCGGCGCCTTATCTAAGTCTGATTGAGATTCCAGCGTGGTTCAGTATTTGTGGAGATCCCTTTACGCATTCAGAATAATCTGAGACGAATTAGGGTTTCCTCCGCTGTGTTAAGCAAATACCATTAAATAATGTAAGTTGAACTGAAATATATTATAATATAAATGAAAGTCGTGTTTGTTACAACACTTATAACTCGAGAACGGCTGGACCGATTGCGATGAAACTCTATATCTGGATAGCTGGAGACTTGGATTAACACATAGGCTACTTTTTATCCCAATATGCCCACGGGATCGGGACTTACGTGGGTGAGACCGCGGGCCGCAGCTAGTTAGAGATAAAATGTAGAGTATAGTAAACAGAAATACAGTGTTACAGTAGAACTGGCTGCATTTGTATACTACACTTGGTGGAATTGAAATTACAGACACATGAAACATCGCATGTCTCGTATGACCGGAATCACAAGTACCTACGATATTTTTATTGAAACTATCAACCCGCTACGGCTTCACACGGCTATATTATGCATGTATCTGTATACATATAAAATTATTTGTCCTGACTGACTGACGGATCAACGCACAGCCTAAACCGCTGATTGTAGAGACCTGAAACTTGGAGGGTTTGACCTTTGTATGACGTAGGCATCCGATAAGAAAGGATTTTCCTAAACTCTACCCCTTACGGGGTGAAAAAAGGTAGTAAAGTTTGTATGGGACATCTTTTCTTAGTTCAATCAATCCTATTAGAACCATTTTCGACTTCTACGCGGACGATGTCGCGGGCAACAGCTATTATACATATAAACCTTACTCTTGAATCACTCTATCTATTAAAAAAAAACCGAATCAAAATCCGTTGAGTAGTTTTTAAGATCTAAGCATACATAGGGACAGACAGCGGAAAATTATTTTTCATTACTCATACTCCGAAAGTAGGTCTAAAGATGCCGGAAGAGCGTGTAGAAAGAAAAACTTTCAGCCCTAGGGAAAATCGCTTTCACTGACAGCTGTCATGTCAAATTATGGCTTCGCGCGGCTTGTGCAATGTGCTTGTAGCCAGTATCAGTGTCATTACGCATTAGGAACTTCAAAAACCTAACCTCCTTGCTTTAGGTGACACCAAAGAATAACCATTATGACTTCACACGGCTCATGCATACTGCCAGAGGTAGTATGGAGTCTCTTATTCATTCTCGTTATTATGAAGAATTTTATGTATTATTCGTAATGAAAAGCACAGTGTTTACCTCGGGTAAAAGACTCATTAAGTCCCTCGAACTATTAGCGCCCTCGCTACGCTCGGGCGCCAAACTCCGTCTCGGGACTCAATGAGTGACTTTCACACCTAGGGTAACAATGTACTATTGTTTTATACTATGTCATGATAAGGGTAAGGTCCTGCAATAAATACATATTGGGATATAAATACAGGACATTGCACACAGCATCATCTAGCCATAAGCTACGAGACTTGTGTTATGGTGACCAGACAACTGATAGTAATACTTATATACTTACTTTTCTTTTGTAAATACATATAGAAACACCCAGATTATTTACATAAATATTTGTTTGAGACGGTTATCGAATTAATGTCATCATACAGAACACAAGAGTTGTTAAGTAAAAAAAACCGTACCATATC
The DNA here is from genome assembly GCA_951213275.1 of Idaea straminata. Taxonomy (NCBI): domain Eukaryota; kingdom Metazoa; phylum Arthropoda; class Insecta; order Lepidoptera; family Geometridae; genus Idaea; species Idaea straminata. The sequence goes on from OX577856.1 coordinate 9,525,249, forward strand.
ATGTTATATGGAAGCCCCGCATATTTTTTTTCTGTTTTTACTATAGGTATTTGTTGCGGCAACAGAAATACATAATCTGTGAAAATTTTAACTCTCTAGCTATTACGGCTCATGAGATACAGCCTGGTAACAGACAGACGGACGGACAGAGAAGTCGTAGTAATAGGGTCCCGTTTTTACCTTTTGGAGCCCTAAAAACTGTGGTTATGCTTCCCGTTTTACCCGTGTAAAAGTAGCTTATGCCCTTATCCATATTATTAACCACCCTTCTAAACAATCTTGAGCTAAAACTATTCCACTCTAGGTATATTCCGCTCTAGGCTATTCCAACTGACCTATTAATTAAGCAAAGTAACCTTTTGTAAAATTAGCCTAAAACCGCATATGTACCGCCTTCATTAGTAAAACGTCTGTAATCCGAGATTTTGCTCTTATCGATTACTCAGTGGGGCGTCACGAAAGTTGTTTAAGGTGGCTCTTCACGAACCTTGACACTTCAGAAGCTTCTTTCTCTTTCGTTTCTTTTACAATATATTTTACGTTTTACATAGGGACTTGGTAAAAACACTTAAAGCCACTAGCAAAACAATCGCAAAATCTCAATTTTATTACAAAATACAAAACAATAATTAATTTTAAACTGACTTCAAAAAAGGTACTCAAATTGTCGCGTATATTTTTTTTATTGTTTATTTTTTTAGTGTAATGTATTAGATCTAGAGTTATCCATTCATTTTGGACATACTTTTAAATTCTATTTTAACTTTCAGTCAATTTATGGATTAAAGATTTTTGCAATTTTGCGACAAGGGCTTGATTAAATATGGATAGATAGAAAGATAACTTTATTTGTACAACATAAGAAGGAACATACGACACGATATAAGTACACAAAGTAATGAATAGCTAGAAAATAGGTATAAGTTGCACAAATCCTAAGGTACCTATCTATACTTATACTTATTATATTATAAAACTGAAGAGTTTGTTTGTTTGTTTGAACGCGCTAATCTCAGGAACTACTGGTTCGAATTGAAAAATTCTTTTTGTGTTGGATATTCCATTTATCGAGGAAGGTTATAGGCTACTTTTTATCCTGATATTCCCACGGGATCGGGAGTAACGCGGGTGAAACTGCGGAGCGCTGCTAGTTTAATAATGAAATGAAGTTTATAAATACGCTAAACTTGAATATGAATAAGAATGTTTATTGCATAAATTGTGTTATGGATGGTAGGTCGTTTTAAAATTAAATTACAACAATTTACCCAATGCGCCAAAAACAAAAGTAAGGAAAAGTAATAAAGCGGCATCTTAAAAAAGCGACTTGAAACGAAGATCAATTTAGTAGAAGGTATCAGGTCAGTTCTTCAGTCATTTATCAACGTCTCTTTGTTGCTGCAATATCGTTTAACGTCATAATCAATTGCGAAGATAGGCGGCCATCATTCAAAATGGAATCGTCCTGAGGTAATGTTTCCATTACAAACATACCTACTTTTATAATTAACCAACTTCAAAAAAGGACGAGATTCTTAATTCGATTATTTACGGCAGCAATATATAAAAAACTAACTATCCCGGCACACGTTTTGCCATTTACAAAAAAAATAAATAAAGGAAAATGTTTAAAAAATAGACAGTAGCCTACTGACCTACTGAATCTATACTAATATTATAAAGCTGAAGAGTTTGTTTGTTTGTTTGTTTGTTTGTTTGTTTGAACGCGCTAATCTCTGGAACTACTGGTCCGATTTGAATGATTCTTTCAGTGTTGGGTAGTACATTTATCGAGGAAGGCAATAGGCTATGTTTTTTTTTCAAAATTAGGGATCCGTAATAAAATTGCTATTTTGTAACACAAGGTGTAAAATCGAAAACCTATTTTTGCGTGCGCTGCAAAAACTATTAACAATAGAACAGAATGATGTACTACGGGTTTGTATATCACATTAAAACCTACAAAAAAATCCGCAAGAACATATATCTAGCTATCATGGTTTAATCACAAACACCGATTTTGTGTACAAAATAATTATTAAATCGTCTGAAGAAAAAAACTACGTAAAATATGTATCGTAATATTAAATCTTTATCAAAATTAAGTATTATGTTATCAAGAGTATTTATGTAGAAGTAAAATACTTTTGGTTTCATCTCAATCGGATATTTCGTTTAAAAGTTATCACGTGTGTAAGTTGTTAAGAGTTGGTACCTATTAATGAGTTATGGGCCATAGAGTTTTTTATTAACATAAAATCCTGTAATAATCTTTTTCGAAATATATTTGTTGATGATTGTAAGTAAAAGATCTTTGAAGAGTATCCTATCCTACTAATATTATAAATGTGAAAGTTTGTGTGTGTGTATGTGTGTGTGTGTTTGTTACTCCTTCACTCTAAAACTTCTGAACCAATTGCAATGAAATTCGGTATGTAGATAGCTAGAGGCCTGGATTAACATATAGGCTACTTTTTATCCCGATATTCCCATGGGATCGGGACTTACGCGGGTGAAACCGCGGGGCGCAGCTATATGCATATAAAATTTCATAAAAATCGGTCAAGCCGTTTCAGAGGAGTATGGTAACTTACATTGTGACACGAGAATTTTATATATTAGACTAGCTTTTGCCCGCGACTTCGTCCACGTACAACTCGAAAATGGTTGTAATAAAATTAGACCAAGAAATCACGTTGTCCCATTCAAATTTTGCTCCTCTTTTTAGGAGTAGTTTTTCGGAAAATCCTTTCTTATCGAATGCCTACGTCATACAATGAACACACCTTCCAAGTTTCAGGTCTCTACGATCAGCGGCTTAGGCTGTGCGTTGATCTGTCAGTCAGGCATTCAGGACAAAGAATTTTATATGTATAGATAGAAGATAAGAATGGTGTTCAGATTTCTGTGAATTAAAAAAAAATCCTCGAACTGATAAAATTTGAGTTACGTGTGTGGTCATTTTTTTTCAATAATAAGTACAATGTAGAAAGTATACATAATTATATCTTTTATATGGCCACAACACAAGCCTAATTGCTTAGCTTGGGGCTAGATGGCGCTGTGTAGGTACAAAGTCCTGCAATATTAATTTTGACGACCCAGTTGGCACAATGGTTAACATGCCGGACTGCCAAACCTAGGGTTGCGGGTTCGATTCCCGCCTCAGACAAGTATTTATGCTTAGATATTTGTCTGTGGTCTGGTTGTTTCTATGTAATATATGTATATATTTACAAAAGAAAAGTATATAAGTAGTATATCCGTTGTCTAGCACCCATAACACAAGTCTAGTTACTTAGCTTGGGGCTAGATGGCGATGTGTAGAATGTCTTGCAATATTTTATTTATTTATTTATTCATATTTATTTTTCTCCTTACTTTGTCGTTGAAACATACAAATTCGTCTTTACGCCATAGCGGGGGACCTTAAATACAGCTACAAAATCGCAGAACAATAAAAAAAATATAAGCATTTTTTTTTAATTCAAAATTCACAAAGCAAAAGTTACCTACAAGTAAGAACTATAGTAACATTGTAATCACCCATGTCAATGAACCAAGTTGAGAACATACACTGAAATATTTCAACTCCCTAATCTGTGATAAAAAAACTTTTCGAGTTATTGAGGAAAATGTGTGCAGCCTCGAGATAAATGACTACAGGGAGAAACTCTCACTATGTCCGTTTTTTCAGGTAGATAAATAAACTATACTGTAGACACACATATAATGTGTAAAGAAAACCATTTAAGTATACCTCTCAGGTAGGTACAGTCCGCAGCATAATTGCAGGCCCACCGTAGAATTCTCAAATTACGATTATTGAAATGTGTTCATTCTAATATTTTTTGTTTGATAAATTCATGAGTTAAAAAACTTTAAACTTCAACTAAATAAGGTGCCTAGAATGTTGCTAGTGTTGAAAACATTCTTATAACAGCCGTTTTGGAGCTCTACGGTGGGTCTGTAATTATGTAGCCGACCATACATATGGGTATTCCCCAGGCCTTATCCCAAATAACTGGCAAAGTGCGAGTTGGACTCGCGCACTAATAAATTGATGGAACACCTGCATTCACAAAAAAGTGTCATGTTCCGGTGCCATGATGCGTCACGTTCCGTGTGACGTCATGATTGCGTCTCGTTCCCATAGAATAAAAGTCACATAAAATAAAAAATAAAAAAATAAATAAAAAAAACATTCATTATCACATAAATTTATCGTTCGTAAACCGACTTTATAGGAAACCAATTTTTTTTAGGTATATAACCCTAAAATCTGTAAAAATGAACACATTGTATACGTGACCAAAAAAACTCAGGCTAGGCCACTCACAACAAAAACTAAAAATATCCAGATTTTAACGGTACCTACGGCAAATGGAGCCGCTCAAAATGAGAGTAACTCATTTATCTTCCTTATTCGGTTGAACGTAACATTTTCCGTGTTATCAATAAATCACGCACCTTGTTTTCTTACTTAGGATAATTCTCTTTACCTCTACGTCTTGCCTTTTGTCCGAAAAAAGAAGCCATTTGTACCTATGCTTTTTACGTACTCGCATTAGACTACAACTTAGACGGCATTTGTGGCGTGGTGAAAGAACACCCGTCTACGACGCAGAAGGTTGTGGGTTTGATTTCCGCTGTCAAACAAATTTATGTACAGACTAGCTTTTTTGCCTGCGACTTCGTCCGCGTAGAAGTCGAAAACTTTTTCTCAAATTTCCTAAGGTCGTAGAACAAAAGTATATAACTAGTATATGCGTTATCTAGCACTCATAAACACAGGTCTAGTTACTTAACTTGAGGCTAGATGGCGATGTGTGAAATGTCCTGCAATTTTTATTATTTATTTATTTAAAAATTAATGGTTAGAGTACTCAAAAATAGCCCTCAATCGCTTTATTCTACGATACCTATACCTACTTTCCTGTAAAAATGTAGAGGAAATTTAAGTAGATACGAATGTCAATATTAATTTCCATATCCTACAGACGCATCTGAACAATCAAAAAAGTTATCAAAGAGATTTGTCTAATCTTCAAATTAGTCTAGCCGTAAACTCAATTTCCCTCGAGTAATAGGAATGTCAAAGAAAAGAAATCTGATAAAATCTAAACTTTTTTAAGTTCAATATCGAATAAGCATATAAGTGGATACCATCGCATCGTATTGAAATGAAAAAGTACTTGGATACTTATAAAGAATGATTTCAGTCGATCTTTATGACATTGGTTTTCATCTATAGAACTAGTGAATTGAAAAAAGCATAAGTAGGTAAGTCAAAGTCAAAGTATTTTTTTTTATTTCTTTGGATGCTTAACAATTACAATTATAAATACAAGTAGATCAAATAATTTGTACAGACAGGAAGTGACTTTACCAAATACCTATTAATCAATATTTAGATTTTGTTCTCGATTCATACTCAAAAAAAAAACAAATTCTCAATTTATAAAGTAACTACCTACGCTACATAAGTACAAATAGCAATTAATTTTACCTAAACAGGGCAAGTTAAATAAAACCATTTAAAAACGGTGTATTATTAAATAAATCTACATGTTAAAATAAAAGTTACCGAAACTTGTCAAACCAGAAACAAAAGACGATCGATTGAGACAAAAAAATAAAGCGATCGAAATGAAAACAAAAGGCGATCGAAACGAAAACAAAAGGCGATCGAAACAGATTTCATGTGATATAAGCATTGATGATAGTAGATAAACTAAAAAAATAAAATCTTTAATGCCGTAATTATTGAATCTATTTATTTGATACCAATACCCTAAATACAGGCAAGGCGTGGTTTTTAACTAGGTTAATTAATAAGTAGGTACTCAAACAAATATGATAAAAGTACTTGAAAAAAACCTACCACAAATTACCTTCCCAAAACGCTTAAAATGTACATTAGGTATTCTGAATTGGCCTTGACAAAGTCTTAAACATCAAATAAATCATTATAACAGTAACATCAAAACGTGAGCAATAATTTAAAAGGCACTTACTTATTATGCATTGTCAGTGTGACCTAAATCGTAAACCGAAATCACAAAACACACACAATTCATCACATAATCACTATCAAACTTGAAATTTTGCTCATTAGCAGTTTAATTTATTAGTAACATAGCAACAAATAACAATAGAGGTTATTTCACGAGCCGATGTCGGTACACCCATTTGTTATCAAGATTATAGGAGTACTGATAAGGATATCCACTCAATTCATTTCGAGGTTTGTGCCCGAATGTTATCAACGGCATGACTAATGATTTAACACATGTCTTATCTGAATTGTATATATAGGTAAGAAATATACCCGTATGTGAGCTGATTTCCGCAACTACACCTTTCTTAGGTCCTTTTTGCGTGAGGATGGATTAGGCTTCCCAGCGCCTTTATATCTCAGTTTACTCGACCGTTTTTAAAGAAAAGAACTCATATGGAGTCAACAAACCGCGGCGCGGGTGTCATCACGATATTTAATTTTCATTAAATATCGTGATGACACTAAGCAGTGTCAATTAGCACACATTAATGTTTCATAAGAAAAATCAATTGGTGCACGACTGGTCTGGATTCGAAACCACTACCTTGGGAATTAAATTCGAAGTATCTACCAGAAAACCCACACCGCTACAGTTTTTGTAATGAAAGAGAGAATGGACAATATAATAACCATCTCAAAGTTAAAATATCTATTTTTACTAGACGTTAGTTAGTATTTGCGCTATAAAATGCAGCCAAGGACAGCCTCCGGTTTGTTATTTACTTATTAAATAAATTAAAAAAGCAAATCCATAGGTGTCTTAGTATAATTTATTACTGAATGGATCCAAAACTAAATTAATTCGGTTCACACTTCCAAATGTAAAACAGGTCAAAACTGGTGTAAAAATTAATGGAAGTTGAATTAGTCAGTAAGGCTGTCTTTTTGGGTATAACTTTAGATTCTAAGCTTCAGTGGAGCCCGCATGTGGAAGCATTGTCCAATAGACTTATTTAAGAAAATTCGCGAATATATGTACACGGACATTGAGACTGCTCGCCTAGTCTATTTCAGCTACTTCCACAGTGTCATATCCTATGGCATCCTGCTGTGGGGGTGTGCTGCAGATATTGATACTATTTCCATATTGCAAAAGAGAGCTGTCCGAGCTATCTACAAAATGGACCCCAGGGAATCACTTAGAGAAAAATTTTAAGAGATAAATATATTAACGCTCTATTCACAATATATTTACGAAAACTTGCTATACGTTCACAAAAATCCTGAAATTTTTCGTAAAAATAGCGATATTCATAATTTCAACTTAAGAAATAAGAATGAACCGTGCCCGGTAGTAGGCTTCGGAAAATAAACAGGTCGTTTAATAGTACGTGTGTGCTCTATTATAATAAATTACCCAAAGATGTATATGACATGTCCATTACCAGGTTCAAAACTTTTATAAAGCATAAATTGTGCAGTAAGGCGTACTATGATACTTCGTCTTACCTAAATGATAACAACCCATGGACGTGACTTTAGTTGCTCCATTTCAAATAATACTTTCAAATATTTGTAATATTGACCTTTGTGAGCGTGATCACATAAAAAAAACCCATGAGTTTCTTGTGCCTTCTTCTCATTGGTGGGCGCGTTCCGAAGGCACACATCCTAACTTAGTTTTTTAAGACGTTTTCAAGTGGTATATGTACAATTGTATTAAGCATCCAAAGAAATAACATTTTTTGACTTTGGCTTTGACTATAGGATAGTCTTTGTATTCCATAATTGAGCCAATCAAACTCTTATCAAATTATAAAACCAGTTATGTAATTAACTAATTGATTAGTATATTATCTACTAATTATTGTTAATAGAGTTGCACTGTGCACACGGATACATGCACAGTACTTAACACATATTTATGGTAACCCAGGTCATAGCCTAGTTTCTCTATGACATACTTAAGTACTAAGTTTAACTACATGAATAAACACTGTTAATGATGTTTCATAATTAAGAGTTGTCTATGGAATATGTTTAATACTAGCTTTTGCTCGCGACCTCGTCTGCGTAGATATCGAAAAGGGACCTTTGCCCCCCTTTTTCACCCCCTAAAGGGTAGAATTTCGGAAAATACTTTCTTTTCTGACGCCTACGTCATACCAAGAACACACCCTCCCAGTTTCAAGTCTCTACGATCAGCGGTTTAGGCTGTACATTGATCCGTCAGTCAGTCATTCAGGACAAAACATTTTATATGTATAGATTATTCATAATGATATTGCCTCTAATCTAAATTATTTATACCTACCTCATACCAAACTTCATTAGAATTGGTCCAATAGTTTCGGAGCCTGTTCGTTACATACAAAAACTTTCATCTAGGTAACTATAATTTTGAAAAACTTATAAATAACCTCTAAAAATATTTTTCTAAGTATCATCTAAATCGGTTGTAAATACAACATGTAGGTAGAGGAACACTAGCAAACATACATTCATACACACTGACAGAGAAAAGCAAATTTTGCCGGACTTGTACTTGTATACAGGCTGTTTTCCGCCATTGGACCCTTTTTATTGGGTCATTTTTGCGTGAGGATGGAGTAGGCTTGCCCAGCACCCTCTTAGTTTAGTCGACCATGTCCAGAGAGAACTTGTCAATACTTCTGGAGCCAACTAAGCCGCGGGTTTCATCACGGTGTTTTTCTTCACCGTAAGAGCAATGTCAATTAGTGCACTAAAATTTTTCTTAAGAAAAATACATTGATGCACGGCCGCCCGGGGTTCGAACCCACGACCTTCAGAATGAAACTCGAGGTATCTACCACTAAGCCAACACCGTTCTCTTGCCGGACTTGAAGAAGACACGCTTTGATTGTTTTGTTTTCTCGGTCAATTAGTATTTCGGTGTCCTAAACTACATACATTCTACCGGTAATAAAAGTAAACGCCTCACATTTTGATTAAATTCCTACTCTTCCTACCTACACAGAAAAAATATTAGCAGCAAACAAAACTAAAATTAATATAACAAGACATAAAAAGCCATTAAAAAAGCTTCGTCTCTAATAAAGAAAAATTCAATTACTTTTCACTAAAGTAAACATAGTCTAAACATAATAAAACACTCGCAAAATAGGCTTTTCTTTATTCTTTCAAAATTAAATTGCTTGGGTAGTTGCTCTCTAGCACTTATTGTTGGAAAGTTATACGGTTTTTGTGAAGTTTTGTTTTTTGAAGTTATTAAAGCTCACTCACACACAGAACTTGTGAAACTCGAAACTTTCAAAATACCTACGAATATTATATATTATATAGAATAATAGAGGTATTTAAACAACCACCTACGACATGTTATGAGTTTTATTTTCACACTTGTAACTTAAAAATCATTTTTATTTTAAAAGACTCTAACGCTAACTTCTAGGTGTAGACTAGACTCAAAATTCATGCCGGCAATCATAATATTTAAGAAAATTTCCCCGAATAAAAAAATCTAACCAAATTAATTAACACCCAAAGGAAACCTCAAAGAAGGACCTACATTTCTTAAAAGATGAATACCCGAAAATATTAAGTAAGCTTAACAAAGGTTTGTAAAAAAATCCTACGCAAACATTTCAATTCGAGTTGGTCAACTAATTAAATTAGCCACAACTGTTTACTCGAAACGAAACATGAAACGGTAAAAAGTTTCAGAATTACCTACGTTTTATTCACCAACAGAACCTAAAAGTTTCCAAAGAATTTAATTATATTGTCAGAAAATATTACCTACCTACGAGTAATCATGTAATAAGTGTTATGTAGGTAAAAGGGAGAGCCATTTCTGCTGCTTGTCAACGATTTTTAATTTATAATAATAATAATAATAAAGCCCGCAGGGCACCTTGAGGCGAGGTGTCGGGGAGTAGCGACCCCGCGGTTCCCGAGTGCTCCAGGGGGAAGCAACCGTTCCTCATCTCCGGCTGGCCTTAGTTGGCTGACCGGAGTGAAAAATGACGAGGAAGCGGTCCCCCGCCTCTGGCTTGCCTTCATCGGCCGTCCAGAGTGGAGTCGCAAGAATACGTTCGAAGGATATATGCCGCACGTCAGTGGTGAGTGGGCCAGGTAGGCTGGACCCTCAGGGAGCCCGTGACCTGAGTTTAAAACCCAGTGCGGCATCACTATCCTTAAGCCACTCTCGTCCCTGTTGCCCCCTTGCTGTAATTTACTCAGCTGATTAGGGTGGCCCAGTTTGAGAGTTGGCGAGTCTCCGCCTGCCAATTTTACATGTTTGTTGAACATTGTTACGGCAGGCGCCATAGTACCCATAGTTCCCTAGTATCCAGTCCACTACCATCCCATCACAATAGCCCAAGTAGTAGTTTTCTCCTGTGGTTTATCAATAGTTCTATTCAAACCGGAGATTGTCCTTGGCTGCATTTTATAGTGCAGACAGGGATAATCGCCGGTTTGATGTCCACATCATACTTTGCCATTAAACTTGTTATTGTAAAGGGCCTCTACGTGTTAGCTTCGGCCCCACGCATGCCTTCCAAAGGTCCGGGACTCTATAGTCCCGTGATATAGGACATATAACAAACAAATAATAATAATAATAATTTATTTCGAATAACAAAGATTCATATTATATTAGTAACAAAAAGATTGGACTTACATGCTAGTGTTAGTTAAAAATACTGCCTACTTAACTGCATGGAGTGTTATCCAGCGCGCTAGCATCGGCGAGTCCCACCGCTCCATCAATGTGCTCAGGATGGTGTTGGGGCTACCACGCATGCGGTGGAGTAGAGATGCGCAACGTTTGCGCATAATGGCAGCAAAACCGTCTATGCAAGATTCCGCGAACATACAATTTATACTTATATTATAAAGCTGAAGAGTTTGTTTGTTTGTTTGAACGCGCTAATCTCAGGAACTACTGGTTCGGATTGAAAAATTATTTTTGTATTGGATAGTCCATTTATCGAGGAAGGCTATAGGCTACTTTTTATCCTGATATTCCCACGGGATCAGGAGTTACGCGGGTGAAACTGCGGAGCGCTGCCAGTTTTAAATAAATATTGCAGGACATTCCACACCATCGCCATCTAGCCCCAAGCTAAGTAACTAGACTTGTGTTATGGGTGCTAGACAACGGATATACTACTTTTCTTTTGTAAATACATACTTATAATACATATCGAAACAACCAGACCACAGACAAATATCTGAGCATAAATACTTGTCTGAGGCGGAAATCGAACCCGCAACCCTGTGTTTGGCAGTCCGGCATGGTTACCATTGTGCCAGCTGGATCGTCAATTATTATTTGTATGTATTTATTATTAGAAATCAAGAAATCAAGACATTTATTGCAAAGTTATGTACACAAGGATCTTAAATAGGCTTAATTAAGTAACAATAACTTACCCATTACAGGCATGCAATATAATAAACTTATATACTAAATGAATATTTTCATAATATTATGGGTAGGTAGGCAATTTAAAAATATATCTTTGTTTCTTCATAAAACTCAGACAAACTATAAAAGGTTTTTTCTATGAGCCATTTTTTTAACTTTGACTTAAATAAATCATTATTATGTAGAGCTTTGAGGTCAGTTGGAAGAGCATTGTAGACCTTTATTGCGGTAATATAAGAGCTTCTATGATCCACAGTATTGTTAACTTATTTTGTATTTGTTAGGTATTTGCATATTTTCAATTTACTTACTTTAGACTCCCTTAGTTTGAGAAATGTGAAGGACCTTCCTCAAACTTTTTGTTTATAAAATGTTGCCTGAAAGAGATCGCTTCGATCGATAAGCCCGCTCTGTGTAACACTTAGCATAAGCTTTATTTTTTGTATAATTTGCTATGTAATCAAACGTGGTGTTTACAAAGCATTTATCTATCTAATAACAATAAATAGCATTTTATAGTGCATGATATTTTACTCACATTTGGCATTCTAGTGAATATTTTTTCTTTTTTAGTGCATATTTGCACAATATTGTACAGACCGCCATCAAGCCTCAAATAAACCGATAAAGCTTGTGTAATATGAAAATGGATAGCCAGAAAACAGATACGTGTGTTAATATCCTTTAATAAGAGCAAAATATTAATATTCTTGTTGCTCATAACTCGTTTTTTGGTAATACCTTCAACTCTTGACATGACTGACAAACAGACAAGGCCCTGTTATACGTAAACCGAGAACCACTAATAGCACTACGCAGCTCTTTGAAGATAAAAACCTATATACACAGAATATGTAAGTAAAGCTGCCAAGATTATACTTGTTCACTAGCTTTTACCCGCGACTTCATCCGAGTAGAAGTCGAAAATGCTCCAAGGAATGACAACGTGATTCCTTAGTCCATTTTCCTTTCCTTGTTCCATAAAAACTTTGCCCCCCTTTTCACCTGCATAGGAGTAGAATTTCAGAAGTAAAATCCTTTCTTATCGGATGCCTACGTCATACAAATAGCACACCCTCCAAGCTTCAGGTCTCTACGATCAGCGGTTTAGGCTGTACGTTGATCCGTCAGTCAGTCGTTCAGGATAAAGCAGTTTAGATGTATAGGCTAGCTTTTACCCGCGACTTCGTCCGCGTAAAAGTCTAAAATGGACGAAAGACTCACGTTGTCCCATACCCTTTTTCACCTCCATAGAATAGAATAAGAATAATCCAAAATAAATAAAAAGGATAAGGTAGAATTTCGGAAAATCCTGTCTTATCGGATGCCTACGTCACACAATCAGGACAAAGCATTTAATATGTATAAATATATAGAACACCTAGAGCGTGATATACAAAATAACGTTATTATTTTCGATAGAATCAATTCCTGCCTTCCATTCGTTTCATAATTGATGACTACAGAGCCTACATACCTATTATTCGCAACTAAATAGGTATATCAGAACACAAGGAAAATATTTGTCCCTTTTTTATCCTGTTCATTTGTGGAGGACTGGATGAATCTAGAGTTCCTTTCGGTTGAAAGGACACGAATGTTTATAAGTAAGTACACGGTAGAGCTAACTCGATTGATATTGCAAAATGAGGAAAATGTAATCTTAGATTTCTTATAAGTTACATGTTGTGCTCATCGAACCTTTGATTTCTGTGTGTCTTTTTCTATATACATAACATTCAAAGCCCTGACAGACTGAATGATAATTTAACGCACAGCTCAATCGTATGCACTGTTCTTATTATTTTTAATAAATAAATAAATAAATATAAATATTGCAAGATATTCCACACATCGCCATCTAGCCCCAAGTTAAGTAACTAGACTTGTGTTATGGGTGCCAGACAACGGATATACTACTTATATACTTTTCTTTTGTAAATATATACTTGTAATACATAGAAACAACCAGACCACAGACAAATATCTAAGCATAAATACTTGTCTGAGGCGGGAATCGAACCCGCAACCCTAGGTTTGGCAGTCCGGCATGGTGACCATTGTGCCAACTGGGTCGTCAATTTAATGTATTAAATTAAAAGTTATTTTGAGAACATATGAATTCTCTTGAGATTTTTTTATCAAATGGTGTAGCGTTGATTGTACCTAGATGCCGAGACAAACCTAGTTAGGTTTCCTGGCATTTGTTTAAGGTGAAAGGGTACCGGGCGCGCTCTCCATACAAACGTAGTCGACTGTTTCCTCCCTGGATAATGACACTAGCACAAATATTTTTGTTGCATAAAAACTATAATTGCCATGACTATGCCTCTGTCATGTTTTTTTTTTTTTAATTTTTTAATTTTCATAGAAATTCAGATTTAAAAAACAAAAACACGAAACAAAGGGGCATGATCAATGCAGTTATAAGTTTTATGCAACAGAAATATTAAGGGATGAAACAGTCGACTACGTTTGTATGGAGAAAGCGCCCGGTACCCTTTCCTCTTAACTAATTAATTGTAAGACATTGTATGTCATTTTTAATAAATAAAAAAATATAAAATCTAATGAACGGTTCGGGCTCAAATTTGGAACACAGATTGTTATTATAACTTTAGCATACGCTAAGAAAAGGTTTTGGAAATTATCTTATTTTATTTATTCAGAAATCAAACCACTTTAGTTAGTTAAAACATAAGTTTTGAATAGTGGTACCTATTGCTAAATCTGGCACCTTTCTGGCACCGTGAACAATGGCTGCATCTCAATACGTAACGGTGTGTAATAAACCGAATTGCTTGAATCTACGAACAACATTATAAAACAAAGCCATGTAGGACACTGCTGAGTTGGTACTTTTCCAAATGTTTTAAATTGTCATTGTATTTCAACAGCACTGTTTGTTAAACATTCTTATTTTCCAACAATAAATTACTATTAAATTCGTTCGAAAAGAGTTTGAAAAAAACGTTTGCACGTTTCTAAATAAGAGCAATTTAGGCATTATTGTAGTCCAGACCTAAAATAATCTAGGTTTTCATTTCAAGTTTTATAAGGAACAGCTTGAAACATTAAAAGAAAAAATAATAAAGATTTCTACATAGGTATAAATACTTTAAACAACCTATTTTTACCTTCTATGGCTTTTTCCTACTAAACTACCTATTTATGCGAAACCTAACCGAGTCTATCCGTAGCAAAACTCGAAACCCATTTGCACTTGTTCCGGCCTTTTATTTTCTTTATCAACGCGAAAAAAGCCAATGATAACATTTTTAGTAGAAGCAATCAGCTCTTGCCCGTCACTCGTTGTGACGCGCGATCGTTACCCACCATCAATCACTGGTTATCAATCGTAGAGCCACAAAATAATAACCAATTATAATGGCACACCGTCATCAACGATTTAAACCCCATCACGCAACTTAATGCTAAAGTATACCTACCTAAATTTTATAAAAAATTGAGGATCTAACCGGACTATTAAGAACTCTGAGTTTTATTGGCATACTTTTATATGAACTTTTGAACAATATTCAGTAAAAGGCAAAACCCTTGTATAATTAAATAGAATGGTTCAGATATTTCCCTTAGGCAAAACTAGTTGCGGCGTTTGAGGTCAAATAGGTAGATGCTGTGAAGAGAATGTACCTACTTATTATTATACAGTGATAGAGAAAAAAATGAACGCTTTTAGCGTAAACCCTTGATAATAATAAATATTCTGGGTTTAGGGTGGATGGTACTTACCAGTCGTGAGGTGGTTGTGGACGTCTGCGAGCTTGTACGCAGCATGGGGGCTCCTGAGGCTCGCAGGGTAGCTGCAGAGCGGGAGGTGGCGGAGGTGGCGGCGTGCACGCAAGCCGGCGCGCGGCCGCAGCTCCCACGTATTCAACATAGCGCGAGGGCGGTGGTGAACCCGCGATATCCTCGCGACACTGCGGTCCACAGCACTTGCGCTGCGCCGGGGGCGGAGGCCGACACGCCAGTCCACAGTAGACAGGTGGTGGCGGGCGCAGCGGCGCGGGCGCCGGTGGCCGCGGCACATACCGCTCGACAGGCACATGTGCTGCCGGCGGTACGTAGCGCGGGCGACGAGCTCGCTCCGCCTCCGCGCAACGGCGCACCCGCCGCGGTGACGCCGAGAATCGGTCCGGTAGCGGCGCAGGCGGCGGCGGGCTCAGCCGCTCCGGCGGCGCTACGCTGAACGCGCCTGCCGCGGGGAACCGCTCGCATGGGGAGCGCGCGTACTCCTCGCCCATGGCGCGCGGTCAGCCGGGCCCGCCGCCTCCCGCGCGCCCTCCCAGCCTCGCAAACACTCTGTCTCACATGCCGCAGCACCACCCCAACACTAGCACTGCGAGGGCCTTCCACGAGCTCGCCGAGGCTGCGGCGCGGTCCCGATGTCCGCATTCACTTCGCGAGCGCCATGACGCCACCGGATCGATAGCAGCGCGATGCGGCCTTATAGGGCGGCCGTCGCGTAGCCTCGACCTCGACGCATCGCTTCGTCTGAACGGCTCCTGATGTAGATCTCAGCTCAGGCTTCGAGGCTAGGGCGAGGCGAAAGTGCGTCCTCGACCAAGATGGCCGCTCTCATGGTGTCCGTGTTAATCGCGCCTGCGCTAGTCCTCTGCGATGTTTGTTTTCACTGAAAGAGGAACGATAGCAGAAGATGTCCACCAGTATGTCCAAAATAAGTATATTCGTGTACACAATAAAGATTATTATGCGTATGTTTGGCAACTCGCGTCGCGTCGGGTAGATACGGTTCGTGATGATCGGAGGGCACGAGGGTGCGAGGGTGACGTGAGTCGCGACCGGAGTGCGGAGTGCGCCGGCCCGCGGCGACGTCAGGCTGGTGCGCGTATCGACGCCGCGGCCTGCGCCGGTCTCAACGCGCAGACCTTCTTGCTACATGCTTCACGTCGCTCGCACCGACAATACACGGTACGACGCACACTCCCAACACAACCCTCACATACTTACAGCCTACTTATACTCCCAGCATCCTGCTCTCTTTTAATCTCATTTTTGCTGAATCATCCTAATTTATTGAAATAATGGATATTTCATCCTAGTCTAGACTTAAGGGTGTGTGGATGAACATCGAAGTAACATGAGGCCTTAAGAGAACTGTGGGAGACACTCGTGTAATGAGAAGTCATATGAAACGTAGATAGCCCTTAAATGTGATACTGTTACCTTAACTGGCTTGTCTGTAGATAACATTATAAAACCACGTGTGTTAATACTATCAATGCATATATTATTCTATGTATACTATTTAAGAACGCATTTATATTGGACGCGCCTGAAGTATATAGACTGACTTTTCATTCAAAATCGTCATTAAAAAGGTCGTTATTTTAAACATCGAACTGAGGCATAGACAAATAAAGTCAACCTTATGCATATGAAAATAAGCTTTTTGGAATTAGCAAAACATGGTAGAAGATTGATGATCTATTTTAGTGGTTTATGGAGTAATTGTGAATATTTTTACGGTGTCTTTTTTATGCGACTTAATGTTTAATATTTCTATTTCTATCGTAGTATATTTTTTATTGTTTGAATCTTCTAGATGTTGAGATCTTTGTACCGAAAGTCCGCCTACCTATTTTCATAGTTTTTGCGGGAAGAGGCTACGGAAAACTATGATTTTTTTGTCTTAACCGTAAATTATTTTGAAATTATATTTATACATTCTACAGATAAGTTTGTCTGGTTCATTTGCTATCGTTATAATATGTAAAACTTTGACAGGTAAACTGGAAAATGAACCAGAACCAGCTAATACTTCGCTAACATTTTGACACTTTCCGTAAATGCGTCCTTAAACTATTTTCATATTGACTAAGCAGTTTCTAAAGTAAAAGAAAAAATCATTACATATTATTAGGTGTAGACTTAGTGCTGGGAATAAAAACAAATCTCGTAGCAATTTCAAAACATGTTTTTTCTTTTAAGATAGACATGATTCCAGAAAAGGTACTTTCGCAGACGCTAAGTATAAAGGTACAAAAATGTCGATTAGGCAGTCAGTTGGATTCATAAAAACAAATTACGCTATTTCAACAATAACTTTAGGTAAATATTTTATAAGTAACTAGCCTCCTCTTGAATCACTCTATCTATTTAAAAAACCGCATCAAAATCCGTTGCTTAGTTTTAAAGATATAGGTACTTACTTATACATACTTATGGACAGACAGCGGAAAGCGACTTCGTTTTATACTATGTGATGATAATTAAGTTAGGCCTTGATTTTATGTTCCAGAGCACTAAATAGACTTAGGACTCAGGTTGGTCGCTGCAAAGCCAACCTGGGAACATGGGACAAAATGTCAGCCAAGAACAATGTCAAAGATCTGATTGAACAACTCTGACCTTATTTAAATTAACCTGTGTCATTGACACGAAGAAGAGGCATACAGAGCAATGGTATCATCATGCAAAGACTAGGCAGTAGATGCCTCGGATGCCTTCTGCGGATTGGAGAATGTCCACAGCCTTCTTCGAACAATGGCGAAGTTTTAGAGCATATCGGTTTCCTCATGATATATTTCTTCTAAGTATAAAAAAATCCACTGTTTTGTTTTTCAATATCGACATTCAAACTCACAGCCTTCAGACTGAAAGTCAATGTATCTCCCACTAAGCTAACACTGCTCCTTAGAACTTGTATGTAAATTTTAATAAGCTTTCCATTCCTACACAGGTATAACTAACTACAACTATACATATATATATATATGTATAATAATATACCTGTGTGTATAGGAGCGTTAGCAAACGTCTTCGACATCTTTACTTGTCATGCTAACTTGTTATGTATTATTCAACAGATGTGAAGGATAACACGCATCCCATATTGACATTTGCTTGAAATGTGAAATGTGTACCTCTGACGAGGGAATCGAATGAGCTAAAATCCGCTGTGTATAGGCAGGTAACAACCTATAGCAACTAAGTATATATCTTCTATACATATAAAATGCTTTGTCCTGAACTACTGACTGACTGACGGATCAACGCACAGCCTAAACCGCTGATCGTAGAGACCTGAAACTTGGAGGGTGTGTTCTTTGTGTGACGTAGGCATCCGATAAGAAAGATTTTTCTTAAATTCCACCCCTAAGGGGATAAAATAGGGGGGCAAAGTTTGTATGGGACAACGTGATTCCTTGGTCCAATTTACTTCAAATTTTGCAAAAACATTTTTTAACATAATTGATGGAACACGTGTTTCGTATTTTATTGAAATTCATCCCCTAACGGTGTTAAAAAGGGGTAGAAAGTTATTTTAGGGGTGGTTAGCGCGGACGAAGTCGCGGGCAAAAGCTAGTCTATACTAATATTATAAAGCTGAAGAGTTTGTTTGTTTGAACGCGCTAATCTCAAGAACTACAGGTTCGAATTGAATTTTTTTTTGTGTTGCATAGTCCATTTATCGAGAAAGGCTATAGGCTTCATTTTGATATTTCCACGGGATCGGGACTTACGCGGGTGAGACCGCGAAGCGCAGCTAGTATATAATATACCTACTGTATCTATTAGTTTCAGGATTTATCATAGTAAGTTAAAGCGGCTACTTCCGCCAAACGGAAAATGCTCGGCGCCAAGTACTAAAGTTTTTAGTTACTTTTACTTAGACTTAGGACTTAGTTATTAGCTTTTACCCGCAGCTTCGTCCGCATAGATTTTTCCAAAATCCTTTCTTATCTAATGCCTACATCATACAAAAACACACCCTCCAAATTTCAGGTCTCTACGATCAGCGGTTTAGGTTGTGCGTTGATCAGTTAGTCAGTCAATCATTCAGGACAAAACATTTGATATGTATAGATAGAAGATTATGATTGCATGAATAATTGTTATTGATTAATTTACTATCAGAGTTCTTGTCCATGTGTTAGTATACAAAGAGCTTACAAACTATATTAGTGAACAAAGAAGATACGCGCGAACATCCATTAAAAAATACATACAACCGAATTGAGAACCTCCTCCTTTTTTTGAAGTCGGTTAAAAAACAGACTACTACTTTTTAATATGGACCTGGATCAAATCCAATATGGAACTATAAACTTTCTCAACCAATGCCTTCAGGTACCGATTGTCGCTGCTCCTCACTCTAGCCATCATTGATGCCGCTCTCTTTCTAATAATGGCATTATAGCTGTCCGTTATGTTTATTCAAATTTTCCATACAATTTGTATTGTACGTGATACTGATCATCATCATATCAGCCACAGGACGTCCTCTGCTAAACAAAGGCCTCCCCCAAAGACTTCCAGAAACGATGGGGTCACGTGCCCTCTGCGTCCAACGACTTCCCGTGACTTCAATTAAGTCGTCAGTCCATCTAATCGGAGGCTTTTTAGCGCTACGTTTTCCAGTACGTGGTCTCCAATCTAGGACTTTTCGGCCCCAATCGATGATTTCGGCCCCAAATTTCAAGACGAAAATTCCTTCTCGTTTTTTAGCTTATTTATACCAAAATGTTAAAATTATATTTTGTAAAGATCTCAGCTACAAATTTTGTAGCAGAATAATAACTAAATTTTTTTATGCAATATTAACACTTTTGTTATAGGTGACGACCCCGGGCTCAAGTATACATAGGTATTGTTATTTGGAAAATATAGTATTAGGTCAAAGATATTCATAGAAACGTTTAAACTTGCCAACAATACACGAAAAAAAATGTTGTTTGACAAAGTTGTCGCAAAGTTATTAATAATGCACGCGTACTCATACCACGGCTCATACGTAAATGTTTATGTTACGGTTAAAGTCCAAAGTGCGGTTACACTTAGGTTTAACCGGTTCTAAATACATCTGGCTGTAATGTTGCATCACTCTGTACCGTTGCATTTGGTTGCAAATTGTATGCAAAATTATAAGACCTTTAAAATATATCTTCTTTGCTTTAAGTCTGGCAAAATTGTCTTTTCTCTATCAGTGTTTTAGTCATCTGCAGATTGTATTTTACAACCGATCTGGACGAAACTTTATCCCATTTATTCCAAAGCGAGGTTTAAGGATTTACTCAGGAACTATAGACTAAACACCAGAGAATTGTTTTTTTCTATTTTGAGGTTAGGTTTACCTGAAAATCAGCTGTTCCTTACACGAAGAGGTCATTAACCTTAAAATTTTACTTATTTTTTAAGTTCATCTACTGGTCTTAGTCTGAATGACCTTTCTTTTAAAAAATCTGCTGTTTTTCGAACTTACACAAAATTTTAATTTTTTTTTCGAATTTCCAAAAGTCGTAAAACAAAAGTTGTTTGTACGGTGCACAAAATTGGCCCTGAACGACTAGCTAGTATAATTACCAAGTACCTGGACGACCGAGCTTTGCTCGGTACTTTTTTTTTTTACTTAGTCTAACCTCAAAGGAAACACTCATTGACTTCGTGTTACTTAACAACGCCATCTGCTGGAATAACTTTAATAACTTTAAAATAGTATTAGTAGTTCGCCAATAGATGTCAGGAAGAGTCATGCATGTTTTTCAGATAAAAAAAAAGTAAGTTTCGATAAAACACGAATGAAATGACATTTTCTAAAAATGATTCCTAGCCAGATCGATTTATCGCCCCCGAAACCCTCTATATACCAAATTTCATGAAAATCGTTGGCGCCGATTCCGAGATTCCAAAAATATATATATATATATACAAGAATTGCTCATTTAAAGATATAAGATAAGATAACCCTGTATATAATACTGTACCTCCAGCCCTAAAGCTGAACGTTGGCTGACCTAATGTTAGCTAATAACAATGTCAAAGACCTGGTAGCACACTGGAGTAAGCGGACCCTACCTAACTCCTCTTTAATTTCTGCTATCGATACGAAGAAGAAGAATACTTAAGAAAGTTTTATATAGAACTTCTGGTAGTTAATTTTTGCAAATGAAACCAACCTTGACCGGACATCGCTATCATTATTTACCAACACGTTGTGACCCGGTTTCGCGAGTGGAAATACATTTACCGGAATAAAAACCGTCTTACATCCTTTTCCGCTTTCTGATATACGAATAAGTAAATACAAAAAATCAAGTGGATTACGTTTTATTGATATGATATACTAGGAAATAAACTTGCCACAGACAAAAAGCTCTGCCTATTCTGACTAACACATGTCCGCAGTTTCACCCGCGTAAGTTCCATTTCCGGGAAAATATGGGGATAATTGACGACCCAGTTGGCACAATGGTCACCATGCCAGACTGCCAAACACAGGGTTGCGGGTTCGATTCCCGCCTCAAACAAGTATTTATGCTTAGATATTTATCTGTGGTCTGGTTGTTTCTATGTATTATAAGTATATATTTACAAAAGAAAAGTATATAGGTAGTATATCCGTTGCCTAGCACCCATAACACAAGTCTAGCTACTTAGCTTGGGGCTAGATGGCGATGTGTGGAATGTCCTGCAATATTTATTAATTATTTCGTAATATTGGCAAGTCAATTACATAGATAATTCAAACACATTGATAGGGAAGTATTAACATAACAGTAGTACTCGTAGTAAGTATGTAAATGCTATTTTAAAAGATTATCTCTGAACAGTAGCAACTCATAACGAATCATGCAAATCAAAAAATGAAAACGCCATATATTCAAAAATATTATAGAAGGGGTTAAATTTAAAAAATATGTATCTTGTTTTTAAATTCAATGTACGGAAGTTCCCTCACGATGAAGATTGTTATTGGATAAAAAGTTTCCCATGTTAATTCCAAGGATTCAATGTATCTTCTTACTACGTTTCAAAATCGGTCCAGTATTTTCGGAACCTATTCGTTCCAAACTAATGCAGTGTAAAATTTATATAACTATGTTCATAAATAGATTTTTTCAAACTACAACATTTTTATTAGGATGTCTTTGGAATTGTTTCCCTAGCCAAAATGGACACGGCGCTAGAGCTAATAAAAAAGTAATGACCGCGCATGTGCTGCTAGACTGCATGGTGCTAACGGAGATCCTTAGTCTGATCTCCGTTAGCACCATACAGTAGGTGACGGTAAGTGCCTTCCAGAATTTTTTGAGAAACCACATCTGGTGGCAAAATTTATGGAAGAGCTGGGCTGGTTCTCCCCCTGACAAATAGAACCTCGAAAATAGAACGCAAAGGGGACCCAACTAAAGAGGTCTGATTGCGGAAAATAGCCCGTATACAAGTACAAGTACAACTAGGCTTGTGTTATGGTTACCTGGCGTGTTCAGACAACGGATAGATTTATTTTGTAAATACATACTGTTTATTTACTTAAACCACTACTAATATTTGTTTATAGAAGCAAATGTTTGCAGATACTTGTTCGACAGCAGGAATCGAACCAGCAACCTTCCAGGAACCCTTTACGAACTCGGATTGTTTTGTTTGACTGTATTAAACAGCGCCATTTCGCTAGAATGTATGACGTTTGTGAATTTACGCAGCTCTGTGAACCTTTACTGTGCCTTTGCTTCGGTCACAATCGTCTATGAATTTATGACATGGTATAGTTTGATTTACAAGCCGCCGACACTTGAAAAATTGCTACCGTTAGTACGTGAGGTTGTCAACATCACTATTTTTGTAACATAAAACACTCGAAAAACTGATTTAATTTAATATTTTTTCAATTGTTCTACAGTTTTACAAAGCGGCGAATTTATGATACATTTTCGGTCGCTACAAACAGACAGTACCTACCTACTTATGCTTGTATACGGGCTGTTTTCCGCAATCAAACCCTTTTTAATTAAGTCCTTTATGCGTGAGGATGAAGAAGGCTTGCCCAACATCTACTACCCTCTCAGCTTAGTCGACCATGTCCAGAGGAGAGATCTTATCAATACTTCTGGAGGCAACTAAGCTGGGGGTTTCATCACGATGTTTTCCTTCACCGTAAGAGCAATGTCCATAGCGCTCTCAAATTTTATTATTTTAATTTTATTTTATTATTCGAGCCCACGACCTTTAGAATGAAAGTCGAGGTATCTACCACTAAGCCAACACCGCTCTTAAACAAGTAGGTATCCCAGCAAAGTAAAGAGCGTAGGCGTTAAAGTTACAAGAAATTAAATGATGAAAACGTCTGCCTTAACTTTGGAAACCATTACATTTTACTGGGTTTTTGGTAATTATATAAGGAATCGGTTGAGGACTAGTTCTGCACCTTAATAATCAACTTTTGTTCTACGACTTTTCAAAATTCGAACACTTTTTTGAATATTTTGAGGCGATTTGGATATCAAGTGATTTTATTTAATAAAGATCATTAAGGCTTAGAACTGTCATTAAAACTCGATGATTAAGTATAGTCTTAAATGACCTCTGCGTGTAAGTAACAGCTGATTTTAGGGTAAACATAACCGCAACATTTTTTTAAATATTCGAATTTCCAGAAGTCGTAGAACAAAAGTTAATTGTAAAGGTTCTTCTATTATAATTACCAATAATCCTGTATCTATACTTAATATTTTAAATAGATTTGATTGTTTGTTTGCATTGAATAGGAACTACTGGACCGAATTTGATGAAACTTGTTATGAGGATACATTGATTGATTGAGAATGTCATAGACTTTTATTCTGACATTCCCACGGAATCGGGAGTTACACGGATGAAATGAATTATTCCGATCTGACCCAGTGCTTTATCCCGTTAAAGGGACAGATCGAACAAAAAAGTTTTATTTGTCCCCTTGTAAGCAACGAGGAGACAGATCGAACTTTATTCACCACTTAACGGTTTGATAGGGGGACAGATCAAACCGTTATAGTACATTGCGATACAAGTGTGGTAAATTGATAAATCCACACGTGTATCGTACGACGTTTTTTATCACACTTTTAACCTATACAGCCTCGTTTGACATACAATATTTTTTAGGGTTTGTCCAGTTGTCGGGGGTTAAAAACAGAATATAATGGGTACGGAAAAATCTATATTAAAGCAAATAAAAAACAACCTTTTTTGCTGGAGTAAAAACTCTTTTTTGGTACCTACATTTTTTTATCCATCAAAACAGTATAACCTAGATAAATGAAGAATGTTTCATCTACATAACATGTAACTTGTTGACGACCCAGTTGGCACAATGGTCACCATGCCGGACTGCCAAACACAGGGTTGCGGGTTCGATTCCCGCCTCAGACAAGTATTTATGCTTAGATATTTGTCTGTGGTCTGGTTGTTTCTATGTATTATAAGTATATATTTACTAAAGAAAAGTATATAAGTAGTATATCCGTTGTCAAGCACCCATAACACAAGTCTAGTTACTTAGCTTGGGGCTAGATGGCGATGTGTGGAATGTCCTGCAATATTTATTATTATTATTATTATTATTATTAACTAGCAGTAAGATACCAATTTAACTTATCAGGACAACTTTTTACACTTTTTTACTTTTTACTAGTGGCGTCGAGGTAATGCATAACGCACGCGTGCGTAATACGTTGGATTATGAGCCTAAAAGCGGTCGAATAAGATCCACTTTATGAGCAACTGTGATAAAAAATATGTTATACGTAGGTATTAAGTTAACATTAGTTCTTGAAGTATCAGGTTTCTCTTAGTAAAAAGTTTTATCCAAATGCCTCGAGGTAAGTAAAGTAACTTCTTCTACCTACACAATCCTTACACTACTTACATACAGACGCAATTTCTTCTCCCCTAGGGCAATTGACGAGTTGCGTATCAAAACTAATAATATTATGTAACTACCATACTTAGGTAGATCGTGAAGATCATTTAACTTTTAGTATTTCATGAAGGTTATATTTGTAAAACACTAGCAGCGCTCTGCGGTTTAAACTGCGAATATCGGGATATAAAGTAACTTAAGGCACTCCCAATGAATCTGTGGCGACGCTTCACATCGCCACCAACAGATGGCGCCACTAAGCCGATCGTGGATCCTAGATCGCGCAAGCGAAGTTTTTCAGAAGATAAGCTCATATACAAGTTCTAACGAAACATCGTTGGGCCGCGGCCTACCGGGTACAACACCTGTCCGGTGGAAGATCTTCCCTTTGTACACACCACCTCGTACCTCCAAACTGGTGACCCCGACGTGATCCTCCAAGAATCACTGTATCCTCATACCAAGTTTTTTCAAAATCGGTGTAGTAGTTTCGGAGCCTATTCAAACAAGCAAACAATCAAATTTCTTTATAATATTAGTACAGACTAAGCGATGTTTTGAGGTAAAAAAACCGATTTCGATCAAACATAGCTATGAACACTCCCGTCTAATTCATCTTTCAAACAAAAAAAACTAAATCAAAATCAGTTCATCCGTTCGGGAGCTACGATGCCACAGACAGACACATACACACAGAGAGAGACACGTCAAACTTATAACACCCCGTCGTTTTTGCGTCGGGGTTAAAAAGAGAGAACAAACTAGGTACTTATGTTCTTACCTACATGCTTCTCGGGCTCTTTTCCTTTTAGTTGAAATGGAGTAAATTTGCCTAGCACCTACTACACTCTCAACTTAGTTGACCACGTCCAGAGGAAAGAATTTCTCAATACCTACGTCTGGAGCTATTGAACAAAATTACCCTAATTTACCCAGATTTTGGGGTATTTCCAAAAACTGACAACACGATAATTATTTACGTATCATAAAAATAATAATGTTGGTATTTATGAAAAAAAAAAGTAACGATATGAAAGAATTGAGCGAAAAATATCTGTGGGATAATTTCAAGTTTATCTGCAAGTTATAAAAATAATAATTTTGGCAATTTTCCGCCCTTTTGACGTCATAAAAATAAAAATGTTGGTATTTATGAGAAAAAACCTAACGATATGAAAGAATTTATTTCAAAACCATGTAAGGTTGCGGGGCGACTCGTGATTTGCAACAATTGTATTGGGCGGGAGGGACATTCCATATGCAAGTGGGTAAGAGCGAATTTCTTAAAAATATAAGTCTGACTGACCGCCGTCAAAAAATAATTGACGGTGACTACACATTTTTTTTTCAATTTTGCCGCCCTCCTAATGGTGGCTCCCGGGCGGTCCACCCCTCCGCCCCTCTCCCCTATCGCTACGCTACTGCTCTGAGCACCATACACCGCATATTATTATGTGTACCCTATCTATTTAAAAAAACACCACTTCCAAATCCGTTGCGTAGTTTCAATAATCGAAACATACAGAGGGACAGACAGACAGACAGCGAGAAGCGACTTTGTTTTATATTATTTTATTTATTTTATTTTATTATCTTAGGAACACCCACAGCTAATACTACAAACTAGAAACAAAAATATAAATCAGATAGCCAATAACGGGTATCCACAACTAGAATTATTATTTAGATATTATGTAGTAAAGTATATCGATCCGTCAAAATTAGTTGATATAAATGTTAAGTAAATTCAAAACAACTATCACAGTTAGGAAAGTTACCTAGGTACCCACTTAACTTGTTAGTAAAGTTACGTCACGTAGTTAAATTAGAAAGGTAGGTATTAGGATTCCTACGAGTCTACTGCTACTTAAATAGGTAATAAGACAAACTTCATATACCTACTACAGTGATGTTAATTAAGCACTTTTGGTGCTAAATTGACATCACTGTAAAAGTGCTACAATTTGCATTGTTACTAAGGTACCTAGAGGGTAAAAAACGATACCCTATTACTAAGACTCCACTGTCCGGCCGTCCGTCTGTCTGTCACCAGGCTGTTTCTCATGAACCGCGATAGCTAGACAGTTGAAATTTTAACAGATGATGTAGGTATTTCTTTTGTAGCTATAACAACTATTTATATATTTTATATATTAGCTATTTATATATTTTGGTGAAGATAATAATATATAAAAGAAAGTCGTGTTAGTTACACCATTTATAACTCGGGAACGGCTAAACCGATTTGGCTAAAAATTGGTGGGGAGGTAGCTTACAATCAGAAGACGGACATAGGATATTTTTTTTCGATATTCCCACGGGATCGGGACTTACGCGGGTGAAACCGCGGGGTGCAACTAGTAATTATAATATATGTATGTACATTTAAAAATATTTTTATGTGCAATATGTAATTATTATTAGTATGAAGGTATGTATGTATTTATTATTATGTTTTTATTGTTATTTGCATCTTAGTTAATTATCTTAAGTTTGAACACCCTACCCTTCACCTTCCTCAACTTCTTGTCCATCCGAAGGTTGCCTGGAAGAGATCGCTTTGAGCGATAAGGCCGCCCATTGTAACTTGTTTTTATTTAATGTTATTTAAAATTGGTGTTTACAATAAAGAATTTATCTATCTATCTAACAACTAATGCTAAAACAGAATATAATGGTATGAAATCCTTCGTGCATGAATCCGACTCGCACTTGACTGGCTTTTTATATCTATTGTTGGTTTAGCATAGTTATTTTTTTTTCTCTAGCTGTTAATACTAACAGCTACTTCCACTAAAAATATTAGTTAGCAACTTTTTATACTTCAGGAGTGATTCATGGTCATAGAGGATATGGTGGAAATTCATGATCTCGTCCCATATACCTACGGCCTAAATACCTAGTCCGAATGCGTGGAGTCAAAAAATTAGGTATTTTCCATCCCATATTCGTCTCATCACCTTTTACGCTTACCTAGTTGGCAACACTGCTTTATAAACTCTGTTTACTCAGCAGTTTTATGTAAGACCTATTGATTGTACCAATTTGCAAGATCGGCCACAATAATTTTCATTTCAAATAAGTGGGTTAGGTATTTGGGTTAACTCCGCCTTGTGCCAAAAAAATAAAATTTCCTTTTTTCTCGAATGAACACAGCCGTACACTTGAATGACAATAACATTAATTGAATTAGAAAAAGAAAAAAAAATGGAATTGAATGAATGCGTTGACAATTTGTGAACGTTCTCATAGAGAGGTTAACAACCGTATGACATAATTCGTGCGTAACAATTTCGATTTGTTGATGCTTTCGTTCGCTCTAGTCTGGCTACAGTCGGATCCACCCTCAGTTAAGAGGAAAGGGTACCGACGCTCTCTCCATACAAACGTAGTTGACTATTTCCTCCCTGGATAATGACACTAGAACAAAAATTGTTGTTGCATAGAACTTATAACTGCCATGACCATGTTTTTTTTTTCTTTTAATCTTAATTTCTATGATAATAAGAAAAAGAAAAAACCAAGACATAGGAGCATAGTCATGGCAGTTATAGGTTTTATGCAACAAAAATATTTGCTCTAGTGTCATTATCCAGGGAGGAAACAGTCGACTACGTTTGTATGGAGAGAGAGCCGGAACGCTTTGCTCTTAAAAAAAATTGCAAGACATTCCACACATCGCCATCTAGCCCCGAGCTAAGTATCTTGTTTTATGGGTGCTAGACAACGGATATACTACTTATATACGTTAATTGTTTAATATCCATCATGTTTATTTGAATTAAAATCCCAGATTATATTGAATGTATATGGTGTAGCGGGTGGCGGCTTGGCGGCTTCTACCACACGGCTAACTAAACAAGAAGGTTGTAAGTCCAATACTTGTTGATAGTATTATTGTAGCAAACTGATCATTTACTTATGACCCATACTGTACAATCAGGCAACAAAAGTGCAGACCCACCGTAGAGCTCCAAATCTGCTATTATTAGAACGATTTTAACTCAAACAAGATTCTTAGGTACCTACCTAAGAATCTTGTTTGAGTTAAAATCGTCGAACTCTACGGTGGGTCTGTAATTGTGGCCGACTATACCCATAGTCGGCCACAATTACAGACCCACCGTAGAGTTCTTAAGTTCTAAAAGCAGGAGCTAGCCTTACACCTCATGAATTTATTAGACAAATATCCTACTTCCTACTAATATTATAAATGTGAAAGTTTGTGTGTGCGTGTGTGTGTGTGTGTGTGTGTGTGTGTGTTTGTTACTCCTTCACGCAAAAACCACTGGATCGATTGCGATGAAACTCGGTATCTAGATAGCTGGAGACCTGGATTAACACATAGGCTACTTTTTATCCCGATATTCCCACGGGATCGGGACTTACGCGGGAGGAACCGCGGGGCGCAGCTAGTTATTTTATATATTTTTATGTACTTACCACGAAACATTTAGATGCTTAGTTTAAATGTCATCATCATCCGAGCGATGTTCCCGGTTGCATCCCTCTCGGGAGCCCGGGGTCCGCTCTCCTGCTTTTACGCCTCCACTTCGCACGATCTTCAGCATCCTGGTTTGTAAGGCCGTTTGCACGCATATCACCCTTTACGACTTCAAGTCAGCACTTCTTGGGTCTACCCAGAGGGAGGCGCCATGGCAAGACATTTGTTCCCCACGTAACTAGCCGGTTTTCGCAAGACGTGACCGTACCAGCGTAGGCGGCATTCTTGCAATTTATCTGCAATGTCTCGGACATGAAGGCTGCCCCGGATGCGAGAGTTCCTGACGCGATCCTTTCGCGTCACTCCACACATCCAGGGCAACATCTTAGTTTAAGCGTATCAAGTATATATAGTGTTAACAATGTCTGTGGGGTTTTAGCGCTGGATGCCGAAACACAAGTTCACGCTTAGTTCAGCAACAGTGGCTACGATATTTCTGGATATGTATATAACTAATTATAGTACCTACAATGTTGTTTTTGGAAATAAACTATTATTTATTTATTAGAATGAAAACATTCAAATTTTAGCAAACAACTCTACAGTGGGTCTGCAATTTTGTGGCTGACTGTACCTACCTACTGCTGAGCACTAAAATATTTATGATCACACTTTATGAGCAATTCACACAATTCTGTCTGTAAAGTTAATAAACTAAACGCTTCGACGAATATAATTATACGAAAATAAATTAAGCAAAGTAGGTAAGTAGGTACGACCGGAGTCAGAATTGCAGACCCACCGTAGGTTTCTAAAATTACTATTATTGGAATGTTTTTATTTTAATAATATTTATCTAATAAATTCATTAAATTGATAAGTATATATTTACACAAAGAAAAGTATATAAGTAGTATATCCGTTGTCTTGTACCCATAACACAAGTCTAGTTACTTACCTTGGGGCTAGATGGCGATGTGTGGAATGTCCTGGAATATTTATTTATTTATCTATTTAAGACCTTAGAATCTTGCTTGAGTTGAAAACATTCTAATAGGTAATAGCAGTTTTGGAGCTCTACGGTGGGTCTGTAATTCTGACCCTGATTGTACCTAATTAGGTTCAAAATAAAGGTAAAGGTTTTACGTAAAAAAAAAAACTTTATCTTCTAACACCTTCGCCGTCCTACAAGTGATTACCGGCCTATTTCCTTCAATTCACGCACCCCCAAAATGAAAATAAAACAGTAACCTTGACATGCTACGAACCAACGTTTTGAATATTTAAAGACCAAAATACAGTATTTTGTGTTCTCCCTGTAGAAATCCTAATCCTTTTAGTAACTAGAATAATAACTAAGTATAATATTCTCCTTCTATAAATTCTCCTATCTACAAAATTCTATGTAGGTACATCTTTTTTTTTCTTTTATTATGGCTTCGCACGTGTGCATTTAGCCAGTGTCAAGTTATATTTTGCATCAAATTATGACCCGATTTTTCATAAATCGGGCCTAAAGTGTTTCAATACAGTCAAAGTCGTCATAGTCCGTCAAGTCAGGGGTTATAGTAAAGCGGTGGCAAGTTTACCATAACCTTAATAGGAGATTTGGAGGCAACGAGAAAACTGCATGTTTGACACTGATTTTTACTTTCACTACACTTGTGCACTTTCACAGAACTAAATTGAATAACATTCCACCAGAATTATACAATCTTATATAATCTCAACTCGGGTTACATCTAAGTTTCATGAAAATAAAACTGCAGCACGACATGTTGTTAACTCGTTCCCGCCAAAACTCCGTAGGTACATCTTATCTATCTATATTTTCTACTATTTAAACAGGGTTATTGGTAATTATGCTAGCAAGCCGTTGAGGCTACTTCTGTGCATCTAAATTTATTTTATTTTATGAAAATTTTCAGGTTAGATTTACCTGAAAATCAACTGTTCCATACACGGAGAGGTCATTAACCTTAAAATTTTACCTTTTTTTATATCTTATCTCCTGTACTTAGTCTGAATCTTCTTTGTTTTAAAAAAACACCTGTTTTTCGAATTTACTTAACCTCAAAATGTTCATATTTTTTTTTCGAATTTCCGAAAGTCGTAGAAGAAAAGTTGTTTGTTAAGGTGCACAGAAGTAGCTCTCATCGGCTAGCTTCTATAATTACAAATAACCCTGTATATCTATCTTTTTAAAATATTGTAAATCCGAAAGTTTGTTTGAAATGACTGGACGGATTTGGATGAAAATAAGGATAGATGTAGTTTAGGGGATGAAGAAGGATCTGCTTTTGATCCCGAAATTCCAACGGGATCGGGACTTATCAATACTTTGTTTGAACGTGCTTATCTCAGGAACTACTGGTTCGAGTTGAAAAATTATCTTTGTGTTGGATAGCCCATTTATCGAGGAAGGCTTTAGGCTATTTTATGCTGCGACCAATAGGAGCGAAGAATCAGTGGGAAATGTGGAACAACGGGAAAAATTATTCATCTTTGAGGGCTTCCGTTGTGTGTTTGAAGGCGCTGATCTCAGGAACTATTGGTTCGAATTGAGAAAATATTTTTGTGTTGGATAGTCCATTTATCGAGGAAGGCTATAGGCTACTTTTTACCCGACTGCGCATCGCAAAGGAGTGGTAATGTGTTCATCAGTCTATGTATGTATGTTTGAACCTATGTGGCTCTGTAAAGCCCAAACGCCTGGGGCGATTTTGATGATTCTTACGTTAATCGATTCGTCTCAACCTTGCGAATGTCACTAAAGACATTTCAATATTAATAACTAGCGACCCGCCCCGGCTTCGCACGGGTGCAATGCTGATACTAAATACACTACAGAAATCTGTGAACGTTGTATATAAAAACATAGCGGCCCGCTACGGCTTCGCACGGGTATAAAATATATAGACTTTGTGATTAAAATCGATTCAGTAGTTTTGATTTATTCATTACTGCCCGTGGCCCGCACGCGTTAAATTTGGAGTAAAACAATCCCCCTTTCCCTATACCATGAAGATTTCCTGCTATCTTTGGAATATCTAAATTCATACACTACATTTTTACTTATTTACTTTTTACATTTTTTTGCCGCACCGGGCGGCCGGCCGGTACCGCCGCAAACGCTACGTCCCGCAATTTTTAAATCTGTAATATCTTCGAAAATATTCACTTATAAAGGGCCATATAGATCTATATTAAATGAACAATGTATTCAAGGTATTTAAATGGTTAAGGATTAATGCTGTATTGGTTAAAATCGCTTCGAAAATTAGCCATTATTTGTCGTAAAAAGTAAATGACAAAAAAAAGTTAATGTGGGTTATCCATAAGAGATAGACATATACCATCACGGACTTATCTGTAGACCTTTTCAATGTGTACAATACTTAGTACATTATTTTGATAAAACTCGTAGGGTTCAGCCTGCGTTTGCAATGTAAGCGGAATAAATGTAATTATTTACGACATCACATTAGAAACCTCAAAAATAACAGTACTTCTCCACTATTTAATGGATGTTATTATACATATAAACCTTCCTCTTGAATCACTCTATCTATTAAAAAAACCGCATCAAAATCCGTTGCGAAGTTTCAAAGATTTAGGCATACAAAGGGACATAGGGACAGAGAAATCGACTT
Organism: Idaea straminata; assembly: GCA_951213275.1. NCBI lineage: Eukaryota > Metazoa > Arthropoda > Insecta > Lepidoptera > Geometridae > Idaea > Idaea straminata. The sequence goes on from OX577856.1 coordinate 9,558,429, forward strand.
TGTTTTATACTATGTAGTGATATATATAATTGGAATCTCGGAATCGGCTCCAACGATTTTCGTGAAATTTGGTATATAGGGGGTTTCGGGGGCGATAAATCGATCTAGCTAGGAATCATTTTTAGAAAATGTCATTTTATTCGTGTTTTATCGAAACTTACTTTTTTTTATCTGAATAATATGGCTCTTCCTGACATCTATTGGCGAACTACTAATACTATTTTTGTGAGCAATAAAGTTATTCCAGCAAATGGCGTTGTTAAGTAACACAAAGTCAATGAGTGTTTGCTTTGAGGTTAGAATAAGTAAAAAAAAAAAAAATACCGAGCAAAGCTCGGTCATCCAGGTACTGTAGTATAATTCCTGTGTTCAAGCATTGTTACCTAACGAACACCTCGGTCAGACCTCAGTCAGACAATTAGATAAAGTTAATGAACGTAGGCGCTTCGTTTAAACGAGTTGACACGATAACTCGACTGCCGATTTTAACACGATTAATGTCTTATGAGGAAAGGGTACCGACGCTCTCTCCATACAAACGTAGTCGACTGTTTCCTCCCTATCCAGCGAGGAAAAAAACAAAAATAACAAAAGTATTTGCTCTAGCAAATATTTTTGTTGCATTAAACCTATAACTGCCCCTAAAATGGATCTTCTGTACTTGTACATAATAATAATAAACAATAAACAATTGCAGGACATTCCACACATCACCATCTAACCCCAAGCTAAGTAACTAGGCTTGTGTTATGGGTACTAGACAACGGATATACTACTTTTATACTTTACATTTATAAATATATACTTATAATACATAGAAACAACCAGACCACAGACAAATATCTAAGCATAAATACTTATCTGAGGCGGGAATCGAACCAGCAACCCTATGTTTGACAGTCTGGCATGGTGACCATTGTGCCAACTGGGTCGTCAAAACATTTATATTCTGTGTCCTTGTGTACATAACTTTGCAATAAATGACTTGATTTCTTGTAGATAAATAATTAATAAATAAAAATATTTCAGGACATTCCACACATCGCCATCTAGCCCCAAGCTAAGTAACTAGACTTGTGTTATGGGTACTAGACAACTGATATACTACTTTTATACTTTTCAGTTATAAATATATACCTATAATACATAGAAACAACCAGACCACAGACAAATATCTAAGCATAAATACTTGGCTGTGAGCGATAAGGCCGCCCTTTGTAACACTTAGACTTAAGCTTTGTTTTTATTTAATGTTATTTAAAATTGGTGTTTACAATAAAGAATTTATCTATCTGTCTGAGGCAGGAATCGAACCAGCAACCCTGTGACAGTCCGTCATGGTGACCATTGTGCCAACTGGGTCGTCAAAACTTATATATTCTGTGTCCTTGTGTACATAACTTTGTAATAAATGTCTTGATTTCTTGTAGATATGTAGATCTGCAGTTCGCAAAATCTAAAACGAATTAAATGTTGTTTACTTAGAAAGGAACAAAGGAGCAATACCCGATAATCTTTACTCAATAGAGTCACAATCACTCGTTAAACTTTATCAACATTGGTTAATCCTTGTTTGGCTCCGATAAAAATCTCTTTTACCTACTCTTATTCAATAAGGCCGTGTCCCATATTCTTCGGAATGGAGTTGGGAGTCCTTTAGTTAACCCTATTAGTCGTAATAGGGTGGCGGATATAATAAATGCAGACACCTGCCAACTAACGTACGGTCGGCAGCATAATTCCAGACCCACCGTAGTGTTCTAAAATTACCTTTATTGGAATGTTTTTGGAGTTTACTCATTTTCATATATAAGGCGCCCGGTATGAGAAAAATCCGAGGGGTAAAACCTACTAACAAGTAACGAAAATCGTGTCACGTTTTTGGTGCGCACTTTTAGTGCGCAACTTTCTAATTTGGCTGTGAGTTTATTGCGTATGATTAGGGTTAGATACTCGTACTTAAGGAGTAAACTCCAGTCGTGCGTCGGAGCTGACACACACACTTTTTTTTCATTCTTATAATTTTTGTTTGATAAATTCATTAGTAACAAGATTTGACCCGAACAAACATACATTAAAACATACACACATACACTGCAAGTTAAATAAAAGGTTTTAAAAGACTCTTAACTTCAACTAAAGCAGGTGCCTAGAATGTTGCCTATGTTAAAATCATTCTTATAACAGCCGTTTTGGAGCTCTACGGTGGATCTGCAATTATGCAGCCGACCGTACGTATACCAGATAGTAAATAAAAATATTATGAGTTTCTAGTCAGGATTTTATACAATTCACAGGGGTTTTAATACGAAAGGGGGTTGTTCTAAACCTCCAGGCGAACAACTTTTGGTTTTCGACTTTTGGAAATTCGAACATTTCGTTCGAAGTTTTTGTATGAAACAGCTGATTTCCAAGTGAAAATTTCCTCAGAATTATAGAAAAAAAAAGTGTGTGTGTCAGCTCCGACGCACGACTGGAGTTTACTCCTTAAGTACGAGTATCTAACCATACGCAATACACTCACAGCCAAATTAGAAAGTTGCGCACTAAAGGTGCGCACGAAAAACGTGACACGATTTTCGTTACTTGTTAGTACGTTTTACCCCTCGGATTTTTCTCATACCGGGCGCCTTATATATGAAAATCGATTCTTAAGGAGTAAACTCCAATAAACTCCAAAAATTCGAATTTCCAAAGTCGAATAACAAAAGTTGTTCGCTTACACGTCTAGAACAACCCCTTTTCGTATTAAAACCTCTTCGCTGAAACACATTGTATAGTAGGTACTTAATATTTCATTAACAGAGACTTAAATTAAGGACATAAATAGAATTCTGTCACCCATTTAAGAACACTTAGACTAATAAGACGAATCTGACGTTACCTTAAATTAAATTTTATTGAGTGGTTTGGAAGATATGATAGGGAATCCTACTAATATTATAAATGTGAAAGTTTGTGTGTGCGTGTGTATGTATATTTGTTACTCCTTCACGCAAAAAGTACTGGACCGATGGCTATGAAACTCGGTATCAAGATAGCTTGAGACCTGGATTAACACATAGGCTACTTTTGATCCCGATGTAAAGAATATAACAAACAAACATAGAAAGGCGCGAAAAACATTACCCTTTCGTTGTAGTCGGGTAATAAATTAGTTCCTATTATAGGTAATATTTATTTATGTTTCATATTATATTTCATTTTTTAAGTATTTGTAACTAGCAGCGCTCCGCGGTTTTACCCGCGTAACTCCCAATCCCGTGGGAATATCGGGATAAAAAGTAGCCTATAGCCTTCCTCGATAAATTGCCTATCCAACACATAACGAATTTTTCTATTCGAACCAGTAGTTCCTGAGATTAGCGCGTTCAAACAAACAAACAAACAAACTCTTTAGCTTTATAACATTAGTACAGATTTACAAAATACCAACCTAGTTAGTTTCAAACCACTTTAGAATGTCTGGTGCAGACATGGCTGTTGTTTTAATAATTTTTACAATATTAGCTAACATCTTCAAAATTTACACTTTAATTCAATAAATATTTCTTCATATTATTTGACTAGCTGCGCCCTGCGGTTTCACCCGCGTAGGTTCCGATCCCATGAGAATATCGGGATAGAAAGTAGCCTATGTGTTAATCCAGGTCTCCAGCTACCTAGATACCGAGTTTCATCGCAATCGGTCCAGTAGTTTTTGTGTGAAGAAGTAACAAACATGCATACACACACACAAACTTTCACATTTATAATATTAGTAGGATATGTATTTTGCAATACACTAATTTTTAGTTACGTATTTATTTTAGCTTAATCATCATCTTATTATGTACACACAATAAATTTTGCTACTCTGTCATTTTGATCTTGTATCGTTTTGATATTTAGGACATTTTGCTTTTAGGTCGTTCTGATATGTAAGGAAACTGACATAAAAAGTTTTACCTAATATTACATACTAGCTTTTGCCCGCGACTTCGTCCGCGTAGAAGTCGAAAATGGACCATGGAATGGCGTTGTCCCATACAGACTTTACCCCCCTTTTTCACTCCCTTAGGGGTAGAATTTCGGAAAATCCTTTCTTAACTAATGCCTACGTCATACAAAGAAAACACCCTCCAAGTTTCAGGTCTCTACGATCAGCGGTTTGGACTGAGCGTTGATCCATCAGTCATTCATTCAGGACAAAGCATTTTATATGTATAGAAGATTAACCTACTTTTTTACACATCTACTTGCCTTTAGAGTAATAACATGGTACTAACTCTAACTAACTCACTTGGTATGATGATGGTTCTTAAGAGAAAAGGATACCCGGGGTTCTCTGCATACAAACGTAGTCAACTGTTTTCTCCCTGTATAATGTCACTAGAGCAAAAACCGCCATGATCATGCCCCTATGTTTTTTAAATCTTAGTTCTATGATAATTAGAAAATGAAAAAAAAAACAAAACATAGGGGCATAGTCATGGCAGTTATAGGTTTTATGTCACAAAAATATTTGTGCTAGTATCCTTTTCCAGGGAGGAAACAGTCGACTACGTTTGTATGGAGAGAGCGCCGGTACCCTTTCACCTTAAGATCCTAGGAAAGGTTGACTTCATCGACTTGAATAATAAACTGTAAATTGTACACGCCCAGTTACTACTTGCGAGGAAGGCACCATAAGTTGCTGGCATTACCCTCGAGTCGAACAGTGTCACACAGGCAGTCGCCTGTTACTCGTGCCCTCAACTTTTGGAACGTCCTCCTGGATAAGAATCGTGAATGTGATTTGTTTGTGGATGAACGGAATGATATTACCCTCGAGTCGAACCGTGTTACACAGGCAGTCGAATGTTCCTCGTGCCCTCAACTTTTAAAACGACCTGGATAAGAAGAATACTGAATGTGATTTGTTTGTGGATGAATGGAATATACTGTCAGAGATTCTGTGAGAGATCTATGTGACTGAGCGTCCCTTATATTAGTTAATTATTGTAAATGTTTTTGTAAAACATTATAATTAAAGTAAATAAATAAATCTAATCTTAACTCTACCAATATTTTTTACGTATAATAGGTCAGCGTTTGACTCTATCTCACACTTGCCTGATGGTAGGGGATGATGCAAGCAGCCTAAGATGTAGCACGCTTTCTTAGAAGATACTTTTCACTCGCTAGAATTCCTCAAATAAAATTACCTATGCTAATCCAGTCTAAAATCCATCCAGTCTAAAAAAACTTTAAATTAATGTAACTCTCAAAATCTAATTAAACTTTATCTGCAAATATTTAAAATAAAATTAGATAATTATTTAGTTTTAAAAAAAGTTCTCTGTCATAAAGATAGCTTTTTAAAGATGGTTTCAAAGTGTCAAAGATATAAAATGTCTAAAAACTAGTTAAAATTTCTTTAGAAATATCTTAGTATTACGCCTGTCATAAAACTTGATAAAAATGTAATTGAAAAAATGTCTACGCTCAGAACATATCGGGTTTTAATTGGTAAGTAGAAATTGGAACAATTTATATATTCTTTAAAAATATAATTTATTAAACATACCTATTGGTAATTAGATACTTACGTTTTTACACACATTCGTTCAATTCAGTAATATTACTTTTTAATTAACAACTTAATAATATTTTTATTTTTTTAGGGTTTTAATTGGTAAGTAGAAATTGGAACAATTTATATATTCTTTAAAAATATAATTTATTAAACATACCTATTGGTAATTAGATACTTACGTTTTTACACACATTCGTTTAATTCAGTAATATTACTTTTTAATTAACAACTTAATAATATTTTTATTTTTTTAGGGTTTTAATTGGTAAGTAGAAATTGGAACAATTTATATATTCTTTAAAAATATAATTTATTAAACATACCTATTGGTAATTAGATACTTACGTTTTTACACACATTCGTTCAATTCAGTAATATTACTTTTTAATTAACAACTTAATAATATTATTTACAAATAATACAACTGGGGTATCGTTATAAATTAGGATTTGAATAATTATAATTAGGATTGGGTATACGACTTTGATAAGTTGGCGAATAGGAATAAACTGGTTTAGGAGATTCAGGACACTCTTCCCACAACCACCAAATAGTAACTAACACTTCTAAATTGATTAACAGAAGAGATATCAATGGAATCGTTAGTTTACTAATCAACGATTTGATTCCACTTTTCGCAAGAAGCAGCGGCTTTACTATTCCGTTAATGACTATATCTTTGAAACCTTTCATCTCGAAGTCGTCTGTGGATGATCCTGTGAGTAGTGTTAAGACGAGACTGATCAGGCCACTGATTTTACTGGCTACTTTTGACGTAGCTGCTAAAGTTATTGGCGGAGACACTGGGGCAATTGGTTTTATGAGCGGTGTGAGGTCAGGTTTTGTGAAAGATACCGTTGAGAACTTAGAAGTTGGTGGGTGATGCCCTGCTGGTGGATACGATGATGCAGGAACCGGAGCTGGACTGTAGCTAGTTGAAGGCGCAGTGAATCCGTAAGAAGGCGCAGAATACTCGTACCCACTCTTTCCTGCACGGTAATAATCGTCATCTCGTTGAGTCATTCCTGTATTCATTTTTGGGTTTCCCAATGCGGTCGTGTCCGGTGTCTGTGATGCAGATTTCGGCATGGTGTGAAGTACAGGCTGCAAATGCTCTTGAGGCACATGTTCCTGTGGTACCGATGGGTATCCTTGAACAGCATCTCTAGCGGTAGGATGAAATTGTTGCTGAACCATGGGTAAGGAGTTCACTGGCACATCAAACATTACAGGTGACCGTTGTTGGTAAAACATATTTTCTCCTGCACCTCCAAACGCAAATATCACCGAACATAGTTCCAAAAACACTAACAGGATAAGATGTGTCCGATCCATGGTGATTACTCAACTAAGCTCGTACAAAGTCACAAGGCATATTAATAAAATTACCGCAAACCTAATAATAATATGACCGCTTACATTTTTGCTGTTTGTCTTTAAATTATCTAGGTCACTATTTCATCACGAAGCAACTGCATTGTCCCACATACGAGAATGTTAGTAAACATTAAACTGTCAGCTTATATCGATTCCGGAACTACACTCAAGCGACATACATTCAGCAACTTTATCTCCAGACAAAATTGTCAACATGCTCTTAGCAAACAAACTGTCTTCTTCAATATCGTCGATTAGTAGAAACGTCGCCGCGGCCCCTAAATTACTGCTCCAACCGTTGCGGGTAGCTCTCTGAAAGACACAAGCCATTCTCGGAGAACAGTCTGTTATAATCCGCGATTTATGGCCTTTCTTCTTTTTCTTCTTGAAATATTTTATCATCTTTGATATCAGCGGCCACAACAAGAATGCTTTTAATCCTAGTTTCATAAGTAGCATAACAACCAAAGGAAATAGTAAAAGTTTCCCAGCTAATAATTTCAGGAATAGAATTGCCGCCACAGACAACATAATTTTCGCGGCACTTCCTAAAACATTTGCGAACGATGAGAGAGAGTCCGACTTTGGACATGACACATGGTATCCGGAATCCGAGTAAGTTTTGCGGATTGGTTCCGAGTAGTAATTAGAGGCACTGGTAAACAAATCCAGGAAGGGTATAGGCAGTGACTTTATTGGCATTGCGGTGCTCAATGCCTGCTCTTGAGCACCAACCTTCAACGCAGTTATGAGAACAGCGAAGGCTACAAACATAGTTCACGACTGTTCCACTTGAAACATTTCATCTCATTTAAAACCTCGCCCATGAAATTTAAATTTCCATTCATAATACGCGAGAACAAATTATTATATCTGTGTAATTTAGAGCAACGGTACAAGGGTCAGGTCATTTAATTTTGAGAACAAGACCTTTCCAATGAAAGTATTTTTGTTAATTTTACCTCTCAAAAGGAAAGTGCTGAATGAGAACAATCGACTTGAATCTTAAACATTTATTACTTTGGTTGCTAATCATGAAAATTGTTGTGGTTTTAGCCCAGTTAAAATAAACCTCAAGATTTGAGTACCATTACGTTCATTTAAATTAATATTAAAAGTTAAAGATGTATACAACATCGAAACCATTTTTATTACAAAAAACTTATGTGGATATTTAAAGGTAGCAGAAGTAATACTGGCTGCAAACAAAGTAGAGAGCTAAGCCCAAAAACATACACTGTCAAACAAAAAAAAATTAGTTCGAAATTTAAATTTCTTAGAATACGCGCCATCTATAAATTATATTAGAATGGCGCGTATTCCAATTAGTTAGCGTAGTTTTGATGTGTATTCTATTTTTCTTTTGTTATTTTTATCGTCGACTCACTAAAAATCAATAAATTCAGACCTTGTGTCCTACAATAATGACAAAAAAACTAAACAAAAGTGAAAGTTTCAGTAACAGTGAAAGTTCGGAGAAAATTATTCCACCATGGTGTTCTTCGAGTAAGTTTCCATGAAAATATTTTATTGTAGCATTGTAACGCAAAATTCGAAAGTAAATACTTCGTCTAAATAAACACTAAAATCTATAATAATGATATTGAATACCTACTCTTTTAAACACTTTACTAACTTGCGAACTGTTTTAAAAGTAAGTTACATACCTACTAAGTTTAACTTCAAATAATTTTATTAAAATAATGTATTGATTGCGAGAAAATTTCTAGTGAGTAGGTTTTAAATATTATTAATGAGGTTAAATATTATTTTATAAGATACTAGCAGCACTCCGCGGTTTCACCCGCGTAGCTCCCAATCCCGTGAGAATATCGGCATAAAATGTTATGTTATTCCCAATGAACCAAGTTTCATCAAAATCGGTCCAGCAGTTTCGGAGCCTATTCGTTACAAACAAAGAAAATAAACAGAAAAATCTTTCCTCTTTAATATATTAGTATAGAAGTATTTGAAGTATAGGTAGAAATAAATTGAAATGTCTATTTTATTACGTGCTGTGGGCAAACACTTGCCTGCGATGCAGAAGGTGGCGGGTTCAATATCCGCCGTAAAACAAATGTTTGTATAATCTACAAATATTGTCGCTTGCACCTCTATTGGGTGTTTCTGTGTACCTAAACAGGGTTATTGGTATTATATAAGAAAGCGGTTGGGGGCTACTTCTGTGCACTTTAATACTGAACTTCTGTCGTACTTTTGGAAATTCAAACTTTTTTCAAAAATGTTGAAATTAACTCGAAAATCAGTTGTTACTTGCACGGAGAGGTCATTTACATTAAGATTATACTATTCTTTTAAGTTTTATCGTCTGTTGTAAGTCTGAATGACCTACAATTCATAAATAATGTCTAAGAGGATGGAGTAGGCTTGCCCAGCATCTACTACCCTCTCAGCTTAGTCGACCATTTCCAGAGGAGGAAACTTGTCAATACTTTTGGAGCCAACTGTCTTCACGATGTTTTCCTTTCACCGTAAGAGCAATGTCAATTAGTGCACATACATTTTTCTTAAGAAAAATTCATCGGTGCACGGCCGGCTTGTACCAAAAAAAGGTACCTAACTATCTACTTTACTTACATAAATAAACGTAATAAATAATGAAACCCGCGGCTTACTTGGCTCCAGAAGTATTAACATGTACTCTCCTCTGGACACGGTCGACAAAGCTGAGAGAGTAGTAGGTGCTGAGCAAGCCTACTCCATCCTCACGCAAAAAGGACCCAATTAAAAAGAGTCTAGTTGCGGGAAAAAGCCCGTATACATAAAAGAAAGAAAGAAAGAAAAACATTTATTCGGTGCAGGCACACGACAACTTTAAAATTAAACACACAAAAAAATAGGTAACATTATCTAACGAAGAAAGAAACATACACTAAACCTAAGAATATTTAAGAAGCCATGTTACATACATACATCTATACATATAAAATGCTTTGTCCTGAACTACTGACTGACTGACTGAAGGATCAACGCACAGCCTAAACCGCTAATCGTAGAGACCTGAAATTTTGAGGGTGTGTTTTTTGTATGTGTTAATGGTAGGTGCTCACCTAAAAGTCCAACCATCAGCAATAAAAATATGAACGGTATCAGAATTGTTTTCCTTTGGTAGATGTTTCTGTGTTCACTCGCTTTCCTATTTCGCCTTTTACCGGCACACTTAGAGTTTTCAGCGTTACTCTCATAGAGATATTCCCAGATGTTTTCACGCAACGGATACGTGGATTGTATTTCCCACTTCGGCACGAGTTTTCTTCTTTCGCAAACTTTTCCTGTAGAAATGAAAGAGGTTACCTGAGAAATGTAATTTGTTTAGCGTGTGTAACGAGATTGGGCTTAATTAATTTCGCTAGGCCGAGTTCCAAGTCTACATATTACGTTCGAGTTTTTCTGACGGTCAACTTGCTTGTCACTTGTTAATAAGTAGCTTTCTAAGCTTCTCGCACGCTCGTTTTCCGACCCACAAGAAAAAGTTTCAGAGCTTTCTCGAATTATTCTCATTTTATTCGACGGTGGTGTAGCCAAAAAGGACGCTAAATTACCTTTACACTGAATACCTCTCGATTTCAGGAAACGAAGCACGGTTTGGTATCTTTGTGAAGGGTAACATTTTTTCATTAATAAGTGGTCCCTTACGGCGTTTTACCTACATTTCCTTGACAGGGAAATCTCTGTTATTAATAATGTCATGTTAAATATTGAAAATGTATAGTGACTTATGTTCTTTTTTACTAATTAGAAGCGTACCTACAAGTACAATGGGCTAACTGTTTGAGGTCAGTAATTGTATTGCATGTATTTATTTTTATGAAAGGGAGTGACCTAAATTACTTTGTGTAAAAACTGTTTCGTATTTATTCAACAAAAAGCGAGTAAATGACGGTAACTTGGTATGATAAATGATGGCCATTCTAAGGTAGCGGGTCTGGTAGTTAGGCGCCCTGGTGGGGTCCTAGCTGCCTATTACTTCAGGTTGTAAAAACCTAAGAAAACTTTTTCTTTAGAATTTGTTATCTATGGAAGTAAAATAGAAAAGCCTGCCTTACCTTCTTGCCTGAGTACTTACATTAACAATTTTATTAGTGTTCGTCGTTGTTGGGTATTCATTTCTTATGTAGGTACTAGCGACCCGCCCCGGCTTTGTACGGCTATATTATGCATGTATTATACATATAAACCTTCCTCTTTATTTACTCTATTTATTTAAAAAAACCGCATTAAAATCCTTTGCGTAGTTTTAAAGATCTAAGCATACATAGGGACAGACAGCTTGAAGCTACTTTATTTTATATTGTATGTAGTGATATGCCTACCAAACCTGCTCTTTCGTCTTATATTATTATTTTCTAATATCATAGAGTAAGTTTTACCTCTATGACGCTTTAGGTAGGTACGTATATGCTTAATATTATAAAGAGGAAAGATTTTTTGGTTTTTGTTCGTTACGAATAGGCTTCGAAACTACTGAACCGATTTAGATTAAACCTGGCATGAGTATACATTGATTCATTGGGAGTAACATAGGCTACTTTTTATCCCAATATTCCCACGGGATCGGGAGTTACGCAGGTGAAATATCTTATTTTTAGACCAAAGCGAGGAATGCGTTTGGAGTGTCACAATTTAGGCTCTCTCCCCCTTATTCCAATACAAGGTTTAAGAAGAGTCCGAGAAGTGGATTTAAACCTTAGATTTAGACACAGATTTACTCGTGAACTAATAGTCTAAACACTATCCCTAAATAATCTTTAAGGATAGTCTTTAGACTATAGTTCCCTATATAATCCAGTTCACGAGTAAATCTGTGTCTAAATCTAAGGTTTCAATGCAAATCTCGGATTAATCTTATACCTCGTTTTAGAATAAGGGGGTCTGTGTTTTCTCACTGGTTTTTGTATGTATCTAAATTTGATTTATATTTACAAGTTATTGATAGTAGTTTAAATAATAAATTCAACAAATAAATTTTACCAATTAAAGCTATAAAATGAGGTTGATCTCAATTATGCCGTGAATAGAGTTCGTTTGATATTTGTGCGGCGGTCGAGGGTCATTATTCATGGCATGGCAGGTGGTAGCTGGCTAGCATAGCACGCTCCAATTGCATTATGCAAGCCAGTTTAGAGTAGTTCAGACTCGCCAAATCTGTTTTTGGGTCGAATATAGGTACTTAGATAATCCACACTAATATTATGTTTGTGAAAGTTTGTTTGTTTAATCTCTCTTCACGGTCAAATGGCTTGATTAATTTCGATGAAAATTTGTACAGAGGGTAAAGAATGACATAGTTCCGAAATTTCCACAGTATTGGGACTAAAGCAGGCGAAACAGCGGGCTGCAGCAAGTATCTAATCTATACTAATATTATAAAGCTGAAGAGTTTGTTTGTTTGAACGCGCTAATCTCTGGTTCGAATTGAAAAATTATGTTTGTGTTGGATAGTCCATTTATCGAAGAAGGCCACTTTTCATTTTGATATACCTACATTACGCGGGTGAAACCGCGGGGCACGGGTAGTTTATAATATTACCCGCATAGCTCCCGGTCCCATGGGAATATTGGGATAAAAAGTAGCCTATAGCCTTCCTCGATAAATGGACTATCCAACACAATTTTTTTTTCAATTTGAACCAGTAATTCCTGAGATTAGCACATTCAAACAAACAAACTTTTCAGTTTTATAATATTAGTATAGATTAGATACTTGCTGCAGCCCGCTGTTTCGCCTGCTTTAGTCCCAATACTGTGGAAATTTCGGAACTATGTCATTCTTTACATTATGAACTACCCCTGAACAAATTTTCATCGAAATTAATCAAGCCGTTTGACCGGGAAGAGGGATTAAACAAACAAACTTTTCAGTTTTATAATCCTACTAATCCTACTAATATTATAAATGTGAAAGTTTGTGTGTGCGTGCGTGTGTGTGTGTGTATGTGTGTGTGTTTGTTACTCCTTCACGCAAAAACTACTGGACTGATCGCAATGAAATTCGGTATGTAGATAGCTGGAGGCCTGGATTAACATATAGGCTACCCTATATGTTAATCCCGATATTTCCACGGGATCGGGACTTACGCGGGTGAAACCGCGGGGCGCAGCTAGTATTAGTATAGATTAGGAAACCAGAGAGTTTAGAAATGAATCTCGTCTAAGTTATAGGTAGCTAAGTATAATATGTTGGCTGTTCTGACAGTGACGGTGAATTAACTCGGTTCACGACCTGGTTGAGATTAGTTGGTTTAAATTTTATGTTTCGAGCTTTATTTTGGTACAAATATACTGAAACTCATGACGAGGAAGGTTGTTTGAGGTAAAATATAAATATTTGCAGGATATTACATCGCCATCTAGCCCCAAGCTAAGTAATTAGACTTGTGTTATGGGTGCTAGTAATATATAACAGTAATATATACTTATAATACATAGAAACAACCAGAGCACAGAAAAATATCTAAGCATAAGTACTTGTCTGAGGCGGTAATCGAACCCGCAACCCTGTTTGGCAGTCCGGCATGGTGACCATTGTGCCAACTGGGTCGAGTAAAAGGAAAACGGATGTGGGTAGAAAACCCACACAGAGAATGCAATACTCGCGTCTCCTTTTACCTAAATTTATAAGTACTAATATTATGAGGGGGAAATATTGTTTTTGTTTGTAACGAATAGGCTCTGAAACTACTGCACCGATTTTGATGAAACTCGGTATGAGGATACATTGAATCATTGGGAGTAACATAGGCTACTTTTTATCCCGATATTCCCACGGGATCGGGAGTTACACAGATAAAACCGCGGTGCGCTATAGTGAATAAATATGGTGGTAAAGTATTAGAGGGTGCTACGGTGCGGTGTTAGGTTGGAACTACGTAGTAAAATATTCTGAGTTTGTTGTTTAATTAATGTAATTTAAACAAGTTGGCTCGACGTTCGTTGAGCTCTGACCTGCACGGTGTAAATCATCACTTGCAATGAAACACTACGTTTATTTATGTACTAGCTATTGCCCGCGACTTCGTTCGAGTAAAAATAGTAGATTGGACCAAGGAATCACGTTATCCCATACAAACTTTGCCCCCCTTTTTACCCCCTTAGGGGTAGAATTTCAGAAAATCCTTTCTTATCGGATGTCTTTTTGAAAACTCTGAAACTTTTTCTTGTGGGTCGGAAAACGAGCGTGCGAGAAGCTTAGAAAGCTACTTATTAACAAGTGACAAGCAAGTTGACCGTCAGAAAAACTCGAACGTAATATGTAGACTTGGAACTCGGCCTAGCGAAATTAATTAAGCCCAATCTCGTTACACACGCTAAACAAATTACATTTCTCAGGTAACCTCTTTCATTTCTACAGGAAAAGTTTGCGAAAGAAGAAAACTCGTGCCGAAGTGGGAAATACAATCCACGTATCCGTTGCGTGAAAACATCTGGGAATATCTCTATGAGAGTAACGCTGAAAACTCTAAGTGTGCCGGTAAAAGGCGAAATAGGAAAGCGAGTGAACACAGAAACATCTACCAAAGGAAAACAATTCTGATACCGTTCATATTTTTATTGCTGATGGTTGGACTTTTAGGTGAGCACCTACCATTAACACACAATTTTTAACCCCGACGCAAAAGAGGGATGTTATGAGTTTGACTTTGTCTCTCTGTGTGTGTGTCTGTAGCATCGTAGCTCCCGAACGGATGAACCGATTTTGATTTTTTTTGTTCTACCTAGTTCTTTTAAAAATGAAAAGAAGGTTCTATTTAAAAAGCACGATGTACTTTATCTGATAAAATCTCACGAAAAATTTATAGCTATAAGCCTAAAAGAATAGGACAGTAAGGTAGTTAATAAGACCTATCTAGAAATTGGGTCTCTTTTGTCAGCAGCTGCGTAGAATAATAAATTATGCCAAAAGCACTTTTTGGGAATCTATTATGTTTTTTCCTCCGTTAATATCATTGCTAGTATGTACTATACTACAATATATGATAAGCTAGCGACCCGCCCAGACTTCGCACGGCTCTATTATGCATGTATCATACACACAAATCTTCCTCTTGAATCACTATCTATTTTAATGAAACCGCAACAAAATCCGTTGCGTAGTTTTAAAGATTTAAGAATGCATAGAGACAGACTGCGGTAGCGACTTTGTCCTAAACTGTGTAGTGATATATTGAGTAAAACGAGGTCAACTGTAACATTTTATTTCAGGACATCTTTGGACGTCAAAAAGTATAACAAACACGAATGAGTTTATGAATAAATTAATATCGTACACGAAAAACAAGCTTCTAACATCAGGTAAGGCTTTTATTTCACTTAGAAACTCAAACGTTACGAAAAATCGAAATTAAAACGGAAGCGGACCCTAAACATCTATTTCGTTACAAATTCTTTAAGTTAACCCAAATTAAATGCAAACGAGCATCTTTTTTCATATAAACCTAATCCCGTATAATCTTCTGACGTAACGAAGTGAAACTTGTGAAAAAATGGCGGCTTAAGTTTTTTAGCTTTGGTACCTATATTATTATTTATTCGTGTCATGATGTTTTAACGTGTCTATACTAATCTATCTATCTATCTATACTAATATTATAAAGCTGTAGAGTTTGTTTGTTTGTTTGAACTCGCTAATCTCAGGAACTACTGGTTCCAATTGAAAATTCGTTTTGTGTTGGATAGGCCCTTTATCGAGGAAGCTATAGGCTACTTTTTATCCCGATATTCCCACGGGATCCGGAGTTACGCGGGTAAAACCGCGGAGCGCTGATTATATAGGGAACTGTAGTATAAAGACTATCCTTAAAGATTATATAGGGATAGTGTTTAGACTATTAGTTCACGAGTAAATCTGTGTCTAAATCTAAGGTTTAAATCCACTTCTCGGACTCTTCTTAAACCTTGTTTTGGAATAAGGGGGAGAGAGCCTAAATTGTGACACGCCAAACGCATTCCTCGCTTTGGTCTAAAAAATAAGATATTTCACCTGCGTAACTCCCGATCCCGTGGGAATAATAGGATAAAAAGTAGTAAGAAGTAAAGAGGCAACGTTGGTAACGTGTTTGTATGTATGTATGTTGGGGGTAATCTCCGAAACCACTGAACCGATTTCAAAAAATATTTCACCAATAGAAAGGTAAATTATTAGGGAATAACATAGGCTAAAACTTATTTTCAAAAAATTAGAGATCCGTAAGATAATTGCAATATAGTAACTCAAGGTAGAAAACCCAACGCAACGGATTTTGATGCGGTTTTTTTAAATAGATAGAATGATTCAAGAGGAAGGTTTATATGTAAATAGATTCATAATATAGCCGTGCGAAGCCGGGGCGGATCGCTAGTGTTAAATAAAACTTCTACGAAATCGCGGTGAACTAGTTACCAGTCCCTAACTACTGAGCCGATTTTATTGAAACTTTCACTGCTCCCTAAGTGTACAGAAAAAGAGATTTCTTGAAGTGAGAAATAATCCTCTCCTAAACACGCTAAATGTTTTGCACGCAAAAATGATTTCTTGTTTTCTGCCGGTGTTCATCGATTTATAAGACGTTATCACGTCAAAAATGATCATCAGCTGAGGTACAATCTAGTTGTGTTTATATATAAGGTCCCTATTTTGAACTCAGTTAAAATTATCATTCTAAAGTTCAACGTTGCTATGGTTACCTTGTCAATAACGGAACGTGAGCCATGACGTCACATTTTTTTGTGAGTGTTGCCGGTGTTCATCGAATATTCATCAGCTGAGGTACAATCTAGTTGTGTTTTATAAGGTCCCTATTTTGAACTCAGTTAAAATTATCATTCTAAACTTAAACCAGCAATACTGGGAGAGTGGAAATATTCATCGGTCCACGAAGAATGTTGTTCCAAGATGAAATATCTTACTCTAGAACTTTTACGGACAGAGAAAATTCTCAGGTGAGTTTTGACCGTACTTGTATACATAACTAGAAGTATATTTACAGGTTAGTAACATGTTTTACCTTTATACGTAGATATTCCCGCTACTTAGTTTGCATAAAAATAATGCTTTTGTAAAAAAAAAACAACTTGCTAGGTCTAACCCGTTCCTGAGAAAATCAGTGGTGGGTGACACACGGAAAAGACCGGCCAAGTGCGACTCGAAATCACGCACGAAGGGTTTCGTACCATTCTGTTTTTAAAGACTTAAAAAAAAGGAGTTTCTCAATTCGGTTGTATGTTTTTTTTATGGATATTCGCGCATATCTTCTTTGTTTATTAGTATTTGTTATTATAGCGGCAACAGAAATACGTCAATGAAAATTTCAACTGTCTAGCTATCACGGTTCATGAGATACAGCCTGGTGACAAACAGACAGACGGACAGTTGGTTCTTAGTAAAAGGGTCCCGTTTTTACCCTTTATGTACGGAACCCTAAAAATATGATATATCTATTATTAAATTAGCTACGCCCCGTTTTAAGGGGAAAGGGTACCAGGCGCTCTCTCCATACAAACGTAGTCGACTGTTTCCTCCCTGGATAATGACACTAAGCAAATGTTTTTGTTGCATAAAACTTATAACTGCCATGACCATGCATGCCCCTATGTCTTTCTGTTTTAATTTTTAAAATCTTTATTTCTATGATAATTGGAAAATTAAAAAAACCAAGAAATATGGGCATGGTCATGGCAGTTATAGGTTTTATGCCACAGAAATATTAGCTCTAGTGTCATTATCCAGGGAGAAAACAGTCGACTACGTTTGTATGGAGAGAGCGCCGGTACTCTTTCACCTTAATTTGTGACTCCAGAGGTGAATGTGGAATTATATGAAGTTTGTATTACGTTTACAGAAATTCACTACGAATCAGAAGCAATGTAATTACAGCGGGAATTAAGGGTGAGATATTTAATCAAGTCTGTCTACTTAGGAATGATAATATCGTAAAACTAGAGATCTTCCTTCAGAGTCTAGTCTAGTTTTCACTAATTTAGGTTGAACTAAGCTACTTTTACTTGTATTTTCCGCAATTAGACCCTTTTAATTGAGTCCTTTTTGCATGAGGATGGAGTAGGCTTGCCCAGCACCTACTGCACTATCAGCTTAGTCGACCATGTCCAGAGGAAAGAACTTGTCAATCTGGAGCCAACTGAGCTGTGGGTTTGATTACGATGTTTTCCTTCACCGTAAGAGCAATGTCAACAGCGCACTTTTTTCTTAAGAAAAATACATCGGTGCACGGCCGGCCGGTATTCGAACCTACTTCAGAATGTAAGTCGAGGTATCTACCACTACGCCAACACCGCTCTCTTGAACTAAGCTACGTATGAGGCTGGACAAACCCTTTTCGGCAATTGAGCTGAGTCAGTACAGTACCTACACTAAAGATTTTTATCTTCAAAACTAGCTTACACCCGCGACTTCGTCCGCGTAGAAGTCGTAAAAGGTTCTAATAAGATTGGACCAAGTAACTTTCTACTCCTTTTTAACCCCGTTAGGGAATGAATTTTAATAAAATACAAAACACGTCTTCCGTCAATACCGTCAAAGAATGTTTATGTACAATTTGAAGTAGATTACACCAAGGGATCACGTTGTCCCATACAAACTTTGCCCCCCTTTTTACCCCCTTAGGGATAAAATTTCGGAAAATCCTTTCATATCAGATGCCTACGTCATACAAAGAACACCCCCTTCAAGTTTCAGGTCTCTACGATCAGCGGTTTAGGCTGTACGTTGATCCGTCAGTCAATCATTCAGGACAAAGAATTTTATATGTAAAGATAAACTTGACTCCCTTTCGATATCACAACAGTCTTGGCTGTAAACTCTTAACTCATTCCCGCGTGAATGGTTACTTCATAAAGATAGATGCGAGCATAACAATCGGAAAACTATCAAAACACTGCGCCGATAAATTTATGCAATAAAATATGAGACTCAAAAAGAAGCTTAAAGTTTTATAATAAGTACTTAAGTCTAGCTTATCTTATCTTTGTGTTGCTGTCTGGTCAAATATTTATTTGCTTTCATCTACACATATAAAATTATTTGTCCTGAATGACTAACTGACTGATGGATCAACGCACAGCCTAAACCGCTGATCGTAGAGAGCTGAAACTTGGAGGGTGTGTTCTTTGGGTGACGTAGGCACCGGATAAGAAAGGATTTTCCGAAATTCCACCCCTAAGGGGGTGAAAAGGGGGGGCAAAGTTTGTATGGGACAACGTGATTCCTATGTCCAATCTACTTCAAATTTTCGACATCTACGCGGACGAAGTTGCGGGCAAAAGCTAGTTATCACTAATAAAATAAAGAGGAAAGATTTTTAAATTTTTTGTTTGTAACGAATATTGGAATAGATGAAAATTGATATGAGGATACATTGATTCATTAAGAATAATATAGGCTACACGCAGAGAAATCAGATTCAACCAGAAGTACAAAACAGTGTAGTTAAATTATTTAACGACAATTTTAGTCAGAAATACTGTTTTCTTGTAATATCTACGATTTTATTTTAAACCTCACTAAATGTTTAATAAGGTACACTAGAAAAATATTTTAAATCAAAGGTACAATAATTTTGTATATCAAACAATAATTCTTGCTTATAATAGGAAATGATTTGTATTGTTTACTAGAATAAAATGTACAGTTGACCAAGTTAAGTGTTCTGATTAATGATCGTCATGTAAGTAATGCACTACGAAGTTTTCTGTATCCACAACAACATTATTTTAATTATTACAAGAATATATAATTATCCTTACTATTTTGTTTGTTTCTGAAAATAACTAAAATAAGTTGTTTTTGTAACAAAATAATTAAGTTGTCATAGATAAATATCATGTTCATTTAACTGAACACTGTGTTCTTTTATTTATACAAATAACGACTTGGTAATGCAAGTTAGTCTAGTTAAATAATTAGATTTATGTGTACCTACTAATTTTTTTAGTTTTATGAGTCGCAACTAGATGGCGCCAGTAGTAAATTTAGATCGCGCTATCGTTGTGTTTTATCAAGTTACCTTGGTCGAGACGACAATTTTGTTTTGTATCAAGAGTGCGTACGGATTACAGACTCCGCACTTAAAGCTATATGTGGAGTAAACTCCACTATAGCCATAAGTGCTGCATTTCTCGTAGAGCGTACAGACGTGTAGTCTACGAGACAATGTAGGCTAACATTAATATCCCTTTTTTCTGTCTAGTATTACTATAATTGATTTATACATCGAATGAGACTTTACAATAATTACTGTAATGGGAACTAGAATATATTATATAAGTGCTACAAAAAAATCAGTTACATTTACAAGAATCTAGTAAACATAACTAGATGTTTTCTCCGTGTATACTAGTAGTCTAGTAGTCTTTACAATATATTCTGGTTGGTTCTGAATAATAAATATTTGGTAATGACAACTAGTGAGTACTGCTGTCACGGATCCAAACAGAAGTTCTCGTTGCACTTACGAGATTTCTCGTACGTCTTACAACATTTTTCTCTGTGTGTACCTACTTTTTATCCCGATATTCCCACGGGATTTCTGATTCTGATTCGGGAGTTACGCGGGTGAAACCGCAGAGCGCTACTTATCTTACTTAACATTATAAATGTGAAAAATTGTGTGTGTGTATGTGAAAAATTGTGTGTGTATAATGTGTGTGTATGTTTGTTACTCCTTCACGCCAAAACCACTGGACCGATTGCGATGAAACTCTGTATCTAGATAGCTGGAGACCTGGATTAACACATAGGCTACCAGGCTTTTTATCCAGATATTCCCACAGGATCGGGAATTACGCGGGTGAAACCGCGGGGCGCAGCTAGTAATCCATATAAACAACCCGACCATAAAAGCTCATAGTTTATAGCCTTCGGGTATAACCAGTTACAGAAACAAAGAGAACTATAGATAGCCAATACATTGAGGGTGCAACCGCGACAAAGGGCAGCGACACTCGCGAATGGGGCGGCCGAGTGGCACTGTGGGGCGTAATCCCTTTGTGGAGAGCAGCACCACCACCTACCACCGTGCTTGTTCTACGGGACCCCACCCCGGCCGATTGTTGGCCTTTCAGGTATGATATATCACGAGCTCAATTACAGGCAACACATTATCTAGATAGACGGAAGCGATGGAAAGCGATTGTAAGCGGCACATTGCCTGATATTAAGAAATACCAAAACCATTTTTTGTTGAAATATGAAGTTTTTCATGGGTTTAGGGCCGTTTACTTGCCTATATAGAAGGGCGATTTAATAGCTCATTGAATAATGTTACCACAAGGCTTTCTCAGTTCGTTTTCTATCTATACATATAAAATGCTGTTCGTATTCTATCTTCTATACTCTAATAAAATGCTTTGTCTTGAATGACTGACTGACTGACGGATCAACGCACAGCCTAAACCGCTGATCGTTGAGACTTGAAACTTGGTGGGTGTGTTCTTTGTATGAGACGTAAGAATTTTGAAAAAATCAACTCCTACGTGGACGAAGCCGCGGTTAAAAGCTAGTATTTATTTATAGTTTTCGTTCAGAATTTTTTAGTAGATATTTACGTTTTTCAGTGGTTCTTCAGGCGAATTAATCATACAATTGCCACACAGTCAACGAGTGCGAAGTATCAGCATTGAACACATACGACCTGACACTGCAAAAAGTGCACCTAAGCATTTCATTGTTTACGTAAGTATTATAAAACGAAAATACACAATTCTTCGTAATTTAACCACATTACGTCTCTAGATAAATAAGTAACCACTAAGTAGGTATTTATAAATAGGTTATTTCATTATAAACAATGAGATTTTACGCAATATTACGCACTGGCAGTGCTCCGCAGTTTCACCCGCGTTACTCCCGTGAGAATATCGTAATATAAAATAGCCTATCGCCTTCCTCGACAAATGGACTATCCAACACATAAATAATTTTTCAATAAGAACCGGTAGTTCCTGAGATTAGCGCGTCCAAAAAGTCCCAATCCCGTGGGAATATCGAAATAAAAAGTAGCCTATAGCCTTCCTATCCAAAACAAATAATTTTTCAATTCGAACCTGTAGTTCCTATGATTAGCGCGTTCAAAGAAACAAACAAACTCTTCAGCTTTATAATAGAAGTATAGATGTCAGAACATTTAATTCCTTACCACAAACGGAAACATGTACTAAGAAGTCTAGCTAACTAAATCAGTTCTTTTTCATCCAAAAGTTGCCTGGAAGAAACCCCTTTCGCCAATAAGGCCGCCCATTTGTGCAACTTATACTTTCTAGCTATTACTTTACTTTGTGTTTATCGTTTTTTTTATGTTGTACATATGGTCGAAGACATAAAGTTATCTAAATATCTTTCTAGGTTTAAACAAAGACAAGTACTTTTTGTAATAAGGTGGAATCTATGCTGAAGAGTTTGTTTGTTTGTTTGTTTGAACGCGCTAATCTCAGGAACTACTGGTTCGAATTGAAAAAATCTTTTTGTGTTGGATAGTTCATTTATCGAGGAAGGCTATAGGCTACTTTTTATCCTGATATTCCCACGGGATTGGGACTAACGCGGATGAAACCGCGGAGCGCTGCTAGTTTGTTTATATTTTGTTAGACGTACCAGTAAGTACCTAGTAATTGCGTGTTATTTTGGACATTGTGATGGCTTTCAATTAAAATGAAACCCTATAGTCCAAACTACTTTAATAAAGTCCCTTTGTCGTAGCCTTGAACATAACATCCAATCATGATTCCAAAGGTTTCATCACTAATATACGCTTTAACGTCGTACCTAACCGGCCGACTTATCAAAGCACAAATCAATCGCACTTCAATGATTCTTATTATTTGCAAGTTTCATGCGGTGTTCGCATTTCAGGGTACCCTCGCCAATAATACTTTGATAAAGTTAACAGAGAATGAATATAGTCGAATGGGACCGGCGAAACAATACTACACACTCGAAGTTAAGACCCCAATTAATATTATTATATTCAGAGTTCTGACAAACCACGGGAATGTTAAGTACACTTGTATTTACAGAGTACATTTGTACGGAGGAGCGAATTTTAATGAGAAATATTAATGTGAAACAGAATAACTGATGATTTACATTGTACCCGGAGCTTCGTGCGTGGTACCAAATAATTTGTATATTTACTTTTACGGCTTACAGGTTAAATGAAATGTTGACGCAACTGTTGCTATTTACGCCAAATAAAATTGTATAAATATAAATAAAATTTTGATGTTTCCATTAATTTCTTATTCTGCTGAGTCGGCGAAGTAGTGACCGGTTAAACTCGATTGAGTTTTTGTAGCATTGTAATTATTACTAGCTTTTGCCCGCGACTTCGTCCACGTTAAAGTCGAAAATGGACCAAGGATTCACATAGTCCCATACAAACTTTGCCCCCCTTTTTCACCCCTAAGGGGTAGAATTTCGGAAAATACTATTTTATCGGATGCCTTAGTTATACAAAGAACGCACCCTCCAAGTTTCTACGATCAGCGGTTTAGGCTGTGCGTTGATCCGTCAGTCAGTTAGGTCAAAGGATTTTATATATAGACTAGCTTTTGCCCGCGACTTCGTCCGCGTAGACGTCGAAAATAGAACTTTTAACAATCCACCCCCAAAATAACTTTCTACCCCCTTTTAACCCCGTTAGGGGATGAATTTAAAAAAAATACGAAATAAGTCTTTAATCAATTCTATTAAAGAATGTTTATGCAAAATTTGATGAAGATTAGACCAAGGAATCACGGTGTCCCATACAAACTTTGCCCCCCTTTTTCACCCCTTAAGGGTAGAATTTCGGAAAATCCTTTCTTATCCGATGCCTACGTCACACAAAAAACATACCCTCCAAGTTTCAGGTTTAGGCTGTGCGTTGATCCGTCAGTCAGTCAGTAGTTCAGGACAAAGCATTTTATATGTATAGATTATCCTAAGTATTTTTAAATTTTGATTTAACTAACTAAAATAGTATGTTCTACCATACTTTTTGCACCATTTTGCTCTAGTAAGGTTCACATGACCACATTAAACCCTTTCTCTCGTCACTTATAAAATATTTACGATTTAGTTTCACAATTTTCAGCTATTTATATAGCGCAGACGCCATTACTACATACTAATACTGCTTTAAAATAATGATCTCAGGAATCCCAAACTAGCATTAACGCGTGTCAGTAAGCTGAGCACATTGTCAACGATCTTAGAGCTTCTCTCACACATCAGCCACAGGACGTCCACTGCTGAATATAGACCTGCCCCAAACGCTTCCAGAGCGGTCGCATGCTCTCTGCGTCCAACGACTACCTAGAACTAGTCGGATACCGTCCCACCTTGCGCTTTCCGGTACGTGGTTTCTTAATCTAGGACTTTTCGACCCCAACGGCTATCAGTTCTACGAGCTACATCTCCCACCTATTGCCATTTCAGCACGGGCACGATATAATTTCACGCGATAGGTTACGGCAGCATATCGTGTCATTGCATGACAGCCTTTAGCTTAGTCTAAAGTAAAACAAACGTAATGTATTTCAATTTATATTAACCATAAGAGGATGTTTACGAAGCGCTCCAGTCCTGAGCAGAGCCTCCCCACGAGGGCGTGGCGGCGGGAGCGGCAGGCGCGGGCGCAGCAGCGGTGCCCCACTCGTCTTGAACCTGAACACAACAATTAGCACAATAAGTAACATCCCCAAACTTTTGTTGAATTTCAAACTTAATGGTAGATTCAATGTTATTGAAACACTAGCTGTCCCGGCAAACATTGTTTTTGCAATATGCAAAAAAAAAGAAAGGAAGAAAATACCTAGATGTTGGTCAATTCACAAACCAAACATATACAAAAAAATTATACAAATCGGTTGAGCCGTTTAGGAGGAGTTTGGTAACTAACACCGCGATACGAACATTTTATATAGATAGATGGTTATTCAGAAAGCCATAGGCTAATATTTAATTTATCATCCTTTCTTATATCTAACATCACAAAACGTAGTTAATTTTACCTGGGCAGCCCAGTCTTCCTGAGCAGGAGGAGCGCCGAAGGTGGCGGCCGCCGGTGGAGGTGCGGCGTCTTCTGCCCACGAGGTAACAGGCTCAACAGCCTCATATAGGTCCTCGTGGACTGGTGGTGGCACCTCTACCTTAGCTGGGACAACAGCCTAGGAAAAAAAAAGAAAATTTAGATTTTTAGAGTTTACTAGTGGATAAATTCATTTTAAAGCCCTCAGTATAATTTGATGAGTAGTAAAATTGAGTCATAACATTGAGAAGATTTAAGTGAGTCAAAGAGTTCTATATTAGTGTCTGCTGTAGAATAATACTTCAGTCAGACTTCAGAGCTACCACACTCATTATTTTCATTGGGTTTCACAATTGGCAATGAAAACCACCAGACTACTTTTTTACTTCATTAGGCCAAACTTTGATAATATTACTACAGCCTCGAAAATTCATTTAGAATTTAGACATTATTGTGTAAAATTCTTACCTGTTCCTTGGCCTGTTGTTCCTCCTTCTCACTCTCTTCGGGGTCTCTGTAGAAGAACAGATCTACAACCACGTCCCAGCGTTGGTCACGAGCGAGCACACCACGTAGACGCAAAACTTCACGTGCTAGCAACCACCACATAAGACCGATGGAGTGGGATGACTAAAAATAAATATTTAGATTACATAGTGCACAGTCGTAGAATAGATGTGGCAACATTATTTAGGTGTTGTAGCAGCAAAAAGTTTATGCTTTATGGTGATAATTTTTAGCAACTGAACTGGAGAAACTTTCCATTTATATTACATATCATTGTCAGGGGGGATATTTGTCAGAGTCTGGTTGTTTCTATGTATTATACATATATATTTACAAAAGAAAAAGTATATAAGTAGTATATCCTTTGTCTAACACCCATAACACAAGTCTAGTAACAGCTTGGGGCTAGATGGCGATGTGTGGAATGTCCTGCAATATTCATTTATTAATTTTCAATTTATTTTCTGTCTGTTTGCTAAAAATTGAGGCCAGTTGAACTTAAAATGTGCCTTTTGTAATATTAGGCCCAGACCCATGCCCACATTTGGGTACAGCTGAGTTTTTATATACCACTAGCAGCGTTTGCGGTTTTGCCAATCCAGTGGAAATATCAGGATAAAAGTAGGCTATGTCATTACCAATGAATCAATGTATCCTAATACCAAATTTTATCAAAATTGGTCCAGTAGTTTTGGAGCCTATTCATTACAAACAAAAAATCTTTCCTCATTATTATATTAGTGTAGATTTAGTTTTCCCAGAGTCTTTTCATACTTACTTTAGTGTTGCATGGGATGGCAATGTCAACAAAACGGAGTGGTGAGTCAGTGTTGCAGAATGCAATGACTGGAATGTTGACATACGAAGCCTCGGTGATTGGCTGGTGGTCCTGAGCGGGATCCAACACAATCAACAGACGTGGCTCACGGAAGGCCGCTTGGATCTAGATGAGAATTTTATACATATTATCATGTATAATTAAGAGGTTAAAGTAATTTGAGTTTTATAGGTATTCAGAAAGACTATAATCATTCCAGCATTAATGCTAATCAGTGGTTCCTTAGTTCATTTTATCATCATTATAAGATGTTTTTGGAAGTTTGCTATAAAGCTATTTTGAAGTCAATAATAAGGCACAGATAACTTGGGATATTTGTATGTAATTTTTTCAGAAACTAAAAAAAGGATTGATGCTCTACTTCTTTTAATCTTCACAAAGTCTAGGCATTTTAAATGTTAACGTCGTTGTTTACCTGGTTAGTAAAAGCACCGGGCGTGAAACGTCCAGCAATAGGAGTGGCACCGGTGTGAGCTGCGAACTTCAGCACGGCTCTCTGTCCAAACGGACGTGACGAGATCACGAACACGTCAGCTGGATTCTCAATAGCAACAACCGCGCGGGCAGCTAGCACCAGCTTCTCCCATGTACGGCGGAGGTTGATCACGTGGGTACCGTCAGCACGGCGCTTGTATACGTAGGTTTCCATCTAGGGAACATTGTTATAAGTTAATAAACAGTTTTATGGAATTGGTAGTGTAATATTTGGGTTAAATGTCAGTTGGGAGAATTGATCGTCATTAAAATCAGACTGAAAATATGGAACGGATTCTCTTTTCATCATTATTGTTGCTCAATTTGAGAAGTGAGGTTGAGGTTATGGTTGTTTTTACCTGGAAGTGAACATTCTCAGACCCGAGATGAGTCGTTGCCGCCAACATCTTAGTAACATCTTCCTCGTTGAGGGCAAGCACATCTAAACCTCCCGACATCGTTGCGTTTATTTGAGTTACGACTAAACCTGAAACACACCGGAACACTTGTAAGTATATCGAATATTATTACTTTTTGACAGAAAATAATGTTACGCGGTTATTAAACAGTTACCACATGATTCACGGAATAAGGTTTTAGAAATCTATTTACAAGGATTGCTGAAATAATTAAAGATTTTAAAAATTCTTACGCGTATAATGCCACTGGGAGAATGTTTCGACATGGAAAGACTGTCGTTAGGCTAAAGTCAAAAGTCAAAGTAGTCATCTGTCAGCATGACGCGGTTGTCAAAGTCAAGCAATGTTTTTTGAATACCTTACCTCTAATGGCCAAGGGCCCATGAACACTTTGGACTTGCTAGGAATTTTACGGTCGAAGATTTTAAAGTTTTATTCCAATATTCTATTGTTACTACCTATCTAATTTCTACCTCCATGGCGTGCGGAATTATTTCATGAATTATTTTATTATCCATTGATTAATAGGTGGGTAGGTAATACTATGTAAATATTCAAGTACCTAATAAATAAATAAAATATAATGAATAATACGGAATAATAGAACCTAATACATCTACTATGTACAAAAAGTTATATCTATATTAAATCGAAGATATTAAAGTTTCTTTTTACGAAATAGTTTTAGTAATTATAATTAATCAGTCATGTTGCCTATTTGCCATTTGTGATAGGTTTGATTCTATGGTTTGATTGGACAGTCGACCACGGTGTATCACGGCCTTAACTATTTTTTGTTTCATATAGCAACACCACATTTGCATTTTGAGTTTGAGTCATTTAAAAAAAAAAAGTTTATTCTTGGTTTATTCTCTTTGGATTCATTTGCGAGCGCTGGCTGAAGTGATTTTTGTCGTGATCATCTTCACCAGAAAAATTGCGTTAAAACTTCCTAATTTTATCATTAATTGTGAGACAATTCATGCATTATGATTACATTACATCCTTGACTGTAAGCGTTGTGCGTAGATCCATATACTTAGTGAGTTATTTTGGAATTCGGTGACATTCTTGTGAAGTGCCTAATTTGATCATGGAGGCTACAGCAAAACACGATTTCACAGCAACTGCTGATGACGAGCTCAGTTTTAGGAAAAATCAAGTTTTGAAGGTAATGTTGTGCTATCGTTGGTTTACTTGAGTGTAGAATTCTCTTATCTGGTGACAAATTCCTTCTAGAAGCTTTTCTATTGCAGATTCTGAACATGGAGGACGATATGAACTGGTATAGAGCTGAATTAGATGGCAGAGAAGGACTTATACCTAGTAACTACATTCAAATGAGAAGTCACAGGTAAGTTCTAGTTAAATGATGTTAGCATATTAGACATAAATTAGCTTAACCAAAATCCAAATAGGTAGGTACCTACCAAGTTTATGCTACAGGAGTAATCAACAATCAAACAAACTTGGAATAAGTAGTTAGCTGTACTGAATATTTTTCTTACCATTAAGCAATCCTTTGCTAAGATGATATTACCGTTGTTAAACTCTTATTTCATCTATAAAATCTGATTTGATTATATAGCTTTTAAAAAAACACTATCTATTCAAAACAACTATTATTACTCACTACAAGGCAGAATATTATTGTTTCCAAACAAGAATTCTTGTTCCCTTATTGTAGTATATCTTTATTATCTCCTACTGTTAAACTACTTTGTTTTAATTAATAACCCTGTTAAGTTGTTAAAGTTTATCAGTAAGCACATTAAGAGGGTAACATTCCATGCACTTATCCCAAAAAGAGATAGCTCTTTGCTCTCTTTAATATTGTCCAATTTCAGTGTTTCATTTCTTTAATTTATATCAATATTATAGAGAAGAAACATTTGTTTATTTGAATTGAATAGGAAAGTACTGAACCGATTTTAATGAAACTTGGTATGAGGATACATTGATTGATTGGGAGTGTTATACACTACCAATCATACCACTACTTTTTATCCCGATATTCCCATGGGGTCGGAAGTTACACAGGTAAAACCGAGGAGCTCTGTTCTTTTTTATCACTATAAAGTTAAGGTTATAATTTAATTGGGTAAATAATATAATATGTAAGCATAAAATACAAACTATTCAAGCGATTGACATCAATAACATAAAATTCTATTGTAATTTTTAAACGGTCAAAAACATTATGCCCCGTAATGAAATTTCCATAAAAAAATTTCATTGGTATGTGAAAAGTTAAATAATACTTGAGTTTAATAGAACTTATATTAGGTATTAGCACCAAATAGGGGAAATAATGTGGTTTTATGAGTTATCAGTTCAATGTTACATTATCAGTTCCAGGAATTTGCTTCTGATTCATATTTATATCTATTTATTTTTCTCATATTTCTTACCAAATATTTGAATCATGTAAAACTATTTTTTTATATTATAACGGTATCCTAGCTTCTGTATACAAATGCATTATTATTCTCCTTCTAGCAGCGCTCCGCGGTTTCACGGAATATCGGAAATATGATAATAGCCTTATAGCCTTCCTCGACAAATGGACTATCCAACACAAAAATATTTTTTTCAATTTGAACCAGTAGTTCCTGAGATTAGCGCGTTCAAACAAACAAACTCTTCAGCTATATATCTTAGCAAAGATGTACTTCCTGAATAGATAATCTTTATTGTAAACACTATTTTTAAATTACATTAAATATTAATTAGTATGTTAATATAGCGACAACAGAAATACATAATCTGTGAAAATTTCAAATGTCTAGCTATCATGATTCATGGGATACAGCCTTGTGACAGACAGACAGATAGACTTATGAGCAGTGAGGTCTTAGTAATAGGACCCCGTTTTTACCTTTTCAGTGTGAAACCCTGAAAACAAGTGTTATTACAAGGATCGGCCTTATTTGGGGGACATATTTTTTGTAGTTAGAAAATAGCTGAAGAGAGTGTCGTGTACAGCAAAACTAGGTTTTAAAAACTAGATTACTATAAAAGCATTATTCAGTAAGGAATTAGAGGAATACATTACTATGGACAAAAGAAATACCTTACAAGCCACAGGCATCAAAAGGCTGTTCATTATTAGAAAGTCGGCATATTGACAATGCATGTGACCATAACATAAACCTTCTAAATCATCAGATCAAAAAAAAACCAATGAATCCAGGAAAACTAATTACAAAACGTAAGAAAGAAAACACTCAGGAAAATTGTCTAATTGAATGATTAATATTATGTGTTGCTTAATTGTGGGTTAAATGTATTTTCCCAATAACTAATAAGTCATTGTGTTTTTCAAGTCAAGTCAATTTTTTTTATACAAACTAAATTAGGATGTGTGCCTTCGGAACGCGCCCACCAATGAGAAGAAGGCACAAGAAACTCATGGGGTTTTTGAAAAACTTTTCCCTAATTAAACACCTCAGTTCTGTGGTTTCATAAACCCGCAACCTTGCCCGACGCAAGCGTGTGATCGTCACTGAGGCTTGAATTTTCAAAACTTCCTGTTTTCGTATTTCTGGTCTATTTGTGCATTTTCAGTATGTGACTTAAGAAAAATGTGCATGAAGTGAACATTATACTAATTTTATAAATATATTTCAGTTGGTATTATGGTAAAATCACAAGAGCAGACGCCGAGAAACTTCTTCACAACAAACCGGAGGGTGGTTTTTTAATTAGAATCAGTGAATCAAGCCCAGGTGACTTCTCCTTATCAGTCAAGTAAGTGTAAATTAATTACTTTACTCTTATATTTAGTACTAGCGACCCGCTCCGGCTTCGCACGGCTATGTTATGCATGTATTATACATATAAACCTTCCTCTTGAGTCACTCTATCTATTAAAAAAACCGCATCTAAACCATTGGCGTAGTTTTAAAGATCTAAACATACATAGGGACAGACAGCAGAAAGTGACTTTGATTATACTATGTACTGATACACCAGACCTCTTGAACAGAGCATCGAGCCACTGAACATTTTTGGCTCGATAAACATTAACTGAACGGTGTTAGCTTAGCTGTAGATACCTCGAAGGTCGTAGGTTCGAACACTATCCGACCGTGCACCAATAGATTTTTCTTAATATTGCTCTTACGGTGAAAAAAATATCGTGATGAAACCCGCGGCTCCAGAAGTATTGACAAGTTCTCTCCTCTGGAAATGGTGGACTAGGCTGAGAGGGTAGTAGGTGCTGGGCAAGCCTACTCCATTCTTAAGAGAAATACATTGGTGCACGTCCGGCCGGGATTCGAACCCACGACCTGCAGAATGAAAGTCGAGGTATTTACCACTAAGCCAACACCGCTCTCTCTGCATCACTATCAGTCTACTACTTTCAACTTGGCAGTAATGGCCGCTAGTTTCATACTTCCTCTTAGTCGTTTCTAATCCTTTCGCTTCTTTTACACTTCCAACTTCATCTAGTGCATAGCTAATGATAATAGTACACCTGGTAGGTCTTTGGTGAAAGCTGGATGTTGCCATTACGTCAAAATTCTCCAGACTTCGTTCATCCTACTTCTTACTAATATTATAATTGTGAAAGTTTGTGTGTGTGTGTGTATGTTTGTTACTCCTTCACGCAAAAACTACTGGACCGATCGCTATGAAACTCGGTATGTAACATTTTTGTTTCAGTGTTCCTTTTTTTCACGATATTACCATTAGATCGGAATAAAAAGTAGCCTATGTGTTAATCCAGATCTCTAGCTTTTTACATACCGAGTTTCATCGCAATCGGTCCCGTAGTTTTTGCGTGAACGAGTAACAAAGACACATACTCGAATTAATACACATACTTTCACATTTATAACCTCTCTCGCAATATACCAAGATGATTTTATCGAAAGATCCTTCCTAAGTTATGTAACTGAGCTATCACTTTTCTACTTCGGATTTCCCTGTATGTTGATTTAATTTTACACATATTGTTTTTTTATTATTACTTGTAAATAGCATAGCGTGACTGTGACCTAATGATACGTGAAACGAACTCAGTGGGTATTTTTCTGTACGCAATTTAATAACTTGTAATTTTAATGTTTGCAACGCAACGTGTTTACATTATTTTCATTATAAAGTTCATTGATTGATGTCATTGTCGAATGGCACAATACAACGCAAAGTGACTAATACGATCCGCGACAAAAAACAGTTTCCTCGTGGGAACTGAAAAATGGCAATCAATAGCTCGCTGTGTCCCATTTAAGAAGACAGCAAACAATTCTGTTAGAGTTTAAATTGGTTGTTAATAAAAAATATGAGTTTTGCGCCTTCACGTTTATCATGTGAGTCACTCCGGCCGACCTATCTTGTAGATTTATTTTGATTTTCATGTTGCCGGGTACGGGTGTTCGTTCAATCAGTTTATATATGGTAATGATCGTTGATGATTAAATAACAAGTTTTCTCATTATTGAAATGAATGTGAACGACAGTTAGCAGATAAATGTCTTATCAAATCAACCATTTCTGGCGATATCTAGAGTTTATTCTAGTTGACGTAAAGAATGTTGAATTTTTATTGGATATTTTTGTAAATGTCGCACAGAAGATAATATACCTACACATACTAAAGGCCATTTATGGAAGTTGACGATAGAGTATAATTTCAGTTTTAGGCTAATAAATTGGTGTCATGTAGGTACTTTGTCTTTGACGTCATACTTGTGTAACCTGTGTCCTCTGACCAATCGAATTAACGACAAAGTTTTATGATACACACACAGGAGTAGGTAAAAGTCCTATTAATATTGCGAAAATAGCTCAATACTTTGGCACAGATTAACTAATTCTTAGTAAAATGGAATTAGTCCAGGCTAATCCATAATGAAATAAAACTAAAACAAATCTCTCTTTCTGGGAGCATCTGCAATCAGTCTAAGAACAGATGTGTTCTGAGCGTCGAACGGGCCAGTATAGTGTCGCTCTTATTTGACAATCAAAAATGTGTCATCAAACGTTTGAAGAAAACTCATTTTTCACAAACTTCCAAGGACATCTCTAGTTTCCTTCAAACTATCTATCATCGATCAAGATGAGTGATCAAGGTGAGGCACTCCACGATTTTTGGCAAAAAAAACGGCGGCACTAAGCGTTCCTCAGTTTTATTGAGAGCCTTGTAATTACGGAGGAATTACGGGAAGAGACAAAACTCATCAGCCGACATCATAGAGCGTTATATGCATACAAATGTCCTGTTCTATTATTCACGTACTTTATTTTCTTTTAATATTGTTTTCCTCATGTAATTAGGGTCAACCGTTGAAAGTACTGCAGAAATACAAAGTGAAAATGTCTTTATTTAGTTGGAATCATTCGTATGAAATGGCATAGAATGGTCTCAAAACTAAGTTAAGATGTGTGTCTTTGGAACGGAACCAATGAGAAGAAGACACAAGAAACTCATGGGGTTTGTATTGTTTTGTGCTCACAAACTTAAACTTAAAACTTAATTTACCTACTCATACTTCGTTTACTTCCTATTATACATAGATAATATCTTTATTAATTAAAATTGTCCTTTATCGGATACATTTCGGGAAGTGCGCAACAGAACTACATGACCTAATTTTGCCGCGCTTTCTTTCGTCATACAACTATGCAAACTAATATGCGACACCGATTCTTATTGGAAATCCCAAACGCAGCGTTTTCATTCTTCATTCCTTAATCAAGCAAGAATTCAGTTGTCTGTCTTTCCTGACGTGTACAATTTGGGTGTTTCAAGTCGCAAGTGAACAGGTATCTTCTAGGAAAGCGTGCTACATCTTAGACCGCATTGTCACCTACCATTAGGCAGGTGTGATAGGGGTCAAACGCTGACCTATCATTTGTAAAAAAATCATACTAATATATCTGCTTACCGAAAACCATTTTGTATTCCGACGTTTCACAGCCCGGTCAAGGCAGGCCAATTTCATATCAATCACTTTCCAACTATTCTAATACATTTTCTATTCGTTCGAACCTGTTGTCTGTCAAATACATAGATATCATATTATATGATTCATGCATTTCTGAAACTGGTTTCCTTTAGTACGTATAAAGGGGCCTCATTTTAGCTGAGTCACACATGAATTATGATTATACCTTATAAATATTTAAGGTACTATTTTAATTTTTTAATCAGGTTTAGTTACCTTAAACTTTCGTTTCTTTGAAGTTAAATATAATAATAATATTGACGTTTACATTTAATCTAGTTGATTTATACAGTAACAGTAACTTTAATCCTTGCTAGTCAGGGCGCTGTAGTGCCACCCTCTCAGCTCAGTCGACCATGTCCAGAGCAAAGAACTAGTCAATACGTCTGGAGCCAACTAAGCCGCGGGTTTTATCACGATGTTTTCCTTTACTCTAAGAGCAATGCTAATTAGCGCACATAATTGTTTAGTAAGAAAAATCCATTGGCGCACGTCCGGCCGGGATTCCAACTCACGACCTTCGGAATGAAAGTCGATGTATTAACCACTAGGCCAACACAGCTCCAAGCTAAATATGCCTCTAATCAAATATGTAGCTGTAATCAGAGTCGATCACCATAATCTCGGATCATAAAGTACTTTCAAATGGTATTGAACTTGGTGTTATTTATGAAAAGTAATTAAACAGACGATAAACGAAAGTTTCAAACCTGTTTACGGAATGAAATTTCGTATCAAACATCTATAGAGATGCCGTTTTTTTATTTAGCTAGTGCTCTATGCTAATAAGAATTGAATCCTCTAGTTCTTTAATACTTTATTTAGTATCTATGACAGTCTGGATAATTTTATTTATTTTGCCGCAAAAATTATGAAGTGCCTCAAAAATTTACTTCGTAATAGACTAGAGTAATAGACTAACTAGAGTGAAAAGGTATCTTCTTGGCGAGCATGCTACATCCCCAACCTCATCGTCGCTTCCCATCAGGGGAGATTAGGTCAAATGCGAATATATTATCTTATATCTTTAAATGAGCAATTCTTGTATATGTATGTATATATATATAATTGGAATCTCGGAATCGGCTCCAACGATTTTCATGAAATTTGGTATATAGGGGGTTTTGGGAGCGATAAATCGATCTAGCTAGGAATCATTTTTAGAAAATGTCTATTTATTCGTGTTTTATCGAAACTTACTTTTTTTTTATCTGAAAAATATGACTCTTCCTGACATCTATTGGCGAACTACTAATACTATTTTTGTGAGCAATAAAGTTATTCCAGCAGATGGCGTTGTTAAGTAACACGAAGTCAATGAGTGTTTGCTTTGAGGTTAGACTAAGTAAAAAAAAATAAGAAATACCGAGCAAAGCTCGGTCATCCAGGTACTGTGTCTAAAAAGACATGTGAAAAGTGTTGATTCCATACTTGGTTGTGCATAATTTGATATTTCTTTATATCTTTAACAAATCTGGCCATTTTTAGAGGAAATGGTACCGGGGGCTCTCTCCATACAAATGTAGTCGACTGTTTTCTCCCTGGATAATGACACTAGAGCAAATATTTTTGAAGCATAAAACTTCTGCCATGACCATGCCCCTACGTTTCGGTTTTTTTAATTTAAATCTTAATTTCTATGATAATTATAGAATGAAAAAAACCAAAACTTAGGGGCATGGTCATGGCAGTTACAAGTTTTATGCTGCAAAAATATTTGCTGTCATTATCCAGGGAGGAAACAGTCGACTACGTTTGTATGGAGAGAACGCCGGTACCCTTTCACCTGAACCATATTTAGGTGAAAGCAAACATTGTTAGGAACCCGACATACCCTAGAACTCAGCACGATTCGACGGTATTAGATATCCTACTAATATTATAAATGTGAAAGTTTGTGTGTGTGTGTTTGTTACTCCTTCACGCTAAAACCACTGGACCGATTGCGATGAAATTTGGTATGTAGATTGCTGGAGACCAGGATTAACACATAGGCTACTTTTTATCCCGATTCCCACGGGATCGGGACTTACGCGGGTGAAACCGGGGGGCGCAGCTAGTTTACCAATACAGAGTAAGCGCCCGTAACATCTATTTTAAAATTTGTATTCTATTCTAGTGTCTTATTGCCTAACCAGTAGCCGACGTAACTAACCATTTTTTTTTTGTATAAATGGAACTTTTTTAAGCACTTTATTACTTTTTTACCAGTTTTCTTTTAGCTTATAGGTAGTTACTTAAGTTAGAATTTATTTTGTTTTTGTTATTTGTAATCATTTTGCGTTCTGTTTTTATAGTGCAATTAAGTGTTTGTTTATCTATCTTAAACCAAAGGGACAAGAGAATAATCCTTTTGAGGTGCGGAACCCTAAAATATTATTAATTTATACTTATAAAACAAAGTCCCCCTCGTCTGAACGCCATAATCAAAACCACTTAACAGATTTTCATACAGGAGTGATTCATGAGAAAGGTTTATATGTATAATTGGCTTAAATAAAATGCCCAACCCAAAAAGCGAAGCCGGAGTGGGGGTAGCTTTATAAATAATAACAAGAATATTACAAACAAACAAAGATAGGCCCGAAACACATAACGCTTTTTTTGCAGTCGGGTAGAAAGGTTTCTTACATATAACAAAAAAAACTAAATCAAAATCGGTTCATTCGTTCGGGAGCTACGATGCCACAGACAGACACACACACACAGAGAGAGAGACACGTCAAACTTATAACACCCCGTCGTTTTTGCGTCGGTGGTTAAAAAAGGTTCATTCCGTTGGCTACACATTCCCTCTCGAAAGAAGATCTTGCAATAGTAACTTTGATACTTATTATGTGTTATTATTCTACAGATGTCCAGACGGAGTTCAACATTTCAAAGTACTGAGGGACGCGTCAAGCAAATTCTTCCTATGGGTGGTAAAGTTCAACTCTCTAAATGAACTGGTAGATTATCACCGCACCGCGTCAGTTAGCCGGCTTCAAGACGTTAAGCTTAGAGATGTTGTGCCAGAAGAGGTATGTTAATAACTCCTTGTTTTTTAATTAATTATGGCTTCGCACGGCTTGTGCATTTAGCCAGTTTCAAGTTATATTTTGCATCAAATTATGACCCGATTTTTCATAAATCGGGCCTAAAGTGTTTCAAAACAGTCAAAGTCGTCATAGTCCGTCAAGTCAGGGGCTATAGTAAAGCGGTGGCAAGTTTACCATAACCTTAATAGGAGACTAAATTGAATAATATTCCACCAGAATTATACAATTCAACTCGGGTTACAACTAAGTTTCATGAAAATAAAACTGCAGCACGGCATGTTGTTAACTCGTTCCCGCCAAAAAACCTAATAACTCCTTTTGAGTATATTTTTTTCACTAAGGAATCCTGAAAGAAATATCTGAAAACCTTTGACCAAAAATCGCAAGGGGTTTTCGCTGGAGTCTCAGATTCGTAGCACTACTGGTGATATTGGTTTGCTTTCTTAAGCCCAAAATAACAACAAAAGGTTCGATTACATTATTCGATTTTCTTCATCTGTGCTGTGTATTTTTTGGGATTGAAATATCACTGAATTCTCTTATTTTAACAGACGGTAAATATACAAGTATTTTAGAGTTTCGTAGTGCACCGTTGAAATTCTATAGACAAAAATTACTGCGAAATCTGGTCTACACTTCATTGTTATCTATATGGAATTGGCTCCGGAACTGCTGGACCGATTTTGATAAAACTTGGTATGGGGATACATTGGTTCATTACGAAAACATAGGCTACTTTTGATCCCGATATGCCCACGGGATCGGGAATTACGCGCGGGTGAAACCCCAAAGCGCTGCTAGTGGAAACTAATACAATCGTACTGTAGTCTATAAGGTAGAATATTACCCCAAAATATTGCCGTACCCACAAAAATCGAATACGGTGGAAACGCTTCATTGTTATCTATATTGAATTGGCTCCGAAACTACTGGACCGATTTTGGTGAATTTTGGTATGAGGATATGTTGTTTCATTGGGAAAACATAGGCTACTTTTTATCCCGATATTCCCACGGGATCGGGGTGAAACCGCAAAGCGCTGCTAATAGAAAATCATACAATCGTACTGTAGTCTATAAGGTAGAATATTACCCCAAAATATTCCTGTACCCACAAAACTTGAAATCGAATACAGTGGATACGTATTCCATTAGTTCGATTCGTAAACCGTTCAATACATTATGAAAACCGCCGACCGATGTCTGTGTAAATAGTTCGCAGTGACCCTGATAACTAACTAAAATAACCCGGTCAGTGATGTGGCTATAATCTCTAGTTACTGAACAAATACTGTCTTCGTATATGTGCTGTTTGTTTTGGGTAACTATGTGCCTAGTTGGACTATTATTTCTACTAATCGATACCAAATATATTATTAGACATTTCACTATTGGACATTTTAATGATTAGACATTTTTATAATGGGACTTAATAACTTTTGGACATTGGCTTTGGACATTTTCCTTTTTGAAATTAGTCGTGCAAATCGTATAGATAAAAAATAAATATTGCAGGACATTCCACACATTGCCATCTTTTTTTTTTTACGAGGAGAAATGCGCCTTATGCACGTCCCACCGCTCCGGGGGGAGCGGCGGGGATGTGTGGGGCTCCCTGCTGGCCTGAGATGGTGGGCGGCCAGAGGTTTACCCACTAAAACTCCTCGGTGTCCGTCTCATCACCGTAATCCAGGAGGAAGTAGGAACTGTTTGCACATACAACTACTTCCCCCTGGGGTGACTGGTCTCGGTAGACCCTTCCGTTAAAAAAAAAACCCTTTACAGGAAAAAAACCGTCTCGAGAGGCGGCGTAGGACACGCCGCCGCCATCTCGGGCCTATGTTCTGGTGACGAACACCCCCGAGTCCGTCGCCATGGGCCGCTTTATGGTGGGAGATGGTCATTTCTGACCCTCCTCCTATTACGTCGGGACCGAGCAGGGTCGGAGGTCATCATCTCCCTCACTCGCTCGGCTTCCTCCTTCGCTGACATCACGGCCTCACAATAGACCCTCGTCGCCTGCCATGACTCGTCGCTGTCGACCATCGCGCGCACGACGGCCGGCAGCGACAGATCACTTCCGACCAATGCGACGAGGGCACGCCGCGGTTCAGCCCACGCCGGACATAAGGCCAAGGTGTGATGTGCCGTATCACACAGACTGGCACAGTGGTGACACCTCTCATCCGGCTCCCGCTTTATACGACTCAGATACTTCCCAAAGCAGCCATTGTCTGAGAGTATCTGAGTCAATCGGAACGAGAGAGCCCCATGCTCTCTACCCAGCCACTCGCTGAGCACCGGCTTGATCGCGTCGATCGTCACCCTACCGAAAGCAGCTCGCTCCAATCTCAGCTCCCACTGAGCCACCATCGACAGTTGCAGCTGTGCTCTCTTGGCTTCCACTTCCCTGGAAGCCGGTCGATCACCTTGATCTCGTGCCTCCTTGCGCCACTGATACAGCGACGCAAGGGCCCGCGCATCCAAGTCCCAGGGAAGCGTACCCGCTAAAACGCACGAGGCGTCGCCCGATATGGTGCGGTATCCCCTAACTACCCTGATGGCCATCGCCTTCTGCGACTTTCGCAGTATGGCGATGGTTTGGTCCTTTAGGGAGTTGGCCCACACCGGAGCACCATAGAGTGCCATCGATCGGACGACACCGGTGTACAGGCGCCTGCATGAGGTGCTAGGGCCACCCAGATTTGGAAGCAGACTCATTGATAGTTTCCAATTTCTTCCAGGCAACCTTTTCTCTGATCTGACTAGATCTGACTCTGTTAAGGCCTCATTGATAGTTTCCAATTTCTTTCAGGCAACCTTTTCTCTGATCTGACCAGATCTGACTCTGTTTAGGCCTCATTGATAGTTTCCAATTTCTTCCAGGCAACCTTTTCTATGATCTGACCAGATCTGACTCTGTTTAGGCCTCATTGATAGTTTCCAATTTCTTCCAGGCAACCTTTTCTATGATCTGACCAGATCTGACTCTGTTTAGGCCTCATTGATAGTTTCCAATTTCTTCCAGGTAACCTTTTCTCTGATCTGACCAGATCTCACTCTGTTTAGGCGTCATTGATAGTTTCCAATTTCTTCCAGGTAACCTTTTCTCTGATCTGACCAGATCTGACTCTGTTTAGGCCTCATTGATAGTTGCCAATTTCTTCCAGGTAACCTTTTCTCTGATCTGACCAGATCTGACTCTGTTTATACCTCATTGATATCATCTTTTAGATAGATATTTGGATAGATTATCCAGGTATCGAGTGATGGGTTCGATAATTTAAATGAAAAGATAACAGTATAGGGCTACCGCGTATATTTCATCTAAATAGGTCTATCTGTTTGACATTGTCTTTGGTATAACTTTGCGATCCTCCACATTGACAATTTTGTTACTAATGTTGAAAGACTTTAAACTTGAACTCGAGCAAGACCCTAGAATCTTGCTTGAGTTCAAAACATTCCAATAATAGCAGATTTTTAAAGCTCTACGATGGATCTGCAGTTCTGATTTCGACCGTAGATCAAGAATATTTTACTACCTAACGTCATGGAAATGACGTCAAAAAGATTAAGAGAAAAGGGCACCGGGGGCTCTCTCCACACAAACGTAGTCGACTATTTTCTCCCTGGATAATGACACTAGAGCAAATATTTTTCTTATAACTGCCATGACCATGCCCCTATGTATCAGGTTTTTGTATTTTTTTTAATCTTAATTTCTATGATAATTAGAAAATGAAAATACCAAAACATAGGAGCAGAGTCATGACAGTTATAGGTTTTATGGCACATAAATATTTGTGTTATTGTCATTATCCAGGGAGGAAACAGTCGACTACGTTTGCATGGAGAAAGCGCCGGTACCCTTTCACCTTAAAGACCAAAACAAATTTCACCTCAGAACCGAGTTTAGATAGTACAAATAAACAAACATTTTGCACAGGATTTCTAACAACGATCTCTGATTTAATGTGTAAAGAAGATATTTATACTGTGTAAACATAACGTGGTACATTGACGTACATTGAATGAATATACTGGAATAGACTGTCTTTTGTTCTGAGAAAAAATGCGCGAGTTTATTACGCTCTGCGTTCGTAGTCTACGTCAGTCAATATTTTCTTACAGATCGTTTTTTTTTATCAATGGTGGCAATACCACCTATACGATGATCCAGTTGGCACTGTTTCTGTGTCTTAGCTTTTCTACCTGATAACTCTCCAAGCCACTATTGTCTGAACTTCATAATCCCACCTCGTTAACCACTGTGTTGGAGGCATGCGTTGTGTAATTCTCAGCTTTTATAAAATCACGAAGGTCTGGCGGTAAGCGGGATCTTGTTCTATACGTATCCACGTTTATCAAAGTTTTTTTATAGTGCGTCCGTGTTTATTAGTACTAATCGTCCAATCTAATTACCTCGGCCAGTGTGTTATGACGTTCATTGCAACGTATTTGTGTCGTAACTTTGACGCAAGTAAATGCGATCATATGCGATATACAGCACATATTATGTGTCCTTTATCACGGGGCTATGGAGCCCCGGACCTTTGTAAGTCGTACGTGAAACCGAAGCCAATACGTAGAGGGCCCTTACAATAATTTTA
This sequence comes from Idaea straminata, assembly GCA_951213275.1. Taxonomy (NCBI): domain Eukaryota; kingdom Metazoa; phylum Arthropoda; class Insecta; order Lepidoptera; family Geometridae; genus Idaea; species Idaea straminata. The sequence continues at coordinate 9,600,227 of OX577856.1, forward strand.
ATAGAAAAGTAAGATTTGAACCGGCCATTATCCCTGTCTGCACTATGTAATGTGGCCAAGGACAACCTCCTGTTTGGAAGAACTATTGATGAACTACAGGAGAATACCAATTGGGCTATTATCATAGGATAGTAGTAGACAAGATAATGGGAAACTATGGATACTATGGCGCCTGCCGTAACAGTGTCCAGCAAAACACGTAAAAATGTCAGCACATAATATTATTATTAAGAGCCTGTGGTGTCCCATTGCAGGGCAAAGGAATCTCTACACCTCTTCCACTGTTAGCAATCAATTGCGATGGTTTCCAATCTGCCAATTTTTTTAAAATAAAAAATAATAAGATAGCAGTACAATCCACACAGCGACATCTAAACAACAGAATCAGAAAATATTTATTGAAGAACTGGGTACAATATGGTGTTGGGGTTTCCACATTACAGTGCCTAGCAGTTTATCCTTTACGGATGTACAATAATACGTACAATAAACTAAGATGTACATAAACTAAGATGTAAAAATAAGATGTACAATAAACGAGGCTAGTGTTATGGTAGACTCATAATTCTCCTGGAACCTAATAACCCGCCACTAGTGAATTATCATTCAATTCGTTGTATATCCCAGAATTATTAGGTATCCAAGTACTAGTGTTATTTAAGATTTTTGGGATACCACGAAATCCCGACGTATTTTTATTTATAAAATCTCTTTATATAGATGAGGGTTTAAAATATGTTCAGCATTCCTTGTTATAATTAGAACTTCAATCAAAGAAACACTGTTATCCCTATGTCAGTCCTATTTTCAGTGCAAACCTTACAGCTGTGTGCTAAATGATTGATGAATCTAAACAAATACCAAGAACAGACGATGTCTAACGTGTCTACGTTCGGTTATACGAAGGCTTATGTATGTTTTTTTAATAATGGATAGGTCAGCGTTTGCCGTTGCTTATACTCGAACTTTTTCCAATAATTTCTTAGCAAATATCGGAGAGATTCGTTAATAAATATTAGTATTATTCTGTTTGCATCTTTTGTCTACTATTTACTACATATTTGCGATTGGTTTCGTTTCATCAACTAGCTTTTGCCTGTGACTTACTCCAGATAGGAGTTACATTTTCCAAAATATTTAGCGAAGGCCTATGCCAATAGCTATTTGTATGCCAAATGTTACCATTGGTTTGAGCAGACATTATATGACTCAATCAGTCAGGACTTTAAATTTATATTTATAGATACTTCTTATCGTAGTTTAGTTCTTCCTACCTAACCCAGATGAACTTTGCTCTGTAATGCCTAATGGGGCATATTAATGAGCTAGTAAAAAATAAAATAAATGATACTTAAATAATAAAAAATATTGTCAAACCATTACACCGTTATCTCGCCCTAAACTAACCAACAAAATTATATATATACATTATATTGAACCCCGCTGCGTCTGTCTGTCTGAAGGCGACAAACTTAAAAACCACATGGTTTTCATCAATGGTAGTGACTAATGAAGAAAGTTTTAACTAGTTTTCGCCCGCGGCATCGTCCGCGTATTGTTTGAATTTTTCCAAAATCTATTCTTATCGAATGCCTACTTCATACAAAGAGCACACCCTCCAAGTTTCAGGTATCTACGATTGTCGGTTTAAGCAAGCAAGATTCTATGCACTTGCTTTAGTTAATGTTTAAAGTCTTCTAACTCATTAATTTATCAAACAAAAATATTAGAATGCAAACATGCCAATAATAGTAATTTTTGAACTCTACCAGGGGCTGCAATTATGCAGCCGACTGTACCTATAGATTGCACTAGCAGCGCTCCGCAGTTTCACCCGCGTTACACCCGATCCTGTGGGAATATCAGGATAAAAAGTAGCCTATAGCCTTCCTCGATTAATGGATTATCCAACACAAAAATATTTTTTCAATTCGAACCAGTAGTTCCTGAGATTAGTATAGATAAATTGACTGAAATATGACAGAAAAATAATGTAGGCGTATATGCTCTACTACCCGTGCAAAGCTGGGGCGGGTCTCTAGCAGATTAATGAGAGAAAAAATAATTTATGGTACACAGACACCAATCACTATAATACTATAACAGTTAATCGTAATTGTTTCCAGGTTTTAGTGCAAGCGCTATACGATTTCACGCCGCAAGAGGCGGGCGAGCTGGAGTTCAGACGTGGCGATATCATCACCGTCACTGACCGTTCCGACCAACATTGGTGGCAGGTAATTATCACGAGGTTTTTAAGCTATTGCATAGCTTCTATCGCGGGCCTTGAGCGCGGGGACCGAATCAAGAAATTCCGTAACGAAAAAAACCTCACGCTCCCCACTCCGACGGGCACGGAGGTGTGGCTTGATTTATTTTTATTTTTTTACTTAATCATTGCATAGTATAAAACAAAGTCACTTTCCGCTGTCTGTCCCTATGTATGCTTAGATCTTTAAAACTACGCAACTGATTTTGATGCGGTTTTTTTAAGACAGAGTGATTCAAGAGGAAGGTTTATATATACATGCATAATATAGCCGTGCGAAGCACAAGACATGAGAGAGATGAATGCTAACGATGAGATGACGACTAATTGGAGTGAATGGAAGAAGAAGACATACTGCGCCGACCTCAAATAAATTGGGATAAGGGCAGGAAGATGATGATGAAATAAGCATTATTTCATCACCATCCAGTTGGCACAATGGTCACCATGCCGGACTGCCAAACACAGGGTTGCGGGTTCGATTCTCGCTTCAGACATGTATTTATGCTTAGATATTTGTCTGTGGTCTGGTTGTTTCTATGTATTACTAGCAGCGCTCCGCAGTTTCACCCGCGTAACTCCCAATCCCGTGGGATTATCAGGATAAAAAGTAGCCTATAGCCTTCCTCGATAAATGGACTATCCAACTCAAAAATATTTTTTCAATTCGAACCAGTAGTTCCTGAGATTAGCGCGTTCAAACAAACAAACTCTTCAGCTTTATAATATAAGTATAGATAAGTATATATTTACAAAAGAAAAGTATATTATAAGTAGTATATCCGTTGTCTAGCACCTATAATACAAGTCTAGTTACTTAGCTTGGGGCTAGATGGCGATGTGTGGAATGTCCTGCAATTTTTTTTTAAATTTTTTATTAATGTATAATTTCAGGGTGAGATAGCACACCGGCGCGGCTTGTTCCCGTCGTCATACGTGACACCGTACCACTCATAGTGCCCTCGCGTGCACACCGACCCTCGCCTCTCTACCGCTACACCGTGTTTCATGCCATCTGCGCCCGCGCACCCTACCCCGCCGCCGCCATATTGGTACCATTGCATTACACTATCTGTTGTAAAGGCAATATAATTGCAGATCCACTGAAACTAAAAAATATACGTTAAAAATTATGACAATGCAATACTTAAGCATATACAGAAATAGAAAAAAGTATGATTAAATTCTACGTTTTTCTAGATTACAATGAAATTGTGGTATCTTGTGACTACTAGATGTGGAAAAACGATATAAGCATTTAAAGTCACGTGTTTTTCATTTTCATCTGACGCCATTACACATAGTCCTTGCAAACAAGTATTTTTATTAGAAGTTTTGCTATTATTCTTTAGAACCTCCTCCGTTTTTTGGAGTCGGTTAAAATACTATTATTGGAAAGTTTTCATTCTAATAATGTTAGTCTAATAAATCAATGAAAGACTTTAAACTTCAACTCAATGAGGACTTTAGAATCTTGCTTGAGTTGAAAACATTCTAATAATAGCAGTTTTGAAGGTGGGTCTGCACTTCTGTTGGCTGATTGTAGGTACATGCATCTTATAAAGCATCACGAATTATTCAACTACATTTTGATTCACGAATGCAACATCGCGGCCTTAAAGCCATTGGGAATTTTACTAGGGAGAGTTGCATTTTTTGTTCTTGTGCGACCATCAGCAATCTTAAGAGGAAAGGATACCAAGGGCTCTCTCCATACAAACGTAGTCGACTGTTTTCTCCCTGGATAATGATACTAGAGCAAATATTTTTATTGCATAAAACTTATAACTGCCATGACCATGCCCCTATGTTGTGTTTTTTTTTTGTTTTTTAAGTCTAAATTTCTATGATAATTAGAAAATGACATAGGGGCATAGTCATGGCAGTTATAGGGCTTATGCAACAAAAATACTTGTGCTAGTGTCATTATTCAGGGAGGAAACAGTCGACTACGTTTGTATGAAGAGAGTGCAGATACCCTTTCACCATATAATGACTGAATCCTGAAGCTACTCGCTTTTTCGTACGCATTCGTATCGTACCCAAGTAAAACGTTGCTTCATAAGATGCGAGTACTATTTTTGACGTGTTTGTGGCCTTTTTAAAGTCACAGTTATTATCACAGTAATCATTTTCCCGGGTATCGATCGCGTTTTAATACGATTAAAACCCGGAAAAATAATAACTTTGAGTTTGTGGTCTAAATAGCTATTACAGATAGCTAAATGTAGTAACATCTCACAAACAAACGGACAAGACATTGATTCGCTTTTCATCATATCACCAAGTTTTAGACATCGAAAATATTGTAAGTCAAATTAAAGGAAACGTTGTAGTTTTCTTGTTTTCGCTCGTCGGTAGTGAAATAATTTTGCGAGCGACATAAATCTTATTGGACGATAGTGCCGACATGCCAATTTGTACTTTTTTTACAACTAGTTACGCCCCATGATTTTACACGCGTAAATCTGAAAGTATCGGAATAAAAAATAGCCTATAAACGTTGTCTCCAGCTATCTACATACATCTAGATTGACAATCTATTGAATTATTTATTTGTATACATATTTAAAACTAAGCCGTGTTAGTTACACTCGAAAACGACTAGGCTGATTGCGATGAAACTTAGTATGTAGATAGCTCTCCTAGAGGTATTCTAAGACTGTCCAGATAGATAACCCCGGATTTTTAGATTTTGCCGGACTGCCAAACACAGGGTTTCGGGTTCGATTCCCGCCTCAGACAAGTATTTATGCTTAGATAATTTGACTGTGGTCTGGTTGTTTCTATGTATTATAAGTATATATTTACAAAAGAAAAGTATATAAGTAGTGTATCCGTTGTCTAGCACCCATAACACAAGTCTAGTTACTTAGCTTGGGGCTAGGTGGCGTTGTGTGGAATGTCCTGCTATATTTATTTTTATTTATTTATAAGTCCTAGAATACCGTATAGGCTGCTATATTCCCACGGGATCGGGACTTACGCGGATGAAAGCACGGGGCTCAGCTAATTTATAATATTAGTGAAAATTAAAAATTATTTGTTCCTTTTTTTGGGCCACGTTCTTTGAGATGATTGTCAAAGTTTAGTTGATCAAAGTCTAGCCCGGACTTGTTTGTTATCCATTAGTATGTCGCGTAATAAGGTGCTTAGTATGTGCTACAGCTGTTCATTTATTTAATGCGGATTTATTATTTTAACTAATAAAGTTATAAAAGGATTATTTACAATGTTTTTCACTTTAGTTGAATTCTATTCGACGCTGCAAGCGCCATGCTTACGATAGTTTTGCGAGTGATTAATAAGCCTTTGTCGTGAATAAATTGAAGCTTTTCGTAATTTTGAATTGGTTGGACATGCCCTGTAGCTATTTTTTCAAAGAGCACCGCTATAGTGTGAATCGGGGATCTCACCAAAATATGTTTTTGAATTTATTTTTTAGTAGTGTGAGTTTAACACTTTAGAACTCCAAATAAAATTTTAAAACGTTGTAAATAAATTTACCCTTTTATAATATATTTAGTTGTGAAAATAATTATATTAGTTTAAACCCCTTACGTCTTGTATTACAGTGATTAAGGCTCAGTGTAGTCGTGAGTTTGGAACTACCTTTTATTTTCCAATGTAAATTGTAAGCTGTTGTTTGGTAGTACAAAAAGAAACTAATAATGTGACGTCTTCGACGTTTGATGTTCTATAACGAATTTATTGTAATCTCACGTAATATGACCGTTCATTGGATGAGATGGACTGTACACCCGTATTCGCAATCGGCCCTATGAGCTTGCATAGTGCGCGCGAACGTATAGAGCCGCAATTAATATAAAATAAAAGCGTGTTAAAAACTTGAGAGGTGTCAAGGGACACCCGGATGGAACGAAGTTTCTTTCGATTCATTAGTGAAGGAATTGTAATAAAATCAAAAGGTGTCGTTACAACTTTTGGTCTTAATTTTTACCGTCTAGCCCCCTTTCGCAACGCGCGATAAGGAACTTCGTTCCAAAAGTGAACGAAATATATCAATTAGATACCGCATTTAGCGCTGTGCGTGCACTTATCCAAGAGCAACTTAAGTTTGTGAATACGGGCGTAAGATAGTTAGTGGAAAAGAGAGAGCATATTAAACTTTTACCAAAGACCTTAGAAACTCCTTAGGGAAAGGAAAAATTAAGGAGAAATTTGAGCTAACAAAATGGCGGCTTTTGATAGTAATGCCCATGTGTTGCTGCTATTTTTTTTTTTAATTTGGGTCAATAAAATGGTGAATAGGTCGTGATGTTATTAAAACATGAAAATGAGGCACCTTTACATTTTTTCCCCATTTACCTAGGAAAAAAAAATTACCCTGATATATGTCCCCGAAGAAGCAAGTAAAGAGCTATTGGCCTCGCCTAATCATTACTTTTAACGAAACCGTTTTGGAGTTTTGAGGTAACGAGACTATTTGAGACTAATTATTAAAAAAATCTGCTAATTAATTAGATAAAAAGATACTAATTTAAATAAAATATAATAACTCATAAAATGATTTTGTCTGTCATTACTACGATTCCCACCAAAACTTAACGTATTTTTACGCGAAAAGGTTTATTATGTTCTCTTGAATCCACTGCAAACAGAAATATCTTTAGATGGTATTGTATGATCCTCTAATAACGTGCCAGAATGTTTTAATACGTATAGTGAATACGAAAATTGGGAACAACTCAGTCCTCCGCTGAACTAGCCCTCTCAATCAAGTAGTTTTTTGATGTGATTTTTATTAAAGTATGACCGATTTATTTATCCACTTTTTTTAGTATTTAATGCTCATTTTAAATATTTACCATTTATATATTAGTTTAAGTTGTATTTTAATATGATTTTAACCGGCGCAGGTATTAATCGTTTGATACCTTATCACGGTGATAGGAAGCTCGAAGGCTATCGTTCTAGTTACGTTCTTGAGATCGATGTGTCTTACGCACAATTTAAAATGCCCATAATATAAAGGATAATATGTTTCTATACTACACTGGCTGCGAAAAAATCGACCCACCCACTGTTTCAAAAACAACTGAAAAACTTTGAAACTAACCTTCTGTTAGATCCATAAAATGCTTAAGGCCTATTCAAATTCTTTTTTAAAACAAGTAATGTTGGTTATAGATTTACTACAATATTAGATTTAGTTTAAGCTTGTTATTCGTCTGATGCAACAGAGAACCAAAACGCTAAAATTGGATAACATGACATGAATTACTCCCAGATCAAACCAATAAAAAAAATTTTGGGGGAATTACCCGGAGTTTAGATAATCACAAAATGTGATAACAGAATTGACACGACCCAGTTGGCACGATGGTCACCATGCCGGAATGCTATACACAGGGTTGCGGGTTCGATTCCCGCCTCAGGCAAGTATTTATGCTTAGATATTTGTCTGTTGTCTGGTTGTTTCTATAAATTATATGTATATATTTACAAAAGAAAAGTATATAAGTAGTATATCCGTTGTCTAGCACCCATAACACAAGTCTAGTTACTTATCTTGGGGTTAGATGGCGATGTGTGGAATGTCCTAAAATATTTATTTAATTATTTACCTAAGAGCTCGCTGTAAACAATGTTTCAAGAACTTAAACAATTTTAAATATACAGTAAGTTAGGCAAATTTTCTCTATAAATTGAATTGACGCATTTATTATCAGGCAAAAATATTTATTTTTTTGTTACACATATGTATATGTAGGTCCGTTTTTATAGGTTGAATAAGGACACTTTAAGCGTGAAATTTGTATGGAATATCTAAAGGACGGTCTGGTTTTGTTTCGTAAAATTTGTATGGATTGTATGTCCTGTATTTGTTCTTAGGTCATACATAAAATATCGAACGGGTGGGTCGATTTCTTGACAGCCAGTATATATTTTGATAGTATGTATGTACAGTGAAGTATAATTATTAGTCATTGTAATTTGTCAATGCTTTTTTGCTTTGATCATTTTTATTTGATGCTCAATTAATGCGTCAATATTAATAATTAATGAAATTAAGTGGATTTTATTTATGAAGAGGAGAACGGCGTAAAGACTATTAAATATACTCTTTTAAATGTGGTTTATTGGTGTTGTGACAACTATGTTTTTTTACATTTTAAATATCGACTATAAAGCAATAAAGTTGTAGGGACTTTTTATGCAAAACGACCTGGGCGCTGTGGAGATTTATATGGCGTTGGGCCGCGCGGCCCGGGCGCTATAAAGATTTGTTTGGCATTGGGCCGCGGGGCCCGGGCGCTATAAAGATTTGTTTGGCATTGGGCCGCGGGGCCCGGGCGCTGTGAAGATTTGTATGGCGTTGGGCCCCACGCCCACGATGCTAAGTATATTTCGTTCATTAGGCGCCATACATTTTTCGGCCGCTTTGTATATCAAGTCCCGTACCCCCTTATTCATAAACATTAACTAAGCCCTCGTTAAAAATGATTTGTCATTTTCGAACATCTGCCATTTGTAAAGATGCAAAAGTGACAAAACATTTTTTTTACTATTAAAGGCTTATTACATTTGTATGATTAAGGGGGTTAAATATTAAAGTGCAATTATGTTGGCACAGCGCTGCGTCTCTAAAGTTTATACATATTCAGTTTCAAGCATATCTGTAACGTGTAACTAATATCTTCTAAAGTGTGGGAATATACGGAGTTACGTGACGAGCAAGGACCGGCCGATGTTCTTGCGAAATGTGACGCCATCAAAATAACGTGTATTAGAATATATGATTTTGTGCGGACTGAAGTTATTTTGTCTGTCATTCAATCACTAAAGGCCAAGTAATCCCAATTTCAATAGACCTAGATTTAGTCCGTTTATTTTTGACAGAAATCTAAATTCTAGTTTCAAATATTGTCTAAAATGTATGGTCTAATCATTCCATAAAGTCGCGATTGCTTCATAACTACCTACTAGTTATCTATACTAATATTATAAAGCTGAAGAGTTTGTTTGTTTGAACGCGCTAATCTCTGGAACTGCTGGTCCGATTTGAATGATTCTTTCAGTGTTGGGTAGTCCATTTATCGAGGAAGGCTATAGGCTATGTTTTTTTTATTTCTAAATTAGGGATCCGTAATAAAATTGCTATTTTGTAACACAAGGTGTTAAATCGAAAACCTATTTTTGCGTGCGCTGCAAAAACTATTAACAATGGAACAAAATGATGTACTACGGGTTTGTAGATCCCATTAAGACCTACAAAAAAATCCGCGAGAACATATATCTAGCTATCATGGTTTAATCCCAATAACCGGTTTTGTGTTCAAAATAATTATTAAATCGTCTGAAGAAAAAAACTACGTTAAATATGTATCGTAATATTAAATCTTTATCAAAATTAATTTTTAATATTTAGCCGACGTTTCGATCGAGTTGCGCTGATCGTAGTCCCGGGTAGTCAACGCGATCGCGATCCGTGTTTATAATTAATATTTATTATTCAGATTTTTTTAGTCTGGGTTTAATAAAATGGAGAGATATTGCAATTTTACTACAGTAGTGTTGTCGATCGATAGTATCGATATGCCCCGATATTTATTATACATTAAAAGTAACTATTGCATGATAACCATCGAAATTATCAATTGTTCTGTAATATTATCTATGCTTATAATAAAGAAAGAGGGGACAAAAAGTCTGTACTTTGGAAGCCAATTAAAAAATATGAGTCTAGGTGACTTGGAAAAAGTAGTAGAACAAAAAATATATAGTTTTGTAATATAGGCAGAAATCGACAGTACAGAGCAATATCGATATATATAAAAGTGGATAGTTATCTTGCAATACTATCTATACCTACAACCGATAGTTAAGTGCTTTGTGTATAATACTATCGATAATATTGCATTATATCGATAGTATTACAACGCGCCTTGCTATCGATACCATCGATATAGGGTTGCTGATTTTCGATGTAAACTATCGATAGTTTGGTAGTTCGGGCAACACTACTGCATGGCCATAAGGATGATTTTGGAACGTAAAGAAGCAGTTGTCACAGGACCAAATACCTACTACGTTTTCTATAGTATACTTAGTAAATAATCCTTACGATGTTTATTTAAGTTGTGTCACTATTATATCGTGAATCATCGTCATCGTCGACTTAGCCGCATGGTGTCATTGTACTTAGTTAGCATTAGTCAAGACGAATATAAAATTCCGAGTGCTCGTTGACACAATCTAGATATTTATTTTTGTTATTGTATTCAACTCAAAATTACTCCATTTAGGCAAATTATTTTAAAAGAAAAAAGTCTAGTTTTCGGCAATCTAGGTGGTAAATTCAATCTCACAGCTAACAGAATGAATAATAAATCGGGTTACAAGGTGATTTTATTAAATGGGTCTTCAGGGCCATTTAAAATGCAAATTAAACTGCAACAGATATTTAGAAAAACCATTACTTTAGCCAGGAATCGAACCTGTTCATTTTGCAAAATAAAATAAATCCCCTATATTTTTTTATCAATCGATAGTGTTGCTAATAGAGATTTATACCTTAATATGGCAAATCAAAGATAATAAGCTCATTTTTATAGCTTTCTGTAATTTTATTTTTTGTCAAAATCGGGGACGCAACTCCTTTCAGAATTTTTGGCTATCACTTATAGTTTAAGAAATGCCCCTGAAGCCCCATTTGAAAAAAACCCTGTATAAATAAATTAATACACCCCTTTATTGCAGTTCGATTTGTTAAAATGAATAAATTATAGATAAGGAATGACTTAAGGGGGTTCCCACAGAATTCTAAATAGCGTCTCTCACATACCGGAATCATAAAATAAAGTTAGCAAATCATTCATCATTATTGAACTAAGTATAGGGACATGTTTTTTTATTTATTTAAACGTGTTTATACAATGAGCAAAGCATTTAAACTGTGTGTAATAAAGGACAAGGTTATTTATACAGCCGTATGGAACGAATGTTGTGAAAAAATACCAATTTTAATAAAAATATATTGTCCATATAAAATTGAAGCTTATCGCTATAGTGACAAGTAATGTGCATGAAGGCATATGATTAACCGAAAGGAAAGTGCTATAATCATTATAATATTCAAATATTTAAATAATTTAAGTTACGATTCCCCAAAATTGTGGAAGATGTATGATATTTTTTACTAATAAATTTAATATTGTATTTACGTGTTTTATTACTATGACTAGTTTACAGTACCGAAAGCTCCCATACAACCTGATTCCTGCATTTAAGAACTTGTACTTGTATACAGGCTGTTTTTCCGCCATTGGACCCTTTTTTTTTAAATTGGGTCCTTTTTGCGTGAGGATGGAGTAGGCTTGCCCAGCACCTACTACCCTCTCAGCTGAGTCGACCGTGTCCAGAGGAGAGAACTTGTCAATAGGATTCGAAACCACGACCTTCAGAATGAAAGTCGAGGTATCTACCACTAAGCCAACACTGCTCTGCATTTAAGAACGTAACCTAATTAGACGACCCAGTTGGCACAATGGTCACCATACTAGACAGCCAAACACAGGGTTGCAGGATCGACTCCCGCCTTTATGCTTGGATATTTGTCTTTGGTCTGGTTGTTTCTATGTATTATAAGTATGTATTTACAAAAGAAAAGTATAAAAGTAGTATATCCGTTATCTAGCACCCATAACACAAGTCTAGTTACTTAGCTTGGGGCTAGATGGCAATGTGTAGAATGTCCTGCAATATTTAATTATATATAACCCAAGTCAACAAACAAAATATGTATTGTCAATTCAAAATAGGTTATTTGTAATTTTAAAACAATATGCAGGCTAGACACGACCGCTTGCATATTATTAAGGCGGCAGATGTCAGAAACGAAGAAAGTCAATTTAGATTTTAGGTCAAAACCTGAAGAAGTGGGTTTCTTATTTGTTAGGTTTCGGATTGTTTTTAAACTAATAGATTAAGTTGTAACTTAATCAATGAAAAACCCGTTTAACAGCAGTCAATATAATTATCTATAGGTATAATCTAAAATATACAATAAGCAAATATTAAAATAAATAAGTAATTTCTAATAATATTCTTGACTAATACATTAACTACCTAGTTTTAAATCATAGGCTTATTAGATTGATGATAGAACACTGTAAAGACTTTAGTAGTTTCTTTCGTGTTTCTTTACATTTTTCTTGTCCTATAATTTGGCGGTCACGATCTCCACCATTCAAACTATTTTATGCATGTTATCGTTAATCTTTGTCAATATACACGTAGCTTTTTTTGTGCTCGTAACTTTTATAAACCACACAATAAATGGGGCCTAAGTTATCATTACAATTGATCTAGAATTAGCTTAAATACATCGCATTATTCCACCCTTAAAAAATCTCACTGTTTAAGAAAATTAGAATGTTTTCCCCCCTATAGCAAGCATGATATTTTCAAAAGCGATCCAGTTGATAAGAGCCCACGGTCCGAGCCTTATCCATATCGGTATAAATCCTTTATATAAAGACAAGATGCCTTCATTCTTTACAGATTGTTGGAAACAATCAATCATGCCCCGGTACAACGTACCCCTGTAATGAAGAAATGAACATCTAACTAAAGATTTAATGGAAATTAATAGCTAATAAATCAAAATCGGTTCATCCGAAACTACGATGCCACAGATAGATAATTTTCTCTGAAGTAGAAAATAATAATTAAACTTTATAAAATAAAAATAACAATCACTAAATTAAAATAAAAGACATCCTCGAGCGCGTCTCCCCGAGGCATCGTTCCCAGAAGGCAACATTTCCCCTCTGGATGGCCAGACTGACCCTTTGAGCGAAAAAGCCAGCCCTCCGATCACCAGAAACATCGACAAGATTTAACTGCTGTTAAAAATTATGCTCACCTTCCATGAGGCCCAATGGGCTGATTCATCAACCTAGTCTTCAAGACATCAGCTGGAGTCCCTAAAACTGCAGCTACGAATCCAGCAGTAAACGCCGCTCCAAAATGGACCGGTAAATTGTCAGTCATTCCGAACTCGCGCATTAGGAACTTTTTCATGTAGTCGTAAGCGGCTAGATCGCCGATGTTGATTAGAGCTGCTCTTTGAACGTTTGGTATTGCACCTGGAAGGTAACATATAGCAAACCTAGGAAATAAAAATAGATCCAAGTTTGGTGAAAGTGTATAATTAACGTTTGGTATTGCACCTGGAAGGTAACATATAGCAAACCTAGGAAATAAAAATAAATCCAAGTTTGGTGAAAGTGTATAATTAACGTTTGGTATTGCACCTGGAAGGTAACATATAGCAAACCTAGGAAATAAAAATAGATCCAGGTTTGGTAAAAGTGTATAATTAACGTTTGGTATTGCACCTGGAAGGTAACATATAGCAAACCTAGGAAACTTCGACCATATACCTACTAGGAAATAAAAATAGATGTAGGTTTCGTGAAAGTGTATAATTAAGTTTCTTGGTTCCGTTATCAAATTGAGGCTGAGGGACAAGCCTGCTGTTGTTGAATAATGGCTGCTTAACCCAAAGAATGCTCCTAGCTGCATCAATATGATGTCAATACTTTCCAACACAGCACCGAAACTATTCTCCTGCTTCTTCTTCGTATTCATAGCACAAATTAAAGGGGAATTAGGTACGTAGGGTCAGATCCACCCACTCCAGTGTTCTGCCAGGTCTTTGGCATTGTTATTAGTTGACATCAGGTCAGCCAATGTACAACTATTGGGGCTAGAGTCTGCTGCTTACATCTGAAGATATAGGTATTGTTGCCAGCATGTTACTAATACTAGTGTCCACACTGTGAGCTGCAGATAATAAAGTAGGCACCTACCTATAGCAAACTATTAAAATATTGAAATCTCACCTCTCCAAAATCCAAGAATCCCACTCTTACAGTATAGCATAGCATACACCTGCCTGCAGTTGGTGAACCTCGGTTCCTTGCCCTGTAGCACGCGCCTGCCTTCAGCTTGCATCTGTACCTTCACCAGGTCGGCGGGTGACGCAATGAACTGCGCTAGCGCACCGGCTCCAACCCCACCTGTCGGACTTCGACATTATTGTTATGTTGCTGAAAATTTTGTAAGGATAGTAGTAGTCGGCACAATGGTCACCATCCCGAATTGCCAAACACAGGGTTGCGGGTTCGATTACCGCCTTAGACAAGTATTTATGCTTAGATATTTGTCTGTGGTCGGGTTGTTTCTATGTAAGTATAAATTTACAATAGAAAAGTATAGGTACAAGTAGTATATCTGTTGTCTAGCACCTATAACACAAGTCTAGTTACTTAGCTGGGTGCTAGATGGCGAAACGTGGAATGACCTGCAATATTTCTTTTTATAGATAACTACATTTGTGTTTTGAATATTCCATCTCACCTAATGTTGTAATCGCAAGTGACATCCTTCCGTCTTTATCCTTAAAATGATCTCGGAAACGTTCGTAGAAGACAAGCCGGCACCCAGAATAAATAGCATGTCTTTGACACATTGGCATCAGGCCACTCCATAGCTTGAGGAAGCCTTCCTGCTTCACTATGCCTATTGCCGTCCTTATCATACCAAGTTTTTGTAGCTGTTGGCCAATAAGTAGGAAAGGTACATTCGAATTGATGATAGAATTGACGACCCAGTTGGCACAATGGTTACAATGCCGGCCTGCCAAACATAGGGTTACGGGTTCGATTTCCGCCTCAGACAAGTATTTATGCTTAGATATTTGTCTGTGGTCTGGTTTTTTCTATGTATTTTATGTATATATTCGCAAAATAAAAGTATATAAGTAGTATATCCGTTGTCTAGCACCCATAACACAAGTGTAGTTACTTAGCTTGGGGCTAGATGGCGATGTGTGAAATGTCCTGCTATATTTATTTATAGAAAGGTCGGGTATGTGCCTAAGTACCTACTTACGCGACGTCGAGTCTTTGGAGAAGTCAAAACTCTTTATTCATTTGGTACTATGAAATTTGCATGAAATCACTTAGAAACCTTTTAAAAACAAAGAAAAAGTAACAAGTAAAGTCGGTACCTATAGGAAATTCGAGGAGAAGAGTACAAAGAGACGAATCAGCCCGCTTATTCACAAACCGTCGGAACGCAACCGGAACGAAAAAAAAATTTTGCTGCTCTTTCACTCCCGCGACTTTTGTCCTGTTGCAATCCTTGTTTTTTCAGTTTTATTCGTTTCGTTAGCTTTCCGATGGTTTGTGAATCAGCCTGCAGGAAAGAGAAACCCTTAAGTTCTACGTCTATGTATCGACTCTTTCATCTTTGAGAGAGTCGATACGTAGTAAAAGTCGCGGGACCATATCCAAATTGCGGGAAAAAGCGGCCCGCCAGCCATACACCTAGACCCACTCAGCACGTGCTTGAAACATAGTTTGGTAGGATATCTAGGCTTATAGAAGCCAGAGACTTCTACTTGCTAATCCTGCGGCCGCCCGATGCCGGAGAGCCAGATTTGTAGACCTACCGTCTCTAAAATTAGGTAAGTTACTCACTTTATATCCATGTACAGTAGATGCTACTTCTGACTGTATTTGTAACCTTGTCTTTGTCAAGTCAAACGGGTATGTTACTGTAAAAAGGTAATTAATTCATTTATCGCGCACGTAACTAGAGTTGCAAATCACGGCAAACCTCAAGTGCTCAAGTGAGTTCTCGCGATTATTTGAATTTGAGCGTGGAACACACGCTTTTGAGCGGCCAGTATTAAAGAAAAATGGTTTCTGATTGTCTATGGTTAGTGTTTTAGTATGCAACAGAATTAAATACATCATCTGCGAAAATTTCAACTGTTTAGCTATCACGGCCCGGTGACAGACAGACGGACACGACAGTGGAGTCTTATTACAAGGATTCCGTTCTTCATCTTCTCTGATGTTTCTGATACCTAGGTATCTACTGTGTTGCTTTCGAAGAGAGATAGTAATTTTTTTTTTAAACGCTACTTTTAACGGTAACTGTAGGTACCCAATAAAAAAATTGCAGGTAGACAGCGCACCGGTTCCTTTCTAGGACCTGCCTTACCTATCAAATTAACCACCCTAGATACCAATGAGATAAAGTGCAATATCACCTCCTTCAGCTATCCAAGCGCTAAGCACAGCCACCACATATCTGGTAGCTGCCAAATCTGTCATCTTTGGAGCTTTGTCGTCGGCTTTTTTATTACCGATGAGCATCGACTTCGTCGTAGTGTCGGGGTGACTACTAATTCCATATCTACTACTATCTAAAACAAGATTTTTTGAAGTGAAAACTTCTTTAGCGGCGTTGAGCACTTTTTCTGTAATGGGTATAAAATCTTAAACTCGCGTCAGGACACGTGACCTGATCGAAAAAGCGTAAGACGGATGGAGAGTAGTAATATAAATTGTCATGTTTGTGTACGATAGCGCAATAAATGAATATTGTATTCTACCACATAAATGATAGTACTTTTATACTGATAAAGCAATTGGTGCAAAATTATTCCCTAACCATTCCAAAATATCAAACATGCTCAACGTTAATAATCAAGTTTTCACTTCTGCCGGCACTCCCGGAGTGCAATTTTTTTTTATATTACGTGGCGTGACAAAATTTACACTCTTTTATGTTTAGCTGTACCTACTAAACGAAAGTGAAATCAATCTAAAAATCTCGCTTCTTGTAGGTAAGGAACAGAAGCGAGATTATTACAAAAGTGTATCTACGAGGAATAATTATAAAAAGAGGAAGCTATAAAAACATTAAATTATTTTAATTTAAAAAATAGAGGTACCTACCTAAATACTTTTTGCCACTTTATAGATTCCTGCCTAAACTGACCTATAGATTGAATAATAAGCAGTATTAAAAAAAAAATTACTTTTACATTATGAATAAGTATACTGCTTAATCTATCATTTTTAGGTTTTTACTTAAACCAAGGAATTATTAAAAACTAGACTTTCATTCCAAAGGTCGTGGGTTCGAATTTCTTCTGTGTACTAAAGGATTTTTCTTACTGACATTGTTTTGAAGGAAAACATAGTAATGAAACTCGCTGCTCGGGACGAACTCTAGGTTCTATGTCTCAGGCACAACACGTAGAGCCTTGAATATCATGGATTATGCTTGCTTAGATTACATAAATTGGCGATTTAGTTATGAAGTTAATCTATCTTCTATACATATAATCTTCTATACATATAAAATTCTTTGTCCTGAATGACTGACTGACTGACGGATCAACGCACAGCCTAAACCGCTGATCGTAGAGACCTAAAACTTGGATGGTGTGTTCTATGTGTGACGTAGGCATCGGATAAGAAATTCTACCCCTAAGGGGTGAAAAGGGGGGGCAAAGTTTGTATAGGACATGATTCCTTGGTCCACTTTCGACTTTTACGCGGACGAAGTCGCGGGCAAAAGTTAGTATGTGTATATGTGAAGTTAGTTACATAAATCGGTGATTTGGTTAATATGTGAATAGAGCTGTTTATTTTATGAAAACCACAAGAATATTTACTTGAAGTAAGTACAAATATACGCTTACCTATATCTCCAAAATACTCTTTCCATATATTATATGCCTTTTTTTCGATATACTTATAATACTCTTTGATGAACTCTTTCATTATGGACTTTTTATGTAAAAAGTACCTACAATAAGTAAACCAAACCAAAGGAACGAAAAAAAATATTGGTCATTAGACCAAATACTAGGAGTGTTCCACCCACAACACTTTTCTATTAAAAGATATGCCCGCAAAGTATGTTTTTATAAATGATAAACAGAAAAAGAAAACCAAAGAGGATTTAAAATACTACGTAAGAAAACTTTCACGATAGACAAGATTTAGACAAGATCAAAATGACACCTTGGATGCCACTTTTGTCCTAAAAATTGAATACCTAAGCAAAGAGGTTTTACTCAAAATATTTTTATAGAAGTTCCTTGTTCGTCCTTAAGTTCCTTGTTCAAGGAACTTCTTACCTCTAAAAGAATGGGGGCAAAGAGGGCCGGCGGGCCTTTTTAGAGGGTCTTCAAGATTTCTTCAAGTCACAAATGTATAGTACCTTCTAGGTAAGCGTGGTTCATCTTAGTCCAAATCGTCACTTACCATCGGGTGAAATATAGTGGTCGAACGCTGTAACTAAAAAAAAGGATCATCTCAATCGGTTGAGCCGCCTTCGAGTGATCAGTGCACATAAAAAAATTATAAGCGACGAATTGAGAACATGATCCTTTTTTTGAAGTCGGTTAATGAAACATATCTTTTAACAGTCAATATAATTTATTTATTGATTCAAACTTTAAATATTTTTAACAACATTCTTACTAACACGTTAAATTAGTTTAAACAATCACAGTTTTATCATATTGTGATAGTTAAGGGCCAGTAAACATACTCTTAAATCTAAAAAAAAAATTATTTAAAAAGTTTTTTAGAAGGTACCTACATATTTTTAATTATGTCTACAAGTACCTAAAGAGGATTCTAGTGTTTTTGTAACACACTATTTCAAGCACTTTTAAGTGCTAATTTTTAATTCGGGAAATAATATGCGTTTACTTATTGGTAATTATATCTTCGCCTCAGTACACATAATAATCATAATAATTAGGTATTTATCTACAAATTGTCTCAAGTAATTAATAATTATTTTAAAACCATATTTTTTAAGGTTTTGAAGAAGGTTTTTAAATGATTTTGATTATGCAAAAGAGCGTAAGTAGGTTCATATTGCGGAGTCAAAAGTACAATGTCATCTTTACGTTCTCAATTTTTTTAAAGTTTCAATCATGCATTTTTTTTTCTCTATAAACTTTTAAAGGAAAATTAATTACTTCTACATAGATTATTGACGTGCAACTCTTCTACAGAAATTCATAAACCTAAATTGTCTTTCATGATTTTTATAACAGCACTTTTAGCCTATTTACTAAATGAACCAAAGTTTTTGAAACGTGCTAAGTATCAATTCAAAATATAATCCACTTTATGGACTTGGGTAATAATTCTGTAAGATAACATAACGTATCTTGCGTGTGACATGATAAAATATTTTCCTGAATATTCTTATTACTAAAGAAAAATTACACAAACTATCTATTAACAAAGTCTGTGTGCAAAGTGACTTATGTGTCTTTAGAAATATCTATTTTGTGTGGTTCCAATTCATACTTTCCTAAATAAACGCTATATATGTGCTTACAAAGTGTCAGTTATATCAAAACAGAGACCTTACCACGTGTTGTTTATGCACTCAACACATACCATCTGGTTACCGGCCGGTCTCTGTGTGGCATGGCGCATAAATACTAGATTATTACAAAAAACAATACACCCGGAAAGCTCCAGGTACCGCCTCAGTGAGCGCAGCGCTTTAAGAGGAAAGGGTACCGGGGGCTCTCTCCATACAAACGTAGTCGACTGTTTTCTTCCTTGATAATGACACTAGAGCAAATCTTTTTGTTGCATACAACTTATAACTGCCTAGACCATGCCCCTAAGTTTTTTTATCTTAATTTTTATGATAATTAGAAACTGAAAAAAAAAACGAAAACAAAGGGGCACAGTCATGGCAGTTATTGGTTTTATGGCACAAAAATATTTGTGCTAGTGTCATTATCCAGGGAGAAAACAGTCGACTACGTTTGTATGGAGAGAGCCCGCGGTACCCTTTCACCTTAAGCTCTCTCGTGGCTCGCGTGTTGGCCGATTCTAGTCCCCGAGTTTATGCCAAATACTCAAAACGGTATGTTTGATCGAGTGCGTAAGCAACACGTGGTAGGAGTACACAAATTAAATTAATAACTTTACTAAGTACACCGATGTTAACACTATGGTCCAAAATTTCCAGCATTTATAAATTCTTCTTAAAACAAACAAATAAAAATATATTTTTTCGATTTTTTTTAAATCACAAAACAACCATCCATCTTTGTTCTTAAAATAAAACTAACAACAAACATTGATTTTATATACAAATAGGTAATTAAATCGTTATTAATGAAATTAATTTCTTTATTCAAGTTGGTAATATGTATGAGCACCCGTCCACAATGGGTTGGTACACCTACCACAGGACAGCAGACCACGAGAAAAACACTCCAAATACTTTAAGTTGATTTATTTTTCAGTTGCAATCCACCAAAATCGTCGTTCTCCCTTAAGCGTTCGAAATCGAATGCCCGTTTTTTGCCCGATCTTTTTGGTAGGAAAACCCCAGCTCACTGATTGGCGGACGACATCGCATGATGTCGTGACGTCAACCAATCATTGAGCGACCCTATGTTCCCGCCACAAATTCCGCCAATCACGTTAACTATCCAATCTGGTGTTGCCGTGATTAAATAGCAAACATGATTTATACAAACCATAGATTAAAAATATTATTTATAACAAAACAAACTCAAAACTAAGCATTACATTACATTTTCTTACATAGAATAATTGCTAAAATTAATTGAACCTAACAATCGACCGTCCTGACAACGTGTGCGTCCCCGCACACGACACCAGGTGGTAACCACAATAACCTAACAATGGCACATCCTAAATTTTATTTGCTAATAATTAATTCTAAATGTACAGTAACACTTTGCAAACACTAGAAATCGATCTTAAAAATGCCTGGTATTAATTTTTTTCTAAGATTACCTTGAATTTCATAATATTAACCATCTACTTAACAAATATTATTAATTATACTTTATATTTATAATACACCAGCTAACCTGATCGAAACAGGTACAAATTACAATATTACACTTGAACATCTCAAGATGAATAAGATATTACACTAACAACCAATCTTTATCGAAACAGATTAAGGTAACTCTAACATAAATTATATAAATAATGCAAATAATAAAGAAAGATAGTTATCATATTAATCTACAGCATAACGAAACTAACTCGATTTGTTGAAATTGAATTTAGTGAACTAAGATGATCGATTCATTGAACTAATCATTAAAACCAAATCGCGACCGATCGATTATGTCGCAACTTATATAAGTAAATCGAACGAGTATTCTGAACGATCGATTAATCAGAATACCTTAATTCCCTGAACGATCGATTAATCAGGGTGCCCTAACTTCCTGAACGATCGATTAATCAGGATGCCTATCGACGCCGATCCGAGCCGATCGATTAATGCTCGTGATGGCAGCCGAAGGCCTTGCTATGACACTTGTTACACCAAGCCGCGAACCGATCGATTCTCGCGTACTTGATCTGTAACGGAAACAAATAACACTCTGTAGTATAGATAAAGGTATTAATCATTATAACGAATCTAAATTCTCATTCTAATTCGAATTATCATCATCATCGCTTTCAATACTATTGTTACTTTCAACCTCCAGAGAGGCCACATGTATCCACGGTTTCATGCGATCAGCAGCAACGGTAGTTGACCGTCTACTTTCTGTATCGATTAACCCACGTATTGGGGCTACAATATAGCGATCATTGCCTAAAACTTTGCTAACACGATACGGTCCTACGAAAGAGGGCATTAATTTCTTGCTCTGTCCGTCATTGTTGAAACTTGTTTTTGTTATTTTAACTAGATCTCCTTCATTATAGATACGGGAAGGTTTCCTGCCCTTGTCGTACCTGTCCTTTTGCTTGGCCTGTTCCTGATCTATCCTAGCTTTAACAATATCGCGTATTTGGCTCAAGTCTTCCGTGTTACGTGCACTAGAAGTAACGTCATTAAGCATGGGGTTAATTTCGCTGTTCATAAGGGTTCCGAACAGCACCTCAGATGGTGTCCTACCTATAGTTTTCTGGTAAGTGTTGTTCAGTCCCCATTGTATGCGTCCTAAGTGGGTATCCCAACTTTTCTCGCCATGTTTAACGCTCAATGCCTTCAGAGAGTCCAACACTGTGCGGTTATACCGCTCTACTTGGCCGTTAGACCTGGGGCTAGCGACTGCATTTAAGATGTGCTTTATTCCTCTATCAAGGCAAAAGCGTTTAAACATGTGCGAGGTGAAACAACTACCCCGGTCACTAACAAGTCTGTCAGGGTTTCTAAATATACTAAAAATATCATCTAACACCTTAACTACATTTTGGGTATTGGTATTCCTGACTGGTTTGAGAAAACAGAATTTAGTGAAGCCGTCAACGATCACCAGCAAATGCGTAAAACCTTTATTCGACTTTACAAAGGGTCCAAGGTGGTCCACATGAAGAGTGTGAAAAGGAATTTGTACTTTCTCAATAGGGTGCAGTAGCCCTTCGTGAGCGCCTGAATTGTTTTTCGCGTACGCGCATTCAATACAGGCGCCCACGTACTTTTTGACGAATCTGGACATCTTGGGGAAATAATAATTGCTTCGAATTCGTTCTAGTGTCTTTTCTACACCAAAATGTCCAATGTCGTCGTGGTTGAGTTTGCACACCTGCCACCTGGCGCCCTTTGGTACCACCCACCTAATTTTTTCTTCATCTCCATCCAAACAACGAAACAGACGATTATCCCTGATGACATAATTCTGTCTTATATACTTTAGTCCCTTCTCATCTAAGTCACTTTTTAAAATGTCCATTATTCTACAAAGCTCTGTATCTCCTAACTGTAACGTGTGAAGCCAATCTTCGCTACTTATAGACATTACCGCCGGGAACTGATCCTCAAGATATTCCGCTGGTTCCACAGGATTACGAGATAATGCGTCAACGTGGCTCATTTTGACTCCAGCCCTATACTCGATAGAACAATTGAACTCTTGAAGTGTTAGCCACCAGCGTGCTATCCTCGGTATTAAATCTCGTTTTGAAAATGTGGAACGCAATGCACTGCAGTCGGTTACAATCCTGAATTCCTTTCCTAATAGATAGACCCTAAATTTACGAAGCGAGCATACCACAGCTAGTGTCTCCAGTTCGTAAGAGTGGAAGTTTTTTTCTTCAGGAGAAGTCTGCCGACTGTAAAATGCTACCGGATGAAAATTCTCGTTGTTTTGCATCCGTTGCAAAAGGATACCGCCGATCCCCAACCTGCTGGCGTCTGTATGTAATTCTAATTCAGCCGAAGGATGATATATGGCAAGAACTGGCCTATCAACCAAGATCGACTTTAAACTGTCAAACGCTCGTTCCTGATCTTCATTCCACTGCCATGCTACGTCCTTTTTCAAAAGTTTACTGAGAGGGAACGAAATTTGGGCAAAGTTTTCAATAAATTTTCGGAAGTAGCTGGCTAAGCCAAGAAACTGCCTTACATTATGTACATTCTGGGGACGAGGAAAATCAACAACGCTAGCAATCTTCTTTTCACCCGGCCTAATACCGCTTGCACTAATCTCATAGCCTAGATAATCTACCTTGTCCCGCAGAAACTCGCATTTTGAAAGATTCAATGTGAGATTCGCTCTTTCAAACATCTGCAACACTTCTTCAAGGCGCTCAAGACACTGGGCGTAGTCCTTACCGTAGATAAGTACATCATCAATGTACGCGGTAGCCTTATCAAACCGAGCCGGACCAAGAATCGTGTTTATCATGCGTTGGAAAACCGCTGGCGCATTCGCCAGTCCGAACGGCATACGGTTGAACTCGTATTGGCCGTCCGGCGTAACGAATGACGTCAGATGTTTGCTTCGTTCAGAGATCGGCACCTGGTAATAGCCAGATGCGAGATCAAGGACTACAAAACACGATTGACCCGCGAGACGTGCTATCTCATCCTCAATGATTGGCATTGGATACCGTTCTTTAATTGTCACTGAATTTAACATACGGTAATCAACGCACAACCTTGAGGTGCCATCCTTCTTGCGTACAAGGATTATGGGACTTGCGTAATCTGAAATCGATTCTCGAATCACACCAGCGCCTAACATATCTCCAACCATCGAGCGTACTTTCTCCCTTTCGTGGTGCGACAACCTGTATGGACGGTAAACGACAGGACGCTGACTATTGAGCTCTATACTCATCTCAGTGACACCCGTACAACCTAAATCTTTCAGAGAGGAGGCAAAGCGATGCCGATATTTCCTTAACATCTCCATCAGAGTTTCCCGAACGCCGGCTGGCACTCCCTCACCCACATGCACTTGAGTTTCATCTAACTCCTTCCTACTACACGTCTCAACTAGCGATGGCGGTCCTTCCACTACTCGACTAACAACGTCGACGTTCTCCGCACGACAGAAGACTTGCCTAGCCGAAATGCGACAAAATTCTGAAAATGGCACGACCAGTACACTAATGTATCCGTTTACCGATCGATGCAGACCACCAGTGATGAAATACTGCTCATTCGGTTTTCCGGCTACACTACTTTTCAACAGCACGTCACCATCAAACTTCGATTGATTCCTAACCCTAACAGATGCTGCACCGTAGATCTCGATCGTATTGGCTGGGTAAAACGTCAATAAAGCGTTGTTTACATCAACAAGTTCGGAGGTAGGCAACTCGTCCCCTAAATTGCAAGGAAGGAACTGCAATGTATTCTTATCCTTGTAGACCGATATATGAGACTGTTCTGTGAACGTCCGTCCCACAAGAACAGGGATATCTAACCAATGATCCTCCACAACCTTGAACACTACGCTAGCTTCCACTCCATCGACGTTAACGTCAAGAATTAGGTTACCTAGCGATTGAACTAGACCGTTACCAAATCCTCTCATAGTGTTACGGTCGTTATCGTGAGACAGTCCTAGTTCCCTAGCAGTTGATTCCCTAATAATCGATGCATAGCTACCAAAATCTATGAACGCTTTCACCTCAGTATCATTAACCTTAATATATTTAAAATATTTAGTACCTTGGGTGTCGATACTATTTACATCTTGTCTGAAGTCGATTCGCATAGTTTTCTGCACTGCACCAGTAGTGCTCTCTTGTGCTTTGTCATTTGACTTAACGAAACACTTATCCGCAACGTGACCAACTTTGTTACATCGTATACATTTAAGTAGCGGCTTGGGACAGTGCAAGAAACTATGGCCCCGTTCCTTGCAGTTATAACACCCGGTAATATTATGGCCTGGTCTGTTGCCAGCTTTAGGGTTTCCTGTGTAAGGAACAACCGAATTATCGAAATTTCTATTCCTAGCGTAAGATCGATCTGTCTGAGTAGGCTGATTATAATCCCTGTTACTAATCAAGTACTGTAATAATTGGTCGGGATGGGTACAACGTAATGCCAGGGCACCTGACTTAAGCGTTTTATCTGTAATACCGTGTATTATGCACTCTGCCGCGCGCGTACCTACTATTTCACATCGATTCACCAAACTCAACTTCTCATAATAATACACTTCTATGGACTCATTGTACCTACTTTTCCTCTTAATCATATCCTCTAAAGCCTGGCCGTAGTTCTGTTCACATGGAAATGCACTCAACAACTTCTCTTGCCACTCTGGCCATGTGAACAGAATAGAATCTAAGCTTTCGTACCAGGTTTGAGCTAGACCTTGTAACTTTTGCATAGCAAAATGCGTCGTTGTTCTTTCATCCCATCCGTAAACCGAAGCGCACTCATTCACCTTTTTCAACCACACATCCATTCTTTGATTTTTAGATGAAGGATCAAAATTTGGCAATATATTTTTATGATCAATTTTCTGCAGTGGTTGTGGTGCACCATGGTTCACGGATGGCAATGCTAGACCGTCTCGCAAATGTTTAAATATATCGAATAAGTCTTTCTTAGAAATAGTAGGGCTACATGACCTGTCAATCCGTTGCTCGCCGTCGCGTTGCCGTGATCCTCTCGCAACCCGTCGCTTTGCATCCCGCCGCTCTGCATCCCGACGCTCTGCATACCGGCGCTCTGCATACCGGCGCTCTGCATACCGGCGCTCTGCATCCCGGCGCGTGGCTGACTCGGAGGTGCTTTGACGACGGTTATCCTCTTCTGGCTGGCTAACCCTGCGCGATGAGGCACGTAGATCTTCAGCAAGGCGCAAGCGGTGACGTCCTCGTCGCACTTCTTCCTCCAGCAACCGCAGTCGTTCGAAATCCAGGTCAGCGTCCAACTCTGGCCGGTGTCGACTGTTGCTACGGTCCCGCAGGCGACTACGGCTCCGCGCGGACGATAGAGCCTGCCGGCGGTCCGGAGTCACAAGTCTTCGTCGTCGGCTTGGAGGTTCCGACATTGTCTGAAAGCTTACAACCAAGGATTTGAGAACCACATGGCTTAGTTTTTATTCGCCACAAATGACTAAAAACAACAAATGCAGTTTATTGAGGGGCTAACGCAAAATGTAATGTATTTGTGCCATTATGTTACCCTTTTGTCTTTTAAAGTGCAAAATGTTCACATCACAAATAAAAATGTTCTGATGTAGATATTTTTATTTGACCCTCAATGCGTAAAACATCTACTGTGTACGTACTATCTACAATACGATGAAACGACAGTGCAAGTATAAAGAAAAAGTTAAATGTGACGGTACATTTTGTCTATTTACCATTACTACCACGCTATCAGGTCACAGATTCAACATTGCTATTTATTTCGAGTAATCAGGCGTTTTCGTTGATTTTACACCATTTATTTCGATTTAATTTGTCTGACCATCAATCGGGATCTGAACCCAGTTGATATACAATAATTTATGCAAAAATATGTTAGTCCGTTATATGAACAATAAATAAATTGAAATTAAAACAATGTAATGGCTTATAGGGTTCAATTAGTTGACATGAAACACTAGGTAGGTACTCATTTTCCAACCAGAAAGCAAAATTATGTTTAACACATTCTTTGATTTTAGACTTCTAGTAAGGATTGAAATTTAGGAGAAACTAAGAGTTAACTTTCAAAATAAATAACGATCACTTCAAATATGGACTTAACTTTATTATTTGGGCGTGTACTTACGTTTTAACTGTTCTTGTCACTTCTGAAATATGAGCACCCGTCCACAATGGGTTGGTACACCTACCACAGGACAGCAGACCACGAGAAAAACACTCCAAATACTTTAAGTTGATTTATTTTTCAGTTGCAATCCACCAAAATCGTCGTTCTCCCTTAAGCGTTCGAAATCGAATGCCCGTTTTTTGCCCGATCTTTTTGGTAGGAAAACCCCAGCTCACTGATTGGCGGACGACATCGCATGATGTCGTGACGTCAACCAATCATTGAGCGACCCTATGTTCCCGCCACAAATTCCGCCAATCACGTTAACTATCCAATCTGGTGTTGCCGTGATTAAATAGCAAACATGATTTATACAAACCATAGATTAAAAATATTATTTATAACAAAACAAACTCAAAACTAAGCATTACATTACATTTTCTTACATAGAATAATTGCTAAAATTAATTGAACCTAACATATGTGCAAGTCACACGAGGCGGCCAGAAAAAAAAGAAAAAGTTTATGTCAGTTTCCGTCAGCCAATCGCGGCGCGTTGCGGTGCGCGCAGAATTTCGCTCTGCTACGCAACGCGCTGTGATTGGTTGGCCGAGTCTTTCGCTAGTAGAAATAATAAGCCCCCAGCAGACATATAGATGGCGCTGTAAAACTGTATTACGGAATTAGGATGTCGTAAAAAACTTTGTAACGTATTGGTGATAGATTTGAGAACCCATTTTTTATGTCTATTTTCTTATCAAAATTGTTTAAAAAAAGAAAAACAAAATAATTATATAAAATTATTGCACTATAAATGTACATAGATTAAAATTAATAAAAACAAAATATTTTTTTATAAAAGGCAGTGTTATAAAAAAATATTTCATTTAGTTATGTACAAAAAATGGCACTTTATTTCTACTTTGTAAGTCAAGTTAAGTACACACACAGATGTATATTTTTTTAAATAATTCTAAGTTGAATGAAGTACTTAGTACATAGGTAAAATATACTCCGCGCGGCGAATGATGACCTCTGCGTTAAGTGGAATGGGTATGCGCAGAACTCGATATTTATATGAAAATTGAATTCTGCGCATACCCCGTCTATCTTCCGCCAGAGGTCATCATTCACCGCGTGGATTTAAACACATTTTTAAATTGTGCAATGTGGGGTCTATTTTAACAGAATTAAATTAATCTAGTTACAATTTCAGTATGCCGCATTATATCTAAGGTCATAAAATTCTCACTTATTAAGAAAATTAGGACTAGAAAGTTTTCCCCCCTATAGCAAGCATGACATTTTCAAAAGCGATCCAGTTGATTAGTGCCCACGGTCCCAGCCGCATCCATAACGGTAAGAATCCCTTATACAAAGACAAGATGCCTTCATTCTTCACAGATTGCTGGAGACAATCAATCATGCCCCGGTACAACGTACCCCTGTAATGAAAAATGGAGTGAAATGATTAATTAAAAAAATCTTTCTGCGTTGCACAAAGGCCCTGAGGCCATTATTGGCAGAGGGCTCTTATTAAAATAATGGGCAAAATAGGTTTTTTTTCACCAAATTAAATTACGGTATTTTTCCATATGTTCAAACTTTTATATGTTTACTAGCGGCCCGGACGTGCTTCGCTACGTATAAAGTGAAAAAATTGTGTTATATGAAGAACCGCTCGACCGATTTTGTGCAAACTTCACATAAACCATCAACTAAATAGTCCGAACAAAGCTTAAACATTTGGTTTGGATTGGTGAGCCCGTTCGTGAGTTATAAAATTACAACGATAAGCTTAGACGATAAGTGGCATTGATTTTTATAGATATCGATTTATATGTTCGCGTGTAGGTACCTGAACAGTATAAATTATAGGAAGTACCAAAGTAGTCTTGAAGTTAGGTGGGAACAGGTGAACATACATACCTACATACAGGCCAAAAACATAACCCTCCTTTTTGGCTTCGTCGTACTCCGGTAAAAAAAGGATAACAATGTTTTTGTTACCCACTGATTAAGTAAACAAACATGATATCCTGGTATAAGGAAGGAAAACGGAAGCTTTAAATGTTACACTAAAACTGTTGGTGTACCGTGTACTAAATAAAATGACTATTCGACTTAAAATTGTTGTATTAGCAAAAAAAGGATTCAATAAGCCTTAGGCTCAATTTACACCGCCGCGAATAGAACGGAATGGAAGCGTCAATTTCGCCTCATGAGACGCAGAAATTCGCTGGAATGCTCGAGCATTCGCATGAAGGACGTTCCGTTGTTTCTGTGACCGACTTGCGAACGACTTCCCCCGTTCGCGCCACTTCTCGCGGATTCCACAGACGCCACCGGAGAATTCTCGAGAATGCGCGAGGATTCCGCGGTAGACGCGCGTCCAATTTTTAGGCTGTATTTAATTTGTGTGTTATACAATTGATATAAAGTTCATTAAACCATATACAATTTCGTTAGAAAAAGTCTTTTTGGTTCTATTCCGCGGTGTAAATTGAGCCTTAAGTATCTTTGTCTTTTTTCGTGCATTCCTTTATATAAACATAATTGCACATATTTTGTCCTTTTTTAATGCATATTATCTAAAAAAACTCATAGCCTATTTTTCTAATGAGAGCAGGAAATAACATAGGTGCATTCTATACTTAGCTAGAATAAATTTACACTTTCACGCTTTCACTTTTGGATTGCATTGTGCATCTCTTTCAATATATATGAATTAGAAAGAGATAAACGTGACATTGAAAGGTTTGCCCTACATAGAGACCCGACTTTGACCCCGTTTTGTTTGACCTCGACCGTATCAACTGGGTCTAGTCGATACGAAATACAAGAACTGTATTGTAAATAAATAAATTGTTCTGAAAACAATGTAGTGGTTCGCATGATTTTATAGGTAGGTGCTTTGTTTGATTGTTACAACTCGATACGAGTTTGTTCATAAAATAGATTGCGAAGGTTAGTTAGTTACGTATTTAATTAAATACTAGCTGTCGCGGCAAACGTTATTTTGCCATTAAAAAAAAAAACAAAAAAAAGACTAAAAAATTTCAGCTCGATTGGTAACCGGGAAGTGAATCAAAATTAGGTTACAAGATTCCATCCGAACAAACATACATAGATACATACATACATCAATACATACATACATACAATGTATTTCAGCGAAGGGGTTTTAATACGAACGTCTAGGCGAACCACTTTTGTTCTACGACTTTTGGAAATTCGAACTTTTTCTTCGTTAATGCTGAGAGAATCAGCTGTTTCATACTAAAACTTCGAACTTCGACCATTTACTAGACTTCGAACAAAATGTTCGAATTCCCAAAAGTCGTTGAACAAAATTTGTTCGCCTAGACTTCTAGAACGGGTAATATTTATTGATTAGTTAGTTAGGTATTTAATTAAATACTAGCTGTCGCGGCAAACGTTGTTTTGCCATTTACAAAAAAGAAACAAAACAAAAAAAAATAGATGTTGTTCGTTTCTCAGACCTAACTACAACAATAGGTACAATGTGTTTCAACGAAGGGGTTTTAATATGAAAGGGGGCTGTTCTAGACGTCTAAGCAAACCACTATTGTTCTACGATTTTTGGAAATTCGAAATTTTTTTCGATAATTCTGAGGGAATTTGTACTTAAAAATCAGCTGTTTCATACAAAAACTTCGAACGAAATGTTCGAATTTCCAAAAGTCGTAGGGCAAACGTTGTTCGCCTAGATGTCTAGAACAACCCCCTTTCGTATTAAAACCCTTTCGCTGAAACACATTATCAACCTCAGAATTTGTAGATTGACAGCTAAGATTGCCACGGAGTCATCTGTAAAGGACTAATTATATTATTGCAACTCACCTTCCATCAGGCCCCACGGGCTGGTTCATCAACCTAGTCTTCATGACATCAGCTGGTGTCCCTAACACAGCAGCGACGAAGCCGGCAGTGAAAGCCGCCGCGGCGTGGACTAGGGCGTTGTCTGCCATCCCGAACTCGCGTATTAGGAACTGTTTGGTGTAGTCATAAGCGGCTAGGTCGCCCATATTGACTAAGGCTGCTCGTTGCACGTTTGGTATGGCACCTGGAAGTAGATAAATATATGTACTTGTATTTGTAAACTTATTTTCTTCTTATGTACTATCGGCCACAGCTGTGCGGTCCCAATCCATGTAAACTTTCCTTCGGCAGTAGTGCAACCTACGAAATCCCGCCCTTTTTTTTGTTTGCCAATCAGGGTCCAGTACCCTTTTTTATTGTCAAAGTCTATTGTTTTGAAACATTTTGTAACCATTCTAATTTCGTGAGTGGCATAAGGAAGACGTGAGGAAGACACCGACATGGCATCAAGCAGCAACATATCGTTACACCAGAGGTCAACAATTATTAATTTAAGAGACCAAGGAAGAAACATATCCACAATAGCAGAAGAAATGATGGTATCGGTGAGTAAAATTTTTTTTATTTAATGATTAATCATTACCGACGTTCATTTCTGTCTTAATTTTGCAGATTTATTTTTCTTGAAAATAAAATATTTTTCGACAAAAGCCCTGCTGGAATTTCTTAAATTCAATTAAAAACTAATCTTTATCTACCTACTCTCCAAACAAACATTAACTGTTGTTACGAGTATAAGTCAAACATAAAGATATAAATTTGTTTCCCGAGTAATAAAAAAGAGCGAACATCTGTTCATTATTTTTGAATTCCAAATCCCATTGTAAGCGAAACTAACTGGAAGTTGTCTTTTTTTTTAGCGACGAACCGTACGCCGATGGCTTCGGCGTTTCGATGAAGAGGGTTCTCTGGAGCATAGGTCGCGGCATCCTAGACGAACTATAATTCCGGAGAGCGCCATTCCCCGCATGGTAGCAAGTTAGCAACCTACCAAGAGGCACCATTTACACCAGTGCGTGTTTTTGCGGAGGAATTTGAGTGCAGTTCGCAGACTGTGCGGGTTGCACTACACAAAGCCGGTGTGCACAATAGGCGACCAGCGAAAAAAATTGTGTTATCTGAAGCACAAAAAGCCGCTCGCATCGCGTTCGCTAGAGAGTTTAGAGATTTTAACTTTTCACACGCCATATTTTCCGAAGAAAACTCTTTTAAGTCTAGCCAGCATGGCCGACTTCATTTATGGCGTGTGAATAACACCAGATCTGAGCCACGCAATATAATACCAAATTATGAGTCGGGTCGAGTAGTGGTTAACATGTGGGCCTGGATGAGTGCTGCTGGTCCTGGGGAATTGGTCTACATCCCCGAGAGAGCAACAGGGGTCAGTTATGCGCGGGTTTTGCAGGAAGCAATGTTACCTACTGTGAGGGTGGTGTATCCTGAGGCCGAAGTTCCTGAAATAGTGTTTATTCAGGACAATTGCCCGATACACCGCGCGCGCGTAGTGCAACAATGGTTTCAGCAAAATCCCGATGTAAAAACAGTTCCCTGGCCCTCGCGCTCTCCAGACCTTAATCCCATCGAACACCTTTGGGCAATAATGGTGCAACGATGGGATAATAGACAGGAACGGACAAAAGCGGCACTTGTTGCACATGTTGACCAAGTTTGGGAGTCGTTGCGTGGCTCAGATCTGTGTGAAACACTCGTAAACTCTATGCGAACGAGATGCGACGAGGTCATTAAATCAGGTGGTGCTTTAACGAAATACTAAAGGCCCTAGTATCTCTTAAAGCTCCTATTAAATGTATTTGTTTTAGATAAATAGGTTTAATTAACGTTTAGTTGGATTTATTTTAATATTAGGTATAGGTGTAATGTAGTATAATGTTAATATTTGGTATAGGTGTAATGTAATGTTATTTTAATATTAGGTATAGGTGTAATGTAATATAATGTTAATTATAAGTAATTTAGTTCGGTACAATTCTAAATGTAATTAACAAATTAAAAGATGTAAAAGCTTCATATTTTAATTGTCTTCCTTTCAACACTTTACAAAATATACTAAAAAACATAATACATTCCCGTTACACAATAAGCAGTCAAAACGGTGAACCAGATGTTGCAAAACAAAATGAATTTTTTTGTCTATACTCTTAGCTTGAGTGGGACACGAGAAGTAAAGTTAATAAGTTAAATTAAAGTAAAAGTTAAAGTTAATATTAGGTATAGGTGTAATGTAATGTTATTTTAATATTAGGTATAGGTGTAATGTAAATAATGTTATTTATAAGTAATTCAGTTCGGTGCAATTATAAATTAAATTAAGGTTTTACCTAGTTTGGGCTCCTGTCTCTCATGTGTTATCATTATACTTTACTTTATTTTATTTTGAGACTTAAGAACATTATTGTAATTATGATAAGTTGTAAATTGTTTCAAAAAAAGTTGATAGTGTGATGCATGCATGGGAGAAAAATAAACGAAATTTTTTTTTTTTTTTTTTTTGTTTTTTTTTAAATGTAATTAACAAATTAAAAGATGTAAAAGCTTCATATTTCAATTGTCTTCCTTTCAACACTTTAAAAAAAATCATAAAACATTCCCGTTACACAATAAGCAGTCAAAACGGTGAACCAGATGTTGCAAAACAAAATAAAGTTTTTTGTGTATTCTATTCGTCTAAAAGTAATGTCTCGATTCACTTTCATTATCAGTTATCTCAGGAATATTTTAAAATCGCTAACAAGGGCCAATGGAGCACTTGACATGAGTTAAATATGTGTAAGTCAGTAAAATATGGCACACTTCATTTTTTCATGTTTTAAAATACCAACTCATAGACCTACATATTATAAAAAATCCAAATATTGAACAGCATTCGATGCATTCGAGACGTTTAAAGAGTCAACATGGCCAACTTAATGGACCCAGACCAGTTCTTCTTCCGTGATTATGTTGAGGTTTTAATCATGGGAGAGATGGTCTGGCCGTGGGCTGGCCTGACCCATTTTATATATACGTACGGTCGGCTGCATAATTGTAGACCCACAGAGCTCCAAAACGGCTGTTATAAGAATGTTTTCAACACAAGCAAGATTCTAGACACCTGCTTTAGGTAAAGTTTAAAGTCTTCTAACTCATCAATTAATCAAACAATTTTTTTTAGAAGAGTCATTTGAATGTCATCACCAGGCTGTATCTCATGAACCGTGGTAGCTAGTTAAAATTTTCACGGATGATTTATGATGCTGCTATAACATCAAATACATATAATAATGGTACGGAACCCTTCGAGTGCGAGTCCGAATCGCACTTGGCCTATTTTAAAGGCATACAATCCAGCTGTTTCCTTTGGGTATATTGTTCTGTTTGTTTTCCGTGTGTAAATTAGTTAGTCAGATCTAGAGCGCTAAAATGGTGTTTAAGGTGCAAAAATTTTAAAGATTTAATTTTTTATAATGGCGGTTCAATAATTTTTGGTAAGTCTGCGTTATTTCAGGCACTAACACTTCGAAAGCTTTAGTGATATCAATCAGAATAATTACCAATTACTGAACAGTTATTTAAAAAATTAAAACTTTTAAATATGCACCTGCTACCCTCAGTCTTTTGCTGACTGTACTACTAAGTTGAATTCTCCGCTCTTGAAATCTCACCTCTCCAAAATCCAAGAATCCCACTCTCCTTGTACAGCATAGCATACACCTGCCTGCAGTTCGTGAACCTCGGGTCCTTGCCCTGTAGCAAGCGCCTGCCTTCAGTCTGCATCTGCACCTTCACCAGGTCGGTTGGTGATGCGATCAGCTGCGCCAGAGAGCCGGCCGCTAACCCGCCTGCCGGACTTCAACATCATTATGTTAAGTTGCTGAGAATGTAGTTTAAAACTCATACAAGGCTTTACCCATTCGGGCAACACAGAAGTTCTCAGATACTAATTATTTAGATAGATAGATATATCTTTATTTGGTCAACAAAAAAACTAAAACTTAGACAAAACTTATTTTTGATATGACTAAAAGAAACAGACTTAATTAAATAAATGTAAGCCATGTTATTTATAACACAGTCACAGTGTCGCCGCCAAATAGGCTCCTGCATGCATTAGTATCTGTGTTTAACTTTTCTCTGTAAAAAATAAACTAACCCTAATCAAACAAACCCCTCCCCAACGTTATCGACAGCTTTTGCACGTCTATATTTATCTCTTATTGTTTTATAATTGTATAATATGTTGAGCTCGAATAAATTCAACCCAAATTCACCAACACTACACCAAGAATTCCATACTGCCAAAGCCAGCTTTACCTAGATGAACCCGGACCTTTACAATACATAGATCGAACTTAAATATTGCGTGGTTAAAAACTAGGTACTTAGTATGGATTTCTCACGGACGTCTAGCGTCGGCAACAAGATAAATTATACATGCTGTAACAAGCTTGGAGCTTAAAACATTCAAGATTAATATCTCGTAGCTTGCTTTAAATTATAAATTAGTTTACTGTTAAGATGCTGCTAAGTGAGACTCTTAAAAAAGTTTTAAAAGCTTCTGTCAGTGCCTAGAAAGTATACATGCAGGTATGTAAAGGTACCTTGTTACATAAATCTTCGACCATACATAAATAGAAAAATCTTTCCTCTTTAAATAGTATACGTTACCATTTAGTTAGATTAGATGCATTTAGAGCATCTAGTTATTGGATTTTGTTAGCTAGTTGCTATGTAAGTATGTGATTGTTATCTAACACAGACGTTTATTTGGTTCAACAACGTTCATAGTGCAAATAAATCAATCAAAGCAGTTCAAATTCCTACCGGTCACACAATCTTCCGTGACCAATTGGCATTACCTAGTTCTTTGTCTATTTATCACGGAATAATAACTAGATATTTCATTACAATAGCCCTTGATTTTATAAACAAAAATCATACAAATCTATACTAACATTATAAAGCTGAAAAGTTTGTTTGAACGCGCTAATATCAGGAACTACTGGTATGAATTGAAAGATTATTTTTGTGTTGGATAGTCCATTTATCGAGGAAGGCTACTTTTCATTATGATATTCCCACGGAATCGGGACTTACACGGGTGAGACCGCGGAGCGCAGCTAATCTATACTAACATTATAAAGCTGAAGAGTTTGTTTGTTTGTTTGGTTCGAATTGAAAAAATATTTTTTGTGTTGGATAGTCCATTTATCGAGGAAGGCTATAGGCTACTTTATATTTTGATATTCCTACGGGATCGGGACTTACGCAGGGCGCAGCTAGTCCTAACTAAAGTTTGTTTAATTATTTGTTACCTTTTCATGCTAGCTCTACAGGGTTGTGAGTTCTGCAAGGCAAAAATCAACTCACCCAATGACGAGATCCCAAGCGAAACTCTGCCATTTTCATCTTTGAAATAGTTTCGGAAATGTTCGTAGAAGATGAGCCTGCTCCCGGAATAAATAGCGTGTCTTTGAAACATTGGCATCAGGCCACTCCATAGCTTGAGGATGCCTTCCTGCTTCGCTATGCCAACTGCGGTCTTTATCATGCCGTGGTTTTCTAGCTGTTGCCAATTACATTTGAATTATTAGTTGGAAGGAGTAAATTACTTATTTTCAGCTATCAAATCGATAACCGAATAACATATTACGACCTGTGTCGCGCCTGCGACGTAGAAGGTTTTGGGTTCGATTCCCGCCTTAAACGAATATTCATGTAATACTTTTGTTTTGTTTCTGATCTGGGTGTTTTGGTATGTATATTATACACTATGTAACAAGGGGGGTGGATCATCGGTTGCTGGGGGGTAAGGGAACTTGGTACCTATCGATTTATATCCCCTGTCTCGG
This sequence comes from Idaea straminata, assembly GCA_951213275.1. Classification (NCBI taxonomy): domain Eukaryota; kingdom Metazoa; phylum Arthropoda; class Insecta; order Lepidoptera; family Geometridae; genus Idaea; species Idaea straminata. The sequence goes on from OX577856.1 coordinate 9,637,082, forward strand.
ACTTTATTGAAATTTTAGTCAAAATCAGATTTCAGCCTGAACTTCGCAATTATGACCAAACTATCAGGATTGCGATTCTGCCTTTTTTGTGAAACATGTTAAATAATGGACCTTTTTGTACCTCTTTACCAATCAGAGTCTTAGATTTTTTTTTTCTTTTTATTATGGCTTCGCACGTGTGCATTTAGCCAGTGTCAAGTTATATTTTGCATCAAATTATGACCCGATTTTTCATAAATCGGGCCTAAAGTGTTTCAATACAGTCAAAGTCGTCATAGTCCGTCAAGTCAGGGGCTATAGTAAAGCGGTGGCAAGTTTACCATAACCTTAATAGGAGATTTGGAGGCAACGAGAAAACTGCATGTTTGACACTGATTTTTACTTTCACTACACTTGTGCACTTTCACAGAACTAAATTGAATAACATTCCACCAGAATTATACAATTCAACTCGGGTTACATCTAAGTTTCATGAAAATAAAACTGCAGCACGACATGTTGTTAACTCGTTCCCACCAAAACCCCCGAGTCTTAGATTTATAAAACTCAAAAGAAAACAATTGAAGTAATTTTTTTTTATCAAAATCGAATGTTTACATTATCTTTGTATGGTTCTAAAAAATATTTCACAGATTATTATTTTCTGCAACCTAAAAATTACTGGCTTTCGTGAAGTATAAACCCTGAAAGTTTAATTTGGCTAGAACTAGGGCATCACGTTGAAAAATGTACTTGATAGTCCAATAATATAGTCCAGAAATATATATACAGTCCAAAAATATTGAATAAAGTGATTTGAATTTGGAATGTTGAAATTCGTGTGAAAACTCTTGGACACTTTTGGTACAATCTCTACTCGTGTGCTCTTGGTATTCATTTTGAAGGATTTTGATTGGTCTACAAAAATCTAGTAGGCTACGATTTATGTTTTTCATTTTGATTACGAGTATTACGTTAGGTCTAAGCAAAAAGGTCTTGCCTATAACACCTACCAAATGTTTACCATCTTGCTACCTTTGCATTGCAATTGCCCTATTTATTTAAAGGTGTCTAAATATAAATAAAAAATAGGGATTGGAGGCGAAGGGAATCCCAAGCATTATTCTTGGCAGGTAGATAAAAACTTGGGGGCAGCAGGCAGACAGGTAATTACTCTAAAGTAATACCGTATTATATTGGGAGAAAACTTTAACGATCGATAAACAGCAGGGTAGTATAGTAAACTACAAAAGGAATTCAACCTTATTCGTAGTAAAGTAAAAAAAAATCTATTCAAGTAATAGTTAAAAAAAGCAGTTTTACTTACTTTGTATCCATGTTTAGCCGCTGCTACCTCTGACTGTATTTGTAACCTTGTTTTTGTCAAGTCAAACGGGTATGTTGCTGTAAATGGAAATAAAATTAATCATCGCATCATTCTATATGGATTTTACATCCGTAGCTAATTCAGGAACTTATAAAACCTCTTAGTAGGTCATTAGGCCTAATAGGCGTTAGAGTAGAGGGGGTAAAAAGGACGAAGTTGGTCATTACAGTCTCTATTTACAACAAGGGACATAACTTGCTTATTTTTCTGTAATTAGTACTTGTATGTAGGTATTTATTATAATGTTTTTGTTGTTATGTGCTTGCTACTCAATTTCCTAAGTTTGGACACCCTAGAGATCGCTTTGAGCGATAACGTCGCCCTTTGTACTTACTTAACACTTAGACTCAAGTTTTGGTTTTCATATTTAACTAGCTGTTCCGGGCAACGTTGTTTTGATATACAAAAAATATATGTTGTTCGATTATCAGACCTACCGAATAACACAAAAAATTTCATACAAATCGGTTCAGCCGTATAGGTGGAGTTAGGCAACAAACACCACGAGAATTTTATATTGGCATGTAATTTAAAAATGGTGTTTATGATAAAGTATTTATCTATACATATAAAATCTTTTGTCCTGAATAACTGACTGACGGAAAGCCTAAACCGCTGCGCTGATCATTGAAACCTGAAACTTAGAGGGTGTGTTCTTTGTGTGACGTAGGCATCCGATAAGAAAGGATTTTCCGAAATTCTACACCTAAAGGGGTGAAAAAGGGGGGCAAAGTTTGTATGGGACAACGTGATTCCTTGGTCTATTTTCGACTTTTACGCGGACGAAGTCGCGGGCAAAAGCTAGTCTATCTATATGGCTTGAATAGATCCATGACCGAGCAATCCTCACCGATCGTAAGGGTTAAGGCCAGGTGCTAATAAAGGTACCAAAATCGACCTTTGTTTTAAGCAACTCTAAGTAATCAAAAATCCTTTTTTGTTATTTGGATATAAATGGATATTGTAGTTTAATAACCATATTTTAGTTTATTGTGGTTGAAAACATGATATGATCAACTTCGTTCGATAAAAAAAATGTTAGAAAACAGAGAATTATTAGATCGTTTATCGGGTTTTAATCAAAAATAGTTAACGTTTATTTCTAAAAATGAATCAAATGATAGGTTTTGACCTCTAGGAACTATATTTGTGGATAATAATGCTAAAATGTTTTGCATATCGATCAAATATAACAGTTAGCACGCAGCACGCTACGTCTTTGAGAGCGGGGGCTAAGGTAATGTGAATACCTACACACGGTACTGGAAGAGCCCCTTAAGCCGTAACTTCTTAGATGGGTGATGACTGATGACAGATGATGGGTCAAAATTCTTACCTCCCTCAGCGGCGCAAGCACCAAGCACGGCCACCACATATCTGGTGGCAACCGAGTCTGTAGCCTTAGCCGCTGGGTGGTCGGCGTTACGGAGAACCGGCATCTTTGTAGTCACCGAGTCTTGTATGCTGAGCCCATACTATCTGTAACGATCAAATAAATCAATAATGCTGACGACCCAGTTGGCACAATGGTCACCATGCCGGACTGCCAAACACAGGGTTGCGGGTTCGATTCCCGCCTCAGATAAGTATTCATGCTTAGATATTTGTCTGTGGTCTGGTTGTTTCTATGTATTATAAGTATATATTTACAAAAGAAAAGTATATAAGTAGTATATTCGTTGTCTAGCACCCATAATACAAGTCTAGTTACTTAGCTTGAGGCTAGATGGCGATGTGTGGAATGTCGTGCAGTATTTATTTATTTTATTTATAATTACATTTTTTATAGGTATGTGCTATTAAAACTTAAAATAATACTATCCTAATTCCTACTAATATTATATATGTGAAAGTTTGTGTGTATGTTTGTTACTTCTTCAAGCTAAAACCACTGGACCGATTGCGATGAAACTCGGTATGTAGATAGCTGGTGACCTTAACACATAGGCTACTTTTTATCCCGATATTTCCACGGGATCGGGACTTACGCGGGTGAAACCGCGGGGCGCAGCTAGTTTTCTATAAATTAGTGAATGAGTGTAAAAAAATTAAGTAAGTAAGTCATGTTTTTATCAGTTGTACTCATAGAGGTATCATATATTTTTTTAATCTCCTCTTATGTAAAACACGCTTAATACACAATTTTCAATAGGAAAAAAATAAATAGAATAGATACATGTGTCATGTATCTATTCTATTATATTGAAGATCATGTATCTATTCTATCTATTCATTCTATTGAACATTGTGTATTAATTTATTTACCTCCTTGTGTTTCAAAATCAAAGTAAGTACCTACCTACATAGGTTAGATAGATACTTAGGTTCCGAAACTACTGGATCGATTTTGATGGGTCTTAATTAAGCATGTGAAACCGTAAACCGCACCTAGATAAAATACAAACAAACAATTAAACTTGTTTTTTAATACCATTTGATGGTGCATAAAAAAAACAATAATAAAAACAAATGGTTCTCTGCAAAGTCGGTTTACGGACGATAGTTTTTGGTGATAACGTCATAGGAAAACGATGAAAAATTGAGTTTTTTTTTGTGTTTCCTATAAATAAGTCTCCTATTTGTCACTTGTCACCATAACACAAGCCCAGATGAGCGATACTATTATTAAATACTCTGTTTCCTAAGTTACCATGACGCGTCTGGACATATTACCATGACGTCACACAATATTACCGTGACACTTTTTAGTGAATGCAGATGTTCCACCAATTTATTAGACGTTATCACGTCAAAAACTAAAAACCTACTCATACCTTTAAAATTATATACCTACCTACATACAAACAAACTTAGATAACAAACATGCAATTGTAAATATAATTAATTAACTAGATATTTATAATTATAACTGAATAGTTAAAAATAACTTATATAGGTAATTAACTTATTATCATGAATATGTAGGTACCTAGGTTAGGTAATAATAATTGTTTCCTTGAAGTAGTGAACTACCAGATGGTTGTTGAACTCAACCTATACTATGAGTTATTTATCATTCATTTTTGGTTGATGGTAACTGGTAAGTATCGTTTCTTATCGTTTATCTTTATTTAACCATTCACTAGCGACCCGCTCCGGCTTCGCTATATTATGCATGAATCTACTATACATATAAAATTATTTGTCCTGACTGACTGACGGATCAGCGCACAGCCTAAACCGCTGATCGTAGAGCCCTGAAACTAGGAGGGTGTGTTCTTTGTAAGCATACGTCCATTCTACAAGAGAATCATTATTAAAGTATAAAACAAAGTCACTTTTCGCTGTCTGTCCCTATAAAACTACACAACGGATTTTGATGAGGTTTTTTAATAGATATAGTGATTCAAGAGGAAGGTTTATATGTTAAAACTAGCTTTCGCCCGCGACTTCGTTCGTAGAAGTCGAAAATGAACCAAGGAATCATGTTGTCCCATACAAACTTTGCCCTCCTTTTTCACCTCTCAGGGGTAACATTTCGGAACAAATAAAACTAATAATAAATTCAAAAACATAAAACATAGCGACTTGAGTAGTCGGGATCTATTACCATATAGAATAATGAGTATCGATGCGAACGCGCGACAGCATCTCTGCAAAAAGTCGCCGTGGGCGAGGGCCCTAAGCCATGTCTTCAACAGACTATCTGACGAAGACTGGATACATATCCTCTCGGCACGGCAATCTTAAATCTTGGACTTTTAAAACTAGAATCTAACCAGTGGCTGTGCTTCTATAGCATTAACGAAATATTTAATCATATTACATCTCTTATATAAATAAAAGAAAGTCGTGTTAGTTACACCACTTATAACTCAAGAACGGCAGAACAGATTTGGGTGAAAATTGGTAGGGAGGTAGCTTAGAGCCAGGAGACGGACATAAGATACTTTTTATCCCAATATGCCCACGGGATCGGGACTTACGCGGGTGAAACCGCGGGGCGCAGCTAGTTATATATATATACATGATTGATTATACCTGATGTTGTACTTACCTAACTTGACATTGTATTTACTTACCTAATTACTTTCTAACATTGTGTATTATTTCTATCATTATTTACTTTTAGTTAAAATTATTATTTCCTTCCAACATAGGCCCTAATGTTAAATTTACGTAGGTATATAGGTAATGTAATAAATGAAAGTATGAATATGGATAGTCGACTAATATTGTAAAAGTATCGATAGTTTGGCAACACTAGAACGCACCATCTATTGAGTGATTCCAGAAAAAGTTAAGCTATTGCATAGCATTTATCGCGGGCTTTGAGCACGGCGACCGAATCAAGAAGTTCCGTAACGAAAATAAAACCAAACACCCCCCACTCCGCGTACCATAATAAATAGCTCGGCCTACGACTGTACGAAGCTCGCACGATGCAATAGCTTTACCGCGGCAGTCCCCGAGTGCCATACGTTTTTTAGAAAATAAGCGAATCTAGTAGTCCCCATTCATAGTAGAGACTTTTTCAACAGAGTAGGTACTCAAACTACCTAAATCATAAAACAAGAAATACGTGAAGAGATAAAATCTCCAATTTATTACCTATTTGTTTTGTAAATGTAGGTGAGTAGGTAGGGACTTTGGGACCTCAATGTCGTTGCAATGACACGCATGTTCAACTAAGTTCAAATTGATTTGACTTTGTATATCTCCAAAACATTTAAGTAGTTACCTAACTTACCTAGATACCTATATGTTCACGGACAATATAAAATGGATAAAAATGTTGCCAAATTCCAACCGAACATACATAAGTACATACATTGCAAGTGAAAAAATGGTTGTCTGTAAAGTCGGTTTACGGGTGTTAATTTTACGTGATAAGAAAACGACAAAAATTGAGTTTTTTTTTGTTTTTCACATTATACCGTTTTCTTTTTTTTTTCCTTATGTTTTCCTTTTTTTCCCCATATTTTTCTTTATAATTTTAAGTCTTCTATTCGTCTCGTAACACGAGTCCAGCCCAGGTGAGCGATATTATAATCAAACAAACACGACACGCGTGACGTTTACCATGACGCCCGCGCCGTCAAGTTCCGGTACCATGACGCGTCATAGTACCGGAACATGACACTTTTTTGTGAATGCAGTTTTTCCATCAATTTATTAGACGTTATCACGTCATCATAGCTAAGGTGGCACAGCTGGTGCCACCTCAGCTTCAGCTGCGACGTTTCCTGATGGTATTGCAGCTAGAATAGCTAGCTAGAAACTACATAGTTGGGTTCCCAGGAACCTACAATAAAACCCATTTGCTAAGGTTTCGTTCTTTCGTAACCCTTATTTTAACGTTTAACAGTTAAAAGTTTTCACTTAATTTCGATCTAATAAATACCGGTATTGAGCGGAATGATTCCAATCATTTTATAGGGCTTAAGCGTGCGGCGCGCGGGGCGAGTTTAAGCCGATAGGAGGTGCTGATTAAAATGCGATACTGGATAACATGTAGGTATTGTATTCACATTACCTTAGCCCGCTCTCTCAAAGACGTAGCGTGCTGCGTGCTAACTGTTATATTTGATCGATATACAAAACATTTTAGCATTATTATCCACAAATATAGTTCCTAAAGGTCAAAACCTATCATTTGATTCATTTTTAGAAACAAACGTTAACTATTTTTGAATAAACCCGATAAACGATCTAATAATTCTCTATTTTCTAACATTTTTTTTATCGAACGAAGTTGTTCATATCATGTTTTCAACCACAATAAACAAAAATATGGTTATTATTAAACTACAATATCCATTTACATCCAAATAACAAAAAAAGAGTATTTGATTGCTTTATTAGCACCCGGCCTTAAAACGAATGATTCCAAATACTTTAATAAAAAAATTACTGCTGATTTTATAGGTTTTTAATTTTGCTTATTCAAAGCCGCGAGCTGTATATCCCGGTATTACCAGTATAAAATGTATCGGTACATATTCTTTTACCCACGTGAAATACTGACTGGACTAATATAGACAAATTGGGTAGACAATTCTCTTATTATTTTGGAACACATCCAAATGTTTTCCTACATTTCGTTTGATAATAATACATTTGGAAGAAACAACCAGACATGACTTATTTTTTGGTAAGATATTATTGTAATAATTTATGGACTTTAGCCTATTTAGAGGCTACGAACAAATATAAAAATGAAAACAAGAATTTCAAAAATGTTTCATTGCATAGAGTATAAATACTTATTTATGTTTACGAATGCATACATGCTTGCATAAATGTTACGGGGTGCTTAGTTGGTCATCAATGCTTACCTGATGGGTATAGACTTTGACATTGAAGACGATCGTCTCTTGTTTTTTTATTTTGATCGCCTTTTATTTCCGTTTGGATCGTCTTTTTTTTTATTTTCTTTTGCTAACTTGATTTATTTCGATCAATCTTTTGTTTCGGTTTAGTTTTAAAATAATGAAATGACGTTTAAACAAATTCAACATTTAAGCAAATTCAATTTTCTGAAACTGAAGGGTTATTTCGACTAACTTCAATTTAATTACTTTTCATTCTTTAATTCGTATTTGTAATTACGCAGAATTAAAAAAATATAATTAATTACATATAGTAGATAGATATACTTACATTGTCACCGTGAAATTGAAGGCTTGTAAAAAATATCGGAACGCGAACGAACTGTGATAAAATTGTTATAAAAATATTAATTACAATAAAATTGATAGCGTACTTCACAGCAACACGTTCAACTCTGCTATGCATAATGCGTGAAGATGCGTTAAGTTAAATAGGTATAGTTTTAACAACTCAATTGTACTTTGGACGGGTAATAATTAACTGGTCTAGAAGCCATTTTTATACGGACTTTGTCCGGCGAATAAATTGGACTTCCTAACGCAATGACGTCAACGTACTATTACCTACTAGCTTTTGCCCATGACTTCGTCAGACCAAGTAATCACGTTGTCCCATACCAAACTTTTCCCCCCTTTTTCACCCCCTTTGGGGTAGAATTTCGGAAAATTTTGTCTTATCGGATGTCTAAGTCATACAAAGAACACACCCTCCAAGTTTCAGGTCTCTACGATCAGCGGTTTAGGCTGTGCGTTGATCCGTCAGTCAGTCAGTCAGTAGTTCAGGACAAAGCATTTTATATGTATAGATAACCATTAGTAAGTTAGTGGAAGTCCCTAGTTTTTATTGACGACCCAGTTGGCACAATGGTCACCAGTGCCGGACTGCCAAAAACAGGGTTGCGTGTTCGGTTCCGAAGGCACACATCCTAACTTAATTTTTAAGACGTTTCTATGTGGTCTATGTACAAAATAAGCTTCCAAAGGAACAAAAATGTTGACTTGATTTTGATTCCCGCCTCAGACAAGTATTTATGCTTAGGTTTTTTGTCTGTGGTCTGGTTGTTTCTATGTATTATAAGTATAAATTTACAAAGTATATAAGTAGTATGTCCGTTGTCTAGCAACCATAACACAAGTCTATTTACTTATCTTAGGGCTAGATGGCGATGTGTGGAATGTCCTGCAATATTGATTTTTTATTGTAGAAAGAAATGAACTGTGAAGAGCCTGGGTAGGCAAGGCAACTTCTTTAAGCACCTAATCTATGTAGTGGGAAAATCTTAAAGACAATTAGGTATTTGAAAATATTCTTTAATTGTATTAATGATTTTAAGATAGGGTATGCTTTCTCTAAGTGTTCCCCTATTTTCTTTCTGAATACCTTATGCATCTGAAGCATTAATAATTTAATTTGAATAAATACTAGGATTGCTGCACACACGCTTAACACCTAATTTATTTTAACAACCGAATTAAGGACCTCCTCCTTGTTTTGAAGTCTGTTATAAAAGGTTTGAAAGAAAATAGGATTTCATAGGAGCAAGCATGTGTATATAGCAAATCTAGGTGGTTATGGTGTTGTGAAAAAAAACCCGGCCACGTGCGAGTCGAACTAAAGCATGAAGGGTTTCGTACCATTATACTCTTTTTTTTAGTATTTACAACAGAAACACATAATCTGTGAAAATTTCAACTGTCTAGCTATCACGGTTCATGAGATAAAGCCTGGTGAGTGACAGACAGGCAGCGGAGTCTTAGTAAAGGGGTCACGTTTTTACCCGAAGGGTACAGAACCGTAATGAGGATTCCTCTCTAGAGTTCTGGGTACGGGTACCGAATGGCATATCCATTTTATTCTTTCGTTAAATCAAGTTTAGGTATATTAGCCCCCGAATTTCCGATCTCTAATTATATTTCATCGATACATATAAAATTCTTTGTTCTGACTGACTGACGGATCAACGCACAGCCTAAACCGCTGATCGTAGAGACCTGAAACTTGGAGGGTGTGTTCTTTGTGTGACGTAGGCATCCGATAAGAAAGGATTTTCTGAAATTCTACTCCTAAGGGGGTGAAAAAGGAAGGCAAAGCTGTATGGAACGACGTGATTCCTTGGTCCATTTTCAACTTTTACGCGGAAGAAAACAAAAGCTAGTTTTAAAAATAATATTGTCTTTATTTTGCTAATAGGTAAGTAAGCTACATACTTAAATAAATTTCCTGCTTGTGTGAAGTTAAAACGAACAATGTACATCCTTCCATTAGGTATAATAATATTATTGGTTCGACTCTAATTAATGACATTCGTTCTATTAGCAGTTGTTATGTAAATATCACATTGTTTTGTTCACAATGTTTTTCTATTTCTATACCGTATGAACGAAGTACACAATGCTGTGTGAATAAAAAATATAGGAAAGTCATAGCGTAGAGGTGACCTAATTTTAGAGACCCATTGGAATAACCTTGAATCGATATGATGCCTCCGTTCACTTAAGGATTTTTTGAATGTCACCTTATTAAGGTTCAAAAATAACACAATTCTAATAATATGTCAGATTAATCCATAAATACTTGTTGGTAAGATTTTTTTGCTGAAAGTAGTACTTAATCTAAGTAAATAAGTGATATTTAAAAAAAAACCATTTTTTTTCTTTTCACTTTCTTTTTTTCTAAACAGTGATATTTTTATATGTGTAATCTATTAGTTAGGTACTTAGTTTTTATTAGCCGGGATTATATTTAATAAGGAATTATCTCAAAAAATCCCGTTCCCGAAAAATTCCGGGAAATTCCGGTATTTAGCGTTGACTTAAGAACCGGGAACTCATAATCTCTATCCTGGTACTTTTGTTTCTAAGTAGAAAATGCTCTTTGTGTTTTAATGCACTAAAATTTCGCTATAATAAGCATTATAATAAAAATATATAATTAAGCATTACCAACTTGCATACTGAAAGATTTTTGGTATAAAAACTATAATAATTAATAAAAATAAATATGTTAAACGCCATATTTTAACAATCTGATAAAATCCCGAAATTCCCGGTTTCATTATAAAGTAGTCCCGAAATTCTCGGGACTAAATAATAGCACCGGGTTTTTTCCCCTAATAGTTAGGTCACAAAGTATTGCACGAATAAATAAATAACTGGTACTTGGCTACTCACGTTTATCACTGACATTGAATTGTTACTACAATAACTAACAAATGTATTCTCTTCATAAAACATAAGAACATTAGGTACCTATATATACATTTGTAGGTACAACACATACATAAGTGTTAATGATGTGGTTTATGCTTATGTACATAAATATATTTGTTTACAACCTTGAAAATATTGGAAGCTAATGAAAATCGAACAAATATGTATATGTTTTTTACATTTAATATTGTAAAGTGACTTACCTGAATTGTAAACTCAAAAGGACTCGTAAAAGTCCTTCTTGTGTATTAAAAATTAAATGTAATCTACCAAAACGGTGTTATCAAATAAGTAGGTAATCAAAGACCATATTGATTAGATTTATCTGGTATTTGTAATGGCCAAAGTACAAAGTAGTAAAGTCCGTAGTACTTATACATATTAATGTTTTAGATATGAAAATCTTATAAGTAGCATGACTGTAAATTTTATGATATTGTAGGTAGGTAATGTTTTGTCGCAATACCATCGTAGTACTACTATCTATTCCGAGGCGGTATGTTGTATTTAAAAAATACTGCCCCGCGATCACGAATACCGGGAACCCAGCCATTTCCTAGTCCCGACAATCCCGGTAATTAAAAGCCAATCTCCAGATTTTCGGGATATCTGGAAAAAAGGCATTGTTTGCATTTTTTACCTACGCAAAATACATTTATTATTGTTTCAAAATAATGAAATACTTAGAATTTTCAGTATTTTAAAATCAGAGTTTTCTGAAATATTGTTACCAAGTAGGTAACAATATTCCAGGCTTAACTTTTGACATTTTTGTTGATTTTTTATTTGGTTTTCAACCGGTTTGACCGATAAAAGTAATTAATAAATAATCATTGTCCTATTTTTAGTATTATCAGTGTTATCAACCAATAGCCTAAGCTTTATGCTATTTATCTTTTGTGAAATTTACTATAGCTGACTTATCGATTGTCCAGTTAATTGAAAAAAATTGGATGAGTTCATACCTACTTCTCAGTTTTTCGTCACCCGTTTTTTGCTGGTAGCATGCTGGTAGGTACTATTTGAGTAGTGATTTGAATCCTGAATAGTGGCTATTCAATAGTGGTTATTCAATTCGTGGCTATTAGGAATTAGTGTCAATAACCTCTATTCTAACTTCTAAATATTCTAGCTGATAAATCATACAAACCCATTTACAAACCTAAAGAGAAATCTCGACAGCACCTTATCAATATCACATTTAATTTGTTTTCATTCATCACCTGATAGTAGTCACTCTGTGTATGTAACCATTGAACTCGTTACATAAGTGTGAAAGAGATAGGTGAATTGAAACTGTCGCGGGTACGCGAAGGATGGAAGATGGCCTAAATCTTGGCGCGAAAGAGCGCGTGGAATACGACCGATTCACATCGCTACCGATTTGTGACTAGTAAAGGAAAATTCAAACAACGTCAGCTGCTGGTTTAGCCACTGAAATAGCCGCGGCTTTACTGTAATCTACATCATTGATAATTTCCCTAGGATTCGTTATCTAGGTAACCTAGACCAGGGGTCGGCAACTTTTTGTGTCGAAAGAGTCAAATTTGGAATTTACAAAATTTGTAATAATCTATACTAATATTATAAGGCTGAGGAGTTTGTTTGTTTGTTTGAACGCGCTAATCTCAGGAACTACTGGTTCGAATTTAGAAATTATTTTTGTGTTGGATAGTCCATTTATGAAGGAATGCTATAGGCTACTTTTTATCCCGATATTCCCACGGGATCCGGAGTTACGCGGGTGAAACCGCGGAGCACTGCTAGTTTGTTTCTAAAGAGACAATTTTTTTTGCCAACAATGAATAGTAGGTACTTGCGTAAATAAAGTTTTTTGAAGATAACACTACAAATACCAACTTCTTCAAGTCATTGTTTTTTTTTTCTTAATTAATGAATGAGGACTTTATCCACACGGATAATGTCATCTTTGAAGATATAAACAAGATATATGTTAACTTATAATATAGGTACGTATAAATTTAATTAATTCTATAGCTTCATCACTGTAGCCGGAAAGACTATTTCATGCGTCGAATACTGGCGGTAGTTTTTTATAAAATATAATATTTGCATATGGAACAAAAGAGCCACAGCTTCACATCCAAAGAGCCGCATGTGGCTCGCGAGTTGCAGGTTGCCGACCCCTGACCTACACCTCTTCTTCTTTTTCGTTATGACAGAGCGGTCGTGATCATCATGTAGTAGAGGGGGTAGATGTTGCACACTTCACGACTGCTCGCCATCTCTCCCTGCTGGAGGTCATCCTGCTACATTCGTTCAAAGAACCTCCTACTGCAGCCTAGACCTAGACCTACACTTTCATAATAAGTATTAGCCAGATTATTTATTTAGCACCAGCAACTTAATCCATGCTATTCAGGCCTGTAGTGCCTGGGACTTGTATTGGATAGGTCTGTGCTGCACCTATAACTATCTTCTCAGCTTGGTCCACCATGATCAGAGGAAAAAAGCCAACTCAAATGTTATCCTTCACCATAAGAGCAATGTTAATAAGCTCCATATAATGATATAAGCTCACATTTAACACATAAATAAGAAAAAAATCATAACATAACACTCGTCCTATACACCTGCGGCCTAAATAGGACGAATTCGTGGAATTAAAAAAATATAGGTAGGTAATAAACCTAGTATTTTCCATCCATGAACTTGTGTTCAGCTGGTGGCGCTCAAAAAGCAAAATAAAAGATGCAACCAGCAACAGTTTTACCAACTCAATGGCGAAAAAATTTCAACCAGTGTACTTGACTCATTTTTGGTGTGAGTGGTTTGTGAGGTGCGAACGTCAAATTCTATGGAGTGGTTGGTGACCCACCAAAACTACAGAATATAGTACAACCAAATAGTACAACCAAAACTAAGCATAATTTTATATCCATATGCAGAACAATAATATTTAAAAAAAATATCTCTACACCCCCTATATATGTATTTACCCCTATATATGTATAAGGTAGGTATCGTTAGATTTGTCTCATTAGTCCATGACATACATGGACTAATGAGACAAATCTAACGATACCTACCTTAAATACAGAAATCAAACGAGAAGTTTGGAAGATATGAGGGAATAAAAAATATTACAAACATACAAGATAGGCGAGAAAAACATAACCCTTTTTCTTGCAGTCGGGTAAAAATTTAAACCACAGAGTACATAGGGAAAATTTAAACGTAGCGGCCTCATTCATTCATATGGATGAGTTGGGTATTAGATTCTAGGGAAAGAAAGCTTATCTTTAATAAATAAATACAAAAATACTAGCATAGCTGTGCTATTAAAAACCTCATAAAAATATTCGGAATAATCAATCAATATTTAAACCTCTACCTAACTGTAAATAGATCATCCGCTGAATAATTAATAAAATATTGAAGTAGGTACCTACAATAATTTCTGAAAATAACGTGAAAGAAAGAAACTTTATGAAACACAGTTGGCTACATAATCATTATATGCGGACAAAAAAGCGCTATAAACACTTGACTTCGAAATCTCTACATGGATTAAGCCTTGATTTAGTTCGTACGTTTCATACTAGATGGCGTTAGTAGTCCATAAAGTGAACCAACAAACAAGGTTGGTAAAAATATCGTAATTCTCCGTATCGCTATCTGCGTGCGACCAACACACCGAGCGCGGGCGGTTGCCTTGCCTGCGCACACGCTCGCTGTGATTATCACAAGTCACAACTCAACTCACCGACCTTGGGGCAAAAAGGAGAAACAATTTTAATTCCAACTGCGGGGTTTTTCTACTCGAGCATACTAATGAATTCGAACGTTTCTGCTTCTTAGAACTTAGACGATTTAAGTATTTGATGAAGTTTTGATGATGTTGGGTTTTGAAATAAAAGCGATTTTTATGGTCATGCGTGACAAAGATAGATAGATAGATAAAGAGACAAAGATAGATATTTTAATAGAGAGTTCAATAAGAATAAATACAACGAAAACATAAACTCCCTTATATATCATGTTCATAAATTATTTACCTTTTAATATAAGAAACAGTTATCTATATATATAAAAGAAAGTCGTGTTAGTTACACCACTTATAACTCAAGAACGGCAGAACAGATTTGGGTGAAAATTGGTAGGGAGGTAGCTTACAATCATAAGACGGACATAGGATATTTTTTCTATATATATAAAAGAAAGTCGTGTTAGTTACACCACTTATAACTCAAGAACGGCAGAACAGATTTGGGTGAAAATTGGTAGGGAGGTAGCTTACAATCATAAGACGGACATAGGATATTTTTTCGATATTCCCACGGGATCGGGACTTACGCAGGTGAAACCGCGGGGCGCAGCTAGTTTAAAATATATATCAAACTAGCTGCGCCCCGCGGTTTCACCTGTGTAAGTCCCGATCCCGTGGGAATATCGAAAAAAATATCCTATGTCCGTCTTATGATTGTAAGCTACCTCCCCACCAATTTTCAGCCAAATCGGTTTAGCCGTTCCCGAGTTATAAATGGTGTAACTAACACGACTTTCTTTTATATATATAGATTCCCTCTCCGCTGTTAAAAGGCTTAACCGATTTTGATAAAAATTTGCAGAGCAAAAGATAGGTTACTTTTAATCATGATATTCCAACGGAATCGGGACTCAGGCAGTGGAACCGTGAAACGAAGCTACTTGTGTAATAAATAAAACGATAGCATTATTCAAGGGTTCTTGAACGTTCGTAGATATCCGTTTACAGACAGGTGATATCGTCAGGTGAACATCGCACAAAAACCGGTCATATGCGAGTCGATTAGGCATGCTATGGACCGACGATGAGCGCTTTATGAAACGTCAATCAACTTGATGGGTGGAAAAATATACTGGAATAAACGAAGGTAATCAATAAAATATATAAAGGTATAAAGCGTTGACTGAGTGATGTTGGTCTAGTGGTAAATACCTCGACTTTCATTCCAAAGGTCGTTGGTTTGAATCTCGGAAGGCCGTACACTTTCCTTACGAATTTTTATGCGCTATTAATATTGCTCTTATGGTAAAGAAAAGATCGTGACAAAACCCACGGCTTAGTTGGATTCTGACTATTGTTAAGTTACTCTGGACACAGTCGACTAAGCCGACAGGGTGTTGGAAAAGCTTCCTCCATCGAAAATAAGGCACTACAGCGCTCTAAATAGCTTGGATTAAAGTTGCTGAAGATGTTTAAATCATCTAATCTATAGTGTTGAAGCTGCGCTGTATAAATTATCTAATGTAAATTGGGAAAATGACAATATTTTTATCCTTGTAATAGGAAAAGAATACCTTCAAAGTATAGCAAAATGATTCAAAATACAGGATAGAAAGTCTCAAGAACCGCTTACTGCATTCATAAACTCATTCCAAGAAAGCGTAGTCAGAGCTCGACCACTTTATATGACGCACCGACTCGCAATTTAACATACCGTAAATGAAATCACTGTAATTCAACAGTCGTACAAAAACAATTTCGTCGTATTTATGTTGAATTGTAAATTGGTATTGGGACTATAAAAAATGGAAAAACATAGGAGTTCAAATATCCCATTTCCAAGACGCTTTTAAGGTTTGGTGTAAAGGGATTATTTGTTTGTCTAGAAGGCCTCTATGAATAGGTATTAGTCTCAATATGCAGTACAGCAGTTTCAGTTACTATATCTGTTCTATCCAAAAAGCCTTCTATTGCATTGACTATTACTATATTTCAATGTCATTGTTCTGTTGTTCTTTTTAAATGCCTTTATAAGTAGGTATTAAAACACCATTTCAGGTTTTTATTTATTTGTTTGGTTGGCTTAGCTTTGGCGATTTCAAAAACGTGTGTGTTTAATTTATTATGATGAATTGCTAACTTTATTATTTACGAATACCTACTTAAGTTATTTTTTTCGAAATTACAGTTTTAATCCCGGCTCAAGGGCTTCTATTTCATTAAAGGTTTACGTAATAAAAATTGTTTCACTAAAATAGACTAGCAGAATGTGTATAATATAGCTTTAATAAATTATAGCTTGATTCCAAATAAGTAAAATAAAATGTCAAAAACATGCATCAAAATATCAAGCTCCACAAAATAAAAATAAAATATTCTATGGTTAATATTCAATTTTAATAACCTTTAGTAGTGAAAATAACCATGGTAGTTATTAAAATCGAATGCCTGCAACAAAATCTTTTCAACTCAACGCGATAAATTGTGTTGAATTTTGAGTTCCCAGCAAGCAGGCCTATTCGACAACGAACGGCATAAAAAAATAAACCGTTTGAACCCCAATGTTCGAAACTATACCCTCGGCTTTTTGTGCCGATATAACCCTCGGGTATTATTTCCCTTTGGGGCCCAACCGTCCCTTCATCCCTTCATATTGTTGCGAGTGAAAAGATACCCCGGCTGTCGGGACAGAGTCTCGTTTCGAAGCCGTATGACAATGCAATCTATCATTTAAATTACAATTCGTTCGTATCGTTGTATTATCGCCACTATCAGTGTGCCCGTATGCAATATGTGCGCAGATTGATATGAAATGAAACGAGTGAGCTTTATCTAACATGTTGAGGTTTTTTATATATTTGTTGGTTTTTAGTAATATAGCTATTTGCTCAATCTTGGCCTTTCGTAATGAATTTTGTGTTCTTTGAGATTGGAATTTTATCCACAGAATGTAGAGACTCATAAAATACTACTAAAAACTATGATAAGCAAGTAACGATTATATGAAAAGAATAAGAATGTACATAATACTTATTAGATTTACTTGCAAATTACATGTTTTAATTTTGTATACTTGGTAATTCATTACTTATTAATAACTTTATTAGGTAAATTTAGACCCACTACACCGTAGATCTTTTTATTGTAAAAATCGTACAGGCAGGCGTGAAATTAACACATTGGGTCGGTGTAGGTAGTGTTAGGCATGTCACTGAGTATAAACAATAATTTATCGCAAATTATGATCGTACAATAAAGTCAAATTGGTATTAAAATGTCATAAGAATTACGTAGGGTTGAGGAATTTCATAAACTAAAACATAAGTATTTAACACAAGCTACACTATGATACATTTATGTGGAAAAAGCTATGAACGGATTTCAATAAATTTGAATATGGGATACCTTGAATCCTGGGAAAGATCATAGAGTAATTTGTATCCTAAAATTCCTATGGGATCGGAACTAACGAAAGTGAAACCGTTGGAAGTTAACGACGTCATAATATAGGTAGGGTAATTAATTAAGCCAACTGAGGAATATTTAGTAAGGATGCCGTTATCCTTTTTTGTTAATTTGTTCTTGCGGTTAATTTTAGTGAAAGTAGTCTTTGGGTGTTCCCATAAATATGTAATAACTATCGAAATTTCACAGACGTAAGTACGAAATGAATAATTTAAAAGAATATTACTAAGTAATTACTAAGGTAAACATAGAATAACAATTTAACAACGCGACGATTAGCCGGTTTACGTTCAAATGTCGGTTCATTAAACAATAATACACCTAAATTAGAGGGATCAGAGCACATGGTGATCTATCTATCAAAACAACAAAGCCGATTGGTGTGACGTTCCACCCCGGTGATATGTACGTCCTACTACCTAAATGCCTTATGTACACCGCTAGTTACTACTTCATGACTACTCGGAGCTCAGTGTGTACTGCAATGCAACGGAAAATATGCGTGTTTACCAAAGTGGTTTCGGTAGAACGGTGTCGTGTGTTGCGTCACGTTTGAGGAAATTGATAGTGCGCCGAGGTCGACGTGACTAACATTTACGTTTATTGTGTGCATTATCTTTACAATTATGCATAATACGATTTAAATCAACCCCCTGTGCAGTGATTTAACATCAAAATGGAATTCATTTTTCAACATCCCGTTTCTCCCTGTGGGTGGAGGCCAGACAAATGTCGGGCGTTCGTTTCACCGTATGTCCGACTTAACCTTGTGACGTTGAGTAAGTATATTTTTTGTTCTACTTTTACATTGCAAAGGGCAATAGGGACCAAATTCCAAATCTAAATACAAATTAAATGGATGCCGAGACATTAATAATAGCTTTTAAAGGGATTTATGTATAAACAAATAGTTTGAAATAATAATATCGAACGTCACAACACAATGATACTCAGTTGGTTGACAAGATGGCGGCTAGTGGGGAGAGGGCGCCCAGTTGGCCAGGTGCTGCCGCCGCGTCGAGTTCGGCGCTGTAGTTAAACTACGCAGTGTTGTACATTTAGAACGTTCACAATGGCTACCGCGAAAGACACGTCTACTTTCTTTCTGGAAGCTAATGCAGACGATTTCGACAGTGTTTTAAAGTTATATCCACAGGCGATTAAATTAAAAGCTGACCAGAAAACAAAGAAACCTGAGGAGCTCATAAAATTGGACAATTGGTGAGTACAAACTCCTTCGAAAGGAGAAAATGCGGCCGTGGCGTGTCAATGAACTTGTATTGTGTGTGTATCCGTGCAAACTGATTTGATAGCTACCTCCCTCGCGGACTGCATCTCTAGTCCGCGGTGGGCTCATTAAAATTATTGCGTCACGTGGGATCGATGTCAAATTGACATGATCGTTTTTCCTGAAGCCAGTGTGGGGCAAAATATCGCTGCGCTCAGGCGTTATAAAATGGTGGCTGTCCTCTTATCATGACTCGTTTTTAATGCATTTACTTTCATGTTTAAAGTCGACCCAATGCTAAATTCGATTATTCCCTGCCTAAATAACAGGCTTGACAAATAACCTGAGTGACTTGAGCATTTTACATTATTCTACAGTGAGATATAACAATGCTTTGTTAAGTACAACTCACATCCGTTCAAAATGGTGACATCGCCTTTATACTTTTTGTTAGTTTTAACATTGTAGATAATTTTGATGAGATTTTCAATTGTTTTAATAAATACTTCACTGATATTTGACAAAAATATTTCAATACTATTTTCTTAAATAATTTTAAGTCATTTTTTGAGCGATTCGTGCCAGCGGGCTAGGCAGTTCACTTAAAAATACCACGCTAAGCTTGCCAAACATCTTTTTTGTTTATTATTTTTACTAAATCAGGTGAAATAGTTTTATCGAAATGCCTTTTAAAGAAAATCCCAAAATGTAGTAATACCTATACTTACTTACTTATTATGTACCTACTCACAAATATTATAAATTAAAAGTTTATATGTTTCTTTGCGGTCAAACGGCTCGAATTAGGATATTATTAATTTACTTATACTTAATATTTTAAACCTTATAATTAATATTTTATAATTTATAATTAAATTTTATACCTACTTAACATTTTGGATGTGAGGTATTAATTTTTTTTCTTTTTTACATTACTGTTCAGACCCCCTTAATAAATAAAGTAAGTAAAAACCTTTTATTTTTTAAGTAATTCAATTAAAATATTAGAAACAATCCGGTTGATATCGTATTTATTTATCGGCTAAAATAAATTTATACTTAGTTAGGTTAGGTTGATTTATTGACAAAAATGTGGGAACCCTAGAAAGTCGCGCCAAAATTTTTACAAACATCGGAAGGTTAGAAAGAAAGCAGAAACTAACTTTTTTATGGTTATAAAAATTACTTTTTTTTGGGATATGTATCCAATTTTTTATTACTTAAATAGGCAGATAAATATTTTTAATATTATCTATGTACTTCGATGAAAAAAAAAATATTCAATTAGAAATTAAAGAAAATTAAAAGAAACAACCGGATAATCCCTTCTTAACTCCATACTTACTTATTTTTGGCGTTTTTCTAAGAACATTGCAGAAAATAATTGATAAAATTGTATGTATTCGTTGATGAGTATTTGAGTATACTTTGTATTTACCTACATATTAATGATACTATATTATACTCGTAATTACCCAAATATTAAAGAAAACACTGTCTGAATCCGATTAACACCTTATTAAAAGGGAATATTCTCAGATTCTAAATAAAACTTGGTAAAACATAACCCTCCCTTTTGACTTCGCCGTAGTCGGGTAAAAATTTAACTCCGCCGGAAGTTGCCCAGTACCTACTACAAGACAACTGCCTCAGAAGGAACCTATTATCAATATATTCCTCCTAAGCTAATTCAATCCATTTTATAAGTATTATTTGGACATTAAAATATACTACAACTAAGTACTAACTTATGTGAAAGCGCTCCCAAAACATCGTGTAGGTAGCAATAGTAGGTATCTATCGTAAGCTCATTCACTAAAAGAAAGTCGTGTGTTCATTCACTAATTTTACCCCACCCTCCTCTCCCCTCATAAGCATCGGCCCCGCCCAGCGTCTATAAAAATCAACAGATCAACAACACATGTTATGCCTACCTATCTATATCTATAAACATACTATCTTATCGTAGTAGACCTACCGCTGTTAACTTTCTGAAGTGGACATTATTCGAAAAGAACGAAGTGGTAACTTTCTGTAACATAGCTTATAAAGTTTTTTTTAATAAATAATTTATAGCGACTTTCGGTGGAGGTTCTGGTGAAGTCTACTTCATTCGTATTAAAGTTGCTTGCTCTGTTTACAACAACAAGATTAAATACATATAAATAATATATTTATTTAAGAATAGCTTACATATATATTACAATGCCTCCAATATAAAGACCAATATTATTATTAAAAAAAAATTAAAATTAAAAAATGTTGAAACTTTAAATTAATAAACTACATACCTACTTAAACTACCTAGCCTAAGATTCTTTCTTAAAAATAAGAACTTTCTAATAAAAAAAAATACATCTAAAGCTGTCCCCAGTAATTTCAAAGATTGACAAAATTAAATGTTATGAAGAAAACAAGATGCAAATAAAAAAAGTTTTTTGTTTATTTTTAAATTGAGAACAAAAGGCTTAGGAAAAAAACCTTGGGTTTAAAGAATAGGCTTTTTTAAAGTGGGTTAAAAAAGAATGTTTCCTCTTTACAGGTATCAGAATGAATTACCAAAGAAGATTAAGTCGAGAGGCAAGGATGCCCACTTGATACACGAAGAATTGGTACAACTTATGAAATGGAAACAAGCGGTGAGTTGCTTCATAAAATAAATAAATATTGAAGGAGATTTCACTCATCGCCATCTAGCCCAAAGCTAAGTAATAACCATACTTTTGTTATGGGTGCTAGACAACGGATATACTTTTTTTTGTAAATATATATTTTATATATCCATAGAAACAACCAGACCACAGACAAATATCTTAGCATAAATACCTGTCTGGGTACAATAAGGCGTTCTATCTACCTATCTTGTCTGAGGCGGGAATCGAACCCGCTACCATGTGTTGCGGGTTCGATACTCGTAAAAACACAATGCATACACAAATTCCTGAACTAAAACTAGACAATGACTTGCCAGGGTCAAATATTACATAAAAAAACCGGCCAAGTGCGAGTCGGAATCGCGCACGAACGATTCCGTACCATTATATTCCATTTTTAGTATTATAAAGCGGCAACAGAAATATGTACATTATCTGTGAAAATTTTAACTGTCTAGCTGTCACGGTTTATGAGATAAAGCCTGGTAAAACACAGACAGTGGTAAAGAGACTCTTTTACTAAGAAGTAAAAGAGTCTTTACCCTTTGGGTATCCTAAAAAATATACTAGAAGCCTTATCTTATTGTCTTCCAAACCTACTCAATTTATGCATTGTCTGTCCAGTCAATTAGTTTTAGCCTTATTCCATCAACGATTCTGAATAAAAACATAAAACTGAAAAACTCAACTTGTTTTTCATATAATAGGTAAGGATTAATAATAATGATGACGATGATGTCATATTTGTAATCGTAATGCTCCAAAAATACACATTACCAGAACAATTAAATTCAATACAAATTCTGAAAATAATTATATTTTTACAGAGAGGGAAGTTCTACCCGCAACTGTCTTACCTCATCAAAGTGAACACCCCAAGAGCAGTCATGCAAGAAACAAAGAAAGCCTTCAAGAAGTTACCTAACATAGAATCAGCTATGACTGCGTTGAGTAACTTGAAAGGCGTCGGTACAGCCACAGCGTCAGCTCTACTAGCTGCAGCGAACCCAGAAATAGCACCGTTTATGGCTGACGAATGTCTTCAAGCTATCCCAGAGATGGAAGGAAGCGACTACACTGCCAAGGAATACCTCAATTTCGTAAATCATTTGAAGAACGTCTGTGATAGGTTAAATAAGGTACGTTTATTCTTATACTAGCTGCGCCCTGCGGTTTCACCCGCGTAAGTCCCTATCCCGTGGGAATATCGGGATAAAGAGTAGCCTATGTGTTAGTCCAGGTCTCCAGCTATCTACATACCGATTTTTTCTTTTCGTGAAGAAGTAACAAACAAACATACACACACATACACAAACTTTCATATTTATAATATTAAGTAGGAAGTAGGACTAGTTAAACAAAATCTAGAAACAAGCAGAAGGCTAATTCTTGTAAATGACATTGTTCAAATTACATTTTGATTGTATTTCGATTACAAAAAATACCCTGGAAGTTTTATTTTGTCAAAAAGCGGAGTTTTAAGTGTATTTTGAGCTATTTAGAGGGTATTTTTTTTACCATCGAAATGAAATAGGAATGTTCAGATTCAAAAGTGTGAAGGCTGTGTGTGGTGAAGCCATAACTCAAGACCTATAAGATCAGTATAAGTGCTTGTTTTTTTGCCTTTTATTCTGCCAAGATCTAAGTATTGAGACACGTCATCCGTCGTTCAAATATTCCAACTATGTAAGTGCTTATTATTTGGATACATCTAACTTCTAAGGTCGAAAGATATGAATATACCCGCGAGCGATAACGCAGCTCCAACAAATGTTCGACCATGGTACAAGGTGTCGCAATACGATCTCACAGTGAGAAATATTACACGGCGATAAAACACCATACCAGTCATGGTTCTAATTATTTTATTCTCGCTCGCCACATTGTATGAAAGTGTTTCGAAATATTTTGAGGGCAATCATCAAAATTCCATCCTGGGAATAATATTAAAATTATTCATGCAGGCTGATTCACAAACCATCGGAAGGCTACCGAATCGAAACGTTTTAATTTTAAAATCGTTTTAATAATATTATTGGCCTTTATATTTAATCTTGTTGTATAAAAACAGCGCAAGCAACTTTAATCCATACTATACAGTGAACTGTAGTGCCTGGGACATTTATAAAATGAAGTAGGACTTCCCCAGAACCTATACCGAAAGTCGATTTAAATTATTTATTTAAAAAAACGTGGCACTCGGGGACTGCCGCGGTAAAGCTATTATAAGCGAACGCTCGGCCGAGCTGCATGGTAGGCGGAGTGGGGGGGTGTTAGGTTTTATTTCGTTACGAATTTCTTGATTCGGTCGCCGCGCTCAAAGCCCGCGATAAAAGCTATGCAATAGCTTAAAAAATTTTTTACTGGCTAGCTTGTTGGAGAAAGTTATCACATTCGTTCTATTCGAATAATGTTCACAAAAAGAACAGCAAATTTTATTTTTGTTTCGGTTGCTTTCCGACGATTTGTGAATCAGGGGGCTGGTATGTTTCTCGTTTATTCGTTAGCTGTTTCCCCGCCAGCATGTTACTTTATTGCCTAAACAATAACATATGGTCACATTGGTTACGATTCTCATGTGTGTAATCTTGGACTGTAGAGCAATCAAACATAATAATCAAACTCCCTTTTATAGGAACAAAACGGTTGTGGTAAAAAATGGTCACCTCACATGGTAGAGCTGGCGTTATGGACACACAACATCGTCTCGGAACTCCAGCCAGAACTGCTCGGTAAAGAACCAGCGGCGATAGCGCGAGCGCCTGCGAATGGTGGATCTCCTCTGCCTAGTGACGAGAGCAATTTAGAACCACCGTCTACTAATGGAAATGGTAAGGCATCCGTCCACATATTCGACCATTGTCCACATACTTATACTATGAAGTAACTACATATTCATCTCACAAATTAAAATGTGCTAATAAAGCCCTTTCATTTGATACCCCACACGTTACTTTTAAAATATTTTTATTTTTTACTTCATGACTCTATGTCCTCTAGAGGGAGCCATATTTAATTTATAGTGACGTCACATAACCTATAACCAGCAGACCATTGAGACACTTCTAACGATACCTCAATTGTTAAATTATAGTAAGTAGTTTTGAAGTTAGAGGTGGGAACAGATGAACATACATACAGGTCCAACACATAACTCATCCTTTTGGCTTCGCCGAATTCGGGTAATTAACCTTAGTCAAACCTCGCCAGCTATAATCGTGGGAACTTCAGTCGCCTATTCTTATTGTGTTTACAATAAAACCATGGACAATGTTCGATGCTAGTTGATTATAATATCCTATTTTAGTTCCTATTTGTGTATTATAACATTAAACGACACTAGCTTTTGGGTTCAACCAAATATGGAAAATTCCGTAAACACTCTGATAGAACTTAGACAGCTTTTCTCTTCGCTCTCCATTATATTTTCTCAATATTTATTTATAGGTAAACTAGCTGTAGATTCAGTGAACGAAGACACAACCACATCATGTACTGAAGACTCTATGGACGCGAAAGCGGCTTCCCCACCTACACCTGCCTCACCCTCGGACAATTCAGACTCCGCTTTGAGTACGCCACGCGCTAAACGGTAAGAAATTAAACAAGATTTCATAATAACCTAATTCTTAAAACATTCTCAAAAAATATTTACTTTTTCTGTTTTTATTTTTTGTTGTTATAATACATCATCTGTGAAAATTTCAACTCTATAGCTATGATGGTTCATGATATACAGCGTGGTGACAGACAGACGCGCGGACAGCGAAGTATTAGTAATAGGGTTACCATTTGGGAACCCTAAAAAAGAGAATGTCGGCTAGAAGAACTACAGTTCGATGCCAAGCCTATTCATAAATTCGTTAGGAAACAGATATTTCGACGGCACCAATCCTAGATAGCCCTTTATTGGAACGAATTTGCTTATCGCGCGTTGCGAAATGGAGCTCGACGGAAAAAAATAAGACCAAAAGTTGTGACGACACTTTTTGATTTTATTACAATTCTTTCACTAATTAATCGAAAAGACCTTCGTTTTTGTCTTAAGAGTGAAACAGGTTTTATTGCTTGATGATAATTGTAATTATTTATATAACAGACAATTAGAGGAAGCGAGTTCAGCCGAGGAGAGTTCGCTGGGCGACTCATCAGACGTGCCCGTGCCCAAGAAACTACGAGAAGCCACGCACTGACACCTGCGCGCACTCCCACCAAACCAACCCTCGTGCGCCTATAAATAGCTTCCTAGACTAAAATATTGTACCTAGGTAATTTATTTTTCAATTCCGTTTAATTTTAACTTAGTGTTAAGTTTAATTACCGATCGGTTTTGTAAGTTTTATAGGGTATTAATATTTTGGATGCGCGTTCCGTCGTCGGACGCCGTGGAGAGTATGAGATTGTACAATATTTCTATGTGAGTGAATTTCAGTGGCCCGCGAGGGGCCTAGTGTTAGGATTTTATTGTTTGTAATAAGTTTGTAATGTTTGAACGTTCGCATCCCGCGTGACATTCCAATAATTGTAAAACGGCGAGAGGGCGAAGGGTAGTAGCGAAGGGAAGTCTTTGTCGTCAGTTATACATAACCGGAACCAGATGCCTTGACGGGGCCCGAGAGGCCGTCACACTCACCAATGCCTTATGACACAGTCTGCCCGCAGAGTTTATAATACAAGATAATACAAAGGTCGTGTTACCCGGGCACCGGGCACACCGGCCCACAATGTAGTTTTTATTGAACAAATATAAGATATTAATTTTATAATGTAGCGTTTTTTATTTCATTCTCCATCATCCCTTTTCAATTCCCAAATCAACATTAAAGTAAATAGGTACCTATCATTTCATTTCTCATTAGCAGAAGACTGTAAAAACCCCATTTTTAAACCTCGTTTTGGAATAGGGGGTATTCCAAAACGATGTTTAAGAATAGTCCAAGATGTGGATTTAAACTTTAAATGAAGACACAGATTTATTCATGAACTATAGTCTAAACACTATCCCTATAGATTATATAGGGAACTATAGTCTAGACACTATCCCTATAGATTATATAGGTTGGAGTTTCTTGTGCCTTCTCATTGGTGGGCACACATCGTAATTTCGTTTTAATTCTCTTCTATGTGATCTCGTACAAATTATATAATTCCAAATGAATAAAAAAAATTCTTCTGTAGAATCCAGTTTAAAACAGTGCTGTTGTACTATTATCTGATAATGAAGAAGGAAAAATCAATAAATCAATTAATAGTCTTTTAAAATGTATTTACAAAAGTTATACATACATGTAACAGAGTTCCAGTCTCGACTCCAACTATTTCATCATAACACTGTTCACTTCACACACAATCACATCACATATGCTTAATACTATTTGTCTGGCTTGAAATTGTATCGATAGTATTTAATGTTGTGCCTCAACATCTTGCTGTAACTGTGGGTAGAGTGTGGCCGGTCTGGTGCCCGCCGCCATGCGCCCCGCGAAGTCAGGACGGCGCGCCGGTCTAGGGGCTCCGAGTAACGCATCTAACACGTTCCTCGGTGCCCACACGTCACCGGTGTTGGTACTGGAGCCAGCTCCGGGGGGCGAGAGAGGAGAGTCGGTTGTTGCTCGAATCACTGTAGCACGGGATTCACCTGTTATTACAAAATGACAAGTTTTTACTTTACTGCAAAATGGAGATCAAAACCGTCTTTAGCCAATGTAAAGGGAACCATTAGATATTTTAGAGAACTCGGTGGCATAATGGCCTTTGGCACAATATTCTGTTTCCTACATACATCACTTTAAAGTATAAAATAAAGTCGTTTCCCTATTTTCTATCCCTATGTATGTTTAAAACTACGCAACGGATTTTGATGAGGTTTTTTTTATTACATAGAGTGATACAAGAGGAATGGTTCAGTATATGAAACAAACTACCACGCGTACAAGGTCGCGGGCAACAGCTAGTATACTACAAATGGTCAAGCTATATACATGAAAGCAATATACCGAGTGAACCTAAAATTTAGAGCAGTGTTCTATTTCAGAGTTATTTATGGAACAAAGTGAGTCGCCAGAACCAAGTATGAACTTGGTATAAATCTGTCAGGCGTTTAAATGTAAAGAAAAAAAAACATTTCTTTGATGATTCTATTTTGACTTAGTGGAACTATATAAAACCACTCACCATCATTATTATGATTATTATGTGCCCTACATTCCAACAGGACGCGTAATAGCGTACGATGCGCAGGCGACGCCGAATGAGCGCGTATAAGTGCCTCCAGTTCACCCCATACTTGACGCCACTGTTCTTCACGACGCGTTGATGACTTGCCTCTAGAAACGACAATAAGTTATGGTTTTTTTTTTAAACTTCAATATTCATTCGATTGAGAGTTATGATATTGCATACACCCAGAGATAGAAAACATAGTAATAGCAACTTTTAATTCGCAAACTTATCTAGATGACATATTTGTTGGTGTGTTGGCAAATTCATCAGGGTGTCGTTTTAATGGTTTTCCGCGTCTGAAAACCTTTTAAATGACACCCTATCTGCATCTTACCTACTCCACGCACTCAAATAACGTAAAAACGACCTACAATACTACAATTATGTTTTTTAGTGTCCAGTACCTCAAAAGTTAAAAAAATAAACCCATTATAAGATCACTTTCTTGTACGTCTGTCTGTCCGTCCGTGTGTTTTTTAATTTTATTGAGCCTTACCTCATGTTAGAAGGTAGTTGCGATGAAGGAAACTCATGTCGCGACTCCATCCCGAGCAGCGACAATAGAACATTGCGACACGTGTCTACTTCTTCGTCAGTCAGTGACTCTTGAACTACTAAGCGGGTAAGAGGTTCCATTACCTGTAATACAAAAGACACATGTTCATTTATATACATCATGACTTTTGTACGTTTTGACATTGATACTATTGTACCCATTGATATCTTGACGTTGAAACTAATAGTACGCGGTCCTAAGAAATTATTACTCATACTATAAGGAAATAACTATTCTGAGTAAATTTCGGTATTAAAAGAATCCTTGGTCCTTTTCCATCCCCTAAACCACCACAATGTCAATTTTCATCCAAATCAGTCCAGTCGTTTGGCCGTGAAGAGGAATCAAACAAACAAATGAAGAAACAAACTTTCGGATTTATAATATTAGTTGGATTAGGAAGTTAGGATGTGTTTCTAGCAAACAACGGTGTGCTCTGTGTGCCCTACTAGCAGTTTAGCGGAGGACCGGAAAAGAGCGTCTAATAAGGCCATATCCGTCGCCAATTTTGATGTCTTTGACGCGACAGAAGAAGTGTTTCTTAGCGATTAAGTGTGCATTTCTGGAAGATCCGTACCAATCATTTTAGGGTTCCGTACCCAAAGGGTAAAAACGGGACCCTTTTACTAAGACTCCACTGTCCGCCTGTCTGTCTGTAATGGCTGTATCTTATGAACCGTGATAGCTAGACAGTTGAAATTTTCAAATTTGCCGCTATAACAACAAATAAACTGAATATAATTTTACGGAACCCTTTGTGCGCGAGTCCGAATCGCACTTGGCCGGGGTTTTATGATTTTTTTAGATTATTAAAAGTAAACTTTTGAGTTTTGGCGGGAACGAGTTAACAACATGTCGTGCTGCAGTTTTATTTTCATGAAACTTAGTTGTAACCCGAGTTCAATTGTATAATTCTGGTGGAATGTTATTCAATTTGGTTCTGTGAAGGTGCACAAGTGTAGTGAAAGTAAAAATCAGTGTCAAACATGAAGTTTTCTCGTTGCCTCCAAATGTCCTATTAAGGTTATGGTAAACTTGCCACCGCTTTACTATAGCCCCTGACTTGACGGACTATGACGACTTTGGCTTTTTTGAAACACTATAGGCCCGATTTATGAAAAATCGGGTCATAATTTGATGCAAAATATAACTTGACACTGGCTAAATGCACAAGCCGTGCGAAGCCATAATAAATAGAAAAAAGTAAACTTACCGAGCCCAAATTAAATATAAGCGTAGATGATATAGTGAGCGGCCAGTATGTGGTGTGTCGCTGTAGACGAGCACGCGAGCGAGCGTTGGCGCCGGTACCGCGGAGAGGATGGAGCCGGTTCTGTTGCATTAGAGCACCAAACTCTTTGATCCTGAGGATAACGTAGGTAGAAAAAATGCTTCAGGTTTAAGTTTTTACCCCTTACTTATCTATCTTCTTAATAATCTATACTAATGCTAGCTGTTGCCTGCGAGTTCGTACTGTTATACCCCAGTAATGTTACAGCTTGTGCTAACTCAGTAATACTATAATGCACTCAGTATTTAGGTGACCAGATAAATGTTTATATTAAGACAGTTGTTAGCGGTGGCAAAGAAAAGACCTCTTGTATTTTTGTACCCAAATTCTAATTAAATAGTTTATTTTTATAATAATCTTTTTTAAAAGACCTTCGCGATATCCCGGTAGTTTTACGCGCGTGGTAGTTTTGTTTTATATACTAAAACCTTTCTCTTGAATGACAATATATATATTAATAATATACCTTTTTAAACAAAATAAACAAAATCAAAAACGGTTCATCCGTTCGGGAGCTACGATGCCACTGACGGACACACACACAGACACGTCAAACTTATAACACCATGTCGTTTTTGCGTTGGGGGTTTTAAAAAAAACGCATCAAAATCCGTTGCGTAGTTTTAAAGATCTAAGCATACATAGGGACAGACAGCGAGAATAAGCGAACTTGTTTTATACTATTATAGTGATTTTAAAGAAGATTTAATTGCTTTTTTGTTGCATTTAGGCTCCGAAACTACTGGACCGATTTTGATGAAACTTGGTATGAGGATACATTTATTTATTGACAGTAACAAAGGCCTTTTTTAACCTGATATTCCCACGGGATTGGGACTTACGCGGGTGAAACCGCGAGATGATGCTAGTCAATAATACAACAATTAGTTAGTATTTGTGATTTCACTCATTCAAATAATTATGTGGTGTGATTGTGTCCGCAAATACAGAAGAGTAGTGTAAGCCACCTCAAGTTTCGTTCCGAAGATCGTGGGTTCAAATCCTTGCCAATGGTGCACAAATATGGGGGTGAAAAAAGGGGGGCCAATTTTGTATGGGACGTGATTACTTAGTCTATTTTCGACTTCCACGCGGACGAAGTCGCGGGGAAAAGCTAGTCCTTACATAAATTTTGAGATAAATATTTTTCGCTCCATTCATATCATTACTTTAATTCTCACTTACACTGGTATTTTATCATTATTGTTTTTATGACGTCAAAAGAGTGTGAAAATGGCCACAATATTATTTTTAAGACGTAAAAAGGGCGGCACATTATGACCTCGCTCCAGGCACCAGTGATCACGCTACGCCACTGCTATTGAACAAGTAATGGAGCTGTAGTGTAGGATCTAAAGAAGTGCTGGCTTGACGTCGTAAAGGGTGAGATGCGTGCAAATGACCTTACTAACCAGGATGCCGAAGATCGTGCGAAGTGGAGGCGTAAAAGCAGGAAAGCGGACCCCGGGCTCCCGAGAGGAATGTATCTGGGAACATCGCTCGGATGATGATGATGATGATGAGTGTTGGATCTAAAGAGGTGTTGAAACAACAATGCCTTGTACCTGTAATCAGTAACTCGTCCTCCCGCACCTTCGGACAAGGAAGGCGGGTCATCGTACGGTGTCCGTCCGCCGATAGCGCCGATCCAGAGCTCACCGCCTTGCGCCGCTAATACATGAGACGCTGATCTACCTCCACCTTTTCTGAAAAATATATAAATAAAATAATAAATAAATAATATTCCAGGACATTCCACACATCGCCATCTAGCCCCCAAGGTAAGTAACTAGACTTGTGTTATGGGTGCTAGACAACGGATATACTACTTATTGACGACCCAGTTGGCACAATGGTCACCATGCCGGACTGCCAAACACAGGGTTGCGGGTTCGATTCCCGCCTCAGACATGTATTTATGCAGTATATATTTGTCTGTGGTCTGGTTGTTTCTATGTATTATAAGTATATATTTACAAAAGAAAAATATATAAGTAGTATATGAGTTGTCTAGCACCCATAACACAAGTCTAGTTACTTAGCTTGGAGCTAGATGGAATGTCCTGCAATATTTATTTATTTATTTTATTTACTTTTCTTTTGTAAATATATACTTATAATACATAGAAACAACCAGACCACAGACAAATATCAAAGCATAAATACTTGTCTGAGGCGGGAATTGAACCCGCAACCCTGTGTTTGACAGACCGGCATGGTAACCATTATGCCAACTGGGTCGTCATATTAATGGACATTTAATTGTTGAGTAGATTATAATTCGCGACTAGTTCCATTTAAATTTCAAAAGATCTTTAATATGCATAAGATGAAAATTATAAAATACAATTCTAAGTGTAAAATATCCTTAAATAACGAATTAATATTAAATATATAAATAGTTTTAAGCTGCTGTTTTAAACAAATAAAACTTGCGGAAATAAAAAAGTAATGGGTCATGACAGTAATAAAATTAAATATTGATGGCTAAGTAGTTAATTAATTTAAATTTAATTATGTTAACTTTAGTCTCCGTGTAACATTTGATTTCATAAAATAAGGATTTCATAAGTTTAGATAAATATATTATAGGGGGTAGGTAACAAAAAGGTTTGCCGGCGGAGCGGCGAACGCAGACGTCGCACGTGCCGATCACAGCAGCAAGAACCTACCTATAACTAGGTGAGCACGCGCACCAGTTCCATTGGACAAGATTACTTTTCATTATCGATATCACCAATCGACAGACTTGTATGAAAGTTAAATAAGCCAACCAAAAGTAACGTGGTCTAGCGTCAGTGTTAAAAATGGTAGCTTCTTCTTCTTCTCGTATAGTCGTGTGGCTCACCTATTGTTAAAGTTTTCAGATCGCCCTAAGGCCTCTACCTTGACCTAACGACTGCTACTAGAGGTAGCAACCGGGACCAACGACTTAAAGTGCCTTCTGAAGCACGGAGGGGCTCACGAAAACACACTTTTGCCACACTACTAATTGGCACCCATCGAAGTAATGACCGCGCCAGGCGTCGCTTAACCCGCACGATCAGCGAGCGTCGCTGATCGTTTACTAAAAAATGGTAGCTAAGTTTCATTTAATGCCAATTTCATATACAATGCTTTATACCGATTTCATACAAAAAAAATGTCGAATTGGCGATATCTATACTTCTATACTTATATTATAAAGCTGAAGAGTTTATTTGTTTGTTTGTTTGTTTGAACGCGCTAATCTCAGGAACTACTGGTTCGAATTGAAAAAAATCTTTTTGTGTTGGATAGTCAATTTATCGAGGAAGGCTATAGGCTACTTTTTATCCTGATATTCCCATGGGATCGGGAGTTACGCGGGTGAAACTGCGGAGCGCTGCTAGTCGCTGATAAAAGTAACTCACACTTGGCCGGATTTTATTATTATTTTGTCTGTTAAATTGTACATTTATGTTGTAGATATTGCTTTGTTAACTAACGTGATAAAAACATGTACCTTGGTACTTCAAGTGTAACGGATCGTCCGTTAAGCAAGAAGTTGACAAGACAGGCGGAAGGCCTAGAGGCGACGTCGGAGGGCGTCACCCTCCAGAGCGGGCCGGTGCAGCCTCCCGCACCGCCTTCCGCGCCGCGCGGGGTCCACCAGCGTAACACCACCTATAAATACAACATATTTTATATTTATTAGGTTCACCAACAGAAAAAATACTAATACTAAGACTAGTATGTCGTTTTGCCACTCAATTTATTTGACATTTCTCTTACGGTGAAAGAAAACATCGTGATGAAACCCGCGGCTTAGTTGGCTCCAGAAGTATTGACAAGTTCTCTCCTCTGGACATGGTCAACTAAGCTGAGAGGGTAGTATGTGCTGGGCAAGCCTACTCCATCCTCACGCAAAATGAACCCAATTAAAAATAGTCTAATTGCGGAAAACAGCCCGTATACAAGTACAAGTAGTTTAAAGCGAATCTAGTAGGTCTCATTGTGAATATGACTAAGTTACCGATTCTAAAGCTTCGGCGGCCGTCTGACTCGCTCGCAAACCAGCGTGAGCTTCAAGCGAATGTACTATCTCCACGTCGTAATTAGCACTTGAACTTGCATTTTGTTCTTCCTAAAAAAATAGTTACATTAAATTAGGTGTGACGACGTCAAAAGCAAGCTTAAGGGCTTGCTGCTTAAGCAAATTTAGCTAAATTCTAGCAAAATACATTTAAGGTGGGTCCATACGCCAACGACCTTGGTACACAGCTTACTAAATAGTTACTACTGGCACCGGTCGCCTTCTTTGGTGTAAATTGTTGATTGTTATAAATGTGTTTTGTTTTTCTCAAGTGCTGATATGGAATTGTAGATGAGATCTTTACCGAAATTTTGTGACTTTGAGCCAAAAATTCCCTATATTGTGAAACTGTCCTAAAATTAAGAATTAAAACTAGTCTAGCTTTGAAATGACAAGGAGTTTTAGTCTCAAATGACCCCAAAATATCGGTAAAGATTTCACCTACAATTCCATCTCAGCACTTTTGAGAAAAACAAAATACATTCGTTACAATCAACAATGTTAGTTGTAAGCGACGGGTACTTCTGGCGCGTTGCGTTTGGTAGCATAAGCAGCCTTAACGTGTCATTTTAATTTAAACTCTATTTGACGACCTTTTCGATGCAGAAGGTCGCAGGTTCAATTCCTTCTCAAACAAATATTTATGTTTACAGATATTTGTTTCTTTCCTAGGTATCTGTATATATTAAGTATATATTTACAAAAGAAATGTATATTTGTAATCTATCCGTCACATTATCTGGCTACCATAACACAAGCTTAGTTCTTAGCTTGGGGCTAGATGGCGCTTTGTGAAATGTTCTTCTTTATTTATTTATCTATATAAAAAAATGCATCAAACGTATTTTTTGTTGTGTTTGTTATTGTCCGTAGGTTCTTATGAAGGCGCAGCTAGTTTTAAATAAATAGTGTAAAGTTATAAAGTGAAATTAATATTACCTTCATAGGAATTCCAGTGACAGTCGTGGTTGCTAATTTGTAATGTGGCAACACCAGTCTCCCCAACAATGTTGCAAGTTGGCTGGCTCTCGATACTATTACCTCGACACTCAATAGACCACCTCCCATCTGAATATGAAACATTTTATATTGTGCACATACTGTTTGTGTATGTTCGAGTCCGGAGCGGAGCACGTCCGTACTGCACGTTTATATTACACTGCGTTATCAGCCGCCGAGAGGATTACTAATAATGATCAAGATACCGCAAATGAATTTGAGATTTTTTTCAGTAATGTAGCTATTACTTTAACGAAGGCTTTAAACTCTTCTGTACCGAATAGAATACTTATGTACCGAATTGTAATAAAATATTTTAATTACAATATCTTAAAAATCATGACATTATTGTAGTACTTATGCAAATAAATCTTAAGAAAAACTAAAGATCTATAAAGGATCTCCGTTCCGATTGTTAAATCTGTATTGAACTGCTTATACCGGAACTTGTCTTTGTATTTAATAGATGTATAGATTGTGGGGCGGATTCGCGGAGTAGACGGACGACTGCCCGGGATCATGCACAGTGTAATATAAATTGCTTCACAAAATGTACGTTTCAAATCCGTGCCCCGTCCGGTTCACGTACACAACACGCCCCGGTCTAATGAGAATCTATCCTAAGAGGAAGAAGAAGGGTCTGTCTAAAATTACCTCAGTTAAGGGCTGATTGTTGACTCTGGTTTCGCCTTTTTCTGGTGTCACATTTATAACTACTAAGTGACAATAATGTATTACTAACAATCTGGAAAACAAATGTATACTTTAATGTTGGAAAAATCAATACTAATATCTATATAGTTGCAGAAAAAGAGGTGTTAGTAATATATTAAACCTTTATTATAATTATGTTAGACCTGTAGCGCTCCGCGGTTTCACCCGCGTAACTCGAGATCTTGTGGGAATATCGGGATAAAAATTAGCCTATGATACTGTCAATCAATGATCAATGTTCATACCAAGTTTAATTTAAATTGGTTTAGTAGTTTTGGAGCTTATTCAATGCAAACAATAAAATCTTTTCTCTTTATAATATTAGTATAGATAATTAGCTGCGCCCCACAGTTTCACCCGTGTCCCGATCCCATGGGATTATCGGAATGAAAAGTATCCTATGTGTTAAGGAGATCCAGGTCTCCAGCTATCTACAAACCGAGTTGCATCGCAATCAGTGCAGTAGTTTTTGTGTGAAGGAGTAACAAACATACTAACACACACTTTCATTTATAATATTAGTAGGATAGGAATAAACTTACTGAGGGCTAGCTGGGTCAGAGCTTGTGTTTGGCTGGACTTGTGATAATACCTTCTTGTTATGTTGCACAATTGTGTTCAGTGCTATTTCAGCCAAACTCCTTATTGAATCATCATCTCTTGCACTTGTTATGCAGATTATTCTACCCCTGAAATTAATACACATAAAAATGTAGGTATTTTTTAACTATAAGATTCTAGTGTAGTTTAGTTTTACAGGGCTGTTTCCGCACTTAGCTTCCTCATTTGGGCCATAGTTTGTCCATCGGGAAGTCGTTGGACACAGAGAGCATGCGACCGATCGCTCTGGAAGTCTTTGGGGGAGGCCTATGTTCAGCAGTGGAAGTCTTGTGGCTCGCGAGCAATCGGTCGCATGCTCTCTAGCTCCAACGATTTCCCGCGACTTTTCGTCCGTCCAACGCAAAATAGGTGCTCAGACGTCACGGAAAACAGCACTACAACAAATACAAGTCGTCCGTCCATCTAGCCGGAGACCGTAGCGCGCTGCGCTTTCCGGTACGTGGTCTCCAATCTAGGACTTTTCGACCTCAAAGGCCATCAGTTCTACAAGGCACACGCCTCGCCCATTGCCACTACAGCTTACTATTCAAGTTTAGCGTTTTATAATCACAACTCACTTATTCTGTACATGTCTCTCAGGGTTTGGTTTAGTAGTCTGGGTGGGTGATGGTTCTCCGAGGGAATCGATCGCAGCACAGAGACCCACCACATCTCCACCGGCTCCTCGACGGACAGGACCCACAAGGCAGAGTCCATTGAGAACCTAGTAATGGGTTGTTGAATATTTTATTTCAGAAATAGCTAATTGTAAAAAGTTTGTCAATGATATAACACCCCTTTTATGTGTATTTAATTTGTATTTCGTGTGTAAAAGTGTAAGTGTCTTTACTAATATTATAAAGTAAAATTTTTTTGTTTTTATGCTTGTTACAAATAGGTTCCAATTACTAGACCGATTATAGTGAAACTTGGTATGAGGATACATTGATTCATTGGGAGTAACAAAGGCTTTTTTTTATCTCAATATTACTACGAGATCGAGTCCTATTATAAATTTAATACCACGTTAAATACATAATCACCATAACAACTATCTATAAACCAATTGCAATGAATCACAAACATTAATGAATACACCATCTCTAAATGAATACTCCGTTCCATAACGGGTAACAAAAACGAGTGAAAAGCGTGTTAATTTAAAAATACTATTACACACCCTTTTTGAGTATTTGGGAATAAGTAATATGAAAAGCCTCGGGTTAAAATGGGGCTATTCAAAGTTGAACTAGTCTGCGAGTGTGGCATTTTAGTTTCAAAATGGATGAACAAAGTATGGTTATTTGAGAGATTGCTTTATGTGAACAGTTAGGAGCAAATTAGTTCAGCCTATTGGAAAAGTATTAGATTTCTGTTAAAAAGGGTTTTTTTTATTTATAGTATTATGTTTAAACCTTTTCAAAGTACTTACATGTGTCAAATTTTGTTGTGCGATAGCCCATGTGTTTAGGATATGAGCAGCCGAATCGCTGACGACAAATCTGACCTGAAATTAAATTAAAATTACTCATATTATTATAAATGTGAAAGTTTCTGTGTTAGTATGTTTGTTACTTCTTTACACAAAAACTACTGAACCGATTGTGATGAAACTCGCTCTGCAGATAGCTGGACTAACACATAGGCTTCTTATCCCCATATTCCTACCAACAGATCGGGACTGAGAGGGGTGAATCCGCAAGGCACAG
Source organism: Idaea straminata (assembly GCA_951213275.1). NCBI lineage: Eukaryota > Metazoa > Arthropoda > Insecta > Lepidoptera > Geometridae > Idaea > Idaea straminata. Next base: position 9,675,212 of record OX577856.1, read on the forward strand.
CGAGTTATTCATAACAATGAAAAAAAAATACAAAATTATATTTTTATATCTACGGTTTCACATGGCGGCTACAGTACAAGATAGTTACTACCTACATCAGCATCAGATGTTTTAGGTTAAGTTAAGGTATAATAATTTCATACCAATTTTCCATCGGGAAAGAGATCCCATACAATTCTACAGTATTCCACTGCTGCTTCCACACTACAAGTCCATAAGGATTTACAGATAGGCGGTAGTGGAACGTAGCCAGGGCCCCGGCTTTTAGACACGTCGAAATCAATAGGATTTTCTGATGATATACCGAAGTAAGGGGTATGGTCCAGCACGAATATAGTTTTATGGTTCGTGGGAAACATTTTTAGCTATTAAGAGTAAAAAAGTGCTTATTCAAAACTTTAAACATCAATACAACATTTATCATTAGTAGATATTATTTTTAAGGTAACTGACGAGCAATGCTGACTGTTTACTAACAAGAGAATATTTCCATAATTATTCTAACTATTATTACTCTTTGCTATTTACACAACACTCCACAGAAGAATAATTATTAATTTTTATGAAAAATCAAATGGGAAAACAGTAGAAAAAAAAATTCGACTTTGAGATGGTGTTGCCGCTAGCTAGAAATAAAAAAGTTAATTTAGAAATTATGTTGCCTATTACAAGCCGCATAATATTTTATAATTCTTTGGCGTTTTTATGTTTATTTATACATGTATTTTTATTTTTAGATGAGAATATGAAACGATGATCGACGCCCGCCCGACGCGCTACACGGAGAGCAGGCGTGGAATGGGGGTGTAAATTGAATAAAACAGCAACGCCCAAAGTGATAAAAAAGTTTAACTATTTGGCCATGAAGTCTTCTTCTTCTTCTTCTTAATTAGTGGCTTCTGCACGCCAAAAAGCCGCAATTTAGCCAAATACTGGTGGTGGTGTGGAAGTCAAGTTTTGTGTTGAAGTCGTTACACTGGCAACTCAATACAATGACAGCAAAGTGACATGACATTTGTCGTAGACAATTAGTTTTATTTAGTTGGTAATACAAAGCCATAGACAAAAAATAGTGTTGTAATGTTTATAAAATCGATAGATTTGTTTTTAATGATTTGAATTCGCTGAAAGAATAAAAACAGTAAGGAAAATAAGATAAAACCTTGATAAAAATAAATCTATTTTAAATATCTTTCGATTGGAGCTAATGCTCATTATTAAGTTTAAAATAAGATTTTTACTCTTTCTATGTATTTGTTTGAATGAATATCGATATCATTCGGAATTAATAAATTACGTCAATCACTACGGTGAATGTGAAGAATGGAATAAAAATGGTGCATTTGTCGATCAAACCGGGCCACACATCCGAAGCCAGAAATTAAATTATCATCCACCATTTTGTTTATTTTCGCGAATTTAGCTCTCCACCCAGATACGCAAGTGAATATTTCCATTCGCCCTATATGGCGAAAGTGATACAGCGTTCTTGGCGATGATTATAAGATTAGAAATGTGCTAATAAGCGATTCTCTAATTTTCTGGCCCTTGTGTAAAATTTGCAGACATCGGCCGCGCCGCAAGTAAACATTCTTTGAAAATTAGCACCATATCCTCGAAGAAAATTAAGAACACAAGCACACAGGGTAATCGGGTCGATGAGAAAGGTTCGTTGAAGTTCGTTCAACGGATTTTTAGCAAGTGTAAAGGGAGCAATCCCCTGGCGCTAAAGGTATAGATCATCAAGTTTGTACGTCAAAGTGCGATTTAGCGGTGTATAGTGAACTTACGTGAAGTGAACTATTTGTTTAGGAAATATCAAGAGGTATCGGACGGGAGTCCCCGGTGGCGCGTCCGGCTAACATGAACCACACGCCTGCACCGGACAGGCAGCACCACGACTCCAATGTGAACCAAGTCGAAGAGATGGAGACACAGGACGGTCAGTGATGTCATTATTTTTACTCATTATAATACACTACAATTTGCACTTGAAACATTAGTTGAGTTGTTATTCAGTTCTAAAACCATATCTGCTGCAATTAACATTGTTATCAAAATGTTATTGTGTCTAATCAAATACAAAAATGAAAAATGTACAGTTTTCACTAACCTCAAATTGTATGACTTGTTATTTTTGCTGACATTCTATTGTAATGAGATTACTTTTATGTATTTACATTAGATGTGCATTTCATGATGCCACATGCTCAGAACATAATTTGTTAATTTAGCACAGAATGTAACAGAGAAATGGTTTCTTTGTTAGAAAGTGCAAGTTGTACCAAACACTATGTCTAAAAATAGGTTTCTTTTGTTTGCATTCAGATAAATACCTAATGAAATCAAAGTAAGGTAAATGCCAATAGGTTGGTATGCCAACTTTGAAAATCAATTTGCTAGGCTCACCACTCAATTTTTATCACTATTGTAAAACTAATTGAGAACCTCCTCCTTTTTTGAAGTCCGTTAATTAGGAACTACTCATAACTGATTTTTGAACATGATTTTAATCACTCTCTGAGGGTCTCAGATGGTCTGTTCTGTCTCTGAGTCTCATTAAGTGACTCAATTTATGATGAACTTTGCCTTTACCTCCTGTCCAAATAAAACCTTTTCTTCTCCTCCTACCTTCTTTTGCATTAAACATGACCTTATTCAATGCTCAAGCATTAGATAGGTAAATATGTTTTGCTTTGTTTTTTTACATTTCACATGAGGTTGCAAGAATGACCAATCACATCAAATCTTGTATACGGGCTGTTTTCCGCAATTAAACCCTTTTTAATTGGGTTCTTTTTGCGTGAGGATGGAGTAGGCTTGCTCAGCACTTACTACCTTCTTAGCTAAGTCGACCATGTCCAGAGGAGAGAACTTGTCAATACAACTAAGCCACGGGTTTCATCACAATGTTTTCCTTCACCGTAAGAGCAGTGTCAATATACATTTTTCTTAAGAAAAATCCATCGGTGCAAGGCCGGTCGTGATTTGAACCCTCAACCTTCAGAATGAAAGTCAAGCTATCTACCGCTAAGCCAACACTGCTCTGTCACATCAAATCTTTTGGACTATCTAATCTAGATCATTTAAACATTGCCAGCAACTTTAATCGTTGTAGTGCCTAGGACATAAATTTCACCACATCTACATACTAATATTATACACAAAAACTTTGTTTATTAATTACTGGACCCATTTTTAATGAAATAGTACTAGAATACATTGGAATCTGGCTGGGTCGTTTAGGCTTCTTCATCTCAGTATTCCCGCAGGATCAGGACTTGTAAAACCATGGCACAATACTAGTTAGAAATTAATCAGTGGTTTGTCCTGTTTATGTGAATGAAATTTTATGTCAGTGAAAGTTGGATACAAAATAGTGATTGACTAAAGGACTATGATTTTATTATTTATTAGCCAGGAGTAGGCATTAATGGAAATATTTTTAACGAAAAATGCATCTCCCAAAATAAGCACCATGACTACCTTAATTCACATAACAAAATCAAGTAAAATGCAAATCTTAATAACGCAACCTCTAGGTTGCGAATTCAAATCTCACTGCAATCTAATTCTAATTTTGAACATGCATTTTTCCTTAACAATATTTTCATTAACTAATTAACCACGTATTTAATAAACAAGGGGATTGGTTTAACATAGAAGGAAAACATCATGAGAAAACCTGACATGTCCTAGAATTCACAATGATTCAAAGGCATTGGTCTTTCACCAATTCACATTATTGAGCACCCTTAGAAAGAAGGCCATTGCTGTACAGTGGGACAAATTAAGGTGAAAGGGTACCGGCGCTCTCTCCATACAAACGTAGTCGACTGTTTCCTCCCTGGATTTTGTGCCATAAAACCTATGACTGCCATGACTATGCCCCTATGTTTTGGTTTTTTCATTTTCTAATTATCATAGAAATTAAGAACAAAACATAGGGGCATGGTCATGGGCGTTATAAGCTTTATGCAACAAAAATAATTGCTCTAGTGTCATTACCCAGGGAGAAAACCTTCGACTATGTTTGTATGGAGAAAGCAAAATTAGAAAAAGTTACCCCTTTAAGAGGAAAGGGTACCGGTGTACCCTTTCCTCTTAAAGGGGTAACTTTTTCTAATTTTGCATTAACTACTATTTATTTATTTTCTTATCTTATAAATACCCACAGGTATTACTATAGAATAGAAATTGAAATATTAATCAGATGGCCAATAATGACTACTATCATTTTTGCATGAACTTGGCAATATTCATATACAACAAACATTCTCTAAAAGATAATGTTATCAGGATTGATTCATTTTGAGCAGTCTTAATCTAAAATGCTTAGATATTGACAGTGTTGTAATGCTGAATGTTGTGTTTTTGATAAATGACAACTTATTTTTGTAGTGAAAATACAAAAAAAAACATACTAAAACCGGGTAGTTTAATAAATAAAATAAATTAAGATCTCATTATATCAACGGAATAGTTGCTTAATTGAAGTTTTGATTTAAATTATCTTCAAACATTTAGGTTAGGGATGTGATTAATTCTGTATTAAACCAAAAATCATGGTAAAACTATTTTGTTTATGATGTTAGAAATAACTAATTAAACTTACTTTGTGAGTGTTTAGAAATCTTTCAAAATGTATAGTTGTAAACAAAAGTGCTTAATCTATGGTGCTTAATGAACTGTGCGGAATGAACTTTTTAGTGGCAATATGTTGCTGCAGTTTTTGCGAGCTTTCAATTGTAAAATGAAGAAAGTAACTTATAATGAAAGGATTCAACCAGGTAGGTATTTTTCAGTGGGAGGCATTCATTTCACCTTTCAATTTTATGTGTGGGTGTTGATTCAGTCTAAGAGGATTAGAATCTCAATTGCTACAAATTAATTTGAAACCCATTGGAATATTAACATCAAACATTGAAACCAACTCAAAAGCATAGACATTAATTAGATCCTCATTTCGTTTAACCTTTAATTTACTGGCTATTTATTTTTATGTCAAAATTCAAGTGACAATGTCACAATAGTGTGACTCAAAATAATTGAGTGACTCCATCTTGTTCTTGTTTAAAATATTAGTTGAAGAAATCAAGGTAAAAGTTTGGTAAATGATCTTTCTTCCTTATTCTCTTCTAATGTTATGGCTAGTGTTTGCTTTTTGAGTTTTACAGATAGATTTTGTGAATGTCTTGAAAGATATTCTTGTCAAACAAATAATTTAGATTTCTACATTACTAGCATAGTATAGCATAGTGTAAACAGAGTTACGGTGAAGGAGAACATTGTGATGAAACCTGCTGTTTGTTGACTCCAGACGGATTGATGAGTTCTTTTCACTGGACACAGTCGATTAAGCTGAGAGGATGGTATAGGTTCTGGGCAAGCCTACTGTATCTATCTAATGACTCTACCCTGAATAGCAGATCCATAGGCTAAACTTTAATATTTAAGACAATTTAAGTAAACAATGGTCACTCCTCCTCACATTTCACTATCCTTCTTTAAATTCATCAATGATTACTAACTCAATATAGTAAAAGCTTGCAGACATAGAGTTCTATGTCATTTTCTCTATTATTATTACTATTTTGTTTATTATCGTTTTAAGATTTATTTTCTTTTATTCATCTTAAAAATTATGTAGGCGACGGAAAAGCTATTGTTTCAGTGGAAACAGTGGAAACTGCGACAGAAAAGACCTGGGAGGACGACCTTATGAAAGGACCGAACGGCGAAGTAGTAATGGGTGAGGTCATGAAGAATCAAGAAACTACATCGTCTGATATGCCTGTAAGTATTTCATTAAAGGTGAAATTGCTTTCTAGATACGTCTACTATGTACTTTATTATCACTGATTTTGTACCGCGTCGTAAACTTGGCCAGGTGTCATGGTTAACGTGAGCAGCATTACAATTAGCGAACTATAGTGTACATTTCACTAAAGATATCTCGCGGCTGTTGCTGGAACTAAAATTATAAATTGCAAAAGGTTATCGTTAATTGTGCTGTTTTTGATTCGATTGAACATGTTATGAGTATTTAAGAATTAACCTTGCTTTGAAGTTCTTGTAAACGGGACTTGAGTGTCTGGAAAGGATGCGTTTGTCTCGTGCCTGAAGGACTTTTTGGTAAAATTAACTCTAAATGGTAATTAAAATGCGGTATTCTCCTCAGTTGGCGTGCCTGGACACTGAGATGGAAGACGACGAGGCCAGGTCAGAAGCGACGTTCCGCTTCACCGTGTACAACTTTAGGAACCTCAAGGACTCTGTGCTCTCGCCTCCTTGCTACGTCCGCAATCTCCCGTGGAAGATCATGGTGATGCCGCGGCAAGCGCCCTCTCCCGAGCGACAACAACAGAAATCTCTGGGATTCTTCCTTCAGTGCAATGGGGAGAGCGAATCGTCTAGCTGGTCTTGTTACGCTATGGCGGAATTGAGGTTGCTGCCTCAGAGGCCTGAGGCGGAACCGTTTTCAAGGAAGATACAGCATTTGTTCTACAGGTAAGTCCTTCTATGGTCAACCGGACACCTACCCTGCTTGGGAATGCTGTTGCAAATTGTTAACCCCCCCCCCCACCGCGTGATAGACCCAAGGTGCGATGATCAGTTAATAAAGTGTAATTTTACAGTAAGGAGAACGACTGGGGTTTCTCTCACTTTATGTCGTGGAGTGACGTTCTTGACCCCGAAAAGGGTTACATAAAGGACGACAAGATTATCTTGGAGGTGCATGTGACTGCCGAAGCACCTCATGGAGTCTCGTGGGACTCTAAGAAACACACCGGTTACGTTGGTAAGCGAAAACATATTTTGTAGCGTCGACTCTGAAGTTTGCAACATCATATTGGCAGCTCACCCAAGATAAAGCCGCGTATTTCTAGCGCAAAAAAAATGATTTACATATTGTTATCATTTGTGTAATGTGTTACAGGTTTGAAAAACCAAGGCGCTACTTGTTACATGAATTCTCTGTTACAAACATTGTACTTCACTAATCAACTGAGAAAGGCTGTATACAAAATGCCCACGGAATCTGACGATAGTACAAAGTAAGGAAATCTAAAGAATACTAATGTTGATTAGTGAAATATACGTTTATTTCATATTGTTGTATGTTTCAGGTCAGTTGCATTAGCTTTGCAGAGAGTATTTTACGAGCTACAATTTTCTGATAAACCAGTCGGCACTAAGAAACTGACTAAAAGCTTTGGTTGGGAGACTCTGGATTCCTTTATGCAGCATGATGTCCAGGAGTTTTTGAGAGTAAGTTCTTAAATAGCAATCCTCACGAAATATTTACAAAAGTCTGTTTATTTGTCTGCACCGTTAAATAGTTACAACAATTTGGGTGAAAATTTGCCCTGAGGCATAAAGTATGGAATGCCAATAGGTAACTTTCATCTTGATACTAAGTCAGAGGTAATTAATTACGCGAACGAAGCCGTGGCTAATGCTAGTAGTCACAATAAGATTTGAAGATAAACCCCCTTATTCCAAAACGAGGTTTAGGGGGGAAAAAGATCTTTCATCACGAAATGACAGTACCTAGTTTTCAACATTACTATAATTATTAAAAACGGGAAAAACGTTTGTCAAAATTGTTTATTATTGTTGAATCACGCATAGCTTAGTTAACATATCAAAAGGTCTTTCGTACACTAAAATATGTTGTTTATTGTCTGGTTTGTCAGGCATATTAGCATAATGAGTATGCGAAATTGTGTTTAACAATATGTGTTCATAAATGCACATAAGTGTAAAAAGTGTTCAGTTATATGTACACTTTTTAAATAAATTTTTCTTTGTAAGTATAGGTTATTTTATCTTTCTTATGTAAGCGTTTTTGTTAATTCTTGTATATATTTTTTTTACAATGGTAGGTACGTTTTAGGGATCCGTACCTCAAATCATAAAAAAACCCTTAAAAGATCACTCTCTTGTCTGTCTGTCTGTGTCACCACCGATTTTCAAAGGAATGGGTGGATCTTGGAAGTTGAAACTTATACCAGACTAGTTTTTGACCGCGACTTCGTCCGCGTAGAAGTCGAAAATGGACCAAGTAACCACGTTGTCCTATACAAACTTTGCCCCCTTTTTCACCCTCTTAGGGGTAGAATTTCGGAAAATCCTTTCTTATCGGATGCCTACGTTATACGAAGAACACACCCTCCAAGTTTCAGGTCTCTATATTAGCGGTTTAGGTAGTGCGTTGATCCGTCAGTCAGTCAGTCTTCAGGACAAAGCATTTTATATGTATAGATGACTTATGTATTGTAATCTATTTATGTATATGTGTTGTGTTATGAAAAATAAATGGTTTATGGTTTAAGTGGATCAAAATTTAGATTTAGCTTAATTGGCTGATTTTATTTTATAGGTACTTTTGGATAAGTTAGAGAGTAAAATGAAAGGTACCTGCGTGGAGGGGACAGTACCTCGTCTGTTCGAAGGCAAGATGACTTCTTACATCAAATGCAAGAACGTCAACGTTTCCAGCACTCGAGTCGAAACGTTTTACGATATTCAGCTCAATATAAAAGGAAAGAAGAATAGTAAGTTATTGGTCTATTTTAAATCATAGAACCTCTTAGAGAAAAGTTCCGAGAAAAGTGCTAGCGTATTTCGAACTCGCTAATCTTAGGAACTACTGGTTCCAATTGAAAAATTATTTTTGTTTTGTATAGTCCATTTATCGAGGAAGGCTATAGGCTACTTTTTATTTTGACATTCCCACGGGATTGGGACTTACGCGGTTGAAACCGCGGAGCGCAGCTAGTGTGGGAATATCCGGGAGTAATATAGGCATACTTTTAGCTTATGTTACTTCCAATGAATCAATGTATCCTAATGCTAAGTTTCATCAAAATCGGTTCAGTAATTTCGGAGCTTATTCGTTACAAACAAAAAATCTTTCCTCTTTATAATATTAGGCAAATTTTCTGAAAATTCAACTGAATGGCTCTAGAACCAGTTTTGCCACCATTATTAATATGTAAAGCTGTTGATATAACTTAAAAAATGTTTTTATTTTATAGTCGATGAATCGTTCAAAGACTACATCAGCACCGAGACGCTGGATGGTGAGAACAAGTACGACGCAGGCGAGCATGGCCTGCAAGAGGCAGAGAAGGGAGTCATATTCGCTTCCTTCCCGCCCGTACTCCATCTACACCTAATGCGGTTCCAGTATGACCCTATCACTGATAGCTCTGTCAAGTTTAATGATAGGTGAGTAATTTGAGCCACACACACACACACACACACACACTTTTCTCCTTAGTTCTGACCCTATCACTGATAGCACACTTTTCTTCTTAGTCCTGATCCTATGATAGCTCTGTCATGTTTAATGATAGGTGAGTAATTTGGGCCACACAAACACACACACTTTTCTTCTTAGTTCTGACCCTATCACTGATAGCACACTTTTCTTCTTAGTTCTGAGCCTATGATAGCTCTGTCATGTTTAATGATAGGTGAGTAACCTCAACCACACAAACACATACCACACTTTGATTGATCAACCGGCCCTATGATTGGTCAACTTTGTTCCGCTCTCTGCATCTAGTATACAATTTGCGGCTAGCGTTCGCGCGCAATATGCAATCTCTTAGGGTTGATTGTGAATAGAAGCTGGCTTTTTTTTCCTATTAATTATGGCTTCGCACGGCTTGTGCATTTAGCCAGTATCAAGTTATATTTTGCATCAAATTATGACCCGATTTTTCATAAATCGGGCCTAAAGTGTTTCAAAAAAGTCAAAGTCGTCATAGTCCGTCAAGTCAGGGTCAGTAAAGCGGTGGCAAGTTTACCATAACCTTAATAGGAGATTTCATGTTTGACACTGATTTTTACTTTCACTTTCACAGAACTAAATTGAATAATACTCCACCAGAATTATACAATTAAACTCGGGTTACAACTAAGTTTCATGAAAATAAAACTGCAGCACGACATGTTGTTAACTCGTTCCCGCCAAAAAAAAACAGAAGCTGGCTTATTGGTTACATGTCTAAATGTCTTGTTGTAGGTTCGAATTCTACGAGCATATCAACCTGGATGCGTACTTACAAGAGAAACCCGAGACTCCAGCTGACTACACTCTACACGCGGTGCTAGTACACTCTGGCGACAACCACGGGGGACATTACGTTGTGTTTATAAACCCTAAAGGAGATGGAAAGGTAAGAATAAAACTTGAGAAGTGTCAAGGGACACCCGGATGGAACGAAGTTTCTTTCGATTAATTAGTGAAGGAATTGTAATGTAATCAAAAAGTGTCGTTACAACTTTTTGTCTTAATTTTTTCTGACTAGCCTCCTTTCGCAACGCGCCATAACGAACTTCGTTCCAAAAAGAAAAATAAATAAATAAAAATCTTAATGGAACCTACAGTCTTACAAGGTGGAACTCCAGCGTCTTTTCATCAAAGATGGAAACACTCTTTATTTATTTTTTGTTATTTATACTTTGTTCAGTGACTGGCCGTGGATTTTGCCCTGTGAAACTAGAACCTTCCCACGCTCTTTGTCCTGGTAATTTCCAGCTAGTTATTGATCTACTTTCGTCTCACAGTTATTTGTAGATCAGAATGACCTTGCAAAGGTCAAATTAGAAAAATATCTTGCATTTATCAGGAATAGTTAGGTATTTTCCTCATAATTTCCTTACTAGCAGCGCCCCGCAGTTTCACTCGCGCTAGTCTGGGGTTAAGTTAAAAACTAGTCTATGTGTTACTAAGTTTAATCGTAATCGGTTTAGTAGTTTTTACACGAAGGAGTAACAAAGTAACACGTAAACTTTCGCAAGTCATAATAGAGTATTTTAAATTCTTCCCATACCTCGAATTTTTGGTTTATATTGCAATAAGCTTTTACTCGCTACTCCGTTCGCGTATAGGAGTTTAATATTCTAAAATCTTTTCTTAGGGGATCCCTACATCATAATAGCTATATGTATGCCTTTGAAGCCCGATTCGTCCATTGGTTGGAACTGTTCCTAGATATATTACCCAACTAGCAGCACTCTGCGGTTTCACCCGCGTAACGCCTCCTTCGACAAATGGACTATCCAACACAAAAAGATTTTTTCAATTCGAACCAGCAGTTCCTGAGATTAGCGCGTTCAAGCAAACTCTTCAGCTTTATAATATTAGTATAGATTTGAAGGCCAAATATCGTATACTTAATAAGTGAAACTCCGCTTTTTGACAAAAAACCCGAATTTGAGGGTATTTTTTGTAATGGAAATGCAATCAATATGATATACAATGATATTTTTGTGAATTAACCTTCAAGACTTAAAATTTTATAGATAGTCTTTTTCACGAAAAAACTGTAATCGTGAACTGATTCCACATATTATCTTAGGGCATATCTTTAGCTCAATATTCAATTCTTAAATTCAAGATAAATAAATAAAAATAAATATTACAGGACATTCCACACATCGCCACCTAGCCCCCAAGTTAAGTAACTAGACTTGTGTTATGGGTGCTAGACAACGGATATACTACATAGATAATTTTCTTTTGAAAATATATACTTATAATACAAAAGAATAATAAGAAACAACCAGACCACAGACAAATATCTAAGCATAAATACTTGTTTATTTGTTTACTTGTTTATTGCCAGTGGTGTAAATTCGACGACGATGTGGTATCCCGCTGTACGAAGCAAGAAGCGATAGATTACAACTACGGTGGTCACGATGAGGACATGGCGTTGACTGTACGTCATTGTACTAACGCGTACATGTTGGTTTATATCAGGTTAGTTCATTGTATGGTTTACTTTCACACTGTGTTAAATAAAAACCGATCAAGTGCGAGTCGGACACATGTAGGGTACCATTATAATCTGTTTTTAGTATTTGATGTTATAGCGGCAAAAGAAATACATCATCTATGAAATTTTAACTGTCTCGCTATCACTGTTCATGAGATACAGATTGGTGGGTGACAGACAGACGAACAGTGGAGTCTTAGTAAAAGAGTCCCGTTTTAAGTACAGAACTCTTACTCGGGAAAGTCGGAAAAATTGGGATTAGATTCAGATTTTCTTTGGTTTTTGATGTGAACTATACCACAACCTTCTCCAAGAAAATAGGTTCAGTAGTTTTTATTTGGTTAGGTAATAGAAAGACATACAAACAGACTGATATGAACTTAAAAAGCTTATTTTAAGACGTCTTTTTTTAAGTTGCCGCCAAGTGCAGATTTTTTATACTTTTTTTTTTATTAAATATAGGTAGATGTCAAAAGAAAGATTGCCTATAGTAATTGATCACTAGATTCTCTATTCACGGGTGCTATTGTAGAAAGATTGACTATAGAAGATTCTTTTTATTCACGGGTGCTATTGTTTCTCAGCATTATCTTAATTATTCTTTCAGAGATTCACAACTGAAGACTGTACTTCAGGAGGTAACACAAGCAGACATTCCTAGTGAACTGAGTGAGAGGCTTGCAGAAGAAAAGAGGATTGAGACGGTAAGGCTGGTTAGAAAAGCAAAGAGCTGAAAAGCTTTGGTTAGTCCTAGTCTTCAACCTAATTTAGTCCCTAAGTTTAAGGTTTGAAAAGTTTGTATTTAAACCAGAAACTGGAACCTTAAACCTAGATGAAAATGTTGCAAAGTTGTGTACCTATTATTGGTAAACACACTTGAATATGATTTCAGTAATGTTTTTCTCTATTCTTAGTATTAGCGTGTATTACGTTGATGTACCTTATGAATAAATAAATAAAAAAAGGATTAAGAGCCAAAATTCCTGCATTATTTGTAAAACAGAAAACAACACAAAGCTCACGGAATTAGTATCTGCTAACACGACCAAGTTTCAAGCCCGCCAAACACTTGTAACCTATAATAATATTAAAAAGCGGAAATACTTTTTTGTTTGTAACGCATAGGCTCCGGAACTACTGGATCGATTTTGATAAAACTTAGTAAGATGTTACATCAATTAATTGAGAGGGTAGTAGGTGCTGGGCAAGCCTACTCCATCCTCACGCAAAAAAAGGACCCAATTAAAAAGGGTCTAGTTGCGGAAAAAAGCCCGTATGCATACATACATACATACATCAATTAATTGGGAATAAATAGGCTACTTTTTATCCCGAATTTCCTACGGGACCGGGAGTTACGGGTGAAACCGCGGAGCGCTGCTACTGACTTATAAAAATCTGCTATGTTCTCCTCAGATCCGTCGCAAAGAGCGTAACGAAGCTCACCTCTACATGAACGTAAATGTTGTCCTTGAAGAAGCCTTCGACGGACATCAGGGCAACGATCTCTACGACCCGGAGCGCGCGCATTTCCGCGTCTTCAGGGTCCGTAAACAGGCCGCCGTGTCGGAGCTCATGGAAATGCTGGCTGAGAACTTCAAGTTTCCGCTGAAACAGCTCCGTCCTTGGCCGTTCAGTGCGCGCTCTAATCAGGTATATTTTAGATCATAGCAGTATTTGATAAATATTTAAGTTCCTTGTTTCGTGGAATACATAAGATACCATACTATGGCTGCCATACTGAACAATTCCAGGAGCCTGGTTTATTACATTACTAGCCGTTACCCGCGACTTCATACGCCGCATTGATGCGGCAGCAAAAAAACAACATCAAAATCCGTTGCGTAGTTTTAAAGATCTAAGCATACAGGGAAAGACACCGGGAAGCGACTTTGTTTTGTAATATGTAGCGATAATAAGCTACCTACTTGGCTTTGCTTAAGCAATATAGTTATATACGCCGACACCACTGCTAAATTATGATCAAATGTCTAAATATGTTTTAATTAATCTATTCCAGACTTGCAGACCAACCTGCCTGGATATATCGATTGATCAACACAAGTCAATAGCAGACATATCCGAGAACATGAACCCATGGAATATCTTCCTTGAAATGCTACCTCCCGATTCAGGCTTCAGTGCTCTACCAAACTTCGACAAGGAAAATGACGTTGTTTTGTTCTTCAAGTTCTATGATCCGAAGCAGAAGAGGATTCACTACTGCGGGCATCACTATCTGCCGATTGCAAGCAAGCCTGTCGATTTGATACCTATTCTGAATAAACGTGCAGGTATAATAAATAAATTAATATTGCTAAACTTGTAAATATATACTTATAATACATAGAAACAACCAGACCACAGACAATTATCTAAACATAAACAGAGCAACCCTGTGTTTGGCAATCACATGGTGACCATTGTGCCAACTGGGTCGTCAATTTGTATGTTTACACACTCCCATAAACCCTGTCCTGCCAAGCCTACTCCGCACTTTTGGCACGAAACTACAAGTACATAAGCAGATCCTTTCCAAGGAACAAGCAAAGTGAATTAAGAAATAGCTTAACAATTATTTGTCAAACAAATTTAAAAAACCCCAACTGATAAGGGAAATTGCATGTAACTTTTAAATGGCTGAACCCATTTTGATCAAACATAGCTAAGAACACTTCCGAATATTTCAAACAAAAAAAAGCAATATTAAAATCGGTTCATCTATTCGAGAGCTACGATGCCACATACATACACACAAACACACACATACAGACACGTCACACCCGATTCATACATTTTCCAGTCAGCGCCATCTTTCTGCTAGTTGATGACCCATATTGAACATCCCTTGTATTGGGTCGGGGGTTAACAACAAACGCCTTGTACTGATTTTTATAAAACATAGATCGGGAAATAAGATGTGAAACACACAAACATTGGTCAATTATACTCTAATTGTGCGTGGTTTTCGTTCTCAGGTTTCCCTCCGGACACTCCGCTCAATTTGTACGAAGAAATCAAACCTGACTTCGTTGAGAAGATCAACAACTACAACGAGCCTCTAGAGAAGGTATAATTTATGAGTTTTATCTCTGAAACCATTCACTAGTGCTAAGCTTAACATTAGATATTTGAACGTTAGTTTTTGGTAAGTATCTTAATAAGTTTAATATCTTATCAACTATCGGTCGCGGTCGGATACATTCCTAAATAATGCTCGCATTTTAGCGACCGAGACAAAGCATTGGTACCTTAGGCGCGGGACAAGCATAAAAGGCGAGGTGCGGGTGCGGCCGGGCTCGTACAGAAGGTTAAAAACCGTAAGTTCATTGTGATAGTCTATATTAGCACCACATTTTGTATGAAACGGCGCGGCGCGGGCGAGGCGTCGCTTCATACAAAATGTGGCGCGTGCTTAGACCAATATAGACTCTACCGCAATAGAATTACGGTTTTTAATCGTCTGTACGAGCCCGCGCCGCACCCGCACCTCCTCTTCTGTTTGTCTCACGCCTAAGGGGAACGGCTGTGTCGAAGATACATCGCGCATCATACATAGCACTTTACACATCGGTGTATGAAAATAGAGGCGCACGCACATGCCGGAAGATGCATCACCGCGCCGCTGCAACTGTAATGCATCTTCTGTATAGCCGTATCCTTCGAACGTTTCGAACGCGACCGTTATGCAGTAGAATTCCTGTACAATGCATATTAGAAGTAGTTCGGATAATTAAAAATCCATAAAAAGTATTATCATGACTGACTGACATACATCATACAGTTCAGATGCTAGGATCTAGAGATTTATGAAGGAAACGTATTCCTTAAGCGCCTTAGAGCTGCGCTAAGACGCAGTATTGCAGCAACATTAGTAAACATCCATATCACAAGGTTATTGAATCTTATTTTCCCAACAATAAGAAGGTAAAGCGAAGTGATTCAAAGGTAAATAAACACTTTAGCTTGAGCTGTTTGTTTTACGCGATGTGTAATCGATGTTCTGTGTTGGCACTTCAATGTTAGCAGGTTACCACGCCTTGCAACGTTAACTCAATGGAATAAGGACTAATTTACTTTGTCAATGCGTAATCTAACATTCTAACGTAATAAACGTCACGGTAATCCGTTTAAAAGCTTTGCTTCCTAACTAGATTAGCAATATTACATTTATCTTATCTTGATACTGCACATTTATGTAGTTCATACGTTGATTCTAATTGGAGCTTATTTCCAATATGAAATCGAAAAGGGGCGTGGTCACATTTCATTCGGGCGTTATTTTTATTAAAAAGTATAGTAAATAAGAGATTTTTTTGAAGCTAGTAGCATGTTTTTAATCTGTAGTTTATTTGTACTAAACAATCTAAACTGATCATTCGTTCGTATCATTATTGCTTCTCATTTTAGTTATCATAGAACGAGTTTGATTGGATTACATTAGTAAATGTTTCAACAAGGCATCTTACTTAAGCTTTGAGCTTTCAAAGGAAACCTAATATATGTTTAGACACGTTATTAAGATTGCATGAAAACTGGTAAAATAGAATAGACGCATGGTCTTATAACACGATAACTTAAATCGACGATACCTATACAATCACAAATTTTTTATTTAATAATTATAACAGTTGTTTTTGATTTAAAGCTAAATAAAGATTTGATTGTAAAGATATTATCCGTTACAATCATTACAATTTTTACGGCTATTCTGTTGACAAATCTTACTGAAGCCTCCCAATCTCCGTTTGATTGTTGCTAATATGTTTCCCTAAATTCTAAAAGTAACACCCGCATTCACAAACAGTTCTTAAGTTGCTCTTGGATAAGTGAACGCACTGCGCCAAATGCGGCCCTATGATTGGTCAACTTTGTGCTGCTCTCTTCACTCTAGCCAATTAGCGTCTTATTTACGGCTCTATGCGTTCGCACGCACTATGCAATCTCATAGGATTGATTGTGAATATTGGTGTAAGTGTGTTAAGTAAAGAATGGCCTTAAAGAGTGCCCGTTTTTCACGTATCGTATCGTACGTATACGTGGGCGGGTGTAATGAAGTCGCCACTTCTTTGGATTGAGTCGTGTGCACGCGGCCAGGTATTGGACGAGCTGATGGATGGGGATATCATCGTGTTCGAGCGCGCCGACCTGCGCCACGAGGACCTCGAGCTACCCACATGCCAGGATTACTTCAAGTACATATTCTACAAGGTGGAAGTGCAGTTTGTTGACAAGACTGTGCCCAACGATCCTGGGTGAGTTAAAATTTTAAAGCTTAACTGCATAAAAAGGTCGCTGTCTACTACGTAACTGGATAAAACCTTGGACGTTTCATATAAATTAGTAATAAAACATACTTAACGAGTATTTGGACGGGACGGAACGGCAGGTGAAGAAAGATCGTTGAGGACGATGTTTTACCACGTCCCGTCCGGCACTAGCAAAATCACGTTAGTATGCAGCGACCTAGAGAAAGATTGCCCACGCGGTGGGAAGTAAGTAGAGGCTGATAACATTGGCGCACTAGTATAATGCAAGTGTGGCTGACGTGTGCCCCAATGCCTATCTCCTATCTCCTACTTATCTTCTCACGGTGCATGCTTTCTTTCAATATGCGGCTTACTTAACGTAATATGTTTTTATTCGCGAACACAATTGTCTAAATCGTGGTTTTGAATGCCCAATACCTTAATGGATATTGTACTTTTTGTAATCTATTGTTATACTTTTAAAATGATTTCAAACCAATGTTGCGTATGCTAAAACAATATGCATAGCCAATGTACCCATATAAGATATGTACATAATTTAAATTAAGATAAATCATAAAGAAAGGAATATCTTAAGCACTATTTACGATGATTATATGATGAATTCATTGACAAACTCACAGGGCAACTTTCCGTGAGGTTTTTTTAATACAATTTAGCTTTTTGAGTGAAATTAAAGATGTAAAGGGAAGCTTAAAATGTTTTGCCTCTCTGTTATTTGTGAATATAGGTGGTACAGTTGACACAATTACACGAGTAGCATCTCTAGATTCTACCTTACAGGCACATGAATTATATATAAAATAAAATACTGCGCCCCACGGTTTCACTCGCGTAAGTCTCGATCCCGTGGTAATATCGGGATAAAAAGAAGCTTATATGTTAATCCAGGTCTGCTATCTACATACCGAATTTCATTGCAATCGTTTTAGTAGTTTCAGCGTGAAGGAGTAACAAACATACATACACAACAAACTTTCACATTTATAATATTAGTAGGATAGGATTACTGAAAGTCATTATTTTTAAATTTATTGTTTACATTTTAAGAGACGACAATAGAATACTTGGTATATAAATGTATTAATATTGTTTTATAGTTTCACAATGGAGCTTTCGATGCAGATGCGTTACGATCAGATGGCGCGTGCTGTTGGCCAAAGGCTTAATGTCGACCCTTACTTAATACAATTCTTCAAGTGTCAAAAGTAAGTACTTTACACCATTAATTAATACATAACTTGTGTTAAATACAGGTACCTAACAATCTATTGGTCTAATAATAAGTCTTTGTCAGACTAAAACCCCTTGTAATAAACTTTTAAAAATCCCAGGATTTTTATTCATAGTCATTATTCTCCCGTGTCCGGGTTTTATTGGTCTCCTCGCGACCATGACTCTTGTAACATAGTCCAAACGTCGAGGTAAGAGACAAAAGAAAATTGCGCGATTAAAACCCGCGAAAGTAATTACTTTAAAATTTCGTATTGGCAATGAAAATGATCATAACTTTTAAACGACGACACTCATTCAGCATTTAAGATTTTTTTAATTAGTAGATACCACTGGACCGATTTTGGTAAGACTTTGAATTCTTTAAACAGTGCAAACAGTGCTTGCGCTGGCGAAACCGCTGTGCACTGCTAGTGTGTGATCATTTGCTAAATGTTTTGTGAAATTAAAGTAATTCGGTATACTTTGTTTATTTCAAAATATTTGTAAATTGTTGTAGCTACAAGGATACTCCCGGAATCCCGCTAAGATACTCTTACGACGGAATACTTAAGGATTTGCTAACATACTGTAAACCAAAGTGCCCTAAGAAATTGTTCTATCAAATATTATCTATTAAAGTTAATGAATTGGACAACAAGAAGCAGTTTAAATGTTTATGGGTAAGTAAATGTGCTCATGAACGTGAATTAAAAATTAGGTCCACCCGTTCCTGAGAAAATCGGTGGCGAAACAAGGACAGACAGACAGACGGACAAGAAAGTGATCTCATAGGGGTTGTACTTGTATACGGGCTATTTTCCGCAATCAGACCTTTCTAGTTAGGTCCCTTTTGCGTGAAGTTCTACTTGTCAGGGGGAGAACCAGCCCAGCTCTTCCATAAATTTTGATTATGAGTTTCTTTTTTATCTTTAAAGGTTAACCCCTTAAAAAACAGCAGCAGGCGTTAAATTCGAATTTATAATTTAAAAAACTCTTTATTCTTAGATAATATATATATAACTTAGATAATAATAAACTATAGCGGTGTTGGCTTAGTGGTAGATACCCCGACTTTGATTCTGAAGGTCGAATCGAATCTCAGCCTTTCGTGCACCAATGGATTTTTCTTAAGAAAAATTATGTGCGCTAATTGACATTGCTCTTAAGGTGAAGGAAAACATCGTGATGAAACCCGCGGCTTAGTTGGCTCCAGAAGTATTGACAAGTTCTCTCTTCTGGACACGGTCTACTAAGCTGAGAGGGTAGTAGGTGCTGGGTAAGCCTACTCCATCCTCACGCAAAAGGGACCCAATTAAAAAGAGTCTAGTTGCGGAAAAAAAAGCCCGTATACATACATACATGAATACAACTTGCGATTTACCAGACGCGCGACTTGTCTGAGTCTCCGTTCCGATTGCAAGGCCAACTCTACGGACAGGACTCGGCCTCAGACGTAACTTCTTCTGTATTCTTAACTTGCGATTTAAAGACCTCCCAAATTGTACAAATCGGGAAAACCAAATCAGGAAACTGATTCTATTCTATTGTTGTACGAATAAGAATGACGAAGCAAAACGCTTAGATGTCTGTGATTTCCACCATGAATCGGTGTCGCATATCACACTCCCGAATATTTAGACTATTTAATGAAATGTTCTTACAAAGAAGGTAATCTAAGAGATTAACTAACACATTTTAATGTTTAAGGTTGGACCAAATTATAAAGAAGATAAAGAATTAATTTTATATCCAAACAAAGGTGGCAAAGTGGCGGATATCTTGGAGGAAGCAGCTAAAGTTGTAGAAATGTCTCCAGAAGGCTCTGGAAGGTAAATACTTGACATCAATTGAGATCATCCCTTAGAAATTGAGATTATTAATTAACATAACGAATAGGCTTCGAAACTACTGAACCGATTTTGATGAAACTTGATAAGAGGATACATTGATTCATTGGGAGTAACATAGGCTGTGACGACCCAGTTGGCACAATGGTCACAATGCCGGACTGCCAAACTCAGGATTGCGGGTTCGACTCCCGCCTCAGACAAGTATTTATGCTTAGATATTTGTCTGTGGTTTTGTTGTTTCTATGTATTATAAGTATTTATTTACAAAAGAAAAGAATATGAATAGTATATCCGTTGTTTAGCACTCATAACACAAGTCTAGTTACTTAGCTTGGGGTAGATGGCGATGTGTTGAATTTCCTGCAATATTTATTTATTATTTATTATAGGCTATTTTTTATAGCGATATTCTCAAGGGATCGGGAATCACGCTGGTGCAACCGCGGAGCGCTGCTAGTAATTAATAATTGTGTATAATTATAGATTAAGGATCGTGGAGGTGTCGTGTCACAAAGTATTACCGGGTCCGGACCCGGAACTGACGCTGGACCAGGTGACCATAACGCCGCCGCGGCTATATAGAATAGAAGAGATACCGAGGGATGAGCTACATTTACAGGTATATACTTTGTCATCATCTGGGAGCGGTGTTGGCTTAGTGCTAGATACCCCGACTTTCATTCTGAAGGTCGTGGGTTCGAATCCCAGCCGGCCGTGCACCAATGTATTTTTCTTAAGAAAAATTTATGTGCGCAAATTGACATTGCTTTTACGGTGAAGGAAAATATCGTGATGAAACCCGCGGCTTAGTTGGCTCCAGAAGTATTGACAAGTCCTCTCCTCTGGACATGGTCGACTAAGCTGAGAGGGTAGTAGGTGCTGGGCAAGCCTACTCCATCCTCACGCAAAAAGGACCCAATTAAAAAGAGTCTAGTTGCGGAAAAAAGCCCGTATGCATACATACATACATACTTTGTCATCATTTGTTTACTGCCATTAGGCCTCTATTACACGTTTTCATTAATTTACGACAATGCCGTCGACCGTCATTTTTACAAAAATAAACACACGGGCTTTCGCTCGATGTACAGTCGGCTGCATAATTCCAGTCCCCGGTAGAGTTCTAAAATTACTATTATTGGCATGTTTTCATGCTAATTATTTTTGTTATATAAATTAGAAGACTTTAAACTTCAACTAAAGTAGGTGTCCAGAATCTTGCTAGTTTTAAAAACATTATTATAACAGCCATTTTGGAGCTCTACGGTGGGTCTGCAATTATGCAGCCGACCGTACGGTCGGCTGCATGCAAACACACCGTAGAGCTCCAAAACTGTTATAAGAATGTTTTCAACACTAGCAAGATTTAAGACACCTGCTTTAGTTGAAGTTTAAAGTTTTCTAACTCATCAATTTATATAACAAAAATAATTAGAATGAAAACATGCCAATAATAGTAATTTTAGAACTCTACCGGGGGCTGCAATTATGCAGCTGACTGTACGCCCCGGCGTATGACATGTTGTACGGCAGGCATAATGAATCCTGCATGCAGCGACGCGAGCGTGGCGTTGACGCTCTGTCGACAGAGTTTCATTGTTTTATATGTAAGCTGTGAGCAAGCGTACACTAAGCGTATAGTGACGAATACGCGTCTATGAAGCTACGCTTTCGTGGACAGTAGGCCTTAGACTTCATATCGTCTTAAAGTCTAACTAACCCTTTTCATAAACATTAAGGTTGATTTGCATAAAAAAATGGATTAAGACCAATTAAACATGATTAACCAAACTGTCAAAGTGTCGATCGAAACTGATTAAATAATATCAACCTTAAGGCCAAATTGTTCAAATAACATTGCAATATCATTTCGATTGCATTTCGTTTACTCAAAATACCCTCAAAGTCAGCTTTTGGTATTCTTAAGAATATTTTTTGGTTGGTTGCCTGGAAGAGATCGTTTTGAGCGATAAGGCCGCCCTTTGTAACACTTAGACTTAAGCTTTGTTTTTTTTATCTATCTACCTGTCTTAAATGCATTTAGCTAAAGTTTAAGCCCAATGTCACGCAAGCCGGCCTAAATCTCCTTGATTTAAATTACAGGAGGATGAAATTCTAGTACCGTGCGCTCACTACCACAAGCAAGTGTATTCGACGTTCGGTATACCGTTCTTCATGCGGATCAAACACAATGAGCCCTTCCAGGCTGTCAAGGACAGGCTGCAGAAGAAACTAGACATACCTGATAAGGAATGGGAAAAGGTTGGTCTTTCTTCTTCTTTTCTCCGGTCAAATTTTTCCAGCCCAATAGTTAGCCACTGCGACTGCAGCAGGTTATTTAGGTTTACCCTAAGAGGAAAGATTTGTATGTATTTTTTATTGCCGAAATATTTGCACCAATGTATTTTTCTTAAGAAAAATTGATGTGCGCTTATTGACATTGCTCTTACGGTGAAGGAAAACATCGTGATGAAACCCGCGGCTTAGTTGGCTCCAGAAGTATTGACAAGTTCTTTCCTCTGGATATGGTCGACTAAGCTGAGAGGGTAGTAGGTGCTGGGCAAGCCTACTCCATCCTCACGCAAAAAGGACCCAATTAAAAAGAGTCTAGTTGCGGAAAAAAGTCCGTATGCATACATACATACATACATGCATACATATTGCCGAAATATAAAAAAAAATAATATGTCTGAAAATTTTTTTTGGTGCCACCCTTATCACATAGTGGTATGAAAAACAGATTAAGTCCTATTTTAGTCTCAGACCTAACTAATATACACAAAAATTAAGAATCGGTCAAACCTTTTCGGAGGAGTTTGCCGACAACACTGTGACATGAAATTTTATCTATACTAATATTATAAAGAGGAATTATTTGATTGTTTTACTTGAATAGGCTCCGAAACTACTGTACCGATTTTGATGAAACTTGGTATGAGGATACATTGATTCATTGGGAGTGACCTAGGCTACTTTTTATCCCGATATTCCAACGGGATTGGGAGTTAAGCGGGTGATACCGCGAAGCTCTTAGTATATTAGTTTTTTAAAAAATAATGGAGTCATCAACCAGTCTCTGTTTCACTACTGCATCGCCATACCTTATATAGTGTTAATTGAAGTTTCTCTTATTTCAGTACAATTTTGCCGTCGTAACGAACGGTAGACCTAATTACATTAGTGAAGGTGCAAACGTGAACATTTACGACTTCAGAGCAAGTAGTAATACGAGTGAGTATTATATGTTTGACTTTTTATTGGAAGAGGCAATGAGAGCTTGTTTAGTAAAATAACTCAAAACTAAAATAAGGGGATTTAAAGAAGAAGAAGGTTCTTTTTAATAAAACATTGTTTTCTAGGGTTTCGTACCTCAAAACGTAGAAAATGGAACCCTTATAAAGTTTCTTTCTTGTTTTACAAGTGATGGGTCCGTATTTCGGACCCATGACTTGTATCTCGGGTCCGAGACTATTCATATCAAATACTAAAAAGGGCTCTCATTGCTTAATTGCATACTTGTGCATTTCTAATTTATCAATACAAATAGTTCATGATAGAATTTGTGCTAAAATTTAATAAAGATGTGTCCCTTCCAGACCCGACCGGCCGGCCTTGGCTCGGTCTCGAGCACATCAACAAGACGCCTAAACGATCCCGCGTCAATTACTTAGAAAAGGCAATTAAAATATACAACTGAATATAACATAATACCTAGGGTTTCACCCGCTCAATATAAAGGCCAGTCAAAATAGCCAAATTGTAAGGGTAAAGTTAGTATAATTCGCAGGGGGCCGAAAATTTGTACAAATGTTCGAAACACCATTATAAATTAAATGTGAAAAGTCCACATCGATCCGACTAAAACTAAAAATGTTATACTAGGTCAAAGGTCGAAAATATAGGTTTATTGCGTATTTCAGCCAAACCGTAAGTTTTATCATAAACACAATTATACATCACTAGCTGCGCCCCGCGGTTTCACCCGCGTAAGTCCCGATCCCGTGGTAATATCAAAATGAAAAGTATATATAGAAGATGTAATTATCTATAAATAGAGTCAACACTTTTTCTCCTAAGAGTCACCGATTCTAAGACAATGATTTAAAAAGTTGGTAAAAGTTCTTCATAATACGCATATTCTACCAAACACCCAGTATACGCGGCGTGCCTAAGAAAAACGAAAAAAAAAAATACGCATTTTCGACCTTTGACCCCGTATAACTTTTTTTTCGCAAATGTCAGATGGGTGGGGACTTTTCACATTTCATTTTTAATAGTGTTCTGAATATTCGCACAAATTTTCAGCCCCACTGCGCATTTTAGTAACCTTGAACGCTAATTTGACTGGGTTAACACCTCTGGCTGTGCGGAGGGGCGACTCAGACCTACGCGATAGTATGTATCGACTTAACCTACCGAACGTATTACCTCTTGTTAGTTTCTCTCAATGTTTATATTAATAACAGTTAATCATAGCGTTCTACTATCGCGAAGGACCGTTACACTTTGAATATCAATAAAGTGATGAACCCTAGTATAGCGTTACAATTATAAAATATATTTCTGTTCAAATAACCCAATCTATGTGACGTTATTAATAAACTACTCACCTACAGTTTTGGTTTAAAACCATCTTCTAAATCTAGGTCTTCAGTGATATCCTACTTAAACAACAGGCGTAAAATCAAAGTAATTTATCGATTACTTAAGATATCGAATTTGCAATCAAAACGAAGCGTTGGATCGATTTATTTGGCGACCAGTATATATTTTGTGATGATAAAATATGTCCCAGTTTACGGTTTAGTTTAACTTCTAAATACAACTAAAATAGGGTTAATTATTATGACGACCAGCTTTATAATTATAATTTATTGTCACAAAGAAATAAATGTCAGCAATAGATTCCTAAGTTACTTCAATATATTTTTTTAATTTGACGCTACACTGGGTCTATTTCACTCTAAACACAACAAAACATCGCTTAAACAAATATTTGACAACGTTAGTTCAAAAGTATGTTTGTATCTTTCTCTTAGTAAGTTTTCAATTGCAAATAATTTTAAGCTGGAACTACATTAGACCGATGGACACATCTGAAACATCGAATATTACTAATGAACTCTACAAAACTAGGCTTTTAAGGATGCCTGTCCACAGAAGCGGAGCGAGGTAGCAGAGCGAGGTAGCGGAGCGGCTTTTCCACATACATTGTGCAATATGTGGACTCGGGAGTTTTTTGTTGGACCATTTATGTAGAAACGCCGCTTCGCTACCTCGCTCCTCTCCGATACCTCGCTCCGCTCCTATGGACAGACAGCCTTAAAGCTCAAACGATTTGTATAACCCTATACATTTAGGAACTATATTCCCGGGTCTGTTTATAAAATCGTCAATACTCTACTTACTTCGATTACAACTCATCTCATCAGCTTAAGATTATAACGCTCGCCACCGCTCCAGTCTCCTTGCGACCGTGACTATTGCAACGTCAAAACGTCTAAGATAAATTAAATAATCAGGTCCAACCAAACCACCAACTTGTTGCTATCTCTTTTACTCCCGAGATTTTTTATGTTTCTATTTTCGATTCCTATAGCTTCCGCCGAATTGAGAATTATTAACGTACGATTAATGTAGTTCCAGCTTTATTGAATTCGATTGCTGTTGACGGTTGAGGCCTTAAAGCTTATAATAATCAATAGATTCGTATTTACATTGAATCGAACTGGCGTTAAGTACTTGCGACTTATTGTTAAAAAAAACGGACTTTTTACATAGTTTTTTGTCATTGCTCTGTTACGTTATTTTTTATCCAAACTGATGAATATACAGAATAACACCGCGAAGACGTTAAACTCTTGGCCATGACGTGACGTTTAAATCCAATTTATACTCCTATGACGCTGTGTTTTTTTAAAAACAGTGTCAATTCCCTTTTTATCTTTTCTTTTTTTCTCTTATTTCTTCTCAACGGACTAACTAGTTTTTCTCTACTTGCTTCTAGATTTGAGAAATAGATTTAAAACCGGCTAGATTGGTTTTTATTCACGAGCGAAATCATGGCATTTTAACTAAGAAGCAACATGTTTTGCTGCGGTTTTGTTTAAGTATTCATCAGTTGACTTCCTAAACACGTATTTGTTATTGTGACCTCTGAATCACTCTATACATACGATATTTATTTTTTTAAAGTTCACTTGTCCATAATTTACTTTCAAGATAGTTCAAATACGATTAACGCTCACCGCTTCTATATTATATTTTAGTTTTGGTGATTCGGCAGCTTCATATATTTAAATATAGGGATACCTAAAGAATGTAAAATATTAGTGTAAAATTATCGAATAAGTGGATATAATAATGTGCCTGTGTGAGCGCCTGCTGATCTAAGGTTTTATGATATAATTATAGTGATTTTATATTATAGCGGAAGAGATTTGAACCTAACAAGTCACTGAAATACTTCAAACTGCCGCTTTCACACTTTTTCATCGGAAAAGGTTAATGTGTTCACCCTATCCACCCTCACCCACTATAATATAAAATTACTTGTTTGGAATATGTGCACGAATGTACCGTATTTTATTATGTTTTGATTGCATATTGAATAGATTTCCACTTAGACGTAAGATAATAAATTGTATGAGCAATATAATTATATTTCGATGCACTTATACGTCATTATATACTGTTTATCACGAGTCGACCTAATAATGTTGCTATTCATTCAAGCAGAAAAAATAGGGGAAGAAATACTAACACCCATATTCTTAGTCGTTTCCTCGACTCGACTCAACCTCCACTCAACAGATTCGTATTCATAGTTGTTAAAAAACGTCCTACACTCGAGAATCTCATAACTCGAGTCGAGTTTGACATGAGGAGAGAACTGTCAAACTCAAGGTACCTCACGACCTACCTTGAAAGCTTCCTCAACGAAAGGTAAAAACTAGTTCGAGGGACGTCTAAAAATACCGATTTCGAGAATGCCGCCGATTGACTTTCGAGGCTTCCTCGGTTGAGTTTGAGTCGAGGAATGTTCAAGGAAACGACTAAGAATATGGGTGTAAGCCTAGCCGATGATCTACGTACGAAACAAATCACTGATTTAACACAAAACATTGAGTTCATGAGAGTCGAAAATGTAGATTACGATTGCCTGAAACTGCTTTATAAACATATTTTTCTTCTCGAATGTTTTGTTTGAAATTAGGTTTCCGATTGATTTTGTACGAAGTACGGTCGCTAACTAAAGCTGTTACTCCAAACTCGTCTTAAAAATATAGTTTTTTTTAAAATTATTATCTGAAGCCTATTACTAATTGTTATTTTGAGAATCTTCTCTTCAAAATTGAAATGGTTTAGATTTAATTTAATTTGTATAACGTTCAATTTTGTTTGTGTTTTTATTATTATTATGTAAATTGATTTGTTTAACCAACTGTTTTAATACATACAGAATTAAATCTTTTTTTTTTGTAGTCGGTATAAATGCTGTACAAAAACTATTAATCAAGAATTCTAGGCCTCCATTTCACGGTGTAAATTCTAATTTTAAACAAAAGTAAACGTGTTAAACTTACGCGATTTGTATCTATAGTAATTAATTTCCCCGGTCTTAATCTCGTTTTTTATTTATTTAACTTCGACGTTTCGATTATTTTACAATAGTCACGGTCGCGAGGTGACACAAAATACGCGATTTGGACCCGGAAAAAATAATTACTAAATTAATTTTAAAAAGTGTATTGGGAGTCATGTGATAGTAAAATGTTAGTGACGCGTGTAACTGTAAATAGCTAAACATCTATCTAATCGTGTTTAGACAGGGTTGCCATTACTTTTAGCACCAACACGAGACGTTGAGGCTGCCTGTCCAAAGGAACAGAGCGAGGTAGCGGAGTGGTGAGCGAGGTAAATATCTACCAAGAGAATTCTCTATTAATTACTATTTCTTTATATAAAAATGCTATTGGTGGATCTATTTATGGAAATATAAAAAAAATTGGTTTGATTTTACCTCGCTTACCGTTCCGTTACCTCGCTCCGCTCCAGTGGACAGGCAGCGTAAAACACACATTAAGATGCAGCGTTCCGTTCTCATGACGAATGTCAAATCAGCAGCTTCCAGAAAGTTTCCAGTAATATTGTTAAAATAGCAATAAAATTATATTATTATAAGAAGAAGCTATTCGCAATTTAATAATAAACTATGAACATGCTGCTTTTAATAATAAAACTAGGTAAATTAATAAAATTACTAGACCTACTGAAGGTTTTGTACGGGACACATTGCAATACGGGAGGGAAGCAATGATTCAATACGGTGATAGTTCCACATATACGGGAGAGATGGCAACCCTGTGCAATTATGTGCTTCGAAGATTTTGTGTAAGCTTGAGCTAATAAATTGTCGTTACTATAAAATGTTTTACACAACACTATATGAAATATTTGAATCGTTGTCGAATCGCCAAAACTTGAGTGCACTCGAGTTATAGCTAACGTACTACGTATTAAGTTATTTGAATCTTAAATTTATAGAATGGTAAACGCGTGTGTCTCGAGTGCCCTCGACTTCTGCACATAGGTTAAATATTAATGCTAGCATTGTATTGTTAATTCTGGCTTAAAGCCCTCTCAACATCATCTAACATGTAAATGTTGATATTTAATTTCTTTTTTAATTGACCTGCCAGATATGTTACGTTTTTCATAAAAATGATTATGTCGAAATTATGTATATATATGATGTAATAAATTAAGAAAAAAAATACAATAAGTTTTCGTAAAGTTGCCTTAGAAGTTTTAAGACGTTTAGTAATTTGAAATAATACCTAATTTAATTTATACCCTTTTGTTTCATAAATGCACGGTAACTTATTCAAATAAGTAGGTGTCGCTCGCTCGCTGTTTCTTATGTTATTATTGAACGCGAATTATAAATTTTATTTAACAATTGTGTGTTGGTTGCGCTATTTTAATTAACACGGTTTGAGGTAATGAAAAGATCTTAGTAAACTTAGTGGCTTAGAATATGTGCCGTTAATATAACGGCAAATGGGATTATATAGATAGAGAAGTAGGAACCATCTAGCGAAGTCTGATCAATTGTGAAGCGAAGAGAGCGCAGACACGTGGCATGTACCATAGTTTGTCATGTTGGATTTTAATGTTTCACTGAATATAATCCTATATTTGTTTATTTTGGTTTGTTTTACGACAATGCCACCCTTATTGGTCTCTGCTTATCTAAGATTTGTTACCCTAAACTACCCTAAATTGTTACTTGCAAGTACTACGATGATTAAGCCCGAATACAAATCGGACAGGCGTGAATAGCAGTCCTCAGATCAAATCAATAGTGAAGAATAAACTAAGAAGATAGTCGTAACAGTAGACAATAGTAGGTAGGGACTTGTAGGTATTATGACACTATTAACAATTATCTATTAGGTAATAGTACATTACGATATAAGTGTGGTAAATTGATCTTTGCATAGAGGCGGTTTATGACGCGCGAGCGGCAGCGAGCGTGTTATAGAAGCCAAGATTCAAATATCAATTCCACACGTATATCGTACGACGTTTTTTATCACAGTTGCGAATAAAAGAAAAGACTTGAAAAGAAAACAAAATAATAATTAACAAAATATTTGTGATAACTCTGTTTACATTTTTTTAAGGCAATATTTTTTTGTTAATTATGCTCCGGAAAGGCCAGGCTAAAGACTTTTAACCTATACATCCTCGTGTGACATACATTATTTTTTAGGGTTTTTCTATTTGTTTTTGCGTCGGGGGTTAAGAACAAAATACAATGGTACGGAAAAACAATATATTTAAGTAAAGAAAAAACAAAAAATAAACAACTCAATTTTTAATCGTTTTCTAAGTCATTATCACGTAAAATTTTCGTTCGTAAACCGACTTTAGAGACAACCATTTTTGCTAGCTAAAAAACTCTTTGGTACCTACCTTTTCGGGATAACTTTACAGCACTAGTTAACAAATCTAAAACACACGCGTGCATAATATGTTGGATTATGAGCCTAAAAGCCGTTGAATAATATCCACTTTATGAGCAACTGTGATAAAAATTAAATACTGGTTGCTAACCAAACAACTTTCGCATTCATAAAATTGGTGTAAGGATTTGTTTTACGTTTCAACCTCGTCTTAGCAGTATTACGTTAAGTGCTCAATTACGGATTTTGTATAATGTAGCTAAAGTAAGTATTCATTTGATTAATTACAAGACTTATAAGCTCGTAGTCTAATCCCCTAATCATCCGAACACTCCCGAGAGAAGTCACAACGTAATGACAATCAATTATTTATAGTATCCGTCTGAATCCGTTTGTAATCCCTTTACCGACGAGCTGCGCGGCGGCGGCTGTCCAGACAATGAAAAACTACACTAATTAATCCTTAAACTCGGTATTGTACATCAAAAGGGTCCTTTGGAAGAGCTATTTGGAATTGCATTAGACGACTCTTGGAACAGTAATTTTTATTTCAACGTTAAATCGGCTTGTAGTATAATTGTACTAAGGCATAAATTGGATCCATTCCCAACGGGCGTACTCCCAAAATCTGGCACACCGTTGTATTCGAATTGACAGACAAAGTGAGCACTAAGCTCCAATAACCTACTGTAGCTTGGTTGACCATAAGCAGTACATCGTTCTTAATAATATGCGTTCAACTTAGTTTTGTAGGAACCGTTCTTTACAACATTCCAACCCGCGTAGGACTGCATTGCTTATCTGGTCAAACAATAACTAGGTAAATGAACCGGACCAAACCTAAATAGGTAGAGCTCTTTAGTAATGCAGTACCAACTAAAGTAGGTAAAAGGCAAGGGTAGCTGTGGAACTAGGTTACAGCCTAATAAAGTTAAAACGCATAACCGTAATAGTGCAGGTGTTGGTTACGGCATTGCCCCTATACTGTGTGTATACAGTTTATCAGTGTCGCGCAGGACACGCAGTGAGAATGCGGCCAGCTGAGGTCGTATAGAATGGTGCGTCGTTAGCGTTAATCCGATTGGGGCATTGGGGCATTCGAGTACCTAGCCCAACGTTCGGGCTTTCGGCATTCAGCCAGAGCGGCTTCATCCGGAGCTCAGCAATGCGAGCGTTGGAATTTGAATGCAAATTGAAAATGCCATTAGATCAGCAAACAGTCTGCTTCCCTATCAAACGTTGCATTGTGTTCCGGTAACCGAGAAATAATTATTCGATGGTAAATCCATTGGCGCAGTGCTGTCTTTACGTTGATTTGGACGGGTTTTTTGGGAATTAAAGCTCCATTCCGTTTCAATGTCTTACCTGAGAGGATAGATAGTTTCATTTAGCTGAACATAATACCGAACAAATTCTAGTTTTGTCACCATTGATAGCCCTAATTATATAAATTAATGTCACGGAAAGCCCTATTACAAAGAAAAGGTGGTGGTACCGCTCAGTAGAGTCACACAGTTCCATGGGGACAGCCCCATGGAACTGTGTGAC
The DNA here is from genome assembly GCA_951213275.1 of Idaea straminata. Lineage (NCBI taxonomy): Eukaryota > Metazoa > Arthropoda > Insecta > Lepidoptera > Geometridae > Idaea > Idaea straminata. The sequence continues at coordinate 9,706,864 of OX577856.1, forward strand.
TCTAATGGCCTAAATGAAGAGGCTAAGGGCGGAGACAGCTCCGCCCTTAGCCTCTTCATTTAGGCCATTGTGCCATTCTGATAGGATAGATATAACAATGTATAAAAAAATCTCGCATTAAATACTAATTTAGTACCTACTCATACATTTAGTTTGATTGCGCAACGAAAATTTAAACATGATTAACCAACTGTCAAAGTACCAAACTGATTAAATAATATCAACATTGTGTATGTGGTTAAAATTCTCGTGTCGTGGTGTTAGTTACCAATCTCTACCTAAACGGCCCAGTTCAGTTCGGCCGAGTAAACGGTCAGCCGAACTGAACGTGTATGTATATAGTAAGACTGTAGGAAGCTCGCACGATGCAATAGCTTTACCGCGGCAGTCCCCGAGTACGACACGTTTTTTTTTTTGCAAATGGCAAAACAACGTTTGCGGGACAGCTATTTAAAATATATAATTTATTTTAGATTACCCGATAAATGCTGGAATTTGTTCAAAACAATATCATGCGAGCCGCCCTTAGTATTATAAAAAAAATACATACAATCGAATTGAGAACCTCCTCCTTTTTTTGAAGTCGGTTAAAAAAGAAGGTTGCAACGTAAACTGATAAAGTATTTACCTACTGCATTAAATCGATCGTTCTGCCGTCATTTCAACGGAACATTTGCAAGAGCGATAATGTTTTATGCACAGCATAAAGTTCCTCCCATCGATTTTATGATCCTTTTGCAATGTTACCGTAAAAATAACAAAAACCACTTTGATTTGAAATGAAACCGGATTGAAAATATTGCTTGATTTGAAATGAAACCGGAATTGAAAATATTGCGTAGATTAATCGTAATTCAGATATTTTTGTTCGGTGTAAATGGAGATGTTACAAAGACAACGGCAACAGTCGTTAATTGTGATGATACTGAATGTCTGAAGCCGACTTCGCAGTTTGCTGTTAGAAGAATAAACGTGCATCACCGGTATGAATCCACTACGAAGAATATATTCCACGACTGGCATCTGAAGCCAAGTAAAAGTAAGTAAACTAAGTAGGTAACTCACTATTTAGAATTTTTTTTTCTTAAAAGTATAATATTGAAATAAGTACCTACCTACATTTACCTGCCAAGATTAGGTCTCTACTCTACTTATTAACTCATGAAGAATTAAAATATTAATACACGAATACTCAAAATACAATTAAATGTCAACTTAATCTCCACTTAAGTAGCCTTTCAGTATTTAGGCTTTATAATATGGTTTATTTGAGACGAGACAAAAATGTTTCACTGTCCCGCTGCTGGGCAAAGGTTCTAGTTTAGTGCAGTGGGTGAAAGTACCTTTGTACCTGTCAGTGGGGCATAATAGTGAGATCACGGTGTTTTTTCCACTTATCAAAGTTCTGTGCTATAAACCACTCATCTATGAAGCCCATGCTCCAAGTCGTTCCTATCTAGCAACTAGTAACGAATGGGAAAAAAACTCAAAGTCGTTACCAGTAGGAATAAATGTCACTCAACATTTCGTCTATTCTCAGTTGTTCATACATAGCAACGCATCTACTCCATTTAAATATTTCCCTTCTGGGCCTACCTCGGAGTCGGGCGTCTCCCATTTGCAGGGTTTCAGTAAGAGACTAGTAGCTACAAATCTATATTATTTTATTAACAGGAATAAAAAGCACCATTTGGATATGGGATTACCGATGTCAAACTCAAGCTAAAGTAGGCAGATGTAATAATAATAAAGAACTCTGGTCTAACAGGTTATATCTAAATCATCTTAGTGTGTAATTAATTTTTTTATCACAGTTGCTTATAAAGTTGATCTTATTCATCCGCTTTTAGGGTCATATTCTATATGACACATGAAACATTCTTAATTTAACAGGGTTATACTGTTTAGATATTTAAAAAAAAGGTAGGTACCACAAAGAGTTTTTAAGCCAGCAACAAAAGTTCGAATTTTAAAAAGACTTGAAGCAAATGGCATTATATAACTGGAGCATTAATAAAATTGATCGCCGCCTTTAACACTAATATTTTGTTAACTTTTTATTATTTTAACAAGTATTCTCTTTTATTCGCAACTGTGATAAAAAACGTCGTACGATACGCGTGTGGATATTGGTCATTGCATCTCGGCATTTTGTCATAATCCGCCTCTATGCAAATGATCAATTTACCACACTAGTATCGTAATATACTACTAAAACATTGGTAAAGGTAAGTAGGTAAAATGTTTAGAATTTTTACAGATTTTATTACGATATTCATGCGGACAAATGTTTCAATTTCACTTTCACTGGATGTTCTAATAATTATAACAATTTTAAAACGCAAGTCGAATGCGACAGACGATGCAAAGGTAAGGCAAAGACTAAGTACCTGTACTTCTTCTTCTTCTCGTAAAGTGGGTGTGGCTCACCTATTGTTAGAGTTTTCAGATCGCCTTAAGGCCTCTAACTTGACCTAACGACTGCTACTAGAGGTAGCAACCGGGACCAACGGCTTAACGTGCCTTCCGAAGCACGGAGGGGCTCACGAAAACACATTTTTGCCACACTTTTAATTATTATTGGCCACCCATCGAAATAATGACCGCGCCAAGCGTCGCTTAACCCGTACAACCGTAAACGCCTCCTCAAACCCTACCTGTACTTATTGTACGGGCTGTTTTTAGCAACTTGCAACCCCTTTGTTGGGTCCTTTTTGCGTGACGATGGTGTAGGCTTGCCCAGCATCTACAACCCTCTCACCTTGTTAACCGTGTTTGGAGGATAAGACTTGTCAACACGCCTGGAGTTTGGACCTAACCAAGCCGCGGGTCTCATCCCGCGATTCGAATTCCGAGCGGCCTTTCAGATTTTTTTTACGTATTATGTATAGGTATACGCTAACATTGCAGTGAAGGAAAACATCGTGACGAGACTCGCGGCTTAGTTCACCCTAGACGTACTGACGATCATATAGGTTCTGAGCAAAACTACTTCATCTATAACGTGTCCTTGGTATTTTAGCACCCCGAATAGCATGGATTAAAGCTTAAATCTAAATAATTTAGATTAGATGTACCTAAAGGCCAATCTATAAATTCTTTGTCCTGACTGACGGATCAACACACGCCGAAACCGCTGATCGTAGAGACTTGAAACTTGGAGGGTGTGTTCTTTGTGTGACGTAGGCCTCCGATAAGAAAGGATTCTCCGGGATTTTACTCCTAAGGGGTTGAAAAAGGGGGGCAAAATTTGTATGGGACATCGTGATTCCTTGGTCCATTTCCGACTTTTACGCAGACGAAGTCGCGGGTAAAAGCTAGTTCAATGTAAATAAATGCAATTATTTAGTGTGCATTTAATTATATTCGATCACCCATCGCCGCGCGCCGCCTTAAGTTACAACTTTTCGTTACAGGAGCAGTTTCTATGAGCCTCTTTATCCAAAAGCCTGCATCATTCTGTAGTTTGCAACCAAACGCTGGCACGTGTTTTGATTTATTCACGAGGTAAGGATCCAACGCAAACTGCCAAAGAAAACGTTTCTAAGTCATCATCCGAGCGATGTTCCCGGTTGCATCCCTCTCGGGAGCCCGGGGTCCGCTTTCCTGCTTTTACGCAAAATGTTTCTTAGTATGTCCAAAAAGTAAAAAAACACCTAAGTAGTCTAACTTTGTATAACTTTAAAAGGACAAAACAATTTCATCTTTAAACTATACCAAAATGTAGGAAAAGAACTCACCTACCTCCTGAGTGTAATCTTTCGTACGATCACCACATAGTATAAAACAATGTCGCTTCCGCTGTCTGTCTGTCCCTAGATATTCTTAAATCTTTAAAACTACGCGACGGATTTTGATGCGTTTTTTTTAATAGATAGAGTGATTCAAGGGAAAGATTTAAAGCTATAATACATGCATAATATAGTAGAGGAACATTGATAATTTTTGAGGTTCTAATGTGATGTCGTAAGTTAACACTTTTTGTGCTTACATTGCAAATGCTGGCTAAACCCTACGAGATGAATCAAAATAATGTACTACAGTATTGTACACTTTAAAAAGGTCTACAAATATGTCCGCGATGGTTTATGTCTATCTCTTAGGGATAACCCACAATAACCACTTTTATAATAACTATTAAACATTACCCATAATGGCTTATTTACAAAGCGATTTTTACCAATACAGCATTAGACCTTATCCAATTCAGTACCCTAAATACATTGTGCATTTAATATACATCAATATGATCCTTTACAGCGTGTGATTTATATGAATATTTTCGAAGATATTATAGATTTAAAATACATAGCGGTTGCGGCGGTACAGGCCGGGCCAGGAGGCCGCGGGGCGGCGCGTAGCGTTGATTGTTCAAGAGTAATCTCTAAAGAAAACATGTTTGTATTGTCTAATGACAAAAAAGCTGTGAAAATTGTATATAAAGACATTATGTAATATATTTAGTATCAGCATTGCACCCGTGCGCAGCCGGAGCGGGTCGCTAGTTATTACATGGAAGGTACTGTTTATTTCAAGGTTTTACTACAATATTAACGAAAAAAAATGCAAGACGTTTGTTTTCGGAGGTTGTGGAGGGAATCAAAATAATTTCAATTCAGAAGACAAGTGTATGAAAACCTGCGCAGGCGAAACTGAAGTCAGTAATAGTAGTGATGACTCAAAAAGTTCTAGTTGAATGAAATTAAGTTTTGTGAACTGTACTTAAATCTAGTTTTATTTCCAAGTTGCTATGTCGTTAACTTTATTTACCTGAACTACACAGAAAGAAAGGTTTCTTGAATCAATAAATAATCCTCAGGTTCAGGCATCATTCTGCCCATTGTGCGTGATCGTTGACTGCTACTCCAAACAACCTAGCTCCAACGAGAAGTGCAGAATCATCATGGAGTCTTTGCACGCTTCTTGGAGTGTTGTTGGGTTAGTAATGTTAGTAATGCCAAGTATGTCAGCCCGGTATGCAGCCAGGCTCTTGCACTCCAGGATTGCGTGAGCAATGGTCTCTTCGTCAGACAGACACTCTCTGCAGAGCGGGTTGACCTAAGACATTAAAGTGTTTATTTAATTAGCAGTGTCCGGTTATTGTGCCCATAATTGTGCGTAGGTCACGCCTCTTTAGACAAAGCAGCGTCCTCGCAAGTTTTGGCTTGGGTTGCGGAAGTTCTTCCCTTGATTGCCCATAACTTTATGGTTGGTGCCCATCGTTTGACGTGCTACGATTGAGTGCGCAAGAAACTAATCCTCTTCCTATAGATAGACGCTAGAGATTTCTTGGTTTTTCAAGGCGGTTGTTTCTGCGGCGTCAGAGCAGTTGCAATCCTTAAAGTTATTAATCTTAACATAATCATTGTTTAAGTAGTGGACTGTAATTGTAGATTTATAGGTCCAGTACGTGCGTGGTTTTAACTAAAGTCAGTTTTTGATGTTGAAATCTCACAAGATACTTTATTAATTTATTAAACTTTGCACAAAACAGAGAAAAACTATCGGAATGGCGCCGATTAGAGAGCGAGAGAGTGTTGCCACTAGGCACTTACTAAAATATTAACATTTTAGACAACTATAAAATATCACATAAACATCATAAATAAGTAACTATAGCTTTACTGCGCAGAATTCCCAATACGAACTTATAATCACACAATATTTGATAAAGTTAGAAATAATTGGTTCGTAGCTGAAGGGCCCCACCGCCGCCGCCGTCGTCGTTGTCAAGAACCATCCATCACGATAACTGTAGGTATAATCAAGAACCTTGCTGAACCGTAATGTATCCGTCAGATATCATTATCTTACTAGTGGCTTGCCTACCGTGAAAATTGGTATTTGTACAATCAACGGTCAAAAGTATCCGCCACCGTAACGTTTACAACCCTGTGCAACATTATAACAACGTTGCCTGTGGATCAAACCCACGTTGGTTGGTGTAGCGGGTGGCGGCAGTCCAATCGAGATCAAGTCTAAACCTCATATTTAGTTGTATCGGCTACCTAGTCATATCGAGACGTAGTTCTATAGATACTAACCCGCGGCTTATACCACTCGGCCAACTAAAGACATACCTAACATGTTGAAAAATAATAATCACACTGAGTACTTTTAATTCAAGTATTTATGTTTGTGTGTAACGTCTATTAGAAAAACGTCGTAAGTCAATACTTGTATAAAGTAGTATTGTAGAAAACTGATAGTGTACTTATGACGCATAAGTACTGTACTTATTACGTTGTTTTAGATAATTGAAGTGGAAATATTGAGACTTCTATTTATATGTTTACCTACTTTTACTTGTATACGGGCTGTTTTCCGAAACCAGACCTCTTTAGTTGGGTATTTATGCGTGATGATAGAGTATGTTTGCCTAGCAGCTATACCCAATAACTGCCATCTCAGCTTAGTCGACCATGTCCAAAGGAAACAACTTGCCATTACTTCTGGAGACGCAGCTTTCATCACGATGTTTTCCTTCACATATTTTTTCTTACGAATAATTACTATGACGCAAATCGTGTGGGTTTAAAAAGTTTGTCTGCTAGATTTTGTTACATAAGAGGCCCATCTACTACTTTTGAAGTTAAAAAGCTTCTTGTGATGAGAATACCTACCTTATATAAATCTCTAGATATTGCAGAGATTTAGTCTCATCTAGTACCTACAAGATAGTTGTTTGGAGCGGCAATTACTTGATCCTCGACGGCCGTAATCCTTGACGAAGAAAAACTCTCCTAATTAATAGTGCCTGCTTCCGGATTAATTAGCGGGATCTGTCGTCAGACGACGACGCTTTCGTTATTTCAAATTCATTACTTGCTTTGAAATTGTTTATTTTTTTAGCAAAAGGAAGCTTTAAATTGTAAATATGTCCGATGACAACATGTTCTATATAACAAACTAGTACTGCTCCGCGGTTTCATCTGCATAACTCCCGATCGAATATCGGTATAAAAGTAGCCTATGTTACTCCCAATGAATTAATGAATCGTCATACCAAGTTTCATCTAAATCGGTCCTGAAGTTCAGTGGGTCTCCACTTTTATTGCCTTATTAGGATTCCATACCTCAAAACGTAAAACACACAGACAGAGAGACGGACAAGAAAGTGATCTTATAAGGGTTCCTTTTTTACCTTTTGAAGTACGGAACCCTAAAAAGGAACGTTACATAATATGATAAGTCAGCGTTTGACCACTACACCTGCTTGATAGGTGACGAAGCGGCGTAAGACGTAAAACGCTTTTTTAGAAGATACGTATTCACTCACGACTTGAAGACATCCACATTGTACACGTCAGGAAAGACAGACGCAGGAAACTGATTCTATTGCCTTGCGCACAAAACGCGTTGTGAGGACTTCTGGTATTTAAGAAAGAAAGAAAGGAAACATTTATTTGGACAAGCACAGGACCCAAGACAAACAGAAAAGTAGTAACAAACACAAAAGATAAAAAAGGAAAAAATAATAATATAAATGCGACTCAGAACAATAAGATAAGAGCATACAAAAGAAATAAAAAAAAGATCTAAGGAGCCGTGTACCTCCAAAAAGGTTCTGCCCCAGCAAAAAAAAGCTGCACAAACTATTTGCTGACACAGCCGCTGGTCTTTCGGTCGGACCCTTTACAGATGACGCACGTATTTCCACCAAGTATGCTTGATTGTAAAATACACAATTAGATATTTAATAGGTAGCACAGTGTTTGATAGGCCTCAAAAATGATACCATCAAGAAATGCATTTCATATGCTAAATCAAGAAATGCACTTTAAATGCCAGACTAGAACACCCGCGTGTCAATTGAACTTGACGTAGAAAAAAAATTAAATAGGTAGATTCTGTAAGCCAATCTTTTCAACATATTTTTTTTTCATTAATGTCGTTTGATAAAGGATCTTTAGGCGCATATGTTCCAGTTTTTATTTTTGGAAAATCACTTAGCATAGGGAAGTTCTTTGAGGCCTATCAAACACTGTGGGTAGGTATTATAGAAGTACAATCTCTCTACCTTACAGGTCGTTGTGATTACGTTGATTGATGTCCCAGGAGACCAGAGAAACGGTGACAGTTAGCTATTCACAAAGTTTTCTCCTTAATTACGTAACTAAAGCTTATTGTTGATAGCTTGATTTAGGTATTCCAGTCTTGTTTTGTAATCTTATTTTATTCTTTCGGTTTATTTAACAGGATTATTTCAAGCGAAATTTTTTGAGCTAGTGTTTCTAATAACTTTTCTCGAGGATGAGGAGGACGATGGGCTAGAGTTCTTCCAGCCCATCGTCCTCCTCTTATAATCTTTCTTCAAAAATGAAGGAGGTTTTAACAAGTCGACCGTAGGCATATTAATACTTTTTTGGCTATTCGAGCATAACTTCGTTAATTATGGACCAATTTTGTTGTTTGATTTTCTCTGGGAAAGGGTAAACCTACCTTATTATTCTAATTATTATTAATTCTTTAGGTTACTTACCACATTTTATGAGAGAAAAAAAGTGATTAACACTTACACTCTAAGCAGCGTTTAAGTGTGGTGGTAACTTGCTTTTTTTTAAACTGTGATCCTAACTATAATATTAGTAATATGGAAGTTTATTTGTTTTTTTCCATCTTCACAGTCATGACTTGACCGATTTGGATAAAAATCGACAATCGTTTGGGGGATGGAGAAAGATATAAGATACTTTAGATCCCGAAATTCCCTCGGTAGCTAGACTTACGCGGGTGAAACCGCGAGGCGAAGCTAGTAAATTTAAAATAAAACCTTGTTCTGCGCGTGAATATTTGGTCCAGTTACGAATTGTTTGAATGTAACGTACGTACTAGGATGGCAGGACGAAAGGGGTGGTATTCAGTACTCGGCTAATTTATAGTGTGTCCGCGTGAGATTTACAGCCAGAGAACAAAGCTGAAGCGGATTTTTTAAATAAAAATACTTAGGTTACCTACTTTCCAACTGAAAACATTTTTTTTTATTTTAGCTACCGTATTCTTCGGGGGTTCGACTCGCACTTCTACGGTTTGTGCATTTACCCAGTGTCAATTTAGATTATTTTAAAACTTCGTTTTAAAACCATAGACTTTTAAAACATACTAAACAAAGTAGACGTTTCTAAATTATATTAAACGTTATGTATATTATAGTAATTGATTATTATACTATTGACTCGTATTCGATTCCGTATTATTTCCTCTACTATTTAAGCTATTTCTTTTTGTATGGATAAGTACGCTGTATGTAACTATCTTAACCTATACTAAATACCCAGAAAAAAAAGTTTCTTGAAGCATGAAATAATCTTCTTCCGTTTTGCCTCTATGCATGAGAATATTTCTTGTTTTTAGTAAATGTTCTTCAATAATAAGCATACCTATAATTAATAATAATAATAATTAAGAATACCTATAATAAATAATACTTACTGTTTATCCTTTTTAGATTTTTTATTAAAACAAAAAAATATTCTATAGCTCCTAGTTGAGGGTTATTTCTTGCGTAAAAAACCTTTTTTCTGCATAGAACAAAAATATCTCGATTAAATACACCGTATACTCCTTCTTTTCATGTCAATTCCGTTATACACTGCTTTTTTATATTGTTGTACTTATTTAGTTTTAGTTTTTTTTGTTTTTTTTATTTATTTATATTTTTATATAAAAATTATAAAATATTTTATACTATTTTATATTTTATAGCCTAATAAGCGGCTGCGGCTGCAGTTGCGGCGTCATCAGTCGTCTCATAGACGTATTGTGTGGAGTCTACTTAGTAAAAGGAAAGAAGACGAATAAAAATTATTCTTGAGTATACCAAAAGCTGACTCAATACCCTCAAGTATTTTGGAAATACGATTGGAATGATATTTCAATGTAATTTGAACGATGTTATTTACGTGAATTGGCCCTCACTTTAAGGTAAAGTCCGCTGCTGAGGCAAGGTTTAAATGAATATGTAATCACCTAGGTGAGGTGAAACGTCTCTCTGTTACCTCATCAGTGTCTGAGTTAACAGTAAGTGCTAAATGTGCAGCACTGCTTTCCTTTCGTATGTACCTGCTATTTTATGCAAGGCGCATATAGGAGCCTAAAGTAAATTGCCTTTCGCCGATGCCGATGATCTCTTGTGAGGGACAGGCTGAAAATCAGTAGCGGTGAGATGGTCACACATCTCACAGCATATTACTGAGACTGCACTCTTTATTCAAGCACATCCTCATATTCAAGTTTTAATGACTTTTGTGTACTTATCTTACTAAATGTATTTATGTATGGAAAATTATTGGTTTAAATGATTAAAATTGTTAATTATTGAATGATTTTTTATGGTTTCCTTGTGTTTAGAGAGTAATTTTCCTATATTTTGTTTTATTTTAAAGACTAAAAAAGGACAAGGAATTTTTGTCTATAAATTATACCAAAATGTAGGAGATCTATTGGGAAAAACAATCCCAGTCGTTAAGAACAAATGGCAGTCAATTTTTGTCGTCAAATTTAGTACCTACCTATGTATGTATGTATGTGGGCTTTTTCCGCAATGGACTCTTTTTAATTGGTTCCCTTTTACGTGAGGATGGAGTAGGCTTGCCCAGCACCTACTCCCCTCTCAGCTTAGTCGACCGTGTCCAGAAGAGAGAACTTGTCAATACTTCTGGAGCCAACTAAGCCGCGGGTTTCATCACGATGTTTTCCTTCACCGTAAGAGCAACGTCAATTAGCGCACATAATTTTTTCTTAAGAAAAATCCATTGGTGCACGGCCGGCTGAGATTCGAACCCACGACCTTCAGAATGAAACTCGAGGTATCTACCACTAAGCCAACAGCGCTCATAGTACAAACCTAATTTTTATTGCTTTATCTGCCAAATACCAGCGTGATTTTGCTTTTGTTGATAGATGTTGAATTTTTATTAAAAGTAAATGAGGAATGCACACCCAAGATAAATCTCGTCTGGTTTAATGAATTTTTGTTTTGTATTTATGTTTTTCTTATTTAAATAAAAAAAAATGTCGCCTATTTAGTCGTTCCCACCTAGCAACGCTTCAGTCGTTCTTTAGCAACGCTTCTACTTCATTGAAAGATTTTGTTAAAACAAAACTGTTGTACCAGGCGTCCATAGGTTATAGGGAGGGACCTCTTATCCTACTAATATAATAAATGTGAAAGTTTGTGTGTGTATATTTTTTTACATTCCACACATCGCCCTCTAGCCCCAAGCTAAGTAACTAGACTTGTGTTATGGGTGCTAGACAACGGATATACTACTTAAATACTTTTCTTTTGTAAATATATACTTATAATACATAGAGACAACCAGACCACAGACAAATATCTAAGCATAAATACTTGTCTGAGGCGGGAATCGAACCCGCAACCCTGTGTTTGGCAGTCCGGCACGGTGACCATTGTACCAACTGGGTCGTATGTATGTTCGTTACTCCTTCACGCTAAAACTACTAAACCGATTGCAATAAAATTCGATATGTAGATAGCTGGAGACCTGGATTAACATATAGGCTACTTTATCTGGTTATTCTCACGGGATCTAGACTTACGCGGGTGAAACCGCGAGGCGCAGCTAGTTATATCATTATTTTTATCAGTGACAGGCAGTTTTCATTTGGCACCTGTATGCACCCTAACTAGCCTGAGTAAGGTAAAGTGAACGTAAGCTAAAATGGAAATTTTCAGATGATTTCATTTTCCTATGCAGTGTTTCTTAAAAGTGCACGTCTTTATATTTTATTAAGGTGAGGAGGTGAATACCTAATTGATACTAAATGAATAATGATTTATATTACGTTGGGAATTATAATTATGTAGGTTGATTATTGTTGAGTGTTAGACTTGGTTGTTAACAATTTAAATATCTTGAGTAGGTTGGTCGCTGCAGGGTGAACCTGGGAAGATTGGGCATGATCGATCCATGCCGGGTTCAGTGCGACTGCGGGGTTAATCCCGAGCAAACTATGCTCCACCTCTTGAACTGCCCCTCCAGCCCTAATAGCTGTACATTGGCTGACCTGATGTCAGCTAATAACAACGTCATAGACCTGGCAGTACACTGGAGTAGGCGGATCTGACCTTATTTCAATTCTCCCTTTGATTTGTGCTATCGATAAGAAGAAGAAGTAGGCTTTAAGTTAGATTAGATAGTTTCAGAACTAATATTCCGTAGGTACATAATTATTATATGTAAGTATACCTATTCCTACAAAATTTACTTAATTTTATCAAACTATACTTTGAATTCTTGGGATTCAAATAGTGTGATTCTACTTATAGGCTTTTTATATCAACAGTTACGCAGGTGAAACTGCGAGGCACATCTAGTATTTTAATAAAAGTAATGTATCGCAACAAATTTATTATTTATTAGTGTTACATAAATAGGTAAGAATAATATAACAATAAAATACACACAAATCATATAATCAGTTTACAAAGCTTATTTTTAATCTATGTAGTTATAGGTAGTATGAATGATTTCCTACGTTTTACTGTAAACACATAAAATTTATGTTCCTAAATTATTTAGTAGGTATTTTATTATAAGTAGGTATAGATTAGGTGTTTCTCTTGTTGTCCTTATCTTCCTTTATATTTAGAGCCGGCTAATGCCTGTAAAGTGAAGAACTGTTTTAGTGCGCTGAAAATCTTCGAATAGTACTTGACCGAGCTCACTGAAGTGTCAGATTTAAATTTCCTGCATCTTATTTTTCTGCCGCCTGCAAACGAGAAAGTTTGCTTACAAAATGAAAAATAAACTTTTAAAATAATATTGCAGTTCCAGTGGCTCGATATTTACATGTTCTTACCATCTCGTATCGCATCTCTTCGCTTATTCGTTCGCAGAGGTCGCTCGGGATGTCCGCCTCTGTTACGTCTTGTAACACGTATTTTAGTTGAGACGTTCTGAGGACAATGTTCACCAATTAACTTCAGGCTATGTGAAATTTAAGTCGTAGAGTAAGATCACGCCTACCACAGAACTCGTGATTTTACAAAAGCTGAGAATTTCTCAGCGCATGCATGCATGCCCCCAACACAGTTATGCACGATGTGCAAGTTCGGTGGTAAGCGGAATCTTGGTCTATTAATCAATACCTACTAGGTATCTCTAGCTCTACTTGTCTGTGACATTTAACGTCACCGAAAATATGACAAAGCATTGCTAACAAAGGCTTCACTTAGGAACATTTCTGAGCACGGCGGCGAATAGTGACTATCCCTTTTAAAAAGGTCTTTATTTTAAACCAGTGCTACACTCAAGATTTTTTTACTAGTTAAATTTCATCGTGCACAGCATAAGTTGTTCGACGGAGTCACTGTTTAACTGACTTCAAACTAAAAAGGCTGTTAGCAGGAAATGCTGTTGTATTTTTACAAGCGCATGGTTAAGCTGTAAGATAGCGGCGGTGTCTCCATACAAACGTAGTCGACTGTTTCCTCCCTGGATAATGACACTAGCACAAATATTTTTGTGCCATAAAACCTATAACTGTCATGACTATGCCCCTATGTTTTGTTGGAACGAAGTTCCTTATCGCGCGTTGTGACGGGGCTAGACAGAAAAAATTCTTACGAAAAGTTGTCACGACACTTTTTGCTATAGTAAGGTATTGTAAGCTGTGCGGCGTCGCATGTTTCTCTGTCTGTCTCTCTCTCTCTTATACCCACACTACTAAATTTCATTAAGCTATCGCGGACGCGTAGATAGGAAAGAGGCTAATATCTTGTACTCTTTCACTCATAAGGCGAGCGCAACCGCTTTCCTTCGTCGGCCGTGATCGGGTCCCGAGCCACGCGCCGCGCCGCCCGCGCCACCGACTACCTACCTACTCTGTTCACGGCGATAGTTAGGTACCTATGTGTAGATATTACGTAGGTATGTAATAATAAAAAAATAATAAACAAATGTTTTAATAAACTTCTTTATTTGGACAGACACTTTACTTTAAACTTTATTTTATTTTATTTTAGAGACTTTTTTTAATAGACAGACAGAGAAACATGCGACGCCGCACAGCTTACAATAATTTAGATAAAGTTCCACTCATTTTAGCCGGTGATTTTAACATCAATTTCAGTAATGAAAAATCAAAACCATTGCTACAGTTTCTAGAGGAAGAATTTGATTTAAGAATTTAAATAATCCAGCAGAATTAACAACAAAATATAATACTACCATTGATGCAGTTTTTTCAAGACATTTAAATAAAATAGAATCCCAAACATATGTTTCCTACTTCAGTTACCACAAGCCAATTATTACGAAAATTGAGCCTACTGATTAAGTTTATATAACATTATATTTGTTAATAATAAAAAAAATATTATTATAACTTTAAAAAAATAAAATTTTATTACAATTCCTTCACTAATTAATCGAAAGGGACTTCGTTCCATCCGGGTGTCCCTTGACACCTCTCAAGTTTTTTTTTTTTTTCATTTTCTATTTATCATAGAAATTAAGATTTAAAAAAACAAAAAAAAACTAAACAAGGGCATGGTCATGGCAGTAGTTTTATGCAACAAAAATATTTGCTCTAGTGTCATTATCCAGGGAGAAAACAGTCGACTACGTTTGTATGTTAAGAGCCCCCCGTACCCTGTCGTCTTAAGATTTTTGTCCTAAGAAAACAATTTCTGGTTAAATCTTCGTTACAATATCATCAAAATAAATGTAAGATGGCTAAACCGGAACAGATTAAAATTTTCATAGTGTAGATATTACTTTAAGACGGGGAGGATTAGGTACTAAGAGAATTTGTAATTTCGCTCCAAGTAAAAGATAATCCTTTTTGTCAGTAGGTAATGTAGTTTTAATTCAAGTTTTAATGTAAATTATTTTCGATTTGATTGTTATTCAAGCCTGCCTACATAAATGTCGCCATGGTAAAATTCTCTAGAATTATTATAACTTCTGCTATAAGTACCTACTTACCTACTAATAATATTACTTTAGCAAATTATATGTATGTTAAGGAAAATAAAGATTTATTATTACTATTTAATGAGGTTTAATCTCAATCTTATAATCGCCTTTCGACAAGTATTTATGTGTAATTAGTCAATTATTGTGGACTTTTTATTATATTTATTTTGTCTTTATTCTGATCTTCTACCGAAATGTATTAGGTACTTTTGAGTTTAATATTGTGATATTTTACCTAACAACTTTAGAGTACCAATACCTAATCGTTTTTCCGGGTCTTAATCGCGTATTTTAAGTTCTCTTACCTCGACGTTTCGACTATGTTACAAGTCATAGTCGCGAGGAGAAAAATCGTGTGTGTTTAAAATGTTAATTACCAGAGTTAGATATTTTCAAAATATCAAAATAATAAGTCGTTTATAAAGTACGCTATATTTTATGACACTAATAATGTACCTACTTAGGGCATGTCCTGATGTTATCTTTCCAACATCAAAGAATGGACCCATTTGGATAAACGAGGTATCATTAAAGAGATCTCGACCTTTCGAAAGGGCATGCCTTCTTAAGAACCTATTGAGAACACATTTAAGAGGATCGGTCGTACACTTTGATATTATGTTACGGTTTTTTCGACTGTTTTCTTTCTATCCTTTTATCCGAGTAGGCAGTATAGTTTCGAATTGATAGTAAAACAAATTGCTTCCATCGAATGTTGAAAAACTGATATATAAATACAAAGGTATGATCGAAATTTCTAAATAGGTACCCGAGTAAATCGTTTTTTTTTAGTCTTTTGCACGGATGTAGAAAAAATACCGGACGCCGTCTTCAGAAGAAACAAGTGAAGCACCCATAGTAAGCCAGTTCGCTACACCTACACGACGAGGTGACGGAGCGTAATGACGGGCGGTGGTTTATTATGGTGTCAATATGGGCGCTTTAGGCGTGTAGGTGTAGCGAACTGGCTTACTATGAGTGCCTCACTTGTTTGTTCTGAAGACGGTATCCGGTATTTTTTCTACATCCATGGATTAACACTGAAAAAATGGCAGTAGATCCATAGAGTAGTTCGGCCGCAGATAAAAGAGATTTAACAAGTAATAAGTTCTGTCCAGTTGCTACTGAGCCAATATCTCTTTAATTACATGTCTATTCCTTTACTGACACAGAAGTTTAACTCTATGGATATATAATCAATCGCAACCTATTCTAAAAGTAAGATCCATTAAGAAATTGCGATCCGTTATTTTCGTTCTTTCAACAAGGTACGATCACGGTTTCCAAATGTGGAAAGAATTGACGATCTCAACTAAGGACTATAAACAACAAAATTACAAAAAAAAAATCAGTTTATCTCTACTGGCTATCTATTAAACTCGTCTACGGAAAATTCGTCTGAAACAATTCGTCTAAAACAATTTGACTAAAAACAATTCGACTAATACCAATTCGACTCGACTCGCACTGCCAACGTACGCAAGTGCTTAGCGACCCTCGGTTAAGGTAAAAGGGTATCGACGCTCTCTCCATACACAAACGTAGTCGACTGTTTCCTCCCTGGATAATGACAAATATTTTTGTGTCATAAAACTGCCATGACTATGCCCCTTTTTTTCATTTTCTAATTATCATAGAAATTAAGATTTATAAAACAAAACACAGGGGTATGGTCATGGCAGTTATAAGTTTTATGCGACAAAAAATTTGCTCTAGTGTCATTATCCAGGGAAAAAAACAGTCGACTATGTTTGTATGGAGATATCCCCCAGTACCCTTTCCTCTTAAGGACCGTAAGGCCGACAGCGTCGACCAAGACCTCTAGGAGCGCGCCTATCAAGGTGGTGTATAATAATAATTCATCTAAAAGAATTCATCTGCAACAATTCGTCTAAAACAATTCGACTAATAACAATTCGACTAATAACAATTCGACTAATAACAATTCGACTAATAACAATTCGACTAATAACAATTCGACTAATAACAATTCGACTAATAACAATTCGACTAATAACAATTCGACTAATAACAATTCGACTAATAACAATTCGACTAATAACAATTCGACTAATAACAATTCGACTAATAACAATTCGACTAAAATTACTAATTCTCGATAAATACACTTAGGTTTCGCGATCGAAAACCTATAAAATTGTCTACAACTCACTGTATGTAAATAAGCATGTATGCGCTGGTGGCCCTCCTCGCTAAGTAAGGTGCATCTTCTTTCCCTCCGAAGTTATATTCGATGGCCTCTTGTTTGCTGCACCGGGATACCACGTCATCGTCGAATTTACACCACTTTGGGAAAGGATACGGGGTAGGGATATAGGTTAAGTAAATAAATGCATAATACAAAATAACTGAGGGTCGAAATAAAATAATATTTTTATAAGTCATACGGTTTTTAAACACGTTTTTATCACAGTTGCTCATAAAGTGGATCTCATTCAACCGCTTTTAGGCTCATAAATCTCATAATTCAACGTAACACGCACCCGTGCGTTTTACATTTAAAATTATTAATTATTAAAAATTTACTGTGATAAAAAACGTCGTACGATACACGTGTGGCGATCTCGGCTCTATAAACGCACTCGCGTTCCGCTCGCACGTCATAAACCGCTTCCATACAATGATCAATTTACCACACTTGTATCGCAATGTACTATTATAGGCGATATAATGAGCACTCCAGGATTTTTGGATTTATATTTGATTGATAATACATACTGCGCCGACCTTAAATAAATGGGATAAGGGCAGGAAGATGATGATGAGATGAAGAAAGTGTAAAGTCGCAGAAAAAATGCATTGTTTAGAAAAACGTTTTCCCGTGAAACTTACAGCTTATTGGTAAAATGCGATTGGAAGTACCAATATTAATTAAAAAAACAACTTACCTAACATATTGAGGCTAAATTGTTTGCGATAGACTCATCCTAAGGACTTGTATGCATTAAACACAGAAGACCACAAATAGAGATAGGCATACATGTAAGGTAACGGAAGAGTAATGGGGACATAATGGGGTAGTTAAAAATATAGATTTAAGCTAAACAGGCGTACCTTTCCATCCCCTTTAGGATTGATGAAGACGACGTAATGACCTCCGTGGTTGTCCCCCGAGTGCACGAGCACCGCGTGTAGCGTGTAATGCGCTGGAGATGTTGGTATCTCTTGCAAATATGGATCTAAGTTGATTTCTTCATAGAATTCGAACCTGATAATATTACACTAATAAATATAGGAAGAGATTAGTGGCCAATAAACAATTCTCAAATGACTGACTGATTGCCAGGTGCTTTATTAAAATAAATAAAATAAAATAAATTATAGTCTATTCAAAACTTTAGAATAAATAAGATTGTATGAAAAATTACTTGAATGAATGACTAAATGTATTTTTTTGCAAGAAATATAGTACAAAGATGTCACTTAAAAGTATTATAGTTCAATATAAATATACATGCCAAGAAAAGTTCTGGTGAAATCATCAGAACTTTTCTTGGCATGCAAATATTTTAAAGGAACTACTAGGTTTTACGTAAGGATTAGATATGGTGTTTAAAATTGATATCACGTACTTATCGTTGAATTTAACGGAAGCGTCGGACTGCGGGTCGTACTGGAACCGCATTAGATGTAAATGTAGCACCGGTGGAAACATATCGAACCTAACACCCTTCTCTGCTTCTTGAAGGCCGTGCTCTCCCGCATCGTACTTGTTCTCACCGTCCAATAGCTCCGTACTGATGTAGTCTTTGAATGATTCGTAAACTGAAAACATGAAGGCTTTTAATGAATAATGGCAAAACTTGGAACAAAAATTACTTGTTTGCAAGGAGGTTAGGTTCTTGAAGTTCCTTTAATGTGTAATGGCGTCAGATGCTGATGAAGAAACTGAAAAACACGTGACTTTAGATGGTTGTATCTTTTTCCACATCTAGTTCACGAAATACTATCATTTCATTGTTATCTAGAAAAACGGAAAATTTTATAAAAATTTTCTATTTGTTTCCTTGCCATCGTTATTTCGAATGGCTAACTATCAGTCCTAGTAACGCGGATTTATGCAATCTACAGGATCATCTACATAGCTTTAGTATTGCTTCTGTCTGCAGTTTTAATATAAAGCTAAAGCCATCAATCAGTGCCTGGCATACTGATACTGATTGGTGTATTTTGTGGCCAGATGATCGCAGTTTCGAGAAAATTTACATTTTGATCGGTATATTTTGTGGTGACAGCTGATCTGCTATTTATGGAATATATTGCAGTATAAATATGAGATAACAAAGATAATAATAATTAATAGGTACTTATGTAAAATAAAATTAAACGAACAGTAAATCAAACTGAGAAGGTAATTAGCGTTAAGTAAACTGTAAGAAATCTGTAGTTGGTGAATGAAAAATATTACTAAAGTTTCAAACTCACTGTTTTTCTTCCCCTTCACGCTGAGCTGGATATCGTAGAAAGTTTCATCGCGAGTGCTGGTGCAATTAACATTCTTGCATTTGATGTAGGACGTCATTTTGCCTTCGAATAGCTTCGGTACAGTTCCTTCGACTAATGTTTTCTTCATTTTATTTTCTAATTTGTCTAACAGTACCTTTAAGATAAGAAACTTATGTTACTTTTCACCATCACAATTTTAAGTTTATGTGTGGAATCTGTTTTGGGTTGACTTTATGATCACACATTACAAATAAAATAGATTCCCAATAGGTAAACAAAAAAAATATTCTGCAAAAAAAGCGGCCGGCTTATCAGGGGTTCGAACCCGCAGGAGTCTAATTCCACTTTCTAGGACTGTTAATCCTTAGACTATACCACTACACTACCGATCAGTTATTCAAAGAGCTGAAATTGGAAATCATTTATTGTTAAATCATTTGACAGATCGTATGTGTGTTCAGTGCTATAAATGTTTTATTCGTGATCTATACATACGAAAGGTGGGCGTTCTTTTGCATTAGTGTGCGTTGCTACCTTATGTGTTTTGCTTACTGTACTAGACTTGTATAATGGATGTAAGACCCAGGCCAGAAACAAATATATATAGATAGATAAGTCATTTATTGCATCACACAAAGGTACATACATAAGCATAAATAAAACTATCGTTAAAACTAATTAATTATGTAGAAAAAAACAAAAGCCACTAAATAAATGAAAAAAAAAACAAACTAACTAAAGAAAGAAAACAACTAACTAAATGAAAACAAAAAAGCTAATGTAAAATATAGAATACGTGGTGAGCAGTGTGCCACAGTGATGCAAATGGGCAGTAGCTCAGTGTTGGGTTACCCCGGATAACCTTCTGCGTCGCAAATTGATGTTTACCTATCGCACCTCAGAAATCATCCACTGAACCTGCCGCTGAAAGCTACAGTTTTCTTTTTTAATTATTAAAAACTCACTCTAAGAAATTCTTGAACGTCATGTTGCATGAAAGAATCCAATGTCTCCCATCCGAAGCTTTTAGTCAATTTCTTGGTTGCAACGGGTTTTTCAGAGAACTGTAGATCGTAGAAAACTCTTTGTAGTGCGAAGGCGACTGATCGGGAACTGTCATCGCCTGTGGTTGGAATTTTGTAAACGGCCTTACGAAGAACGTTCGTGAAGAATAAAGTTTGTAAGAGAGAGTTCATGTAACATGTCGCTCCTTGATTTTTAAGACCTGAAAGAAATGTTAATGTTATCAGCAGTTTTTGAGTTTGACTTATAAGTAAACTTTAGTTTTTTTAGGCTATCTGGATAAAAAGTAGCCAATGTATAATTCCAGGATTGCAGCTATCTACATTCTAAATTTAATCGAAATCAATTTAGCCATTTTATCGTGAAAGAATATCAGACATAAATTTTTATCTTTCATGATATAGTAGAATTCATATTCAGATATTTTACCGACGTATCCGGTATGTTTTTTAGAATCCCAAGACACGCCATGAGGGGCCTCTGCCATGACGTGTGCTTCTATTACAATTGAATCGTTATTAATGAAACCACTTTCAGGGTTCATCAGTTCGTCCCAAGATATGAAATGAGTGAATCCCCAATCATCTTCTTTGCTGTAAGATAATTCATTGTTAATTGGAACAGGTACCTTAGTTATATTAAAACTTAATTTATGGTATTCAACGCGAAGAGCTTTGAAGTCACGAGTGAATAACTTCCTTCTCTCTGAAGCGTGACCACCACCACTCATCTTCAGATAAGATTGCGATCAAAAGCTGGTTTATTTGAGTCTTTCATAATTGAAGAATCAACAACCCTTACAGAAACCTCACCAATGATACATGTGATGTATATTCCGGCATATGTTCTCCCCATCCGGCTTCTGTGATATGAGCTTGAGTTCCCCTAATCCGTAGCACGACCAGCCAGGCGAGTCACATTCACCGTTACACTGTAGGAACACTCCTAACGCCTTCTGTTGTTGGCGCTCAGGAGTGGATGTATGACGGACGAGGACCAGGATCTTCCACGGAAGGCATCGCACGTAGCAAGGAGGAGACAGGACTTGTTCATTCAGTAAACTTATATTCGGCACTGTAAAACGGAAGGTCGCCTCTGGACGAGCAATGTCGTCTTCTTTTGGCCCTTCCTGTAGTAGAGTAACATAAAACACAGATACGGCAGAATTAAAATTACCTACCCAACACAACTGAGAAATCCTAAGAGTAACTTCAAGAATATCATATAACACTTATTGTAAATAATCTTCAGCTTCTGAAGGAAATTTATACGTAGCCAACTGTCAAACGACATTTAGAATCAAATTATCTTGATATTTTATTAAAAAAAACTATTAAATGTTTAATACTGAATAATAGCATAATTAGTGATTATTACACCATGGCTTACCGGAGTTGCAGGCTGAATAGTAGCCGGTGCTGCCTTATCAACGCTGCTTGTTTCAAACATTTTGGCAACGCTCGTTGAAGTTGGGTAAAACTGCAAATATATTTCTTATAGTAATCTATTGAAATAATATTTAAATAAAACACGTAAATATAACACTAACAACCTTATATCCAAAAGATATTCATAATGTTTGTAAACAAAATAAGTAATTCTAAAAAGTAATTTTGTTAATTTTTATAGGCCGATGACATTCGTCACGTCATCTACCAAATAAGAATTTTGACAATTTTGATGTTCTCAATTTGAATGCTTATATTGTAGTTAGCAAAGAGGTTTCATCAAAATATTAAAAAGAGGTACGATAGCAATACTTAAATACATAAATCTAATATCTTAGTATATACCTAACAAGATTTATAAATATTTAATCGATACTAATATTATAAAGCTGAAGAGTTTGTTTGTTTGTTTGAACGCGCTAATCTCAGGAACTACTGGTTCGAATTGAAAAATTATTTTTGTGTTGGATAGTCTATTTATTGTGGAAGGCTATAGGCTTTTTATCCCGATATTCCCACGGGATCGGGACTTACGCGGGTGAAACCGCGGAGCGCTGCTAGTTTTATATAAACAAGAAACAAGGAAATTAAAAGGCGACGTGACGTCACCGGATCTAAAAATAATAAAAATTAAAGATGGTGCGGGGAAATTGGATCGACCCCTACAGTTGCGTCAATTAACTCCATTAGCGTTAATGGAAACAACTAATCTCCTGTTACGATTCATTAACAACGAGTATTAATTATAATAGAATCCTGAACTGTTTGATCGCAGGTAGAGTTCACAACCCCAACTTTATAGGCAAAATAAACAGTTGGTTGGCCTATATATTTAAGAATTTTTGCAAAGGTAATATATTATTATTTTAATCATGCCTTTGTATATATTTCTACTAGCTGTCCCGGCAAACGTTATTTTGCCATACGTATACAAAACAATAAAAAAATATATGTTGTTCGATTTTCAGACAAAAAATTCATACAAATCGGTTTAGCAGTTTAGATAGAGTTTGGCAATTAACACCGCGACACGATTGACATCAATATTTATACGATACTAACGTCACTCAATTGTTTTGCCTTCCCGGAACCTCTCTACTAAATCTATGCTAAATATTGAACTTAATGTTTTGGTTTTAAAGTTCAAATTGACTTTTATGTATTATTACGAATCGTTTGTGTAGGAATTGGGAGTATAGAAAAGTATTGTTTTAAGACTTTTTCAGGCTTTTTTTTAGATTTTCTCCGTAAGAACCATCCTCGTACTTCAAGAAATATTCTAAAAAAATAATTAGCGACATCGGTTTAGCCGTTCTCAAGATTTGCGATTAGGAACACCGTGTTTATATTATTAAAAAAATGTATGGAAGTAAATAGAAAAGTGTTCGTTTTAGAGTTTTTCAGGCAAATTTTTAAATTGTTCTCGTAACGCTAAGAATAAAAAACCTATATCAACTTACTGCTTAATTACACTAGATGGGGACGTTATAACATAAATTGGTAAAGACATCATTAATCACAATCAACATAGATCAAACGAAATTGTTGCCTAAAATGTTACGAAACTTATTAAAACTTGATTTTCCATTGTCTTATTAGTATAAAGAGTAATCAACGTCATGTTAATATGTTAAACTTTGAATTTGGTAGGTAATTACGCATAAAATTGTATTTACTTACTTAATTAATTTTCGGTTTTTACCGTCACGTTCAAAAACCTTAAATGAAAACGATTTTCTACCCAAAGATAGTTTAAAATTAGATAAGTCGGTATTCAATTATTATAATTATTCTAAATGTTTTAGAATCAATATTGAAATTGTCTAAAATAATTATAGTATTTAAGTCAGTTATTAAATTTATTATGTTTTGTTATTTTAAGCATACACAAGTCTTGTGGTAGGCTGAGTCGTATTTCTTTTTGTAACCGCACTGTGAATTTATTTAATTTCTTATGAAAGACTAGTTCCATTTTATAGTTGTTCCACAAAACCTGTTTTTTGGAACGAAGTTCCTTATCGCGCGTTGCGAAAGGGGGCTAGACGGAAAAAAATAAGACCAACAGTTGTAACGACAATTTTGGAATTGAGCCTACTGATTAAGTTTATATTACATTATATTTGTTAAAAATCACAAAATATTATTATAACTTAAAAAAAGAATTACAATTCCTTCACTAATTAATCGAAAGGAACTTCGCTCCATCCGGGTGTCCCTTGACACCTCTCAAGTTTTTTTTTCAAACACCAGTCAGTCCAAATACCAATCTCTTATAAGCTTATCTATTTTACAAATAGTATACGCATAGTACGTCCTGTAACAACTTACATTTCTCATAGATTTCTAGTTTATTTTTCTTATACAGAGAGAGAGCAAAGAAATCATCGACAGAACTATTTAGCACTATACCTTGATTGATATACGCAATTCTTCGTAGCATTTAGTTCTATCAAATACCGCTATAACTATAATAAAATAATCGAGCAAAAGCAATACAAAACACAATAATGGTTGTGATAAATGAACCCGGGAAATTGGCTAGCGGTATCTCAGTGCCCCGGGATTGACGTCTGCCCAGGAATGGGGCAAAAAATCCCATCCCATCGGATTCCAATCAGACTCGCTCATTTATTGCAATTGGCTGACGGAACGAGATTTCTGTTGAAGCACAAAGTCGGTAGAGTTTATACGTAGGTATAAGTTTTCGTCAGTCCGGAAATTGGTTGTTTCGTTGATGGTTCTAATTGTTATTTTAATATTTTTTTACCCCTGAGTTCGAATCTCAGCCGGCCGTGCACCAATGTATTTTTCATAAGAAAAAATTATGTGCGCTAATTGACATTGCTCTTACGGTGAAGGAAAACATCGTGATGAAACCCGCGGCTTAGTTGGCTCCAGAAGTATTGACAAGTTCTCTCCTCTGGACATGGTCAACTAAGCTGAAAGGGTAGTAGGTGCTGGGCAAGCCTACTCCATCCTCACGCAAAAAGGACCCAATTAAAAAGAGTCTAGTTGCGGAAAAAAGCCCGTATGCATACATACATACATACCCCTGAGTTATCCCATTTCTAAAACAAAAAATAACATCTCAATCGGTTTAGCCGTCTTTGAGTATGATCTTGCATAATCTCGGTGATCTTTCATAAAAAATAATATTAATAAATTATACGCGACGAATAGAAAACCTCCTCCTTTTTTTTAAAATCAGTACTTATTTAATTGTTATTTTACCTTTTTAATTTAGTGTATTTGTTTAAATCAAAAGCGTGCACGTATTCGCCTATGACCCGACTGCAAAACTGCAATGAAAGGGTTTATGTTTTTCGCGCCTATTTTTGCATTTCTGTTATATACAAAAAAATGTTTTTAAATTAAACTGAATTCGGACGTCCTTACTGTTTTGAGCTAATGAGTCGTAGTGCATAAGTTTTGCAAGTTTATTTGTTAGCGTTATGAAAATAGATTCAACCATAGGGTGAGCCTATTCGTTACAAACAAAAAAACAGAAAAATCTTTCTTCTTTATAAATATAAGTAGTATTTTACTGCAAATAATTTGGCAAATTTTGTGGCAATATGTTTAGCTAACAGATTACTTATATTTATTTTATTCAAAAACAAAAAAAAATCTCGACTCGTGAAGGAATTGAACCTCCGACCACCACATTGAATTGATTTAATCGGGCGCTCTAACCGCTGAGCTAACGAGTCTGCGTATCATAATACCGAAATAATCGTATCATTTGTATTTTCGAACGCATGATTCATGCGCATGAGTCAGTTTGAATTTAGAGTACGTATGACCTCGACGTACATAATTAGGGAAGTAAATATTGCAATGCGTTTTGACGAGGGTATTCTAAAGAGCTGATTTTGGAATAAAAACAACCTTATGAAAAAAAATTGAATCTCCAAAAGTTATAGAACAAAAGTTGTTTAAAATAACCTTCTTTTGTCTTAATTTTGTCGAAACACATTGCATATACATGTAATGAAAAGTACTAAGTACCTACTTTTATAATTTTGAGCGTTTTAAATATTTTGGTAAACTAAACGTATTCGGGCATGCACCTTATCTTAAGAGGAAAGGGCACCGGGCGCTCTCTCCATACAAACGTAGTCGACTGTTTTCTCCCTGAATAATGACACTAGAGCAAATATTTTTGTTGCATAAAACTTATAACTGCCATGACCATGCCCCTATGTTTCTTTTTGTTTTATAATTTTAATTTCCATAATAATTAGAAAATGAAAAAAAAACAAAATATAGGGACATAGTCATGGCAGTTATAGGTTTTACGGAACAAAAATATTTATGCTAGTGTCATTATCGACGGAAGAAACGGCGCCGGTACTCTTTCACCTTAAAAGTGCTTAGCTTTGGGAACGCAGTTATGATTTCTATGTTACTTTTACCCGAAACCAACAGTAGTTTAATGTCTTTTTATGCAAAAAAAGGAAAAAAATCGACTCGTGAAGGAATTGAACCTCCGACCACCACATTGAATTGATTTAATCGGGCGCTCTAACCGCTGAGCTAACGAGTCTGCGTATCACAATACCGAAATAAACGTATTGTTTGCATTATCGAAAGCATGATTTATGCGCATGAGTCACTAACGAACGTTTGAATTTACAGTACATACAGACCTACATTGATTTACCTCTACTTAATTAGATAAGTACGTAATGTATGTATAAAAATACTTATGTACAGTCGGCTGCATAATTGCAGCCCTCGATAGAGTTCGAAAATTACTATTATTCGAATGTTTACATTCTAATAATTTTTGTTTGATTAATTGATGAGTTAGAAGACTTTAAACTAAAGCAAGTGCCTAGAATCTTGCTTGTGTTGAAAGCATTCTTATAACAACCGTTTTGGAGCTCTACGGTGGGTCTGCAATTATGCAGCCGACTGTACATTAATATTATAAAGAGATTTTATTTATTTTTTCATAATTTTATAATCCTTAACTACCTAAAAAATGTATTTGGCACTGAATTCGGCATTATTGCTTAGCCCTTGATTTCTTTGGGAGCACAGTTCTCTTTTCTGCTACTTTTGCGCCAATTATCTATACTAATATAATAGAGCTGAAGAGTTTGTTTGTTTGTTTGAAATCGCTAATCTCAGGAACTACTGGTTCGTATTGTAATATTTTATAAAGCTGCTAAGTTAAAATGAGTCATGCTTGTAGGTAGAATGCCTCCAGACAAATGCCTAAAAACATTCACAAACTGGACGCCATCGCCATCGAGTAGATCTCGACCTCTTCGAACAAGCTAGGGGACCCCAACGATAGTTGGAAAGTTGGAAAATCTATATATATATAAAAGAAAGTCGTGTTAGTTACACCATTTATAACTCGGGAACGGTTAAACCGATTTGGCTGAAAATTGGTGGGGAGGTAGCTTACAATCAGAAGACGGACATAGGATATTTTTTCCGATATTCCCACGGGATCAGGACTTACGCAGGTGAAACCGCGGGGCGCAGCTAGTAAAAAATTAAAAAAAGAATCGACTCGTGAAGGAATTGAACCTCCGACCACCACATTTAAAACATTTAATCGGGCGCTCTAACCACTGAGCTAACGAGTCCTTGCATAGTCATAATGAAATACGAGTACAGTTCGTAAAGCTTATGCTTCGAAATTATTATGTGATTCATAATGCGAACGATTATTATGTACTAGCTTT
Organism: Idaea straminata; assembly: GCA_951213275.1. Classification (NCBI taxonomy): domain Eukaryota; kingdom Metazoa; phylum Arthropoda; class Insecta; order Lepidoptera; family Geometridae; genus Idaea; species Idaea straminata. Next base: position 9,734,449 of record OX577856.1, read on the forward strand.
TGCCCGCGACTTCGTACGCTTGGTAGTTTTGTTATATAATTATACTAAAATCTTCATCTTGAATCACTCTATCTATTATAATCAAAATCTGTTGCGTAGTTTTAAAGATCTAAGCAAACATAGGGACAGACAAACAGCGGAAAACGACTTTGTTTTATACTAGGTAGTGATTGAGCTACAGCCGGATTAACGAGGAGAAGAAACGTTTTATAGGAAAAAATTTTTTTTGAGAATATTTTTGACTCGTGAAGGAATTAAACCTTCGACAGCCTATTGCACCCTATTGCATTGTCTGAAATGAAATTAATCGGTCGCTCTTACCGCTCTGGGCTAACGTCATTGCAAGCTTCATAATAAGTTTGCTTTTCAATTTAAAATACTTAATATAGAAGTAGGTGATCGACTCGTACTATTTACTTGCAATTGATTGTAAAAAGTGTAAATGTTAAGTAGGTATTTGGTAGAGGTTTTTTTCCTTAAGGGCAGGTGCTAATAAAGCTACCAAAATCGACCTTTGTTTTAAGCAACTCTAAGTAATCAAATACTCTTTTTTTGTTATTTGTATATAAATGGATATTGTAGTTTAAGATATGAACAACTTCGTTCGATATAAAATTTTTTAGAAAACAGAGAATTATTAGATCGTTGATCGGGTTTTCTTAAAAAATAGTTAACGTTTGTTTCTAAAAATTAATCAAATGATAGGTTTTGACCTCTAGGAACTATATTTGTGGATAATAATGCTAAAATGTTTTGCATATCGATCAAATATAACAGTTAGCACGCAGCATGCTACGTTTTTGAGAGCGGGGGCTAAGGTAATGTGAATAACTACACACGGTACTGGAAGAGCGCCTTAATGCTGTTTATCTTTTTAAGTTTTTCTGCGTAAACGACATGATACGAAGTGCACATTTAGGATTTAAATTATTGTGGTACTTACTTACTTACTTATCTTGTATTCATTTATAGTGTAGTAGGTATATTAAAAATAGATATTATCTGTCGATTTGTCATAAGTAGGTAGGTAGTCGTGAATCATACTCGTATAGCTGTTGCAGATAATGTTGTAATACCTAAGAAAAAACGTAAATATATGTATATAAACATGAAGGTCACTTACCTATATTATCTACTAGCTGCGCCCCGCAGTTTCACCCGCGTTAGTCTCGATCCCGTGTGAATATCAAGATAAAAAGTAGCCTATGTGTTAATCTAGGTCTCCAGCTGATACCGAGTGTCATCGCAATCGGTTCAGTAGTTTTTGCGTGAAGGAGTAACAAACATACACACGCACACACACACACACACACATCCACAAACTTTCACATTTATAATATTAGTAAGATTTATCCTACTTTCCTAAAAATAAAATTAGATAGATACACATTTTATTGAACTATAAAAAAAATACAAACTAAAAACAGGAAACTTTTTAAGGAAAAAATCCTAGAGTGGGACAAAGGGCGCCCTTAGGCGTTCTCATCCACGCAACCATAAGGATGGACAAGAGTTAAAGGAAGGGGATGGGTGAAGTGTTTATTTAAAACTATAGGAAACAAAACTAATCTTTAAATAAATACAAAGAATAATGGCCAAATTTGAAACGAAAATTACATGTTTGCAAGTAGGTTACGTTCTTAAAGTTTCTTTATGTGTAATGGCGTCAGATGCTGGCTGGTGAAGAAAATGAAAAGCATGTGACTAAGTATATAATGCTTACCTACATCTTTTTCCTGTCTTTTTATTTGTCTTTTTCCCACATTTCGTTCACGACATACTATAGATATTAAAAATAATAAAACCAATGATTCAATAGTGAAAAATCGGATTTCAATAGGTCCAGTATATTTAATGGCATAGGTGAATGAATGGTTCAGACGGCGAATATCTCAGAAATGAACCGCCGTCCTATCGGCCATCAGTCCAAAGGCGAAACGACTGTCGGAGAATGCTGGTACGATCGACAGATATAGACATAGATACATGAATTTTAAAACTATGAATTCGTGTTCTACTGTGTTACCATTTCAACTCGATTTCTTTTCATTTTCTTTCGTCAAAAGACTTTCTGGTTGATTTTAATTTCTCTATAATGCTCATTACATTCTTAGTTTTAAATTCTAAATGCTACAGATTTATATAGTACTGTATGCCCTTCTCCATCCTCTAAATTACTTGGCCGATTTTCATCCAAATCGGCCCAGTCGTTTGGTCGTCAAGGAGAACAAACAAATAAATAAAGAAAAAAAAGAAATCATTTATTTAGAAAAGCATACGACACAAGACATTAAAAAATATAGGGAAAAGAGTAATAACACTAATAATTGTCGTCCAAATTGGTGTTATTCTTATTTTTTTTATTAAAATTAAATTTCTAATGACCACAACAGCACAATCCCTTATGGAACGAAGGAATGGGACTGCTAACCTTAACACAGATTAATAATTAATCTAGCTAGGGTTCAGTTGTGACACAAATCTGTGCATTCTGTGGATTCTTATTTAAAAACAAAATAAATAAATACAAAATACAAATATATTTATTCAACAAAAGGTGAAGTACATTATGCTTACATGTCTAGGTAGGCATCTTATAATATTACTACAGGTTATATCTAGCTATAGACTCTAGTCCCCACACTAGGATACCCTGTGTTGTGGGTGACTAGTCTCTTCCTACTAGGCGCAAATAAGGAATACTTACTTAATATAATAAACTAGCAGCGCTCCGCGGTTTCACCCCCGTAACTCCTGATCTCGTGGGAATTTCGGGATAAAAAGTAGCCTATAGCCTTCCTCGATAAATGGACTATCCAACACAATAAAAAAAATTCAATTCGAACCAGAAGTTCCTGAGATTAGCGCGTTCAAACAAACAAACAAACTCTTCAGCTTTATAATATTAGTATAGATAATAAACATACTTTCGAATGTATAATATTAGTTAAGATAAGTACTAGGAAATCAACATAAAGTAGTTTTCAACTAGTGTCCAGGTACACTTCGTCCGTACCATAATGGAGTAGGTAGTGAATTTCTAATTGGCACGATCCTGATGCGAAAGTTTAGCTTTCAACGCTTAATGGTTTGTGACTTTGTCTTGAGATTTAGTTGGAACTAATTTCACGGGTTGAAGTTAGATCTCTCGAGTGTTGCGATTACTTTGTTACAAGGGCTTTGTCCTGTTTACTTTATCGATCGAGGCTTAGTTTCTCCAAAGTTAAGTTTGATTAGAGTTCGAAACTTTAAGTTTAGTTAACTTTGTAAAATTGTGAAATATTTAGAAGGTAGGCATTATGCCGTCGGGTTGGTGTTGTAAATAACAAAATATAGATACTATTATCGTCCTATTGACAGTTCTGCACGTGGCAACATTGTAAAATGCAAATGGGTTCTTTGTGAGTTTTGGCGGGAACGAGTTAACAACATGTCGTGCTGCAGTTTTATTTTCATGAAACTTAGTTGTAACCCGAGTTGAATTGTATAATTCTGGTGAAATGTTATTCAATTTAGTTCTGTGAAAGTGCACAAGTGTAGTGAAAGTAAAAATCAGCGTAAAACATGAAGTTTTCTAGTTGCCTCCAAATCTCCTATTAAGGTTATGGTAAACTTGCCACCGCTTTACCCCTGACTTGACGGACTATGACGACTTTGACTGTTTTGAGACATTTTAGGCCCGATTTATGAAAAATCGGGTCATAATTTGATGCAAAATATAACTTGACACTGGCTAAATGCACAAGCCGTGCGAAGCCATAAATAATAGAAAAAAAAGAAGAAGTGTGATGCTGATAACAATGTCGGTTATCGAGCCAGGCTTGTGGCTAAAGGGTGTTTTCAGAAATATGATCATAAGTTTCTCACAAGAAGGCGATACTAGTGTCTATATTTTGTTACTAGCTGCGCCCCACGGTTTCACCCGCGTAAGTCCCGATCCCGTGGGAATATCGGGATAAAAAGTAGCCTATATGTTAATCCAGGTTTCTAGCTATCTACATACCGAATTTCATTGCAATCGGTTCATATCGATAGTATTGTTACTCGTAAATAAAAAACTATCGATAGTATCGAAACTATCGATACTGGCAATACTATTGTTTTTTTTTCGAGCAACAATACTATAGATAGTATTGCCACGTTTTGAGCTAGCGATACTATCGATAGGCCAATCGATAGTATAGGCTTTTCAGATGAAAACTATCGATAGTTCGGCAATACTACCACAGACATACACACAGACACATAAAACTTATAACACCCCGTTATTTTTGCGTCCCGGTTTAAAATACATTAATACAGCACGTCTATCTATAGCTCTGGAAAAGTGCTGATAATAATTCCTTGTAAATTATTACGCACAATAAATTCCGTTAGCGCGGGCGGGTGGCGCCCTCGTGCCCCGAGGCACTTAACAGCCAGTCGTCATAGAAGACTCGTTATATTGTTCTCAATGAGATTCACTTGAGCGTCACGTGCTTCAAACTGAGTTATTACATTTCCAATGATACTTATTTACATAAGGTCTCATTGGTAATGATGCGAAATGAGTTCTTTTTTTCATTATTTTATAACAATTAAATCTTACCTATGCCTTCAAATTTTATTGTTGTCGATATAATAAAACTACATTCAGTGTTTCTTTTTACCTTAAGAGGAAAGGGTACCGGGGGCTCTCTCCATACAAACGTAGTAAACAGTTTTCTCCCTGACTCTAGTGTCACTAATGACACTAGAGCAAATATTGTTGTAGCATAAAACTTATAACTGCCATGATCATGCCCCTATGTTTTTTTTTAAATCTTAATTTCTATGATTATTAGAAAAAGAAAAAAAACAAAACATAGGGGCATAGTCATGGCAGTTATAGGTTTTATGGCGTAAAATTATTTGTGCTATTGTCATTATCCAGGGAGGAAACAGTCTGAAATTGTTTCCTGTTGCTAATAAAATATTTCTAAATAATTAGTCTTAACCCTCACCATTAACTTAATGATCGGATATCCATCTACAATGCATGAAAATCGCCATGAAATCGCTTTTGAGACACACCGCGCCTATATGGACTTTTTTGCGCTTTTTGTATCCTATCTATAGTACCTCTACCCTGTTCTTCTGAATAATTAAGCAATTAAATCAGACGCGTTTGTAAACGCCAACTCGGTGACGTGGGTCGTTGAAGTTTTCTAATGAAATTTTTCATTTCATTGCTTCACTGCAGAACCTTTTTAATAAAAAATAATGTATTTTACGTTGTTAAATCTGATTTTCTAAACGGTGTAAAATGTTGCTGCTGAAATGTAGTTAGCTACTGCTAGATTATCTACTTAACTATAATTTAATCTGTTGGTAAAATCGGATAGTGTTTTAGCAGGTGACGATGGTGACTGAGAGTTTGATGTGTAACCTGATTCCAAGCAAATGGCTGTACCATAGTCGAGGTATTGCGTTACAGAGACGACAGGGAACGTCCATTTCCTCAGGCTAGACACTGGCGCTAACTCAATCAGCGCCCGACAGGATTTTTCCCCTCGGTGAATTCTCGACTCGGCTGAAACGTGACCGGGGGACCCCGATGACACTCTAACGAAGTTCCCACCCATTTTACTTTCTTTTTACTCTGACATGTAACTTTTTACTTTCGAGTTCCGAATCTAACTTTGTTTGCTAAAAAGATTTTTGGAAAACGGTCGTGGTGATATATGAGGCAGATAAGTACACAGTTTTATGTTTGCCTCTCTGTTATTAGGCTTAAGTTTTTCATTTTTTAGACCAGCGGGCGTACAATGGCAAAATCTGCCTATTTATCGGATTAAAAAGTTAACCGAATGCGTTCTAAGTAAGTACGAAATGGTACCAATTTCAGTGAGTTTTTTGGTAATATATTTTAAAAATATCAACAATGTTATCCTACTAATATTATAAATGTGAAAGTTTGTGTGTGTGTGTGTGTATGTATGTTTGTTACTCCTTCACGCAAAAACCACTAAACCGATTGCGATGAAAGTCAGTATGTAGATAGATAGAGACCTGGAATTTTTATCCCAATACTCCCACAGGATAGGGATATACGCGGGTGAAGCTAGTTATATATAATTAATTTCGAGGCCTATTACACTAGTAGATAATTAATAAAACAAAAAAAGCAACAAAATGAAATCGAAGCATTTTCCAAAATTTCATATTAGTCAGTCAATTTATTCAAATATTTTCTTCGCACAATATTATGTTTTGTGAAATGTTGAGAGTAAAGTTACAATGGAAAACTTTTATGGAACAGTAGCATATCTGTCTAACATGAAAAAAGTTATTATTGTTTTTTAACAAGGAGGGATGTGCTGAATTGTGTTGGCATCAAAGTAGGAACAGGACTAATTAGAAATGCGCAACTGGATGTTACGCTCGTATCACAAAGTTACTACCACCTTTCAGTGTTCCTCTTTGAGTAACATTTTTACACGAGCTATGTGGAGTGTAGAGCTCTACCGTTTTGCTGTTTCGTTGAAACTAGCTTGTTATCGGCTTTGATACACACTGTCCGATTAGTTTTCCAACTTTAATCACAGGAAAAAGTAAGCATTGGCTTGTCAAAAAGCTGAGTATTGCTGACGTTGTGGATGTAAGTTTAATGTGTTTCCTTTTTTTAGTTTTTATTAGTAATCAATAAAGCATTGAGTCAAATGTTTTTATAACTTTTTTATAATCTACTGATAGCAAAAACGAAAAAACTAGGAAGATAGGATGCATACAAGTACAATTGGGTACGAACCATTGCATTGTAATCTTTTGCAGTTTCACCCGCGTAAGTCCCGATCCCGTGGGAATATCAAAATGAACTCCACATTTCCCACTGATTGTTCGCTTCTATTGATCGCAGCGTAATGTTATATATCCTAAAGTCTTCCTCGATAACTGGACTATGCCAGCACGAAAATATTTTTTCAATTTGAACCAGTAATTCTGAAATTGGCGCGTTCAAACAAACAACGGAAGTTCTCAAAGATGAATAAATTTCCCTGTTTTTTCCACATTTCTTCCGATCCCATGGGGATATTAAAATAAAATTAGCCTATAACCGCCTTCCTCTATAAATGGACTATCCAACACAAAAATATTTTTTCAATTCGAACCAGTAGTTCCTGAGATTAGCGCGTTCAAACAAACAAACTCTTCAGCTTTATGATATTAGTATAGATAATAAAAACATAATTTATTAAATTTTCACTTGTTTGTTGTTTTAAATACCTGTGTTAGAGAGGTTACCTATTTGTTCTCCGTAACTCGTATGTGCAGCTTTCTACGAAATGGTAACTGTTAAATTTTTTGTTACATATGTTGCGCTTGTTATGTAGTTCTCTTTTATGTTCAATTAATTCAGTATTAATCCGTCAATGCGTTTTTGTGATTACCAATTTCCAATATTAATAGTTATTTTCAATGTATATTACACTTTTGCTTATATTATAATTTATTTTTATCATTTATTAGTTGCTTTTTCATAGAATTATAATTGGTATTAGCGATAGTGATACATATGTATGTATGTGCCTTTGTGTGATGCAATAAATGATTTATCTATCTATTACCAGGGCTAGGATTCTAAATTACTATTTGACGATGTCATTCGTGAGATACGACTTCAGAAATAGCATTTATGTGAATAAAAACTACACAAATAGATTCATAAATATACAAAAGCCACTAACGGACTTTTTTATTGATAGTTTATGTATTTTTTTTAGTAATTTACGAAATTTTTAGGAATATATTTTACCGTGTCACACGAAAGATACGTCTAGTAGGCTTACAAAATTAAGGCCGAGATGCCTCAATGTGACTTAAATATACGTTTATCGTTTAATACAAAAACTCTTTTTAATAAAATTATGGCCAAGACTACCTCAATGTGACTTAAATATACGTTTATCGTTTAATACAAAAACTCTTTTTAATAAAATTATGGCCAAGACTACCTCAATGTGACTTAAATATACGTTTATCGTTTAATACAAGAACTCTGTTAATAATATTATGGCCAAGATTACCTCAATGTGACTTAAATATACGTTTGTTATTTAACACAAAAACTCTTTTTAATAGAATAATTTAGGTATAGGTAGACTACCTAGCAGTTATCATGACTACAAAGTGTGTAAACAAGACCTAATTTCCGGCCATTCACCAACCAGGTAGACGAATCAGATTGAGGACTCATCAGCCGCCAGGTTCCTTATCGTTGTAAGATATGCGATGGATAGAAGTCGTTGGAGACAGATCATCCGATCCACACGCAGACCTGCCACGATCATGAGGGGCTGACTACAGAGAAAGATATAAATAAATAAATAAATAAATATTGCAGGACATTCCACACATCGCCATCTAGCCCCAAGCTAAGTAACTAGACTTGTGTTAAGGGTGCTAGACAACGGATATACTACTAATAAACTTTTCTTTTGTAAATATATACTTGTAATACATAGAGACAACCAGACCACAGATAAATATCTAAGCATAAATACTTCGGCGGCGGGAATCGAACCCGCAACCCTGTGTTTGGCAGTCCGGCAAGGTGACCATTGTGCTAACTGGGTCGTTTAAATAAAACTTAGTTATGTATTCAGAATATAAAGTTGCCTGTATAATCATCTCAATATGTAGGTTTAGTGAGCTGTTTGCATAAAAAGTTAAGCTACCGAGTTCAACTACCTAAGCATAAAAAAAGGTTACAAAACTCCAACTCAAGTAAGAGCAAAGGTTCATACACCAGCGACTGCTGAAAAATGTGTAGTCAGTGGTTTTGTTTACATGTTGCGATGAAAAACGTTTTCATAAAAATCTTGCTGGGTTCGCTCGCGCCACCATGATCTTTTAATCTCTTAATTACATGAGCGCAGGATTCGCCGGGATTTCGCCAAAATAACCATGCAAAATGGATGACCGCCCACACTCCTCCCGCACCTCGTGAATATGAATTATTCTTTCGTAGCTACCAGTTTGGACGGATATTTACATTTTATATGAGCGCCTAGCGTACTATACTATACTCTATGTAACGTGGTTATTTCACTGAGTTAGCATTTTCAACGGTACACTCACTCCTCGTGCTCTTATAGTTAAATTGTTTGCTGATAGAAATGGAAAACCGATAATAGTGTTTTTAAGAAAAGAAGCCCTTGGATAAGGAAGTTGTTTACTTTTCAGCAATTTCCTTATTTGATGGGTTTATGCATAATAATATGTATGTATGTGTGAATGTTGGGTTTTATGGCAAATCCATCTGTGAATACTTTCGCGCGTTCGGCTCGTTTTCAGTTTATCACCGACGCCCGCCCGTCCGCGCTCCGCTTAGCTGCTTTACGACCATCGTCGAGCCCGAACCCGAGACAGCCCGCAGTAAAATTTCAATATCCGCCAAAATATGGCATTTCATTTGGGTTGCTTGCTGAAATGCCAAAATGGAACGTAAAAATGTAATAGCTTCCATTCTAATTATTTAAACGTAGGTACTTAATAGAATTGTGCTTGAAGAGCTCTCGTTTGAATTATAACGGTAGGTATTAAGAGGAAAGTGTACCGGCACTCTTTCCATACAAACGTAGTCGACTGTTTCTTCCCTGGATAATGACACTAGAGCAAATATTTTGTTGCGTAAAACTTATAACTGCCATGACCATGCATCTTAATTTCTATGATAATTAGAACATGAAAAAAAAACATAGGGGTATAGTCATGGCAGTTATAAGTTTTATGCATCAAAAATATTTGCTCTAGTGTCATTATCCAGGAAGGAAACTGTCGACTACGTTTATATGGAGAGAGCTCCGGTACGCATTCACCTTCACGGAATGTAGATGGTTTAAGGAAATAAATCATTCTCGAGAGCAATCGCTTTGTGACAGAATATTGCTGGTACCTTCGCCATTATGTTTATCGGCAGTGTAATTCTTATTCAATTTCGAGCAACATTTACGTAATAAACGAGGAAATAAAAATTTGATTCGAGTAATGACTACGTTTTCAATTACTTGGAAGGCCTTGAACGTATTTGGATTATCCTCCAACGTTTCCTCTTTTTTTTTTCAAATATATATATTTTTTCTATTTATTATGGCTTCGCATGGCTTGTGCATTTAGCCAGTGTCAAATTATATTTAGCATCAAATTATGACCCGATTTTTCATAAATCAGGCCTAAAGTGTTTCAAAACAGTCAAAGTCGTCATAGTCCGTCAAGTTAGGGGCTATAGCTATAGTAAGCGGTGGCAAGTTTACCATATCCTTAATAGGAGATTTGGAGGCAACGAGAAAACTTCATGTTTGACACTGATTTTTACTTTCACTTTCACAGAACTAAATTGAATAATATTCCACCAGAATTATGCAATTCAACTCGGGTTACAACTAAGTTTCATGAAAATAAAACTGCAGCACGACATGTTATTAACTCGTTCCCGCCAAAACTCCTTTCAAATATTTGTAAAAATATTCGACAAAAAATCGAGTTGGCTGGCTATTGTTTATAACGTTACTTAGGTGTTGGTTTTAATTGATTATGTAAGAAACTTCTAGCGAATAGTAAAAAATGCAGCATCCCTGGCATAGGAGTGTCAGCGAACCATCCATTGGGACAGTAACTGGGTAAGCCATAGTATTTATTGTCGAGAGGAAATTGCTGCGGAATTGGCTCTTTCTGGTTCAGACCCGCATTATGGACTCAGTAAACGAGTGCCGTTTACTGAGTCTATACTTGAGTGCTCTAAATCGATAAACGATGGGTCGTTTTGTTGTAGACGATGCATTTTGTAATTCAAAAATCCCTGTATCATAATCCAATATCTAAAAAAACTTTTTGTTATCAATTTACTTGTCATTTCTTTTTTTTTTCGAAGCTTTTAAGACCACTGTGAAGCTGTAAATTTCCATATAAAAAGCGGTATCGTTTTCCTCACCATAAACGAAGTCTGATATTTTTTGAAAATGTTCTAGATCTAGTGGAAAACTAGGTTTAACCGTTTTTATTTTAAAGAAATATTGCCTAGCATAAAAGTTATCAGAATATTTATATTTTTGACTTAAAAACTTAATATTTTTTTTTTAATACACTAAACTAAATTACCAACAAAGAAAAACCTAGAATAAGGTGCAGTGAATTAAATGAGATCAAATTTATTTCATTTTGTGAAAGATAAAGGGGGTAAAAAACATAACGGCCAGCAAAATTATTTGAAAAGCAAAATGTAGGTAATTACGTCCGGCATTACAACTCTCTCTATCGCACGATACGGGTCATTATTGAAAATACCTACTCGCATCGTATCGAGAGCTCACGATTCTCTTAACATCATAGCGTAGAGCCGCTGCGCAGCATAGTTAAAATAGGGATAAAACAAGCACTCATAACAATATTTTTAGCACGCTATCCTAGAACTCAGTAACCCGAAAATGACATGTAGATTTTATGTATCAAATTAATAATCCAGTTTTAGCACCGCAGGATCGTATATAAGCCACCAGGATGTGCAACATACAGTTATAAATCGGAATATTAGTACTCGAGGGCAATTCTTGTTTCACGGACGTTTTGGGAAGTGCACCAAGGTTATTTTGATGGCACCATATAATGTGTGGTTTCAAGTAAGTAGTATTTATAATAAAATGTTCGGATTTCCAAAAGTCGTAGAACAAAACCCTGTATAGTACGGGGGTATGTTTAGTTTAATGTGATATCAAAAGTAGTAAGAAGGATTTAGGCGTAGAATCAGCAATTCACAAAAACAGACAGTATCAAAATGAGCGATGCGTAAAATGTACAATTCGGAAAATAAGTAGTACCCAAAATACCTACTTGGCTAAAACACTGCTCTAAAGCGAATACTAAAAAGGAGCTAAAAATGAATTAAGCATTATTAAGCACATCCTCCTTAACGATTCTATCTGAAAAATAAGTGAACCAATTAATCTGAAACACTTTTTGTAAGTATTAATTTCACTGGTCACACAAAAAGTTGCTCGTTAAAACGCAATTAGGGCAAGGTTTTGGAGTTTTTTTTCTATCTGAGTGTAGAAAGATTTGATTGAATTATTTTTATTCAACGAATTGAAAATATCATATATTTTTTGCAAAGTATCTAAAATTATAACGGTTTTAAATGAATTTTACATTGCATTGGGGTCCAGACTAGCTTCAGCTTCGGGAGATCAAAGGGCCAATCCAACGAGGTAACGCAGCCTTTTGGGCACCCTTCCTAGAGACTTTGAACTTTTAATTTTTGTTAAATATAAGTATACAGGTTATTAAGTTCTGCGAGTTATATGACCTGCCCATTGCCACTTCAGACTTTGGTTCTTCTACGGATTTCTGTATTTCGGATTCTATCACGTAGAGAAACTCCGAGCATAGCTTTCTCCATAGCCCACTGAGCGACTATTGTTTATTGGTCTGCCAAGCGATGCAATGCGAAACAGCGTGTTGGGAGACCAGCTGTCCGGTGGACCGACGACATTGTAGCGGTCGTGGGTAGTCGGTGGATAGAGGCGGCTCAGGACCCCTGTTTGTGGCGTCGTATGGGGGAGGCCTATGCCCAGAAGTAGACGTGTATGGGCTGATATGATGATGATGATGAGGTTATTTAGTTTAGGTTTTATTTGTTACGAAGAATATTTTATTTCTTTGTTATTTACATATATTTTCATCTTGCAGGCTTTAGTTCTCCTGACAGTCGTTTACAAGTACCTTGTTCACTTTCTTCGAGCTTATTACTTAAATGAAGATATATTGATTTTGGAAATTTTGGCCTTTTCTTGCGAAATTGTATTTGTGTGTGATGTTTCCGTACATATGATCCATGCTCACTGGCCATTAGTACGTTTTTACACAAGAGTTTATAGACGAAGTTGGATTCTTATGATCTACGACCTTATAAGTCTGTTATCCCTTCCTCTGATAGGTAAGTTCGCGTAACAAACATTTATCTTATATCTTTAAATGAGCAATTCTTGAATATAATTGGAATCTCGGAATCGGCTCCAACGATTTTCATGAAATTTGGTATATAGGGGGTTTCGGGGGCGATAAATTGATCTAGCTAGGAATCATTTTTAGAAAATGTCATTTTATTAGTGTTTTATCGAAACTTACTTTTTTTTTATCTGAAAAATATGACTCTTCCTGACATCTATTGGCGAATTAATAAGTACTTAATTAATTATTATACGTAGTTATACAATAATTATTACGTAATAATTACGTTGTATTATACAATAATTATTACGTCTATTTAATTTAAACTATTCGTTAGATACAATTTATGATTCAACGAACTTACTTCTACTTCAAGTTCTGTTATAATCATGCTATTATATATTATACTAACTTTTGCCCGCGACTTCGTCCGCGTAGAATTAGTAAATTGGACCAAGGAATCACGTTGTCCCATATAAACTTTGCCCCCCTTTTCACCCCCCAAGGGGTAGAATTTCGGAAAATCCTTTCTTATCGGATGCGTACGTCATACAAAGAATACACCCTCCAAGTTTCAGATCCGTCAGTCAGTCAGGACAAAGCATTTTATATGTATAGATATTGTCTATTGTCCGAAGATCTCTTCGGAAGAATTAAGAAATATTAAAAATATTGCTTGCATAGAAAATGATTACGATTAGTTTTTGCAATTTCCATGATTTTGTCATTCCTAAGAACAAACACAATCAAAGAAGAATAAGCGAAATCGGTTCAGCTGTTCTCGAGCTTATGGCAGTTAAAGGTTTTATGCAAAAAAAATATTTGCTCTAGTATCATTTTCTAGGGAGGAAACAGTCGACTACGTTCCCTTTCCTCTTAACGTAAGGTGTTTTAGTATAAGTATTATTTAATGTACGTGCGTAATTATATTTCAGCAACAAAAGAAGATAATTATCGGTTACTGGTAATGATCGGAAGGTGGCTTGGAATCGGTCGTATTTACAGAGTGTTGGTGTTCTGTAAGGATATCAATCAAAATGTTAGTATATAAAAAAATATAAATATTGCAGGACATTTCACATAATATCGCCATCTAGCCCCAAGCTAAGTAACTAGACTTGTGTTATGGGTGCTAGACAACGGATATATTACTTATATACTTTTCTTTTGTAATTATACATAGATACAACCAGACCACAGACAAATATCTAAGCATAAATACTTGTCTGAGGCGGGAATCGAACCCGCAATCCTGTGTTTGACAGTCCGGCATGGTGACCATTGTGCTAATTGGGTTGTCAAACTTTTTTATTTATACAGTTTATTAGCCACTATCATAGTTTTTGGTTGTCTCGGTAGCCAAATTATCTATTTCGGAGTAAAAAGAATGCTTTATTTCAATCTAAGTCTCCAGCTATCTACATACCGATTTTAATCGCAATCAACCCAGTTGTCTTTGCGTGAAGGAGTAACAAACATACACACAAAATAACCTACAAACTTTCACATCTATACCTACTATCTATACTAGTACTCATTATAAAGTTGAAGAGTTTGTTTGTTTGAACGCGCTAATTTTAGGAACTACTGGTTCGAATTAAAAAAAGATTTTTGTGTTGGATATAGTCCATTTATCGAGGAAGGCTACCTTTATACTTTTTATCGGGACTAATGCTGGTGAAACCGCGGGGCGCAGCTTCTTTATAATATTAGTTGGATAGTATAGGATTATAATAAATATACTACTTAAAAACTTACACTTCTAATTATATTTATATTCTAAATATATATTCTAAATATATTTCTAATTACTAATTTCGTATTCACAGATGCGTACATCCCGTAAACTCCTATACTTAATAGAACATTTAGTGCTATCGAATCTAATACTGCATGCAGCTGCGTGTTTATGGTTCTCTATGCATCAGAACCCTAAAGCAGTAAACAGCTGGTATAACCTTGGTTATCCTAAACATGTAGATTTGAAGAAAATGGAGTTTAACACGTTAGTGGAATTTAACCCACCTATTCTATAATATAAAAATGAATCGCAAAATGTATTGGTAAGCGTATAACTCAACAACGCCTGGACCAATTTGGCCAATTCTTTTTTTGGTCTGTTTGTTTTTATCAGGAGAAGGTTCTTATGAAATAAAAAATTAAGCAAATTGCGCAGAAAATTATTACGCGGGTGAAACCGCGGGGCGCAGCTAGTTCTTAATAAACTAGCCGCGCCCCGCAGTTTCACCCGCTTAATAAATTAAATAATTAATTTATTTCAGGTACAAGACATGTTGGTATTACTGTGCTTGTCGTTTCTACAACATTATATTTGGAGATGCATTTCCGATGGTAATTTAATTCCTTTATACTATCCCTTAAAAATATAAATGTGAAAGTTAGTGTGTGTTATTAGGTGTGTATGTTTGTTACTCCGTGACCATTACCATGCTCCTGTTGTTACATAGGAGCATGGTCATGGCAGTTTAAAATTTTATGGCACAAAAATATTTGCTATAGTGTCATTGTCAGTGGAGGAAACAGTCGACTACGTTTGTATGGAGAGACCACCCGGTACCCTCTCCTCTTAAGGGCAGGTGCTAATAAAGCTACCAAAATCGACCTTTGTTTTAAGCAACTCTAAGTAATCAAATACTCTTTTTTTGTTATTTGAATATAAATGGATATTGTAGTTTAATAACCATATTTTTGTTTATTGTGGTTGAAAACATGATATGAACAACTTCGTTCGATAAAAAAATGTTAGAAAACAGAGAATTATTAGATCGTTTATCGGGTTTTACTCAAAAATCATTAACGTTTGTTTCTAAACATGAATCAAATGATAGGTTTTGACCTCTAGGAACTATATTTGTGAATAATAATGCTAAAATGTTTTGCATATCGATCAAATATAACAGTTAGCACGCAGCACGCTACGTTTTTGAAAGCGGGGGCTAAGGTAATGTGAATACCTACACACGGTACTGGAAGAGCGCCTTAAATACGTTTATCTGCATTCATTTTCTTATTAATAAATTTTCCATGAATCAAGAATTCAATATTACCATATAGAAAAATATGAAAGATTCAGAGAAAACTTATTTATTTTCCAGCTATATATGGAAAAGTGGCTAACATCAATTCTCATGTTGGTCGGATTTATATTTTTCCGGTATACTTTTATTGGGCAACTGGCTTGGGAGCTAGTATTGCAAAATAGTCGCCGTAGCAGTTTCATTGATCGGGTGGGTAATAAACAATATCGACGGTTAAAAGGAAATAGGGCATAAGCGATATTTTTGTCAAAAATGACTTTTGAATGCCATTCTACTCCTATAAATAAAAAACCCAATTAATGCTTTAATTTTTCTCGATTTTAAAGCTGTTTTCATTTTTACGTTACGATAGTAAATAAGAAAATTGTGACCATTATTCTGCAATTTCAAACTTTAAACAGCTGTCCTGAACAATTTGGTTTTTGGCGGTTATACCCTATTTCTTTTTAACCGCCGATATTATTATTTTCTACTGTCACTAAGGTACGATACGCTTAACCTTCAGAACTTCGAGGTCTAACACCAGTATTCATAGACAACCTTATGAGCATAGTGCGCGCGAACGCATAGAGTCGCAAATAAGACGCTGATTCGCTAGAGTGAAGAGAGCAGCACAAAATTGACTAATCATAGGGCCGCATTTAACGCAGTGCGTTCACTTATTCAAGTGCAACTTAATACTGTTTTGAATACGGGCATAAGTTTTTTAGTTTATTAGAATAGCCCTTCAGTCAGTATCTACACTAACATTATAAAGAGGAAAGAATTTTGCTTTTATGTTTGTAATGAATAGGCTCCGAAACTACTGAACCGATTTTGATGAAACTTGGTATGAGGATACACTGATTCATTTTTATCACGAGATTCCCACGGGATCGCGAGTTACGCGGGTGAAACCGTGGAGCGCTGCTAATTTAATTATCAACTCATGTCGCAGTGTTAGTTGCCAAACTTCACCTAAATGGCTGAACCGATTTGTATGAAACTTTTGTGTATATTCGTTAGGTCTGAGAATCGAACAACATTATTTATAGAAAATTTATAAGCTTTTATTTAACTTACAATATATGTATGTATAGTATGTTTGTTAGGTTGGAATCTTGCAACTTAATTTTGAAGCGGATATCTTCAATTGATTGAGATGAAATTTGGCATACATGTGTAATTTATCTTTTTTTTTGTAAAACATCGTTTGCCGGGATAGCTTATTATATTTATAGACTAGCTTTTGCCCGCGACTTCATCCGCGTTTAGGTCGAAAATGAACCAAGGAATCACGTTATCCCATACATACTTTGCCCTCCCTTTTCACCCCCTTAGGGATAGTATTTCGTATTCTTTCGTATCGGATGCCTACGTCATATAAAGAACACACCCTCCAAGTTTCAGGTGTCTACGATCAGCGGTTTAGGCTGTGAGTTGATCCGTCAGTCAGTCGTTCAGGACAAAGCATTTTATATGTATAGATATAAGAATTATTTTCACAGTATCACCACATGATACAATACCTTTCAATTCGAGGAGCCCCTTCGAACCTGATAGAGCAAGCTAAGCAATACAAGAAGCAGGTGTGGGAAATGAAGAACGGTGTACTGGCTGCTAAGCAACTGCAGAAACTACCTGTTCCTCTACAGATGGAACTTATATTCGATATTAACGTTGGACATTTTCATAACACATTGCTTTTTAGAGATATTGGTAAGTAAGTTAGGATTTTTCATCGATAAGTAGGTAAGTGGCTTCATAAAAAAATGAACATGTCGAAAGACTACCCTTTACATTAAAAAAAAAAAAATATGTACCTTACTTAGGTACTTCTTCATTATTTCTTTCTCTTACGGTTTTTCGTAACGCGTTACATTTTTTCTCGGCTGAGTCACCTCGCCGACCCACGATAAGGAACGTCGGTCCAAAAATACTGCGTTTCGATCCAGTTCAAATATTGGTATAAAAAGTAGCTATGTTACTCCCAATGAATTGATGTATCTTTATACTAAGTTTCATCAAAATTGGTTAAGTGGAATATCAGGAAAAAATCTTCTTCTTGATTATTTATTTCTCTTACGGTTTTTCGTCACGCATTACATTTTTTCTCGGGTCCGAAACGGGACGTCGTTCCAAAAATACTGCGTTTCGATCCAGTGGAAATATTGGGATAATAAGTAGCTATGTTACTCCCAATGAATGGATGTATCTTCATTCCGATTTTCATCAAGATCGGTCCAGTAATTTCGGAGCCCATTCGTTACAAATAAAAACTATATTAATATATATATTCTACACTAATATTAAAAAGAGGAAAGATTTTTTTGTTTGTCAATTTGTAATGAATGGGCTCCGAAATTACTGGACCCATCTTGATGAAAATCGGAATGAGGATACATCCATTCATTGGGAGTAACATAGCTACTTATTATCCCAATATTTCCACTGGATCGAAACGCAGTATTTTTGGAACGACGTCCCGTTTCGGACCCGAGAAAAAATGTAAGGCGTGACGAAAAACCGTAAGAGAAATAAATAATCAAGAAGAAGATTTTTTCCTGATATTCCCACGGGATCGGGAGTTACGGGTGAAACCGCGGAGCGCTCTGCTAGTGTATTTTATAGGTAATTAGTTAATTGTATCACTACACACACTAACCGCATTTTCAGTAGCTCTATCACGATATTACAACGCCTATCTAATAATTAAATTTATCTTCGTATTGATCTTTATTGACATTGAATACAAAGGCTATAAAGTAGACTAATCTAATTAGAACCGGTATTATTGGCCCTAGCGTTTACCCATTAAATATTTTAGAAGCAATCCAGTTTTGTTCAAGATGGAATAAGATTTTTGAAATAAAAGTCTAAATTTTCCGAGCTGATTATTTTTTTGATTTGAAAACGTTAATGGATATTGTTGATTGTGTTCGTTTTTAACCCTCGACGCAAAAACGACGGGGTTTTATAAGTTTGATTGAACTTAGTATAAGGATACATCCATTCATTGGGAGTAACATAGCTACTTATTATCCCAATATTTCCACTGGATCGAAATGCAGTATTTTTGGAACGACGTCCCGTTTCGGATCCGAGAAAAGTCTAAATTTTCCGAGCTGATTATTTTTTTGATTTGAAAACGTTAATGGATATTGTTGATTGTGTTCGTTTTTAACCCCCGACGCAAAAACGACGTGGTTTTATAAGTTTGACGTGTCTGTGTGTCTGTCTGTGGCATCGTAGCTCCCGAACGGATGAACCGATTTTGATTGAAAGGTGAATTAGTTAAAGTTACCGTCGTTTTTTCGAGAATATGATCTATATAAATAAAATTGGCCAAGTGAGAGTTGGATTCGCGCACGAATGGTTCCATACAATGTTGTATGGGTGTTTGTGTGTATAATTTTGTTATAGCGGCAATAGAAATACATAATCTGTGAATATGTATGTGTGGTTCATGAGATACAGCCAAACCGTAATAATATTACAAAAAAGCAAGAACATTAAATAATTATTTTTACTTTACTGAAAGTTAATTTCCAAGATATTGTGTTAAGCGAGCCTTTAAGCGATAATAGGTTTGTCACATATTAAAAATTCTCTAAACTCTCAGAATGTTAGGGTAATTTTCCCCAATCAAAAAATATTTTTTTATATTTCTTGGGTATGATCCTTGTCACTGTACATGTATGTACTGCATAGGAATTAAAATATTTTGTTTGTACCGTGCATAGACAAAACTGAAATACCCTCAAAACATCTCTATGCAAAATTTCATCTAAACCGGTCCACTGGTTTCGGAAATACAATACAACCTCACAAACTTTACCTCTTTATAATATTATCTTCTTTATGTATATAATTCTACTGTACGTGTGTATGTCACTGATCTCCTCCTAAACGGCTGGACCGATTTGAATGATTTTTTTTGTATGCGTTTGGGTGGCGCCGGATGGTTCAGATTCACAAATAGGCCCGGCAGATGGCGCTGCCTAAGTAGTCTAAGTATATATATATAGATCTATATACAATTTGTTTCAGCGAAGGGGTTTTAATACGAAAGGGGGTTGTTCTTGACGTCTAGGTGAACAACTTTTGTTCTACGACTTTTGGAAATATTTAATTTTTTTGTTATCGAAATGCAGTCGAAATGAAAGTGCAATGTAATTTGAACAATGTTATTTATGAGAATTAGCCTTCTGGTGACCAAACGGCTGGCTGCTATAGGTACGGTCGGCTGCATAATTGCAAACCCACAGTAGAGCTCCAAAACGGCTGTTATAAGAATGTTTTCAACACTAGCAAGATTCTAGACACCTGCTTTAGTTGAAGTTTAAAGTCTTCTAACTCAACAATTTGTCAAACAAAAATTATTAGAATGAAAACATGCCAATAATAGTAATTTTAGAACTCTACCGGGGGCTGCAATTATGCAGCCGACTGTACTTTGGCCAAATCGGCATTGCTACCCAAAGAGGCAATGCAGCGAGCCTTGTGGGAAATTTATTTACATTTTTAATATTGTTATTTTGTTCTAGTAAATAACTGTTTTAATTTTTTTTTAATAAAAATTAAAAACTTCATCAGACGAATCCTTCATGCGTCAAATATCTCTAATGATGAGACATGAGCTCTACCTCGCCGGGCAGCACATATGGAGCCAAGGCGTTGTGAAAAACGGAATGATTTGCGTAAAGCAAGGAGTTCTGGAAATGCTTTCAGATGAAGATGATGAGAGTCCGATGATTGCTTTTAAAAACGGCACTGTGAGTTTTCTTAACTAAGATTTAAGGGCAGGTGCTGATAAAGCTACCAAAATCGAGCTTTGTTTTAAGCAACTCTAAGTAATCAAATACTCTTTTTTTGTTATTTGAATATAAATGGATATTGTAGTTTAATAACCATATTTTTGTTTATTGTGGTTGAAAACATGATATGAACAACTTCGTTCGATATAAAAATTTTTAGAAAACAGAGAATTATTAGATCGTTTATCGGGTTTTATTCAAAAATAGTTAACGTTTGTTTCTAAAAATGAATCAAATGATAGGTTTTGACCTCTAGGAACTATATTTGTGGATAATAATGCTAAAATGTTTTGCATATCGATCAAATATAACAGTTAGCACGCAGCACGCTACGTTTTTGAGAGCGGGGGCTAAGGTAATGTGAATACCTACACACGGTACTGGAAGAGCGCCTTAAGTACCTGGGCTATTTTACGTTTGTTTTTTACCTCGCCCCCGAAACTAATTACTAAATTTCATGAAAATCGTTGAAGCCGTTTCCGAAATCCAAATAAGTTTTGAATATAAGCATGTCTCAAGTTATCTGATCATCTCAATAGCAATCCATAGCCTGATACTTGAAGAAGAATTATTACATGCATGAGTCTGTATTTCACTGGTAATCTTAATTAAAATGAAATAATTTAATTATTTTATAAATAAACGTGCTGTGTACACATATTTTGGGATATAGTCTATTATTTATATTTATTTATCATGAGCCTAGTGGAAGGGGTGTAGAGGGGCCTTTGCCCTGTAGTGTCCCACTGCAGGGCAAAGGCCCCTCTACACCCCTTCCACTGATCGTGATCTTGTGCGACAGATTGCCAATCTGCCAGAAATTTGTCCTAGTCATCTCACCACCTACCACTTTGGCGTGGTCTACCGGGTTATCGTTTTCCATTGGTTGGGGTAAAAAAGTTTGTTATTTTAGCCCAAGTCGCGCTGAATATGATTTGACTTGAGCATTTGCCCGCGAAAATGTAGAAATGTCGAAAATGGACCAAGGAGTCACGCTGTCCCATACAAACTTTACCCCCCTTTTGCACCCCCTAAGGGGTAGAATTTCGGAAAATCCTTTCTTATCGGATGCCTACGTCATACAAAGAACAGACTCTCCAAGTTTCAAGTCTCTACGATCAGCGATTTAGGCTGTGCGTTGATCTTTCAGTCAGTCATTCAGGACAAAGCATTTTATATGTATAGATATGTACTTGAGAACGACTGTATTTTGTTTCGTGTTCCATTAAAGTAAAATGAAAAAGATTTCCACTTACATTTTATCATCACTGTTTTGCTTTGTATCTATTATGAATTCAGCATTGAATACATTTGTATAATGTATGTAGGATAGAGTTCAAAAGTAAAATTTTACTAGGTAATATAAAATCATACTGATGAATAAACTTTTCAGGTGCTCGGTGAACTGAGCCTATTCTATTCAATACCATCAAAAGTAACTTTAAAAGCGGCCACCTATGTCGAGTTACAGGTGAATATACTTCATGTATAGAAACTTTACCTAGTATTGCTCCACGGTTTACCTGCGTAAAGGTCGCTGCATATAATACGTACCTATGGGATTTTCCCGTGCCGAATTAATTTATTATTTAATTTCAAAATTATTCCATAAGTACAGATTAAATAAAATAATACAAATTAAATGACATAAATCAAATTAAAACACTTAAATAATAAATTATTAAAATAAGGATTAAAATTTATAAAAGTCATCGTTAATGTCAAACTTTATTAACCATCACAATCCTTATCCAGCGGTATTGGTGAAGGCCAATTATATAAAATACAGAGTTTCATCGCCATTGGTATTAAGACCACTGTGAAGCTGTAAATTTCCATACAAGAAGCGGTAACGTTTTCCCCCCCATAAACGAAGTCAGACTTCGATAATTTTTGAAAATGTTCTTGATCTAATGGAAAAATAGGTTTAACCGTTTTCATTTTAAAGAAATATTGCCTAAGATAAAATTTATTAGTGTCTGAATACTTAAAAACTTCATCGAGCGTTTCAATTGTTGTTTTTACTAGACAAAACTGAATTACTATAAATAAACCTAGAATAAGATGCAGTGAATTAGATGAGACCAAATTTATTTCATTTTGTGAAGGATAAAGGGGGTAAATATACGGCCCGCTACATTATTTGAAAAGCACAATGTCAATTACGTCCGGACTGACAACTCTCTCTATCGCACGATACGGGTCATTTTTGAAAATATATGCTCGCATTGCGTATCGAGAGCTCACGATTCTCTTAAGTTATTCAGTAAAAAGTTTAAAAACACACTGACTCACAAACTTTCTAGTTTATAATATAGATGGGATAAAACAAATATTAATATCGTTTTCAATATCAGGTATTACGTAGAACTGATTTCATGAGAGTTATATTTGAACATCCTTTTGTACTCTCCCATTTACGGGAGCAAATTGGGAGAAGACTTAAAACGTCCCGTGATAGACAGGTGAGAAGTTGATTTCATTATTTACTGACTCGTCCCGGCTTCGCACGGCTTTATTATACATATAAACCTTCCTCTTAAATCACTCTATCTATTAAAAAGACCGCATCAAAATCCGTTGCGTAGTTTTAAAGATCTAAGCATTTTTGTTTTAAACTATGTAATGAAGCAATAGAAAGTGCTTTGGCTTCACTATATTTTTTAGCCCCCGACGCAAACCGACGGGGTGTATGTGTGTGTCTGTGGCATCGTAGCTCCCGAACGACTGAACCGATTTTGATTTCGTTTCTTTTGTTTGAAAGGTGATTGTTGTATTCAAACAAAACCTTCAAGTTAAAACAATTCATTTCAACTTATTACTTTGTCTACAATATTTCATCAATTTCGAAGCAATTATATAACTTTGTTAAATAAATACTTAAAACCTTTTGAAGTCCTATTTGACGAGGAAGCTTCTAACTGTTTACTTATCAATATTCGCTTTAGGAGGCTATAATGAAATACGATAAAGACGATTCGAGACTAATTCGAACTCGGTACCGACCCATGAAAGTACTCAAAGATAATTTGGCAGGCGTCGAGGAAGAAGATCCTACGTTCGTAGACGATTCCCACATGTATTACAAGGGTAATAAAGTTCATTTTCGATTGTGTGATGCTATTTGAACATTCCGTTGTAGATATTTAATTTTCCAGATGAGAATAATGTCCGACAGCCAAAGTTCACTGCTGAGTATTTGGAGCTGTATCAAATGACAAATAATGTAACGACCATTGACAAGCCGCGTATATGTTTAAGGTCTAATTTTCCTTGGATTTTAGAACCGGATACAGGCTTTGTGAGTTTTTGTAATTGTATCAAATGACAAATAATGTAACGACCATTGACAAGCCGCGTATATGTTTAAGGTCTAATTTTCCTTGGATTTTAGAACCGGATACAGGCTTTGTGAGATTTTGTAATTGCCTTTAAAGAGTACCTAATATTTATTAAGTTTGGTAATATTTATATAACTGTAGGATTATCTATCGATCTCGGATATTCTACAGAGTTTTTGAAAAATATACTCGCATTAAAATAAAAACAATTAATTTCGGTGCACCTTAAAATTTAACATTCGATTTTACGGATATATTCGATAATAAAAAAAAATTGTAATTATTGGGTTTATGTTGATTCGAAAATCAGCTGATTTTTAAAATAAATAATAATAATATAATCATCGCTCATATCGCACATCGCCATCTAGTCCCAAGCTAAGTACGGACTTACGTTATGGGTGCAAGACAACGGATATACTACTTAAATACTTTATTTTTGTAAATATATACTTATAATACATAGAAACAACCAGATCACAGACAAATATCTAAGCATCGTCGTCAAATAATTTAATTCAAGTAATTTAATTTGATGTAATTTTTGATTTGCGTTTAGAGAATATTTATTTACATCAAAACTATAGAGTCTAATGAATTTCAAATATAACTTTAAAAAAACTTGAGAGGTGTCAAGGGAAACCCGGATGGAACGAAGTTCCTTTCGATTAATTAGTTTATTAGATTAATTTTTAAATTATATAAGGTTTATATTTTTTTATTATTAACAAATATAATATAAACTTAATCAGTAGGCTCAATTTTAGTACTGGCTTGCTTTCTATGAGAGAGAGAGAGACAGACAGACAGAGAAACACGCGCACGCCGCACAGCTTACAACTATAGCAAAAAGTGTCGTTACAACTTTTGGTCTTAATTTTTTCCGTCTAGCCCCCTTTCGCAACGCGCGATAAGGAACTACGTTCCATAAAAAAAATAACCATTATACTTTTAACACAATCATATATCTTTTAAACACTATATTTCAGACTAACATGTTCGATATAGCCCACTTCGTTATAGTGTTATACTTGTGTATAATGTCGCCACAGTATGCTATAAAGGACTCGCAATCGGATATCGAGAAGGCTTTAGGAACGATCGTACTTACTGGATTATTGATTAACATTTATTTACAACTTACAACTGGTATTGTTTATAAGGTACTTCTTTGATTATTATACTTTGAAGGTTATACCTTGACTTTCATTCTGAAGGTCGTGGGTTCGAAACCCGGCCGGCCGTGCACCGATGTATTTTTTTTAAGAAAATATTATGTGCGCTAATTGACATTGCTCTTACGGTGAAGGAAATCATCGTGATGAAACCCGCGGCTTAGTTAGCTCCAGAAGTATTGAGAAGTTCTCTCCTCTGGACTAAGCTGAGAGGGTATAGTAGGTGCTGGGCAAGCCTACACCATCCTCACGCAAAAAAGGACCCAATTAAACAGGGTCTAATAGCCCGTTCAAGTATAAGTATAGGGTACTACTTACCAAACTAATTTGTTTAGATAGTCTCGGGATAGAATAATACAATCGTAGATTAGGTAAGCATTTCTCTGTATGCCTTTGATAGAGGAAACTGCTAAAATATGCTTGCCAATGTACGGTCGGCTGCAAAATTGCAGACCCACAAGCAAGATTCTAGGCACCTACTTTAGTTGAAGTTTAAAGTCTTCTAACTCATTAACTAATCAAACAAAAAATATTAGAATGCAAACATTTCGAACTCTACCGAGGGCTGCAATTTTGCAGCCGATGTACAATCAACGGTCAAAGTGTCTGCCCACCGTAACGTTTACAATCCTGTGCAGCACTATTTGAACATTTTAACCTGTGGATCGAACATACACGGGTGGTGTAGCGGTTGGCGGCTTATACCACTCGGTCAACTAAAGACATAGCTAACACGTTGAAAATAATAATCACAATGAGTACTAATTCAAGTATTTATGTTTGTGTCTAACGTATATTAGAAGAAGGTCGTGAGTCCAATACTTGTTTAAAGTATTATTGTAGCAAACTGACAGTACGTACGGTCGGAGTCAAAATTGGAGACCAATCGTAGAGCTCCAAAACTGCTATTGTTAGAAAGTTTTTTAACATTATCAAAATTCTAAGGTCCTGCTAGTCTTTCAACTTATGAATTTCTATATAAATATCATTCCAAAGAAAAACATTCCAATAATAGTAATTTTATGACTCTACGGTGCGTCTGCAATTCTGATTCTGACCGTACCTTGAACATACCTAAATGGTTACAAACTTCTGCCTCTAAATTTCGGTATCATCCACTTATTAAAGAACACCCTAAACCTCAATATAATACAATATAAAAAACAACATTTCTACGCACTTAATTACAACCTTTAACTCCAGACGAACTTTGAAACCCTTCTTAAATAGTACAGTACTTAAATTTACTCAGTAGAATATTATAACTTAAAATAAAAATTAAGCGTCATTCAAATAAACCGCCCCTGACCGCACCCGGTGCAAAGGAGCCGAGAATACTGGCCTCCTCTCTGTATGGCGGCGGCTAACCTTTGCACCAAGAACGATCCGGAGCGGTAGTCAAAACCTCGGTCCCTCAGACGGCGGCCTATCTCCTCCCTAAACCACCCTAAACTCTTTAAAAAAAAAAATCCTCATTTACAGAACGTAAAGAAAGTAACAGTAAAAGAAATAGCTGAAGTGAAAATGGCTACTATCGGCTTTTACCTAGACATTTTATCAGTTTTTCCGGTGCAAATCTTTACTGACACGTTGGATCCTCTAGCGGAAACCGTGGCGGGGCAAGTGGTTAAACTATTTCCAGTCCTCCAAGTGTGGCATATTTGGGATTTTATCAAGAAATGGGAGAGAAATTTCGACGCTAATCTAAAGGTGAATTTCCTTTAATTTTATTTCGTAGGTGGGGAGAGTTTGATGCGAGTGTTGCACTTTAGCTTCAGTTTAGCTTCAGGCTTTTGTGATACCTAAATATTAGAATTATGTATTTGATGGCGCAGAATAGATAGCCAAACATATTATACATATTATCAGTTATCTTATATATCGATTAGTTAAAATTGACAAACTACCGAAATGACGAATTTATGAAATAAATTTTCGAATTCAGAATCCTAATCCTATCTTTAATAGATCTTTAAATACATATAAAATTCTTTGTCCTGACTGACTGACGGATCAACGCACAGCCTAAACCGCTGATTGTAGAAACCTGAAACTTGGAGGGTGTGTTCTTTGTGTGACGTAGGCGATAAGGAAGGATTTTCTGAAATTCTACTCCTAATGGGGGTGAAAAACGGGGGCAAAGTTTGTATGGGACGATGTGATTCCTTGGTCCATTTTCAGCCTTTACGCGGACGAAGTCGCGGGCAAAAGATAGTCCTTAACTAATATTATAAATCCGTTTCTTTATTTATTTATTTGTTTGTATTTTTGGTTGTCTCAAATTGTGAAAGACTGAACCAATTTGGATGAAAATCGGCATAGTGGTAGTTTGGGATGGAGAAGGACAAAGGATGCCGAAATTTCCGTGGGATCGGGATTTACGTGGGTGAAACTGCGGGGCGCAGCTAGTACGGTGATTAAAACAAACTTAAATTGCAAAACACCAGTGTTGTGTGTAGTTTATCTGGAACGAATTTCATTAAAAATGACAAAAGTTAAATTAAAATTTTAACCATTAAAATGTTACAGTTCCTGAGCGTTCTGAAGTACTTCTTAATAACAGTGATATTCAGTTACTGGTCTGGATGTATTCTGTATATATTCGCATGTCCCAGAAAGTTATGCCGCAAGGTATTGTATATTGAAATGTTACTATAGCGTATCTTTAAATTATTTGAATCCTGTAGGCCTCCGACTAGGTGGATGGACTCAGAGAGCATGCGACCGATCGCTCGAAGGGGACGTCCTATGTCTGATATGATGATTAACCTAGCTTTTGCAAATACTTTTGATACATATAAATTATGTCTAAATATAAGTTATTTTCTTGTTAGGTATTTTTGTGCTTTGTAGGTAAATCTGATTTCATTTGGCTTTACATAGTTTTCTTTTTGTACCAGTGGTACGGCCGAAGGAAATATTTAAAGGGTGCGTTAATGCAATCTTACTAACAGGAAAAGAAGTGACCGTACCACGTAATCCAACCACGTGGCAACAACCTATCTATAAATCTCACAAGAAAGGAAATGTCACATTTTGAATTCATTAATTTTTTTCCTATTGTGACTCAATAAGAAAAAATATATACATGGACTATGCTTTATAAAAGCACATTATATCAGCCACAGGACGTCCACTGCTGAACATCGCCTTCCCCCAAAGACTTCCAGAGCGATCGGTCGCATGCTCTCTGCGTCCAACGAACTTAATTAAGTCGTCCGTCCAGCACAACTTTATTTATCTAACACATTTTTATAACAGAACTCCTGGATGACCCATCTAATATACTGGGAGACGAAAGTATTCACAACGGTCGATGCAAAACATGTGAAACCAATGTTGACGTCATTTTCGTTCGGCACCTCCGTTTTTACTGGCTCTGGGTCATCGGATTTATCACCGTCTGCTAGCGATTGTCTGTTGGTAAGGATGTTGTCATCTTCATCTGACAACTATAGATAAATTTGTATGAAATAATATTACTGCAAAAGCCAATGTCATCACTATCTGAACTACTGAACCGATTTAGATGAAAGTTGATATGAAAATACATTGATTTATTGGAAGTAGCATAGGCTGGGAGTACTTGGAAGTACTTATTGACGACCCAGTTGGCACAATGGTCACCGTGCCGGACTGCCAAAAACAGAATTGCGGGTTCGATTCCCGCCTCTGACAAGTACATATGCTTAGATATTTATCTTGGGCCTGGTTGCTTCTATGTATTATACCTAAGTATATATTTACAAAAGAAAAATATATATTTTGTAGTATATCCGTTGTCTAGCACCTATAACACAAGTCTAGTTACTTAGCTTGGGTCTAGATGGCGATGATGGAATGTCTTGCAAAACTTGCACTATATAATATTTTACTAATTTCATTAACGAAATAAAAACGACATTTAAAGCCAATAGTCAGACTAATCGACAGTAGTTACGACACGATTTATGGGAGCCATAAAAACTATTTTACAGCTTATGTTTGTCCGGTTAATATGTTACATTTTAGTCACACAACCTATATTTTAATTTTATTTATACACGGTGTAACAAGGGGGGCTATCGGTTGCTGGGGGGGTGGGGGATCTCAGTACCTATCGATTTAACCCCCCTGTAACTCAACACTCAAAATTATTTATTTATTGGGAATCATAGAGTTTGTACGATATCACATTAAAGCGTCTTAAAAACTAAGCAAGGATGTGTAAAATAACTTTAAATAATTACCAAACGGCCCCTACGCTTGATGGTCCCCTTGTCAAGAAATATCTCACTATCTATTAATAACGGCTCCCCTGGACTGGGGGAGCCGATAAGTGCTTATTTAAAATATACATACGCAATGCAAATGCACTATCTTTTTCACGCAATTAGCCCAGAAAAGATAGCTAATTGCGCTAGAATGATTCACTCCGTAAATTTTATCTTCGCAGGTATCATTTTTATTTATTTTCGGAGGCTACGTCAGTTATTTTTACACAGCGAAAATTACCAGCATTTACGTGCTATCTACGTGGAGGAAACTCAGATTCAAGGTAGGTACATAGAGCCTTAAGGTGAAAGGGTACCGGGCGCTCTCTCCATACAAATGTAGTCGACTTTTTCGTCCCTGGATAATGACACTAGCAGAATTTTTTTTTTTCGTAAAACCTAAAAGTATACCCCTATGTTTTGGTTTTTTTTTTCATTTTGTAATTATTATAGAAATTAAAATTTAAAAAACCAAAAAAAAACATAGGGGCATCATGGCAGTTATAAGTATTATGCAACAAAAATATTTGCTCTAGTGTTATTATCCAGGGAGACAACAGTCAACTACGTTTGTATGGAGAGAGCCGCCGGTACCCTTTCCTCTTAATTACTTAAGGCTCCTGAAGCTTTTGTCGTCCGTAGAGATTCCTCTCTTTATTTGATTTAATTGTGTTAAGCGGCTTTATTTTACCTACATTTTCATCTTAATTTTGGACGTTCTTTTTAAATTTGAGGTCTTTTTGTAAGCCTTTGCATATTATACTACAGATTTTTTGTTGGCTAATAAATTATTCAATTTTTATTATTATATCTATACATATAAATGCTTTGTCCTAAGTGACTGACTGGCGGATTAACGCACAGCCTAAACCGCTGATCGTAGAGACCCGAAATTTGAAGGGTGTGTGACGCAGGCATCCGATAAGAAAGGATTTTCCGAAATTCTACCCAAAAGGGGGGGGGCAAAGTTTGTATGGGACAATTTGATTCCTTGGTCCATTTTCGACTTTTACGCGGACGAAGTCGCGGGCAAAAGCTAGTTTATTATAAATAGTCTGCGAAATGGTCTTTAAAAATTCCTACCTAATTATCTGAAAAGATATTTTCCCTAAAATTTATGATAAACAAAAACAAATTAATTATGACTAAAACCCACGCAAATGTTTTTCAGGAATCGATGAGAGAACTCTTTTATTTCTTATCTGTAAACCACGTCAGCAACAAAATCAAGACAAGGGTGAAAAAGTTTTTCTGTGTTCAGTGGTGAGTTAATTTCACTAAGTAACTGAAAGATCCTTTAATAAAATGAATGAAACAAGGTCCTGTTTTCGAAGCATTCAAAAAGCAATGTTAACTTTAACGCGATTTAGTCATATCGAGATGTAGTCATAAAGCTTCTAACCCTTATTTTGCTTACCTATTCAAAACTAGCTGCATCTGGCGGTTTATTCGCGTTAGAATCTATACATAAATTATAAAGCTGCAGAATTTGTTTGTTTGTTTGAACGCGTTAGTCTCAGGAACTACTGTTTCGAATTGAAAAAATATTTTTGTATTGGATAGTCCATTTTCGAGAAAGGCTGCTTTGTATTTTGATATTTTCACGGGATCGGGACTTACGCGGATGAAACCTCGGGTAGTCTCGTATAAATATCAGAACAAAACTGGGAATTATAGGAATTTTAGGCACATTTCTACCTACCTACCATACCATAGCACGCATTCTATGAGATAAGTTGGAAGCTGAATAAAGGGTTCTACTCGTCTGCTTTCAACTTTCTTAGGTTTAGTTTTATCTATGCTTGTTTTATTTTATCAGTTACCTTTTTGATTTCATTTATTTTCAAACTAGCAGCGCTCCGCGATTTCACCCGCGAAACTCTTGGACCTGTGGCAATATCGGGTTAAAAGTCTATGTTATTCCCAATGAATCAATGTATCCTCATACCAAGTTTCAATAAAATCGGTCCAGTAGTTTCGGAGCCTATTCGTTACAAACATAAAAACAAAAAAACTAACAAAATCTTTCTTCTTTATAATATTAGTGTAGGTAAATTGCAATTACATTAACCTACTACTAATAAATTTAGGTTTTTCTTTTTTAATTTTTTTTTTATTTTTATTTTATTTTATTTTAATTTTTTATTTATTTACTAATTTTTAATTAAACTCAATATTAGTTGTAGTGGAGCCTTTTCTGTTTTTTTTAGGTATACTATTTCTAAAACAACATTTCTATAATTATTACGTATTTTTTTTCAACTGATTCAAACATTGTAGAATTTCATAGTATAGGCCCCAGATTATATTGATATTGTGTTCCCTTAAGGTATTATAACAAAGCGGTATCTACACAGAACTTGTTCAAGGATATGTCTTCGAATATACAACAAGAAGTGTTGTCTATTGAAATGGTGGAAACATTGTTGTATTGCCCTTTGTTTCAGGTGAGGTTTCATGTTTATTAAAAAGTTTTTCTTTATATTTTCTTCTTAGACAACTCTGAGGCTTGAGATGGAATATTTGCGCCTGTAAGCATTTTGCGTCTCATCTTATATGCCTGTAACCGTTTTTGACGTGATAACGTCTAATACTTTGATGAACATTTGCATTTACAAAAAACATGACGTTACGCGTCATGTTCCGGGAACGCGTCATGTTATTTCCACGGTAACCATAGCAACGTATTAACATTACTTTCAAAGTCAAAGTCAAAGTCAAAAATCTTTATTCCTTTCAATGCTTAATACCTAGGTATAAGATCACATAGACACGTCTTAAAAACTAAGTTAGGATGTGTGCCTTCGGAACGCGCCCACCAATGAGAAGAAGGCACAAGAAACTCATGGGGTTTTTTTTTTCATGTGATCACGCTCACAAAGGTCAATATTACTGTTGTTACCATCAATATTTTCTTATGAAGTTATCACGTAAAATTATTGTCAGTAACCGACTTTACAGACTATTGTTTTTTTTTGGTAGATACGTTCATTATTTTCTTTTTTTTGAAATGCTACTTTAAGCTAGTCTTTTTAAATAAAGCACGCGTCCAGGAATTTGAATAACAGCGGATCTCAGTTAAAACACGTATAGTCACGTCGCATTTAAGTCGTTTATTTCCCACCCCGAGCCAGTACTAAATGTACTCAAAGAGGCTTAAAATACACTGGAATAGAGACAAAATATAAATCTTTTATTTAAGATCTCGGGGGGGGAGCTTTTAGAGTAGCATCGACCTTGGTATACAGCCTACTAAATAATTACTCCAGGCACCAGTCGCTTTCGTTGATGAAAATTGTTGATTGTAACGAATGTGTTTTGTTTTTCTCAAAAGTGCTGAGATGGAATTGTAGGTGAGATTTTTACCGACATTTTGATGTGACTCTGAGCCAAAATTCATTAAAGTTTTGAAGCTATCCTAAAATTAATAATTAAAACTAGTATAACTTTGAAATGATTAGGGATTTTCGTCTCAAATTACTTCAAAATATCGGTAAAGTTCTCACCTACAATTCCATCTTAGCACTTTTGAGAAAAACAAAACTTGTTACAATCAACAATGTTAGTTGTAAGTGACGGGTATTTTTGGCGCGTTACGTTTTTCAGCATAAATAAATAGCCTTAAACAACGTCTTATTTCGATCAGAGACTGATGAAAAATGTCTCAAAAATATTATATGGATCTGGATCTACTCCGTGCTTTGAAAGGCACGTTTATCTGTTGCTTTCTGTAGCACAGCAAAAGAGTGGGACAACAAGTAAATAACAAAACCACCTTTTAACCGTGGTCAAATCACTGTCATATCAGGAAAAAAGCAAAAGAAGATCTAAAAAACCAAAAGACCATCGAAACGGACACGAAAGACGATCGAAAAAACAAAAGACGATTGAAGCAGTAACAATGAGGTTCAGACTAGCTTTTGCCGGCGATTTCGTCCGCGTAGAAGTCGAATACTTGAATAGATTGGACCAAGGAATCACGTTGTCCCATACAAACTTTATATCCCCTAAGTGGTAAAATTTCGGAAAATCCTTTTTTATCGAATGCCTACGTCACACAAAAAACACATCCTCCAAGTTTCAGGTCTCTTCGATCAGCGGTTTAGGCTGTGCGTTGATCCGACAGTCAGTTAGTCAGTCATTCAGGACAAAGAATTTTATATGTATAGATAGATGTTCACTCTTACTCACTTTAATGTTAAATATCCTCGAATTTACCCGTCTCTCGAGCGTGTTTTAAATTGTTTCGTAGGAATGCAATCGTGATTTTCTCCAAACTGTTGCTGCAAACGTTAGAACAATAGTTTTGCCTGACAATGAGATAGTCCAGCATGCCGCTGACATAGGACGGGATATGTATATACTACAGAGAGTAAGATTACTTTTCATATGTTATGGTTTTTACGTTTTAATCTATTTTATAACGTATTCTGTGCAATTGTTATCGTGGCGTAGATAGATATAACGTTTATTTATTCTCCAAAACACACATATTGCTTCATAAAAAATGTCTTAATCTAATTATTAGATAGATAGATAGATAAACACTTTATTTGTACAACACACAAAACATTGAAAATAACAAGAAGGATGAGAAAGCTTATTAACTACGAAATTGTACAAACAGGCGACCTTATCGCTTAAAGCGATTTCTTCCAGGCAACCTTAGGATGGAGAAGGTCTGTTTAGCTTAACTGGTAGGTCGTGTGGTGTAAGAAACACATATAATAATAAATACCTACGTAAAAAAGATATAAACTAAATACTTAAACATAGATATCATAACATACACATAATAATATTCAGCAAAACTATTCATAATAATAAAAAAAAATAACAAATATGTATATAATACAAAGAATAAAAATAAAATATAATAAAACTATACAAGCATTTCTAAGAGAAGAAACAAAAATACAAATATAAAAAGAAATAGGAGCCAAGAGTCATGTAACAATAGAGTGAAAGTAATGTTCAGTTACCATACTCTTGAAAATGGGTAGGGTTTTAGCAGAGCGGATAGGTTGGGGTAGAGAATTCCAAATAATGACAGAACGAAAAGAAAAGGATTTGCTGTAGAAAGTTGAATTGTGAAGGGGAGCTTGAATTATTCCAACATTTTCACTCCACCTAAAGTATAAACAACATGTGTGTGCTTATGGAACTTGTATCCTATCCTAACTTATATTATAATGTTTAAATAAAATAAATATTGCAGGACATTCCACACATCGCCATCTTGCCCCAAGCTAAGTAACTTGACTTGTATTATGGGTGCTAGACAATACTACTTAAATACTTACTTTTCTTTGTAAATATCTATATATATAAAAGAAAGTCGTGTTAGTTACACCATTTATAACTCGGGAACGGCTAAACCGATTTGGCTGAAAATTGGTGGGGAGGTAGCTTACAATCAGAAGACGGACATAGGATATTTTTTTCGATATTCCCACGGGATCGGGACTTACGCAGGTGAAACCGCGGGGCACAGCTAGTATACTTATAATTTCTACATAGACAATCAGACCACAGACAATTATAGCATCAATACTTGTCTAAGGCGGGAATCGAACCCTGTGTTTGCCAGCCCGGCATGGTGACCATTGTACCAACTGGGTCGTGAAGTCTTAGTAGGTAATAGGTTAGTCTTGAGGAGGCTCACAGATAAGCGAAGCTCGCTGATCGTTTACGGTCGTGCGGGTGAAGCGACGGTCCGGCTGGCCCGCGCCAGCCGGACCGTCGCTTCACCCGCACGACCATGACCGCATGATTTTTGCCACACTACTAATCGAAGTAATGACCGCTCATTACTTCGATTAGTAGTGTGGCAAAAATGTATTTTCGTGAGCCCCTCCATGCTTCGGAAGGCACGTTAAGTTACTAGACTTGTGTTATGGGTGCTAGACAACGGATATATTACTTATATACTCTCTTTTGTAAATATATACTTATAATGTATAGAAACAACCAGATCACAGACATATATCTAAGCATAAATACTTGTCTGAGGTGGGAATCGAAACCGCAACCCTGTGTTTGCCAGTCCGGCATGGTGACCATGGTGACCATTGTACCAACTGGGTGGTCATGGGTATGGTTGTACTTTTACTTTCACGCAAAAACTTCTGAACTGATTACGAAACTAGGAATTATAGATATAGACAAGGATTAACATGAAGCTTTTTATCCCGATATTGCCACGGAATATTCCCACAGAGTGTGATTTTTAGAAAAAGTTATTAAATTATTTCTGTATCTGGATTAAAAACAGATTTTGTTTATCAGTAGATAAATCGAATGATCTAAACATTTTTATGAAAATTTATTTGCGCTAATTGACATTGCTCTTACGGCGAAGGAAAACATCGTGATGAAACTCGCGGTTTAGTTGGCTCCAGCCAGAAGTATTGACAAGTTCTTTCTTCTGGACATGCTCGATTAAGCTTAGAGGAGGGTAGTAGGTGCTGGGCAAGCCTACTCCATCCTCACGCAAAATGGACCCAATTAAAAAGAGTCTAATTGCGGAAAACAGCCCGTATACAAGTACAAGTACAGTCGACTAAGCTGAAAGGGGATGGGGGTATAGGTAGTGGGCAAGCCTACTCCATATATACAAAGTACAAGTACATGATCTAAACATACTATACTCAATAGTAACTTTATTCTACGAATATATATTTACATACCTACTTACTTAGCTTTATTGAAAAACTAGCTGCGCCCCGCGGTTTCACCCGCATAAGTCCCGATCCCGTAGAAATATAGGGATAAAAGTAGCCTATGTGTTAATCCAGGTATTCAGCTATCTACATATCGAGTTTCATCGCAATCGGTCCAGTAGTTTTGGCGTGAAGGGGTAATACACACACACACAAACTTTCACATTTATAATATTAGTAGGATAGGAGGATGCCACAATATGAACACACAATACATCAATTCACGTATTACTCTATCAAATGTCTAGTATGTAGGTATAAAGTGTTGCCACTAGATACATTCAATTTTACGATCTGGGATAAGAGTTTATTGTACTGTATTGAACATCGAGTCTATTCTTTAACAATGTCCCGGGAAAATACACTCGTGAGCATTGAATTTAGCTTGTTTATCATAGACATAAATATTTACTTTTTTACCTTTTTCTAACTGAACGAAGCACAAAAGAGTAGTGTCGAAGAATATGCTAATAAAAACAATAAGATAAGTAGTTTTTGTGGGTGATCTAGGTAATTTATGGGCTGTTCAGTGCTGTGGGGCTGTTTCCGCACTTAGCCTCTTTATTTAGGCCATTGTGAACCTATGGGCTGTAGACCGGTTTTATTTTCTGTTTCAATCAATGATTAGGTACTTTTTAATTTTTAACCCGAATTAAAATTAATAAAATAAAAATTCTTTTAGTTTTATTTGTTTCTTATTGAAGTATAGCTACGCCCCGCGGTTTCACCCGCGTAATAATTTTCTGAGCTACTTTCTTAATTTTTTATTTCATAAGAACCTTCTCCTGATAATAACAAACAGACCAAAAAAAGAATTGGCCAAATTGGTCCAGGCGTTGTTGAGTTATGCGCTTACCAACACATTTTGCGATTCATTTTTATATTATAAGATTATTATTGTTTTGTATATTTAAAAATTTATTTGTATTTGATAACAAATTAATAAAATAAAATAAATAACTATTGCAGGACAATCCACATAGTGATTCACAACCATTTAGCTCTAAGTTAAGCTACTAAACTTGTGTTATACAAAGAAAATATACGTGTCGAAGTTACTCGTATCATACAGGAAATTCTGAATTTAAAAAATATAGGATACATCATATCTACATCATTTAAGGGCCTTTAGTTAGATCTGTTAGGTTAATAAGAAAAATAAATTCAACCAACATTCAAGACCAACCTGCTTTAGTTGAAGTTTAGGCATGAGATCGAAAATAAAATGTATTTATTCTTTTTAAACAACTTTTGTGTGAACTTTGGAGGCATGAGATCAACCTACACGAGTAGGTTCATTCGAGACCCATATTCATTCCTCTAAAGTGTATCAGTGTCACAGTTGATCGCATCCAGTAATCGTTATTTTAAGGGCCACTGCAATTTGCTGAATCACAACGGTAAGATATTGAGGTCCCTTGCGCCTGGAAGCCATTTTGGAGTTGTCGAAATGCTTTTCGGACTGCCTAAAGTAAGTTTAATTTTGTTTTGTCTATATTTCTTAGTATTTAATAGCTTTAGTCTTCTTCTTCTTCTCGTATAGTGGTGTGGCTCACCTATTGTTATAGTTTTTAGATCGCCTTAAGGTCTCTAACTTGACCTAACGACTGCTACTAGAGGTAGCAACCGGGGCCAACGGCTTAACGTACCTTCCGAAGCACGGAGGGGCTCACGAAAATACATTTTTGCCACACTACTAATTGGTCACCCATCGAAGTAATGACCGCGCCAGGCATCGCTTAACCCGCACGACCGAAAACGATTCGCTTAGCTGTGAGCCTCTCACTAGCTTCAGTGATCTCAATACAGCACTTTTGGTTTCAAATTTGGCATATTTTATACCTATTTACCACATTTATTTTTCGTTTAGAACCTAGTACTTTTGGCAGCAATACTGAATTGCTTCTTTTAAATTGTTTTTGTATTGTGTTTTTACAGTTTGTTTGAAGGAAAGCACGTTAAAAAAAAAAAAAAAAAAAATGTACAAAAGAGAGTGACCTTATAAGGGTTTCCATTTATTTCGTTTTGAGGTACGGAATCGTAAAAACAATTATAGACGATGGCAATATTATATGTTATGTTGTTTGCAAACAAATATTTACAACAATATGTTACTAGATAATAAATATTCATCTACGCCCTAAAATTGCGCAATAAAACACAATATTACTTTAAAAACTTGTCAAGTGAGAGTCGGCCTTGCGCGCGAAGGGCTCCGTAGGGGCACCAATTAAATTAAAATACTTATCTGTTTTTTTTTGTATTTGTTGTTATAGCGGCAACATAAATAATCTTTGAAGATTTTTACTCTCTAATTTATTTATTTTATTTATTCAGACAGTGAATTAATAAAATAAATAAATAAATATTTCAGGACATTCCAAACATCGCCATCAAGCCCCCAGCTAAGTAACTAGACTTGTATTATGGGTGCTAGACAATACTACTTAAATACTTACTTTTATTGTAAATATTATCTTAATATATATAAATCTCGTGTCACAATGTTTGTCCTCAATGGACTCCTAAACCACTTAACCGATTATAATAAAATTCGCACACCATGTGCAGTTCGATCCAACTTGAGAGATAGGATAGTTTAAATCTCAAATTATAGTCGCAAAATCTACTATTTCTACGCGGACGAAGTCGCGGGCAATAGCTAGTATACTTATAATTTCTACATAGACAATCAGACCACAGACAATTATAGCATCAATACTTGTCTAAGGCGGGAATCGAACCCTGTGTTTGCCAGCCCGGCATGGTGACCATTGTACCAACTGGGTCGTGAAGTCTTGGTAATAGGGTAGGGTTAGGGTTGAGAGGCTCACAGCTAAGCGAAGCTCGCTGCGGGTTAAGCGACGCCTGGCACGGTCGTTACTTCGATGGGTGACCAATTAGTAGTGTGGCAAAAATGTATTTTCGTGAGCCCCTCCGTGCTTCGGAAGGCACGTTAAGCCGTTGGTCCCGGTTGCTGCCTCTAGTAGCAGTCGTTAGGTCAAGTTAGAACGCCTTAGGGCAATCTGAAAACTCTAACAATAGGGGAGCCACACCACTATACGAGAAGAAGAAGAGTAATAGGGCCCTGTTTTTATTACCCTTTGGGCACGGAACCCCAAAAACGTTGCGGAAAAGTTCGCATTTTACACCGCACTAACAAAACAATGGTTTAATTTAACAGGTATACACTGTACTGACGTCGACAAACTGCATATTGCTTCACGTGGAGTACACGGCGCTCGTGCAGTGCTGGGGCACATTCCCAGATATTAGTCATCCTATTATCACGGTGATTCATGCATTTAATATTGTCGAGTTGCAACAATGCTAGCGATTAATGACCTAACCTGCGCTTTGCGGTGATGAAATGAGGTTGGACACCACTGTACATAGTCTACTGTGGTACGACTGTAAGAATGCATCTCGGAAATCGTATTTTCTAATTATAAATAACTAGCTGCGCCCCGAGGTTTTGCGTGCGTAAGTCCCGATCCCGTGGGAATATCGGGATAAAAAGCTTATGCGTTAATCCAGGTCTCCAGCTATCTACATACCGTGTTTCATCGCAATCGGTCCAGTATTTTTTGCGTGAAGAAGTAACAAACATACACACACACACACAAACTTTCACATTTATAATATTAGTGGGATAAATCAATAACAAATAAATATTGCAGGTCATTTCACCCATCGCCATCTAGCCCTAAGCTAAGTAACTAGACTTGTGTTATGGCTGGGAGACAACGGATATACTACTTATATACTTTTCTTTTATAAATATTATATTATATATACTTATAATGCATAGAATTAACCAGACCACAGACAAATATCTAAGCATAAATACTTGTCTGAGGTGGAAATCGAACCCGCAACCCTGTGTTTCGCAGTTCGGCATGGTGACCATTGTGCCAACTAGTATTAGTCAATTATTAACTGCTGCGGTAAAGCTATTGCAATGTGCGAGCTTCGTACAGTCGTACCATATACATACATACACATTAAGCGAACGCTAGGCCGAACTACATGGTAGGCGGAGTGGGGGGGTGTTAGGTTTTATTTTCGTTACGGTATTTTTTGATTCGGTCGCCGCGCTCAAAGCCCACGAAAAAGTTAAGCAACAGCTTAACTATGCAATAGCTTAAACGGTTTTGTGCTCTTGGGAACCGAATTAGGGATGTTAAATTTTGAATTATAATAAGTAAAGTAACAAAATCTCGGGAATAAGGCCACAGCTCGTACTTCCTGCAGCGCGCCTGTCAAAAAAGCTAGTAGGAAATGTAAATATGTAGTCGCATGTGGCGTTACTGTCTCATTACTTGTACCATTCCACTAGTTTAGCATTTATTTTTTTAGGGGGAAATTGCAACTGGGAAAAAACGCAACTAACTCATATTTTTGAGGATAGAATATTCACGAGATTCATTATCTACGTCGTACTACTGTATCTAACTACACACAAAACCAGCACTAAGCTCTGTACTCTGCAAATTGTTAATTATTGTAGCTGTAATGAAGCTTTTAGGTTATTATCTTTATGTGGTACTACTAATTGGTGAATGTTAATTTGTATTTACTATAATTTTAGTGTTGACTAGCTGCGCTCTATAGTTTCACCCGCGTAAGTCCCGATCCCGTGGGAACATCAAAATGAAAAATAGCCTATAGCCTTCCTCGATAAATGGACTATCCAACATAAAAATAATTATTCAATCCGAACCAGTCATTTCTGAGATTAGCGAGTTCAAACAAACGAACAAACTCTTCAGCTTTATAATATTAAATATAGATTAAGCAGACAGCAGTAGGCGTGGCTTAAATTGTGTCATCACTAGCCACCACCAGGAGACGGTAGCTTGGAGGGGCGCGTGAGGATCGAGGCAGCACGGCGGCCAGTGCGAAGCTCACTTTATTCTCGGCTCTAGGGATAGACGGACGTTCTTACTATAATGTTAATTTTTCATTTGTTAATTTTAGTTGTTCATTTCTAGTTGTGTTAGGTCTGATTTGATGTATTTTATAAACTTATTTTAAATTAATTAATTAGAAATTGATTTAGTTGATCGTTGTATATTTTTTTAACAGTATTTTAGTGTATTAGTTAACCATAGATTATGATAATTATAATTATTATAGTGATAGATACCTCGACTGTCATTCTGAAGGTTGTGTGTTCGAATACAGGCCGGCCGTGTACCGATGTATTTTTCTTAAGAAAAATTCAAGTGCGCTATTGACATTGCTCTTAACGGTTAAGGAAAACATCGTGATGAAACCCGCAACTTAGTTGGCTCGAGAAGAATTGACAAGTTCTCTCTTCTGGACATGGTCGACTAAGCTGAGAAGGCAGTAGGTGCTGGGCAAGCCTACTCCATCCTCACGCAAAAAGGACCCAATTAAAAGGGTCTAATTGCGGGAAATAGCCCGAATACAAGTACAAGTACGGTCGACTAAGCTGAAAGGGGGAGGGAGTATAGGTAGTGGGCAAACCTACTCCATTTAATACTACAAAACGACTAAAGTTACTGACGCTTTGTATAAATCATCTAGATAAAAAGGCCAATATAATTATTATTATAATATTTAAAAATATTTATATAAAGTATTTGAATTTGAATTACGTTTGTAATATAATGTTTACTTCACATAGGTTTCCAATTATTAATAAGAGTGTTAAGTTTTTCGTTGTATTATTCAAATTTTGGTCATTAGTTTTATTATATATTTTACTAGATACATGAGCTTGATATGGCAGCTCAATATTTTGTTTTGTATTTAGTATAAATTAGGTTACTTATGTAACTAATTATTGTATGTCCGGGATGGACAAACTGTTGATGCCTACCTACTATAATTTGTCAACTTATGTACACAGTTTTTCAATAAATATTCTTGATTGTTCTTATTCGAAGGTTCTCCAAGACCCTGAATTGGTAGAAAAGACTGCTTACTATGAAACAGCAAAACCTCTAACAGGACATCTAAGCGTCAAAACAAATCGTATAGCGGTAAATATATAGATCGAATTAATATTATTTCTTGTTAGAAAACTTGTAGGTTCATAAACTTTGTGTCTTGTTGTAGAAAGAGATAAGAGAAAGTTTCGTCGTGTTGAACGGACGTGAGGAAAGGGCGCACTATGTGAAGACATTTGAAAGACTCGGGCTCATGAGGTAAAGTCCAGTCTTCGCAGGCTACAAACTTTCATCAGTATAAATGTTAATAATCGGGGAAATATTGGCTACAGACAAATCTATAGTGTGTATGTATAAATGTAAAGTCAAACTAAAAGGACACATATTTTTTTTAACTATTACTCGCTTGCATTTGACATTGCTCTTACGGTGAAGGAAAACATCGTGATGAAACCCGCGGTTTAGGTGGCTCCATAAGTAATGACAAGTTCTCTCCTCTGGACATGGTCGACTAAGCTGAGAATAGTAGGTGCTGGGCAAGCCTACTCCATCCTCACGCAAAATGGACTCAATTAAAAAGAGTCTAATTGCGGAAAAACAGCCCGCATACAAGTACAAGTACAAGCTTGCATTTGACCTTATCTACGACGAGGTCATAGATGTTGCATGCTCGCCTAAGAGGTACCTTCACTCTAGATTTGAAGACTCCTAAGTTGAGCGGAAACAAAGAAAAAACAATCTTCAAACCTTTGGCATCGATCGATTACAAGTTTATAATCTATGTGAACATTTAAGCATCAAGAATCAAGATTAGCGATAAATAAAACTTCTCGGGCAGGATTAATTGGCCAACTTTGTTGTGAAACCGAGCATATCTTAATCTTTTTGTTTCGAAGCTTCCAAGTTTTTAGCTTGAAGACCGTAATTTCTCACTATCCATCAGGTAAGATAGTGATCCCTTTTGCAATGTTGAAGGAGTTGGGAGTTCCAAATCTCTTTCTCGGAACTCATATCATTAGCAAATTAAACTTTGGTATAGTTTTGTATACTGTTTATTTATTCTTTAAATGCGGGTCGCCATCGCGATATGTGCTATAATTGTAGCTGGTCCAGTCTTCGGTGCACCTCGATCGAAACGTCAGACATATATAAAAATATCTCTTAGTTATAACGCGATCGCGACTCGGGTTTAAAGAATGAAAATGTATTCATCATTATCATTTTCCATTCTTCGTCATCAAAATTTATTATCCCAAAAAAAATATTGAGATGTATGTTTATAAAAATATGCTTATAAATTTGTTCAAAAATGTTTAGTAGGTAAGTAATAAATACAACTATTTTAATGCAAAAAATAATAATGAAAAATCTAAAAAAAAATCCCTAGGTAGGGCTGCCCAAAAGGCTGGCTGCATTGCCTATTTGGATGACAATTATCGGCATTGTAATCCAAAGAGGCAGTGCCAAAGTAGTAACCGACCGTAAAGTCACCTGAAGCTAATAAGTAAAGTAAATACCTTAACTGATGTTACCTATAAATACCATTATTTTAATTGGATAAAGATTATTAAAACACAAACGTTCGTAAGTATAGTTAATTTGGTATGAGGATATATCGAATCTGAGAATGCCAAGGCTACTTTTGTCCCTTTTAATTCCCAGGGGTTTTGGAATGAACTTCACGTAGGTGAAACCGAAGGGCATTTGTTAGTTTTATTATGTAGTGAAATCAAGATCCGAATTTAAAACAAATTTGAAATATTGGATGAGATATCGTTGGTGTGAATGCCACTTGTTCGCGACGTTCCGTTTCTCCTTCATTCATACGTGCTTTTCTATGTCGTACGTAACGTCATAGATGTGATACATTCATTTTTCGTCTTGTCAATCATCTTGTAACTCAATCATTAGCTAATACGTATTGTAAAACTTGTACTTGTATACATGCTGTTTTCCGCCATTGGACCCTCTTTATTGTAAAACTTAATTAAATAGTATAACTTAGTTCCCTAAACCATCTTTGACTATTCGCCCACCACCTGATATGTGGACACTCTGGCGGCTTCCCATATTCAGGCAACGTCGGGTCGGGCTGGTGCGGCGGCTACGCACGCGGAGTCCATTAAGTCCCGCAAGTATTCGAACCTGGTGGACCGTGTCATGTTCGTCCCGATAG
Organism: Idaea straminata; assembly: GCA_951213275.1. Classification (NCBI taxonomy): domain Eukaryota; kingdom Metazoa; phylum Arthropoda; class Insecta; order Lepidoptera; family Geometridae; genus Idaea; species Idaea straminata. The sequence goes on from OX577856.1 coordinate 9,778,852, forward strand.
GGGTGGAGACTTTGGGATCTTGGGGTCCCGAAGCCTCTTCATTTTTTAGGGACCTCGGCGCGCGTCTTGTCAAGGTGTCTGGTGATCGGAGAGCTGGTGGCTTTTTCGCTCAGAAGGTCTGTCAGGCCATCCAGAGGGGAAATGTTGCCAAGCTTCTCGGAACGATGCCTCGGGGAGACGCGATTGAGGATGATTTTTTATATGTAATTTTTACTTTATTTTTCCTTAATTTGTTTTAATTTTAATACTAGTTTGATTGTTTTTTGACCATATAAATTACACGATATCACAAAACATATGCAATAGGTTCGCTATATTTTAATTCAAGCACGATAGATACATAAACGTTTGTATTACAGGCATGTGCAGTACATATTCGTGCCCGGCGTTATCACCCCCCACGGCATTTTCCTGAAAATATGGTGCACTATGCGGTTCCTATTCGCTATTTACTACGTCTTGGCAATACCCTACGCTATTGCTGTAAGAATATTGAAAATTATGTGTAGTAGTAGTACTATTCTCTACGTCTTATTTGCGGCTCTATGCGTTCGCGCGCTCTATGCAATCTCAAAGGATTGATTGTGAATACGAGTGTTAGTTAGGTACTATATATTTAAGCAAAACTAAAGTCTTATAAAATCTAGAGAACCTTATATTTCAGCGACAAACAAACATAATAAAACGTACAAAATATTTCTGATTAATTGAAAATGTTCCCTACTTACAGATCAAACAATACAAATACAGTGACAACCACTGTTTGGTAGACCTGTTTCTCTACGCGGATATCATAGTAATGTCTTACGTAGCCTACTATAATGACAAGCAGTTGTTGGTCACGCATCCCTTGCTTACCCTCTCGCGGTATGTGAAGGGGTCTTTCCTTTTGGATCTTCTAAGCGCATTTCCTTTCGAACATATGGTATGTATTACAACAGTACACGAGTACATGATAATAAATATTGCAGGACATTCCACACATCGCCATCTAGCCCACTAGGTTGGGACCTAAGTAACTAGACTTGTGTTATGCGTGCTAGACAACGGATGTACTACTTATACTATATTTTTCTTTTGTAATATATACTTATACAGATCTAAGCATAAATACATGTCTGAGGCGGGAATCGAACCCTGTGTTTAGCAGTTCGAGATGGTGACCATTGTGCCAACTGGGTCGTCAATAAGAAAGCGATTGAGGTCTACTTGAAAGTGTGAACCTCATTGAAAATTAAAATATATTTTGGGAGGTTTTGAGGTTTTAAAATTCGAAAACAAGTTGTTTTTTTTTTTAAATAAAGGACTTTTACACTTACAAAAAAAGTATAATTTCCGTGTAAGTAATAGCTGATTTTTGAGTTAACATAACCTCATGGTGTTTGAAAAAAATCTTCGGATTTCCAAAAGTCGAAAAAAAGTTAATTGTTTTTTAACAGAATAAATAACCTATCTATGATTTAGACATGTTATGATTTGTTATTTATGTTTTCATGGTTCTATAAATGCCTTAGATAAATACCCAAATTCACATCTACATTGTTAACTCATTATTAACAATCACCATACGTTCGTGTACTTGCATAAGCCTTGATTAGTATACCAAATAATAGCTAAACCTTCCGTAAGCCATAATTGCAAATGGTCCGGCAAGATACCTACGAACCACACAATGATAATACATATAAGCTGATTGTCCATTTCACTGAGAACATTAGATTCGAATAAAGCCCCTGTCAACTCGAGAAGACATTAAATAGCTCTCCTCTTTGTGAAATTAAAAACTCAGCTTTGATGTGACTACACCATTTTATTTTTAGGTTAGGATCCTGAACGATCATGCGAACTTAGATCTCTACAGAGTGAATAGAATACTTACTGTTAGTACTTTTATCTTATCTAAACATAAAAAAATCTTTGTCCTGACTGACTGATGGATCAACAGACAGCCTAAACCACTGATCGTAGAGACCTGAAACTTGAAGGGTGTGTTCTTTGTATTACGTAGGCATCCGATAAGAAAGGATTTTCCGGAATTCTATCCCTTAGGGGGTGAAGAAAGGGAGCAAAGTTTGTATGGGACAGCGTGATTCTTGAAGTCTCGGGCAAAAGCTAGTATTATATAAATGAGAAATAGATTCATCAACGAATCTTTGAAATTATGGGAGCTGCAAGTCTGAAACTTTCAGACTTGTTAGGGAGCACTAGGAAAGGATTTTTGAAAAATCAACCTCTAAATGGATTTATGCGGCTAATAAAGTTTGTAGTATGTAATTATTATGTTTTCTATATTTTTAAGAAATGAATATTACTTTTAAGAGATACTTACGCTGGTAAAGATTGTTTTTTAATTTACTTAACTTTCACGGAAAAACTTTAAGATTTTAGTGTTACCCATTTTCTAGAATCTGTGATTTGTGAAAATCTCACCAGAAACTTCATAGGATTTTTTTACGACGAAAGCCAGTAATAATTTAAAAAAAGAATTTTAAGTTACATTATCCAAAGGCAATCAAATATTTTGCTAACTTTACTTCCCAACGAGAATGGCCTTGCAAAAAAATGTTATTCAACGTTTTTATGTTTATGGTTTCATGGGAGATATCTCTCTGACTTTGCTCGCACGAGACTCCTGAATTATTGATACGAATACCGAACAAAACAAGCGTTGTACGCAGAGACAGATAGACAATATAGTATGAGATCCCTTTAAGGACGACCTTCATCGAGCTATTTAATGGATGAAAAGTATTTTATATCTTATATAATAAATTACCCAAAGATGTATATGACATGTCCATTACCAGGTTCAAAACTTTTATAAAGTATAAATTGTGCAGTAAGGCGTACTATGATACTTCGTCTTACCTTAATGATAACAACCCATGGACGTGACTTTAGTTGCTCCATTTCAAATAATACTTTCAAATATTTGTAATATTGACCTTTGTGAGCGTGATCACTTAAAAAAAAAACCCCATGAGTTTCTTGTGCCTTCTTCTCATTGGTGGGCGCGTTCCGAAGGCACACATCCTAACTTAGTTTTTAAGACGATTTCAAGTGGTCTATGTACAATTGTATTAAGCATCCCAAGAAATAAAAAAAATTGATTTTGATTTTTTGATTTTATCAAATTAAATAGCTTAATAAATATATTGCAAATGGGTTGCCTAAAAAAAATCAGTTCAGAATGATTAATAAATAGTATTTTCTAAGGTTTTCGTGAATTCATAATTATATTTATTTTCACAAATATATTCGGATATATAAATTGTTAGAATATCCGTTAAATTAAATATAATTATCAACCTAACGTATTCTATAGACTTCATACTTTCGATTGGTATGGAATTCGTCTTTTAATCAAACCAGTGAGTGAAACGTTATAAAAACAAATCACAAAAATCATATTCTGGATTGATATTTTTTAGACAACCCATTTGCTATATATTTATTGACCTATTTTATTTTTGGAGTATAATTGTAATCATTTATTCAATATAAACACAAATAAAAAATTACATCAAATTAAATTACGAATAAAAAATAAAAAATATATACAAAATAAACTAAAATTACGCCAAAAATACCCCACCCAGAAATTGACCTATTTCATTTGATATAAAATGATTTTCATCCAGAAAATAGCTTGATAAAGGTCGTCCTTAAAGGGATCTTAGGTTAATACCTATTTAAAACGTATTTCTGAAAGGATTGAGTGAAACGTTCACAATGTTGTATTGTTTAGGTAACGAGAATAACAGGAGCTTTTTCCTACTGGGAAAGCGATATAATGCGTGTGAATCCTGCTGTTGTCCTCATGAAGTTTTTGCCGATAGCTCTGACGGTTGTCAACGTGGCGACGGCGTTTGTGTTCACCAATACATGCACCTCGTATTTGCCACCAGAATCACACCTCGTTATGGTTAATTGTACAAAATCGCACACATCCACTTTCGAATATGCTACAAAATGTTAGTAACGTAGTAAAACATAGTGATGAAACCCGGAGCTTAGTTGGCTCCAGAAATATTGACAAGTTCTTTCCTCTGGACATGGTCGACTAAGTTAAGGGTAGTAGGTGCTGGGCAAGCCTTCTTTCTTTTTCTTTTTTTTCTGTCCTGGGGAAACCCGGTCGGGTACCACTCCGTTTTTGGGGCCAACGAAGTGGTTATGTCGGGCTCCAACCGACTAAAACCCCAGGGTGCTCCGTCTCGATGCCTATTGTCGGGGCTACATCGCCCAATACAAGCGGCATCGCTTTCGCATTCAACAGCAGCCCTGACGGCATTTTTCCGTAGAAATACAAAGTGCTGGGCAAGCCTAATCCATCCTCACGCAAAAAGGACCACATTAAAAAAGGTCTAATTGCAGAAAAACAGCCCGTATACAAGTACAACTGTGGGTAATTGATACTATTTCAATGATTAATTCGTCTGTCCCATATCACGGGCCTATGGTGCCACAGACCTCTGGACGGCGTGCGTTAAGCCGAAGCCAAAAGTCAAAAGTCAAAATTCTTTATTTCCTTTGGATACTTAATACCTAGGTACAAGATCACATGGCGACGTCTTAAAAACTAAGTTAGGATGTGTGCCTTGCCACCAATGAGAAGAAGGCACAAGAAACCCAACACCTAGAATCCCTTTACAATAACAAGTTTAATAGTGTTATCTCGTATAATGGTGTGGCTATGGTAAGAGTTTTTTAGACCGCTACTAGAGGTAAAAAAAAATAGTATGATGTGGAAACCAAACCAGCGATTATCCTTATCTGCACTATTAAATGCAGCTGAGGACAACCTTCGCATTGGATAGAACTATTGATAAACAGAGGAAAAAACTACTAGGGCTATTGTGATGGGATGGTAGTGGACTGGATACTGGGGAACTATGGGTACTATGGCGCCTGAAGTTACAATAATATTTAATTTTCTTATTAACAACTTATTTCATGCACCTTTTCCAACATCAACTTCATGGGTAATAGTTTGCATTCTTATTGTACGATATTTGTTTACAGATGCCGTAACTGAATATATTAACACATTTTACTGGGTGTTCGAAATTTTTGTCGGTGAGTGAAAATTGACACATACATAAATAAATAATTATTGCAGGACATCTAGCCCCAAGCTCAGTAACTTTGTGTTATGGGTGCTAGACAAAATATATACTTATTTAATTTTTTTGTAAATATATACATATAATACATAGAAACAACCAGACCACAGACAAATATCTAAGCATAAATACTTGTCTGAGTTCGTCAGTCCGGCATGGTGACTATTGTGTCAACTGGGTCGTCGCAAAAGGCGCTTACAATAAATAATCAATCAATCAATCAATAAGGTACCGGCGACTAATAAGGTGCCGGCGAGTAACAAGGGCCACTATCTAAAAAACTTGTCAGTAGGAGAGATTCAGATTAGCGACTTGAACTGCGTCGCTCATTAAGCAAAATTTTATGTAGAAAACTATTAAATTCTGCTTGCAATACTGTCGTTAAATGTTGAGATTAGTGTTGCCAAGAGATAAATTTAGTAATTTCTATTTTAGAGCTTTCTATTAAAAAAACCTCTATATTTATTTAAGTTATTATAAATTTACCTATATTATTGTTATTTGGTTTCTAGTATATAAACTTTTTAATTTATTGGAACGAAGTTCCTTATCTCGCGTTGCGAAAGGGGGCTAGACGGAAAAAATTAAGACACTTTTTGATTTTATTACAATTCCTTTACTAATTAATCGAAAAGAACTTCGTTTCATCCGGGTGTACCTTAATTGACACCTCTCAAAGTTTTTTATTTTTATTTTGTAGTGTGGTTTACATAGAATAATAAATTCCAAAGGGAGCTATTATATTAGGTACAGTCGGCTGCATAATTGCAGCCCTCGGTAGAGTTCTAAAATTACTATTATTGGAATATTTTCATTCTAATAAATTATTATTGGTAAATTGATGAGTTAGAAGACTTTAAATTTCAAATAAAGCAGGTGTCTAGAATCTTGCTTGTGTTGGAAATATTCTTATAACAGCCGTATTGGAGCTCTACGGTGGGTCTGCAATCATGCAGCTGACCGTACATAAGCTTTTATTATAACGAGGAAATGAACGACGACTTTCCATAAAATACTTCTCTCAAGTTTTATGAGTAAGTTTCCTTTAATTTTCTCGTCCCATATGTGGAAGTTATAGCGCCCGAGGGAATTAAAATTAATAAATTTGTTCGGAAGAGTGAAGTCTTATTAACTATATAAAACCAGTCGGCAGACAGTAATCGGCAGACCAGGCAAACTCAGAGGACTAATAGATTGGGTTTTTAATCCACGTCAAATACAGCATAAGTAACGGTAAAAATCCAAAATATAAAAAAGTTGAAAACTAAGGTACAGTTTGGTATTTTGGTCCAAACGCTAATTTTAAAGGACATTTTGGCTAAACGCGGAATTGGCAGGCTGCGTTTTATGTACTCAGCGACTAAGGATCAATTCGTCGCGTAGGATTTTTAAAAAATATATTTTTTACCGATTACTTGAAGACGGTTCAACCGATTGTAATGATTGTTTCATTATTAAAAGGTATACCCTCAGAGGTGGTTCCATTTTGGTGAGAATCTGACAGGAATCTTCGGATATAACATATAACCTAAAATATAAAACATAACCCTCCTTTTGCCGTAGTCGGGTAAAAATATATGTTTTGGCAGATTATTTACCATCACTATCACTACATATTATAAAACAAAGTCCTCCGCTGCGTCTGTCGTTCTGTCTGTCTGTCTGGTCACTATAAACTTAAAAACTACTGCACCGATTCATGCTGTTTTCACGAATGGCTAGAGTGGTTATCGAGGAAGGCTTTAGTATATAAAACGTACAAAGTCGCGGGAAACAGCTTGTGTTCACTAAACTAATAAAATACCTAACTCTTGACTCGGTCAGTTAAATACAACTTTAAATAAAACAACACGAACATTTTAAATGGTAGCTAACTATTTTAACGACTAATGAAAACTCATTTGTGTAAATCTGTCCAGCCACAGGTGGTGCAAAAGCACGAATACAAATAATAGAACTTTAGTTCACAATAATAATTATTCTACCCTTTTTGTTGCTTTAGGCGCGGTGTCGAATCATATTTGTTACACAAAATAATTGAGTTTTAGTAACTTTAGTCTATGGTGTCGCAAAGTCCTGCGAATACATCCATTTTACCTGAGTTATAGAAGTTCTTATTTGATAGGGAAACGGAAATAATTCCTTCCCCGTCTGTAAGTTCCTTTGAGATATAGAAACATAGGTTATAAATCATATCTTATCACTAAGTTCTATCACCAGTCTGATGATCTTTCAGTATTTTAGGATATTGGGCCTAAGGCCCGGAAATGGCCACTCTTCGCCTCCCCATGCCATTAACCGCTTCCACCAAGTTCTTAGATTATCATTCGTTATCTTCTTTGAGGTTACCTTTTGACACCTACCTAGATACATGTAGAACAGAGCACTTACCCCCTGGCTTTATTATCATCGGTTTCGTCTCTTTCTTACCACATTACTTTGCATTTCACTTATGCTTCTTGCAGAAGATTTTATCTGCTTCTTCACTTTTATTATTTTCCCTAAAACTGGGTTTTCTCTTACATTCTAAGTTTTATTCTCACATCACCTCTGTCGCCATTTTTTCACCTTGCCCAACAGCGCCCTCAACCACCTATTTTCTCTATGCCTAAAAAATACGTTCCATTTCCTCAAATTCTAATTCTTGCCTAGTTATTATTCTTTATTTACATTTCATTCTACGTGTATAATTATTCGCAATTCGCGACATATGGTATGGTATGGCTATGGTAACTCTGGAATAGTGTCCTTTTAGGGCCCTCGCCCACGGCCTTTTGTAGCGATACGGTAGCGATACTGTCGCTACAGTCGCAATGCGGTCGCTAGATGTTTGCCTTAACTATCGATAGACTATCAAATATTTATCGATAGTCGACTATCGATCGGTAACACTACCGGGTGCATTTCGGGGGGCCGGGCGGGACATTTTCGTAAAGTTCTAGTTCCTATGCCATATAGACACCGGCCGGTCCGATGCATAGAATGTGGGACATTATAAAAAATACCGCCCCCAGATTGCTCCCGGTACCACCTCAGTGTGTTCAGTGCTTTAATCATATTCACTACATTGTCATTTGATTAGAGTCAATTACAACTATATCAAGGTAGAGTCAACTACACTTAAGTAGAGTCAACTACAACTATATCAAGGTAGAGTCAACTACAACTATATCAAGGTAGAGTCAACTACACTTAAGTAGAGTCAACTACAAGTATATCAAGGTAGAGTCAACTACACTTAAGTGGAGTCAACTACAACTATATCAAGGTAGAGTCAACTACACTTAAGTAGAGTCAACTACAACTATATCAAGGTAGAGTCAACTACACTTAAGTAGAGTCAACTACAAGTATATCAAGGTAGAGTCAACTACGCTTAAGTGGAGTCAACTACAACTATATCAAGGTAGAGTCAACTACACTTAAGTAGAGTCAACTACAACTATATCAAGGTAGAGTCAACTACACTTAAGTAGAGTCAACTACAACTATATCAAGGTAGAGTCAACTACACTTAAGTGGAGTCAACTACAACTATATCAAGGTAGAGTCAACTACACTTAAGTAGAGTCAACTACAACTATATCAAGGTAGAGTCAACTACACTTAAGTAGAGTCAACTACACTTAAGTAGAGTCAACTACACTTAAGTAGAGTCAACTACACTTAAGTAGAGTCAACTACAACTATATCAAGGTAGAGTCAACTACACTTAAGTAGAGTCAACTACACTTAAGTAGAGTCAACTACACTTAAGTAGAGTCAACTACACTTAAGTAGAGTCAACTACACTTAAGTAGAGTCAACTACAACTATATCAAGGTAGAGTCAACTACACTTAAGTAGAGTCAACTACAACTATATCAAGGTTTAGTTTTAATTTTTAGTTTTTTTTTGTTTTGTTATTGTTTTATGTACGTATTTTGTAATTGTTTTAATGTGAACCTACATATTTTAAAATAAATAATTTATCAATAAATTATATAAAGTGTGTGATTTTCTTCCATCCAATACAAATTCAAAGAAGTGAATCTGCATTTTAACTTACGTAGGTAGTAGTAGTAGTTGTATACGGGCTATTTTTCATCTTAGCTTAGTTGACCGTGTCCAGAGGAAAGAGCTCGACAATACGTCCGGAGCCAATTAAGTAGTGGGTTTCATCATGATGTTTTCCATCACCGTAAGAACCATGTCAATAAGCGCACCTAAACTTTTCATAAGAAACATCCATTGGTGCATGGCCGGCCGGGATTCAAACCCACGACCTTCGGAATGAAAGTCGAGATATTTACCACTAGGCCAATACCGTACTACGTGTGTACAGTCGGCTGCATAATTGCAGCCCTCGGTAGAGTTCGAAAATTACTATTATTGGAATGTTTGCATTCTAATAATTTTTGTTGGGGCAAAGACTTTAAACTTCAACTAAAGCAGGTGCCTAGAATCTTGCTTGTGTTGAAAACATTCTTATAACAGTCGTTTTGGTGCTCTACTGGTGGGTTTGCAATTATGCAGCCGACCGTACGTAGAGCGTATATAGGTAGTACGTATAAAGGAACGCACACAAACGACTGTTGAAATGAATATTACGTTTGCCATTTTTTCTTTTATAGGTGTCGGTTGTACTCCCATAACCGCAGTGAACCGAATAAACGTGATTTTGATAATGTTGCTCCAGATTGTGGGGCTCATGTATTTTGCATTTATGTTCGGTTATGTCGCGTCCACACGATCGGCCACTTCGCAAGCTTTACTAGAACATACTGTTAGTATCTAGCTCAATTTATAGCCATTAGGCGGGTCTACACACAGCGAGCAGCGACGCAAGGTATTTGCTGTGTAAAGCAGCTAGGACTGTGTGGACGTGCCGAGCGACCAAGCGACTGAGTCACCGAAGGTCGGTTTTTGTTTTGCTCAAAGGCACCTCGATCACACTTGAACTGAACTTGAACTGATCAAATGGCTGGGGCTTAGCGGCCTCGCGATGATACCGAGGCTGCCTCGCTCGTTCGGGTACAGTTTCCTCGCGCGCCAAACGCCTCGCGAGGCTGCTTGCTGTGTGTGGACCCGCTTAGACGTGTACATTTTGTGATAGAACATTGGTTGGCTTTGAGCGAAAAGGCCGCCTTTTGTAACACTTAGACTTAAGCTTTGTTTTTATTTAATGTTATTTGAAATTGGTGTTTACCATAAAGAATTTATCTATCTTGAATAAACAGAAATACTTGACTTGAGTTGGTTTGAATAGTTAAAATATGAGTTTATTTAAAACACATATGTTTAAGTATAATACAGTAGCCGCGGCCAGAATATTGTAATATGCCAGCTTTTAATTAAATTTTTGGTTGAAGTTTTGGGTTATCCACACACTGCGGTAGTGTTTCCTTAGCCAATACTTTGAAATATGTATATTATCGGTTATTTGGTATTCATTAATGTCTCCAATTAATTTTCTACAGTTCTTTACGAGGAAAGGGTACCGGGCGCTCTCTCCATACAAACGTAGTCGACTGTTTCCTGCATAAAACTTATAACTGCCATGACCATGACCCTATGTTTATTTTTTGTTTTTTTGTTTCTAAAATCTTAATTTCTATGATAATTAGAAAATGAAAAAAAAACCAGGACATACTTTCATAGTCATGGCAGTTATAGGTTTTATTATGCCACAAAAATATTTGCTCTAGTGTCATTATCCAGGGAGGAAACAGTCGCCTACGTTTGTATGGAAAAGGGGTCGGTACCCTTTCACCTTAATAAAGGAACAATGCAATGTCCAGTGTTATTTACATAATGCATAATGTTAGTCTAATGTAGCTCGAGATGCATTCATAACTTTGTATATAACAAAGCTATTAACAACAAGCTATTAAGCTGGATACGAGTGCAGCGAAGCCATTTTGTGACTACTAATTTTAATGTATAGTAGAGGAGCATCGAGGTGGGATGGACGGAAAGCAACGACGCTGGCCCATAAACGTTATCAGATGAAACTATAATGTGAACGACGGACACACAACCGTCCATTAATGTGGAAGGTGCCAAAACTTCAACCATTAAAAACGACATGATTTTACGCTACCAAGTTGTTATTACATTAGGTTTAAGGTGAAAATATCTTTAAATGAGCAATTCTTGTATTTATATTTAATTGGAATCTCGGAATCGGCTCCAACGATTTTCATGAAATTTGGTATATAGGGGGTTTTGGGGGCGATAAATCGATCTAGCTAGGAATCATTTTTAGAAAATGTCATTTTATTCGTGTTTTATCGAAACTTACTTTTTTTTATCTAAAAATTTGACTCTTCCTGACATCTATTGGCGAACTACTAATACTATTTTTTGTGAGCAATAAAGTTATTCCAGCAGATGGCGTTGTTAAGTAACACGAAGTCAATGAGTGTTTGCTTTGAGGTTAGACTAAGTAAAAAAAAAAAAATACCGAGCGAAGCTCGGTCATCCAGGTATTAGGTTTAAGGTGAAATGGTACTGACGCTCTCTCCATACAAACGTAGTCGACTGTTGCCTCCCTGGATAATGACACTAGAGCAAATATTTTTGTGCCATAAAACCTATAACTGCCATGACTATGCCCTTATGTCTTGGTTTTTAGAACGAAGTTCCTTATGGCGCGTCGCGAAAGGGGGCTAGGCGGAAAAAATAAAGACCAAAAGTTGTAACGTCACTTTTTGATTTTATTACAATTCCTGCACTAATTAATCGAAAGAAAGTTCGTTCCATCCGGGTGTCCCTTGTCACCTCTTACGGTTTTTTTTTACATTTTCTAATTATTATAGAAATTAAGATTTAAAAAATAAAATAAAATACAAAACATAGAGGCATGGTCATGGCAGTTATAAGTTTTATGCAAAAATATATTTGCTCTAGTCTCATTATCTAGGGAGAAAAAAGTTGACTACGTTTGTATGGAGAGAGCTATCGGTACCCTTTCCTATTAAAAACGACATGCCTTTACGCTACCCAGTTGTTTATATTAGGTTTAACGAGCAGAGTTTTTCGCAGGAAAAAACAAAGGATCTGTCCAACTTTCTGTATCAAGAGAACGTAGATCCGATACTGACGTCTAAAACTCTGAGATATTTCGAATATGTGTGGAAGAGAACCAACGGAAGCAACCCGCAGGTTAGTTGGGAAAATTTATAACGAACGTAACTCTTAGATTTTTTTTGTTCAATTCTGTAAAGTTAACGAGTATTGTTTTTCTGCTCCTAATTAATAACCCCTAAGGCCTTCTTGTATTTTCGGTCTTTTAAAACAAAATATTCGGATACTTTATCCATTGTTGTTTCTAAGCCTAGGTATTTTTTAATTAAGGTATCTATTCTTTCGTCTTTGTTTTCTTGTGTTTTATGTTGATTCCTTTTTAAGTAATTCTATCTAATTGTTTGTTAATTTTATTTCGTGTATATCGTATGCTTATCTCAATAAACGTTGGTATTTTCTTTCTGAAAGTACAAATACAGAATGATTTGCCAAAGGTAGATGTGTGATGATAAATGAGGTCCTCATTTCGGATCGCATTCATGCGGTCACAGGTGTGGGTTGATATCGAAAATTGCAACATTACACGCACATTCCACCATCGTATTAACCTGGAGCCCTATTCTGTTTTTACCTCTTCGAAATTAAATAAAAAGTATATATTTTTACTTTGATAAATACTTTTTAATTATGTATCTACATACATAATTACTTACCTACCACCAGCTTACCAGCTTACTGGCTTACTGGCTTACCAGCTTACTTACCTAAGAGTACTACTTCAAATTCAGTGTTTTACCGTGTTAATAATTAAAGTTCAAAGTCGAAGTCAAGTCAAAGTCAAAATTCTTTATTCCTTTGGATGCTTAATACCTACACGGGTACAAGATCACATAGATTAAGTTAGGATGTGTGCCTTCGGAACGCGCCCACCAATGAGAAGAAGGCATAAGAAACTCATGCGGTCTTTTTTTTCATGTGATCACGCTCACAGAGGTAAATATTACAAACATTTGAAAGTATTATTTGAAATGGAGCAATTAAAGTCACGTCCATGGGTTGTTATTATTAAGGTAAGACGAAGTATCATAGTACGCCTTATACCTGCTAATGGACATGTCACATACATCTTTAGGTTATTTATTATAATAGAGCGCACATGTACTATTAAATGACCTGTTTATTTTCAGCAACGATAATAATTTGCTATCGTTACCCTGTTAATAACGGAACGTGCTGACGTCACACTTTTTTGTAAATGCCGGTGTTCATCGATTTGTAAGACGGTTTTTATTTTTGATTTTAGCAAATCTGTCGTCGCCTAAACTCGGCGCTCATGGAAGACACCTTAGTATTCATGTACGAACGAGCCTTGCGCGAGGTTCCACTATTTGGGAAGGTCGAACGTTCCTTCATCAGAGTCATAACGCAGCATCTTAAGGAGATGTACTTCTTAAAAGGAGATACCGTGATACAGTGCAAGGATTTACATTCTAGTATCTATATAATTTATCGTGGTAAGGTACGTATATGAAAAAAATACCTTTACATCCAGCAGCATACATACAGCAGCATACATAAAGGTTGCCTGGAAGAGATCGCTTTGAGCGATAAGGCCGCCCTTTGTAGCACTAAGACTTAAGCTTTGTTTTTATTTAATGTTATTTGAAAATGGTCTTTACCATAAAAAAATATCTATCTATCTATCATCGCCAGTAAATTTGTGATTAAATCAATGATTGACGCTGTAATGCCTAGGACTTGCATTAGATGGAATAGGCTTACCCAGGACCTATACCACTCTCTCTATTTAATCGACCATGACAAAAGATCTATTGACACGTCTGGAGTCAAATAAGCCGATTACGATGTTTTCCTTCACTGGAGCTATGTTAATAGCCCACATACATTTTCTTACAAAGGTACGTCTTTATAAGAGGACTAGCTTTTGCCCACGACTTCGTCCGCGTTATTTCGAAATTAGACCAAGGAATCACGTTGTCCCATACAAACTTACCCCCCCTTTTCACCCCCTTAGGGGTGGAATTTTTGGAAAATCCTTTCTTATCCGATGCCTACGTCATACAAAGAACACATCCTTCAAGTTTCAGGTCTCTACGATCAGCGGTTTAGGCTGTGCGTTGATCCGTCAGTCAGTCAGTCAGTAGTTTAGGACAAAGCATTTTTTAAAGTATAGATATTGTTTAAAAAAACATTTTTACTACCACTTCTCTAGACCTGTTCCTTAATAGGTTTAATTTTCCGACATAAAATTCTTTAACATTACTAACTTCCTGTTCACACGTGGGTGTGCGCATTTATTATGACCAACAAGTTTAGCCAACGAGGTATGCGTACGCGCAGAGAGTAAATCGAAAAATCAGGATAACTCACATTATAACAGCCTTGGTTTTCGTAGCGTAGGCCTCTATTCGCGCTCGTGGCGCTAATATTTATTGTTATTATTTTGTATACTAAAAGCGCTAGCAACAATGATAATAACCCCGCAGGGCACCTTGAGGCGAGGTGACGGGGAGTATCGACCCCGCGGTCCCGAGTTCTCCAGGGGGAAGTCACCGTTCCTCACCTCCGGCTTGCCTTAGTTGGTTGGTCGGAGTGAAACCTGACGAGGAAGCGGTCCCCCGCCTCTGGCTTGCCTTCACCGGCTGTCCAGAGTGGAGTCGCAATAGCAGAAATGCTCGAAGGATGGATGCTGAACGTCAGTGATAAGTTGGCCCGCTCGCTTGGACTACCAGCGATGACTTAAAATCCAGTGAGGCCTCTCCATCCTTCAGCCACTCACGTTCCTGTTGCCCCCTTGCTGTAATTTACTCGGCTAATTAGGGTGGCCAGTCTGAGAGTTGGCGAGTCTCCGCCTGCCATTTTTACGTGTTTATTGAACATTGTTACGGCAGGTGCCATAGTTCCCCAGTATCTAGTCCACTACCATCCCATCACAATAGCTCCATACCGGAGGTTGTCCTTGGTTGCACTTTATAGTGTAGACAGGGATAATCGCCGGTTTAGAATCCACCCCATTGCTTGCTATTATACTTGTTAATGTAAAGGGCCTCTACGTGTTGGCTTCGGCTCCACGCACGCCTTCCAAAGGTCCGGGGCTCCATAGCCCCGTGATACAGGACGTATAATAAACAAATAATAATACGATTATTACAATGTCTCATAATAAATGTAACTTTATCAATAATCCTGTACGATTTCGGTATATTAGTTCCCATTCTCTTGGCTGACTTCCAGTTAATGCATCTTTTGCGTTTACCAAGTTATTTCTTTGCTTTAGAAAATATTCTAAAAGAGAGACACACCGAAAACTTAGCCATAAAATAAATGGTTGTCTGTGAAGTCTGTTTACATACGATAATTTTACATGATAACGTCATAAGAAAATATTGATGGTAACCATAGCAACGGTGTTAGTTGCTAAACTCCACCTCAACGGCTGAACCGATTTGTATGTTTTTTTTTGTGTATATTCATTCGGTCTGAGAATCAAACAACTTTCTATTTTCTTTGTTTTTCCATTATATTTTTTTTCCTTCATTTTTTATATTCTTAAGAAAACATTGATGGTAACCATAGCAACGATACTATGTTGGTTATCTTGTCAATAACATAACGTGCGTTCCCGGAACATGACGCATGACATCACACTTTTTTGAGAGTGCAATGGTTCATCAATTTATGAGACAAAAATATCTCCCCTTAAAATTGTATTCGGTGTTTCCTGTATTTTGTGTCATTAATCTATATTTATGCTAATATTTTAAAGTTGAAAGTTTTGATTGTTTATTTGTTTGCATTGAATAGACTCCGAAACTACTTTACCGATTTTGATGAAACTTGGTACAAGGATACATTGATTCATTGGAAGCAATATACGTTTTATCTCGATATTCCCACGGAATCGGGACTTACGCAGGTGAAACCGCGAGGTGATGCTAGTTCATTAAAACTTGTATTACTTCTTTCAATTATTTTCTTTTAAAATCATAAAACATGTGAGCCTAGAATACAAACTATTGAACCTATTGAAATCAATAACTTAATAGTTTTTTGAAATTTCAGCTGTTAAATTGCCATATAAAGGTATTTTTATTTATTCGTTTTACTAAATTTATTTTATTTGAATATTTACAGGTCGATGTTTTGTCATCTTACAACGAAATGATTACTTGTATGGGCCCAGGTGGTATGTTTGGAAATTTCACAGGAGTAAGTCCTTTTTACTTGGAAAACATACATAAAAATATATATATACGCGACGCATTGAGAACCTCCACCTTTTTTAAAAGTCGGTTATAAATCTTAGAACTTGTAAATGGCTAATTCGAATTCCAGAAATATCCGCTTTCAAATAAAATAAAAAATGCCCTGAAATCAGTTCACCCATTTTAAAGCTACTACTACGATCGTAGACTATCTACGGAATCTGTAGAAGATAAACTACCGCTCTACGAGATTCGTAGCTCTCATTAGTTTACCTCTACAAAGTTTATTAGCACACGTAGAACTTGTTTAGCGTCAAAACCCCTACATAAAGAGATAAAAATATTTAAACTAAAATAAAGAGTACATCAGATCATTTTTCATAGTATAATTTAGTCAAATTCAGGTGTAAGTTGTCTAAATAAATGAAAATAATGTTAAAAAATAAATATTTTATACACACAGCCTAGCTAAACCACTAAACCTTGCCCCAAGTTAAGCTACCAGGCTCGTGTTGTGGTAACCATATAATGAAAATAATATTTGTTACTCTTCTTGTCTAATAACGAGGGCGGCACTGAAAATTTCGGGAATCAAGGAAGTGACACAACATTACTATTTAAAAATGTATTTATTGCTTTTCGAAGTATTCTCCGCGAAATTTGACAAATTTTTCCATACGATGGAACCAATCATTAAAGCAACCATTCCATTCGGAAGTTGGGGTCTCCAAAATGGCCGTTTTGTAGGCGTCCACAGCTTCTTCAGGTGATGAAAATCTCTGACCACGCAATTTATTCTTTATTTTAGGGAAAGTATAGAAATCATTAGGGCTTAGGTCGGGGCTGTACGGCGGATGGTCTAATAATTCTATGTTTTCTTGCTCTAAAAACTCTTTTGTTCTGTTCGCGGTGTGAGAACTCGCATTGTCGTGATGGAGGATGATGCGGCGGCTGCAGTTCTCTTTACGGAGTTCAGAAACGACCTGTGGCAAACAAATGCTAGCATACCATTCTGCATTAACCGTTCTTTGTCCCTCAAGAGGAATAGTCACAACATGGCCGGTTTTGGAGACAAACGTGGCCACCATTTTTTTTGCAACACTCCGTGAACGAACAATTTTTGTTGGCTTTAACTCATTTTCGAACACCCAAACTCGTGACTGGTTTTTTGTTTCGGGTTCGTACGCGTATATCCTGGATTCGTCACCTGATACGATGTTGTATACAGCATTTGAGGATCCTGCGTGGAATCTTTCGAGAGTTCTGACGCACCAAGTAACGCGAGCCACTTTTTGCTCTTCACAGAGCGAATGCGGTATCCATCGGGAAAACAACTTTTTTACACCTAATTGTTCATGCAAGATTATTTGTATTTGACTCATGCCAATGTCTAAAGTTGCCTGAATTTCGCGGTATATTACATGTCGATCTTCCTCAATCAGCTTACGCACAGCATCAACGTTTTCTTGGGTGAGTGCAGTTTTTGGACGACCTTGACGGGGATCATCACTGAGCTTGACACGTCCACGTTGAAATTCAGCAAACCAGCGATAAATTGTGGTTTTGGATGGGGCTTCATCACCAAATGCAGAAATCATCCGGTCAACACACTGTTTTTGTGATAAACCACTTCGAAAGTCATAATAAATCATCGCTCTTGAATTTTCTCGAGTCAATTCCATTTTCTCAACGACTAAACAAGTTTGACAAAACCTTGTGACAGGAACCGAGATTCTTTTTTTAAATAAATAAATGGTATTCGATTTTTAAAACCAAGGACTTTTCAATTAAAAAGATTTAAATATGACAGGAACAGTGGAAATATTCCATTCCCGATACTTTTAGTGCAGCCTATGTATATATCTCTTCAAAAACATTTAGACTAAAATAAAAATAAGTAGATTATTTTTGTTCCACGGCGGAAAGCAAACCCGAAAATAAAAATAAATTATTAGTATAATGTTACAATTTTTTTGCATTAAATACTGCTTGCATTTGACTTTTGTCCCAATCTCATCTGATGGAAAGCGACGGTGATATCGAGAATGTAGTATGTTCGCCTAAAACATTTTATGCCTAGTGCCCAGCTTTTTAACGCCTGGCCGACCCAAAAAAAGAGGCGCTATTAGTTTGACGTGTGTATGGGTCTGTGTCTTCGTAGCTGCCGAATGGAAAAGCCATGTTTTTATTTTGGAACACGAACAGCATGAAACACCATGAACTGTTAAGAATATAAATATAAAAGTATCCTAAACTAATTTGTTGTCTTGTGTGTATACCAAGATTTTTATGTACCCTCTATAATCATAGTGGGTAAAACTATTTAATCTCTACGGACCACTAATAACACTCTCACTACGCCACTAGTGTCAAGGGACATGAATTCCCGTCACAGAAATTACTTCTGTTATTTAACTTTGCTCTTTACGTTGCTTTGAAAAGTTCGTGAATCAAAGTGTTGAGTGCATTTTGTGTTAACCGTAGATTGTAAAGAAACTGCTCAGTACTTGTACAGGATCCTACTAATATTATAAATGTGAAAGTTTGTGTGTGTGTGTGTGTGTGTGTATGTTTGTTACTCCTTCACGCTAAAACTACTGGACCGATTGCGATGAAATTCGGTATGTAGATTGCTGGAGGTCTAGATTAACATTTATGCTACTTTTTATCCCGATACTCCCACGGGATCGGGACTTACGCGGGTGAAACTGCGGGGCGCAGCTAGTATTTCAATAAGCCTTATTGCGACTCTTATAAACTATGAGCCTCCTAAAGAAAACTACTTAAAAACATATAATTAGAAAAATATTTACTTTTTTGTCAATCAGAAAAACATTTCATTTGTATATTTCCTTGTTATTTTGTCACTAATATGAAGATTTTTAAAAAACCTTTTAGTGGTGCTTATTATCCGCAGGTACCTTATGACATCAATGGTACTTTTTCACCACAAAATTGGATTTCAGTTGAAATATTTGTCCCTAATTTCACGGTCTATTGGGTCCGGTGTCACAGTGAACTTGTCACAACTAACTAAGGGGTCACGTTTCCTAATTCCGTTGGGACGAATGTCTAAGTTTATTTTTGTATTTCAGCAATTTATATCTTGTTCAGAAGTGACTGTATACGCAAGTCGGAGTCTCGATTTACTGATGATACCAAGTCAGACATTTTTCAATCTGATCAAATATTACCCGAAAATTCATGGGCCATTGAAGAAAGCATTTGGAATGTCTACCAATTATATATTACCTATAAATATGGATTTGAGTGACAACTTATCTTCTGGTAAATTTATTTCTAAATTATAAATAGGCATTTGAAGCACATGTTTGAAGGATGTATTTATTAGCTTCAGGTGACCAGAGAGCTGGCTGTTACTTTGGCCATATGGCATTGCCAACCGAAGAAGCAATGCAGTCAGCCTTATGGGCACCCTACCTAGGGAAACGCTTTTCGCTTTTATAATTATAATTAATTTAATTTTTTTAACCAACGCCTGTACCTTGTAACGTATGTATACCTATAATATGAGTAACTTCATTATTATCATCATCATCATCATCATCATCATATCAACCACAGTCCACTGCTGATCATAAGCCTCCCCCAAAAATTTCAAGAGCCATCAGTTTTTTTCATTTTTTTAAGGAAAGAATTAAGATTTAAAAGATCTTACGTAAGCAGTTAATTTAAAAAGCATTAATTGAATGATTTAAATTCTGAACTGACCTGAATTTTACGTTCACAAACATTATTTTATGGGGTGGTCAATCAAACAAAGAATATAATTCGTAATTTTTCTTAATGTAAAACCAAAATATAGTCAAAAATCAATTAATCTTAAGTTGTGGGACGGGAAACTAAATTATGTTTTTTATTATTAAGAAGGTACTTTTTTCATTTTTGAAAGTTAATAATAAATTGATGGACGACTTAATTAAGGTCGCGAGAAGTCGTTGGACGCAGAGAGCATGCGACAGATCGCTTTGGAATTCTTTGAGGGAGGCCTATGTTTAGCAGTGGACGTCCTATGGCTGATATGATGAATAAAAAAGTGTTCATTAAAGAATTTTGATAAAGTTTTCATACATTTAGGGTTTAGTTAAATTTAAATTAAGTGTATTGTTTTTTGTTGCAAAAGGTTCTGACGATGAAGTGGATTCTATGGAGTCAGCGATAGATTCAAGAAGTAATTCAAGTCGATTTGAAGTCGCAGGTTTGTTGCGATATTTTTAATTATGGCCGAATACATATTTCGTTATATTTTTATTAGCACGAATCCTACATAGAACTTAATAAACGAAACAGGCCAGAAACATTTAGAGATCGAAATTATTCAGCTTAAAGGACATGTTATAATCTATATACACAAAGAAAAAAAAACATTTCGTACAGCAAGAAATTATTCTCTCCCTATATGTAGACGCTAGATTTAAAATCAATATTCTTAAATTAAGAATACTGTTTATTATTTTCAAGAATATTTATACTAAAACACACATTTACATTTGGTGGTTGGATCATCGCTACGGGGCATTCCTGGCTCAGAGATTGACCATTGCGATTCAGCGGGAGAATACCGCTTGCATTCTTGCATATTTTGAGCCGTGAGTGTCGCGGGGCGGTTTATATGACTAGCTCTGTAATGTAGTAGTTTTTAAGTTACTTTTAGTTTTTTATCAGTTTTTATTGTATTGTAGATATTTATTTTTTAATTATATATATAATAATATATAATCTACTTAATAATGATATAATCTATTCGCCACTCGTCACCAAAACTCAAGCCGAGATGATCGATATTATCATAAAATACTATGTTTCCTAAGTTACGATGACGCATGACGTCACACAATAGTACCGTGACACTTCTTTATGAATGCAAGTGTTCATCAATTTTAAAAATCTGTAAAAATGAATTTACGAACAGTGTCCAATTCTCCTTATCCATAGGTCAAGTATCAATCCGTAGTGCTCAATCCCATTCCAACATGAGCCAAGCGAAGTCATCTATGAGCGTGCTAACGTACCACAGTTACCTGCACATGCCTAATTTGCTAAAGCCCGGAACGTTCATGTACCAGGTAAATTGACACTCTGGACGAACGTACGAGTATCGAGTACGTTTGAGTAATTGCACTGTTGATTGGACAGTGTAATGACTCAAACGTACTTGGAAAGAAAATAAACTAGACTTTCTGACTTTATTCCAATCAAATATTTGTCCGTATGATGTCAAAAGATTATGTAAAGAGTTTCTAAAAGTCGTTAAGGTGAAAGGGTACCGGCGCTCTCTCCATACAAACGTAGTCGATTGTTTACTCCCTAGATAATGACACTAGCACAAATATTTTTGTTGCATAAAACCTATAACTGCCATGAATATACACCTATGTCTTGATTTTTTTCATTTTCTAACTATCATAGAAAGTAAGACTTAAAAAAACACAATAATGAGACATATGGGGAATGGACATTGGGCAGTTATAAGTATGCTGCAAAAATAATTGCTCTAGTGTCATTATCCAGGGCGGAAACAGTCGACTACGTTTGTATGGAGAGAGCGCCGGTACCCTTTCCTCTTAAAAGCGTTATCATAGAGTAGGACTAGAGGACCTAAACGAGAGCGTTTAGGTCATCTAGTCCTCTTAATAAAATGTATCACATATTCATAGCTTCATGCAATTTTTCAACAAAATCATTTGAACTAAAACATGTTTGACAGAGAAGAAACAAACAGACTTTAAGATAATAAATTTTTATGTAATATAGTTTTAAGTGTGATCAAATTCTAGGCGTTCGGCTATGTAACATGTGTCATGGCAGTCGTAAATTATGCTCTGGTTTTATACGAAATTTTAACTCTCAACGATTGTGTCACCCTATTTTGGTTGCAAGCAATATTGGATTTATTCTTTTATGTCAGGATCTATT
Source organism: Idaea straminata (assembly GCA_951213275.1). Classification (NCBI taxonomy): domain Eukaryota; kingdom Metazoa; phylum Arthropoda; class Insecta; order Lepidoptera; family Geometridae; genus Idaea; species Idaea straminata. The sequence continues at coordinate 9,801,146 of OX577856.1, forward strand.
TAACTATGCACCAGGTTAGTTGTTTATAATTTAGTTAGAATAGTTAATATTTTGTATACTTTGTTAAAAATATTCTGCTTGAAGCCGATTGCTCTGTTAGGTTGTTTTACATATATTCTTCTTAGTAAATAGTTACTTATTAACTATTTTACTAAGTATTCGCTGACATAAATGTATTTATTTATGAATGAATAGTAAAGGGTTTAAATAGTAAAGGGAATAGAAAAGGGTTTCAAATATGAAAGGAGGTTGGAAATTGGAACTTTTTGAATTTCCAACCTCCTTTCATATTTGAAATACTTTTTCTAAATACGTTGTATTTAGGTACACAGGTTAATAAATAAATAAAATTTAATCTTAACATCGTCATCCTATTCAAAAAGGTGACCTAAATAATTCTGCATTCTCTTTACTACAAAATAATGTTCAGAAAAAATCCAACTTTACTAAATGGCTTTCATTTAATAACATTTTTTATTTCAATAAGGGTCTCGCCATAATTTTTTGTAACTATGGCCATTTCCATAACAGGGTTTCGCCAATAAGCACGGCGATTTCGTCACAGACCCCCCCAAATGTAGGAAGCGATATTACAGCCATAAACTGTCGGTTTGGACCGATTTTTTGGTTAATGCACCACTCTGTACGCTCGCATTTTGCTTTCGGTAAGCCAATATTCTTTATTTATAGAAATGTCTTTTCTTATGAATGTTTTTTCTTTTAATTAAAAATGTAACGAAGCAGAAATCCATTTTATAAGTCTATCTCTTAAACTGACAGTTGTATACAAATTTTAATCTCATATATTTTCTTGAGTAAATTTCTAAAAAAACGCTTTATAATGTTTGTTTCATCTTGCTCAGCTCCGAAAACTACATAATGCAGCGTTGTAAACTTTACTACATATAGTGGAAACTTTACGTTGTAAACTTTAGTACCTATAGTGGAAACTTAACGTTGTAAACTTTGCTACATATAGTGGAAACTTAACGTTGTAAACTTTGCTACATATAGTGGAAACTTTACGTTGTAAACTTTACTACATATAGTGGAAACTTTACGTTGTAAACTTAACTACATATAGTGGAATCTTTACGTTGTAAACTTAACTACATATAGTGGAAACTTTACGTTGTAAACTTTACTACATATAGTGGAAACTTTACGTTGTAAACTTTACTACATATAGTGGAAACTTTACGTTGTAAACTTTACTACATATAGTGGAAACTTTACGTTGTAAACTTTACTACATATAGTGGAAACTTTACGTTGTAAACTTTACTACATATAGTGGAAACTTTACGTTGTAAACTTTACTACATATAGTGGAAACTTTACGTTGTAAACTTTACTACATATAGTGGAAACTTTACGTTGTAAACTTTACTACAGATAGTGGAAACTTTACGTTGTAAACTTTACTACATATAGTGGAAACTTTACGTTGTAAACTTTACTACATATAGTGGAAACTTTACGTTGTAAACTTTACTACATATAGTGGAAACTTTACGTTGTAAACTTTACTACATATAGTGGAAACTTTACGTTGTAAACTTTACTACATATAGTGGAAACTTTACGTTGTAAACTTTACTACACATAGTGGAAACTTTACGTTGTAAACTTTACTACATATAGTGGAAACTTTAGGTTGTAAACTTTACTACAAATAGTGGAAAATTTACGTTGTAAACTTTACTACATATAGTGGAAACTTTACGTTGTAAACTTTACTACATATAGTGGAAACTTTACGTTGTAAACTTTACTACATATAGTGGAAACTTTACGTTGTAAACTTTACTACATATAGTGGAAACTTTACGTTGTAAACTTTACTACATATAGTGGAAACTTTACGTTGTAAACTTTACTACATATAGTGGAAACTTTACGTTGTAAACTTTACTACCTATACCTATAGGTACTTTTTAGGGTTCCATACCTCAAAAGGTAAAAAAGGACCCGTATAAGATCACTTTCTTGCCCGTCTGTTTTTTTAAAATCAGGTTAAAAAAATTTGAATTCCAGAAATCCCGTAAAATTAATGCATTATTTACGGTTTAACAAGATTTTCCGAGTGAAATATTTATGCGAATTCTATCACCATACGGCGGCAGAACTTACTAACAACTTTACTTGGCTACAGGTTTGTGAACGTAATATAAAGTTGTAACTTAGTTTAACAGGAACTTTCACTTAACAGTTCTAAAATTAGAGCCTGCATTGATTTTGTTACATGTTTGAATACCCCTGACTGTAGTATGTACTACATTGGAATTGGGGTTGGGATTGGGATAACTAAATCTACTTACGACAAATATTGTAAAAAATTATTAAACATAGCGCTCCGCGGTTTCATCGACATCGAATATCGGGGTAAAAAGTAAACAATAAATATTACACGACATTCCACACTTCGCCATGTAGCCCCAAGCTAAGTATCTAGACTTGTGTTTTGGGTGCTAGACAACGTATATACTACTTATATAGTTTTTCTTTTGTAAATATATTATACTTATAATACATAGAAACAACCAGACCCCAGACAGATATCTAAGCATAAATATTTATCTGAGGTGCGCAACCCTGTGTTTTTCATTCCGGCATGGTGACCGTTGTTCCAACTGGGTCGTCAAAAAGTACTTCCAAGTACTCCCAGCCTATGTTACTTCCAAGGAATCAATGTATTTTTATATCAAGTTTCATCTAAAACGGTTCAGTAGTTCAGATAGTAATGACATTGGCTGTTGCAGTAATATTGTTTCATACAAAATGTCTATAGTTATTGATTTTAGACGCAACTTTGCCGATCAGTGTAGTGAAGACAATGAAGAAATCTTATCTTTATTGCAGATAGTAATGACATCGGCTGTTGTAGTAATATTGTTTCATACAAATTTATATCTATAGTTATTGATTTTAGACGCAACTTTGCCGATCAGTGTAGTGAAGACAATGAAGAAATCTTATCTTTATTGCAGATAGTAATGACATCGGCTGTTGTAGTAATATTGTTTCATACAAATATATATCTATAGTTATTGATTTTAGACGCAACTTTGCCGATCAGTGTAGTGAAGACAATGTAGAAATCTTATCTTTATTGCAGATAGTAATGACATCGGCTGTTGCAGTAATATTGTTTCATACAAATTTATGTCTATAGTTATTGATTTTAGACGCAACTTTGCCGATCAGTGTAGTGAAGACAATGAAGAAATCTTATCTTTATTGCAAATAGTAATGACATCGGCTGTTGCAGTAATATTGTTTTATACAAATTTATGTTTATAGTTATTCCCCCTTATTCCAAAAGGAGGACTATTCTTAAATCTCGTTTTGGAATAAGGGGGATTGAGTTAGACGCAACTTCGCCGATCAATGTAGTAAAGACAATAAAGAAATCTTATCTTTATTGCAGATAGTAATGACATCGGCTGTTATAGTAATATTAATTCACACATACTCATGTGTATGTTTATTGAGTTTAGACACGACTTCGCCAATCAGTGTAGTGAAGACAATGAAGAAATATTATCTTTATTGCAGATAGTAATGACATCGGCTGTTATAGTAATATTAATTCACACATACTCATGTGTATGTTTATTGAGTTTAGACGCGACTTCGCCGATCAGTAAAGTAAGGACAATGAAAATGCATCTTATTGATGAGTAAGTTGTAGATTTTGGGATGTCTATGTTTTTTAACCTTAACAAAAACACACTGTGTATGTCCTAACATAAAAAAATATTAAATTAATTTGCAGGACATTTTTTACACAGTGCCATTTAGCCCCAAGCTATGCCACTAGGCTTGTGTTATGGTGATGACTAATAGAATACATACATTCCAACTTATCTTTTGTAAATACATACATATTAAACCTACATACAAAAACACCCAGACCAATTTTGGAATCCTTGTTCTTTTTTTGTAACAATTTTATTGTTCTGAAATTCCCAATATCTTTCTGTTTAATCCGATTCCGACGGTTTGTCACAATGAGTAGGAACCTACATAGTACACTCGATGGGCGTGAACGAAACGTAAATTAAACTGGATTTATTGTGATGGAAATACAATGCCACGTTATAAAATAAAAAGCTCTTTTGGGAATATTTTTCAAAGAATGATGGCAATACTTGAGCATAATACACAAATAGAAAAAAAATAAGTGTGGCACTCGGGGACTGCCGCGGTAAATCTATTGCATCGTGCGAGCTTCGTATAGTCGTACCATATACATACAAGTGAAGCGAACGCTCGGCCGAGCTACATGGTAGGCGGAGTGGGGGGTGTTAGGTTTTATTTTCGTTACGGAATTTCTTGATTCGGTCACCGCGCTCAAGGCCCGCGATAAAAGCTTAGCTTAAAATGATAACATTCTCCATTTTTCTAGATTGCAGTTGAATTGATAGTATGGTACATAGGTACTTGTAAGTATAACAGAACAAATACTTGTTTGAGGCGGGAATCGAACCCGCAGCCTTCTGTGTCGCAGGCGGGTGTTTGCCCGACGCGGCCACAGATTGGATTATATGGATATGCATTATTACCACAGATAACTCTCATTAAATTAACACAACATTTACAATTTCTTTCAGAGAATACCCTTTAGGAAACTGGGACTACACTACATCAGCCTACATCGTAGTAGCAGAGTTAACCACAACTGGTGGAGACGAATATTTCTTGAACGATCTACTGCATATTCTTGTATTATCTGTCATTCTGATCAGTAGCAAGATATTAGCAGCTCTAGTAGTCGCCACTTCGATTCAAGTAGCTTACTCATCTAAATATGCACTAAGTTGTTATGAGAAAGAGACTAGCATACTGATTGATTGTTTGAAGAACCAAGGGTTATCTGGTTAGTATTTTAAACCATTTTTAATTCTATTTTGTTGTGATATCTGTAGTTATTTGTAGATCATTTTTTTAATATCTTCTAACATTCATTTATTCCATCAAGACAAAAATAAATTTTGGTATCTTGTTATCACTCCTTTGTTCTTTCTTTTATCTGTCCTCATTTCTTTCTTTAATTCTGGTTAAAATTGTGATTAACCAAGTAGGAGATGAATCCTATAAGCTTTGAGCATCTTATAAGTTATTTAGGGTTTGGGCGGTTGGACAAAGTGCACGGCCATAATTATTTATTTTATCATAATAACAAAGGAATAAAATATTTTAGTTAAATTATAGAAATAAAACTATAACTATGTACTTACGTTTAATATCGGAGTCTCTAAATAACCCAAAAGACTGGCTGCGTTACCTCGTTGGAAGGCGAAGTTGGATGGCGTTATCCGCTGTCCGAGATAGGAGCCAGCTCTTTGGTCACCCAAAGCTAAACTACTAATTTTAAAACTTCTTTATAAAATTTTGAGGCGTCTGCATCCCAAGAGCCGTAGCAAACAGCAGAAATATGTATCCATCACCGATATAAGCATATTTATTATACTCTAAACTAAACAATTGAAATTGACTGTTTCTTAGAGTTTGTTTATTTAGTTTCGAGTACTATTTTAAACATTTGCCAAAAACTGTTTATTATCCTGTATACAAAATCTCAAAATATTAAAAATTTAAATAAGTTTCCCTAGGTAGGGTGCTCAAGAGGCTCCCTGCATTGCCTCTTTAAAAGGAATAAATAGACTTAAAAGCGTATTTATGTTTAGGTTATCAGCTGAAGAAGTTTTGGACGTATGTTCAACAGCTTTGGGCAACAGAACACGGCAGGCAGGTGGGTTCTCTAATTTAAAATGTATGTAAGTCAGGTACAGTGTGCGTCATAAGTACACCATCACACACACACACACAGAAAGAGAGAGAGAGAGCCACGTAAAACTTATAACACCCCGTCGTTTTTGCGTCGGGGGTTAAAAGTACTCAGTGTGATTATTATTTTCAACACGTTAGCTGTGTATTTAGTTGGCCGAGTGGTATAAGCCGTCACCCGCAATCGACGTGGGTTTGATCCACAAGTTACGTTGTAATAATGTTCAAATAGTGCTGCACAGGATTGTAAACATTACGATGGCGGTGTACTTTTGAGCGTCGATTGTACCTACTGTTAACTTTAGAGTGCAATTAGGGGTATTAGAACGTTGCGTATGTTCAATTTATAATATGTAGCCAATCCTGTTTGCTTTCCAATGTACTTTTGTAAAGAGGTTAAGTAATCACAATAATAGTTTGTTCAATTAATTATAAATTTTATCTGAACCATCGCGACTCAAAAAAGCGATCCCAATATTGTTTTTAATTTGAGATCTCTATTTCTGTCTTCACTTTCAAGTACATAGTACTTTTTAATATATGATAGGTCAACGTTTGACCGCGTTTGTTCACATTTGCCTGATGGTAGGTGATGATGCGGTCTAAGATGTATCACGCTTTCCTATTTACTCGCGATTTGAAAACTCCCAAATTATATACGTTTGGAAAGACAGACCCAAGCAACTGATTCCATATTTTAATATCATAGGTAGTTTAAAAAATGACGAACTGGTCTAAAATAATCTGAAAGACAATTCTCGTAAAGAAAACTGTTTAAATAACATTGCAATATCATTCCGATTGCATTTAGATTACAAAGAAATCCTCAAAATAAGATTTTACTATTCAAAAAGCTGACTTCGAGGTTATGTTTTGTAATCTAAAATACCCCCGACGCAAAAACAAATGGAAAAAACCCTAAAAAATATTGTTTGTCAGACGAGGCTGTATAGGTTAAAAGTCTTTTGCCTGCCCTTTCAGGAGTATAATCAACAAAAAAATATTGCCTAAAAAACAACAGAAATATTTTGTTAAATTTTTATTATTTCAAGTCTTTTCTTTTATTCGCAACTGTGATAAAAAACGTCGTACGATACACGTGTGGTTTGATCATTTCATCTCGGCTTTATAAACGCGCTTGCGTCTCTAGGCAATGATCAATTTACCGCACTTGTATCGCAATGTACTATTTAACAATATTATTTTCGGTAATTGGTCTTCTAAAATGTCTTTTGCAATTTTTTACTCTTACCTACGAATATTTGTGTGTGTAGTTGCCAGTCCTAATTCATCAAACGCCCTACGTTCGCCGTTGTGACATCATGTCCGCGATGTTCGGTCATCATTTGTCCAGTTGCTACCTTTTCGCCAACACGGGGGAGGCGTTTCTCAGGCAACTCGCTGTGGTACTGGATTACACTATATTTTTCCCAGGTAGGTTCATAATCACATTTGACCTCATTTAACATGGGAAGCGACGATGAGGTCGAGGATGTAGAATGCTTTCCTAGAACGCAAACGGCATGCCTGGATAACATGATGGAACGCGACAAGTCACTTGGCACCATGACTTTGTCCAGAGGGTGGTGTTAGAAGCCGCGCGCCAAGGTGTACCACCGTTTGATAAATATTTCAGGACATTCCACACATCGCCATCTAGCTTCAAACTAAGTAACTATACTTGTGTTATGGGTGCTAGACAACGGATATACTGCTTGTAATACTTTTCTTTGCTTGTAATACTTTTCTTTATATATACTTATAACACATAGAAACAACCAGACCACAGACAAATATCTAAGCATAAATATATGTCTGAGGCGAGAATCGAACCCGCAACCCTGTGTGTAGCAGTCCAGCGTGGTGACCATTGTGCCAACTGGATCGACTGTCTGCTTCTTTAGCGCCACCCGGGGGTTATGTATAGTGTATTTGTTTGTAAATTCTTCTTGATGTTTCATTTGGGAAGCTATTTGTTATAAATTACCTAAAGCAACGATGCATATATATAATATTTAATATTTTACATTTATTTATTTATAAGAATATCTTCTAAGTATCAATAGCCTTATAGCCTATCTAAAAGCACCTCAAAAAATAAATATAAAACAACTAGCTATTGCCCGCGACTTCGTCCGCGTAGAAATAGTAGATTTTGAGATAATTTGAGATTTAAACTATCCTATCTCTCAAGTTGGATCGAACTGCACATGGTGTGCGAATTTTATTATAATCGGTTAAGTGGTTTAGGAGTCCATTGAGGACAAACATTGTGACACGAGATTTATATATATTAAGATATTCCCCTTATTTCAAAACGATGATTAAGGAAAGTCCGAGATGTGGATTTAAATCTTAGATTTAGACACAGATTTACTCGTGAACTATAGTCTAAACACTATCCCTATAGATTATATAGGGAACTATAGTCTAAACACTATCCCTATAGTTCGCGGTTCTTCAAAATAGCCTATAGCCTACCTATATTTTATTCAGGAAACTACATAGTGGTAGCTGGAGATAGCGAAGCTCGGATGTTCTGGATCGCGTCAGGCGTCGTGTCAGTAGTGTCAGTCAGGTCGGACTTGACTGAAACAACTCACGAGCTGCTTGAGCCAGGAGACGTGTTTGGCATCATGCAGGGTCTTCACAGAGGGATATCCCATAGCTTCTCATACAGAGCTGAGACCAAGGTATGTAGAATTAATAACGCGGTGAATTTTTTACACGGGGCTTCAGGGCTGTAACCTAAACAATGAGAGAAAGAGAAAAATGCTAAAAGGAGTTATATGCCCGATGTTGACAAAAACTAAAACTACTTCATAAGATGTTAAAAAAGCCTTTACTGTAGCTAGAAATTGAACCTGCTGCTTTTGCAAAAAATAATTTATCCTATATTTTATACCAATTGATAGTGTTGCTGATAGAGATTTATTCCTGGAAACAAACATAGTATAGCAAATCAAAGGAAAAGCTCCTTTTTGTAGTTTATCTATACTTTTCTATACTTTATATTATAAAGCTGAAGAGTTTGTTTGTTTGAACGCGCTAATCTCAGGAACTACTAGTTCGAATTGAAAAAATCTTATTGTGTTGGATAGTCCATTTAACGAGGAAGGCTATAGGCTACTTTTTATCCTAATATTCCCACGGGATCGGGAGTTACGCGGGTGAAACTGCGGAGCGCTGCTAGTATGAAATAAAGGGTGTTTTTTTAATTGATAAGTTCGATTTCTGGCCACAGTAATTACTTTTTCAAAAATCTAATAAAGCCGTTTTAGTTTTTGTTTTTATTTTTCAAAATTGGAAGCGCAACCCCTTTCAGCATTTTTCGCTATCTCTTATTAGTATAGGATATAGCTCTGAAGGCCCGTATACAAATTTCACCTGTATAATACGACTCAAAAAACTCAACATTGATTCAACTTGAATTGAAGAACTCGATATCAGTTGCTTGAGTAAAGTGACAGCACATGACAGGTTTGACATCATGCAGGGTTTTAACAAAGGGGTGACTAATGGGAAACTGAGGTAAAGTTCAAGCTAAATAACTTGACACAAGGTGGTATTGCGTATGATTTTCCTACTCAGATTGCGCAATCTAAATCTTACCGACACCGCCATCTTGTGATAAATTATATGAAGCCACGTATAAGTGAAACTTATGATAAAGTTGCGGTCCTGTTCGAAATGTGAAATCACAAGCATATAGGGGTTCCGACTATATTTCAATGTATATAAATATGATTTCGTAACAATATAAATACATAAATGAATCCTTTTACCTTGATTCATAACTTGATAGCGATTTAACATGTATGAAAGCGATTTTACCAATTTCATACATCTTTTTTTAAAATTTGTTTCTACTTTATAGGAGGTTATAATGAACAGAAAAATTAAGATAGAAAGTTTTATGTAGGTGAAATGCAGCTAGTATAATATATTTTATATTTTAATACAAATAATTAAAATTTTGTAGGTAAGCATTTTGACACTAACTTTGGATTCATGGATAGATTTTTTGCCATTCTTCCCTGAAGCTAAGCAGATAATCGAAGACAGGTCCGAGGTGTTGTTTGCTCAAATATAAGTAGTTTTTAATAAAATGTAAGTTCTTTTTATTACATTTCAGTTTAATTAAAAATTTCCATTTAATATACATCTGAGTGAAAGTCTTTGTCTTTGTTTTGATGGTGAAAATACTCGATCGATATGTAATAGTAGTTACCGCTACATAGATATATCTATAGCTTATAATTTACATAATGTGGACTTAAGCTACTTTTGATCCAGTTATCGAAAATATGCGAGAATCTGCGTGTTACCTAGTAGGAGGTACAAACTCAAACTCAAACTCAATTTTTTTTATTTCTTTGGATGCTTAATACAATTGTACATAGACCACTTTAAAAAGTCTTAAAAACTAAGTTAGGATGTGTGCCTTCGGAACGCGCCCACCAATGAGAAGAAGGCACAAGAAACTCATGGTTACCTCTACTCTACTTACCTTTATTATAAATAATAAAAAAAATATTGAAGGACATTGACCACAGAGTCATCTAGACCCAAGCTAAGCAACGAAGCATATATTATGATGACAAAATAACGAACAGAATACTTATATATTTTTGTAATATGCATATAGAATAACCAAGACCACTTCAAATATTTGTGTATGGAAACAAATATCAGTAAAAAAACGATGCCGGGAATCGAAATCACAACCTTCTGTATAGCAGGCTGGAGTTCGCTCGCCGCGCCACAAAGTGCGTCAGTCATTTATACATTTTGTTTGCATTTTGTACTAGAGCTAACGTTTATTCTCTTTTGTAATCAAGAAGAAACAACGCAAAGGCGGATCACAAAGACAAGCTTACAAACTAATAAAATTCAACGCTCTGTACACTGCCTATCTGAATGTCAATTTTATTGCTTCGAATGAGATACTCGCTTAGTCAAATCCAATAAACTTCTCTATTAGATATACAAGTAGTGAGTTAAGTTAACAAGTTAGTGTAAATAATTAAACTTAACTATATTACCAAGAAAATAATCCTAATATTGCCCGAAATACTTCATTAAAGTAAAGCCAACGCCCGCGCCTCGCCGCTAACAAAACGATTAAAGAGTTAACGATTTAACAACTTTAACACATAGATCCGAAATTCAAAGCAAGCTTAACTTTTAATATACGATGTTATTAAATCGATGTTTTCTGTATCCGATAAGTCCATGGAATGGCCTATTATGAAGTTGAAATTGTTCATTTAATTGTAAACCCTCGGGTTTCGTGATTTAAAACGCGAGAGTTATGTAAATATTAAAATAATTTCGTGGGGAGAGGGCCCGCGTGTGTCGTTTGGCGGGCGCAATGAAAAATCACATTTTCCATATATTGAGGTGGGTACCCAAATGGAGGCAATATCGAAGTGCTGATTTGTCGCTCCGTTGAATATTGGTCTGGCGTAGATTCAAATCGGTGCGAATGTCAACCTGTAAAGTAAACCGACCTATCTTAATTCAACCAACGATATTACAAACGTTATTCATTTGAAATTTATTAAAATTATGCTTACGTAAGACTGTTTCTTTCATACACATTTGTATACAAAAGTCTTCGAGTGAAATAATAGAACCGAGATATTCATGCGGTAGGAATGTTTACGTTTTCCCATGTTTATCATTATTTTTTGCGTCATTTGCAGCGGTAGATGACATTGAGGTATGTTGAAGATTAATCTGGGAGCTGTGGGAAAGCGACGTCGCCCCTGGGGGAGGGGGTGGCAGTCGGGGGGGCGGGTTGTAGATGTCCGCGTTATTTAGTTGAGCATTATATCAAGCCACTGCGACAGACCGTCCCCCGGTAAAATTAAATCAACGTTCATTCAAGTAACCCATAGGAATCGCTAGTCATTACATCACATTTCTCAACTTGGAAATTATATTACGAGAATTGTACTGCAAAAAAGATGGGATCATAAATCGCTTCAGGTAAGCGATTCTACCATGTGCCTGTCTCCCGTTCTTATGTTATTGCTTTTACCCGATTACGAAGTTTCAAAAAGAAAGGATATCGAAAGTGTTTCCGGTAAGGTATAAGATTGAACATGATAGGAAATTTCGGAACTCATTTCTGTATTTACGCTTCAATCTTCGATAAAATCCATTCGGGTGGAATTAAATAAGGTCCTGATTGAAATAACGTGGCCGAGTAGACGTTGAAAAATCACCAAAACTTTCGAACTCCCGAATATTTCTTATGAAAGCGATGATTGAAACGTTTTTACGATTTCCATTTAGTTAAAGGGAGGGCTTTAATCGTCGATTAGATTGCGAAGTAGCATTTTTCAATTTTACGAACCTTCTGCTGTTAACTGCTTACACAATTCTATCGTCAGAGAACAACAAGAGCAATTGTTCTGCACTATTACAACGGAAGAACTGCAAATACCTTACCCTCCACACACTTTATGACAAGACAAATTGAGAAGAAAATAAGCTCAACTTGAGTGAAACACGCACAAGGTCCAATACGTGACTATTGCTTTATCAGTGTGCTCTTTAGTTACTAGTATTTTTAACCGACTTCGAAAAAGGAGAGGGCATTACTACGTCCATTGCAGCAACATGTAAATTTAAACAATGAAGTTATATTTGAATAGCAATAAAAATATTGTACAATCGAATTGAGAACCTCCTTCAAAAGGAAGTTGAAGGCGGTTAAAAACATAAGCTCGTCGTAGTATAGACGCACTTTGGTACCTGTTGTGTTACAGATGTTTAGCGACTAATCTTAGCTTATGAAATAGGTATTTTTCCTAAAAGCTCAAGAGATGTAGGTAAGGAAATTCACAGTATAGGTACAAGGTTTTTAGAAGGTACTTTTTTCGGTCCCAACCTCAACTTCCAGAAAGGTTTAATCGGAGGAAAGGTTAAAGGAAAAATCTTTTTTGACAAGAATAAATTATTTGGTAGGCATGAAAATATTAAATCTAGCAATGTAGCATCACAATTAATAATAATAATTAATTCCGTTCAAGTACATCTTCTATTATATAAAATTAATCACTGAATGTGTTGCTAAGCGCAAATCTCGAGAACAGCTGAACCGATTTTGCTTATTCTATTTTTGTTGTGTTTGTTATCATCAGGTTCTTATGAAATAATAAATTATTTGTAATTTTATTTTATTTTCGTTTTCTGTTTGTATATTTTAATTTTGTAATTGTAATTTTCATTTTGTTTTAATTGTAAGTAAATAAATTATATGTATTAGGAATATAAAAAAAATAAATGCGTAGTGAATTATTACTCTGGTGAAATCGTAGGGCGCAGCTAGTTAGCGATAAAAACAACATGGATAAGTTTTTTAGTCTATGATTATTTTCCTCTGTGAGTAGAAAAATTGCACTTTCCTTTTATACACTAGTCCAGGTAAGGTTTCTTAATTAGGTCCGGCCTCACATTACAGACAGAGCAAGTCCACAAGGAATATATTTTGCGAATATGTTCGTAGGGGTATATGTTAACTGCTACAGTACTGAGCTCGGAAAAACCCTCATATAAAGCTTCATTTAAAAGTTCTTTTTCTACTGCATCTAATTAACTTGTACGAGCTTTTTAATGCTGATATGCTTTCTGAGAGTGTACTTCGTTTTTTTTGTAAAATAATAAATACTGCAGGACTAGTTCATTTCATGTCTTGGTCATGTTTAGGTTTAAGATTTTGCAAACATTTTATTTCAAAGTTAAAAAATAATGTAAGTAAAATCATTCCATTTACATATTTTGATCGGGACTTGGTGTCTTGGGATTTTTGAATCATCCCACTAATTGTTTCGATAAAATCAAGTCCTGTTTAACTTTTGTTTCTAAAAAGTTTTTCAGAAAATTAAGAACGCGTCTTAAATGCTAATTAAAAATATAACTTTAAAAAAATAAAAGTAATCCTGTTGGTATACAATTTTGGTCGGACTTGAATGTCTTTGTAGGATTAGCTTTTGTTTACATCGACCAAATGAAGGTCCTAATGCGACTATTGTGGTAAACTTCCAACATAGCTTGCTGATTGAGTGGTCGTCCCACAAGGCGAAACTTTATCCGCCTTTACTCCTTTGGATTATACGTATCTACTAGTTCTAGAACGGGGAATGCAGCTAGCCTGCTCTCTATGTAATCTAATTAGTTTGGATCATGCCACTTCGAAACTATTCGGTGGCACTCGTATTTGTCGGTGCATAGCTAGGAATAATTCGGTATTTGAATTTATATGATGACTGAACTTTGGAGATAGCTGCGCTTTGAAACGACTTTGATTCCACGTCTGAAATCATTTCTTTGAATTTCAAAAGGAATCGGGATGGATAGGTATGCGAAATAAAGGTATGATAGATTAGGGGATATTCACGGTACTTATTAAGCTATAATTTTTAATGTAATTAGGTACAAAAACTGACATAAAAATTTGAAAAATTTGGTAATTAATAAGCGATCTTTTAAAACCAAAAAGTTTACATTACATAAGCTAGAACTAACACTGTTTTTTATAAAACCTAACACCCCCCACTCCGAATACCATGTAGCTCGGCCGAGCGTTCGCTTAACGTATATGTATATGGTACGACTGTACGAAGCTCGCACGATGCAATAGCTTTACCGCGGCAGTCCCCGAGTGCCACACGTTTTTTAAATTTAATTCTGTCTTTTCATACTAAAATTTTATAGTAAATTAGATAGAGCCGCAGTGTCCGCCGAGTAAGTTCGGGCAGTAGTTCCAAAACCATCAAAGCACTAACTTGCTAATCTACTTGCAAATTCGCTCTCAAGCCTTAGACACCGACGCTATGTGGGAGCTCACGTATCTTAATGAACTCATTCTGTGTAGGTGTGTTATGTACATATTATCTACCCATCTACTTTTATCTTTTGTACAGTTTCAAAATGTATGTATTGCTATGGATTTCGTGTTGCAAATGATAAAAATAACTTCTGATGAATAATACAATATTGAATTACAACTTTAACAACAAGTCTAGGTGAGTTTTACAGCTTTAAGTACTTTGATCTATACATATAAAATGCCCGATTCGCATTATTTTTTAGCATTTGGTCCTATTCACATCAGGTCCCATTTACATTTGGTCCTATTCACATTTCACCTATTTTCACATAGGGAAGTTATTCCCTATTCATTCATCTATACATATAAAATCCTTCGTCCTGAATGACTGACTGACGGATCAACGCACAGCCTAAACCGCTAATGTAGAGACCTGAAACTTGGAGGGTGTGTTCTTTGTATGATATAGGTATCCAATAAGAAAGGATTTTCCGAAATTCTACCCTTAAGAGGAAGGAGGGTAAGGATTGTGCGGAACAATGTGATTCCTTGGTACATTTTCGACTTTTACGCGGACGAAGTCGCTGGCAAAGCTAGTTCATACTATTCAAGAGGTGTATAATTTTACTTAGCAGATTTTATATTATAGACAATTTATTTTATTTTTTGTTCGTACTTGTACTAATGATGCTCAATCCTACTTCCTACTATCCTATTCCTATTAATATTATAAATGTGAAAGTTTGTGTATGTGTGTGTGTGTGTACATATGTTTGTTACTGCTTCACGCTAAAACTACTAACCGATTGCAATGAAATTCGGTATTTAGATAGCTAGAGGCCTGGATTAACATATAGGTTACTTTTTATCCCGATATTCCCACGGGACCAGGATTTAAGCGGGTGAAACCGCGGGGCGCAGCTAGTACTTAAATATAAAGCCAATTTTTACCGTACTAAATGTTATATTATGTTGTAATTACAACGTTAAACTGTGTTTTATTATCGGCAAGCTAAGATTGCGTGCCAAGTGAAATTGGCAGATATGAACATTACGGCATTTATAGAAAGCTCTGCACTAGTTTTCGTGAACATTAAATTATTCAAGAGATAACGGCGAATGTTTGACGCCTTCTTGGGTTGCCTGTATTTAGCTGCTGGTTATTTATTTTTTATTTATACAAAGTACAATGTCCACTTCCATAAGAGATATGGCTTACACATCCTACTTGGAAAGATCCTACTCGTATTGGCTTTTAATAGATTTCGTTCCAATTGAGTTTTAATCGATTCATATTACTTGCTTTATACAATTATGGAAGTTATGGCAACTATCGTTGAATCAGTCGTTTATTTGCATGCTAAGTATAACAGAGTTCTTAAAACTAATTTAGCACTTAATAACTTAGCGCTTTTTTCAGGCATTGCAAATACTTAGGTAGGTATTAATAAACTAAAAACCATAACAAAGTGAAGAAACAAAATGGAGTTTATTGAATTCGATTCTTTCCTGTGATCATATCACTAAAAATATGCATGTTTTATTAATTAATTACCCTAAAACATAACGTCGAGGAGTGGAAATAAAACAAATAACTTAAATTACGATAAAAAAAAATCTTTTACAAACGTTTGTTCTTGGAAAAGCTTATTACGGGTTTCGTCCTTTATGTGTAAATTTTTGGCTCTAATTAACGGACATTGTACCCAGCCGCAGCGTCTAAATCGCTGCATGGGTCTAGAAACATAATATTAAATACGCTTATGTTTTACGAATATTTAATTGGTACATTTATTTTTGTAAAACTTTATAGCGTAACAAAAGGTATAAACAAAGTAAATTAACATACCAAAATGTTCACAAACACATGTAATTTCACATGTTCGTAATTTTATTTTTATTGTATTAAAGAATTTGAAAATTAAAACATATAAATAAATATTATAGAACATTTTACACAGAGCCATCTAGACCCAAACTAAAACTAGGCTTATGTTATAGAGGCCAAATAATGAATAGAATACTAACATATCTTGTCTTGTCTTCTGTACATATATACTTAATATACATACAGTCACCCAGACCACAAACTAATATTTGTACATTAATAACAATAGAAAAAATTGACGTTAAGGCCCTGTGCTAATAAAGCTACCAAAATCGATCTTTGTTTTAAGCAACTCTACGTAATCAAATACTCTTTTTTTTGTTATTTGGATATAAATGGATATTGTAGTTTAATAACCATATTTTTGTTTATTGTGGTTGAAAACATGATATGAACATGATAAACAAACATGATAAACGATCTAATAATTATTTTTTAGATCGTTTATCGGGTTTTATTCAAAAATAGTTAACGTTTGTTTCTAAAAATGAATCAAATGATAGGTTTTGACCTCTAGGAACTATATTTGTGGATAATAATGCTAAAATGTTTTGCATATCCATCAAATATAACAGTTAGCACGCAGCACGCTACGTCTTTGAGAGCGCGGGCTAAGGTAATGTGAATACCTACACACGGTACTGGAAGAGCGCCTTAACAAAGACTTTTTGTTTCTAAATATTGTAAAATGTCTAACGTCTACATGCATACATATTAATAAAGCGTTGGTAAAACTATGAATTTTAATACAGGAATCAACTATGGTATGCTGGTGTCTCATATTTATTTAAATTGCTGTTTTAATTTCCATAAAACGTTTTGTTGCGTAGAGAGAGGACGTTCAAAAATATACCTACCTATAAATTACCTGGGTACCGTTTTGAAGAAGCCAATGAGAACTTTACTTTTAATTACAACAAACCTGTTGTGTTTGAGTGAAAAAAAACTTCAATAACAGTTATTGAGTGCAGCATAATAAACCACTTTGGTTTTGGGAGTGCAGCATAATAGTGGTTTATTATGCTGCACTCAATAATTGTTATTTAAGTTTTTTTTACATTGATAATAAAAGAAAAAAAAACTAGTTATTTGAAAATATTACATTGTTAAAATATAACTTGAGTACGTATTGAACAGTAAAAATATATCCCGACGAATTGAGAACCTTCTCCTTTTTTTGAAGTCGGTTAAAAAGCAAATAATAGTACTAAGAAATATACCTACATCTTTATGTCCACGTAAAAGATATACACTGCGTGAGACAACATATGAAAGAGATGGATGTAAACTATGAAATGACGATTAATAGAAGTGAATGGAAGAAGAAAACATAATATTGTGCCGACCCTGGGCTAGAAAAAGAAAATATATATGTATGAAGATATTTTATGGATATGTAAAGTATTAAAGTGTCCAACTGATTCGTTGTTGTCTCGTTATCTCAATAATTTTCGATCTGTTTGTTCAATTTATTGACTCTAAATTGTTTTGATTAACAATTCGTTTAATTTTAGATTTATTTATATGTGATTGGTTGATATTCAATATTGTCAATACAGGGTTATTGGTAATTATACTAGCAAGCCGTTGAGGACTACTTCTTTTCACCTTAACAAACAACTTTTGTTGTACGACTTTTAGAAATTGGTTTTTTTTTTTAATTTTATGTTAGATTTACCTGAAAATCAGCTGTTCCTTACACGGAGAGGTCATTAACTCTAAAATTTTACTTTTTTTAAAGTTTTATCTACTGTTCTTAGTCTGAATGACCTTTGTTTTAAAAAACTGAATTTTTCCGATTTTTTTCGAATTTACGTAACCTCTAAATGTCAAAAACGATTAAAAAGAGCAAGTAAATGCACATAGTTTTGCAAGAAGTTGCCTTACCGCATCGCACAGCTTAGGTTTTACTTAAAGATATTAAACCATTTCCCCATATAGGTACCGCATATTTAAGTAATGGTTTCACTTTAAGAACGCTAATATTAGCGAGTTTTATTGCTTAACTACTTAAGTAACTTAATTTTATATCTCATTTAACCCATTTGGTTTAGCTAATTCTTTATCATTACTTTCTTTTATTGTTAACACATTTATAATATTTGTTGGATGATGAGTTAATCAAATTTGATTGTAGGTAGGTATAAATAAATGTAATTTAATATCAACGACATGGTGTCTCTTTTTTTTCAAGTTATGGCTCTGCACGACTTAGGTACCTATGCATTTAGTATTCATTTTTTCAAAATATTCAATTTCAAGTTGGCTCTGCACGACTCAGAGGTATCTATGAATAAGTGTTGTCAAATAATAATATTTTTATAATATATTTAATATTTTTTTTTGTTGTTTTGTTAAGGCACAAATAGGAGGCAAAAGATTTTTTTTAAATTATAGATAACAAAATGTAGGTAAATAACTGAACTACCTATGAATGGAATTGCAATCAATAACATTTTTAATTATCGGTGACAGGCATTATGCGTTTGCACTTCAACTTGATATACTACTCTATCAACCTCTAGTGAAATGGATGATAAATAAAATAACCAAACAAACTTACAGTTTATTTTGTAGTTAGCTTCAGTGACGGGCTTTACGATTATTACCGAAGAGATGAGAAATAATTTGTCAGAATAACAGAGGCGTATGACATAAATCATATTTGGGACCGATATTTTATAGGTTTTAATTTCAGAATTTTATGTCGTGATAACATCTGTGGGTGTAATGGCCGCGCCAGCTTGCGGAGCCTTTACGAGTCCCACTTTATGGTTGTATGTCACACTCGTTACACTGCGTTCACTATATTTTTAAACAGTCAACGTAATTAATGGGTTTCGGGAATTACTTGAAGATAAATTAGGTGTGCTATTAATATTAAAAAAAAAAGAAATGGTTGTCTGTAAAAATTGGTTTACGGACGATAATTTTACATGATAACGTCTTATGAAAACGATCAAAAATTGTGATATTTTTGTTATTCTTTTGTATATTTATATATATATTAATAAATATAAGTCTTCTATTCGCCACCATATCACAAGCCTAGATGAGCGATATTACTATTATTAAATACTCTGTTTCCTAAGTAAACATGACGCATGACGTCACACAATATTACGGTGACACTTTTTTAAAATGCAGGTGTTTCATCAATTTATTAGACGTTATCCCATCAAAAATAATAATAATAAAATAACAATAAAATAAATAAATTTCAAATGGGGGCCCGTCGCATCACTGTTGAATGATTAAGCGATTACTATCTTAAAATCTATACCTATGTTACTAACTCATTGTATTTTTTTAACAGTGATGCGGCATGCCGAAACGATTTTTCTTATTTATTTGTTAATTCACACAAGTTGTTTCACTTATTCTATTCATATATATTTCTTGAACATTGTATTCTTTTTCGTAATGTTGTATGCTTTTCTAATAAAGGCTGTTTATCCTAAGCCTAAATCAACCGACTTAGGCTCCGGTTTGTTCACAATTTAACAGCGAAGACTTGGTGTAGCAGGACCCGAAATTGTATTTTTTATTGTACTATGCTAATACTGTATTTTTGTACAATTTTGTGTTTAACATTGTAGGTATAATTTAGCTTCAAAGCGACTAAAGTTATTAAGCGAGGCGAGCTCGAAAATAAAAAACACCCTTACTTGTATCACGCAACAGTGTTCGCGAGCTAAATATTTCATCAAAATGCAAAATAGTACAATTTTGTACATCCCTCCTAGCTAAGGAGAAAGAACTAAATTAACCGGACGTTGGAAAACAGATAACTCAATTTGCATAACTCGTTCACACGGCCATCGTCAGATAACTTAATTTGTTCTGTCAGGCTAGGAGTTAAGCGTACTGAAAAAAGACCAACAAAATGTTGACTTTATTCATTGTCAATTAATTGTGTATTTCATGAACGCTGTCAATGGACTTTTTAATTTTATTTTCGCAAAGTTGCTTTTTTCGGGGCGTGATGTAGTGCGTAGCAATGAACTCGTAGCGAGTGCTACGGGATTACTACGAAATTATGTTTTCTGTTTATTCATTTCTACATTTAAAATATCATAATAATATATTTTACACACACACACCCATTACTCCTTACTTATATGTATTTTAATATTATTATAAGCACTGATTTTTGTATAACCAAATATACCACTAAAATGGGAAATAAATATCATACAGATTTTGTTCAATAAACGGTTTATCATCATCATCATCATCATCATCATCATGTCAGCCCATGCACGTCTACTGCTGGACATAGGCCTCCCCCATACGACGCCACAAACAGCGGTCCTGAGCCGCCTCCATCCACCGACTACCCACGACCGCTACAATGTCGTCGGTCCACCGGGCAGCTGGTCTCCCAACACTCCGTTTCGCGTTGCATCGCGGCCGCCACTCGAGAACCTTTACTCCCCAGCGGTTGTCAGTTCGTGCGAGCTATATGACCTGCCCATTGCCACTTCAGCTTACTAATCCTGAGGGCTATGTCGGTGACTTTGGTTCTTCTACGGATTTCCGTATTTCGGATTCTATCACGTAGAGAAACTCCGAGCATAGCTCTCTCCATAGCCCGCACACGGAAACAAACGGTTTATATATTTTATTTATTTGAATAAGTTATTTAAGTTTAAAACGGTGGCTACTTTCGAAATGAATGTCAGGATCTAGCGCAGAATCATGGTTTAGGTACATACTGGTCCTAGACCTTACTCGGTTCAGAGACTTACGATTGCGTGGGAATTGGAAGAAAGTGCGTGAGACCTTTACCCTGCTGTGGGATGCTTTAGATACTTTATGTTCTTATATAAAAAAATAATCGTTTTTATTTAAATTTTCATTTTATTTCATAGAGGAATAAAATGTAGCAAATAACTAAAGGCTATTCATGAATAACTGGTACTGTCATGCGTCTGACATTTCATAAGAGAAAATATCGACTATATTTAGGTATATTTATTTTAAATCGATATACTTTATTAAATTGCATAGATGTATATTGATGTACATAGATGTAATAGCATAGACGGCTTCACCGTTCACATAATTGTGATCGAACTTCACTTGGTAAGTTCGATTATATTTACCAGGTGAAGTTCGATCGATCGGATTTGAATCAAAACTAAAACTTGACTATAGTGCAATATGTAATGAAAACAAACCGACCGATCGAACTGCATTTGGTAAGTATAAACGAACTTATCAAGTGAAGTTCGATCAGTCGGATCATCAACAATATTTCAGCTGAATTTTGAATCAAAACTAAAACCTGACTATAGTCTAATATGTAATAAAAACATTGGTTTTTCATAACAGTAGTTTTTCATAGTAGATAGGCAGGTGGTAAATGTTTAAAGTAATATTTCATTTGCAACGAGTTCCCACTCATGTTATTACAATGGTCCATTTCCTTGAACAACTTAAAATCACTGCATTTTGTTCCCTATTTTCATTTCTTTCCCGTATTTTTCATTCAAACATGGAGCGAGCAGTTGCCATTAAAAGGTCCAGCGTTTGCCCCGAGAGAGCTTTTTCAACGACCGACGCTGCCGACTATGCGATACTCAACTCACAAAATAAAAACGCGAAATCACGAATATTTTACATATTATATTCTCATGTGGCCGGTCTGCATTAAGTTTATGTTACTTTGTTTTTACAACGACATTGTTGTAACGCAGTATTTATAATTTACTCTTGAGTTAATCTTTTGACCGTCACGCTATGGGTGCCGATAGATGGCAAATGTAGTCGGGCAGACCATCGTAAAAGATGGGGCGTGATGATCAAGGTGATTTCGATGAAAACTGGCCAAACATAGCCCAGGACCAACAGACTTGGAAGTGGATAAGGCCACTTTGCCATGCCGTGGAATAACCAAGGTTAATTAAAAAAAATATGGTAAGACTTACTAAATTTGTTAGAAATACTCTACCAAACGACGCAACACGTCAATTAAGGGTTTTCTCAATTCGCGCGTCTAGTCGTTGTGGTGAGTTTACAGCTTTATTTTACAACCCTATGTAGTCTGTACCTATCTCAAGTGTTTGTGAACGACATTCACGACAGATAGCATACAGATAGCGTGGTTGGGCTCACATGTAATTGCACTTTCATTCACACGACACTGCTGAGAGTGGCGAGATTTCACGGGTGAATGACGATAAATAGCGACGGATAGGAAACTTTGTGCAATATTCAAATTACTAACATGGGTTTGTTACGCTTTAACTTCGAAGTTTTGATACTTCGCGATTGTGAACAGTCGAACAATCGGTATTCGAAATAATGAAATACATTCGTTTTCATTGACTTACATGCCTTTTCACCCCCTTAGGAGTAAAATTACGGAAAATCCTTTCTTATTGGATGCGTACGTCACAAAAAGAATACGCCCTCCAAGTTTTAGGTCCTTACGATTAGCGGTTTAGGCTGTGTGTTGATCCGTCAGTAAGCCAGTCAGTCATTCAGATTCAATAGAAAACAAAGCATTGGAATTGGCTAGGTAGTTAAGTGACTCGCAGCACGGTGTTTAGACTTTTTCTACCTACTTCTTTCCCTACTGCTAACGGAATTACCTACTGCGTGAGACATTCAATATTCGTCGTGTTTCATTATTATTTATGTCAGTTTATTACGGACCACTCTGGAAAGCGAGAAAAGACTCATCTAATTAGACATTACGTCTGTTACATTTCTAAAAATCCTTTGTATTGCAGAATTTTATGCGTTCTTTGTTCCGACGGCATTTTTAAATGCGGCACAGTCTTTGCGCCGTTTTCAACTGTAACAGTTAGGATTTAAGGTTCTTTTTATTAATGGGTAATTGTAAATATTGAGCTCGCGACAATCGGTATGGTCGCAGCGAGAAGACTGCGCGCTAACGAGCCTCACCCCCTCATTTTCATTTTATCGCCGCGCCTCCCTCTCCGCTGCTATTTACAGTTTTTCTTTTGCTAGACCGTCATAAGGCAAGTACTTATCTCATTTTGTAATATTCTGATGGGGAAAATGCTTCATAATATACACCTCTTTTGTCGCATGTGAACTATTTTCATATTATAGACTAAAGAGTCTTTTTGATAATAATTAGACAGGAGGACAACATTGTTTTTTCACAGTCATTAATGTTTCCATTATTTTCAAAATATGTTTTATGTGTGGATACGATGAGTTTTACTCGTATTATTGTCTCTTCTGTTCCTACTCTTCCAGTAGAACTATTACCAATACAATTTGATATTATTATAACGATGGTTCGATTGATAGAACTGCGGATAGTTTGATTTGCCCGTGGTTCGATTGATAGAACTGTGGATAGTTTGATTTGCCCGTAGTTCGGTTGATAGAACTGTGGAAAGTTTGATTTGCCCGTAGTTCGGTTGATAGAACTGCGGAAAGTTTGATTTGCCCGAAGTTCGATTGATAGAACTCCGGCGGTTGAACCACGACCAATAAACGCTTTAAAATACCAATAGTTACTACGAACTAGAAACTTTATTCCTACTCATGTGCTTTAACAGCCCTTTTAATCCTTTGGAGGTCGGATTTCAAAAAATCTTTATTAATGAAGCTTTTTGAAACTTAAGTCGTAGCACTAATGCTACGACTTAAGTTTCAGATGTGTTATAGCCTTTATAAAATGCCTTTATTAATGCTACGACTTAAGTTTCAGATGTGTTATAGCTCTTTTAGTTTCAGAGATTTCGTGATCAGTCTTTTCTCGTTTATAAATATAAATACGAGTATGAATAGATAATTTAATATTTAGAATTAGGACTAAAATCTCATATTTCTAAACAATTTTATCGATTTGTAACACAACTATAGTATATGATAGTGTTAAACCAATCACAGCAGGCAGTAGAGTCATATTCACAGTTATAGATCCGAATGCTACGATTTCTATAGGATGTGTTTCAATCAACCGAAGAAGTTCATGCGTCGCTTCGTATTGTGTTGTACCTGAAAAATAATGTAAATATATTATTATGTCCGCATCGGACCAAGTTGTCCCATACAAACTTTGCCCCCCATTTTATCCTTTCTTATCAGATGCCTACGTCACACAAAGAACACACCTTCCAAGTTTCAGGTCTCTACGATCAGCGGTTTAAGCTGTGCGTTGATCCGTCAGTCAGTCAGGGCAAAGAATTTTATGTGTACAGAGATGTTGATTGGTAGATACCTCGACGTTCTTTCTAAAGGTAATGGGTTCGAATCCCGGCCGGCCAAACAGAACAAATGAATTTTTGGAACGAGGTTCCTTATCGCAGGTTTGCGGAAAAACTCTAAGATAAACTAATCTCTCACATATATTATACAGATATATGTCTGTCGGTCGGCCGGTCTGTCTGTCTGTCGAAAGGAAATTCATTCCAAACGCGTGTCCCGCGACTCGTTTTTTTATGTGCGCTAATTAACATTGCTCGAAACATCGTGATGAAACCCGCGGCTTGGCATTGACATTCCTTCCTCTGGTCACGGTCCACTAAGCTGAGAGGGTTGTAGGTACTGAGCAAACCTACTCCATCGTCACGCAAAAAGAACCCAACTGATAAGGTCCAGTTGAGGAAACAGCCTGTATAGAAGTACATAATATCACGTTATCAAGTAACATTTAAGTAATAAAGCATTTAACATACATTGTGATACAACCACTGATAACCTTGCGATGCTATTTTTCAAAGTTTTCACTCTATTTTCAACGACTTGTGCCAATTTCACCAGTAATATCATAATAGTACAAGTTTCTGATATTTCAAGAAGATCTTCCAGTTGTCTGATTGAAAAATGTAAACTCTATAATTGATAAAAATATCGGTTATATATTAAATCTTAATCTTAAGTAAATAGGTAACCTTAAGTACTGTAGTATTACGGCAAGTAAGTGTTACTGTAAGTAAATGTTAAAGGAAGTGTAACTGTTAATAAGTGATACTGTATGTAAGTGTTACTGTAAGTATGTGTTAATGTAAGTTAGTGTAAGTGTAAGTAAATGTTAAAGTAAGTGTAACTGTTAATAAGTGATACTGTATGTAAGTGTTACTGTAAGTATGTGTTAATGTAAGTAATTATAACTGTAAGCATGTGTTACTGTAAGTAAGTATAACTGTTAATAAGTGATACTATAAATACTATTTTTTGTTTACCTACGACTCACTGGTGCACGGATAAATTCGGAAGAGTTTTTGTTGCACCTTAATTTTGTACTAGATTAAGTTTTTTGTATTGGAATAAAAAAAAAAAAAAAAAAAAAAAAATACGTGTTACTGTAAGTATGTGTTAATGTAAGTAAGTGATACTGTAAGTAAGTGTAACTGCAAGTATGTGTTAATGTAAGTAAGTGTTACTGTAAGTAAGTATAACTGTAAGTAAGTAATGTTGCTTACCCCATCCATTGAAACACGGAGTGAAACAACTATTTGATAAAGCGTTGTAATATATGTCATGTTTACGAAAAATAATAAACATGTTATCTGAAAGAAAGGACAATAATAATAACCATAGTTTCTTGATTACAATGTTCGTATAAAGATGTGTAGGGATTATACTGTAAAAAATACTTATGTTTGTTGCTACCTGTGCACCAAAAACTGTATTAAACATGTCTGTTGTTTTCTTCAACAAATTGTAGAAGGCACTCCATTTATCGTAAATTCTCATTTTGTGTCTCATACTCTGCTCCATAAGTGATAAATTTTTTGATAGTGTCTTACTTATTTCCAAGGATACAGACATCGTGACATATTCTAATCGTTTTGCCAGCTCTATCAAATACCAAATTACCATAACGAATCCAAATCTGAACCGTAGATAGCAAATATAGGAACATGCTTCAAATAGAAACGAATAGAGAGCTTTAACTCCGTGATCACTCTCATGAACATTATATAGGTAAATAGAATCGGTTATGAATTTTACCAGAAAAAAAATTGTCGCAATTAAACCGTACGATAAAATCTTTTTGTCAACATTTTTAACAGTTATGACGTAATTAAAATCGTAGAGTAATGATTTATACAATCTGAATTTCGATAGTAGTTTGAGAAATGTTTTTGAATTATATACCGCGTAAAGTATTTTAAAGATTGAATATACCCCCGTTCCAAATAAGTATACAAAGTAGTTATTCCTGTAGGTTTCTGATGCCGTTGCATATAATTTATATTCAACAATAAAGTAAATAATCACACAGGTTTCTAATAAAATTCTTAAACAAATTAATGATCTTGAGATCCTTCCGAAATTTAAGTAATTTCGATATAAACACAGGATATTCTCGAGAATTAGGATAGCTTTAACTTTTCTTTCCATAATAAAACGAAGTCCTTTAACTGTCTTCTCTAATAAAATCTTACAAAGTGTACAGACACTTCACTTAAGAAATGATGTTTTTCTCTTGAAATTCCATTACTATTATTAATATAATTTAACTAAATTTAATTCCATTACCACGACCAACAAATAAATAATATTATGGATGTAGTAGACCCCTAATGTATCTACGCTTTTAATTAATTTAAAGAGTATATGAGAGATAACCACTTACTTTTCATTATATTTATTTTTTTATTAAGACGTATGATTGTCATTGTAATATCATTAATTTTACTCACTTCAATCATACTACATCCATAATATAAATTAATAATGTCTTCACATAATGGATTGTCTTTCTACTCGTAGATAAAACAGTTATTCTAATATTTACGAAGGAAAAGACGTTCGTATTATATCAATATGTATTCCTTCAAAATTATTTTATTTGCAGAAAATATTCTAAGCATTTACCGGAATTTTGAATACTTTAAAAGCCTACAACAGAAGTTTATAATTCTTCGTACGACGTTGGAAATATTAATGATCATATTCAACATAGTTTCCCGTTTGAAATACAGTAACGAATATATATTTTCCGAGTTGTTTTTTTTCTTTTTTAGTACTTTAAATTCTATATTTATTTTACTTTTGGCTCTCTACTGTTCTACTGTTTTTAAAAAGTTAATGTTGCAGTTCAGAATGTACGAAAAATATTTAGCAGATGATCTAGTCTATCAAAAGAAAATGTTATATATTGAAAAACTAATTGTCGGTATGGCATTAATATACTGTGTTGTTAGACTCTGTTTATTCTACATTTTCTACTTTGTTGATAAAATGTACTATGTCGATTTAAATTTTGCTGGAATTGCTGTGCAAATTGGTTTACTGAATTCGTTTTGTTGTGAATTTCGATTTATTTTTGAATTGTGTTTAGTTTATGCCTGTTTGTTTGGTATATCTTTTCGATTACGTGGTATTATGGATGCTATGGACCAAGCGATGGCCTTGGAAAACAACGAATCTGGTAAAATTGAAATACTGTGTCAGCATACATCAGTAATATTGACTAAGGATTGCAATCAACTACTTCGTCTCTATGACAAATGGTCCGCAGCTTACACAACAATTAAGAAATGTTCGAAGCTGTGTAATGAAGTTTTCGGTCTGCAGGTACCTATCTAATAGTTAGGAAGCTGCCGATATGATTTAAGTAACCGTGTTGGTACTAAATATATAAAATATCAAACGCCACCCCCCTGGAATTCGAAAACCAGGCATCTTGAAGAAGAAATCCGAAAACCAGTCGTTTTGGTGCACCATCAACGACTTGACTTGACTTACGCAAATCATATGGGTGGCATCCTAATTGTAATAATTAAAACATTTGCAAATTAAAAAATACTCTCTTATGAACTTATTCAACATTAAATTTTTAAGTTTTTCCTAAACCTGGACTAATTTATTCTTATAATTTTCTTTTAGGTGAGCGTAATGCTCGCTTTAATATCACTTTATTATATGATATTACTGTATACGTTGACAACGATGGAAATAAATGTAAGTCTTAGATAATATATTTTATCTGGCTCTGGTCAAACAGGTGCAACTTCGTCGCTTATATGGGGATCTTCAAGGGTTCTTCTTGGTAAGCGTGCTACATCTTATACAGTATCGTCACTTTTCACCGGGTGACATACAAAACTAAATTGTATACGATCTGAGATTGATGATGAAAACTTTGATTAGACTACTCCTTGTTTGGGCGAAATTAAAGTTTAGACCACCCGCATTTATGACGACATCAGCTTTAGACCATCCGCTACTTAGACGAGTTGGTACCTCAGAGTACCTGAGTATACTAACTCAAACGGACGTATATATAAAACAAGCTTTTGCCCGCGACGTCGTCCGCGTAGAAGTCGAATATTTGAAATAGATTGCACCAAGGAATCACGTTGTCCCATACAAACTTTGCCCACCTTTTCTTCCTTTCTTATCCGATGCTTACGTCACACAAAAAACACACCCTCCAAGTTTCAGGTCTCTACGATCAGCGGTTTAGGCTGTGCGTTGATCCATCAGTCAGTCAGTCAGTAGTTCAGGATAAAGCATTTTATATGTATAGATAGACAAATCCCAACGCGACGTACGCGAATCAACAAACAACTTTCAAATCATCAACATCAATAGACAACTCAAGCCTCACTGATCGCGTCTTTTTTTCCAGAGTCATTCATTACAGGGTTATTCGCAATTATATAAGAAAGCGCTTGAAGGCTATTTCTGTGCACTTTAACAATCAACATTTGTTCTACGACTTTAGGATATTCGAAAATTTTAAGGTTATGTTTAACCTAAATAGAATCAGCTGTTACTTACACGGAGAGGTCATTAACCTTAAGTTTATGCTTAAGCTATACTTAAGGTTGCCTGGAAGAAATCACTTTAAGCGATAAGGTCGCCTGTTTGTACAATTTCGTAGATAAGCTATCTCGTCCTTTTTGTCATTTTCAATATTTTGTGTTGTACAAATAAAGTGTTTATCTATCTATCTAATTTTTAACTTTTATCGACAGTTCTAAGTTGAAATATTTAACAAAATCGGCTGATTGTCGAATTATCAGAACCTCAAAAAATTCCAAAAAAAAATTGTATTTCCAAAAGTCGTAGAAGAAAGTTGATTGTTAAAAAGTGCAAATAAGTTACCTTCAATCGCTTTCTATGCACTTTTTACTATACTATGAATATAATGTTATTAATAATTTCAGAATATTCAACTAACGGTCGGAGTGAAAGTGACGTACATTGTGTCACTAATTGAATTTCTATTAGCTCTCTATATGCTATCGAAAGCGGCGCAAAGTGCACAAAATAGTGCAAATGAATTGAGGAAAAAACTTGGATTCATGCTTATTAATTCAGTTCAATGTAATTATCATAATTATACATTATTAGTTGCGCTCTGCGGTTTTATCCGCGTAAGTCCCGATCCCGCTAGAATTTCGGGATCAAAAGTATTGTATGACTTTCTCCATCCCCAAAACTACCACTGTACCGATTTTCATCCAAATCGTTTTTGTCGTTTGATCGTGAGCAAGTATATAAATAAACAGACTTTTGGATTTAAAACATGCGCTCCTGCATATCCTACTTCACACTATAGAATACTCTGGTGCGTTTTATCGAGCTCTGTTGAACCGTGACGTGGGGAGGAAAAAAAATAAAACCTCATATTTAATTAAAAGTATACCTTAAAAGTTTCTAAATAATAATGGCAAAGGCAAAACTTGAGCATATACAGGGTTATTGGTAATTATACTAGCCGTTGAGGGCTACTTCTGTGCACCGTAACAAATATTTTTTGTTTACTGTATACATATAGAAAAAATATGAAAAAATTAACTGTTTTCATAGATTACAATTAATAGTATTTCAGTAACTAGATTTCGAATAAAAATTACGGGAGAACGTCATTAGAACTCTTTTGTATCGTTTACCATTTTACATACTTTACCACGTTGCTATGTCAGGTTACCTTGTCAATAACGGTAACGTGTCATGACGTCACACTTTTATGTGAGTGCAAGTTTTCACCGATTTATAAGACGTTATCAAAAATATCTCAGAATTAAAAGTCACGTGTTTTTCATTTTCTTCATCATCATCTGACGCCATTACACATATAGGAACTCAAAAAACCTAACTTTCTTGCAAACAAGTAATATTTGTTGGAAGTTTTGACATTTTTCTTTCAGGTGAAAAGGTACACAAAGCGACGCGCGATTTCCTCCGTCTAACGGTCACACACCCCATACAAACTACAGCTTTCGGCTCCATCGGTATAAACATGGCCTTACTACCCGCTGTCATTGGATTTTGTGTCTCTTATACTGTTATAGCTCTTCAGTTTAATAATGTATTGTAATTTGATTATACCTACTTTAATATATGTAACATTGTCGAAAAGATTCTAATTGGCTTTTATTTTTCGCACTTTAAACTACTTGAAAAGGTGCTTCTTACGTAAATCGGAATGATTGCAAAGAAGTTTCGGAACGTCTATAAAATGCAACTTGATTTTTGAAATAAAGTGTTACGAAGTCTACGAGATTCGTAGCACTTCGTACCATTTACACTGCAACTTCCACTTTGTAAGGAATAAAGTGTAGGGAAGTCTACGAAATTCATAGTACGTCTTAGCATTTACACTGTAACTTTTATTTGGTTTGGAATAGTGTTTGGAAGTTTACGAAATTCGTAGCACTTCGTAGCATTTACACTGCAACTTTGATTTGTTTTGGAATAAAGTGTTTGGAAGTCTACGATATTCGTAGCACTTCG
Organism: Idaea straminata; assembly: GCA_951213275.1. Classification (NCBI taxonomy): domain Eukaryota; kingdom Metazoa; phylum Arthropoda; class Insecta; order Lepidoptera; family Geometridae; genus Idaea; species Idaea straminata. The sequence continues at coordinate 9,832,357 of OX577856.1, forward strand.
TAGCATTTACACTGCAACTTTGATATGGTTAGGAATAAAGTGTTTGGAAGTTTACGAGATTCGTAGCACTTCATAGCATTTACACTGCAACTTTGATTTGGTTGGTTTGGAATTAAGTGTTAAGAAGACTACAAGATTCGTAGTACTTCGTAGTATTTACCTACTCTGCAACTTTAATTTTGTTAGAAATAAAGTTTAGGGAAGTCAACAATATTCATTGCACTTCGTAGCTTTGACACTGCAATTTTGATTTAGTTTGGAATAAAGCTAGATTTATAGTAGGTACTTTGTAGTATCTCCATGATTTAACATTAGGTCTAATAAAACTTCTTAAAAAAAACACAATGACTAATTTTATGATAGAGTTGTGAATTGAAATTTGAAATGAGATGTTATTAATGGAATTGTTTTATTTCAAATTCATATGAAATACATTTCAATGGAAAATTCTAAAATAACAAACATAACGATGGCAACATGAAACTGAAAACAGAGTATTCGTCCATTATAATGATTACTTCCCATATCGGTACAGAATAATTAATAGTAGGTACAATCAACGTTCAAAAGTACACCGGCACCGTAACGTTTACAATCCTGTGCAGCACTATTTGAACATTATAACAACCTAACCTGTAAATCGATCCAACGTCGGTTGCTGTAGCGGGTGGCGGCTTTTACCACTCGGCCAACTGAATACATAGTAAAGAGGAAAGGGTACCGGGCGCTCTCTCCATAGAAACGTAGTCGACTGTATCCTCCCTAGATAATGACACTAGAGCAAATATTTTTGTTGCATAAAACGTATAACTGCCATGACCATGCCCTTATGTTTTGTTTTTTTGTTCTTAAAATATTAATTTCTATGATAATTAGAAAATAAAAAAACAAAGACATAGGGGCATAGTCATGGCATTTATAGGTTTTATGTAACAAAAATATTTGTGATAGTGTCATTATCCAGGGAATAAACAGTCGACTACGTTTGTATGGAGAGAGCGCCCGTACCCTTTCTCCTTAACATGTTGACAATAATAATCACACGAGTACTTTTAATTCAAGTATTTATGTTTGTGTGTAACGTCTATCAGAAGAAGGTCGTAAGTCCTTGTTGATAGTAATATTATAGCAAACTGATAGTGTACTTATGACGCTTACTGTACATTAAAGTGATTAAAACGTTCGAGTAATTAGATACGAGAATATTGGCTAAAGTTTAAAGTGAATAATTTCAAGTAGAAATTTTAACTTCATAAATAATGCGTATAAGATACCTTCTTCATTACCTAATGAGAACTATGAATAATTTTTGAAGGAGAGTAATAACATTTATTTATGAGAACGTTGTTTATTGATTCACACATGGATAGAACTTAGAAGTGGGTTTAGACTAATGTTTACAAACAGTATTTAATTATAATAAGGAATAATAATAAGGTTGCTCTTGGATAAGTGAACTCACTGCGCTAAATGTATCCCTATGATTGGTCAGTTTTGTGCTGCTCTCTTCACTCTAGTATACAATTTATTTCAGCGAAGGGGTTTTAATACGAAAGAGAGTTGTTCTAGACGTCTGGGCAAACAACTTTTGTTTTACAACTTTTGGAAATTCGAACATTTCGTTCGTAGTTTTTGTATGAAATAGTAGCTAATTTTCAAGTAAAAATTCTCTCAAAATTATCGAAAAAACTTCGAATTTCCAAAAGTAGTAAAGCATTTTTTTTCGCCTAGACGACTAGAACAACCTCTTTTCGTATTAAAACCCCTTCGCTGAAACACATTGTATAATTTGCGGCCCTATGCGTTCACGAGCACTATGCAATCTCATAGGGTTGATTGTTAATACGGGTGTTAAACATTTAAGTAACAGAAAGTCGAGCATTTGCTGTTTTAAAATGTATTCAACCACACTTCGAACATTTGCCTGTATTGTACCATTCGTAAAAACGTTACTTTACAATGAAATGCTCGAGGGAATGCTCTAGTCACTAGTCTATACTTATCTTTACAGTGAATCCACATAAAGAGTAGTTTTAGAGAGATAAAGAGAGAGCGAGAAAATATTAATAACTAAATAGAAAATTGAATGAATTGTATAGAATAGTAGAAACGTGGTTTGGTTCAATTCCACAGAAGTCGATGGAACAAACAAGCAATAATCCTTTTTCCAAGATATCAAAAGGGGCAGTGCAGATAACGAATGCTTTACAATACATTACTAAATTGCAAAGCAATGACCGTGTAAGAGACGCAGAAGTCAAGGAAAGCCGGCATCAAAGCCATGTCCACACTGACGGAACCGAACGCAGCGATCTTAATCGGATGTGTCTCCAGAAGTCTCAGAAAGTCCCTCGTTGCTTTGTATTGCTTCATACCTACAATAAAAAAAGTTTTATCATAGACAGAAACAATTCGTCGGTGGTGTCATGGAAATATTATTTCTAAATATTTGTTGAATTTTTCACCCAGAACTGATTAAAAAAATATGTTTGAAATTAAAATATTTAAAAAAGAAAAAACGAAATCATTACATTTTTTAAATAAAGAAGTAATGAATACCTTATCTAGGAATTTCAGTTTCAGTTTAGAGGAAAGGGTATCGGGCGCTCTCTCCATACAAACGTAGTCGACTGTTTCCTCCCTGGATAATGACACTGGAGAAAATATTTTTGTTGCATAAAACTTATAACTGCCATGCCCTATGTTTTTTAATTTCTATGATAATTAGAAAATGAAAAAAAAAACCAAGACATAGGGGCATAGTCAAAGTCATCGCAGTTTAGTTTAGTTTAGTTTAGTTTTACGGGGCTGTTTCCGCACTTAGCCTCATAATTTGGGCCATTGTGCGAAGTCATCGCAGTTATAGGTTTAATGGCACAAAAAGTTTTGTGCTAGTGTCATTATCCAGGGAGGAAACAGTCGACTACGTTTGTATGGAGAGAGCGCCGGTACTCTTTCACCCTAAGTTTCAGTTTTGGCCATTCAGGACCATTTGTAACAGCAACATAAAACGTGGCTAAAGTAAAACATGATTGGAAAATATGAAATCTTACATGAAAACGAATGTAAATTCAAACACGTTAGTTTTCTTGTCAGATCTTTAGCACTGTTCTGCACACGTTGTGCCGACTTGGAAAGTAAATATAGGCCGAGAACATATTCGGTGATCCCAATAATATTTTCCACTTGATATATTGAAGGAACGTATGGTCTTCTTGCAAAAGTAGTAATCGCCTCATAAAGGGTTGCTATGTAAATTATAGTTACAGTAATAAGTATTACTCTGATCTGAAATGATTACCATAAAATAAGTTCAAATCTTTTCTTTTGTGCATACAATCAGACCACAAAAAACAAACTCAGTAGAGCTCTAAAACTGCTTTTATTAGAATGTGTTCAACTCAAGCAAGGTTCTAAGGTCCTGCTCGGGTTGAAGTTCAATGTCCTTCAACTCAGAAACTCTAGCCTAGCGATTCCCAAAGTGGTCCATATCGACCCCCAGGGGTCGAAGGCGACCTCAAGGTCTATCAGAGCGAAAACATAATTGGAGGATCTATTCCACGATAGTCGATCTATGATAGTGTATCTCGTAGAGAGAAGCTGCAACTAAAGACACAACTTGCTTTTTAAAAATTAAAAAAAAAAACATAGCAAAAATGCAATAAGTAGGTACGGTCGGCTGCATAATTGCAGACCCACCGCAGAGCTCCAAAACGGCTGTTATAAGAATGTTTTCAACACGAGTAAGATTCTAGACACCTGCTTTAGGTGAAGTTTAAAGCCTCACTCAGCAATAAATCAAACAAAAGTTATTCCATTAATAATTATTCCATTAATAGTAATTTTTTAACTCTACCGAAGGCTGCAATTATGCAGCCGACTGTACCTATAGCACATCCTATAGCTAAAATTAAAATAACAAGGTACAGTAGTTTGGGGATCACTGCTCTAGACTATCACTTAAGTTTTTTTACAAGTGGAAGGTCAGCGTTTGACTATTGTCACTCCTGAATATCTACCTAGAGGTAAGTGACGATGCGGTATAAGACTATTATCTACGGAAGTAAAAATAATTACTTATATCAATTAATAGATAGTAAAGTGACTTAAAAGAAACAAAACAAATACCTGCAGGCCAAAGATTTTAGTAACCATATCAGTTATCTTTTTAACAACTTTGTATCCCGCTGACCATCTGTCGCATAGCTTAATTGTCTCCCTGACGTTTGTTATTAATACATCTGAATTCTCGTTCTTTCTTTTAACTATTTCAGCTGTCACTGAATCTCTTATACAATCCAATCGATCAGCTATATCGAACATGAAGCAATATATTACAGGAAATGTTACTCTGAACCTCAAAAAACTAATATACATATACAAGTCAAAGAAATGAGACTGCCAAGCTCGAAAGCCTTCTTCATTTAGATGATAGTGCATTCCAACAAATACTGTATCTAGTATCATTCTTGTTATACTGTAAATTGTGAACAATATAGTAGCTTTGTTTTTAACGTTTCTGTTATTAGCAATGCATATTTCGTTGTCAAATAATGATTTATAAAAATTCGAATATGATAGTAATTTCATGAAGGTTTTCGAATAATACACGGTGAGCCCTGTCACGAAAACTGAATAGAAGCTCGATCCGTAGAAGAAGATAAAGTCAGTACTGTAGTATAGACTTTGAATCGCAGTTCTATCAACTAAAATGTAAACAATTAAGAGTATTGATGTTATTATTCTAAGCGAAATCAAAACTCGAAAACCTTTCCCAAATTCAATGTAGTTAGGATATAAACATAGAATGTTTTCTAAAATCAAAATCGCGTTTTCTGGTCGCTTTGTTTTAAACATTTTCAAGACAATTGTTTAGATAGGTGTGTCTTGAACTAATGCCAAAGGTGTTGTGATCTTTGAGTGCCGTATATTGGTAAAGTAATTACATAAAACTAGAGTAATTCAATTTTAATTAATTTCAAGGTGAGTTCAGAATACTTCAGAAAATTTGAATAAACTTTAACCAAATTGAGTGTACAGGGTTACTGTAAATAATAAAAGAAAGTATTGAGAGTATTTATGGACACCTTAACAAACAATTTTTGTTCCACAAATTTTGAAAATTCGAAACTTTTTGAATTTTTTTAGGGTTCAGGAGGAAACAAAAGGTGATTATTTTAAATAAATTCATAACCTCAAAATTTCCAAAAAAAAATATCGATTTAACAAAAGCCGTACAACATAAATTGATTGTTATGGTACACAGAAATAGCCGTCAACCGCTTCACTACATAGTATAAAACAAAGTCGGTTTCCGCTGTCTTTCTGTCTCTATGTATGATTAGATCTTTTAAACTTCGCAAACGGATTTGATGCGGTTTTTTTAATAGATAGAGTAATTCAAGAGGAAGGTATATAAAACAAAACTACTACGCGTACAAAGTCGCGGGCAATAGCTAGTTCTTATATTTTTATTTTTAGCCTATTCCGTCCCACTGCAGGGCAAAGGCCTCCCCCCCCCCTCCTTCCACTGTTCCCTATCTAGTGCCAGTTGGGTCCAGTCCCTACGATGTCAGTCTGACCTGAGTCTGACCTAAAGACTGGACCTTTTATATAATTACCAATAACCTTGTATATAGAGAATATACAAGGTTATTGGTAATTATATAAACTACCCCATAATTTAATAATTAAAGGTCAGTGGAAAAGTTATTGTTCCAAATCCCAGGTTATAAGCTGTGTAGCGAAGCACTGCGCAACGCTACCTGCTGACGAAACACTTGTTGTCACCGCTTCTTGTTTGCACAGCACTGCACAACCCGCTGTCAGTAATTGATATTGAAGTACCTATGGACCTACCCCGTATTGCGATACCAATTAAAAACAGGAAAAATAACTTAATTTACGATGGAAATATCTTTGAAATCTCGGCGAGCATGTTGAATATGTCTGGAATTTTTAATCGAGAAATAATTTGAATTGAATATTTACATTTTTACATAAATAATAGTATGAAGGCATAATCTCGTTCATTTTATAAGTAGGATTAATATTATAGAACCAAAGAAACAAAATACACGCTTTTGCCCGCGACTTCGTCCGCGTAGACCACTTCTACGCGGACAAAATCGCGGCCTTACAAACTTTGCCCCCCTTTTTCACCCCCTTAGGGGGTGAAAAAGGGGGACGGGGAATAAGATCCACTTTATGAGCAACTGTGATAAAAACATATTTATTATTATTTATTACTTTTAATTTTCATAGTCATTATCTTCTTCTTCCTTTTGAGGTTAGCCCTGAAGCCTCTAACGTAACATTATAGTTATTTTCACAATAATTACAATACTTATTTATTTACTTAATAATAAAAATATACCAGATGTAGACCAGATTGTATTTAGTTTGTTTTTGTAAAAATTTGAATCTAAGAAAACTTCATGAAGGAGATAAATAATAAATATTGTAGGACATATCACATACCCATCTAGCCCCAAGCTAAGCAACGAGGCTTGTGTTATGGTGGCTAGACAATGGATAGAATACTTATATATTTTTATTTTGTAAATTGAATTTACTAGTTGTCCCGGCAAACGTTGTTATGCCATTTAAAAAAATAGATGTTGTGCGATTCTCAGACTTAACGAATATACACAAAAAAATGCATAAAAATTGATTCAGCTGTTTAGGTAGACATAAGTTACTAACACCGCGACACGAGAATTTTATATGTCAGATCAGAAGTATTTGAGCAGCATTTTTCTTATGACATGGTGTGGGCGTGTGTGGGTAACGTGCAAAAATGACTCTTTCACAAGAAATTACTTTTCTATAATCGTTAATTTTACAATGTAGTTAACAAATGAAGTAATCCACTAAATTGAGGAAAGGTATCGCACGCCTAGGTATTTTCACAAACATATCGAAGCGGAGAGACAGTTCTGTGTTGTCACACCGAATATCGCGGTGATGTCTCTACTCAGCAACACTCGGTCGACTTCACGGCTCTGCCCAGACACGTCAGAGTGAAGTTAGCAGCACTTGACGCGTCTTCCGCTTCGATTCAAATAAACCGCATACGACATATATATATAGGGATTTTATGTACCAAAACCGTCCTCTTTAATCACTTTAAGTATCTATTAAAAAACCGCATCAACATCCGTTGCGTAGTTTAAAAGATCTAAGCATACATAGAGACAGACAGCAGGAAGCGACTTTGTTTTATACTATGTAGTGATATACAGAAACACCCAGTCCATAAACAAAATGTCTGTACATAAATATTTGTTTATTGTGAAAGGGTACCGACGCCCTCTCCATACAAAGTCGACTGTTTCCTCCCTGGATAATGACACAAGCACAAATATTTTTGTGCCATAAAACCTATTACTGCCATGACTATGCGCCGATGTCTTGGTTTTTTTTATTTTCTAATTAAGTATCATAGAAATTAAGATTTAAAAACAAAAACAAAATAGTGGCATGGTCATGGCAGTTATAAGTTTTTGCTCTAGTGTCATTATCCAGGGAGGAAACAGTCGACTACGTTTGTATGGAGAGAGCGCTCGGTACCCTTTCCTCTTAAGGCAGGAATCGAGACGCAACAGCACAAAAGTCGTAGTATTGATGTTGTTAGTACAATACTATCTTAATAATACAATCATTTATACAATGTAATACAAAGATAGATAGGTAAAGTACGGGATCCCTTTAAAAACGACCTTCTTCGAGCTGTTTAATGGATGAAAAGTATTTTATATCAAATTAAATAGGTCAATAAATATATTGCAAATGGGTTGCTTAAAACATTTCAGTTCAGAATATGATTAATGAGCAAGTTAATCAAGTTAAATAATTTTTTAGTCAACCCATTTGCAATATATTTTTTGACCTATTTCATTTGATTTAAAATACTTTTCATCCAACAGCTTGATAAAGGTCGTTTTTAAAGGGATCTCCGACTAGTTGATAGGTCGAGGTCGAGTAGATAGAGACAACATGTAGAACATTAACTAAACTTGACACGCTGCGTTTCCCGTCACGCTCGGCAACTCTACTTTATTGCTACGATGAGAGTACGCAAACATTGCACGAATACAGCCTATTAGAACGTATTTACTGTTGTTGTAAAAAGTCATTGTTTCTTCTTTGTATTGCGTAGAAAGTAAAGATATATATCTATCTATAAACACTCTATTCTATATATCTAGATAAACACTCTATTGCACCATAAAAACAAAACGCAAAATGATCGCATATAACAAAAACAAAATAAATTCTAACTTAGGAACTACCTATATGCTAAAATCGCTAAAAGCAATATCTTCCAGGCAAGTGAAGAGTAGAAAGAGAGGGATTATGAAAAAGTGAGTGAGATAGAATTTCTATCTACAATATACTTTTAGGGTTCTGTACCTCAAAATGTAAAAAAGGAACCCTTATAAGATCACTCTCTTGTCCATCTGTCCGTCTGTCTGTGTGTCACCGCCGATTTTATCTTTTCCAAAAATTTTATCTTTATAGTTTTATCTATTCCAAAATTGTACAATTATAGCAATACCAGCTGCGTCCCGCGGTTTCACCTGCGTAAGTACCGATCCCGTGGGAATATCTAATAGCCTATAGCCTTCCTCGATAAATGGACTATCCAAAACAAATAAATTTTTAAATTCGAACCAGTAGTTATTGAGATTAGCACGTTTAAAACAAACAAACTCTTATCCCAAAACCCAAGATGTGAATTTAAGCCTTAGATTTCGACACAGATTTATTCGTGAACTATAGTCTAAACGCTATCCCTATATAATCTAAAGTGATAGTGTTTAGATTAAAGTTCCCGTTATAATATATAGGGATTCAAGTTTATAATATTAGTATAGATTATTATAGTATTAGTATTAATTCAAGTCTTTGAACGAATACTTGTATAGTGCTCAAATAATTTTATTCCGAGCTCAGTCAGTTCGAAACAATATTGTAGGTAGGTTTAGTAGAATGAACTGCCAAAAGTGTAAAGACCATTACGAACCTTTAATGGAGGGCAAGTGATCACAATTAGGACCTGCTGAGTGGAAAGTTGAGCTTTTATTACCTATACTTAGATACCCAGTCAATCTTTGAATATAATACCTTTAGCAACGTCGTTTTTACCCGACTACGACGAAGCCAAAAGGGAGGGTTATGTTTTTGACCCGTATGTGTGTATTTAAGGTTTAGAATCGACTGTTAATTCTACCTATTAGTTGAACGGGTTTGGTCTGGGTGTATATTAAGTACAAACAAAAAATCAAATCTTTCCTCTTTGATGTATTAATATAGATTTTGTACATAATAAACGTAAGTAGCCTTTATTAGTTTTATAAGGTATATATATCCTACTAATTATAAATTTAAAAGTTTTTATGTGTTTGTATGCACACACACACATACACACACAAATTTTCACATTTATAATATTAGTAGGATATAATATATCTTGTAGCAACGGAACTAAAATACATTCATTAAAAACTTACGAATCTTTGCAACATTTTAAAGATAATATTCCAGATAAATGATTCACTAATATCTAAGTATTCGCTATAGATATAAAGTAGGTATTTTTTATTATTCCAGTTTCGAACATCTTTCTACGTCTTTTCATGAATCAGTCAGTTGGAAAATCGCTAATGAGTGAGCGCTACTCAAAGAGACACACTCGGAATGAATTTGCCTACTCCGCTTTTATTTCCAATATTTTTACTTGTTGTTTTACGTTTGAATAAAGAACGTGGGTGTTGAAACGTGAACTTCCCGGAAAATAAACGAAATTTATTGGAGGATTAATTATAATTAAATTGAACAGAAACAAAATGTTAATTTTAGGATTAATACAATAAACCCTTAAAACAGTTGGTACATGTATTGGTCATCGACTCCGTCTGTTTATTAACTAAAAGCTTTTGGAATATTACTACTTATCAACTAAATACTTTGAAATTAAATCGACGTAAAATAATTAAAATAGTAGACAATGAAATGTTCCACTCACTTTTTCTTATAAGTTTACAGCGTGGAAAATTGCAAAAGGGTTTTGTGCTACGAATAAAGGGGCACTGGAAAAGGAAGAAGGGGGGGTTGGATTAAAAGTAAAAGGGGGTGGAGGGGGAAACAAGCTCGTTAGCGACAATTTTTCTCAAAGCTTTCCCGAGGGAATTGTCACAATTCCGATTGTGACGAATTACACTCGAACAACCCGTACCGCATCTTATTTGATTAAATTAAACGTAATTTTACGATTACAGGAGGACTTCTGTGGCGATTCACTGTAAGCTTCTTTTTACAGACACAATGTGAAATTTGTGTGTGTGTGTGTGTGTGTGTGTGTATGTTTGTTACTCCTTCAAACTACTGAACCGATTGCAATGAAATTTCGTATGTAGATAGTTAGAAATATGTTAATAAATTGGAGAGGTGAAAAAAGTTTATTTGTGTAGCGACACTTCACATCGCTACTAACAGATGGCGCCACCAAGCCGATCGGAGATCCTAGATCGCGCAAGCGAAGTTTTTCTGAAGATAAGCTCATATACAAGTTCCAACGAAACATCGTGGGGCCGCGGCCTACCGGGTATAACACCTGCCCGGTGGAAGATCTTCCCTTTGGAGGTACACACCACCTCGTACCTCCAAACTGGTGACCCCTCATATGAACGACGAGCGCAACCTTCGCCGACATGAGCTTCTTCACCTCCGCACCACTCCTGCCTACCCCCCTGCAGCCAGCCAGCAGTCAACCACTCGCAGCCACATCGGTTGGACCACGACGCCTGTATACTACGCAAGCACTGGTTCACCCTCCAACGGCTACACCGCAACTGGGCACCTGCAGCACGCTGAGTACGTCCGGCATCTCATCGACTGGCCATCGATACACCGGACCTTCACGTGCTACGCCCCTTCACACGTCCCGACTCACCGTGGACTTCACTGTTCCGACTCACTGGAACAGCATCATCCCGACTCACTGGGATGCATCAAGCAACACGTCTCGACTCACTGAGACGCAACTCAACTGGCACACTGGCAAGAATTCTGCATCGACCTCCGGTCTTCGGGGGGAGTGATGTAGCGACACTTCACATCGCTACTAACAGATGGCGCCACCAAGCCGATCGGAGATCCTAGATCGCGCAAGCGAAGTTTTTCTGAAGATAAGCTCATATACAAGTTCCAACGAAACATCGTTGGGCCGCGGCCTACCGGGTATAACACCTGCCCGGTGGAAGATCTTCCCTTTGGAGGTACACACCACCTCGTATCTCCAAATTTGAAACAAAGTATTCACAAATACCGGCGTGGAAAGTGTACGGTATACAGTGGACGTGGACCTTTAATTGCCAACATGTTACAGATTTTATATTATTTCAACAGTTTAATTAACAGTTAATTTGTGCCAAATATAACGGGTAATTTCCCTGGAATCAGGCAACATCGCACCGAAGCGGACGAGGAGGAGCGATTAAATCCGCTAGAGTGATTGTATTAAAAGGTAATTTATTTTAGTTTGGCTGGAAGGCGAGCTATGCGGCTGTTAATTACGAAACTAATTAAAACTGTCGATTCAGTAATTAATCTCTCTTCCGTCCGCGGTGGAGTAATCTCCTGTCAACGGAAGCGGTTAAAAAATTGAACTTAAAGAAGTTCAACTACCTTGCTATTATAATGTTAGTTCTAACTTTCTGTAATTAGATCAATTTTCATATCAGCCAAGAGCATTTTGCAGTTTTTGCAGGCATATTATTATCTTAAAGCTTGTTTTTGATTCAGATTAGGGCTCTGAGCAAGCGCTCTGATAATTCGCAACGAATTCCTAATTAGGTGACAAGGTAACTTGGGCCTTACCTAAATGATAAATTACGTACCCATCCAAAATGTAATCTTCCTAAGTAATCCTAACAAAATATGACCTAATAAAAAGTTCAATAAAAGAATAAATCTCGGCAAAGTGACGTAGTGGCCGGATAAAAGGCGAGGCGACAAATTGATAGCAAATTGATTGAGAGGCGAGAGCGGAGAGGGACTGTGCCGATCTAATTACAGACTCATCTCGCAGATACTTTGACAGAACTTTAGTAGACACTCAATGGTGATCCTTTTATCCTAGTCTTGGATACTTGATGACCTCTGTGGAGAGGTAGGCGAACACCCGCCTGCAACATTACATCGATTGTTACCAAAATATAGGCTTTGTTTTTTGCAAAAATAACGGTCAAAGTCTCCAACAAAAATGTTTATTCCTTTGGATGCTTAATACATTTGTACAAAGACCACATGGTGACTTCGGAACGCGGAACAGTTTCGATTCTCGGCTTTCGACCCGATAACTCTCTAAGCCACTATGCTTTGAATTTAAATTCAATTTTACTTCAATTGTACATCGTTCATCTGTTTGTTCTGTTGGAGGCATGCGCTGAGTAATTCTCATCTTTTAAAATCACCAGTTTAAAAGTCCCAAATTGGTCGTATCTTATGAGGCTTCGGAGTGATGAGCAGAGTTGCTCCTTACAGTGTAGAAAATAATTAATTTAAATTAGCATTTTTTAAATATATTTTTTGATAATTATAACTTAAACTTATCTTTTCTATTTGGAAAAACAAATCTCAAATCAGCCAGAAATCAGCAACACTTTGTAATTCTTATCAAAAAATTTCAACCAAAACGCGAGCCTCGCTTTCAGTCATGTTTTATAAAGTCCACAGAGATTTCAAGTCTAGCGAAGGAGGTCGAGGGTCTAACTAAAACCAACCTTACAGGTTTTAAGACACTTCACCCCAAAGGAGTTGAAATGTTTCTCTAAAATCCTATGGGTCGTGGCTGTCTTTAGTTTTTAAATGATGTCGCTTATAATCTTGTTATTGTTATGTTATCTTATAAGCGACTAGCTTTTCCCCGCGACTACGTCCGCGTAAAAGTAGAAAATTTGAAGTAGATTGGACCAAGGAATCACGTTGTCCCATACAAACTTTTGTAGTTAAAAGTTTGTATTTCGGAAAATCGTCACACAAAGAACACACCCTTCAAGTTTCAGGTCTCTTCGATCAGTGGTTGGGTGTGCGTTGATCCGTCAGTTAATCATCCAGGACAAAGCATTTTATATGTATAGACTAGCTTTTTCCCGCGACTTCGTTCTCGTAAAAGTTTAAAATAGATAAAGGAATCACGTTCTCCCATACAAACTTTGCCCCCCCCCTTCTACTCCCTTTAAGGGTAGCATTTCGGAAAATCCTTTCTTATCGGATGCCTTCGTCACACAAAGAACACACCCTCCCAGTTTCAGGTCTCTACGATCAGTGGTTTAGGCTGTGCGTTGATCCGTCAGTCAGTCATGACAAAGAATTTATTATGTGTTGTAATATGTTGAAATATTTTTTTTTACAATAGATAGGTCAGCGATTGACCACTATATCATACGGTGGTAAATGACAATGCGATCTAAGATGTAGCACATCTTCACAAAAGATACACACCTCATGTGCCTATACGCTCGTGACTCAAAGACTTCAAAATAAACGGGGGCCTTCGAAGGACGCAGAGAATAATAGGTACTTGTTTCCTTTGAACCAAACCTATAATGTAGTGTAGTGTCATGGAAGTGCTACTAACATAGTTCTAGCTCTCTTTAACACATTCAATTAGTATTATTAAATATGTATGTTAGTCTATAAGGTAGGTATGTATCTATGGGCCTTTGTAGCCTGAAATAAATGATTTATTATTTATTTTATTATTATTATAATTATTCTAGAACCTATCATATTCAAATGACTGAAACAAAAGATATCTACTGACGACAATGGACGCCAGCAGAATTTGAAATGAATTGGAAATAGTACGAAGCTTGTTAGTGATTCCCTCGCTCGAATACGGGAAACCGACTTCATTCAACCAGTTTAAATACTTTCCACTGCAACTGGATTAAGTGGTTGTACGTACCTACTTCAGTACTGCATGTACTATCTATAGCGATTTGTTGTTACGAGAACTCTGCTTCTTGTATTGTAGATTGTAGCTAAGAATTAAACGATGACACCGAACGTGACGTTTAATATCTAAGTAGGTATAAATGAGAATTATAACTAGGCTTTGTATTTACAATATATATACCTAGTACTAGCTGCGTACCGTGGTTTCACCCGCGTAAGTCCCGATCCTGTAGGAATCCAGGGTAAATAAATAAACAAATATTGCAGGACATTCCACACATCACCATCTAGCCCCAAGCTAAGTAACTTTACTTGTGTTATGGGTGCTAGACAACAGATATACTATTTATATACTTTTCTTTTGTAAATATATACTTATAATACATAGAAACAACCAGACCACAGAAAAATATCTAAGCATAAATACTTGTCTGAGGGGGAATCGAACCCGCAACCCTGTGTTTGGCAGTCCGGCATGGTGACCATTGTGCCAATAGGATATCAAATAAAGAAATACCTATGACACTTAGCTACCCCCAAACTATCTCTATGCAAATTTTCATCGGTCCACTGGTATCTGAGATTAACCCCTACAACCTCACAAACTTTACTTCTTTATAATATTAGTATAGATATAGATAAAAGTAAAGATATATGCAGCGAACTAAGAACATCCTTCTTTTTTTAAATTCGGTTAAAAATGCATGTTAACCAACAGACAATACCTATTTATTTTTAAAGTTGAGGGTCTATTTCCGAAGATCAGGTGACTGGCTTATTCATGTGTTTAATCTCACATGTTGTGCAAGCAAGAGAACAGTATTAAAACATTATTAATAGTTTTTTGCCATTTGACTTCTATCGAATAAAAAAAGGTGGCATTGCATTTATATCTTACATTTTATGTTTTGTACTTACAAAGGCCGGACATTTGGCCCCAGCTTTTCATATTTAATGTTGCGGCGATGAAAAGAGCCATTCGGTCCACAATATTCGGTTTCCCTTCAGCACTATTTATGACCACGACCGCTTTCACCAATACTTGAATAAGTCATCCCGAAATCCGTAATAGTGGAAGGATTTGACTTACTGGAAGGATAGGTACCTACCAATACTCAGTTCCTCGCATTTTTATGAAACCTCGATAAGTCCAAAGAATATATAGTGACGATAATATAAAAAGACTAGCTTTTTGCCCGCGACTTTGTCGGCGAAAATAGACCAAGAAATCACATTGTCCCATTCAAACTTTGCCCCCCTTTTTCGCACCTTAGGGGTAGAATTTCTTAAAATCCTTTCTTATCAGATGCCTCGTCATACAAAGAACACACCATGCAAGTTTCAGGCCTCTACGATCAGCGGTTTAGGCTGAGCGTTGATCCGTCAGTCAGTCAGTCAGTCATTCAGGACAAAGAATTTTATATGTATAGATATAGCCTACGATTTCCATAGGTTGGTACCTACCCTATTTTATTATTTTATGTTCTCAAAGTCTTTGAAATGTCGATAACACATAAAAACAGGCGCACAATTTTGTTCTCTATTGTAGGTAAATAAAAATTATGTTGCAAGATTTGACCCGAACAAACATAGTATTACATACATACATACATACATCGCAAGTTAAATAAAAGCTTTTAAAAAATTAAACCTATCTTAATTTCTGAGGAGTAAATTTTTGAATGTACCTATTTAATTAAAACGAAATCAACATCGGTTTAGCCGTTCGGTTGCTACGATGCCACAGACAAACACAAACACACACACACACATACACGTCAAACTTATCGTCCAAAGAATATATAGTGACGATAATATAAAAAGATATAACTTATGATTTCCATAGGTTGGTACCAACCCAAATTTTTATTATTTTATGTTCTCAAAGTCTTTGAAATGTCGATAACACATAAAAACAGGCGCACAATTTTGTTCTCTATTGTAGGTAAAAAAAATTAAGTTGCAAGAACAAACATACATATTACATACATACATACATCGCAAGTTAAATTAAAACTTTTAAAAAATTAAACCTATCTTAATTTCCGAGGAGTACATTTTTGAATGTACAGTCGGCTGCATAATTGCAGATCCACCGTAGAGCTCCAAAACAGTTGTAATAAGTTTTTTTTCAACACAAGCAAGATTCTAGAAATTTGCTTTAGTTTAAGTTTAAAGTCTTCTAACACATCAAACTAATCAAACAAAAATTATTAGAATGCAAACATTAAAATAATAGTAGTTTTCGAGCTCTACCGAGGGCTGCAATTGTGCAGCCGACTGTACCTATCTAATTAAAACGTAATCAACATCGGTTTAGCCGTTCGGGAGATACGATGCCACAAACACACACGCACAGACACGTCAAACTTATCGTCTTTTTGGCGTCGGGGTTAAAAACTAAGTACTTACCTAAGTACTAAGTAGGTTACGATAATTTCTAGTTTATACCACCCCACATCTAAATAAAATAAATAAATATTGCAAGACATTCCACACATCGCCATCTAGCCCCAAGCTAAGTAACTAGACTTGTGTTATGGGTGCTAGACAACGGATATACTACTTACATACTTTTCTTTTGTAAATATATACTTATAATACATAGAAACATCCAGACCACAGACAAATATCTAAGCATAAATACTTGTCTGAGGCGGGAATCGAACCCGCAACCCTGTGTTTGACAGTCCGGCATGGTGACCATTGTGCCAACTGGGTCTGACTACTAATTACACAGTTATAAGTTAATCCACTATACGACAGTCTGTTTAGACTAATGCTATAACTCGTCAGGTTTAATTAATGAATTAATTATTTAGGATTATGTAAATAGGCACATAAAGTAGCTAGAGTCAGTAAATTTTATAGGTACCTATAATTAAATAGGTTTAAGCCAAAGACTTGCAATATATATTACCAAAAGTAGACTGGACAAACTTTTGAGGCACAAAGTACTTGTACAAAATTCCTCATATTGGTCGAGTCTAACGTTTGTGTTTTACGCAGAGACCTCATTCGGTGTGGGAAAAATAACTACTGCAAGAAAATTGCCATACCTAATAAGTCACCGACATATTTTTTATAGTTTTTTTATGTTCGTTATAGTACAGGATCCCTTTGAGAACGACCTTCATCAAGCTTTTTAATGGATGAAAAGTATTTTATTTCAAATTAAATACGTCAATAAATATATTGCAAATGGGTTGCCTAAAAAAATTCAGTCCAGAAAATGATTAATTTTTTAAACCTTTTACTGGTTTGTTTATGAGACAAATTCCATACCAATCGCTAAAGCACTAGAGCAAATATTTTTGTTGCATAAAACTTATAACTGCCATGACCATGCCCCTATGTTTTGTTTTGTTTTTTAAATCTTAATTTCTATGATAATTAGAAAATGAAAAAACCAAAACATAGGGGCATAGTCATGACATTTGTAAGTTTTATGGCACAAAAGTATTTGTGCTAGTGTCATTATCCAGGGAGGAAACAGTCGACTACGGTTGTATGGAGAAAGCGCCGGTACCCTTTCATCTTAAAGGGATCTCCGACTATTATGGAGTTTCTCCAAGGAGGAAGATTCACTACTAAGACTTTATAATATCACGACCTTACCTACATCAATATGGCTTACCCTAATTGTTATCAATTCCTCCGAAATTATATTACACAAAAACATTTATTCAATACAGCAACGAAGGTTATTATATCGATAAACATTACGCACAACCCTTGAGACGATATAAATTACAAAGCCTATGATTCATTGTTCCCTGAAGCCTATAAAGTTTTCAATGTAATAGGTACGTTTAAGGCAGGCAGTATTTGTCAATAATAAACAGATGCCTTATAAACTAAGTGAGTACAAACAATCTTTGTTATTTAAACAGTTAGGTAGGTATTTATGTATCTCCCTGTATTCTAAACATTGTCAACAAATAAAATAAATTACAGAGCTTTCATATTAAATAACAAAACATTATTGTTTATTTTAATTGTATTTAACACTAGCTACGCCCCGCGGTTTCCCTCGTAATAATTTTCTGCGCAACTTTCTTAATATTTTCTTTCATAAAAATCTTCTCTTGACAATATCAAAGACAACAAAAAATGAATTGGCCAAATTGGTCCAGGCGTTGTTGAGTTATGCGCTTACCAACACATTTTGCGATTCATTTTTATATTATAAGATTAGTAAAACATTATAATTGACTGGCTGTCCCGGTAAACGTTGTATTGCCATATACAAAAAATATATAGAGGAAAAACTAAAAACCGGTCAAGTGCGAGTCGTACTCGCGGGCCGAGGGTTCCGTAAGGGTCAAGCTAAATTGGTTTAACTATGTGTGTATGAGGACATCCATTAGTTTTAAACTTTTAAATTTTTTTTCTTTATTTGTGCTGTAAGACCTGGCTTTACTTGCCATGGCCATGCCCCTATGTTTTGTTTATTTTAATTTTGATATCTTAATTTCTATGATTATTAGAAAATGAAAAAAACCAAGATATAGGGGCATAGTCATGGCAGTTATAGGTTTTATGCAACAAAAATATTTGTGCTAGTGTCATTATCCAGGGAAGAAACAGTCGACTACGTTTGTATGGAGAGAGCGCCGGTACCCTTTCATCTAAAGTTACATAACTTTAAGTTTTCATAATTCTTTAAAGTTGCATGCTCGCAATGGTCAACTGATTGATGCTATTTTTAATTATAAGAACACCTTTGTACACATTTGTACACATACAGGTTCTTATGCAATTAATGTTTTTGTATTAGGTATAGCCTCTTAAGCAGTTGTTCAATGCTCTTCGTTATCAATTCTTTTGGTTAGGTCTACAATAATAATAAGTTTTTAAGCTATTATAAGCTTTTATCGCGGGCTTTGAATCAAGAAATTCCGTAACGAAAATAAAACCTAACATCCCCCACTCCGTAGCTCGGCCGAGCATTCGCTTAATGGTTTATATGGTACGACTGTATGCTCGCACGATGCAATAGCTTTACCGCGGCAGTCCCCGAGTGCCACACGTTTTTTTTTAAATATTACCCGTATTGTTGCGAGTACAAAGGGAGGACCAGGAGGCCCATAGCCACAGGTTTTACCTAGTTTCACATGTCATCATTATATTTTACTTTACTGTATTTTATTTTGAGACAAAAAATAACAACTTATTATAATTATGATAAGTGGTAATTTTTTTTGTTTTTTTTTTATTGTAAATTGATCCAAAATAAGTTGATAGTGTGATGCATGCATGGGAGAAAAGTAAACGATTTTATTTTTAATAATAACAATACCACGATTCAACATTCGACATGAACTCAGTCACCTCTGTCAAATCGCAAACCAAACATGATGTAAGTAAAATTATGTAGTCGTTATTCGATAAGGTAACGGCCGCTGGAATACAGTTCAGGGACATGTTATCACTTCGACCCAAAAGTTGGTGGGATTGCCCCGTCTGCCCCGATAATGCGTAGGTACTTCTAGGACCGTTTTCCATCAGGTCGGATTTTGCGAATAAAATTTGCATACAAACGTGTTATAAGCGTTGATATAGGGAAACTCTTTGGAAAACTACATAACCCGAGTAGGTATCGGAAACTTAATCTTAAAACTGTTTTATTTACCTTACGTCCTATTACAAAGTTTAGTTAAACTTCTGGAGCTTATTTATTCATACGAAAGTTTGCCTAGTTTTAGAGAAACTGTTCTACATGAAGGTAGTCCGAAACTAATATTCTTAGTTGGTAGGCTAAGTGTATTTGACGACCCAGTTGGCACAATGGCCACCATGCCGGACCGCCAAACACAGGGTTGCGGGTTCGATTCCCGCCTCGGAAAAGTATTTATGCTTAGATATTTGTCTGTGGTCTGGTTGTTTCTATGTATTATAATTATATATTTACAAAAGAAAAGTATTTAAGTAGTATATCCGTTGTCTAGCACCCATAACACAAGTCTAGTTACTTAGCTTGGGGCTAGATGGCGATGTGTGGAATGTCCTGCAATATTTATTTATTTATTTCTTCATGTTTCCACGTGATAACGTCTAATCAATCATGTGTCATGTTCCGGGAACGAGTCATGTTATTAATAAGGTAACTATGGCAACGTATTATCGCTGGTGTTGCCATATGATGAAGGACCAGATTGTAAGCTTTCATACAACGCTCTGTGATAAGTACACTACTACAAGCTTGACGCACGTGTATGACGAATAAAATACTTATGGAAAGGAGAAATGAAGTATAAGTATACATATAAAGAATGAAAAGAAAAAAAAATTTTTTTTCATCTTTTTCTTATGACGTTGTCACGTAAAATTATCGTCCGTAAACCGACTTTACAGACAAACATTTTTTTACTTATACAAAAACGTAAGTTATTTTGCAGCATGACATACTTACATTAGGGAAATAAATTATCCTAGTAGGTGGGTAGTATCTAGTAGAGACAAGACTTATAAACTTCGAAACTACAATAAAACTATATTTTAGAGAAACTCAGCACGCTACAAGTACCAACTCTCCCCGCAACTTTTATACAAAACTCTTGCTTAACTCTAACATCATATTGTTGAAAGTTATATCATCACGCCTGACCACAATAAAACGAAATTTACTTCGCAAGTAACGCCTCTACGTAAATATTCCCCTAATGTTTGAACAGCCGAGCAATTTACTTACATTTTTGTGGCCCAACCATATGTTACAGAGAACACAGCGTAGTGTGGTCTTAATTGTTACGACGGAACCCTTTTGCGGTTCAGACCACCGTGTGGTATAATTTTCATGAAAGTTCTCTCTATTACCTTTACTGTCGCAGAGATTAGGTATGAGGAAAATGTCGTTAGGTCTAATGACCTGTACTCAAACTATTTTCCATGTAAGCTTTTCCATAAAATGTTATTTTAAAAGTTAGTGGTGGGTTCCTCATTAAATATTATTTTTACATTTGTAAGTACTTTACTACATAGATAATTTGCAACCTACTAAATTGGGGAAAAGAGTTTTGGTGGGAACGAGTTAACAACATGTCGTGCTGCAGTTTTATTTTCATGAAACTTAGTTGTAACCCGAGTTGAATTGTATAATTCTGGTGGAATGTTATTCAATTTAGATCTGTGAAAGTGTACAAGTGTAGTGAAAGTAAAAATCAGTGTCAAACATGAAGTTTTTTCGTTGCCTCCAAATCTCCTATTAAGGTTATGGTAAACTTGCCACCGCTTTACTATAGCCCCTGACTTGACGGACTATGACGACTTTGACTTTTTTGAAACACTTTAGGCCCGATTTATGAAAAATTGGGTCATAATTTGATGCAAAATATAACTTGACACTGGCTAAATGCACAAGCCGTACGAAGACATAAATAATAATAAAAGAATTGGGGAAAAAGAAGAGGGACGATTTTAATTTCACATTACAGTTATTTGAACTGATGGCCGTTGAGACCGAAAAGTCTTAGATTGGAGACCACGTACCGGAAAGCGCAGCGTGGGACAGCCTTCGACTAGATGGACGGACAACTTAATTAAGGTCGCGGGAAGTCATTGGACGTAGCGAGCATGCGACCGATCGCTCTGGAAGTCTTTGGGGGAGGCCTATGTTCAGCAGTGGACGTCCTGCGGCTGATATGATGATGATGACAGTTATTTGAAACAGAATATTTAGAATAGGTATTGAGAGTAGGGGACCGATGATCAAACGCACGCAAAAGGAGCTAAATTCAGATACGGTTGCCTCTAACTATCAAGATCCACCCGCAAACTCCAGTCTCGTTGAAAATGGTGTTTGTAACATCTTCGAAATATCGAGCTCTACAAAATGAAAACAATAAACATGGTAAATATTCCGTTTAAAATAACTTTAATAGTGAAAGACGATAGGTAAGAAACTTTTGGTTTTGGAGGTACGAGGTGGTGTGTACCTCCAAAGGGAAGATCTTCCACCGGGCAGGTGGCCGCGGCCCAACGATGTTTCGTTGGAAATTATCTTCTTAACTTATCTTCTGAAAAACTTCGCTTGCGCGATCTAGGTTCAACGATCGGCTTAGTGGCTCCATCTTTCGGTGGCGTTGTAAAGCGTCGCCACATGGTAAACACATAATATACGTAGACGGTGCCTATATACGACACTGATTATACTAATACGATTAATTGATGTTAAATTACCAAGAAGCCGATCTGTATCATCGTCGATACCAAAATAGCCTTTAAGCAGCTTGCAGTCTAAGCAATAAGCGGATTACTGACTAAGTTATTGATTCACGTTCAATGTTCATTGGTCATTATACCTAAAGAGATAAAGCTATTAAGTACTTACCTTAGATGTTTTGCAAATACACTTAAGCGTATTATAAAGACATTTTCCGTTTAATATTTATATCGAGGATGTGTCTCAACCCAACTAAATTATTTATCTACAAGCTAAGTTAAAAGTAGGTACACTTTGAGGAAAAATACTGTGCCGTGTGAAAAAATCATAAGTTTTTGAAAATAAAATCATGCTTCCAATACCCAGTACTTTTGTGTTTTTAAGCTATTGCTATATACTTTTATCGCGGTCTTTGAGCGCGGCGACCGAATCAAGAAATTCCGTAACGAAAATAAAACCTAACACCCCCCATTCCGCCTACCATGTAGCTCGGCTGAGCGTTCCCTTAACGTAAATGTATATGGTACGACTGTACGAAGCTCGCACGATGCAATAGCTTTACCGCGGCAGTCCCCGAGTGCCACACGTTTTTTTTTCTAACCTAGTGAGTTGTGTCACATAGCTGGGCAAAGGCCTCCCCCATTTCCCTCCGTGCGTCGAATGCATCGAGAACTTCGCGTCAACGTTTTTTTTTCTGACTCAAAGACGCCTTTCGTCTTGAGGGACTTACGCACTGGGACCCACTTTTGTGGTTTATATCCTTGAATTTCACTCTTAGACATCGACATAGGCCCTTTATAGTTAAAATAAAAGTTTAGGATCAAAATAGAATTTCAAATTATATTATAATTAAATTAAATATTTGTCACTGATCTTTCTTCATTTAACTTAGGTAACAGTAGGTAAGAAATCCATTTAGTTCGAAGAATTTCTTTAGGTCAAACAACAAAAGTTTGCTTTTAACTTTGGAGAACCCAAGAACGCTATTATTCAGTATTTTCACAGATCACTTTGAGACACAATTTTCTTTTACGACGAAACTAATATTTTTCTATTAGGAGATTCCCTATTTCGAGGAAATCATCAATAATTTTCTAAGTATTGAGGCTATTAAGTGCCTACCAATTTGTTCCTTGCTAATAGAATAAGTAATGATGTTTTTTTTATAGTTGCTGATATTACCTATACCGGCCTATAAAATATGCCTTACATTCATAATACTCTAGAATTGATACGTCTTACTTAGTATCTACCTATCTAATTTTCGCATTGTTAGCGCATACTTTATTACTAACTTTGAGTAACCAGAACATTGTAACTTAACCGCAGACGAAACGATATCGCCTCTTTCACTCCCAAAGTATATTCATAGAATCTATAGACCTCGTGACTAAGCTACGTTTTGCACCTAAGGCTCAACATACATAGGACTATTAAATATTATAGTGTTGCAACATTCTAGTTTTCGAGTCTGCAACTAGTTGCATTTCAATCAAGTCGTAAACAATGAGTTTTTATAAACAAATAAAATAAATTATCTTTATTGCAGGCATTGAACCACCCATAAAATAAATATTTCATTAGTCAAATGCTCTATTCTAAATTGTGCCTAGAATAATATAAAAATACCTAATAACTAAAATCTACACATATTAAATTCTTTGTCCTGAATGACTGACTGATCAACGCACAGCCTAAACCGCTGATCGTAGAGACTTGAAACTTGGAAGGTGTGTTCTTTGTATGACACAGGCATCTCATAAGAAAGGATTTTCCGAAATTCTACCCCTTAGGGGGTGAAAAAGGGGGGCAAACTTTGCATGGGACACCGTGATTCCTGGTCCAATCTACTTCAGATTTTCGACATCTACGCGGACGAAGTCGCGGGCAAAAGCTAGTATCAATATAATATAATAAAGTAATAAGTATTAAATTAAATTTATATAAATATTTAAAAGCATACTAAAAGTATTTAGTATTTTGATTTTAAATACCCACCGTATTACGAGAAGTACGGGCAGATACGGTTTTACCATCCATAGCGTTTTTGTCCCAAGGTTTATTTATGTAAACCCTTCCTAATCCTACAAGAATAATTACAAAATAAACAGAAACAATAACAAAAACGTGTAGCGACAAAGTATTGTTATATTATCCCTTACTTATTCCGGATTCGCTCCTTTTTTTATCATCGATAAAACAGCAATATTTGTTGACAGCCATTATCCCTTTGAGGTATCGGGTATTTCAAGGGTATTTCGGGTAATCAAACAACCATCGTAATATAAATAGACAATATTATTGTATAAATTTTTGTATACATATTAATATGTATAACAGAATTAACTAATAAGCTAGAACTACGTTAGATCGATGACTAGATCGTTAGATCCACGTGCGCCAGCGCTGATCTGTTTTCTGATCCATACATTAACCGACTTCAAAAAAAGGTTCGCAATTCGTTAACAATATTTTTATAATCCATGCATATAAAATTGACAAAAAAGGGGGAGGTTCTCAATTCGACACCTATATTTTTATATATATGTAATACATGCATAAAATATGACACATTTTTTCATACATTTTGAATAGCGCAGACGTATAAATCGGCCTAATGTAGTTCCGGCTTTATATTTTTTAATTACAATGACTAGATATTGTTTGCTAAAAGGTTTGGCAGTTTCTTATTTCAACTTCCCGAGTCTTGTGAGCAACCTGCGGAGGAATGAGAAATTAAATTAGAAAGTCAAATTCTTATTGGGTTAGTTAGGAGCCGGGGTAAACCGCCTCAGTCAGAAACTTTTCTATAATTTGTTGGCTACTTTCCTTTGAATGAAAAATGGTTCCATTTAATGAAAAATGACTTTAAACAAATATTAAGTTTAAATAATTAAAGCAGGACATTCCACACACTGCCATCTAGCCCCAAGCTAAGTAACTACACTTGTGTTATGAGTGATAGACAACGGATATACTGCTTATAAACTTTTCTTTTGTAAACATATACTTATAATACATAGAAACAACCACACTAAAGACAAATATCTAGAAATAAATACTTGTCTGAGACGAGAGTCGAACCCGCAACCCTGTGTTTGGCAGTCCGTCATGGTGACCATTGTGCCAACTTGGTCGTCGAATCTTGTTATAATTTTATATATAAACTAGCAGTGTTCCGCGGTTTCACCCGCGTAACTCCCGATCCCGTAGGAATATCGGGATAAAAAGTAACCTATAGCCTGCCTCGATAAATGGACTATCCAACACAAAAAGAATTTCTAAATTCGAACCAGTAGTTCCTGAGATTAGCGCGTTCAAACAAACAAATTCTTCAGCTTTATAATATTAGTATAGATTCCAATTTTCAAACTCTAGTGCCTTCTTCCGGACCTACTTATAATACCTACTTATCAAGACGATTTTAACGAATCCAAACACACTAGGCTTATTTTGCCTAGAAGATGAGTTCTTATAGCCATCTTCCATCACCAGAT
Organism: Idaea straminata; assembly: GCA_951213275.1. Lineage (NCBI taxonomy): Eukaryota > Metazoa > Arthropoda > Insecta > Lepidoptera > Geometridae > Idaea > Idaea straminata. Next base: position 9,857,983 of record OX577856.1, read on the forward strand.
CACAGATATCAGCTGATTACACATTAAAAATCCACTTACCGTGATCTGGGCAGTAATGCCGTCGACGTCTCCTTCGCCTTTGCGCATCACATGCGTCTATGCAGGTCTCTTCTGTATTAGAAAAAAACACCTCATTTTTATAAAGTGATTTCACAAAAGTAGTTTTTGCTTTCTACTGGTGAAACTATTAAAATTTTAGAATAATTTCATTTTAGTTATGATAAAAAAAAAATGGATTTTTATTAATTATAATTCTTAAGGAAGGTCTAATTTTATTATTTCCGAATCATAGTCTATTACAATAAATAAACAATAAATTATTACTTATTGTTAAAGTAGATAGACAAGGATTATTTAAAGATAGACTATGATTCGGAAATAATAAAATTAGAGCTTACTTAACTTTTAATAAAATACTGAAAAACTGTATATTGTACCAATAGGAAATTGCAAATAAATATAAAAATTTAAATGTGATAAAAATTATAATTCTTTAAAAGTTTACTATTTTGAAGTCCATAACTTTTAGCGATATTTTAAACTTTTGAACTAGCCTAGCGATAACAGAGGATAGCACAAGCCTAGACAATAAATCTATTAGAAAAACATTATTATGTGCATAGAGACTTGTGTGTGAATAAAACTAAATAGACTGACGTGTAAGACAGCCCTGTTTTACTCGTCAGTCTATTTAGTTTTGTAATCAAATCAAAACAAGATTATTTATTCACTTGGAATCATACAATTTGCATGACATCACTTTGATGCGTCTTAAAAACTAAGTTAGGATGAGTCAGTGCTTGAACGACTGAATTTCTGAACCTGTATTTTTTTTATTGGCGAAATCTAAACAATAACTGCTTTGTGTAATAGTTACCATCGCAACAGACAGGATGCGGCGGCGGCGCAGCATCGTCGTCATGTCGCGCGAGCGCACGTAGCTGCAGCGTGTACGCTCGCGAGCCGCCCGCCCCACCACCTGTAGCGCCCACACCGCCGCCCGCGAACGTTGCGTATGGACTTATCTCGTACACGTCTACATTACATCACTTTGTTATTATTATAACTGACTAGGTTTACAATGTGTTTCAGCGAAGGGATTTTAACACGAAAGGGGGTTCTAGACGTCTAGGCGAACAACTTTTGTTCTACGACTTTTGGAAATTCGAATATTTCGTTCGAAGTTTTTGTATGAAACAGCTGATTTTCAAGTTAAAATTCCCTCAGAATTATCGAAAAAAAGTCGTAGAACAAAAGGTACACATACTTGATTTTGAACGCACAGGGATTCCATCCGCAAACTGGGAATTTCATTTGGCGGTCACATTACACAACACTATGTGCATTGTGCGTACCTAACGCAAAAATGACCCAAATTAAGAGATCTAGTTGCGAAAATCAGCCAGCACATGTACAAGTATTACGTGCGTTCAAAATCAATAATATTTCTCAATCATATTGGTAACAGACTGGACTGTAGGTAATTTACACTTGAATTATTGTCATAAAATATTTATATACGAAATAGTTTCAGAATCGTATATTTTTCGTAGTCAAGCTAGCTAAATAAAGTACTTTCCCAAAACTGATTTGGCTTCGACCGAACCAATAGAATTTCTCAAGCCAAATTCGTGGGAAACTGTTCTTAAATTTTAAAGCTTACTTCCAAAGAAAAATCACTTTTCTTACATTGCACATTTGGGAATCGAACTTATCTGAACATGTCGCAAAATTGCTATTTTGCAAGTCGGCTTTTACATCTCCGAAAATGTCGTCGCTAGTAATAAAAATACCTAAGCTTATTTGAAGGCAGTCAACGCTTGATATATTGACACTTCAATCTGCGAATTGGCGAATTACTTTTATTCCAATTTGCTACATTTCGATCGTAACATACGATTTCTTGGGAGAAAAGCGAAGTACGCTGTACCTACTGATACATTCATTCTTAAAGTTTTCTCAAAAAAGAATTCATCGCTTAGGTTAAGTTTTTCAGTTGATCTCATTAAATATCTTAAACTTTTAAATAGTAACGTGTTAATCGTGGATCGTAGTACCTAAAGTTTCTTACAAAAAAGAATTCATGGCTTAGGTTAAGTTTTTTCAGTTTATCTCATTAAATATCTTAAACATTTTAAGTGGTAACGTGTTAATCGTGGATCATAGTACCTAAAGTTTCTTACAAAAAATAATTCATCGCTTAGGTTAAGTTTTTTTTAGTTGATTTCATCCAATAACTTAAACATTTTAAGTAGTAACGTGTTAATCGTGGATCCGTAGTACCGAAAGTTTCTTACAAAAAAGAATACATCGCTTAGGTTAAGTTTTTCAGTTGATCTCATCAAATAACTCAAACATTTAAGTAGTAACGTGTTAACCGTAGATCTTAGTACCTGGCGGGTCTGGTGGAAGTTTAGGTGTTGGATGCGGAGGCGCCCTGTAGGTGCCGCAGGGTGGCTTCTCAGCACTTGTTGATACGCGGGCTATGGCACCGTCACTTCTGTTTATAACACATAAACAGACCAAATGAGGAAACTGACGAGTTAACGAAACTGGCGAATCAAAGAAACTGACAACTTAAAGATTTTTATGGAATTGACAAATAAGGAACCTGATGAGTTAATGAAATTGGCTAATTGGGGAAACTGACGAGAGATATTCAATTTCATTAACCGACGCCTCAAAATACAAGGAACTTTACAATTTTTTCACTTTGGTCTTTACCCATTTTATTGTTCTGAATTGTGAAAAGTTAAAACTATGCAATAAATACAAGATGCAGTTCTACTAAGGACCAAGTTTGTTTTTCCATTTTCATTAAACTTCACTAAAATATACTCGTCATCCCAACCAATCGCTATCTCATTATAGGGAACGTAAAAATAATGGAAGTGGAGTATGAAATAAAACGCAGATCGTTAGTGATCTGTGGGTGACAGACGTGCTTCAACTGAGAGCGACCCTTTTCAATCGTTTCGAGGGACACGTCGTACTATTTCGGTTTATAAATTTTGTTTTGAATATACGTCGATAAATTGATCGCAATCATATCGAATTGAATAAAATTATATTGGCAGAGGAACATATTAGTGAAGTTTCAGTCTAGCTATACTTAATTAAAATAAAAGACAATAAACTTCAAGTCGCAGAATGATCTAAAGCAGGTCCATAAATATCATTAAGTGTTAATGTCCTCGTAACTTCAGTTAATGATCATCCACATGAGCGTTGCTAAAATCAAGATTTATTAAAATTACTCTACCGAATGTTTGCATGTCTTCGACAACTTTGAGAAGTTTCAGGATATGCTGGTTTCCTTACAATGTATTCAAACCTTCAGACGGAGAAAGTTCGAGTTTTAGAAAAGTTTTATAACACCTGTATCTAGCTAGATCATCGCAGTACCCTAACGAGGAGCATTACTGGGCTAATTTTATTTAAATTCAAAACGGTACTGACCTTTTCCTCCTAAGCAATATGGCAAGTATAGTAAGTGCAGCAAGGGACAGTGCAGCACACAGCGCAAGCAGTAACGCAAGTTCCCCCGCAGTGGCTGGGAAGGGCGCGTCCACCTCAGCGGCTAGCCCCCCTTCTGCGCCCACTGTACTAAACTCGTATACTTCGCGAGTCCAGCCTGCTTCATTTGAAGCACGAGCCGCTACGCGGTATCTTGATCCAGGAGATAAACCTACAGAAACACATTATTAGAGACATCAAGTCCAGATTGGTTCGTAAATATTTGACTACGGTTAAAGGAAAATAATTTCATGTTATATTAATTTTTCTGATTTCTTACCTCCAAGTATAACCTCTCCAGCCACGGGCACATCTCTAGCACCAGCTACCCCTGACCCCGCCCACTCCAACTTCAGTGCCACTGGACCGCATCCGCCATCACTCCAAGACGAAGTATCGAACCTTGCATGAGTTGTGTTAGCTGTAATCCATCTCGTATCAGGCGGCGCTACAGGTGGCCCTCCGGCTGTTCTAATAGACAGCTCAGCTCCTGGAGCGCCTCCTGCAGAGCTGTAAGCGCGATATGCAGATCCACAACGAAGCCCTGTCAGAGTTACTGGGCCGGGTGATGCTGCTTGGATTCGCCATTCACCCTGTATCATAGAAACAAATGCTGGAAGAACTTCAGGCAGTTATCTTCTTACAAATACTCCATGTTGATATCATGTCTTTACCTCTGGTGAAGCCAATCTCCAATGTAACGTATAAGCCTTAGGTAGAGCATGACCTTGTGCTCTCGGAGCAGGTCTCAATTCCAGTTCCAGTTCTCTAGACCGGGCTTCTAATAAGGCCAATCCTGGGGCTGTAGGTGGTTTAAGCACAACTACTCGCCAAGTAACTGAGTCTGATCCGTGAGGGTTTTCCGCTACACATGTATAGTTGTCAGCATGGGATAGATCCAAAACTGATGACAAGACACAAATCACTCATAAACCTCTCTTAATACCAGTAAAAATTTCAGTATTATAATAATTGTTCGACTCTTACCTCGAATCAACAAAGCATCTCCATCTAAGTGGAAAGGTGGTCTTGTATGTAAAGGGTTTCCAGCTCTAAGCCAACGTTTTGCCGGCGGAGGCGCTCCTCCCACAACGCAGCGGAGAGATAAAGAACCACCTTCAGCGCCGATAGAAATACCACCAAAGGAAGATATTCGAGCCGGAGCTAGTTAAAGGTTTGATAATTTTAAAAGTCGAATATAGTAAAAAAAAACGCGACAAAATCAGATATCAAGTTTAAAAAAATCATATTTTTAGGTGAAAAACTCTTACCCAAAGCACTAGTTTGACATGCTACTGCAGAAGATGGTGGACCATCTCCAGCAGAGGTAGCAGCTCGTACCCACGCCTCATAGGTTCTACCAGTTCTGAGCCCTCGAAGCGACCTCATACATTCTCCAGAACTGCCCTCACCTTCCGTACACGCGTTCACTCGAGTTATATTTGGTTCTTGTGACCTACGAAAAGATCATTCGCATCAAATTTAATCACTTAAAAGGGTACAACACGCGTCAGTAAGTGAAATCTCGAAAGGTTATTTGAAGAAAGATAAGAATGATTTACCCTGACAAATCTTTGACGAAAAGAGTATAATGCAACAGTTTTCCATTTGGTTCCGGTGGTGGCAGCCAGGATGCTCGTAGAGAACGTTCACTAAGAGCAATAAGTTTCATGCCACCCGGTGCACTTGGTACTAAAACGTATAAATAATAATTAATTTAAAATTTTGAGCAACAATTAAAAATAAAGAAGACGGTGACAGATTTTCTCGTACCATCTTCGTGAGTCCTGCAAACTTGCGCAGGTGACAAAGGTCCATCACCAGCTGCATTATGAGCTCGCACTCTCACTTCGTATTCCGCGTATGAAGCCAGTCTTGATATCGTTGTCTCTTCACCCTTCAAAGGTCAAAGGTTAAAAGTGTTCGTGTAATATATTATATGTGTGTAGTGTTGATGTTATGTTCTCACCTGAATTCTAAGATAAGCGTCCTGAGAGGGCTGTAATGGATCAGCATCACGTCGCGTGTACTGTAAGGTATAGTGCGTAATCAATCCTCCCCTCGAATCGATAGGCGGCGGCCGCCACGACACTCTGAGTGACGTGGATCCACTCGGTACACAGCTCACACCTTCTGGGCCACCCGTCGGCGCTACAATGAAATATCCATATTTATTGCCTACGAAAAAATGAAACATTACAAAAGAGCCATCAATTTGTTCTGAATCGCCTGACCTATATTCAAAGGCTACAGTCCAATTAAGCCATTTTGCATTTTGATGGGAAAATTTACGATCGTCGCTTCTCGTCGATAACGGCCAGTGCAGATTTATTTACGCGACACTTTGACGGAACTTTCTCCGGCTTGGTCGACTACAGACAGTTTGCAGTTAGTATTAAATAACTTGTTATTATGAAAACAGTAAGTTCATTGCATTAATTTTCTCGCTCAAACTGTGCTCTTAAAGTTAATCTGGAATACATTTTTATTACAAACAATAGAAGCAAAGGCACTTCTTTAAGAAGTTTTTCTTTCTTTATGCATTCGCTTTGTTTTTATTTCTTCGGACTTCCAAGAAATTTACACTTAAACTTTGATAATGAATGGTATAAAGTTGCTTTGCCCAGCTTACTCCTGTTTAAAATACGGATCACAACTGAAAAGTTTTCTGTTAATGGATTATTAAATGTTACTCACGTGATTCCAGAGTATGTCTATAGTGAGGTTGCGCCTGTGGTCCGGTCCCAGCTGCATTGTATGCCCTAATAGTCACTCCATATCTGGTAGCTGCCTTCAACCCTCTAAGAGTTGTGCTTGTAGCATCCGCACTGGCACCGCTTTCCGAACCAGGACTGTCGATAGCACTTTTACCATCTTCTGATATTTCCCACCAACGAATTGTGTAGCCTAGTAAAGTACCGTGCCAGGATTCTCTTGGTGGTGGCTACAATTATTTAAATAATAGGAATGCAATAGTCATAAAAATAAATAGTTTTCGTTTCTCTTTTTAAGCAAACCTTAAGAGGAAAGGGTACCGAGTGCTCTTTCCATACAAATGTAGTCGACTGTTTCCTCCCTGGATAATGATACTAGAGCAAATAATAGTGTTGCATAAAACTTATAACTGCCAAGACCATGCACCTATGTTTTGCTTTTTTTTTGTTTTTGAAATCTTATTTTCTATGATAAGAAAATGAAAAGAAAACATAGGGGCATAGTCATGGCAGTTATAGGTTTTATGCCACAAAAATATTTGCTCTAGTGTCATTATCCAGGGAGGAAACAGTCGACTACGTTTGTATGAAGAGAGCGCCCGGTACCCTTTCACCTTAATGAGAAAATTTCCCTTGGAACACAAATAATTTCTAGTTACAAGAATATGGATTTCATTAAGTATGGGTTTAATTAATTAAAGAAGTTCTAACATAGAAAAGCATTTCTCTACACTCAGTCCAAAGTTTAAATTACAAAAGTATTAACGTAAATTGATTCCGATTCAGAGCACGTTACGCGGTCACCTACACTCGTACATGGTTGAATTTCCTTTGCGATAGTGTCACATTCCGGGATGTTAGGTACATAAAAGAGAAAAGATTACTTTTCAAGAAATCTTTGATATATATGTACCTATAAGTATGCACGTTAGGTATTTATTTAGCCTGTGTTGATTAATTTCAAGACCATGCTGTATAGGAAATTGAAATTAAATAGTTGTTTTAAGCTATTGCATAGCTTTTAGCGCGGACTTTGAGTGCGGTGACCGAATCAAGAAATTCCGTAATGAAAATAAAACCTGACGGCGGAGGGGGGAGGGCCCTCCGCCTACCATGTAGCTCGGCCGAGCGTTCGTTTCATGTGTATGTATATGGTACGACTGTACGAAGCTCGCACGATGCAATAGCTTAACCGCGTCAGTCTCCGAGTGCCACACTTTTTTTTACCATTTTCAATAATTTTATTAACTTGATTATTTTCAAAACCGTGCCATTTTCCATAGCTTTATTTACTTGATTATTTTAAAAACTATTTTTTTTTCCATAGAAAATCAGGAGCATTTATTAAGTATTCATGCAAGTATTTATAGCTGTAATTTTAGTCCTTAGTTTGTTTTTTTATTATTGTTAGGTTTTCGGATATGAATTTTAATGCCTACATGTTCATTGTAACTTATTTTAATTTAACTACCGATGGTTAATTAATGTATACTGATAGTAATAAATTGAAATACAGACTTAACTCCCACAAATTTTAAGAGTTAAAAAACCTTACCTTCCACGAGACGTGAAGTTCACGTGCCCTCAGCGCCCGCACCGTAATATCCCGAGGCGCTCCTCCGGGTGCTGCACCAAATTACCACAGTCAACATTCTTGATCCACTATTTACTTATGGATTAAAGTGTGAAGACCCCTAGACGCGGTTTTGTTTCAATTTGCTTCCAAGTTCAGTTTTTTTGTCCTTTCTTACTTTATAATTTAAACAGGTACCTAAGTCAGTCTCCGACAGACAGTCGAAACTTCGAGGTAAGAGAAATAAAAATAAAAAATACGCGATGAAGACCTGGGAAAATAATTACTATGAATACAAAGCGTGTGAGTTAAAAAGTTTATTAGGTAAAGTTTATAACCTAAAGTTTTAACCTGTGGTTTTAAGTATAAAAAAGGTTCCAGCATGTATGCACAATAAATATTTGAATAAACTTCAGAAATGGCTGAAAACTTCAAGTTGCTTCTTCAAATTAGAAATCTCGATTATCTTGAAACAAACTATAAAATGTGTTTCGATGAAGGTACGGTATAATACGGAAGGGGATTGTTCTATATGTCTAAGGGAATTGCTATTTTTAAACAAGCCTGACTTATTACGATAATGTTTTACAATGTGTTTTGACAAGGATATTGTAATACGGAAAAGGGTTGTTCTAGACGTCTGGGAGAACAACTTTTGTTCTAAGACTTTAAGAAATTCAAATATTTATTTTTACATTTTTGAGTTCATGTTTAGCTGATTTTTTTAAATGATTACCATTATTGTTTACAAATAGTAGTTCAAACTCAATAAACATATAAAAACCCAAGATCAATACCTCTAACTCCAAGAAACAGCTGATTTTCAAGTAATCATTACCTACCTTAAACTTTTCGAAAATAAGTTAAATTATTCAAAAGTCTTAAAACAAAAGTTGTTCTCCTAGACGTCTAGAACAACCCTTTTCCGTATTACAATATCCTTGTCAGCACACATTGTAAAACATTACCGTAATAAGTCAGGCTTCTTTAAAAATAGCAATTTTAGAACAATTATATCAGTCTTCTTACTTTAAAGTAAAATAATATCAAATGATGATAGTAAGGCAAAGCATATACACAAATAGAAAAAATATGATAAAATCCTCCGTTTTTCTAGATTACAATGAAATTATTTCGTAAACTAGATGTGGGAAAAAGATATTAAGCATTTAAAGTTTCGTGTTTTTCAGTTTCTTAATCAGCATCTGACGTCATTACTCATATAGGATCTTCAAGAACCTAACCTCCTTGCAAACAAGTATTTTTTGTTGGAAGTTTTGCTATTATTCTTTATCATACCTTTTTGCGGAAACATCGGCGTAAAACTAAACTAAACTAAACCATACCTTCTTCTCTAGTAGTAAAATGAAGTGGACTCGTGTATGGTGAAGCGCCAACGTCGTTGTGAGCTGCGAGTCTTAACGCGTATCTTGTATCGGGAGATAGGCCGGGTATTGACGCACCAGCTCGTCCGGGTCCTTCGGATCTAGTCATCGAAATATATATATATATATATATATTGCACGATATTCCACACATCGCCATCTAGCCCCAAGCTAAGTAACTAGACTTGGGTTATGGTTGCTAGACAACAGATATACTACTTAAGTATATACTTTTCTTTTGTAAATTTATACTTATAATACATAGAAACAACCAGACCACAGACAAATATCTAAGCATAAATACTTGCCTGAGGCAGGAATTGAACCCGCAACCCTGTGCTTGGCAGTCCGGCATGGTGACCATTGTGCCAACTGTTGTCCAGGTAGCAACCGGGTTGGTCCAGGTAGCAACCGGGACCAACGGCTTAACGTGCCTTCCGAACGACTGAGGGGCTCACGAAAATACATTTTTGCCACACTACTAATCGGTCACCCATCAAAGTGATGATCGCGCCAGGCATCGCTTAACCCGCACGACCGTAAACGATCACCAAGCTTCACTTAGCCTATGATAAAAACCCCCTTTAAAAGCACCTAATACATAAAACTTTCTATAAACTACAAACTTTGTCAGTCCCTTTTAACCCTTTAGAGATCGAACTTCGAAAAATCTGTTCTTAGTAGATAATCTCAGAAAGGAACCCCTATGTGAAGTTTCAGACTCACAGCTCTTATAATTTCAGAGCTTTCTTGACAAGTATTTTTCTTCAAGATTTGATACTTTAAAAATACTTAAAACCGTTCAGAAGCCAATACTAAAGACCTTATTAACAGCAGCTGAGCGACGTTCGCTAATCGTTTACGGTCTTGCGGGTTAAGTGACGCCTAGCGCGGTCATTACTTTGATTAGTGACCAATTAACAGTGTGGCTAAAATGTATTTTCGTGAGCCCCTCCGTGCTTTGGAAGGCACGTTAAGCCGTTGGTCTCATTTGCTACCTCTAGTAGCAGTCGTTAGGTCAAGTTAGAGAACTTAAGGCGATCTGAAAACTAGGTGAGCCACACCACTATACGAGAAGAAGATTATCAGCTTAATATCCTTTATTTAAAATCAACAATGGATCTGACGTCCTTTGACCTAAAAATCCCTCGGTAATGAACCAGCGGGCTGGCCAACTAAGCCAATATAGATAGGACTACTTAGCTAACTAGTTCACAAACTTGGTAAGATTACTCCGCACTAATAACAATGTAACCCGACCTTCATTAGCCCCGCTATTAAGTGTAATGTTGAATATTATTGTGGCTGTTACGTGAATCGTTAGTTTATCTTTTATCTTGTATGTTATAGTTGGTGGTAAGTGGGAGAAAGTTTGTCTACGTAAACAATATTATGATTTATAGCTGCGCATGGGAATATCAAAATAAAAGGTAGCCTATATATAGCATTCCTCGATAAATGGACTACCCAACTCAAAAACAATTTTTAATTCGAACCAGGACAGGAGTTCCTGGGATTAGTGCGATCAACCAAACTCTGCCCCCCCCCCTTATTCCAAAACGAGTAAATTGTGTCTATTTCTAAGGTTTAAATCTATATCTCGGACTATCCTTAAACCTCGTTTGGAATAAGGGGGTGCATCTTTATAATATTAGTATAGATTTCACAAATAATGTAGTCCTTGATCGACTTTCTTTTTTATTAGTTAGTAAAAAATAAATGAATAGACAAAAATAAATAAACATACTCAATCGTAGATTGGCACAATAGGTACCGTGGCCTAAACGCTGAAAGCGCCGTTTTAGTTTTTCGTAAGTTTTATATTTTTCTTCTTTTCTAGGCATCCATAAAATGAAGATAATTTTACGATGCGTAAATAATACCTTTAGCAATCCTTTTTAATCCACATTTTTTTTCTTTTCTTTTTAATGCAAAAGTATATCAATATGAGTAGTCAGTCTAACTTTATTTTTGAATGTAAAATTAATCAAGTTAATTTAAACAAAGAGTCAGTTATATTTTACTCAATACAAAATATATGCAATTTACCTATCAAAATAATCAGAGTAGGTATACGCTACGTAACGAAATATCTTGTCGATTTACAAATGGGCTCCTCCTTATGAAACTCTATGATCTTATTTTTATGTTCTTATAATCTTATTTTTACCAAATTGGCATCTATATATAGTAGAAAAAGATATCCTTAATATTAGTTACCTACCAAAACACACTTCCAGCCGGTTATTTTCCTAATTCATACTCCAATTTTGTAAGCTCGGCTGAGTTTTGTCGAGTCATACCATTCAATAGCGGTATGGCAAACCCGCATATTCAATATTACCTTCGCAAAATAGGGTAAGTTTTACAGGTAAAGCGTTCGTATATTTTTGTTTCAGGTGAATCCAACTGATTTGGGTTTTTTACTGAGAATAAATATTCATTTTTTTATGCTAAGTAGATCAACATAAACTTAACATAATTAGTAATTAGGTAGAGGAAGAAAAAATATGGGCTAATAGCAATATTTAGATTAATAATATGTATAAGATGGATTAGGCTTGCCCAGCACCTATACCACCCTCTGAGCTCAGTCGACCATGTCCAGAGGAAAGAGCTTGTCAATACGTCTAGCGAACTAAGCCGCGGGTTTCATCACAACGTTTTCTTGCACCGTGAAAGAAATGTTAATTAACCCACATATATTTTTCGTAAGAAAATTCCATTGATGCACAGCCGGAATTTGAACCAACGACCTTCGGAATGAAAGTCGAGGTATGTACCACTAGGCCAACACCGGCCCTAGAGGGAGAAGTGAGTAAGAAAATAATAATTTTCTTTTATAAACATAAAATGAACATGTACAGGAACATTATCAAAACATGATTATACTTAAATCTACATTAGACATCACATTACGAAATTATTAATTTCTTACGTATAGGAAAATTTAGTAATATCTCCCTATCAGTTAAAAAGTAATTAAGTTGAAACCTAATCCATTTAAAACTTTAATAACTTCTTTTGTAATTTGGAAAACGCGGTTGAGCTAAACTTTAAAATGTGTTGGTAAATTCAATAATAATTTACCCGGTTTGAAGGATTTCAATTTTAAATAGACTGGGGAGGTCCTTAAAATTCTATTTATAGTGAAATTCAATGGATATTTAATAAACTCCAAAGTTTTTTTAGCATAATTAAAAGATAGTCTAGAAACATTAGATAGTACAAAAAAGGGACTCGTTTGACTCGTTTTTAGGATTCCGTTCCTCAAAAGGTACAAAAGGAACCCTTATTTACTAATAGGTAAGTATTAAGTTGAACCTAAATTATATTAGTCGGGACGGCCTCCGACTAGATGGACGGACGACTTAATTAAGGTCGCGGCAAGTCGTTGGACGCAGAGAGCATGCGACCGATCGCTCTGGAAGTCTTTGTGGGGGACGCCTATGTTCAGCAGTAGACGTCCTGTGGCTGATATGATGATGAAATTATATTTAGGCACAGATAATAAATAAATAAATAGTAAATATTGCAGGACATTCCACACATCGCCATCTAGCCCCAAGGTAAGTAACTAGACTTGTGTTATGGGTGCTAGACAACAGATGTACTACTTATATACTTTTCTTTTGTAAATATATACTTATAATACATATAAACAACCAGACCACAGACAAATATCTAAGCAAAAATACTTGTCTGAGGCGGGAATCGAACCCGCAACCCTGTGTTTGGCAGTCCGGCATGGTGACCATTGTGCCAACTGGGTCGTCAGATAGATACACATTCCTTTAAATTAGTGAACTCTATCAAAACATAATGAGTCGTTATCGCTGCCAGCACACGCGTCACAATCAAAGTTAACTAATCATAATAATAACAGAAAGCCTCTGAGAATTATCATATTCATAAAGTGTAGGTATGCTAAGTACCTAGCAAATCCGAATTAGCCGACGTTACACCGAGCACTTTGTTTTTGGTACGAGTCATAAGTGGAAGCGAATTTGCACATATTTAAAGCAATTTTCTATGGGTACTTACTATGGCCCGACCTTGGGCCTTTCGAACGTTCCAATGGCCCAGTGGCATAGTATTTGCATTTTTACAATTTCGTTATGAAAGGGAGGGAGCTACGATGCCACAGACAGACACACACACAGACACGTCAAATTTATAACACCCCGTCGTTTTTGCGCCGGGGGTTAACAAGTATCTAAAGACAGTCATGAGCAAAAGTGTGTACATTGTTGACTCAAAATTTATTTAAAAAATCTAATTTCGAACATTTTTAATATTTACTTGAACTTAACGACGAATGTTATTTAGATGACAACCTATCAATTACTTTTTAACCGACTTAAAAAAAGAGAAGTTTCCTAATTGTACGCGTAGGTTTATAATATTATTACACAAATAGAGTTCAATTTTATTTTACCTAATTTTAAACATCAAAATTCTCCGGAAACTCACCATTCGTTGAAAACACAATATAAATTTGTTCCAAGCTAAAGATAAATCAATCTTCATCACTTGTCATAAATTAATTCTGCAAAATATGTTAATACATACCCTTCAAGTTTCGTACAAGTTTAATAAATTAATAAACATCAACATCAAAAAGGATTACGTATTCCGTACATATTAATTTTAAACGGGCCGTAAATGGAGTACAACTTACGACATCTGAATTAGCAGTATGAGAGATTGAAAACGTAATCGTAAAGCGAATAGATGGTTTTTCATCGAAGAGTTATAACCACGCAGTTAAACCTACAGAGTGCCAATTAGTATAGAAAATTAGGATTAAAGTTAACCTTAAACACCTACTACCTATTAACTATGCCTGCGCAAAGTTTTGTATAAATCGGTTGAGCAACGAAAGTGGTATAAACGAACAGAATTTAACTAAAATAGTAAGTAAACTAAGTATGATGGAGTTACTTACACTACATGAAGTAAATCCGAATTAGTCAGGGTAATGTTTAGTACGTCGGTTGTGTCCCAAGTGTCGAGCAGAGCGGGTAGCGGAGCGTCCAGCGGAGCGTTTGTCAGGTCGCGGGTTAACGCGCGGTATTGTAGCGAATAGTGAGATACGAGGGCGCCACGAGCTATTCGCCACGTCACTCGCGCGCGACGTGACCACACTTCTGATATACGGACTTCTTCGGGGATATTTGGGCGCTCTGTGAGAGAGAGAGAGAAAAATATAATTTACATCGAAACACTATATTTAACTTTAATTTTTTTTATTACTAAAATTCCTAAGTTCATTAAACCTTACCTTTAACAAACAACCGGAAAAGCAATTCATCGTTCCCGTACAAGTTTCTCGCTAAGCAGCGGTATTCGCCGGCGTGTTCGGGTCCCGCATGAGGTATTGTCACTTCAGTCGTCATCAGCCCGTTACTTGAGTCCCTCGTTTCTACTCCACCAGCACCGCTACCAAAAAATAACTACAGCTACAAATAATTATGTGCAAGAAATCTCCTACACATTAATATTTTGAGATCTTAAATCTGTGCCCCTTATTCCTTAAATTTTGTAGCTGGCAAGGAGTTTAAAGATCTGAGTAGTCTTATATAAAAAATCAATTTTCAAAACGATACTTTAAAATCATCAATGACAAGATTAAGATGATTTACTTTAATTTACAACCTATTTAAAGAATATATAGATGTTAGTTTTATGCGAAAATATAGAAGTTGAGTTCTTATTTCGCATTGGCATACGTTAGACCTTTATACCTATTAGGTTAATTCATAAATTACAAAACAAATGAGGTCAAAATACAGGGAGATACAAATGTAATGAACGGAATATATCAGCATAACAAATTATATCCACGAACGAAAACGCTTTCAACATAGATTCGTAATCGGCATAAAATAATGGCATGAGAGTTGCGTACCAAATGTTATTAATTTGGTGTTACGTGCCTTACATATTTAATCAATTTCATCAAATATTTTGTCGATGCACACAGTGTTTGTAAAGTTACATACGTACATTGAAAATACGTAAGTATGTTAATCCAATACACCACACATAGAATTTATATCTTTTCAATTTGCTATCCAAAGAGGCAATGAATCCAGCCTTTTGGGCACCCTACCTATGAAGACTTATTTAGATTATTAATTTTGTTTTGTTTATGTACTCATTAAAACCAAAATTAAAAACTCTACTTACAGTCAGTTCTATTATTTAGATAAGTATTAAAGAAGTTAAAAACATCTGAACCTTTTTAAAAAAAACGGTTTACTTAATGAAAATGAACAAGTTTTGCGTTTTTCCATTTTGGCACCTTATTAAGTCAATTTTGGTAAAGTACATGATAGATTTTCTCTCTTTGAACCCCAAAAACTATTGCTAGATAAAAGGGGACAAATTTCTGTTGTATCTATGTCAGTTCTAAAGGTAGAGCAATACAATACTTACTGTAAAGCCAAAGGTCTAGAGTCGTGTGTCCAATGTACATGTATTTCTGGTTCTCCTCTCATGGTGCAGGATAGTCTGGCTGATGATCCTCGGACTACCCACCGAGTTTCACCGCCTCCACCGGTTCGTGTTAGTCTCGGAGGTTCTGTGGTAAATAATGTCGTGAAAATCCGTTATAGAAATGTACCTAAGTCTAGTTAATAAACACTTTAGACAAACTATTAATAATTAAACAGTAGTCCTCACCTCTAACATCAAGGTAGAAAGAATGATGCAGAAACGAATGCTGCACTCTCGCAGTACATCTGTACCAGCCCTCGTGTTCAGGAGTGGCAGCTCTAAGCCAAACTGTGCCATCAGACAGTATTGACCCTCCACTCACGTCGGACGTCTCAGATTGACTCCATAGTACGTGACGCCAATTCTCACCATCTAATGGAAATACTTCGAAATTATTTGACATTTTCTTCATTTCGGATAATGTAATTTTCTTTTGTTTATTTGTTTTATTATTTTAACAAAAACAATGACGATCGAATCCATCTTAGCGATCACGTACATTGAAATTAATTAGTGTAAAATATGTTTGTCGAAAACAAAAAGCGAAACATAGAAAAGAAAGTTCAATGTTAGCGCACAAACGATTTTGCTTTGTGTAATGGAAGTCTATATTTTTCAAGCTTCATGACCCTATTAGAATAAACTCCTAGTAAATGATCCAGATGTCGATAAAAATTGAACTACAAAACTTAATAGGGGATGCTATAAATCAAAATACTGGAGCGATGCCAGAACTAAAAAAGTCAGATAAGAACTAACAACTTCGTACAATAAAATTGTGAATTTACAAACCAGCCAAAGTCTAATAAAGAATCAAAGTTTAGGAAATAATATCAGGAGAAATATAAAGTTTGACGGTGTTTAAGATGTTCAACAATGATGAATGTGTTATATATGAGTTATGTGTTGGTTTCCATTATTAAGAAACTTTGAGATTAGGTGGTTTTAAGCGCTTGCATTTTCTGTTTTAATATGCAAAAGCAAGCAATATGGGTTTGACAAAATTTTCATTGAATTTTTTGCATATTACAAATATTTTACAAGCATTAGAAGAAAACGCTACAATTATTTATTTTTTGAAGAGCATTTTTGACTTGTTAAGAGCAGTGTTTGCTTAGTGGGGGATACCCGATCTTTAATCATAAATTTGTGGGTTCGAGTTCCAAAACTTAACGTAACTTACAACTACACCTATATGAAAATTATTGCGAAGAAAAACATCGTCTTGTAATTGAAATCTCAGAATTCACCACACAATCCAAATAGACGAATGACTTTCGAGCATTTGTCAATTCCTAATTCGCCAATTTCGGTAGCGTCTTACTGCTTAATCGCCTTACCCCTCTGAGGGATCGAGACCCTTGCCCCGTAATAGACTATATTAATGGGTTAACTTTACTTTACTTTCGACTTACCTGCAGAATATTCCCAAGAGATCCTGGGCGTTGGTTGTCCTTTCGCTGAACAAGGTAACAACAATGCAGCGCCGGCTGACACTGATGTGTTCTGAGTCCTCCAAACCCACGTCGGCGCTTCTGTTCAGAAATACTGCTTTATATGTATGTTACGCTGTGTCAAAAAGAAAAAAGAAAGAAATGGCCGTATTAATAGACCCTTCTCAAAAGTAAAAGTTATATAATATCATACATGACACACAAAAAAAAATGCAAAATAAAGTTATTACACAGGAAAGCTTAAGTAGCAAATTACAAGGAAAGATAAAGTGGATTAACAATGATAGATTTATTCAGAAGAACCTATTAATACAGCCACAAGACAAGCAAATACTACACATACAATACCTTTGACTATCAATGAAGCACTATGGCTTACTGTCCCAAAGTCATTCGTTGCTTTGCAAGTATATTCACCACTATGGGCTGAAGTTAATTCTTGAATAATTAGTATTGTGAAGAAGTCCATATTTTTTTGTTCCACCTGTTAAAAATTTATGAATTTTTATTTTCTACTAAAGAATTTATTTTTAAATGAACTTTCCAGTTCAAATTCAGAGTTGAAATACCTTTAAAAGTGAAGGGATGGGCAAATTATCCTTATGCCAAGTAAATTGTATAGGTTTATCACCAGACACTAAACTGCAAGTTGCTTGTGTACTGCCACCAACTTCAAGCTCTTCAGGAAATTGAAACGATGCTATCTTTGGAGGTTCTGTTAACAAAAACCCGATGATATAAATTACATGAAATATGTCAATTCAAAAATTCACAACGAAAACTATAATCATTATTTATGACAATTTAACCTTGCCTACTTATAAAATAGTTCATTCTCTAATATTACTGCAATAAAAATATTATGTTAAGTAAGAAGTAAAAGTTCTATGAAAAAAAAAATCTTGTTCCTTTGACTTACTATGAACATCGATTCGCACAGTTCTTCTAGCCAACTCTCCACTTTCAGCCCTCACTTCACAAGTATAACTGCCGGCTATGGAACTTCTAACTGAATTCAGTCTTAGTACTCCACGTTCGTCTCCTGGTTCATTGCCATCTACTACAGTCCCATCTTCACGACGCCACACTACTTCTCTAAAATTATTTTTATTAGAATTTTAAATTAAAAAAATGTTTTATTATTATCAATATAAATCTCAGAATATATACCAAATTCTATATCATAAATTAAGTAAATCAGTGCATATGTTTTTCTATATATTTTGTTTTACTCACTTTATTGGATATCCGGAATAAGGGCAATATAAAGTAACATCAGTATCAGTCTTGACATGAATCGCCGATAGGTATCTAATATTCGGAGGTCCATAAACGTTCAGTCTTGCTTGATGAGCATGAGATCCTCGAGAATTCGTTGCATTACAGCCGTACCTTCCGCCTTCATCGGCTGTTCTAACAGTTACACTAAGGGTTGACACTATAGAGCCTTCTTCACCTCCTGGTAGAGGTTCAGCTCGAGTGTTTATACTGTACCTACAATTTTAAATCAATATAAACTTCACCCATTATTGTAATGTTATGACGTCACTTGATTACAGTAGCATTCTAGTGCAGTGACCAGAACGTAATTGCCATTCAAATAACGTTAGCTGGCTCTGAAGTGCTCTGGATCCAGTAGGAGATCCAGTTTAGTTGCTAGATTTACGGTCTACTTTTAAAATTAGAAGGTAATGTCATACGGTGATATTTAAATTTTGTTATTGTTTCTTCTATAGTATTATTTCGCTATGATAGTGTCTTTAGCTTACTTATCGGGTGCAGCTGGTAATGGTCGGTCGTCTAAGGTCCACACTATCCTAGGAGAAGGTACACCAGTAGCGGCACATCTTAAAACTATGCTCTGGCCTATTCTGGCGACTGCCTCACTGAAGGTCGACACGAGGCGTGCCGGCCTGTCTGAAACATAGTCGAATGGTTGACTGATGGAAGTTCTAAGTTACTCCAAGTCGCTTTAAGAATCTCTTTGCTTAATGTTCTAAGCTTTGTTTGACCTTGTCCTTGACTGGATATTTGAATTTGGTGATTTGTTGACTAGTTACCAGATTTTTGAAGTTATACTTCTTTAGGCGCGTTATGAAAAAATGATGAGAGTGAAATTTTAAGATGCGCGCGTATCTGTTACACGTATCGCGTATTGCAGCTGCGTAACCCAAAAGTTAAACAGGTAAAGTTAAACGTATTAAAATTTCACTCTCACAGTTTTTAAGCTGTGAAAGTGAAATTTTAAGATACGCGCGCATTACTATAACACTAAAGTAACAGGTTGAAGCTGCCCGCAAAATAAATATCAGACGGACGGACGGACGAACGGACAGACAGACGGACGTGTAACTTCTAGAAGTAAAACTTCTCACGCGCATACATAAGTATACGCATCCATTTTTTTTATTACCTACCAGGACAATTATCTCTGTCATTTAATTCCAAGTATTTGACGAGATAAGAGGATACTCCTAATAAAAGCAAATAAGTAAAACTATTACCAGCAATAATCAGCTCAGTTCCAGCTACTGCGGACTCAGTATGATCATGTGCCGTACACTGGTACAACCCCCCGTGGTGTTGTCTCACTGGTCCCACTGAAAGGCGAGACTGTGGCGCATGAAGTGGTCTACCTTCGTGTTGCCAACTTAGAGTCACACCTCCACCTCTACCCCCATGCACTGAGCAGTTTAAATGACCCGTCCCTCCCGTACCTACCATCTAAAGGAGAAGAGCAAAATGTTACTTTTTGAATTACTTTCGATTAATATACTAAATAAATCACGACACAACATTTACCATTGGATTAGGTGAAACAGTGACAGTAAGCGGTTCATAGACGATCAACCTGATCAGGACTCTAGGTGAGCCTTCCGTGCCTGAAGAACAGGCATATCGTGTTGCATGATGAGGTCGCGTGTTTGGAAGTATGAGCGCTCCTCCGCGAACTGTGCCTTCGCCGGTTGACGGAATCCAAGTCCCAGCGGCTTCTTGGCGTTGCCAACTGCAAGAAAATATGTTATGAAATAGAAAGAAAGAAGTAGTCTAGCACTAGAAGTGCCCGGAGTTCCATCTACTTAAACCCCAAATATTGGACTGAATTAAAGTATAGCTTATTCCAGGACCCAGTTATTATGTTATTAAACCTCTTTTACGTTTTATTAGGTAACTTTAACTACTTTTACGTATTATAAACCTTCAGAGCTTACCACTAAGAGCTCATAAAGTCATAACAAGATTATTGACTCCAGTATATTATGTCTATTATGATGGCTCATTGATGGCTCTATATTTAGATCAACGTAATACTTAATGGATGATAAGGTCTGTTTTTTAGATTAGTATTTTAATGCTAAACTCCTTGTTGCAAATATCGACCAATCAAATCTCGAGGAGATAATTGCACCTATAATTTGTATGTCGAGTATTCTTTCGCAAGGAGGTTGCATAAGCATTAAGATGGAGGTCGAATATATTTGTGTGATCTAAATTCAAACACCAAAATAGTGATTAAGATCATATTAAGATGCATTTAAAAGGCATAGAGGTATTAAAAGGCCTTTTTATTCACTATTTTCAGTGAATAAAATAAACAAAACCTGTGAACCTTTTTAGAGTGGGAATGGTATAAAATAAAAATATCACTAGAGGTTTGGCACATTGTAATGGAATAACTGTGAACAATTTTCCGAAACATACGTATGATCGTATCTGCATTAATGAGGGGCAAAATGCCAACGTGTATCGAATGATCTTCCGAGTTAACCCAATTCCAATTAGACCAAAATGCTAAACCTATGAACATAATTCAAACTTCGCTCATTAAGTTTCCTACAAACAATGCTGCTGATAAATACCTAAAATACTAAAAGCCTGGATTATCCCGTATGCGGCAATTAATCGCGCCGTTTAGGACTGCAGTAATAAATTACTTACGCAACTGTATGTCCAGTGATGTGACGCAGTAGACATGGTAGTATCACTGTGTCGCCGGTTCTGGCTTCTATGGAGTTCAGTTCTATGTTTTCTAGCCAACTGCTGTCTGAATAATAAATAAATATTGCAGGACAATCCACACATCGCCTCTAGCCCCAAGCTAGGTAAATAGACTTGTATTATGAGTGATAGACAACGGATATACAACTTATATACTTTTCTTTTGTAAATATATACTTATAATTCATAGAAACAACCAAACCACAGACAAATATCTCAGCAAAATAAAAATATCGGCATTTACATCTAATCTACATGATTTATTATATTATGGCGCCAGCAACTTTAACTTGGCCATTTGTGGCAAATGGTATTAGATGGAGTAAGTTTCCCCAGGACATATACCTCTCAGCTTAGTCGACCATGCCAAAAACTCGTCAATACATCTAGAGCCAACCAAGTTGCAATGTTTTATGTAAGACCAATTTTAAGAAATTTTTCATAACAAAAATCCATTGGTGCACGGCCGGCTGAGATTCGAACCCACGACCTTTAGAATAAAAGTCGGAGTATCTACCACTAGGAAAATACTGTTCACATGTTTTATAAACATACATTTATGCGCGGCTTTATTTGTATACATACCTACTAAAATCTTTTGTGTAGATTAACTTATAGTTACTAAGCATATTAATAATAATATGTCATTCTGGTCAAACTTGTTAAGGTTGAATAAATCGGGACGTCAACCAGAACACTCGTTTCATTCCATAAGTTAAGAGGAAAGGGTACCGGGCCTCTCTCCATAAAACGTAGTCGACTGTTTTCTCCCTGGATAATTTACACTAGAGCCAATATTTTTGTTCGATAAAACTTATAACTGCCATGACCATGACCTTAGGACCCAGGGAGGAATCAGTCGACTACGTTTGTATGGAGAGAGTGCCGGTACCCTTTTACCTTAAGTATTACCCCCGCAACACACCTCAGGTTAAAGGGCAGGTGCGCACTTAGTATTTTGCTGTTACACAGCGTCTTGCTGTTCTCTTACTTCTGAACGACCATTTAGTTTGATTTTATCTGTGTTTTGGTACATTTTCAAACATATTCCCTAGTTAATACGTACCATCTGTTGTTAGTTTCAAAGGCGGGCTGGGAAAGTCCAGAGCTAAGCAAGAATACTCCGCCTGAATGTCGGCTTGAGTCAGATCAGATCCGAAGAGAATACCACCAGCACCGGAAACCCATCGGGATTCTGAAAAAAGAAATCTACCTAGACTCCTATCGACTCAAACAAGTTCATTCATATTAGTCTAAGATCCCTTTAAAAACGCCTTTCATCGAGTTAAATGGATGAAAGGTATTTTATATCAAATTAAATAGATCAATAAATATATTGCATATGGGTTGGCTAGCAAATTTCAGTCCAGAATATGATTAATTAACAATTTAAATTTTATATATATTTTTTAATCCTTTTACTGGTTTGGTTAGGTTACTAGACGTCCTGTCACAACTCTTGGGTAGGCAAGTAAATCGATAGATACTAGTCATTTGCACTAGTTAATGAATTAAAGTTAAGTTAAAATAAAGATTATGTATTTCATTGGCGTGGAATTTGTCTATTATCCAAACCAGTAAAAAAAATATAAATTAAATTTTTAAGGTAACTCATTTGCAATGTATTTATTGATCCATTTAATTTGATTAAAATACTTTTAATCCATTAATCAGTTAGATGAAGGTCGTTCTTAAAGAGATCCCGTACTCTATACTTGTTACTTATTTAATGATGCATGGCATAAAAAAAGACAAAGCCGTTTCGCATTTTTTGTATTCTTAATTAAACCATGTTTAAAATACTCGAGTCTGAAAATGCCGTTACAAATGAGGATAATAACTTGACAACACCGGTCCATGTTCACAATTTTTTTAGCATCAAATCTCACTTTTTTCTCGAGTATAATTTTTCACACGATCAGATAATATCAATAAAATCTTCTGAGAATCAAACTAATTGTGTTCAATGCGCAGGTATCTACATTTTAAAAAGACTACGCGACGTTGTGAATAATATTATATTATTTGCCAAAGTAATTTCTTTAAAAAGGTAACAGACTGTATTAAGATTTAGTAAAAGCTCTTAATTTTTTTACTAATTAATTAGAAAGTGCTTTAATGTAAGTAAAAACTTAAGTTATTGATATTTCAAAAGTGACATCCCTATTTTTGTAATTTACCTAAGAATGTACGGTCGACAGCAAAATTGCAGAACCACCGTAGAGTTCTAAAATTACTGTTATTGGAATATTTTCAAAGACTTAAAAGACTTTAAACTTCAACTAAAGCTGGTGCCTAGATTCTTGCTTGTATTGAAACCATTCTTATAACAGCCGTTTTGGGGCTCTGCGGTAGGTCTGCAATTATGCAGCTACCGTACACTGGGCACATCATTAAAGTAGGACCTCTGGGTAGGTAGGTAACTATTATTTATTTATTTTTAGCCTACTTCGTCCCACTGCAGGGCAAGGCCCCCTCCCCTATTTCCACTGTTCCCTATCTAGTTGTGCCAGCTGTGTCCAGTCCCTACGATGCGAGTCGAACTCGTCCCGCCATCTCCTTTTAGGCCTGCAGCGCGATCTCCTGCTGTTCGGGACCCAGCCTGTGGTGATTTTTGCCGACACCTGGCCGGACAAGCGGCAGATATGACCAGCCCAGTTCCATTTAGTAGGTAACTACTAACCCAACTGTTTTATTACAAACTACTAGCTGTACCCTGCCACGCTTCGCTGTGGCACATGTCGCGGATATGTGACTGATGCAAAAATTAGATAAAAACAATCCTTGATGCTGATTATATATAATTCTAAAATTTCAGCTCGATCGGTGCAGAAGTATTTGAGTTTTTGAAGCATACACAAACCAACATAACATTTTTATATATATATATGATTTTATATAAAACTAGCTGCGCCCTGCAGTTTCACCCGCGTAAGTACCAATTCCGTGGGAATATAAAAAAAAGTAGCCTATAACCTTCATCGGTAAATGGAGTACCTATCTAACGCAAAAATATTTTTTCAATTCAAACCAGTAGTTCCTGAGATTAGCGCGTTCAAACTCTTCAGCTTTATAATATTAAGTATAGATGTACAGTACCTCCACTCAAATACCCTGAAGATAATGGAAGTCCATCCTGAAGCCAGGTTATCTCAACCAGTCCGACCTGCAGAGACACCTCGCATCGGAGCACCACCGAGCCGCCGACCTTCGCGGGAGTGAGCTGTCGGGCGTTGTGCTGTATTACGTTGTCTTCCACTAAATTCAACAAAAAATCCTAATATGTAAGTATTCAAATACCTATTTCAACGCTGCGAATAGAAGTATGGGAAAACAGATACGCGGGGAACTGGATGTTTATTTTTTTAGATTTTTGTAATATAACAGAGTTATCGATTTAGAGAAGTCGAGATGTAACGTTATTTTGTAATCCTAAAATCTCTAGAACGTAATTTTCCAATTACCTAATCTAATTTTGGAATTACGCGGTGAGCGGCGCAGGCGGCTAAACTAAAGTGAAGAATTTTGTTCATTTTTTTTTTCAATTGAAATTACTAATACATTTAAAGAAATAGACTTCCGCTACATTATAGATTAACATTTAATCAAAAAAAAATCGTTGATGTAGCATATTATCGATTAAATATATTTGACCTCACTTGCACTCTGACCTAATTTAAAAAAAAACAAATGACAGCCAATATAGACACACTTTTTTTACACAACTTGGGCAATGTAAGACATTGATATTACGCCACTGGTGACGTCACCACGTTCAATTATTAAGAAATATTAAAAAAGAACTAGTGAGAAAATATCAATAATATTCAAATCAATATCTTAAATTAGTCTATATTTACGGAAAATAATATAAGAACCATAGATCATTAAATTTGGACAAACCCAATTGTATTTAGTCCAATTATAATTATAGATTTGTATAATTAAGAATTACTAAACTGTTAGTAATGAAATTCAATATGCAAATTGCTAGATTATAATAACAACACTTTTTAGTAGGTCTGCGTAATTACTACTTTTTTTAACTAAAGCGCGTGAAACTGTGAGGCGAAGATAATAAAGAGTACATTTAAAGCTGCTTAAACAGATAAAATTAAACTTAGAAGGAAACCAACTTTAATTAAGTTTAGTATGGTATGTTACAAATATAAACTGTAATTAAGGTATGTTACTACGTCTGTATTTGTAACATAAGGCTTTTGTCCTTTTACCTTATGTTTGTTTCGGTCATATATACAAAACAAACTTGAGGTTTTGTTTGTGTTTCAACTCCCGAAATATAATTGAATAATTGGGTAAAGTTTGTACACGGATATTTGACTAGGTAACCTTTTGAATCACAATTTTCATTAGAATGAAAGATCAAATTCGTTTTGGTCATTTATTGAGAAGCAGAGTTCCTCGGTTTTCTGTAAGAATATTCAGGATAAATAGTCTTCTCACCAAATAAAAAAAATTGACATAAATACAAACTTGCAAGATTTTTTAGATAGATAGATAGATAAACACTTTATTTGTACAACACACAAAACATTGAAAATGACAAAAAAGACGAGAAAGCTTATTAACTACGAAATTGTACAAACAGGCGACCTTATCGCTTAAAGCGATTTTTTCCAGGCAACCTTAGGATGGAGGTCTGTTTAGCTTAACTGGTAGGTCGTGTGGTGTAAGGAACACATAATATAATAATAAATACCTACGTAAAATAGATACTATAAACGAAATACTTAAACATAGATATCATACCATACACATAATAATATTTAGCAATACTATTCGTAATGAGAATATACTAACAATTATTTACATAATAAGAAATAAGTAAATAAAAATAAAAGAAAAAATAAAAATATAATAATATTATACAAGCATTTCTAAGAGAAGAAACAAGAATATAAATATGAAAAGAAATAAGAGGCAAGAGTTATGTACCAATAGAGTGAAAGTAATGTTCAGTTACCATACTCTTGAAAATGGGAAGGGTTTTAGCAGAGCGGATAGGTTGGGGTAGAGAATTCCAGAGAATAACAGAACGAAAAGAAAAGGATTTGCTATTGAAAGTGGAATTGTGAAGCGGAGCTTGAAGGAGAAGGGTATCAATGGATCGGAGTTGTCTAGTATGAGCGTCACTAAGGAACTTAAAACGTTCTCTTAGATAAGGGGGAGAGGAAGGAAAAAATATAACTTTGTAGAGAAAGCACAGAGTATGGACATCCCGGCGAAGGCGGATTGGCAGCCACTTGAGTTTATATCGAAATTCGGAAACATGGTCATATTTGCGTAACCCAAATATGAACCTTATACATACATTTTGAAGTCGCTCAAGTTTGTTAAGCTGCTCTTAAGTCAAATCGAGGTAACAGATGTCAGCGTAATCAAGTATTGGGAGCATAAGGGATTGAGCAAGACTAACCTTAGTGGCAGTAGGCAGAAAGTTCCGAAGTCTACGAAGTGAGCCCGCAGTCGCAAACACTTTTCGACTGAGTTCTGTCAGTTGAGGCTGCCAGCTCAGTTCCGTATCCATAGTGACACCAAGATTCTTGACAGTTTTGGAAAACGGTATGCGACTTCCATCAAACATGATCGGATTTACGTGTGCCCAATCTATTTTAGGTAGCAATCTGGAACTACCCAGAACAATGACCTGTGTTTTCAATGGGTTTACTGTCAAGCCAAATAATTTACTCCATTCACAAATTTTGGACAGGTCGTTGTTAATGGTAGCAATTCCATCATTAAGACTATCAGGAGAGACTTGCGTGTATATTTGAAGATCGTCTGCATAGAGGTGGTAGGAAGAAGTGAGATTAGCAGATATGGAATTGATGAAAACTGAAAAAAGAAGGGGAGAAAGGACGCCGCCCTGGGGTACACCCGCAGACACATCGCACCAGGATGAGTAGGTGTCTTCGACACGTATACGCTGCCGGCGACCACACAGGTAACTACGAAACCACTCAATCACCGTCGGAGAAATGTTAAGAGAGCATAGAACACCAAGCAGTATGTCGTAGTCGACATTGTTGAATGCATTGCTGAAGTCAAGCAAGGACAATACAGTCAATTTACGTTCGTCCATGCCTTTCCAAATGTCATCGGTAATTTTGACAAGTGCAGAAGTTGTGCTATGCCCCGGACGAAAACCGGATTGGTAGGGATTGTACAGCATATTGCTAGCCAGGAATGTAGATAACTGTTGGTGGACAAGGCGTTCAAGGATTTTGGATATGTACCTACTTTATTTGTTTAACAAACATAAAACAGGTAAAAGCTACTTTTTAAAGAATAATCTAACTATTGTCTTCAAATAATCATCCCATTCGGTTGAACAGTCTTCAAATAATTGGTGATCATTAATAAAAAATAAACTTAATAATGCAGCCAGCCTTTTGGGCACTCTACTACAAGGATACTTATTTGGATTATTATGTTCTCATGTAAATTGAAATAAAAGATTGCATAAACTCAATTATATAGTTAACGTGCTCGGAAAAATTATTGTATTACATGTCGAATTAGAACCGCCTTTTTTTCGTCGGTTAAAAATTAAATTAAATTAAGACATTCTTCAAATACCTACTTTTAAGAGATAGGTATTTAATTGAAATAATTTAATTTTACCTTAAAATCTTTAACGTCACAGTAAACAGAGCCAGCGTTAGTAATTTAACTTTCCCCTTTTATTGCAACGGTACCTAATAATTCCGAAGACTCATCAAACCCTTAAACAGTAACAAGGTAAGTTTAATATTACAACATCAAAGTGTCGAATACTTTCTTTGAAACTCATTTGAATGAGAATAAGCTACTGTGCCCCCATTTGTTACCTTTCAATTTTCTCTTTGTAGCTTACTCCATTGTACAAGAAAATATTAAAATATGTTAAGTGAAGTCTGTAACTTCAGGGTTTAGTTGTTTGAAGTTCATCGAGAAGGAAGTCTTGCACTACTTGACTGTAATAGTGCTCGTTAATCTATCGATACTTTTAATGATTGTTTTTAAGTCTTAATTAAAGGATGTTTCGAAATAAAATTTCAAGATAAAGCGCCTTGTTGCGAGGCTTTCCCTGTCAAGCATAATTGATTAATGTTTGTTTAAATATGACAAGACAAGATGAAACGAAGGGAAAGGAAACATAATTTATACATTTTTTTCTTTTATAGGAGTAATTAGGTACCTGTCTTCCTTTGTGCTTGTTGAAAAGTATTTTAACGCCTTAATAACGACTGGATCTTTTTCATATTTCCTTGCAATATTGAAATAATAAAACTTTATAAAATATTTGAGCCTTTTCCTGTTTTGTGATTTATTTAATAAAAGAATTTGCATTTTCTTTCTTGTATGAAAATTTGATTTTGTAATTCTCAGGCAATGTTTTGAAGAAAAAGACAATTTGATTAACAAATTGCTATAATTTAGTTAAAATTCAATTACTATGTTTAATGTTATAAAAAAAAACAGATGAATCTTCATTCATAACCAACAGATAAAAAGTACGAACAGGTAAAAATATTACATTTAATGGAGTTGTTAATCCCATAGTACACAGTACTGCTCATTTAACTGATATGATTTGGGAAAAGTTAAGGGAAAATGATAAGTAGTAAGTTATATTATAAAATTTTCCACCGGGGTGTATTGGCCCACGTGTCAAAATGTCCAACGGTCTAGATGTCCAGATGCCACAACGTCCAATAGTCAATTTGTCCACTTTATGTATTTCGTAATTTGATATATAACTATTTAAATTGGTACAATATAGATGGACATTTTAAACAACACCTAAAACTTATTTGATGCAAAAATATTTATATTAAAATCTACCTAAATAAGTTTCGGATGTCCAAAAGGGTGACTGCATTATATAAGTTAGAAAGTTAATGCAACACGGATATATTTAACTGAAAATATATGTAAGGCTACTTATTAAAATATTGCAGGACATTCCACACATCGCCATCTAGCCCCAAGCTAAGTAACTAGACTTGTGTTATGGGTGCTAGACAACAGATTGAGATTTAGGTACTACTTTTATACTTTTCATTTGTAAATATATACTTATAATACCAACAACCAGACCACAGACAAATATCTAAGGATAAATACTTGTCTGAGGCGGGAATCGAACCCACAAACCTGTGCTTGGCAGTCCGGCATGGTGACCATTGTGCCAACTGGGTCGTCAAAGTGATCATTCGTCACCAAAATGAATGTGTAGTAACCGTACCTTATCATCAAAATAAGCACAGTAAAGTAAAACATATAAGTAACAAAAACTTATCTTCCTTAAAAATACGCAGAAAGAAATTAAAGCTTCTCCATTATTAAGTACTTTTTATGAAAGGCAGGACAACAAGGAAAGCAAAGAAGCCATTTTTTAACGGGGCGAAATTATTTTCAATAAAGAACCGTCGGCTACATTGTAACAGGGATATTTTTCTGAGATAGACTTTATGTCCCTCAATATTTAATTAAAACTTTCTCCTACTTCGTCGCAGGAAAAAGTAATTGAACAGAAAGCCTATATACAAATAGAATGTCTAACAACTGAAACATAAGCTGGGATGTAATTTTAAATATTAATTAAATTATGTCACCTAAATAATTGAGTTTCTATTTTTAGAATTAGGGTCCGAGCACGCTATTGTTGTATGAAAAGATTTGTTTGGAATTGATAAAGTCCATAGGGATTTTATCAATTTTTTATCCTTGACCTCTGAATTTGTATCGAAAATATTGTTAAATGATTTGCACCTATTATTGCGATATGAGTGTGGTAACTTGATCATTGCATAGCGGCGATTCATGACGCGCGAGCGGAACGCGAGCGTGTTTAAAATGCCGAGATGCATATCGTACGACGTTTTTATCACAGTTGCGAATAAATGATAAGACTTTATAAAATAATAAAGAGTTAACAAAATATTTGTGATTAAAAACAGAAAGAAGTAAATGTTTTTTTAGCATTTTTTAAGCAATACTTTTTGTTTATTATACCTACACCCGAAAGAGCAGGCAAAATACTTTTAAACTATACAGCCTCGTGTGACATACAATATTTTTAGGGGTTTCTCCATTTGTTTTTGCGTCGGGGGTTAAAAACAGAATATAATGGTAAGAAAAAAATATATTTTGAGTAAAAAAAAAAACAATTTTTAATCGTTTTCTAAGACGTTATCACGTAAAATTATCGTTCGTAAATCGATTTCACAGACAACCATATTTGTCGGCTTAAAAACTCTTTGATGGTACCCTTTTTCTATACATCAAAACAGTATAACCCAGATAAATTATTATTAAGAATGTTTCATCTACATACCATGTAATTATCAGTAAGATACGTATTTAACTTATCAAGGATAACTTATTACAGCACTAGTTGTATCATGGTAATGTAAAACGCACGCGTGCATAATACTTTGAATTATGAGCCTAAAAAAAACTAAATCAAAATCGGTTCATCCGATTCAGACAGACACACACAGAGAGAGAGAGAGAGAGAGAGAGAGACACGTCAAACTTATAACACCCCGTCGTTTTTGCGTCAGGGGTTATAAGCCATTTAATAAGATCCACTTTATGAGCAACTGTAATAAAAAATATTTTTCGAAGGACAATTTAGTTAAACCTCTCATGGATGGATTTCGTTACAAGATTCCCACGGGAAATCGCTAAGTAATTTTATACAAGCCGTAAATTCCGTAATAATTAATAATGTCTGCGGTATTTAGTCCTCGCTTATTTCTAATGGTAATGTTAGCTGCGTGGCCCTGTCAGAACTCCTTGTGGATCTCCAGAATAAATGGAAAGTTTACCTTGTTGCGAACTCGCTCTAATGTCATTTTTAATCCCCTAATTAAAAGTTTTTCCATGTAAAAACTCCGGTCGTGGGCTGTTTTTCATTTTATTCCATATTTCCCCTCTGTAACGGAAAGTTAATTGGTCCAACTCGGTACGAAGTTGTAATTTGTTTTGCTCTCTTCTCCTACATCTGTTTATTGCATAACTCTGTTGTTTACAGTTTCTTTTTTTCATAATTTCCATTAAAACAACGTTAGGCTGAGCTTAATTGAACCGTCACTGTGTCCCACAGTCCCTCCAGACTTCACCCCAAACGGGAAACAATATGGCGGCTTTAATTAGATGTCGTTCATTATAATATTAACGTGTACCTACACACCTATAACTAAGTTATTTAAGATTCAGATAAACAGGATAATCGACCAAGTAGACCCCATACCCAACTTTCATAACAAAATAGAAATATATTTAGCGTCATAGAGGAAGAAACTATCGACTGAGTTACAGGCTCGGCCTAGTTCAGTTGGTAGTTCTAACTACCTACTTAAACAGATGTTATAATGATCAGGTAAATAACTTCGATCATTTTATCAAGCTCTTTACTACTGTCTACCTAGGTATAAGTTTTTTTTATGAACCTTATGCAAATAAATATTTATTATTATTATTATAGTTGGCACAATGGCCTTCACGCCAGACTGCCAAACATAAGGTTTGATTCCCGCCTCAGATATGTATTTATGCTTAGACTAGCTGTTGCCCGCGACTTCGTTCGCGATGTGGTTTTGGGTTATTTAGAATACTAAGTTATAAAAACAAAATAGGTACCTAGTTACATTGTTTTTAAACTATATGTTTAATTGATTTGGCAAAGGCAATTCTTATTCTAGGCTTACTCATACTCCGAAAGTAGGTCTAAAGATGCCTGAAGAGCGTGTATAAAGAAAAACTTTCGGCCCTAGGGAAAATCGCTTTCACTGACAGCTGTCATGTTAAATTATGGCTTCGCGCGGCTTGTGCAATATGTTTGTAGCCAGTATCAGTATCATTACGCATTAGGGACTTCAAAAACCTAACCTCCTTGATTTAGGTAACACCAAAGAATAACAATTATGGCTTCGCACGGCTCATCCATACTGCCAGAGTTTAGTACATAATAGGTTTTTTCTTAGTAATCGAATTCAGGTAGATATATTTAGTTCAAGATATCTTATTTAATAAAATAAATGTAAAGATGAAAATGGTCAAAGCGACGTATGACCATGCTGCGCCTCTACCGGCGCCCTGTCAAGATGTTGCAGATGTGGCTTTATGTGACCGTGCGGTCAGTGTCGTTTCTTGAGTAAAAAATACTGGCGGGAAATGCTTGCATTTTGAATGATTTTAATTAGTATTATCTTTTGTTATTTTATTATGTTTTTGTGTTAAGTTTAATCTGGTTTTTCATTTATGGTTGTGTATTTTGTGTAAATAACCTTTTCTAGACAAACCGTGTTACAAAAACTGTAATTGAAATCTACGGACTTCGCGTCATCACTCAGTGTTGGATAAACTAATTTATAAAAATCTCTTCGGTTAGTACCGACGTATTTGAGTATTGAAAACATGTTGAAAACAAATAGCAAAAGCAAAAAATCTACATAATGTATAACCTCTTTGGTCCCAACCTTGTTAGAGGATCAGGTAGTATGGAGTCTCTCATTCACTCCCGTTATTAGAAATAATTTTATGTTTATTCGTAATGAAAAGCACAGTGTTTACCCCGGGTTTGTTTTGTTTACCCAAGGTGTGAAAGTCACTCATTTAGTCCCTCGAAGTATTAGCGCCCTCGCTACGCTCGGGCGCCAAACTCCGTCTCGGGGCTCAATGAGTGACTTTCAGACCTTGGGTAACAATATACTATTTTTGTTAATTTTTCACAAATAAAACATATTACACAACAATATGATAAGCTGAAACTAAGTCCAATTTCTATACGCACAAAACTTTCAACATACTTTGTCTTCCTAGTTATCTTTAGATTTTTGTAAATGAAAGAAAAAATAATTATCAACTACCTTTGTGTCTTGATTTATATTCTTCAATTAATAATATAAGAGGTTATTTATAGTATTTATAACACCAACATCATGCAAATAATAATCTATTTTGGTGCAAATAATATTTTACATTGTTTTTATTATCAAATAATAATATTAATGATTAAAAAGAAAGGCAATTGGACAGAACAAATACTAATACTTAAAATAACGCGATGCACATTGAGATCCTTACATATTGATAGAAGGCATTACGCTGAACAAAAAATGCTTTCACACCAAACATCTAAAGCGTCTCGGAAACGGGGTATTTGGAGGAACGTGATGTCCTATGAATCCAATTTTCTGAATTCTTAACCAAAATACCCAGTTTTTTTTATTAGGTAGCTGGCAGGGCTACGTAACATTGGAAAAAAAATGATTTTTACAAATGACTATTACCTGTATATTTTTTAACCCACATCAAAAAAGGTGGAGGTTCTCAATTCATCACGTATATATATATATTTTTATGTATGTTCGCTGATTACTCGTAAACTCTTGGAGCGATTTGGATAATTCTTTTTTGTTTTTACTATCTAAGGTTTCCGCTACTTGAACTCATAATTCAAACTATAGCAGGAGAAAAGCGCGATAGAAGTGTAACATCGGAGGTCTTCGGTAAAGGAGATCGGTAATATTATGTAGTAGTACCTCTTTGTACTAACCTCATTTTCAGTTTCACGTAGGTAGTATTAAATGCAAACTATTTGGTTTTATGACAGCTGTCATCTTGAGCGGAGGCATGTACTGCACTCCTACCATGACTTTTTGAAGAACTCGAAAAAAAGAAACCCTTTTTCGATCACTCTTTTGTCCGTTTGTCTGTCGGTGTGTCACTACCGATATTCTCAGAGACGGGTGGACCTAGTAAGTTGATTTTTACGAA
The DNA here is from genome assembly GCA_951213275.1 of Idaea straminata. Taxonomy (NCBI): domain Eukaryota; kingdom Metazoa; phylum Arthropoda; class Insecta; order Lepidoptera; family Geometridae; genus Idaea; species Idaea straminata. Next base: position 9,891,917 of record OX577856.1, read on the forward strand.
GTTTCATAGTAAATACTCAATATAGTATGTTTAATCGAATACGTAAAAAACCCGTGGTAAGGGTACTGTTCCCTTCTGACGTTCGATTACGTTTTACCACGGAAAATATTTCGATTTCACATTTTTTAAATGTTTTTTTATCAAATATCTTAATTATTGTATTAAAGTTAAATTAAAACATAGCCTAAATGTTATTCTGATATATTCTGAACAAATTTGTGTGGACCTTGTTAAAATCTGTTCTGTAGTTTATGAGATTACCTGGTTCAAACAAACAAACAGACAGACAAACAGACAAAAATTCTAAAAACTACCCTATCGTGTTCAGCTAACGATTTTAAGGCAACCTGTGTATTTTTTTTCTGGATATCTTACAATTACAGATTTTTTGATGTCTACAGATTTATTATATGTATAGATATTTGTCTGTGGTCTGGTTGTTTCTATGTATTATAAGTATAAATTTACAAAAAAAGTATATATACGTAGTATATCCGTTGTCTAGCACCCATAATACAAGTCTAGATAATTAGCTTGGGGCTAGATGGTGATGCGTGGAATGTCCTGCATTATTTATTTAATCATTGAGATTTCGATAAACCTTCAAGTTCAGATTTATGTTTTATTTTCAAAATAAATACTTATATACTCATACTTAATTCAACATATATTTTTTTTAATAACCTACATGACTTATGTGGGTATGTTATTCATAACGCCGCCAGCTAGACAATTTCGAAAAGAGTGAATGGCTTGGCGTTCATAAAAGTATACATAATCGTAAGTTCTGAGAAATCGACTTTGTATTTACCCATAATAATAATCTATATATATAAAAATGAATTGCTGTTCGTTAGTCTCACTAAAACTCGAGAACGGCTGAACGGATTTATCTTATCTTAGTCTTGAAATGTTCGTGGAGGTCTAGGGAAGGTTTAAAAGGCGAGAAAAAACCGATATTCCCACGGGATCGGGACTTACGCGGGTGAAACCGCGGGGCGCAGCTAGTCTATCTATATATATAAAAATGAATTGCTGTTCGTTAGTCTCACTAAAACTCGAGAACGGCTGAACGGATTTATCTTATCTTAGTCTTGAAATGTTTGTGGAGGTCTAGGGAAGGTTTAAAAGGCGAGAAAAAATCGAATAATTTCCGGGAAAACCCTAAAATACGGGATCGGGACTTACGCGGGTGAAACCGCGGGGCGCAGCTAGTCTATCTTATATATAAAAAATCAATTGCTGTTCGTTAGTCTCGCTAAAACTCGAGAACGGCTGAACGGATTTATCTTATCTTGGTCTTGAATTATTCGTGGAGGTCTAGGGAAGGTTTAAAAGGTGAGAAAAAATTCCCACGGGATCGGGACAAACGCGGGTGAAACCGCGGGGCGCAGCTAGTCTTATATATAAAAATCAATTGCTGTTCGTTAGTCTCGCTAAAACTCGAGAACGGCTGAACGGATTTATCTTATCTTGGTCTTGAATTATTCGTGGAGGTCTAGGGAAGGTTTAAAAGGTGAGAAAAAATCGTTCCCACGGGATCGGGACTTACGCGGGTGAAACCGCGGGGCGCAGCTAGTATATAAATAAAAATGAATTGCTGTTCGTTAGTCTCACTAAAACTCGAGAACGGCTGAACGGATTTATCTTATCTTAGTCTTGAAATGTTCGTGGAGGTCTAGGGAAGGTTTAAAAGGCGAGAAAAAATCGAATAATTTCCGGGAAAACCCTAAAAACAGCCCTTTTCTATTTCCCATACAAACGTTTTCTAGAGTCAATTCCTACGGGATCGGGACTTACGCGGGTGAAACCGCGGGGCGCAGCTAGTCTATATATATAAAAGAAAGTCGTGTTAGTTACACCACTTATAACTCAAGAACGGCAGAACAGATTTGGGTGAAAATTGGTAGGGAGGTAGCTTAGAGCCAGGAGACGGACATAGGATACTTTTTATGCCCACGGGATCGGGACTTACGCGGGTGAAACCGCGGGACGCAGCTGGTAATAAATATTTCATACTGTATTTACAGATATTTTGCCGTGTAGGTACCCTATACTCATAATTATGTATTACTAACCGCGCATCGCGGTTTCACCCGCGTAACTATTTAATGCAAATAAACAATTAGATATAGATTAGATAGATACTAACATAGATAGATATTAAGGTCGCGGGAAGTCGTTGGACGCAGAGAGCATGCGAGCGATCGCTCTGGAAGTCTTTGGGGGAGGCCTATGTTCAGCAGTGGACGTCCTGTGGCTGATATGATATGATGAGATAGATACTTAAATAATACAAAATCATGATAAGACCTGTCGTCATGTAAGGGATCGGAATGCTGGGCGTGAAGAAGAAAGATGAGAGAAGAATGCATGCAGCGGAGATGACATTGTTGTGATGGATGTCGGGAGTAACGATGGATAAAATAAGGATCGACTATATTATAAGAAGTCTGACATGACAGGTAGCAGCAGTAACTAAGACAAGATTTGTGAGAGATGGATGTGAACTATGAGATAGGTATAGAAGAAGGAAAAGACCTACTGCATCGAACCCAAATAAATCGGAATAAGAGCAGGCAGATCAAGAAGATAGATGTAGGTACATACCTGGCTGCAGCAGTAATGGCCTGGATAGAACAGTACCAGCTCTGTTCGAGGCTTTACACCTAATAATTACGCCGCTACCTCCGTTCCCTGCATCCAGAAGAGATCTTCTGGCTCCGACCACCAACTTGCCATCTGATAGCACGTGCCTGTATGGAAAAAATAAAAATTGTTATTTTGGCTTGTACTTGTATACGGGCAACTAAACCTCTTAAATTTTGTCTTTTTAGCGTAAAAATTGGGCAGGCTTGCCCAGCACCTATACTGCCCTCTCAGCTTAGTCGACGGTGACCATAGGAAATAACCTGTCATACGTCTGGAGCTACCTAAGCCACCGTAAGAACCTTAAGAGGATGAGTAGAGTACGTTTTTATCTTTGAGAACCGATGTGAAGAAAAGTTTTACAGAACAAAAAGTTTTTAACATATTAATAAAAACCATTGAATCCTAAAAGATGTAGTATATTAGGAGGCCTTATTTGTATGGTAAAATCTATAAACATAAATAAGATAATAAAATATTGGATGATATATGGTTTGCACTTAAACAAAAGTATTCATTAGGAAGGCCATCAATTATAACCAATCTGAAGTCGTACTCAGCAAATAACGAGACAGTACGAAAATAAGTAATCTCAAAATAGATAACACAGCGATTCGTGAATTATGTTTATTGGAGGAATATTTTTCTTTTGTTTTTTCAATTTAACTATGACACCAGCATTTAATAGATCTATATAAATAGTGTCTAAAGTCTCACAGTCAAACAGTGACATTGTTTAGATCAGTAATGGATAAAGACCAAAAAAGGATAAAAATAAGTGTATCGTACGTAGTCCCTTGCATTCGTAAAATTTCTAACCTAACCTACTTTTCTGAGTTACAAGTTATTGACAAGAAAGGTAGGTTAGGTTAGAACTGTGTACTATATCTGCAAGGAGCGAGTGCCATACATATATGCCGTACAATCTGGCAGTCTATTCTATCCTAACCTATTTTTTCTGAGTTAGGTACAAGTTATTGACAAGAAAGGTAAGTTAAGTTAGAACTATGCACTATATGTGCAAAAATGCAGCGAGTGCCATACAGATATGTCCTACAATCTAGCAGTCTATTCTAACCTAACCTGATTTTCTGAGTTACAAGTTATTGACAAGAAAGGTAAGTTAGGTTGGAAGTGTGTAGATACTTTATGTGCAATAGTGCAGCGAGTGCTATACAGATAAGCAGAACATTCGGGGAATCTCTTCTAACCTTACCTACTTTTCTGATTTAATAGTTATTGGCAAGATAAAGGTAGGTTAGGTGAAAACTGTGTACTACACGCGCGAAAGTGCCATACAGATATTCCGTAAAGGATGTGGAAAAATAAGTTAACACTCAGGTTTAACCGAATGCAAAAGCCTAAACCGTGTAGGAAAGGAAACTCTTATTTCAATTGAATCTGAAAATGATAATGTTTCGTATAATATTCTTCGTACTCTCATCAGAGAGATGCTCGGTGTTGTGTCGGTGTTCAATCATTGCCTATTTTCCGCTGACATAAACATTAATACCGAACGTAATACTGAACACAGTGGCATGGAAATGTAATTTTCTACTTCAATGTTCTTCTTGTACCTTCATATTTACCTGTGACATTCTTGACTTTTATTTTGATTTTTAACCGACTTCAAAAATAGGAAGAGATTCTTAATTCGATTGTGTATTTTTATGGATGTAAATAATTGGTGAGGATCTGAATTGACTCTTAAACTAATAGATCGATATGTTATAGACAAATTAGTGAATAATTCGGGCATTATACATAATGCCCGGGCATTATGAATAATGACAAGCTACACGGGATAACCGACCCAGTTGGTACAATGGTCACCATGCCGGACTGCCAAAAACAGAGTTGCGGGTTCGATTCTCCCCTCAGACAAGTATTTATGCTTAGATATTTGTCTTTGATCTGGTTTTTGTATGTATTATAAGTATATATTTACAAAAGAAAAGTATATAAATAGTATATCTGTTGTCTAGTTACCACAAGTCTAGTTACTTAGCTTGGAGTTAGATGGCGATATGTGGAAGGTCCTGCAATATTTATTTATTTGACAGCTAGTTGTAAATCTTGGTTGCCAAAGCGGCCAAAGGGGAATAAAATACACCCAAAGTTTTCGTAGGTATATGCTATTCGAGTAAAATAACTCCATTGTTTGAGTGCTGACACAAGACAGGTTACAATCCCAGTGTTTGTTTAAGAAAAGAGATTTTCCTTCAAAAATAATCTTTGTTTTTATTGCAATAGAGTTGTATAAAGAATAGCAAGTTCTTGTGAGATCGTTTGTTGGAAAATGGGAACTCTTTTAATCCTATATTTGAAAACTTTCATCCCTGATAGAAGTGTTTACTTATGTAGAGTATTAATCTTACAATGAACTTATATTTAAAAATTTACTATTTCAATTTAAATTATGGTCACTTCATGACAAGTTATAGGCTTGAACCGAACTGAAATTTTAGAAATTTTGACGAATCACTAAACGAAGAAAAGCTTGGCAAACCTTCAGGAAAGGTAATTAGAGGTCGCGTAAAGTTGCGTTATCTTATCGGTCGAAAAAGCTATAGTATGTGTCCAGTCAATAAAAGTAATGCAACTATTTTTCTTTGTCCTGAACGACTGACTGACTGACGGATCAACGCACAGTGTAAACCGCTGATCGTAAAGACCTGAAACTTGGAGAGTGTGTTCTTTGTAGACATCCTATCGGATGTCTATAAAGAATAAAAAATAAAAGGTAAAAGGTAAATAATAGGTAGAATTCTACCCCTTAGGGGGTGAAAAAGGGGCAAAGTTTGTAACATGATTACTTGATCTATTTACGATTTCTACGCGGACGAAGTCGCGGGCAAAAGCTAATCTTTCCATAAAATGGGTTTCATCTATGTTTCACCAGAGTAAATCTCTAGGCGACACCACTAAAGTGGCACTCGATGAATAAACGTCCTATACAAATATTTTACGCAAAGTTTACATTCTTTGTCCAAAACTAAATCTCTATAGAGCTAAAGACAATCGCGCTGATAATTGAACAAGATCAAAGAGGTTTTAACGTTATAATGGAATAGAGTGAAACAGTTTTATCAATTGAATAAATCCCTTTGAAATATCTGCGTACTTTCAGTCGATTTTTGGGGGCGATTGTTTCTCTGTCGCTTAAATGTCATGGAAGCCCTAGATGTCACACACGTGACCTCTGGGTGGTGCTAGATGAACAACCTCCTGGAAGGCTTTGGCTGCAGCTTGCTACCATCATAGATATTTGTCTGTGGTCTGGTTGTTTCTATGTATTACAAGTATATATTTACAAAAAAATATATAATAAGTAGTATGTTCGTCGTCTAGCACCCAAAATACAAGTCTAGTTACTTAGCTTGGGGCTAGATGGCATTGTGTGGAATGTCGCGCAATATTTATTTATTTAAGCCGAGCGGAACTTGTCCGTGTACCGATATTTAAATCCGGTGCCACCACATGAGGAGAACGGGTCGGAAAAGTTCTCGTTCCACTGCCGTCTTTCTACCTTCATTCGTGTCCCTCGAAGGTTTATTTATTAAGAAAGAAAGAAAACCGACCAAACATTTGATTGTTTGTTTGAATTGAATAGGTTCCGAAACTACTGGACCAATTTTGATTACATTGATTAATTGGGAGTGGTGGAACGCTGCTAGTATTGTTATAAAAAAGTGGGTTCTCAACTTTCTGAAAAAAAAAAAGTGTGTGTGTCAGCTCCAACGCACGACTGGAGTTTACTCCTTAAGTACGAGTATCTAACCATACGCAATACACTCACAGCCAAATTAGAAAGTTGCACACTAAAGGTGCGCACCAAAAACGTGACACGATTTTCGTTACTTGTTAGTAGGTTTTACCCCTCGGATTTTTCTCATACCGGGCGCCTTATATATAAAAATCGATTCTTAAGGAGTAAACTCCAAAAAAAACAAATGTTTTCTCTTTACGATCGTAATTTAAATGTCTTTGTCTAGAGACAATGATAATGGAACAAGTCACGTAAAACCGACCCCATTTCGCTTTCCACTATCGTTCGCCCACAATAGATCCCATTAGTGTTCAAACAATTCAATTGAGACATGATATTTCGGCAAATAAAATTGGGTCTGCCATAATATCTGAGTTCAATTTTATACAGAAATATTATTTTATTCCTATTGTTAAAGTTTTTATTATATACTTATAGCTATTCAAATAGTTCAATATATGACTAGATCGTAAAATTCAGTTAGTTATTTTAAGCAGACATTACGACCATATAATCATCATCATCCGAGCGATGTTCCCGGTTGCATCCTTCTCGGGAGCCCGGTGTCCGCTTTCTTACTTTTACGCCTCCACTTCGCACGATCTTCGGCATCCTGGTTAGTAAGGCCATTGGCACGCATCACCCTTTTCGACGTCAAGCCAGCACTTCTTGGGTCAACCTGGCGGAGGCGCCATGGCAAGACATTTGTTCCCCACATAACTTGCCGGTTTTCATCACATTGAATGAATATCATTAATTATACATTTTTTTTATATTCATTAGATTTTATTTCATACCGAAAAAATAAATTCAAACGTAATGGAAAGTAAAGTAACCACTAGATATTACATTTTCTGAAAATACAAGAACGATTCTACAATATTTATGAGAAGTTGTTACGAGTTTGAAAAGTAGCGAGTACGTGAGGGTGGCTTACTTATAGTCATTTTCACGTCGTAAGTCAGCAATCACAATAATATTTTATTTCAAGTATTTTTATACTATTCTATTTCTAGAATGGTATAGCAGTTGTCGTGTCTATGCCCACTGCGTAGGTCTTATCATACTTTTATTAAATACTAGCAACGGTTCGCGGTTTTGCCCGCGTTACTCCCAATGAATCAATGTATTTGTACTTGTATACGGGCTGTTACTCTCTTTTAATTGGGTCCATTTTGCGTGAGGATTGAGTAGGCTTTCCCAGCATCTACTACCCTCTCAGCTTAATCGACCATGTCCAGAGGAGAGAACTTGTCAATACTTCTGGAGCCAACTAAGCCACGGGTTTCATCACGATGTTTTCCTTCACCGTTAGAGCAATGTCAATTAGCGCACAAAAATTTATCTTATAAAAAATACATTGGTGCACGGCCGGCCGGGATTCGAACCCACGACCTTCAGAATGAAAGTCGAGGTATCTACCACTAAGCCAACACAGCTCTTGAATCAATGTATCCCGATTCCAAGTTTCATCAAAATCGATTCAGTAGTTACGGAGCCTATTCATTACAAACAAAAACAAACTCTTTATAATATTAGTGTAGATTATTTTTTCAGATTGTGTATGAAAACTTTTTCATACTAAATAAACAATGTTCTGTGCGATGTGCAGGAGAGCGGTCCATTGTCGGAATGTTTGCTACCAGCGTAGACATTAAATCTTCTATCTTCCATATAAATAAAAATGAATCACCGAAATGTATGAACGCGCATAACTTCCGAACGGCTGCACTAAACTGAAAAAAAATTTTTTTTTTGTGTTCGTTATTTTCAGGACAAAATTTGTATAAAAGCAAATTTTATAAAATCGAACGTGGTTGAAATTGGGTGCAGCTAGTTTTTAATAAAAAAGGAAAAGGTTATCAATTCGACTGAAGTCGGTTTTGTAACATTCTAATATCAGCCATATTTAGGGTTCAGTAATTCAAAAGGTAAAAAAAGGAACCCATATAAGATCACACATTGACATAGGTTTGAAACAGTGGCCGCGCAACTAAAAAAAGATGGCTGAACGCCAGAATGTTACAAAAACCGGCTTCAGTCGAATTGATAACTTTCCTTTTTTTGAAGTCGGCTAAAAATAACTTGTTAAGATGAAAGGGTACCGGCGCTCTCTCCATACAAACGTAGTCGACTGTTTCTTCCCTGGATAATGACACTAGCATAAATATTAACCTAATAATATTACCATAAAACCTAAAACTGCCATGACTATGCCCCTATATCTTGTTTTTTTTCTAATTATCATAGAAATTAAGATTTAAAAACAAAAAAAAAAAAAAACATAGGGGCATGGTCATGGCAGTTATAAGTTTTATGCAACAAAAACATTTGCTCTCGTGTCAGTATTCAGGGAGGAAACAATCGACTACGTTTGTATGGAGAGAGCGCCCGGTAGGTACTCTTTAATCCTCTTAACTAGTATAGCGCAGTCAAAAGACAGATAGAGGTCAACAACCAATTTTAGTGCAAACGCACTGAACTATAGACAAAAGAGACTTATTGTAAAAAATCCGATAATTCAACGAAATGACTGTTTAAATAAATCATCAATCACTATACAAATAATATGTGGTCGTACGTTTTATGGCTTTGAACTGCAAAACAAGTGGTTTGTTTTGGCAAGTTTCCGTCACAATTCCACATTGAATTATTAAACTGCTTTTAGAGAGGCCGTGTTGCTCGTGGTCCGTATGTAACTAAACCTTAATTACATAGTACAGTGGTGAACGAAGTTTACGGCTAAAAGGTAAGTTTACTTAACCATTATTTTAATTTTGCCATTTGAACTTTAAACCATCTGCTTAAATTCATACTATTTCAATAAGGAATTTCCAGGAATTATACATAAATACAAACAGGCCAAAACCAACCCTCCCTTTTGACTTCACTTTAGTCGGGTAAAAAGCACTGAAATCACTAACCAAACTCAGTAAAGCGAAGTCAAACTCCACATAAAAGGGTACTGTAAAATATTCAAAGTGAAAAACAAAAGGTACCTAACAATCCCATTCAAAAAGTTTAAATGTAGCAAAGTCCCGTTTTATTCAATACTCTTTAGGTATTTTCGTTGAACTGTGAACTGTAGAAGTTTACCTCGTAAGTTGTAAGTCTCTCTAGTGAGCCGTAGCCCCAGGGTTGCCAGACGTATGATAAATTTCGTACATGTACAGTCAGCAAAGGACTGAGGGTAGCAGGTGCATATTTTAAAGTTTTTTTTTAATAACGATTAAGTAATTGTTAATTATTATACTTGATATTACTAAAGCTTTCGAAGTGTTAGTTATTTCACGCATATTAACCAAAAATTTTTGAACAGTAATAAAAAAAAAGGAAACTTTAAAATATGCACCTGCTACCCTCAGTCCTTTGCTGACTGTTCGAGAAATCATGTACGAGATCTACCAGACTTATACCCACCCACCCTCTGCTTTAATTATTGTCCATCCAAAGGTTGCCTAGAAGATATAACTTTCAGCTATAAGGTCGCCCGTTGTACCATATTGATTAGTTTTTATTAATTTTCTTTTATCAGATAATTGTTGGAATTGATTTTGTGTTTCTATGGTTCAATAAAATGTTTATCTGTCTATGTATCAAAAATTGTACGAGATTATTACAATGTTGACAGCCTACGCCATGTTCGAAAAAATAAGGAAAACTTATATCCTTGCCAATGACAATCGACACAGCACATGACTAGATTCATCACCCCGTAACTAATTTCATATTTTTATTCAATTTGATTATAAAACGTAACGTATATAGCTTAAATTATTAATTTTGTATGACATTTTTGAAAAATCTGTTCTTGTACGAAATTTGGTACTGAAATGTACTGAAAGTACGAGACTTTAGCAATCTTGGTACGAGGAGAGAAAACCGGCATCTGGTAACACTACCGTAGCCTTTCGTATCTCAACGTATTTCAAGTCGCATGTCAATTGTACAAATCTGTGGAAACTGCTTTCCGCGAAAGCTAATTTATCGCTTTCCCTTTTAAGCTCGCGGTAAAATATCGTAGCTCGGTGAATTTGACTAATGATGGCTCAGTTTGTTTGGACTTTTTGTCTTTCTATGCAAATAAACTTTTTGTTCAAAGCTTCTTTAGTTCTATAAAGTTAAAATCGGCCAAGTGCGCGTCGGGCAACGCGTTCCGTAGTTGTCCGTCACAATATTTAACGACGGAACCTAATTTATTTTATTTTTAACCGACTTCAAAAAAGGAGTAGGTTCTCAATTCGGTTATATGTATTTTTTTCAACAACATTATTTTCAATAAACCTACATCTAATTAATTTTTAATGAAATATTTTCGAGGTTTTGCTTTTCACTTTTTAGTCGTCCATTACTCACTAACTTTTCAAAGCCGTGATAGTTTTCCTTTTAAATTCGTTATACATACTACGTTATCTAAAATCAACGATACAGCCGAAAGCAACTATTCAGCGTAGTAGGGGGAGGGACACTAGACTCTTCCAAAAAGAATACTTTAAAGCTTATTATAATATTTTGGAAACAGATTCTAGGATCTTTATTGGGACTACGGAGCCCTAAAAATTACTTGTTGTAACACGTAGTTCAAAGATAATATTTATACTTGTATTTTGTTTTGTATTACACACATTTAGTACTTTATAATTACCTATCTTCGGTTTAATTAGATTATATAATTAAACAAGTTAGACAATAAAACAAGTCCAACCAAGAAATTATTCTCTAGCGTCTATAGGGGATTATTCCTTGCTTTAAGAAACCTTTTTTTCTGTTTAAATTACAAAGAATAGATTACACGAAAAACTACAAGACAGATAAAGTTTAACAAATTAGTTTCTTTCATTTTTTTCACATTTGGTCATAAGTATGTTTTGTAATCAGCAATTTGTACATTTTGACAATGAGACTATGTTACCTATTGACTTCTTGACCTCATTACATTTTAGTGCCCGTCTCGACGGGCGAGTCGTCAATATAGGTGTGTACCTTTCAGATCTGTCAAAAGTAAGGGGGTAAAATTTTAATTACTAAAGTCCAAAAAAAGACAACCTAAATAAAACCGTTTAAGGTGGGTCCATTCCCAACGACCTATTTCTACGCACCGGTCGCCTTCGCTGGTGAAAATTGTTGATTGTTACGAATGTGTTTTGGTTTTCTCAAAAATGCTGAGATAGAATTGTAGGTGAGATTTTTACCGACATTTTAGTGTGACTTTGAGTCAAAAATTTCCTATGGTTTCTAAGCTATCCTTAAATTAAAAAGTTACCCCAAAATATTGGTAAACATCTCACCTACAATTCCAACACTTTTGAGAAAAATAAAACAAACTCGTTACAATCAACAATGTTAGTTGTATGCGAGAGGTAATACTGTCGCGTTGCGCTTGGCAGCCTTAAAATGGCTGAAACCTAGATATAGGTATAATAGATACTACCTAATAATTGTCGTAGTAAGTTTTAAGATAAATGCTCTCGTACCAATATGGAGAAGTGAAATGTTAGTACCTATCTAAAGGGCACCCTAGAGCTATAGAGGTTATTGGTAATTATACTAAGCCGTTGAGGGCTACTTCTGTGCACCTAAACAAACAACTTTTGTGCTACGACTTTTGGAAATTAGAAAAGGTTATGTTATGTAAATTCGAAAAACAGCTGCGGCTTTTTGGGTGTCAAGCTCTTTAGTTCCATATGCAAATATTATATATTTTAAAGAAATACCTACGCTGGTGAAGAAGTAAACATTTAGAGAGCTGACTATCTTAAAAAAACTTCGAGAAAAGAAAATGTGTGGCTCTATAAAAAAAATTGTAAATTTAATTTACTCTTCCGACTCAAAAGTTTACCGAGCCCTGCTCTAGAGCTATATAATTATGATCGAGCTACCGAACTTCCCCTTTCGACACATAGTTACGTATACCGCCGACACGTCTTCGTTTCAAAACTTGTAACCGACTCCATCGGAAACTCCGACATTTATTATCAGCAACTGGACGAGAACTTGAATTAGCTCTAACTACTTTCAAACAACTTTACTTAGCATTGTAATATAAGTATAGCGACTGAGCACGTCGGCTCTTTGTGTGAAAATCAGTTACAATTATTCAAATCGAATTAGTTTTTATCAATAAGTTGCCTTTCTAACAGTTTTCACGTCCGAAGTATCCAGTAGAACGAAATTTATTGCGAGAAGTAATTGCGTGGGTTAAATAGTCTCTTTGTAAAGTTGCGAAGGAACTTCGGCTAATACAAGAAGTTATTAAAAATACAAAACCCGTGGTCCCCGCTGTCGGTCATTAGACTCACAAACTCACTGAGTACAAACTTCACAACACCCGGCGCTTGCCTTTATTACTATATTACCTACATTTTTTCATAAACAGTTAAGCTGAAATTAATTATTCAACTTTGTCTTCCAGTTTTTTTCCACGTCGCGTTGAAAATGGCAATCTGCGTGCCATTCAAAAGTTTAAGAAGAATTGTTTTAAAAGCACGGCAAATGTGCTTCATTGTTATATTCATATTTCGTCGGTTCTTTGGGAATAAAGTTTTGGGCTCATTTACAATTTTGTAACATATAAGTAGGTAGCTATACTTACCGGAAAATTATATAAACGTTACCACAATTTTAACAACGAAACATAATAACTTTTCTTATTTATAACAAAGTCACAATCCAACATCTTAATATATTTTCATATTCACTCCGTACTGAGGTTGATGTGAAAATACGCCGCGAGTGAGTGCCGTAAATATTAACTTGGTGGCTAGAGTATCGCTTTCTTGTAAAATATAGGTGAAGTTGGTGTAGTTTATTTAATGGAAGCTTCGTCGAGTTTGCACAAAATTCACTGGCACCCTATTCGAAAGTAATCTTTAGATCGATCAGCTGTTGGGAAGAGATTCGCGGAACGTGCCATTGTACCTTAATGGTAATATATTAGGTACTGCTTCCACGTTCGATGGTGAATGTTTCAGAGATAGACTTGTTTCGAAGACGTTTGTATTACGTTAACTTTTTGATGGAGATGCATGATAAAAAAGTATTTTCTTATTCATAAAATCTTAAAATAAAGGTATTCTTTAAAATATAATGTCCATGGCTACATTTATAGTGTTTGCGAATAATCATCGGTTTGATGTGTATCATACTTTGCTATTAAACTAGTTGTAAAGGGCTTCTTCCAAAGGTCTATTCATAACAGCTATAATATGTATCCTCACCAGACACATTTAAAGAGCATGGTCTTTCCACAAAATGAAGTAAAATAATCCTACTAATATTATAAATGTGAAAGTGTGTGTGTGTGTATGTTTGTTACTCCTTCACGCAAAAACTACTGGACCGATTGCTATGAAACTCGGTATATAGCTGAAGACCTAGATTAACACATAGGCTACTTTTTATCCCGATATGCCCACGGGATCGGGACTTACGCGGGTAAAACCGCGGGGCGCAGCTAGTATCTTAATAAAATGATTATACAGGGTTATTGGTAATTATACTAGCAAACCGTTAAGGGCTACTTCTGTGCAAATAAACAAACAACTTGTTCTACGACTTTTGGAAATACGAACATTTTTTAAAAAATTTGAGGTTACGTTTACCTGACACTCAGCTGTTCCTTACACGTAAAGGTCATTAACCTTAAAAAAATACTTATTTTTAAGTTTAATCTAGTGTTCTTAGTCTGAATGACCTTTGTTTTAAAAAATCAGCTGTTTGTCGAATTAACATAACCTCAAATTTTTTTTTCTAATTTCTTAAAGTCGTAGAACTAAAGTTGTTTTTTAAGGTGCACAGAAGTAGCCTACAACGGCTTTTTAGTATAATTACTAATAACTATGTATAAATAATTAAAAAGAACTAGCTGTCCCGGCAAACGTTGTTTTGCCATATCCAAATTTCCCGCTTTTCTGTTGAAATTTTTGCTGAATTTTCTTTGCTATAAACCTCACGGAGCCCGAGACCTTTCCAACGAATGCAAAACCGTGGAAATCGGTTCGTGCGTTCTGGAGTTATAGCGTCAGGAAGGAAAACCCGACTTATTTTTATATAGTAGATAAATATTTGCCAAATAATTATGTAAGACAATTAGCAAGTTGAAACCGGATGCAATGATGGTTCACTCGTCAAACAAACACTTTAGGTACTCAAAATTGTACAAACAAAAATTATGCTAATATCCATAATTTTATAGCCATGTTGTTTTACATTAAACTCACCTTAACCCCGGTATAGTGGTAACCAGCTGTCCTTCACTGGTGACCCAGTGTATATCGGGCGGAGGATGTCCCGTCGCGCGACAAGTCGCGTGGGCACCTCGCGTGGCCGGCCATAACACGCGTGTAGGCGGCTCTACCACGAAATGTGGACGTTTATCATTCGAACGCGCGCCGCTTATGAATGCGATTGTCAACACAGTCCATGGTAATGCACCTGAAAGAAAATTATTATTAGATTTGGTAAAATAGAAACATTGCGTTTGACTTCAGATAGATCACATTTTATAAGGTTAAAGGTCCTTATAAAAGGTCAAAGGAAAATTAGGATAAACTAAAAAGTATTGAGATGCAATGAAAACTAATTTATTAACACGCATCATATTCTGATTACACCTGTCATTAGAATATATGTATATGCGCCGCAGTTTCACCCGCGTAACTTCCGATCCCGTAGGGATATCGGGATAACAAAAACTATGTTATTCCCAATGTATCAATGTATCCTCATACCAAGTTTCATCAAATCGGTCTAATAGTTTCGAAGCATATTCGTTACAAACAAAAAAAAATTCCTTTTTAAAATATTTGTATAGATAATGTCTTTGCTCATTACTGATAACAACTATACAATTAACTGGGCCTTTATTATGCTTATTGTGCTATCGTTAAAATGGACATGGGAAAACCCTAAATGAGCTGTTATTAAACTAACGAGTGGTCACGTCCTAACAACAAAATCCCTGAGCTGAAACTCTGAGCATTATATAGCGTCCACTGTCGTATTTAATTTTTAAAATTTATTTCATTGCCTTTCATAGTGAGCTATAAAATAAATCAGTACGAGTGAACCTCTATCGCCCGATTCCCGCTTATTTACTGCGAAGTCGGAGCACGAGCTCTACCACAGAATAGATAAATAGCCCTATAGCTCTACTATTGGTAGGTACTTAGTCCAACCTACTTGGTTACTGAAACTCCTTCAAAAATTTCGAATTTCGAAACGTACGAGTAACACTATGAAATTCAAATTAGTGTGCACAATTATGCGCATTTCATTAAAAGTTGCTTCGCGTCGTCGCTAATTATTTATGCGGGATGGTTTAAAAGCTGCTGCAAAAGTGCATTAAGTGAGGAAATGTTTGCTTATTTACAAAGTAGCTGCTGTAGTACTCTGTAAATTTTTGAACATTATTAGGTTCTATTAATTATCATTAAATTAGAGTGCACTTTATACTGGCCAGAGCCTCATGGCAAAGTAGAGTAAAATACTTTAGATGTTTTTTGTAAGTGACTATATAAAAGATATGCAAACGTGCGCCTTTAATCGTAAAACAATATTATCCTGCAAAACTGTGTAAGTTCAACACTCAGTTTTCAAAATTTAATAAAGAAAATGGATGTCGGTTCTTTTTTCTTTCCGCAAAAAAGGGATTGCTAAAGTTACTGTAGTCAACAATTTCTAACCTTAGATACATAGAATTTAACACCGAATTCTTTTTTTGCTTCTCTTTGTTTTTCTAAAAAAATACATTATTTAACCCCGTAATCAATTACCTTATTAAAATAATTACCAACCTTTCATTTTCCTTGTTCACTTTATTCAAGACAGAAATGTCCCCGCGCAATAACTTTTTAACATTACTGAATTCCACATTTCACACTAATATTCCACATTTAAAATTAATCACTACATTTTATTATCCTCTGTTTTATCTATCGTTCGAAGTTTTCCCTCCAATTTCGAGGGAGGGGACGTGCGTCACGACCGGAGTTTCCACGAGAACTGAAAATCCAACCACCCTTTTCCTTCGCTGATAGCTAATCGCGAACATAACGGCAAGTAAAGTTTGATTTTAATATGTGAGTTGGGAACTTTAATTATACATACCTACATATCTATACTTATCTATCTATACTTATACTAAGTAACATAATATGTATTTTTAAATTCTAAGGGTATAGAATACAAAACGGTTTCCTTTTTACTGTAACGAAAGTTAAGCTCATGGAAATTAAAATTTTCATTAGTTATCAAGATTTTTTTTTAATCTCCCTTTGTCTTTCGATCTGTTTCGTTTTAAGACATTTAGCTAAGAGGTTATACAATATGTGTGATGATGATAAGCAGCTTGTATGGCCAAAATCCGTTGAATCATCCATTTGTATCTTTAAGATTCCTAAATAAAAACTCACCGAATAAAACCTTAAGTACCTAGTTAACACAATTTAAAATCTCAAGAATAAAGATCAAATAAAATCGGATTCAGTTTAACACAGCTCTATTACAAGTGTGCTACTTACTTATGTCTTGAACACCGATTTTCTTCTCTAAGCCTCCGATAGAACAGTGGTTTATTTATTTCAGTAGTCCAGTCTGTAACATTTAATTGCAGACAGCCCCAGTAACAATGGCTGGATTCACCTTTCAACTTACCTAATAGAGTTCTATTTACTGTAACTTCTAAGACAATCAGCATGACTTCCTTCAACTTCCTTTTCGTCAAATGCGTGTTTCGTCAAGTTTCTTTTTTATTGGGCTATATACCGTCAAAAAAAAAATTATGGTTAATGTTTACTCTTGCAAAATGGAAACAAACAACATACAAAACTTATGCAAAAGTTCGCTGTATGCTACAAAAAAATTAAAATAAAAAGACAAAAATAAATAATAAAAGAGTTATTACGTTTATAGGGTGGACAATGTTTTTGGGCCACTTAGAGCCTTATTCGGAACTAAATCGGCCAAATAAGAGAAATATTTTAATAAATATTATAGTCAAGCAAATTCAAAGAAGTGAATAACCTTGTGAAGATTACGAAACATATTTTGTACATACTACACAACAGGAAGGACGAAAGAGGTTGCACTATTATATAGAAATGACAAAGGAGGTTCGCATATTTATAATGGAGGAAGGTTGCTTTGTTAAAAAGTTTCAATAACACATTCTTCAATAACATTTACCTAATTACTGGCACCGCTGTGGTGCAAAAAAATATTTGTTAATCTATATAAATAAATATTGCAGGACTTTCCATACATCGCCATCTAGCCCCAAGCTAAGTAACTAGACGTGTGTAATGGGTACTAGACAACGGATATAATACTTTTATAGTTTTCTTTTGTAAATATATACTTAAAATACATAGAAACAACCAGACCACAGACAAATATCTAACCATAAATACTTGTCTGAGGCGGGAATCGAACCCGCAACCCTGTGTTTGGCAGGCCGGCGTGGTGACCATTGTGCCAACTGGGGCGTCAAAAATATCACAATTATTCTGTTACAGGTTCATTTTGTGAGGAAAAAAATTATTTAGTAGTAATGTGTAAAGTTTATTTTATTGTAATATTGTCATTACCATTTTATTTTACTTTATTTTTTTTACTTGTAGTTGTAATTTTGATAATATTCATTGATTTAATGTTTTGTAATTATTATATACACTAGCAGGGCTCCGCGGTTTTACCCGCGTAACTCCCGGTCCCGTGGGAATATCGGGATAAAAAGTAGCTTATAGCCTTCCTCGATAAATGGCCTATCCAACACAAAACGAATTTTTCAATTCAAACCAGTACTTCCTGAGATTAGCGCGTTCAAACAAACAAACAAACTCTTCAGCGTTATAATATTAGTATAGATAAGGTATGTTTGATTTTATAGGTATGTAAATTCTAATTCAGTCGACCGAATCGTTTGTAAATAATCCAAGATTAGTTCTGAAGCCTTCATACTGTCACATCGACGATGACATGGGTCAGAACTACAAATTGTTTATCACGTTATTAATCGTGTACCTATTGTGTTACATGTGTCTTAAACACGTGTATGCCTAATGTAGGCATCTTTGTCTCCTACCACTGTATTATACTACTGTGGAAACAGACTACAAACTTTCAAGTCTATAGTCGATGGTCTGCAAGAAAAGAGCGAACGATTGTTTAAATATTATATTTGTTTGTATTCAAAACTCTTAAAAGATAGCTTAATTTTTTTATTTATTAACCTATTTTTTATTTTATTTAACAACTAGCTTTTGCCCGCGACTTCGTCCGCGTAGAAGTCGAAAATGGACCAAGGAATCACGTTGTCCCATACAAACATTGCCCCCCTTTTTCACCTCCTTAGGGGTAGAATTTCGGAAAATACTTTCTTATTGTATGCCTACGTCACACAAAGAACACACCCTCTAAGTTTCAGGTGTCTACGATCAGTGGTTTAGGCTGTGCGTTCATCCGTCAGTCAGTCATTCAGGACAAAGGATTTTATATGTATAGATGAATGAATAGGGAATTACTTCCCTATGTGAAAATAGGTAAAATGTGAATAGGACCAAATGTAAATGGGACCTGATGTGAATAGGACCAAATGCCAAAAAATAATTCGAATTGGGCCTTGTAAAATATAAAGTACTCCTATCACATTTTATTACCTACTAGCTGCGCCTTGCGGTTTCACCCGTGTCAGTACTGACAAATGTATTAAACATCCAAAGAAATAAAATAAAAAAATGACTTTGAAATAGATTAGTTCCCAATTAAATACTTCATAAATTCCGGCTGTTAGTCATATCGCGCAGTACTGTGTCTTCTTTTGTCGTTACTTTTGATGAATCGGTTCCCCTTTAGTCAGATTCGTAACCAGTACGTAAGAAAACTTTCCGTTCACTGTTTCATAACTAGTTATTTACAAAAACGGTCCGGTGCCTGAATAATAATAAAGACGTACGTAGTATAACTTCAACAATATTACCAACAAATACATTATTAAGCATGTATCTATAGGTTGCTAAGCAATTACAGTTTGAAAACTTTATTGTTAGAACAATGTTGGTAGATATAACATGAAATAATTAACATCTAAATCACGATTTTCAACTCTATAATGTAGATGATAGAATTCATTTTAGATTCATATAACATGAGTTAGTAGGAACAGTATGTGTCATAAGTACTCTATCAGTTTGCTACCATAATACTATCAACAAGTATTGTACTTACGACCTTCTTCTAAGACGTTACACACAAAAATAAACATTTAAATTTAAAATACTCAGTGTGATTACTATTTTCAACATTTTAACTATCTATTTAGTTGTGTGAGTGGTATAAGCCGCCGCCCGCTACACCAACCGACGTGACACATCCTAACTTAGTTTTTAAGACGTGTCCATGTGATCTTGTACTTTTTTTTTCAAATTTTTTTATACCTTTGGATACTTAATACCTAGATTAAGTATCCAAAGGAAAAAAAACTTTGACTTGACTTTGTGGGTTCGATCCACAGGTTACGTTGTTATAATGTTCAAATAGTTCTGCACAGGAATGTAAACGTTACCGTGCCGGTGCACTTTTGAATGTTGATTGTATAATAGAATACTCAGGGTAATCACATGTCTCATTAGAGTCCTTGTCAACTGTACAAAATCCAACTGAAGAGATACTGTTAGTAACTAGTTTTGAGATAACGAGCAGAAAAAACGTTTGAGCTTACAAAGGAATAAGCTACTTTTACATTCTTTTCCATCTTACCTGGAAGAAATCGCTTTTAACGATGAGGCCGCCCATTTGTGCAACAAATACTTACTTTCTAGGTATTACTTTACTTTAAAAAATATATATTTGCCAGACTAATTAAAAAAACTCCGACTGAAAATGAAAATTGCAGCTGAACCGATTTTGACCAAACATAGAACACTCCCGACTAATTCACCTTTCAAACATTTTTTTATTTAATTGTCACCCATGTTCGTTTAACTTTGAAATAACAATAAAATAATTAAAACTTTAAATAATTAAATAAAAAAATCAAACAAAAACATATTATTTAATTTATATTTTTATATCGTAGTATGTTAATTTGTTACCTTTCATGTATAAACTACATAACCTCTTTCGATGAAACTTGATATGTACTAGATAAAACCAGACCATAAAACATATTTTCATCAGAACAGGATAAATAAAACAGCAGGGTGTATAGCTTTTCTTACAATATTTTTATCTTTTTAACTATCTACGAAGCAGGAAGCCGTTATGTGCTATAAAGGTGGGCTCTCAAAATGCACAACTGCACCGACCAAAGCGGTCGGTACCACCATTTGCCGAGTCAAACGAGCTATGTCAGCGACCACTTCGCAACCGCAACATTTAATGTTACGTAATATCAAGTATGGAGTAAAAGAGAACCAAACTATATAAAATAGAAAGGACATCTCACCTAAGAAATATGACCCAGCAATTGTCGACCCCAACTAGAATTCGAAGTAGACCCCGCCAAACTTGTACAGCAGACAAAATATTGACATATCGACAATGATGACCGAGCTTCCTGGCGAAGAGTAACAAGGAACTCAACTCATGGAACGCCCTCTTGGATAAGAAGCCTGTTTGCGGATGAATGGAAAGATATGCTGTCAGTATGCTTAAAATTATGTGAGAGATCGGATTTCTTAGTGTTTTATAAATATTTCTTGAATTAATAATTTAAAAAGAGGTGAAAGAACGTGGTAATTTGCTTACCGCCATCAAAAAGGAGGAGTTTTTCAATTCGTCACGTACAGTTCTTGCAATTCATGAGTGCGGTCGGCCTTTGTTTGTGTGAGTGACCAAACTGTATATCTCTAACTGACTGTATAACTGTATCCTACTAATATTATAAATGTAAAAGTTTGTGTGTGTGTGTGTGAGTATGTTTGTTACTTTTTCACGCAAAAACTACTGGATCGATTGCGATGAAACTCGGTATGTATGTAGATAGCTGGAGATCTGGATTAACACATAGGCTAATTTTTATCCCGATATTCCCACGGGATCGGGACCGCGGGGGGCAGCTAGTAGTATATGTATCGCTCGCTACTGACCGTTTTATCGGGTACACACACTAACAAACATGTGCATCTACTGTGAATTTACGATTACAACTACAAAGGCCGAGCGCACTCGTGTATTCTATTTGAGTGTCAGTAACGTCTTAGCGTATCACGTTCATGTATCGTAAAGTTTGTTAAATTATTGAAACTTTTAGTAAACATTCAGATGTATTCTCTACTGTAATGTTAAATCTCTTTGAATATAATGGAATCCTAAGCTATTATGTAGCTAATGCAACCATCTCTTTAGGCAGCTTAAATTCCGCTGTATATGGATTTAGGTGATATGCCCAAAGTATTTTTCCGGAAACGAACTGAACGCAAAGATTTGCTAATATCTTAATTCCCACTGAAAACGAGTACAATTCATTAAAATTAGAAATATACCGATAAAGGAAGCAAGCCGTATACTGTGAAATGTAGCTACACAGCGCTGGTTTCCAGCATCCTCCTTATCTCCAAAAAGAGCATTGTAGGTCAAAATGAAAATTAGACATAAAAATTACATATCAATTATCCCAAGGAGAATCACAGGATAAAAAATTACCCCTGGTGCACCCAGATAAGTTTGTTGGTAGACCACGAACAGGGCCCCCAAATTTATTTGAAAATTATCTATATAAGAACATTTTTTCTTCATAAACTATTTAGAATCATATTTGTATAAAAGCATCAATACGAGAAATTTAAAAAAAAAAAGTTTGATGTGGTTTTCCAAACTTTTTTTTAAACGTAAAATGTCAGTCTGACCTACAAAATTTAGTACAGTGAGCATAGAGCCTTATTTTGAAATCCGGAATGCTATTGGTTGTAGATAACAATAGAAGCTTTTAGAAAAGTTTTGCGGTAAAGAGGAAATGCACTTTGCTGATTTCTCGTTTAATAAACGACTTACCTGTAGGTTCTAAAATGTGTTAGGTTTTTTTAATTTTAGAAGATTATGATTTTGATCGAATAATGTAGTAAATCAATATAAAGTAGGTACCTTACCTACTAACTTTATTTTATTATTTTTTATTTATTAAATTTCTTACAATTAGTTAGTTAAATAAATACCAGGAAACCTAACTAGGTTTGTCTTGGTATCTAGGTACAATCGACGCTACATCATCTATCTATCTATACATATAAAATTATTTGTCCTGAATGACTGATTGACGGATCAACTCACAGCCTAAACCGCTAATCGTAGAGATCTGAAACTTGGAGGGAATGTTCTTTGTGTGCCGTAGGCACCCGATAAGAAAGGATTTTCCGAAATTCTATCCCTAAGAGGGTGAAAAAGAGGGGCAAACTATGTATGGGACGACGTGATTCCTTGGTCCATTTTCAACTTCTACGCGGACGAAGTCGCGGGCAAAAGCTAGTCATTTTTAGTAAAAAAAATAAGCGCTCAATATAACTTTCAATTGAATACATTAAAAATATTTAGAGAAGAACAGTACATACGAATATAGTAGACTATAATTTTCCTTATTTTGACTAAGTACTTTTATGTGTCTTAATATTTTCTTATTTTTACTCAGTCTCAGTCCAAATAATCTATAAAAGCTTTTTAAAAGAACACGCTCAGTATGTTCGTGAGTCCATTAAAGTTTATTATTTAAAAGTCAGCGCTCGTCCCGGCCGAGCGATAAATGCAGCTTTATGCTAAAGTTCGTGAGAAACTGTAGTATCGTTATTCTTTGTAAGCAGATGCGGACGCTCCTACTTGCTACCTAGTAAGGTAAACTTTTAAAATTATAACAAGAATAAAAATATGTTTTAGGTAGTTACTATAGTAGTTTTCCATTTTACACAATTTTTCACATTCGAATGTTGTGAAAAATACTTTCGTTTTGAAATTAGTTTTTGCTGTGCACGTTTTTTATGTTTTGAATTTGCATTATTTTTACATATTTACTTTTTTTTACTACAATTAAAAACGGATATTCAAATAGATAAAAAAGTACAAATAAATGATGTCACCAGTTAGTCAAATAACCCGCCCCTTATCGTTCCCAGCTCAAAGGTTCTCATAATACTAAAAGCATTGCCACATTGAATGGCGCTGGCTAACCTCTGCGCCAGAAACGAGCCGGACCGGAGTCACTTTTTTTATTAAAACTGACTTTATTATCATGGTAAACAATTTAAAATAACTGTTTAAAATTCTGTTTATTACCTGCTCTCAATGTTTGGATACAAAGTTGCCATCTTCGCTAACATCAAGAAGCATGTCCAAGACTTTCGCATGTCGTTGTGTCGAGGAAAATCCGTGAGCAAAGCCTCATCGAAGTTTGCTACACGCTATTATGTGAAGCGGAAGTTGTCAGAGATATTGTGGAGCGCAAGTATGAAGTCTCGTCACTTTACAGAGTTAAAGTTCTTTCAATGAGAAAGCAGTTTGCCAAGTCTGGGCCAGCAATCATGTTCCATTTAAATTTAGGAGTTTCACTTTTGCGCAACTTTGTAATATGTCGCAGTTAGGTAGCTGAAGGTTTAATGCCTGTAAGGAAACTGGCTACTGAACGCGTAACTTCAGAGGAGCACTTCCCTCATTAAATTAACTAAGTACAAAGTTGACGTAAGTTAGGATACTGCAATGAAGTTTGGACTCTCTTTGTGACATAATAACCTGGACACAAGTTTTTCGTCGTAGGAGCTATGTACCTAAATTTACCTTGCATGTTACGTCCCACTACTGGGCAAAGGCCTCCCCCATTTCTCTTCATGTGTACCTATAACATAAAAAAAATTAAATAGTTGTCTGTAAAGTCGGTTTCTGGACGATAATTTTACGTGATAACGTCATAAGAAAACGATGAAAATTGAGATTTTTATTTTTCTTTTTTTTTTTTCTTTTTTTAATCTCTATTTTTTTACATTATATAAGTCTTCTATTTGTCACTCGTCACCATAACACAAGCCCAGATGAGCGATATTATTACTATATACAATATAAAACAAACACGAGGCGCGTGACGTTTACCATGACGCTGCCTTGGTATCGGAACATGACGGTGTCTGTTATCCGGAACAGAGTTTTTTTTGTGAATGTAGGTGTTACATCAATTTATTAGACGTTATCACGTCAAAAAGAAAACGAGTAGGTACTATATTTGGATAATTTAATTGAATTATCCAGTACATATTTGTTCCAAATAATATCATTTAGAACAAATATGTATATACATTGTTCTACATAAATTAATGTTTTACATATAATATAAATTAAATTAGGCAAAGTAGAAAAAATTAAATGATAAAAAATAAATTTACACGTTTTTGCAAAATTTCAGCTCAATTGGTAACCGGGAATTGAACCAAATTAAGTTGCAAGATTTGACCCGAACAAACATACATACATACATACAATGCAAGTTAAATAAAAGCTTTTAAAAATAAAGTCAAGCAAGTGAAGTCGGTACTTGTTAATATACTAGGTATGAAGTATGCAGTATGCTAAATGCACACTAACATTGGAACTTCAAAGTCTACTCCAACTCTCAGTAGATGTCATATCGACAAGTAGTGACGTCACAGCTTGAAGTCGAGCACCGTTCCAAAGTTGAGCACCGTTCCAAAGTCGAGCACCGTTCCAAAGTTGAGCCACTTTGTTCCACCAACTGCCGACAACTCTAAGTGTCACCGCAGAGAGTTGCACTATCAAAGGACATACATTGGAATGTTAGAGTTATATAGGTATCTATTGTTATTTGCAGTGCATTGTTTCGTCACCTGCATCGAACTGAAAACTAGTAAAACCGAAACATACATGTGAAGTCAGAGATAACTTTTAATTATTGTTTCCATTTACTTTTAAACCTTTTTAACTTCAAAAAAAGTGGAGGTTTTATGTTCCCTGAAGATAACTAAAACATACTTTGAAGTCGGACTGGGTTAGATTGAATGTTGAAAGGTATATTTATAGATTTATAGGAAACATGGTGTCACCCAGTCCGACTTCCAAGTATGTTTAAGTTATCTGCTGTCTTAATGACCCGAAATGGATTACTATTCATTTTTGAGTTTTTGTTTTCAGGATATTATGAAGTCGGTTTATAAATTTTAATTTTTATTTATTTATTCAGTCCATGTCTATATCTTTATCTATAGTAATATTATAAAGACCTATTTTGATAAAACTTGACATGAGGATATATTGTTTCATTGGAATAAGATATGTTACTTTTTATACCGATGTTCTTACGAAATCGGGAGTTACGCGGGTGAAACCGTGAAGCGCTGCTAGTTATTAATAACTTGGTGGTCTTATTCCAAGAGCGAGAGTCAATAGTATTTTCAAGAGTTTCTGTTCACCTCAATTCCAATTAAATACCTATGTCTGTGATTGTCAAAATGCAAATTGCGTTTAAGTAACAATTTACCGTCTCATTTTATTAGTGTCCTATGGACTAGAAGCATTTGCATTATTGAATCTATAAAGCGCTCTCAATCCGACGTGCTGAGTGAGGCACAATTTATTCATGTCTGTATTAATTCCATTAATGCTCGTCCTTTAGAGCTAAATCTATCGGCTTTCGTAAAACAAAGAGAGCCAAAGGGTACCTCGTTTAATGAGCCAGGCGCAATTCGCCGAACGATTCTTCGCATAATTGGGGATAAAACACAGAAATGATAATAACAGATTTCTTGAGAAATAGATAAGATTACATTGTATAAAGAACTTATTTATTGAACTTCTAAGCTATTGTTTTTCTTTGTAATTAAAGTTATTTATTCTTGAAAAAGGTTTTGTTTTTAGAATGTATTTATATATCGACGATTACCCACTGAACGATAACAAATTCTAAGGATTAATTAGAAATATAAATTGTAATAAACCTAGTAGAACGGATAAAATTTATAATTAGAGTATTTGACAAACACTATAATTTAATTATAGATTTTATATACTTAAGTATAAAATCTTATTCTACTGAAATTTTATTTTAGAACTTTTAATAAACCAAGTACTTGCATGCCTGCAATGAGTAAATGTTGAATTAATTTTAAAACTACATAATTCATTATTCATTTATTTCGCCTTCATTACATTGCATAATATAGGCATGTCAATTTACACAATTTCAATTAAAAAAGTACTAATATTTTATAGTTTTACAAATAACGACTCATTAAAATATGTCACTTTAGTTAGGTCTTGTCATGCAAATCAAAAAATGAACAAGTCAAATATTCAGAGAGATCATAGAATGGATTAACTTTTAAAAAATTATGGATTTTATTTTTGAATTCATGAAATCACTACCTATCATTCATTGTACACAATAAACATTCTTATTCTTTTATTGTTGTAACATGTTTTATTTACCAACAAACAAAGAAATCTGATATCGATGATCAAAGTAGACAAAAGTACAACACACACCGTAGTCTCAATAAAGCCCGAGGGCTATATATCTGTGAGGAGCGATGTAGAACACGCCTTACATCCGGGAAGATAAGCTGTCCTTGTATCCATTTCACACCGACTACGATGCCGACGTTCGCTTGTTGTGGACGATTAAATACATGAGGACCTTTCAGGGGTCTATAGATGGGAGATAAAGGAACGTGAAGAACTAGAATAATGGCCGATGTTTGTATTTTGTTTGTTCGGTCAATAGTGTTAAGAATATATAACGATGAATATATTTATGCAAAAAAACCGGTCAGGTGCGAGTTGGACTCGCGCTCGAAGCAATCCGTACAATTCCGTTT
The DNA here is from genome assembly GCA_951213275.1 of Idaea straminata. NCBI lineage: Eukaryota > Metazoa > Arthropoda > Insecta > Lepidoptera > Geometridae > Idaea > Idaea straminata. The sequence goes on from OX577856.1 coordinate 9,919,136, forward strand.
CAGCAAGAATCCTAAAAAATATTGTATATCAGACGAGGCTATATACGTTAAAAGTCTTTTGCCTGCCCTCTTGGGAATATAATTAACAAAAAACATTGCCTAAAAAACATCATCTGTAAACATTTCAACTCTCTAGCTATCATGGTTGATGAGATACAGAGGGAGAAGAGATTAATTTATGCGTTAGAAGACTTTAAACTTCAACTAAAGCAGGTGCATAGAATCTTGCTTGTGTTGATAACATTCTTATTCAGCCGTTTTGGAGCTCTACGGTGGGTCTGCAATTACGCAGCTGACCGTACCTATGTACAAAAGAAAAACGAAAGAAATCGAACGCTGATGAAACTCAATAGCTAATACATAATTATATAAACAATACGACAATAGAAAACCAATTACAGAGTTCCACGCACATAAAACATTAAATAGTATACAATAAGTAGCTATATCGCACGTAGTATTTATGTACTTAATTTAATATTTCTAAGACAAATATATCTTCGTCAATTTAAGAAACTGACAATTTCCCAGAGATTATTAGACTCTTATAAAAACAAACAATTCTTCTTTTTATTGGAGTTATAAAAAAAGCGTGGAAGTATACTTTATGCATAATCTAAAACAAACTTTACGATGAATCTTAAAAAAATAACGCTCAGCGCCGTTGTAGGTACAACTCGCTGTAGATTCCCATTTACTTCCATATTTTAAAACACGATGAGAAAACAAATGACAGCACAAAATTTATCTATACATATAATAAATCTGTAGACATCAAAAAATCTGTAATTGTAAGATATCCAGAAAAAAAATACACAGGTCGTCTTTAAATCGTTAGCTGAACACGATAGGGTGGTTTTTAGAATTTTTGTCTGTTTGTCTGTTTGTCTGTTTGTCTGTTTGTCTGTTTGTCTGTCTGTTTGTTTGTTTGAACCAGGTAATCTCATAAACTACAGAACAGATTTCGACAAGGTCCACACAAATATGTTCAGGAAATATCAGATTAACATTTAGGGTATGTTTCAATTTGAGTTTAATACAATAATTAAGATATTTGATAAAAAAACATTTAAAAAATGTGAAATCGAAACATTTTTCCGTGGTAAAACGTAATCGAACGTCAGAAGGGAACAGTACCCTTACCACGGGTTTTTTACGTATTCGATTAAACATAATATATTGAGTATTTACTATGAAACTTCCTAAAAATCAACTTACTAGGTCCACCCGTCTCTGAGAATATCGGTAGTGACACACTGACAGACAAACGGACAAGAGAGTGATCGAAAAAGTGTTTCTTTTTTTCGAGTTCTTCAAAAAGTCATGGTAGGGCTGCAGTACATGCCTCCGCTCAAGATGACAGCTGTCATAAAACCAAATAGTTTGCATTTAATACTACCTACGTGAAACTGAAAATGAGGTTAGTACAAAGAGGTACTACTACATAATATTACCGATCTCCTTTACCGAAGACCTCCGATGGTACACTTCTATCGCGCTTTTCTCCTGCTATAGTTTGAATTATGAGTTCAAGTAGCGGAAACCTTAAATAGTAAAAACAAAAAAAGAATTTTCCAAATCGCTCCAAGAGTTTACGAGTAATCAGCGAGCATACATAAAAAAATAAATATATACGTGACGAATTGAGAACCTCCTCCTTTTTTGATGTCGGTAAAAAAATATACAGGTTGTTATTTGTAAAAATCATTTTTTTCCCAAAATTACGTAGGCCTGTCAGCTACCTAATAAAAAAACTGGGTATTTTGGTCAAGAATTTAGAAAATTGGAAAAGGGGTCCGGACATTCAGTATGGTAGCGTGGTTATATGTTATGTTATGTTTTTTGCGCTGTGATTTTAGACCCGATGAATAAATTATGCCCAACGCTTTATAGGTTTTGTTTGATGGCATTATTTGTCATTTTCGATAGGTATGGGACTCAAAGTGAACCGCAAACTTTTGAAAAATTATAGGTTATCATTTTTCTTTAAATATTCCATTTCCGAAACGTCTCGCTTTAGAAGTTGAATGTCCTTTTGTGGTTTGGCATAAAGGTTTTGGAATAATAATCGGTTTTGACATAAAAACCTAAACTAGGCATAACATAATTTTACACAATTATTTTTGGCATAAAGTCACCGCGCACTCTTAGAAAATCAAGGAACATCACGTTTCTTCAAAAACCCTGTATCGAAAACGCTTTAGAGGGTTGGTGTTTTTATTATTTGTTTTTTTTTTCGATGCCCTCTATCGATAGGTATGAGTCTCAAAGAGCACCGTGCACTTTTGTGAAATCATAGGACATCACGTTCCTTCAAATACCCCGTTTCCGAGATGCTTTAGATGTTTGGTCTGAAAGCATTTTTTGTTCAACGTTATGCCTGCTATCAATATGTAAGGATCTCAATGTGCATCGCCTTATTTTAAGTATTAGTATTTGTTCTGTCCAATGGCCTTTCTTTTTAATCATTAATATTATTATTTGATAATAAAAACAATGTATATTATTATTTGCACCAAAATATATTATTATTTGCATGATGTTGGTGTAATAAATACTATAATAACCTCTTATATGATTAATTGAAGAATATGAATCGAGACACAAAGGTAGTTGATAATTATTTTTTCTTTAATTTACAAAAATCTAAAGATAACTAGGAAGCAAAGTATTTTGAAAAATTTGTGCGAATAGAAATTGGACTTAGTTTTAGCTTATCATATTGTTGTGTATTATGTTTTATTTGTGAAAAATTAACAAAAATAGTACATTGTTACCCAAGGTGTGAAAGTCACTCATTGAGTCCCGAGACGGAGTTTGGCGCCCGAGCGTAGCGAGGGCGCTAATAGTTCGAGGGACTAAATGAGTGACTTTCACACCTTGGGTAAACAAAACAAACCCGAGGTAAACACTGTGCTTTTCATTACGAATAAACATAAAATTCTTCCTAATAACGAGAGTGAATGAGAGACTCCATACTACCTGATCCTCTTACAAGGTTGGGACCAAAGAGGTTATACATTATGTAGATTTTTTGCTTTAGCTATTTGTTTTCAACATGTTTTCAATACTCAAATACGTCGGTACTAACCGAAGAGATTTTTATAAATTAGTTTATCCAAGACTGAGTGATGACGCGAAGTCCGTAGATTTAAATTACAGTTTTTGTAACACGGTTTGTCTAGAAAATGTTATTTACACAAAATACACAATCATAAATGAAAAACCAGATTAAACTCAACACAAAAACATAATAAAATAACAAAAGATAATACTTATTAAAATCATTCAAAATGCAAGCATTTCCCGCCAGTATTTTTTACTCAAGAAACGACACTGACCGCACGGTCACATAAAGCCACATCTGCAACATCTTGACAGGGCGCCGCCGGTAGAGGCGCAGCATGGTCATACGTCGCTTTGACCATTTTCATCTTTACATTTATTTTATTAAATAAGATATCTTGAACTAAATATATCTACCTGGATTCGATTACTAAGAAAAAACCTATTATGTACTCTCTGTCAGTACTCTGGCAGTATGGATGAGCCGTGCGAAGCCATAATTTGACATGACAGCTGTCAGTGAAAGCGATTTTCCCTAGGGCTGAAAGTTTTTCTTTCTACACGCTCTTCAGGCATCTTTAGACCTACTTTCGGAGTATGAGTAAGTAAAGTGCCTTCGCCAAATCAATTAAAAATATAGTTTAAAAACAATGTAACTACCTATTTTGTTTTATAACTTACACCGAATGATAAATTGTATCTATGCCGAAAAATGCTAGGTATTCTATATAACCCAAAACCACATCGCAAACGAAGTCGCGGGCAACAGCTAGTCGCCAATAAAGGAATAATAATGGGGATTGTCCAAGTTCCCTAACCTATGGTTTTATATTATGTTCCGTAAATATAGACCGATTTAAGATACTAATTGAATATTATTGAGATTTTGTCACTACATAGTTCTTTTTTAATAATTTTTTGAATAATTCTAAACTTTTAAACGTAGTGAACGACACAATGGCATAATATCAATGTCTTCCATTGCCTAAGTTATAAAAAAAAGTGTGTCCATATTTATTAGTTGGCTGTCATTTTTTTTTCATTTGGTATGGCACATGTCAATTTCGTCATAACGCCGATGGTCAAGTCATCAGAGTGCAAGTGAAGGTCAAATATATTTAATCGAAAATAAGCTACATCAACGATTTTTTTTTTTTTAACCGTTAATCTATAATGTAGAAGAAGTCTATTCCTCTAAACGGTTTTGTAATTTTAATTAAAATAAATAAGTTAACAATCCCAATTACATAGTTGGAGTGGCGGAATGGCCTCGGTGACACCACAAACATCACGACTAGCAGAGACTCGGAAACGTCTGTTTACCCTACACGGAGCGGAGACACATAACTGGTAGTCAGTGTTGCCAACTCTACGTCTATTTACGTAAATCTACGTACTTTCGGCCTCTCCTGCAAACCTTCGAACTTCAGTCCTAGAATCTACGTATATTCTATCAATTTGTAAAATAACAAAACTCATAGCTCAAAATGTGTATAATTTCTTTTTCATTCGAGAAAAAAAATTATTAACGTTAGGTGAAACAAAGTTCTCATTCCAAAGAGCTGTCATTGTATAAAACGAAAAGTCTCGTCTCACCAGCTCGCCTTGTAGACTTAAACATAACCTAAAACTATTTCGATTCGACGGTGTTACTGTTGTTTTGTTCTTTTGATATCTATCCAATTACAATTTAATTGAACACAACTGAGATAAACATAAAACGGTCCGCGCGCCGGTTTAATGCAGTTAAACCGTAGAAAAAAGTACTTCGATCTACGAACTTGTCTGCATTAAACCGCAGAAAAAAGGTCTTCGATCTACGAACTTTTCTAATGGGGTCTACGAATTTTTCAAAATCCGAGTTGGCAACACTGACTGTAGTGGAAGTACAGACAAAAGCGCAGCTCACAATAGAAGCGAGATGTGAAAGAGCATCGCAGATGGCAGCGCTAGCGAGATAATAGGGCCGTGTTTAGCGAATGCTTGCATCCGGACCGGCCGCGACGGAAATGGCACTTCCCAGACCAGACAACCCTTCATTTCCTGAACACTCTTTAACCAGTGAACCTTTGGCTATCATTCTAGTATTTCATTTAACTTTTGAAATTGTTTCATGACAAAGTGCAAAGGTTTTCTTTTGTAACTATTCTATTTAGATTTGAAAAAAATGTACACGGACAGTTCCTTTTAAGCACAAGTAAACTTTAAGAAGTTTTGTGATGAGAAGGTGAACCACCTTCTCTTCAAGGGCTCCATGAATCCCTACCTAATAGTTTTAAGAAATCGATTGCAGTAGTATAAATACATAAGTATTTTACTGCTTTTTGTAGAGCTATTCTACTTATCACTCCGACGATCCTCTTCTTATGAGGCTAACTTAAAGTTACTACCTATAAAATAAAAAAATAATCTTCGAAATCAGATTTCATTCGGCAGAGATATTCAGTAACCACCTTTTTGGACTTTTTCGGGAGAAGTATAACGTCAAAAAATCGTAAAACCTGTTTAAGTAAGTTTCGTCCAAATCGATTGTACCAACGAACAAATATACAGACAGAAGAAATCAATGTTTGACTTGAAGCAGTGACGCGACGCTTCGCTAGTTCGTTCAATAAACAAACAGACATCGCGTGACACTGCAGTAGGTAAACCAACAACACTAACAACCAGAATACGATTAATAGAAAGGGCAACAGACGCTCATTTATCTCACTGACCACAGACACTGGACCCCTAAATTGTGTCATTTACTATTCTACGTTGAAAATTTCGCTAAAAATACAGCTACATTTGTATAAAACTTTGAAATAATATTTATTGCTTTAGCAAGCTTCCTTTAACTTTTTGTTGTATGTTTTTAGGATCAAACGTTGAAATAAATTTGAGTCTACGGAATATAAATAAATTATAAGCACGCTCAAAAAAAATTAAATTTATTCAATAATAATAAGGGATAGATAAACTTATATAATTATTATTTGAAATGGGGGTGACTACCGCTCCGGCTCGTTTCTGGCGCAGAGGTTAGCCATCGCCATTCAGCGTGGCAATGCTAGCATTATGGGAACCTTTACGCCGGGAACGATAAGGGGCGGGCTATTTGACTAACTGGTCACTAAATTTTTTGTATTTATAATGTTAAATGTGTATGTCTTTTCATTTTATTCATTTATTATTTAAGTATTTTTAATTTGATGTATTTAATTTTTATGGAATTAATTCTGAAATAAAAGAAAAGTTTATTTGAAATTATACCAAAATATTTGAATTATTCTTTAAAATTGAAAGAATGTTTCATTTGTGTTCAAATTTTCATATCCTACTAGAATGTAGGGCAAAATCGACTCGATAATATTGCTTTGTATATTAAAAAAATATTATGAAAATCATTATAATAATAGTACATTAATAGGTAATCAAAACTCGTCAATACGTCTGGAGCTAGCTATGCTGTGGGTTTCATCACGATATTTTCTTTCACTTTAATTTTTTTTCGGAAGAAAAATTGGTGCACGGCCGGCCGGGATTCGGCCCGGAACTCAATAGCTCCGGAATAAAATTCGAGGTATCTACCACTAGGCCACCACGGCTCTATTGACAAGTTCTTTCCTCAGTTCTCGGTTGACTTAGCCGAGATGGTATAGATCGTCTAGGCAAGCCTATACTCCATTATTAACAACTACCTGCAACCCGCGGTTTCACCCCAGTAAGGCCCAAACCCGTGGGAATATCAGAATAGAAAGCCTACAATATATAATTCAGTTCTGTAGCTATCTACATACCGAGTTTCATCGCAATCGGTCCAGTAGTTTTTGTCTGAAGGAGTAACAAACATACATCTTCTATACATATAAAATTCTTTGTCCTGAATCACTGACTGACTGACTGACGGATCAATGCATAGCCTAAACCGCTGATCGTAGACACTTTAAACTTGGAGGGTGTGTTCTTTGTATGACGTAGGCACCCGATAAGAAAGGATTTTCCGAAATTTTACTCCCAAGGGGGTGAAAAAGGGGGGGCAAAGTTTGTACGGGACAACGTGGTTTCTTGGTCCAATCCTATTAGAACTATTTTCGACTGTTACGCATACGAAGTCGCGGGCAAAAGCTAGAACAAAAACATAATTAATACAAACTTTCACATTTAGAATATTAGACAATCAAAATGATCTTCGTGTTCGGGTAATATACATCCTTTGGTTTGTCAGTTTATTCAAGAAAATGTTTGATAATTCCACAGTAGCATTTCACTTGTGGTTTGATAGATACAACAGGGTCACCCAGGTGGCCGGCATCGCCTCGCTAAAAGCCTATCCGTGTCGCAGCGGAGCGTCCCGCGTTCTCACCATTTATCATTAGCCACCGCATACATTACCCTCAGCTAAGCCTTTTACTTCACCTAAATGAAATGGAACTCGTAGCAATGTCAATTACTTTATTAAGACAGTTTTTTGTGTTTTTTTTTTATTTAAAAAGTATTATGCGAATTGTCCTTTTTTAATAATAAATAAGGTATCTGCGGGTAATAAAGGCACCTAAAATGTTTTAAAAGCTTTGATATTAGTAACAAAATAAGCAAGAAAATAAACTTATGAATTGTTTTTCAGATTGACAATAAAGGCAAAATTTATCAAATGACCCGTTTTAACATAGTTTTCCCATTTTTTACGAAATATTTAGTATTTCATTAAGGTGGCCCTTATTACCCGCAGTACAACAGACAACAGTATTACAATTTATATTAGTTAAACAAAAGCCAGGAAACCTAACTGAGTTGGTCTTGGAAAATTACGTTCGAAGCTTCATCATGATGATTGACTTGAACAAAAAATAAATTAATTTAAAACCTTAAACATGATTAACCAACTGTCAAAGTGACAAACTGATTAAATACTTTCAACCTTGTGGTTATTGAAATAGTATTTTATTTTAGATTACATGTTAAATTAATTTAGCTAAATTTGTTTAACTACAATTTCATACAAGTCGCCCTAAATCTATAAGTCCAAGTACATAAATGTCTAAAATAAATATTAACATACAATATAGTAAAAGACATTTAAATATGACTACCCCGATAGGTTGCCAAGTTAGTGCATACAAATTTTATTTTCCTTAGACTATAGGATCCGATAAGATTGTATAAATCTAAAAACAGTTTTTGATCGAATGGCACGTAGGTGAAACATCATTTCAATGAATGAACTATGAACTATAGGCAAAATAAACCAGTTATAAAATGTCATTAGGTGAAATGAAGCATCGGTGTAATATAATTTATTTTAATGAAGCTTAGTTCAATTTAACATTTGGTGAGTCGTCAAAGTTAAAATGAAACAAGTGGAAACGTATTTCGATCTAGCGTAGTGAACCCGAATTAAGGTGTGCAGTGTAGTCACATTGCAATTTAGAGTCATACCCACACATTTCCGCGAAATTAGTAGGGATGAAGTCTATCATACAAAACGCTTCAGAACAAGTTTTGCCCAAAGATTTTTCTGTTTTTTAGGCACCTATCTTTATCGAAAATTAAACCCTAAAATCCTACTCCATTCACAAACTAGGTTGAAATCTAAAAGGCTTATTATCGATTATCTTTTGCTGAACTATGATGAAACTGAAAATATTCTAACTATCCTAGCTTAATCAACTGATAACGTTTAAGGTGCTCTGGAGCCCAGACTCGTAAGAGTCTGGTGTCTCAGGATACTAAAATAATGCAACGCATGTACAAATAATGCTACTCACCACTATACATAACTTTATTTTTGAAGAAATAGAAAATCAAGTCCAATTGGAATAGTAACCTAATATGAGAGCCTGGTGATCTATACCCACAGGCTATGCCTAGTCTAAACACCAGCTTACACAATAATGTACTTAGCATAAATACTTATCCTATTTTAAATTAGATGTCTATTGTATGTTTTGTGTTGAGAAAATAAATTATTTATTATTATTATAATTAACATACCTAAATAAATAACTAAGATAATGTAGCTAAATATATAGTTTCTGTAATCAACACACTAGCTTATTAGTAGTTAAGACCACCACCAAATTCTAGTGCTTATATTTAAATGCTCTCTGTGAAACTTTCAACAACGCACCGTCTAGTCCTCTATGTCGTATTCTCTAATTTTGTTGTTAACTAAAGACATTAAGCCAGGACATTTGCGCTGCCATTTTTAATTAAAAATTTCCTGTTCTAAGGTAATTTTTAATCTCGTTGACCAAATCGTTCCTTATTCGCGTTTTATTAAAACGAACTAGATAAACAACTGCAGAATCATCTTCAAAAAGAAAACCTATGGGTATAATAATTTGATACCCATATTGCAGAAAAAGAAGATCTAAAGCAAAACCATTCATTATGAAATAAATCTACCACCCCCTATATTTAATTTTTTTATGTCACCTATCCAAGAACAGTAATAAGACGAAAGTAACGATACCTTAATTAAATAAGTTTGTCCATCGAGTGGTTTCGATGATATGAGGGAATAAAGAATATTACAAGCACACATAAAAATATACTTACAAACATACAAAGAATAGCGGCCCGGTACGTGCTTCGCTACGTATAAAGTGAAATAATTTAACAACAAAATCCCCATTTACAAAATAATCCGCCATTTTTTAAATTCATTTATTACAAAAAATGTGATAAATGAAGAACCGCTCGACCGATTCTGTGCAAACTTCACATAAACTTTATAGATATACTAGCTATGCCCCGCGTTTTCACCCGCGTAATAATTTTCTGCACAACTTTCTTAATTTTTTATTTCATAAAAACCTTCTCCTGATAATAACAAACAGATCAAAAAAAGAATTGGCCAAATTGGTCCAGGCGTTGTTGAGTTATGCGCTTACCAACACATTTTGCGATTCATTTTTATATTATAAAAGATAAGATAGGCGCGAAAAAAATAACCCTTTCCTTGCAGTCGGGTAAAAAAGGGAAAACTTTAGGTATGTATTCAGGCAAAGGAATCTATTATTCAAAATTCACAGCCACATATCCCCTAGCGTGCAATCTTGCATAGAAAGAGTTATTTCGTAGTCCATAGAGGGCCGACACAAAGAGGCTTTTATCGGAGTCCGCGAAAGAGCGCTGGAGGCCGCAAACAAAATCCGACACGCGATGAATGCGGCTAAGTAGGTTACACAGATATAATCTTCGGATTTTTACTCTTATAAGAAAATACGGATAAAACCACTTGCGACTCCGATCACAAATACAATGGATGTATTTAAGGGAACGTAAAATTTATATGTTCAACTTTTTATGTACCTTATAAAGGTTCGGTAAACGGGATTATGTTTTTACATCAGATTTAATGCTTAGCATATTTTACGACACAATTTTCGTGTTGTTTGCTCGAATAAATCTGGGGTTTTTGGGAGTGTTCAATGTGTTATAGGTAGGTACAGGTACTATACATTAGCCTTACCCATTTCAAGTGTCAAATAACTCCCACTTATTATGATTTTAATCAGATAGGTATGCTTTGGATATTATCGACAGAATCATAATATTTAAGAATAGTTATTCCCTCAAACGTTTTTCTTGTTAGACTTTAATAAAATCGGAACCTATTTTTTCATTTCATGGGAAATATTTTGTTTATTTTTTCCATGAATCAAAAACTCTATTAAATAAAAGATACAGGCCGAAAAGAAAACCTCTTTGCGCATTCAGTTTTATAAAAAATAACTTTATACATTCGAAATTCATACGTCGAATTCGCATTGGCTGGCAAACGTGAAAAGTTCGTTGAAAAGAGGTATTTATCGCGGCACAAGTAAAGTGCCACCACAGATAAAATCTAGCTCAGCCCGTATCCTGCAAACATGTGACGGAAATAGGCGGGAACTTGTTTGTAAGCGATTCGTGTTCCTATAAATTGCTCTTGTGTTTTTTAGGTTTCGTACCCAAAGCAAAGAATAAAAACGGGACCATATTACTAAGACTTCACTGTCTGTCTGTCACCAGTCTGTATCTCATGAATCGTAAAAGCCAAACCGGTGAATTTTTTACAGATTATGTATTTCTGATGCCACTATAACAAAAAAACACTTCCTAAAAACAGAAAAAAATATTGAAGTTAGGCTCCCAGTGTTTTTTGTATGTTTTTTCTTGTAACGAATCAGCTCCGAAACTATTGTACCGATTTTGATGAAACTTAGTATGAGGATACATTGATTCATTGGAAATAACTTAAAGGCTACTTTTTATCCCGATACCCCAAAAATAAACGATGTCCCAAAAATAAATTTTATAACATGATAAATACTTAAGGTGAAAGGGTACCGGCGCTCCCTACATACAAACGTAGTCGACTGTTTCCTCCCTGGATAATAACACTAGCACAAATATTTTTGTTGCATAAAACCTATAACTGCCATGACTATGCCCCTATGTCTTGGTTTTTTCATTTTCTTATTATCATAGAAATTAAGATTTAAAAAACAAAAAAATATAACATAGGGACATGGTCATCGCAGTTATAAGTTTTATCCAGGGAGGAAACAGTGTCATTGTCCAGGGAGGAAACAGTCGACTACGTTTGTATGGAAAGAGCACCCTTTCCTCTTTAAGATAGCAAGAACCAGTAACAACCATCAAGCCATTATCAAATCAAGATGGCGTCGTTTAGTGCGGTACCGAGGCGCTAGGTTATGATCGAATTTATAATGTCAATTTGTGCAATCATGTCTTCAGTCTTGAGTTACTGTATATGCAGTAGTGTAAATACAAGTGGGTAGAAATTGAAATAAATCTCACGGTTTAACACGACTGATGCTAGGTTTTATATTTATGTTATCCGCGGCTTCACCCGCGTAAATCCCGATGCCGTGCGAATATTGTGATTGTTTATTTAAAAAAGTTAAATATATATGTTAAGGAAGCTTTGATATCTACATATTGAGTTTCATCGCAATCGGTTCCGCAATTTTTGCGTGAAAAAGTAACAAACATACACACAAACGCATATGATAACACACAAATTTTCACATTTAAATTAAGTTAGCATTTAGTTACGCAATTATAAAAGAAAACATTTACAGTTTTACTAATTTAAACATAATTAAAGTTTAAATCGGTACATAAACGAAACGTCTTTTAAAAAGTCTAAATTTGAACTTCCTATTTTTGAAGTTGAATAAAAAAGAACCAAATACGAACCCAAATCACTTTTTTATCGTCTTTTTATATAACCCATATTCGCGAATCACGTCCCGAGTTAACCTCTCGTAGCCAGTATTGCTCGTAGCTGATATCTGCTACGGCGTAGCACCCGTAGCGCTGTTTAGCCAAACACAGAGATAAGACCAAACTCCGAATTTTGTTGAGCGATAAGCTAATGAGTGTAATTTTTCGTGCACTCCGGTGGCATACTAAATATAGCAGTACCTAGACATTGTAGGTACCTATATATAGGTAGCTAGGTTCCGTTTGTCTTAATCTACACTAATAATAGAATGAAAAGATTATTTTGTTTGTTTGTAACGAATGAGCAAAGTCAAAGTCAATTTTTTTTATTCCTTTGGATGCTTAATACATTTGTACATAGATCACATAGAAACGTCTTTAAAACTAAGTTAGGATGTGTGCCTTCGGAACGCGCCCACCCATTGGTAGCCTCTGGTTACTTGGTCTCTAGCCATTGGTTCACTACTGGACCGATTTTCATGAAACTTGGTACGATCCCGATATTCCCACGGGAGTGCACTGCTTCCATAATCGTGCTGTTTGTATGTGTGTGAGACCATTATAAAAGCTTTTATTTAACTTGCAATGTTTAGTTATGTTTTAAAATAACGGTCTCATAATGAAACGATCTCAACGGATTTATGGTGTATAATTTAACGTCAGTTTTTTTTACAAAATAATAATAAAATTGGTTTGTTATGAAAACTTAAGAGAGTTTATAAAAAAATCTATTAAAAGTAAAAATAAAGGTGTTTTTTTAATAAAGAATTATAGTTGCATACTTACTAGTGTTCAGCATCATTTGAAGTTAGATTTCTATGATTCTTGAAGTTACCCTCTTGATCTTTGAGTATAAAGTACTCATTTTAGATACTCAACAATGTGTAATACAAATCTAACATAATCGCAACACGGTTCAAATAAAACATGTGATACGCCTACACCAAAATCACTTTCCTTTTGTATTTTATAGCATTTTATTGTTTGCCCTCGCACTCAAAAGCCATTATGGCACTTTTCGCGTGAATTATTTGGCAACTTGCTTGCTTGCTACCACCCATTACACGATTTATGAACTAACCCACCCATGTACGTATATTGTACAATGAAACTTGAAAAAATGGCTGCTGAATTTTCAAATTGTAATATTATGTTCGGTCGAATGTAGTGGTTATTTCCTGGATGTTATACGTGTAGTAAAAGCAATATTTATTTCTTTTCAAAGGTTATCACGCCGCACAGCGCGCAGTCGCGTCGTCGCCCCGTTCCTTTGGGGGTCTTCGAGTCACGAGCGTATCTCAAAGACCATAGACCGACTATCTTCTAGGCGTGTTACACTTAGCCTGTATCGTCATTTACCCATAGTGTGAAATAGTGGTCAAACGATGCCCTATTTTTACATAGTTTAAAATAAAGTCACTTTCCGCTGTTAAAACTACGGATTTTGATGCGGTTTTTTTAATAGAGTAATTCAAGAGGAAGGTTTATGTGTATAATACATTTTTATCACAGTTGCTCATAAAGTGGATCTTATTCAACGGCTTTTAGGCTCATAATCCAACATATTATGCACGCGTGCGTTTTAGATTTGTTAACTAGTGCTGTAAAGTTATCCCGAAAAGGTAGGTACCAAAGAGTTTATAACTAGCAAAAATGGTTGTCTCTAAAGTCGGTTTACGAATGAAAATTTTACGTGATAATGACTTAGAAAACGATTAAAAATTAAGTTGTTTATTTTTGTTTTTTCTTTTATTAAATATATTGTTTTTCCGTACCATTGTATTTTGTTCTTAACCCCCGACGCAAAAACAAATAGAAAAATCCCTAAAAAATAATGTATGTCACACGAGGATGTATAGGTTAAAAGTCTTTAGCCTGGCCTTTCCGGAGCATAATTAACAAAAAAATATTGCCTTAAAAAAATGTAAACATTGAGTTAACACAAATATTTTGTTAATTATTATTTTGTTTTCTTTTCAAGTCTTTTCTTTTATTCGCAACTGTGATAAAAAACGTCGTACGATATACGTGTGGAATTGATATTTGCATCTTGGCGTCTTTAACACGCTCGCTGCCGCTCGCGCGTCATAAACCGCCTCTATGCAAAGATCAATTTACCACACTTATATCGTAATGTACTATTAAAATATAGCCGTGCGAAGCTGGGTCGGGTCGCTAGTTTAATAAAAAAAAAACTATAAGAGGTGTCAAGAGACACCCGGATGGAACGAAGTTCCTTTCTATTAATTAGTGAAGAAATTGTAATATTTTTTGTTTTTTTTTTAAGTTATAATAATATTTTTTTTATTAGTAACAAATATAATATAATATAAACTTAATCTGTAGCCTCAATTTTAGTAATTGCTTGTTGAGACAGACAGAGAAACACGCGCGCGCCGCACGGCTTACAACTATAGCAAAAAGTGTCGTTACAACTTTTGGTCTTAATTTTTTTCGTCTAGCCCTCTTTCGCAACGCGCGATAAGTTACTTCATTCCAAAAATCCTAATTCCTCACTGAAAAGTTGGCACACAGACCCTTACGGTATGAAAAAGGATTTTTTTTAATATCTATTTATTTTATAATTACTATCAGGATTAAGAAGATCAACATCTAAAGACATGAAAACATGAATGATATATAATACAATATAGTTTATTCAAACCAAACAAAACACAAATAAAAAACAATAAGAGATAGTACAGGGAATAGTGAAACAAATAAGAAACAATAGGACATAGCAGAGATTTTTTTTACTAATATTATAAATGTGAAAGTTTGTGTGTGCGTGTGTGTGTGTGTTTGTTACTCCTTCACGCAAAATCTACTGGACCGATTACGATGAAACTCGGTATCTAGACAGCTGGAGACATGGATTAACACATAGGCTACTTTTTATCCCGATATTCCCACGGGATCGGAACTTACGCGGGTGAAACCGCGGGGCGCAGTTAGTAGCAAATACAAAAGACAATATATAATAAGTATCTGAGAAGCCGTGTGTTGCCCGAATGAGTAAAGCCTCAGCATACGGATTTACCAGTGTATTATATGTATTTTGAATGATTTAAAAGTTATGTTTTAAGAGGAGCAACCCTAACTTGTGTTTTAAGTAACACATTCCAGAGCAGGGTGAAACATAAATGGGCGGCTTTAGTTAGAGAGTTCTCGGATAATCCGTTTTCCATTATCGCTAGGTCCGTGACCCAGTCCACAAATCCGATCCCTGATGGACGTCTCCTTTCATTGCCTAGCTTTTCATCGGCAAATGTTTGTTATAGGTACTTACTATAATGATACAATTCCGAGAGCGTATTAAAGAAGCCAAGATGCAAAGATCAATTCCACACGTATATCGTACGACGTTTTTTATCACAGTTGCGAATAAAAGAAAAGACTTGAAAAGAAAACAAAATAATAATTAACAAAATATTTGTGATAAGTCTATGTTTACATTTTTTTAAGGCAATTTTTTTTGTTAATTATGCTTCGGAAAGGCCAGGCTAAAGACTTTGAACCTATACAGCCTCGTCTGACATACCTACTATATTTTTTAGGGTTTTTCTACTTGTTTTTGCGTCGGGGGTTAAGAACAAAATACAATGGTACGGAAAAACAATATATTTAAGTAAAGAAAAAACAAAAAACAAAAAATAAACAACTCAATTTTTAATCGTTTTCTAAGTCATTATCACGTAAAATTTTCGTTCGTAAACCGACTGTAGTGACAACCATTTTTGCTAGCTAAAAAACTCTTTGGTACCTACCTTTTTTATACATCAAAACCCAGATAAATTAAGAATGTTTCACCTACCTAACATGTAATTAGCAATAAGATACGTATTTAACTTATCGGGATAACTTTATAGCACTAGGTTGGCAATGTAAAACGCACGCGTGTATAATATGTTGGATTATGAGCCTAAAAGCCGTTGAATAAGATCCACTTTATGAGCAACAGTGATAAAAAGGTTATTTAGTCCATTGCGAATAGAAATGGGTTATTCTATTATTATAAATTGATGAACACCTGCATTCATAAAAAAAAGTGTGACATCATACGTCATGTTCCGGGAACGCGTCATGTTGCTATGGTCATGACGCGTCTGGTCATATTACCATGAAGAATGACGGCACACAATATTACCGTGACACTTTTTTATTAATGCAGATGTTCCATCTATTTATTAAACGTTATCACGTCAAAAACCAATAATAATATTGGGCTTTACATCAGCAACTTTTAATCCATGGCGCTGTGATGCCTGAGTCTCACTCAGCTTAGTCGACCAATTAAGCCACAGATTTCATCACGATGTTCTTCAACATAAGAAAATCCAATTTCCGGAAACCATTAGTTTAAAAATAAATCCACAAATATGTAAATTGATTTTCATATTTAATATTTCAATCAGAGTCGTTCATATTTTTGATAAATCCCTATATATGTATCTACTATCAGTAAAACCCAATATAGCTAATCCAGGAATCCAATTTCGATTGCATTGTTTCATGATTCGAGTAGGCTCGTTCGGTATCAACAAAGGCATGCCTAAAATTTCATTGAACTATTTAATGGAACAAAATTACCAAATTAATTCGAAATGTATGTGACTAATTAATTTACGGTAATTTCAAACATTTTACCGGAAGCAAATAATTAATATTGATTTTGCTAATTCCGTGTAAGTTAGGCGTTTTAAAATGTTATTTTTAAAAATAAATATTTATGCAAATTTCAGCTGTCTAGGTACTAGTCTCGGAGCTAATCCGGGGACGGACAGACGAACGGACGTAGCAAAACTTAAGGTGAAAGGGTACCGGTGCTCTCTCCATAAAAATGTAGTCGACTGTTTCCTCCCTGGATAATGATACTACCACAAATATGTTTGTGCCATAAACCTATAACTTCCCCTATGTTTTGGTTTTTTTCATTTCTAATTATCATAGAAATTAAGATTTAAAAAACAAAAAAAAAACAAAGCATAGGGGCATGGTCATGGCAGTTATAAGTTTTATGAAACAAAAAATATTTAACGTAGTCGACTGATTTCTCCCTCTGTCATCATGAAATCAGTCGACTCCCTGGATCATTATCCAGGGAGAAATCAGTCGACTACGTTTGTATGGAGAGAGCCCCCGGCACCCTTTCCTCTTAAGGCCGTTTCGTTTTGACTTCCTTGTCAGGACCACGGAACCCCGAAAATACATATGTATATTCAGTTCGTTTTATGTTTTTGGCACAAAGACTGGTTTTAAAAAAAGCCTCGGATTATTAAAAGCCATTGAACTTTTAAAACATAAAAATAACTTTTTCCATTCTACATGGAAAACTAACATTGCAATTTCATAAAACAAACTCTCTCTTCCGATAGTCAAAGCTAGTTCGGATTCGTCAGTCATTTTTCGCAACATTTTTCAACGTTGCAATTCCTACGTATAAATTATATTGAATACTAGCTGAGCCCTGCGGTGATACCCATGTGAGTCCGTAAATATTAAATAAATAATATAATTTATCTGTGGGGGCATGAGACCATATTTTTGGAGGTATGAGATCAAGCCATAGTATCCTAACCCTTCTTTATCCTAACTTATATTATAAATCCATAACTTTGTTTCTTTATTTATTTGTTTGTTCCTTTGTCACGGTCAAACTACTTGACCGATTTGCATAAAAATCGGCTTAGTAGTAGTTTAGGGGATGGAAAAACACATAGGATAGTTTTATCCCGAAATTCCAGCGGGGTCAAGGCTTGCGCGGGTGAAACCATGGGGCGCAGCTAGTTAGTTTTATAAAGTACACTTCTTATTTATGGAAGCGTAGATAACTGAAGCAAGTTTCAATATATAATAGACTAGCTTTTGTCCGTGACTTCGTCCGCGTAGAATTAGTAGATTGGACCAAGGAATCACGTTGTCCCATAAAAACTTTGCCCCCCATTTTTACCCCTTTAGGGGCAGAATTTCGGAAAAATATTTCTTATCCGATGTCTACGTCATACAATTAACACACCCTCCAAGTTTCAGGTCTCTACGGTCAGCGGTTTAGGCTGTGCGTTAATCCGTCAGTCAGTCAGTCAGTCATTCAGGACAAAGAATGTTGAATGAAGATGATCTGTTTCACTCTCTCTCTGATTGCTCTCTCGGGCATCGGCCTGATCAGTCGTGTTTTGGAGCCGTGCTTCTGATTTTATTTTTGCGATTTCTGATTGGCTGTTGTTCCAATTTTAAATTCTCGTTTACTCCTGAGGACTTTGTTCGGGTGGACTCCTCCCAGTGGGCGGCGGAAGTGAGAGGTGCATACTTTTTGGGCTGTGACGTGTTCCTGAGTGGGTGTCGAAAATTTTGCTCCGTCAAAAACACATGTTCGTTCTTGGATTCGAACTCGGGCCCCCCTGCGTGTGAGTCGCATGCCCAAGCCATTGCGCCAAGTGAACGGTGATTTGCATCGCGAAAATTGCCGTCTGTTTGCAACTCTTTTGCACTTTCAAGTATGGCTACTAAGTGTAATGGTTGTGGAGACCCCATTAAAGACCTTTTTTATATGGAATGCTCAGATTGCAACAAACTATATGACTTGCTATGTGTAAATATAAGCAGAGATAATTTTGAGAGGCTCACGGACTCGTTTAAATCGACCTGGGTATGTCCTTCCTGCTCCTGTGCCAGGCCTAGAGGTGACAATTCTTCTACTCCAGTGCGTTCCCTGGTTTCGGGCACCGCTCTGAATGATACCTACACTAAAAACGGCGACAATGTCAACATGATAAGAGGGTCTAAACAGCCTAATACTAAACTGTTGGTCGCACCCACCAACTCAGACCGCCAACTTAGCGAGGTTTCGTCACTGATTGAGGAGATACGTTCACTGCGGCAGGAGATATTGGAGCTCAAGGAAAACAATCGCGATCTCAAAGAACAAATAACCTCCTACCAGCTTGGTTTAAACAACACACTCCAGGACCATTCAAAAAAACTGGGAACTGCTGAACGCGATATATTGGAGCTACGGACTACAGTTGATAACCTCTGTCAACTAGCCAACGCGCGGGAACAGGAACTCTTGAGAAATGAGGTGGATATTGTTGGTTTACCTGAGGCTAAGAACGAAAGCCTAGGTCATCTGGTCATGGTGACAGTGAAAAAACTAGGCATAAGCCTCACGGAGGATGAAATTGACGATGTAAGACGAGTTGGTATCAGATCATCCAGGTCTACTCAAGAGCTCACAAAAATGCCGCGCCCAGTAGTTGTTAGACTCCTTAGACACAAGAAACGCGATGAAATTCTCAAAGCTGCCAAATCAAGACGGAATGTGACTTCGGAAGGCATTGTCGACGGCACTTCCTCCAATGTATACTTCAATGAACGCCTCACAAAGGGAAATAGGCTGTTATTTCGTGTGGCCAGAGACCGGGCCAAGACGGCTGGTTATCGCTACTGCTGGGTGCAGAATGGCTTTGTTTTCATTTCATTCGTAACCCATGATCTGGACATCAAGATTCCCTGCCAGGGCTCGCAGCCCGCAACTCGGGAGCGCGACGATGTCCGCTCAGCTGAAGTTCCTGCACTCTGACCTGTTTTGTAAGAATAGTTTTTGTACTGTAGATTCGCTGTTTATTGACTCTGGTCAATGTCACTCACATAAAACTAATATTATATTGTATGTATCATCGCCCCAATTGCTTTTATCACATTGTCATATTCACTTACATTCACTCGCACACACTCACACCCCCTCACACATTCACGCATCCACTATCTTACACGCTTACTTTTATACTGAAACCTCACAGTTCCAAGCCAGTAACCTAATTTTTTGTCTCTGTTTATTTATCGAGCAACGCTCATTCTTCTGTTATCCTATAATGCATTATAAGATTTCGTTCCTTTCCAATGGTTGATCTAGCAGAAGATGTCGACGATACCCTATCTATAAATTGCGTCTTGCTCGATAACGTTGACTCCTGTAGCCAATTGATAACTTCTAAATTTAATCTTAAATGTCTCTGCATGAACATAAGAAGCATCTTTAAAAATTTTGAATCCTTTTTAGTTACATTTGCACGTCTTGAGCTGGATTTAGATGTTATTATTTTTACAGAATGTTGGCTCTCTGACAATACTATTATTAAACAAATCCCTAGTTACAAATCTTTCAGAACTAACAAATTTGTCAATCAAAATGGAGGCGTGGTTGCTTACGTTAACAACAAATGGAATCCTACAGTAGAAGAACCAGAATTTGAGCACTGTAACTGTCTACAAATCAACTTAAATAATGACACAACTATACTGGGCATTTATCGGTCACCATCCTTCAAAATCTTAAATCCTTTTCTAACATCACTTGATAATATGCTGAACATACTTGAACACAAAAAACTTATTTTGGCTGGTGATATAAATCTGGATCTGTGTGCTGAACCATTAGGTGAGGACTGTTTTGCATACCAATATATTTTATGCAGCCATAAGCTTCTTCCCGCTATTGTTAAACCTACTAGAGATGAATCCGGAACTTGCCTGGATCATTTTTTCGTCGACAACACATCCGATGTCATTGGTGTGGTATGCAAGTCCAGTATTACTGACCACAATATTTGCATTTTAGGTGTTGAAACGAAAATGTATCACCCGGTTAAGAACAGATTCCGTACTAAAATTGACCATGTTGCTGTTCTAACTGAACTGAAAGCTACTGATTGGTCTGAAATCTTAAACTCATCAGACCCTGATCAAGCCTGTAACAATTTTGTGGAAATTCTTAATGAAATAATTTTAATAAACACTAAAACTGTACAAATTAGTCGGTCACAGTTTACCATCAGATCCTGGATTACTCCGGGCCTGATTAGGTGTCAGAAACATCGTGATCGACTCCATTTGGAAGCGAGACGCAAACCTAATGATGTTTTAGCCAACACAACTTACAAAAGATACCGTAACTTTTTAAATGCTTTACAGCACAAATTAAAAACAGAATATGACAATCGTGAACTTACTAAAAATAAAGACAATCCCAAAGGACTATGGCAAAAGATTAAGGATATATGTCATCTAAAAAAGCCTCAAACTGTTCCATCTGAATTGCTAACTGTTGATGAAAATCCTGTTCTGTCCCTAAATAGATGCAATCAATATTTTTCTAACGTCGGTAATAACTTGGCTACTAAAATTCAAGACAGACTGTCTTCTTCACAAGACTCCTTAGCAGACGATTTCAAGCCTTCTAAACTTATAGCGGAGTCCATGTTTCTCACCCCTACCGACATTGTTGAGGTTGGCAAATTAATCGACAACCTCAAATCAAACAGCGCACCTGGGCTAGATGGTTGCTCCTCGTTCCTAATAAAAATAGTTAAAAATGAAGTACTCATACCATTAACTCACATTTTTAATCTCAGCTTATCAACTGGCGTTTTTCCTAATAATTGGAAATCTGCTGTAGTAACCTTAATTCATAAAGACGGTAACAGGATGGAACCTAGCAACTATCGCCCAATTTCTTTGCTGCCAATTTTCTCAAAAATCCTTGAAAAACTAGTAAACAAGCGATTGATGAGTTTTCTAAATAAACATAGTGTAATTCCGGACAGTCAGCTCGGATTTCGGCAAGGGAAATCGACAGAGGACGCAATGTTACACCTAACCAACACTATATCATCAGCCTTGGACTGTAATCGCCGCTGTATAGGGGTGTTTCTTGACCTAGCCAAGGCATTTGACTCGGTTTCAGTTACTATATTACTCCGAAAAATGCAATGTCTTGGGATTAGGGGTTTGACCTATGACTGGTTCCATAGCTATTTAACACAAAGACATCAACGCATTAAGGTTGGTCAAAACATAAGTGACTCTCTCCCTGTAAGTTACGGAGTCCCACAAGGCAGTGTCCTTGGCCCTACGCTATTTTTACTTTATTTAAGTGACCTTTCCGAGGTTCCTATCCAGAATGCCGAAATTATATGTTACGCGGACGATACTGTGTTGCTCTTCCAGGGCAATAAATGGGATGAAGTTTTCAACATCGCGGAAACCGGCCTATGGGTCGTTTCTAAATGGCTTGATAAAAACCTTTTGACCCTCAATGTTAAAAAAACCAAATACGTAACCTTTTTCAAGACTTCTGCCTCCGCGCCTCGAAACCAGCTTCCTCTCAAACTCCATTCCAACAGCTGTGGGATCTCAATGTTTTCTGGATCCCTATTGTCTTGTAATTGCACAGTCCTTGATAGAACTGATAAAATTAAGTACTTAGGCGTTGTTATTGACCAAAGGCTATCTTTTGAGAATCATATATCAATGCTCTCTGGGCGTATTAGGCGTATAATATACGTAATGAAATCATTAAGGCACGCTGCTAGCAAAGCTACACTGCTTTTAGTATATAAAAGCCTCTGTCAATCACTTCTATTGTACTGTATCAGAATTTGGGGTGGTGCTATCAAGACAAAAATGATTGGGTTGGAACGAGCTCAACGAGCTGTTCTTAAAGTAATGTTAAAGAAGCACTTTCTATTTCCAACCAACACATTGTACGACGAGTGCCAGGTTCTACGAGTACGGCAACTTTACATTTTGAGAGCAGTTACGGCAATGCACAAATCTATGCGTTCGTCGGCGGAATATGAGGTCCTTCTATCCCGCAGAGTTCCAATCATTAAGGAACCAACTGTGCGCACTGCCTTTGCTAAGAGACTACCTAACTTTTTATCCCCCTACCTGTACGGGACGCTCTGCAAGAAACTGCCCAACCTGTTCAACAGTTCGCTAAGAAATTTCAAAATAACTGTAGAGAACTGGTTATTTAGCCTCAATTACTTTCAAACCGAAGCCCTTTTGCCCAATTCTTTGACATGAATCTCCTTAACGCTATCACTCACCCCCCATCACACACACCACACACACACTCACACACACACACACACACACACACACACACATACTCACCCATCTAACTCTCCTAAATTCTCTATTTTAACTTTCAACAGCTTGTTGTGAAATTGTGAATTACAAACTCGTAATGCCGCATTTTTGTCCAAGAACATCTTGTATTTTAATTTTTGTGTTGGTCGCCTGCGATACAAGCATTGCTTAGTGCAGGGGCCGCTGTCACTACTGACTTACACAATGGACACTCACTACTTTCTTCCTTATTTTTGATATAAATCCCCTATATTTTGTAAATTTAGAAAATACAAACTTAGATGTAAATTTTGATGTATAAGTTTGTTTTTGTAACCATTTAGGAAATAAACATTTATTATTATTATTATTACTCATTAATTAGATACCCTGAGGAAGACACAAACATACACACAAACTTTCACACTTATAATATAGATTAGTTGGATATCGAGTACGCTTTTTATTTATGGGAACATGGGAAAGCGAGTTCAATGGGCGGGAAATCAGTTGGATGTCCACTCATCGATTCGATGCGCTCAATGGTTCGGAACGCGCCATGTATTGTTCCATTTACACTTGCAAATGCGGGTCCGTTCGAGTTAATCGATTGATGACATCGTTATTTGACCAATTCGGAGTATTACATCAAACTTAGCCACGTTAGAATTGGCCAATTAATGTTTGAAATTAGAATTCATTCAACGTTAAGTAATGAGCGTCGTCGTAAAAGTTATTAATGCGAAAGTTTACAAATGGGAAAAATGCGAACATGCGAAAATTTTACAAATGAAAAAAATTTTATAGGTAAGGCTAACTTAACTTCTTCACACAAAAAACTACTCAACCGATTATGATAAAAATTGGTAGGTATACATACAATTTTGGAATTCACGCAGATAAAACTTTGGGCACAGCTAACCATTAATAAAATATTCAAAATCAAAACAAAACTGATTCGCCGCAAACCATACATTGGAATTAGTTTTCGAAATATCAAATAAAAAACCTTTGTAACTGATGTTAAACATTTACTGTAGTTTTTCAATGGTAGTTTGATATTATGTTACTCGGTCGGCCGCGGAGGGAAAAGTGAGCGCGCTCGGCGCCGTGTGAATATAGGCGCGAGCGAGCCGCGTGAAGTTGTTGGCGGTAGGATGCGTCAACAGGCTGCCCCCTCTTGGAAGCTTGGAGGTTCCAATGGTAGTGGACACAGGCGGGAGCAGGCTCGCCGTATGGTTCCGGTGGTGGTGGCAATGTCCGCGACTCGGGTGACGCCGTCGAGGCCCGGGTGCGTTTCGACTACTCGTCCAATCAGCCATCGGTTCGGTGGTAGCCTGTCGTCCTTCACGATGACCATGTCGTGACGACGAAGCTCGGTGATTCCCTTCTGCCACTTGGACCTTTTTTGAAGTTCTGCAATATATTCCAAATAATATCTCCGCCAGAATGCAGCTTTGAGCTGCTGCACTCTTTGGAAGCGAGGTAACGCATGTATGGCGTTTATATTCTGTTCCTCAGGAGAGGGGAGCATTGTCAGTGTACGTCCAATTAAAAAGTGGGAGGGAGTAAGAGGTATGAGGTCGGAGGGATCAGAGGACAATGGAGTTAGGGGTCGAGAGTTCAATATAGACTCAATTTGCACGAGCAATGTGTTCATTTCCTCGTATGTTAAGTGAGATTTTGTTAGAACTCGCTTCAGATGAAATTTTATTGACTTGACAGCGCCCTCTGCTAGACCATTGAAGTTTGGAGAGTATGCCGGTGAAAAATTGAATTTCACTGCATTCTCAGCTGCATATGCCCTTATTTCTGGATTTGAGTGTTTTAAAAATTTCGCTAATTCGTTGCATGCCCCTACAAAATTCGTACCATTATCTGAGTGAATGCTGGAAGGGCGGCCCCTGCGAGCAATGAATCGGTTGAGTGCAGCTAGGAAACACTCTGTAGTTAATTCGGTGACTAATTCAATGTGTACAGCCTTTACAGTGAGGCAAACAAATACACAAAGGTAAGATTTGATAGTCTTACTACCGCGACCCTTTCTGTCTGCTATCATGATAGGACCAGCATAATCGACGGCTGTATGTAAGAATGGAAATTCACCTTGTATGCGTTCTTTAGGAAGATTTCCCATTATAGGTTGAATGTACCTACCTGAATATCGTAGGCAAGTTAAGCACCTATGCACAGTACTTCTAGCTAAGTTACGCCCGCCTATAGCCCAATACTTATGACGTAGGGTGGCGAGTAAAAGCTGGGGACCAGCATGCATTAAATTGGTGTGATACCATTTAAATATAAGATTTGTGATGTGATGAGATGAGTGAAGTAGAATGGGGTGTTTGGTGTCATAGTCATAGTTTGAATTGGACAGCCTGCCACCTACTCTCATTAAACCTTCCTGGAAGAAAGGATTGAATTTAACAAGTGTATTTTTTATGTTTAATTCTTTATTGTTAGATAATATTTTATACTCACTAGGAAAGGATTCCATTTGAGATAACTTACAAAGTAGATGCATGGCTAAACGTAGTTCTTTAATTTGTAAATAACCTGCATATTTAGCCTTTGGAAAGCGACAGTTATGTATGAACCGTAAAATGTATGCTGTGATACGATTTAGTTTTACTATGTTAGAATAGTTATGTATGAATAAAGGTGATTTTTCAGTGTTTGATAGAGTTGTATGAGTGTGACTTTGTGCTTTGAGTTCTGGCAAGTTGTTATAGTCAATTTTATTGGGATGAATAGGCCAGTTGCTTTCAGGCTTTAATAAAAATGGGGGACCATGCCACCACAACTTGGACTCTTGTAACCTAACAGCATCAATTCCTCTAGAGCCTATGTCAGCTGGGTTTAAGTGTGTAGGTATGTATCTCCAAGAATGTGGGTCAGTCTCATCAACTATTTCGTTAATTCTATTTAATACAAACATTTTCAATAGATGTGAATTAGAACTCTTTATCCATCCTAGGACTATTGTGGAATCGCACCAGTATGTAGTAGAGTGTATGGTGAGTCTGAGTGCCTGTTTGACCTTTTTTGCTAGGCGAGTAGCGAGCAGAGCACCACACAGCTCAAGGCGCGGCACTGTCATCGCCTTGAGAGGAGCTACTCTGCTTTTTGCCATTACCAAATGAACTGTAACATTATCACATGAAATAGAACGTAAGTAAACACATGCGCTATAGGCAATAGTTGAACTATCAGAAAATACATGTAATTCTAATTGTGTAGGTTTGATACCAACTATTAAACGAGGAACCTTGATTTCTCTAATGTTAACTAGAGACTGAGTAAAATTAGACCATTGTTTAGCTAGTTCCTGTGGGATGGGCTCGTCCCAAGATAGTTTTATTGACCAAAGTTTTTGTAATAGTGTTTTAGCTAATAAAATGCAGGGATTGATAAGACCTAAAGGGTCAAAAATTGTTGACGTGCTAGACAGTATTGCTCTTTTAGTGATTTGAGATTCTTCAAGATTTTTGACAGAGAATACTAAGCAATCCTCTCTGCACGCCCACAACAGTCCAAGCGTCCTGGACCGCTCTTCCCCGCCTAGATTGAGCAAAGAATCCCTTGTATCCTGACCATGAAGCTGTTCAAGGATATGTGGGTCATTTGAGTGCCATTTCCTTAGATAAAAATGGGCACCTTGTAGTTCTTGAATTAAGCCCTTACAAATGTGTAATAATTGAGACCGACTGTCTGATCCAGTTAAACAATCATCGACATAGAAATCATTTATAATAGCATCGCTCACAGATTTATCTTTGCATTTATTTCCTACCTCAACTAAACATTGAGTAGCTAGGTATGGAGCAGAGGCTGTACCGTAAGTTACAGTGTTAAGTGTATAAGCTTTGAGTTCCTGAGCTGGATCAAAGCGCCACAGAATTTGTTGTAGCTGTCTATGCTGTTCGACAGTATTCACTTGACGGTAAAATTTCTCTATATCTGCTGTTACTACGTATTTATGTTGCCTGAATCTGATGAGTATACTTATGAGATCGTTCTGTACTGTTGGCCCTACTAACTGAATGTTATTGAAGGACAAACCTGATGATGTGACAGCTGACCCGTCAAATACTACACGTAGTTTGCTTGTAAGACTGGTTGTCCGAAGTACACCATGATGTGGTAAGTAATTTTGTACAGTGTCTACATTGTGAGTTACTGTGTAGGCCTCAGACATGTGGCCCAGGTCCAGGTACTCCTGTATAAATTCACTGTAAAGTTGTTTTAGTACTGGTTCACGGTTGAACCTGCGTTCAAGGGAACAAAATCTAGCTGCTGCTTGATGATATGAATCTCCTAAGCTTTGAGGAGATTGTTTGAGTGGTATGTGTACCACAAAACGACCGTCTGGTTGGCGGTAAGTAGTTTTAATAAATGATTGTTCACATTCATATTGTTCCTTAGACATGTTGTCACATATGGGTGAAACAGTCTCGAGGTCAAAGAACTGAGCTACCTGATCATGTAAATCAGTGTACACCTGATCATGTGAATCAGTGTCAGTACTGTTAGTGTTGTGAATGTGATGGCAGTGGACTGTATGATTTGTTTGTTGTATGTATTGGGAATGTATAGCGCCTGACACAAGCCAACCCAATTTTGTTTCAATTAGTGTTGGTTTAGTCTTACCTAAGGGTATGCGCTTGGTCCCTAGTACGTCCCAAAAAATATCTGCACCTAACAACATGTCTACCCTGTTGGGTGTGTCGAATGTAGGATCGGCTAAGACGATGTCACTAGGTATGTCGATAGTAATACAATGTGTAGGTAACGATTGTGTGATGTATGGGACGACTAGACATGACATTTCGGTTGAATATGTATTGTTATCACTGCGAGATGATATTTTTACATTACATCGCTTAAAAATTGTTGAACTCTGGTGGTTCAGGCCCTCCACCACAGTCTGTGATGGATGAAGCTTTAAATTAAGTTTTTTGGAAAGTGATTCCGTAATGAAATTGGAGGTGCTGCCATTGTCAAGTAGTACTCGACATTGGTAACCCTTTACTTTGACAACTGCTGTTGATAGAAGAACTGCTGACTGTGAGTTTTCTTGCATAGTTGAAGATAAAACAATACTAGGTTGTATACTAGGTTGGGTGTTATTTATGTGTAGCAATGTGTTGTGTTTCTTTGAACAATAAGTACATGATCCTGATTTGCATTCTTTTCCTGGATGTTTCCGTAGGCAATTTAAGCATAAATTTAAAGATTTAATTGTTTCTATACGTTTTTCGATAGACAAAGCTTTGAACTTGAAACATTTATATATTGAATGATTATGCTTGCAAATAGGACATACTATAAGTTTATTGATGCTTCCCTGTGTGTTCGATGATGCTTGTGTGTTTGTTGATGTTTGTTTTAGTGATTGTGTGATGAAGGTTTTATTTTGAATGATTGATGGTTCAACAGAACTTAATAACTCAGCCTGACTTCTTAGAAAATGATAGAACTCTGTTAGAGTAGGGTAAGCCTTATTTTTAAGTTGTTTGCGGCCAACCTCCCACTCTCTCCTAGTTATTGGGTCCAATTTTTGAACAACTATCGAGATAATTAGTACATCCCAATGGTCTGTTGGCAATTGTAATGTTTTAAGAGCCTTTAGATTTTTGCTAACCGTGTCAATGATGTTAAGTAAAGGCTCGGATGCCTCCTTCGTTAGAGGTTCAATATTGAAAATGTTATGTATGTGATTTGTTAACGAGTTGACTGTTGTTATTAAACCTATCACACAATAGTTGCCATGCAATTTTGTAATTGTCCGATGAGAACACTACTGATTCGATTACACAAGCTGCGCTACCCTTTAACACTGCTCGGAGATAGTGAAATTTGTTTATGTCTGCGATTGATTTATTATTGTGTATCATGGATGTATATTTGTCCCGGAATTCTAGCCAATCATGATAGCAACCAGAGAAATCGGGCAACTGTATAGTAGGTAATTGAAATGAAAGCCCACCTGTACCGACTGTATCACCTGAATGTCCCTCGAGGGCTGTGGCGACACACGAGCTCTCGCTACTCGCGGTGCTCGCAGAGGGCTGCCGCTCGAGCAGGTCGCGGGCTTCGGCGACCGCCGCGAAGTACGACTTCTCAAACTCGTCGCGCTCGTTGAACTCCCCTGCAATGTCGTCGCACAAGTTCTCTATATTACCCTGTACTGAATCATATTCAGCATATAATTCCTCGATTTTTGACAAACGAAGATTGAGCTCTTTTATTTGTAAAGATGATATTGAATCACAGGATGATAATGGCTCAAGATAATTTTTGAACAGAGTAAGTTTAGCTTTTTGAGTTCCTCTGCGTTTGATTAAGGTCTTTATATCCATGATAGTGAGTTGAATTGTGCAAAATAACTTGAAATGTGCGTTGTAATTTGAAGGTAAGCTAAATAAATAATGTTAGGTTAGTATGCAACAAATTAGCAAAATTTACACAAAAATTGCAAAATAAACAAATAAAGGCAGTAGAACGATACTTAAATCGAATAGGGTGCAGATGAGAAAGCAGTGAGACTTGTAAGCACGCAAAAACCGTGCGCGGCCAACTCCACACACGCCACATGCAACGTGGCCACCTCGCGCACGACCCGGGGACTTGCACGCTAGGTCAAGCAAAGGGCGCGCGGGCGATCACGTCAGGAACTGCTGCAAGCGATTAAAAGCACTTTTAGTTCACAAATGACAAAATAGCACTTGAACTTGGAGGGATGAATTGACCCACCGCGTTTATGCAAAATAGCCGTTTTGACTCTCGATTGGTGTGGATGTTTGTTGGGAACTGGGATAAAAGAAAGGAATTGGAACGAAACACTGCAATTTACCCTTCCTAGGACTTCCTCCTTGATAAGTAGATGTAGATTTGCGCCGAGATTTTCTAGTTATTGCGCACCGCCATTTTGGATCCGCCGCGTGCGACGCTTTGTATTTCATCAACAGGCGACGCTTTGTATCTCTTCAATAGGTCGTTTTTTCTTTATTCGGCTCTGAAGACCACTTGTTGGGGATGTTTGATAATTAAATAAAAAACCTTTGTAACTGATGTTAAACATTTACTGTAGTTTTTCAATGGTAGTTTGATATTATGTTACTCGGTCGGCCGCGGAGGGAAAAGTGAGCGCGCTCGGCGCCGTGTGAATATAGGCGCGAGCGAGCCGCGTGAAGTTGTTGGCGGTAGGATGCGTCAACAGTTCACATACTACTTGCCTGCGGTATATCAGTCATGAATGACTATACAAACATTATCAAGTTTAACAAACACATTATTTTAATTAAAATACGACCTCAAATGGATCTGGGCCATAGTACTAGTTGTATTAGGCATCGAAATAATGCATTACGATAACAATGATCTATGGATAATATGTCGAAACTAGCTGTGCCCCGCGGTGTCACCCGCGTAAGTCCCGATCCTGTGGTAATGTCAGGAAGAAAAGTAGCCTATGTGTTAATCCAGGTCTCAAGATATCTACATACCGAGTTTCATCCTAATCGTTGCAGAAGTTTTTGCGTGAAGGAGTAACAAACATACATACACACACATAAACTTACTGGAACTACTGATTCGAATTCAAAAAATATTTTTGTGTTGGATAGTCCATCTATCGAGGAAGGCTATAGGCTACTTTTAATTTTAATATCCCACGAGATCGAGACTTATGCGGGTGAAACTGCGGAGCGCCGTTAGTTTATAATATTAGTAGTAAGTAGGTTAATAGGATAGTATTATTATCTGATATACATAGGTACATTTTATCCTCTATTCAATTACTTAAATTTGATAGGAAAAAATGACTGATTTGTTAAAATGAACATGATATTTCTCAACACTATATTTTATTTATACTTTTTTATTTAGAATATTTTATCCGACTTTATGCAAAAAATAGTACTTACACTATGATTCCATGAAGTCGGGTGAAATGTGCTAATTAAAAAATATGGAAAAAAACTTGTGTTCAGCTCACATTAAACCGTAGGAAATTTCCGAATTTATTAAAATGTATAATTTAACAAATCCGCCACTTACCACACTAGCACTTATTACCTAGCTCTACAAATTTTTGCAGGTATTTTCAGTGTCACGTAAATGTTTTTTTTTTACAAAATTTGACTCAAAATATAACTTCAATATAACACATAAATATAATAAGGCACAAAACTTTAAACATTTTTTGTCTTACTGGTTATCTTTGGATTTTTGTAAATTAAAGTAAAATAAATTATTATCTACCTTTGTCCCTATATTCATAATATAAGAGGTTATAGTATATAAACACCAAAATCATGCAAATAATAATCTATTTTGGTGCAAATAATATTTTGTTTTTTTTTTAGTTTCAAATATTAATATTAATGATTAAATATGAAAGTCCATTGGATTAATTTATCACATTATTACATAACCAGTTTCAAACCAAAATGTTACAAAAACTTGTTAGACGAAAATGCCAATAACCAATAACAGTAGTGTTCACATCAGACGCTGTTATAACTACACAAAGGTAAAAGTTCAGTCATCATATCACCGTGATGATCAGAGGGATAGACAGTGTAGGTACGTGTATACAATGTACACATGGTACGGTTGAGTCATCGAACAATGTAGCCGTAATGCAGACCGTCATTATGCACTTCAAAGAGCGCGAACCGCGGGTAGAGCACTACAAAAGCGTCAACCAACAAAGTTCCGCTATCCCGCAATTATCTAAATGCGATCCTCCCTAGGTGTCGACGTGGATTTACCAACTGCAGACGAGGCACCTTTCAATGAATGTTCATTTATAAAACGTAGACGCGTACAAAAGTGAAAAAGTTTTCCGAAAAAAAATAGTAGGAAGAGCAGTCGAGTAGAAAATTAATCGTAAGTTTTGGCCGTCTATTTTCTATTCATATAAAATCCTTTATTCTGACTGACTGACGGATCAACGCACAGCCTAAACCGCTGATCGTAGAGACCTGAAACTTGGAGAGTGTGTTGTTTGTATGACGTAGGCATTCGGTAAGAAAGGATTTTCCGAAATTCTACCCCTAAAGGGGTAAAAAAGGGGGCAATGTTTGTATAGAACTATGTTATTCCTTGGTCCATTTTCGGTTTCTACGCGGATAAAGTCGCGGGCAAAAGCTAGTATAAAATAAGAATATTAGTACCGATGTACCTACTGCCAAAATCTATCCCCTAGTATCTCAATAACTAAATAAATAAGACTCGAGTCGAAATCAAACCGCAGTAATTTCAGAACTAGAATTTTACTACGAAATTTTGTATAAAAAGACAAATACTTTAATTTAAATTATAAATAATTGTTCGTTATAATTCTTCTCAGTCGTTTGCTAATTGTAATACCTAGGGTGGTATAATTTGAACGCGGCCTTTAAATGTGCTTTTAGCTAGCTACCATAATGCGATGTCGTTCCAGCAAATTGTAATGGGCGCTATGAAAAATTAAAATTTTATGACATCTTTGAGAATATTCGAGCTGCGGTAAAAGCTGGAAGTGGTGTTAAATGATAAATTCAGCTTTTAAAAGTTTTATCGTATGTATACTCGTCTCTTTTAGTATCATTCTGTTTAGAATTTGATGAAGAAATATTACTTACCTACCTTAAGGTGAAAGGGTACCGGCACTCTCCTCATACAAACGTAGTCGACTTTTTCCTCCCTGGATGACAAGAGCACAAATATTTTTTGTGCCATAAAACCTATAACCTTGTTTTTTTTTTCATTTTCTAATTATCACAGAAACTAAGATTTAAAAAACAAAACAAGAAACATAGGGGCATGGTCATGGCAGTTATAAATCTTGTGCAACAAAAATATTTGCTTTAGGTGTCATTATCCAGGGAGAAAACAGTCGACTACGTTTGTATGGATTGTTTGTATGACACGTTTGTACCCTTTCCTCTTAAAGAAGAATTAAAAGATATGGTATTTTATTGTAATTCGTTTTTAACCATTAATCAATTATTTATAATTACTTAAATAAATACTAAATGATGTAATAATGCCTAATTAACTTTAAAATTAGGATGCTTATAACGATACGTCATTTATCAGATTATGATAAATAGAAATTCTAAAGAGTAAACTAATTCTAGTTTAGTATTTATAATTTCTAGGCTTTCCGTATTTAAATTCCTAAGATATACCTATACCAAGTTGCCGATATTGAATTGGTTTATCCGCGGTTAATATGCTTAGGTGTACCTAAGTGCGAAATTAAAATATTAGTCTCAAGCGGGAATAACGGTTAGAATAATAATAAATTGCAGTACAATCCACACAGCGCCATCTAACCCCAAGTTAAGTAACTACACTTGCGTTATGGGTGCTAGACAACGGATATAGTACTTATATACTTTTCTTTTGTAAATATATACTTATAATACATAGAAACAACCAGACCACAGACAAACATCTAAGCATAAATACATGTCTGAGGCGGGAATCGAACCCGCAACCCTGTGTTTGGCAGTCCGGCAAGGTGACCATTGGGCCAACTGGGTCGTTTTGAAATAAAAGTAAATAAGTAATAAATAATACTTATTAACTTTTATTTCAAAACACTATTCTTATTTCTAAAATTCATAATCACTGTATTCATTGTCGACAATTATTATTGGCTCTATCAAATTAGATAAGCATTTTAGTTAGCCACAAATTCGCTACGAAATGGCTACGAACAACTACCACTTTTTCTTATAAATACATAAATAGAATGCAAAGCTTCTTCAGCGGATCCCAGCGGATTATTCAGGAATTTAGCGGATTAAACCTTCATTACTGATGTTCGGTAACTTGCCAGGAATGCCAGTCGGGCTCAAAGCGGGATTTATACCGATCTAAACCAGTTCATACCGGTTCGAATCGGCTCTGTCTGGATTCGTAAATAGAGTCAGATTTCTCGATCAAAACGTTTGAATACCCGCATTATCCGGAATATGTCTATTCTATGTAAATACTCGCTCGTATCCTGAATCCTAACACCTACTGTATTATAAAAAGTGGTATTAAGTATAGATAAGACCTACTCATAAAAAATAATATACTTACAAAATTTTTTAGATTTGCCATTTTCATTGGATGTCTACAATATTTTCAAAAATTGCATTAGGTTATAAAAATGGATTGAGAGTTTAAGAACTTAAAAACAACTAGGTGCGCCTTTTATAATCGTACTAGCTACACCCCGCCTCGTACTAGTTCCACCCGAGTACGTCCTGATCCTGTGGAAATATCGGGATAAAAAGTAGCCTATGTATTAATCTAGGTCTCCAGCTATCTAGATACCGAATTTTATAGCAATTTGTCCAGTAGTTTTTGCGTGAATGAGTAAAAAACATACACACGCACACACACACTCACACACACACAAAGTCAAAAATAAAGCCGCATCTGTGACGTATGCGCACGAGCGGATCGACGACGGCAGTCGCAATCAAACAGCGAGCGAGTGAGGTCGTGAGGTCGTGCGCTCGACGCATATGGCTACTACCTACCTAAAGATCATTAGCGTGTTTTAGTTTACTAACCTCTACATTACAAGTGACGACAGGACGTCACAGCATCAATCATTGAAGATTTATGCCGAAGATCGTGCGAAGTGGAGGCGTAAAAGTAGGAAAGCGGACCCCGGGCTCCCGGGATGCAACCGGGAACATTGCTCAGATGATGATGATGATCATGATGACATAATAGTTTCTACGAACCACAAACTTTAACAGACTTTTAACCTCTTCAGGGGTTGAATTTTCAAAAATCATTTCTTAGTGCAGACTTTTAGTCTCAGAATTTCTTTCATGAGTCTGCTTCTCTTTTTTCTATTTTAAAAGGTTGACCCAAACATTTTATTCGTATCTAGTAATTTTTTTATGTTCTATCCTAATCAAAGCCACTAAGAAACTGAAATCTTTATGTACCTACTAGTATTTGCAGGGAAAATTAACAAGTCCGAGATATCTCAAACGCGAAACTAATGGTGGGTTAGACGAAAATACTGAAAAATGGAGCTATTTCAAACGCTCAGCGAGAGAAGACAGATCTTTAAGTTAAGTACCTACTAAGGGACCCAAGTAGGTATCGATATTTTCTTGAAAGTTTCTGATAGTTTTTTCACGGAATAAAATGACCTTGTTAGTTTCAATCAAAGTCAAGTACTATAGGTGACCCAGACGCAAGACGACATCAAACTCAGAATAAACTTCTTGTTTTGTTGACGAACTACATAATAATAATAGTACATTACGATATAAGTGTGGTAAATTGATCTTTGCACAGAGGCGGTTTATGACGCGCGAGCGGCAGCGAGCGTGTTAAAGAAGCCAAGATGCAAAGGTCAATTCCACACGTATATCGTACGACGTTTTTTATCACAGTTGCGAATAAAAGAAAAGACTTGAAAAGAAAACAAAATAATAATTAACAAAATATTTGTGATAAGTCTATGTTTACATTTTTTAGAATCAGAATGAAAATAAAAAAATATTTATTGAAGAACTGGGTATCATATGGTGTTGGGGTTTTTACATTGCAGTTTATCCTTTACGGATGTACAATAATACGTTAAATTATAAATATAGCAAAGGCTAATCTAAAAGTTAAGTAAGTATGTATGTTCAATAAGATCCACTTTATGAGCAACTGTGATAAAAAAATATTTTTAAACTTGTATATTACATTTTATTTAGGTTAAGTTTAAACGCTAAGATAAAATTATTTTATCAGTTTTTATAGTGATGTATATAATTTGTATTCATTTATAAAAATCTAAATTTTAAGAAAAATAAATGAATAAGAAGAAATTTACAATATAAAAAAAGAAAATAATCATCACCAAATCTCTGAAACTACAAGAGCTATAAGTCTGAAACTTTCCACGAGGTTTCCTTTTAGGATGTAGGCGCGCACTAACAAATTTTTTTTGAGAATTAGGCCTCCAAAAAAATTTCTGAAAATACAATACAAAAAAACTACAAAAAAGTTATTTCAGTAACATATTTAAAATTACATTTACACAGTATACTGAGTCTCCCTTTAAGTATTAAACTACCTGTGGTAGGAGACTCTGGTCTTCCAGTTTAGTGTTACGTAAGTATACATTTAAATATGTCAAATTATAAAATTAATCTCGAAATTAAATATGTATATTAATGGTTGTTAAAGTTTTTAGTTCGTTGAAACTATTATGTGTACTTTGTTTAAGGAGGAAAACAATATCACTTTTAAAGAGACACTAACGCAGTAAATCACGGGCGCAGTTGTATACATGATAACTTTTTTATGTGGGCCTTCAGGGCTATATCCTAAACTATATAGCGAAAAATGCCGAAAGGAGTTGCGTGCCCGATTTTGAAAAAAACTAAAACTTCATCTTTAGATTTTTGTTAAAGTCATTACCCTAGCCAGGAATCGAACCTATTGATTTTGCAAATAAATAATCATCTTATATTTTTATACCAACCGATAGTGTTGCTGATAGAAATTAATTCCTGGAAACAAAATATTCCGAAATCTTAAATTGAATTTTATTATATAAACCCCCTTTATTTACAATAATATTAAGCTTATGTATTGTTTATGTAATAATAATAAACAAAGTTTGGTTGGTAAATAGTATGGCAAATCAAAGGAAATAGCTATCTTTTGTAGTTTTCATCAATATTTTATCTTTCCGTCTGGCAAAATAATAGCGTATGAAGCATAGAGGGGAAGTATTTTTTTCAATAGTTTTTTAAATATGTTCTAAATTCTCTACATCACTTAATATTTGTAAAAACCCAGTTTTTTTTGTGAAGCAGTTTGTTACGTCATAGCCTCCTCGCTACCTTTTTCAGGGACAGTCGCTATGAAAATTACAGAAGACTACAAAAATTAGCTATTTTCTTTGATTTGCCATACTATGTTTGATTTGCCATATGTTTCCCAGGAATTGATCTTTATCAGCAATACTGTCGATTGGTATAAAAATATGATTATTATTTTGCAAAATCAACAGGTTCGATTCCTGCCTAGGGTAACGACTTATTCAAAAATGTAATGTTGCAGTTTGAGTTTTGGTCAAATTCGGGCACGCAACTCATTTCTGCATTTTTGCTATGTCTTATAATTTAGGACATAGCCCTGAAGGCCCGCAAAAAAAAATCATACTGTATACAGCATTCTACCGTTATTGTAGTAGATAGATATATGTAGTATGTAGGTAGATATAAGAAGTATATAGTGACAGATACCGTTATATACCTATTCTAATTTTAGCTCAGATAATATGCTATTTGTGGTCGTACCTCTGTCAATCATAGATCTATAATACTAAGGTATACCTACATATCGACGGTTAAAAGGAAATAGGGCATAAGCGACATTTTTGTCAAAAATGACTTTTGAATGCCATTCTACTTCTTATAAATAAAAAAATCAATTAATGCTTTAATTTTTCTCGATTTTAAAACTGTTTTCATTTTTACGTTTTACGCGTCGATATAGATATACCGTCGATATATAGTATGCATATGAATTACAAATGATCGCCTGCATTGTAACATCTCAATATCAAGTAAGTTATCTAATATTCAAGACGATATTGTGGCATGCCATATGGTAACGATAAAAAATGAAATATCTTGATAATGGCCAAAAGGTTTACAAAATTATTAATTTTTAGGGTTCCCTACCCAAAGGGTGAAAACGGAACCCTATTAATAAGACTTCGCTGTCCGTCCGTCCGTCTGTCCGTCTGTCTGTCTGTCACCAGGCTATATCTCATGAACCATGATAGCAAGGGAGTTGAAATTTCCACAGATGATGTATTTCTGTTGCCGCTATACTAACATGAAATAAGTATTAAAATACTATTTTTTGCAAAATAAATTCGCAATGATTAGATGTTGTATAAAAGACAGAAAACGTGGCGGCCATGAGTGCAACGTTTACAGTTAAAACCTGGTTAAAACCTGCAGTATACATTTTAGTGAAAAAAAAACTTGAGAGGTTATCCTTTCGCTTAATTAGTGAAGGAATATTTTTTTTATCACAGTTGCTCATAAAGTGGATCTTATTCAACGGCTTTTAGGCTCAAAATCCAACATATTATGCACGCGTGCGTTTTACATTGCCAACCTAGTGCTGTAAAGTTATCCCGATAGGTTAAATACGTATCTTACTGCTAATTACATACTGTTTTGATGTATAAAAAGGTAGGTACCAAAGAGTTTTTTAGCTAGCAAAAATGGTTGTCTCTAAAGTCGGTTTACGAACAAAAATTTTACGTGATAATGACTTAGAAAACGATTAAAAATTGAGTTGTTTATTTTTTGTTTTTTCTTTACTTAAATATATTGTTTTTCCGTACCATTGTATTTTGTTCTTAACCCCCGACGCAAAAACAAATAGAAAAAACCGTAAAAAATATTGTATGTCAGACAAGGCTGTATAGGTTAAAAGTCTTTAGCCTGGCCTTTTCGGAGCATAATTAATAAAAAATATTGCCTTAAAAAATGTAAACATAGACTTATCACAAATATTTTGTTAATTATTATTTTGTTTTCTTTTCAAGTCTTTTCTTTTATTCGCAACTGTGATAAAAAACGTCGTACGATATACGTGTGGAATTGATATTTGCATCTTGGCTTCTTTAACACGCTCGCTGCCGCTCGCGCGTCATAAACCGCCTCTATGCAAAGATCAATTTACCACACTTATATCGTAATGTACTATTTTAAGTTAATATATTTTTTTATTATTAACAAATATAATGTAATATAAACTTAGTCAGTAGGCTCAATTTTAATAAACTGGCTTGCTTTCTATAACAGAGAGAGAGAGAGAGAGAGAGACAGACAGAGAAACAAGCGCACGCCGCACGGCTTACAACTATAGTAAAAGTGTCGTTACAACTTTTGGTCTTAATTTTTTCCGTCTAGCTCCTTTTCGCAACGTTCGATAAGGGACTTCGTTCAAAAAAAAACAAATAGTTACTGTTATATTTATTTTCAAAAAAGAGTTGATTAACTGATAAAAATATTTTTATCCGCTAATTAAAATTACCGCACGAAAACAGTCGACGACGTCATCGTTCTTGATAAGAAAGATAACCAAAGGTTTTGCAATAACTCAATTGAAGCATCACTGCAGCTCTGCAGTATAAGCAGTATTCTTCCAGGACAGTATTAGATTCTGCCAGATATATGATTATAAATGTTTGCGAGGTTTCCATAGTTGCTAAGAAGATACTTACTGGTCCCATTCAATGATTTACTATTGCACTAATATTAAATTATGTTCTCCTACGTTTGCTCATTTCAATAAAAACACGATAGAATTGGATTCGTGATAAGATTTATACCTTAGTACTTCCATTCATTATGCGACAGAAAAATAAGAAACTAGAATAAGAGCAAACATTGCGAACCCAACACGAAAGGCAAAAGGAATCTCCAGGACATTTATCCATTTCCTTGATTAATTTCTCTTTTATAAGACTCTCCTTTGCTCCGTTCGTTCTATTGAAATTAATTGAAAATGTTATAACCTTGCTTCGTGCTTAGATGTTATACCTTTTGGAGTAGTTTATCTTCTTTACTTTTCTAATAACTTCTTAACACTACAAATTCAACAAATAATTTTGGCCATTTTGAATCACAGCGCCAGCAACTTTAATCTATGCTATTTAATATATTACTCATTAAACCTATTTTTTACATGTCCCAGTTAAAAAATAGGTTTAATAAGTAAAATACATAAGTAGGTTTGCCCAGAATCACCCCAAAATTAAATAAATAAATAAATATAAATAAACATTGCAGGACATTCTACACATCGCCATCTAGCCCCAAGCTAAGAACTAGACTTGTGTTATGGGTGCTAGATAACGGACATACTACTTATATAACGGATATACTTTTCTTTCGTAAATATATACTTGTAATACATATAAACAACCAGACCACAGACAAATATCTAAGCATAAATTCTTGTCTGAGGCGGGAATCGAACCCGCAACCCTGTGTTTGGCAGTCTGGCATAGTGACCATTGTGCCAACTGGGTCATCAAACAAACAAAAGTCGTCAAATTCAACATAGAAATCCAAAATAAGGGTAGTATTACAATCTATTCTTTATAATTCCCATAAGACATCTTTATAAGCTCATCTCAATTACATTTATTCGTGTCCCCATACCTCTGCAATTAGAGGACAGAAACGCCCAAAGCGCTAGCGAACGGAGGTGGCCATGCGTGCAAGCGCCGTTGTTTGCGGACACCACTCCGATTAATCGATTCAATCGTCCGAATGATTCGGATGCATCGCTCTCGGCTATTCGAATGTTGCGATCATGTTATACGACTTTCTCGAATGCAATGAAAATTTTATTTTTGCACTAGTTTTTTTACTTTGCGGTTTCATTTGCGTAGTTTCTGAACCCAAGACCATTTTTAGAATACTTTTTTTTGAAGCTGATGTTTCTAGACCCAATGAATTCGTGTCTCAAAATTTCATTCATTTCAATTCAGAAAGAATGAATTTTCTGCAAGTTGTCTGTCTGTTACTCTCTCGAGATTGCACTCTCAACCTCATAGCGAGATATATAGATTTATTTGTATGTTCTCTGAGTGAATTCACAAAGATTGCCCTGTTCATTATTAGTTATAGAAAAAACTAGAATCTAAATTGGCTAAAGTTATAATGTAATGGAATTTAATATTTGTAAATTAATTTTGTAGTTTTTGTGCTTCACTATAGCATTGGGCACCTGTAATGATAGTTATAAGTTGGAAATAAATAAATAACTATTTTTTATGGATATTTTTAATATAATATATTTTCGAGGAAACCATAAGAATGACCTAAACTCCTCGTCCTCGTTTCCCCTCTGTCTCCTCTTATTTGCCTCAAATTGCTTGTTCCTTTTGCAATGTACAATTTAATACCAAACAGGAAACAAGAATTGCGTGCACCGTAATCTAATAGCTCGTTCTCTACTGCTTCTAAGGGCCTAATTTCGCATAATTACTGTCGCTAACCGCTTTGTAGGCGAAACTTGAACCACCGAGAACTCTTTGGAAACCTTTGAGAAAGGAGCCTAAGGTTTTTACCTCTTGTCAATTCCAGTGCCCATAATTTTCTATTTGTAGGTAAAGGAAATATAATTTTTAAATTCCCTTGTGTTGTGGCGTGTAAATTATTTAGTTTCACGTGGTTTCACTATTCGCTTGTTAGAATTTTTGTAATTTTGATAACACGTAAAAGTTTATCTGTATATTTGTATGCATATCACGTTTTGGAAGAAAGAAAAGGTTTTTTCAGTCTACTTACCATATTTGAGCTGATTCGATGTGTGTGTGAAGTATAATAAGTAAGTAGGTAGTTTAAGTAGATACCTAAGTAAGTAACCATATAGAGTTCTTGGGCACATATACCTACGAACATATCCCCCTTACCTAAGAGAACGTTTTAAGTTCCTTAGTGACGGTCATACTAGACAACTCCGATCCATTGATACCCTTCTCTTTCAAGCTCCCCTTCACAATTCAACTTTCTACAACAAATCCTTTTCTTTTGTTCTGTCATTCTTTGGAATTCTCTACCCCAACCTATCCGCTCTGCTAAAACCCTACCCATTTTCAAGAGTATGGTAACTGAACATTACTTTCACTGTTTATTGTTACATAACTCTTGCCTCCTATTTCTTTTTATTTTTGTATTCTTGTTTTTTCTATTAGAATTGCTTGTATAGTTTTATTATATTTTATTTTTTGTATTATATACATATTTGTTAATTTATTCTCATTGTACATCTATGTTTAAGTATTTAGTTTATATCTTTTTACGTATGTATTTATTATTATATGTGTTTCTTACACCACACGACCTACCAGTTAAGCTAAACAGACCTTCTCCATCCTAAGGTTGCCTGGAAGAAATCGCTTTAAGCGATAAGGTCGCCTGTTTGTACAATTTCGTAGTTAATAAGGTTTCTCATCCTTTTTGTTATTTTCAATGTTTTGTGTGTTGTACAAATAAAGTGTTTAGCTATCTATCTATCTATCTACGAACAAATAAATTACAATCTATACCTACTTATCTTCTATATATATATAAATGTTATGTTGGTTTGTGTACGCTTCTGCACCGATCGAAAACTCAAAAAGTTCTGCACCGATCGAGCTGATATTTTAGAATGATATATAATCCGCGACAGGAATTGTTTTTATTTAATTTTTGCATCAGTCACATATCCGCGATATGTGCCACAGCGAACCGTGGCAGGGTACAGCTATAGTATATAAATATTGAAGGACATTCCACACATCGCCATCTAGCCCCAAGCTAAGTAACTAGACATGTGTTTTGGGTGCAAGACAACGGATATACTACTTATGTACTTTTGTAAATATATACTTACTAGCTGCGCCCCGCGGTTTCACCCGCGTAAGTCAACAGTAGCCTATATGTTAATCCAGGGCTCCAGCTATGTATATACCGAATTTCATTGCAATCGGTTTAGTAGTTTTAGCGTGAAGGAGTAGCAAACATACACACACACACACACAAACTTTTACATTTATAATATTAGTAGGATAATACATAGAAACAACCAGACCAAAGACAAATATCTAAGCATAAATACTTGTCTGAGGCGGGAATCAAACCCGTTACCCTGTGTTTGGCAGTCCGGCATGATGACTATTGTGCCGACCCAGTTGTCACAATGGTCACCATGCCTTGGTCATTATTTGACCACTATCTCACACGATGGTTAGTGACTATGTGACAATGAGAATAAGGAGCTTAGAAAAATTAATACAACAAAAATATATAGTTTTTAATTAAAAATGAAATTCTTTCAAATAATAACTTTTATTCAATCTCTCAAAATACAATGGCTCCATCTGATTGGATTGTTAAATCAAAAACCATTGTGGTTGGACGAATAGAAAATTTCATGCGGTAGTGAAAAATCACTGTACAACATTCGTTTACAAAGCAAAAAAATTACCAAATTCACAATCACACAAAAGAGAAATTAACTTTACAAAATTTTGCTAACTTTTAACTTGGGATTTGTCGCAAGGATACTCCTTGAGTTAGTGAACTAATCGAACTTGTCTTTGATACGAAATCAAGTATTCTAAGTAGTTTTCATTTCAAAGGGACAACGCGAAAGGAACAAGTTTAAACTACATGTGCTAATACTATTCAATTGTTTTAGGTTTTTCCATGAGCGCTGCTAGTCTCGTATAACTTTTCTGGTGACCAAAAGGCTGGGTGTTA
This sequence comes from Idaea straminata, assembly GCA_951213275.1. Lineage (NCBI taxonomy): Eukaryota > Metazoa > Arthropoda > Insecta > Lepidoptera > Geometridae > Idaea > Idaea straminata. The sequence continues at coordinate 9,962,635 of OX577856.1, forward strand.
TCTCGGACAGCGGATAAGCATCGCCATCCGACGACGAGACAACGCAGCCAGTCTTTTAAACACCCTTTCTACGAAACTTTTAATTAATTTATTTATTTTTAGGAGAACCAACAGCTATAACTATAAGATAAGAATATAATAATAAAAACAGAGAGGCAAATGGGCGTTCCGATGCATTTATTATTATAAAAAAATAGGTAAATATTAATTATTTTATTTTTATTTTTAATAATTCTTTTTTTTTATGAACATACTAATCGGACAACACAAACTCCAATAATATCTTCCCTACTTTATCATTGCACAAGCTTACCCACTTCGTTTTCAAAATGTATTGCATATGCACCCAATTCCATAACACTAAATAAAATAAATAAATATTGCAGAACATTCCACACATCGCCATCTACCCCCAAGCTAAGCAACTAGACTTGTGTTGTGGGTGCTAGACAACGGATATACTACTTATATACTTTTCATTTGTAAATATATACTTATAATACATAGAAACAACCAGACCACAGACAAATATCTAAGCATAAATACTTGTCTGAGGCGGGAATCAAACCCGCAGCCCTGTGTTTGGCAGTCCGGCACTACTGTTTTTATGACACAATTTTGAGCTAAAATATGCGAAATTATATTCAACTGTTCTACAATTACTACAATACAAGCTCATAGCTTTAAAAATTTAAACTTGTTTCATTGTGTTTTCACATCACTGTAAAATTTATACAGTGGAAATAACAATACAATAGAGATTTCAGTGGATGCTCACACAAACACCAATTCCCGGTGCTTGTGTTTCGAGTGCCAATTAGCCTTCTGCACTATTGTCCTATTATTGCGATCCGCTGCGGTACCATTTTGTACATATTCATTTTGTCTCTACCATCTCTGTATTGTAAGTGGAGTCGAAATTCGAATACGAACACAGCAGAAGAACCTCGTTATCAGGAAAGGTACTCGTAGCATAACTAAATGCGGTTATTCCACTACCAATGCAAGGTAGTCCTATTGTTCTCGCTCAATGCAGTTTGTTTGTAATAGAGAATATTAAAATCACTTCCATTTGCCTACCTAAGCTCATTTTTATATTCACAAATAAGGAAGTCTCCAAAATGAAGAGCAATTCCCAGTCGTGTTTTATCTTCATCTTTAAGCTATCGAAAGCTTCTTTTTCCGTTGGTTCTTGCTTGCTAATTGGATGATGAGTTAACAAAAAATCAAATTCGTGCAAACAACTCCAAAAAAAATTGAGATTAATTAATATTTAAAAACTAACTGTATAAACTTTTAATAGACATTGAAACTTTGAGCTTGCTTAGACATAAGCAAAGACGTAACCGTCCGTGATTCTATACATAAGCCGGTGCATTCACAAAAGGAGGACGGGTAGGAAAAGTTTTTAGTTCACTTACATCTTTCTATCGTATCTCGAGTCTCTCGAAAACCACCGTTTATTTTGGGTCTTTAAAGTGATAGGGTACTGGCGCTCTCTCCATACAAACGTAGTCGACTGTTTCCTCCCTGGATAACATACACAAATATTTATGTGCCATAAAACCTATAACTGCCATGACTATGCCCCTATGTTTTGGTTTTTTCATCTTCTAATTATCATAGAAATTAAAATGTAATAGACAAAACATAGGGCATGCCCTTATTTTTGTTTTGTTGTCATGGCAGTTATAAGTTTTATGCAACAAAAATATTTGCTCTAGTGTCATTATTAAGAGAGAAAACAGTCGACTACGTTTGTATGGAGAGAGCGCCGGTACCCTTTCACCTTAGAGACCCAAAATAAACGGTGGCGGTACCCTCGTATAGGTATCTTCTAGGAAAGCGTGCTAGACCACATCGTCACTTACGTGAGTGATAGTGGTCAAACGCTGACCTATATATTATTTAAAAAATACAGATTTATTGCAGTAACTAAGTATTAGTTAGTATTTTAGCTAGTACTAATTTTCAAGTTTCTACCTTTAAAAAAAATCAAACCTTCATACAAACTTTCACCCCCCCATGTTTTCCCTCCTTAAAATAGGAAAATTGAAAATCCCTGAAACACGTCATCATTTAATAACAATAAAAAGATATAATACTAATTTTCAAGTTTCTACCTCTAAAAAAATCAAACCTTCATACAAACTTCCACCCCCCATTTGCCCCCCTTAGGGGTTGAATTTCGCAAAATCCCGTCTTAGTGAGCACCTACGTCATAAAAGGAACACCCCCTCGCAAAATTTGAGACTCTAGCACTTGTAGTTTCTGAGATTTCGTGATGAGTGAGTGAGTGAGTCAGTGATTTTCCCTTTTATATATATAGATAGCACCTAGTATTTTTATACTTTTATAATTTACAAGAAGAATTTTTTCTTTTAGCAGATACTTATGTTAGAATTTATTTCATTTTATTTAGTTTTTTGCGTAATAATTTTGCGTTTTGTTTTTATGGTGCAATAAAGTGTTTATCCATCTACATGCACAGAAAACTAGTTGACTTCTTACATATTTACGAGGTTAAAATAAATGCATCATCGAGAACACAACATTCGGTGGTTTAATAAGCAAGTCTGGTGCGAGCTAAAAGCACCCTTATAACTATTTCCACTTCGCCTCACAACTGCAGATGTGAGCCTGACTGTAACCACTTAAAGTACCTACCTTACTTAATATAGTAATTTTGCATATTTTCACGACTAAGTACACTTGTTAAGTAATGTATGCGCATTAGTTATGAACGGGAAGGATTGAAGAACGTTGAATGGTTGGAATAAGTCACTCAATAGTTAGGCTGAATGAGAGTTTCGTGTATGCAGTTGAAAAGCTGCGTTCATTTTTGTTTTATTTAATTCATGTTTACGGGAAATTTGTTTTCTATACGTTTAAAAACATACATTTACATTCGTCTAATACTCCGTGCTTTGGAAGGCACGTTAAGCCGTTGGTCCCGGTTGCTACCTCTAGTAGCAGTCGTTAGGTCAAGTTAGAGGCCTTAAGGCGATCTGAAAACTATAACAATAGATGAGCCACACCTCTATACAAGAAGAAGAAGAAGTCTAATACTGCATGTGCTGGAAGTACTTATTTATTTATTTTATTACTTGAATATTTACAAAACATATTATTAAATAAACAAAACTTTTAATGAGGTTTGTACTGGTGTCCGTCAGTCCAGTAAGAAGGTCATTCCAGAAAGAAGTAAGAATATTATTTATTTATATAAAATATATATATAAAGGGGAAAAAAAGAAAAATAGATGTTATTCGATTCTCAGCCTATAATATACCAAAATATACCCAAAAAATCATACAAATCGGTTCAGCCGTTTAGGTGGAGTTTGGTAACACCGCGACACGAGACAACTATATTTAGATAAGTAATTCTTATATACGTATTATACAAAAACTTCGAATTTCCAAAAGTCGTAGAACAAAAATTGTTCGCTTAGACGTTTCGAACAGCTCCCTTTCATATTAAAACCCCTTCGCACAAAAAAATTGTATATGGAGATTTTAACTTATTTTTTCGTAAATATATTGAATATCAAGTAGTTATATTGATATGCCGTACGTATGCTTACCCACCTATGAAATAAGACAATTACCACCCTTACAACCCAATTGATTCACCCTCCCTTTTCGTCGAGTCATCCGTTAATTTCTTCCCAATATTTAGCCGTAAACGTACACAACAATGAACAATGAGCGACATGTCATGAATACCAGGAAGACAAAGCCCTTGAATGTAGTACCCTTGGCGCGTGACACCGCGAGAGCACTCTGCTGCCTTACTAATGGCCACTCTTGCCAACCTTATCGATCCTCCAATTTATTTCTTTGATACTTGATTCCTAATAGTGTTTTGGACAATATTCTTTGTTATATATAGTCAAGTGGTCATCCATGTTGAAAAATAATGGTATCAGGAAAATAACACTCAAAACGAAAGTCTCAGTTGATGATTAAATATGGTAAAATATACCATACTAGCAGCGCTCCGCGGGTTTACCCGCGTAACTCCCGATCCCGTGAGAATATCGGGATAAAAAGTAGCCTATAGCCTTCCTCGATAAATAAACTATCCAATACAAAAATATTTTTTCAATTCGAACCAGTAGTTCATGAGATTAGCGCGTTCAAACAAACAAACAAACTCTTCAGCTTTATAATATTGGTATAAATTAAATTTTGCTATATAAATTAAATTAATACTAATTACTTTTTTAGATATATTAGGCCCCGATTTGTACAACATATAATTTCTAGCTATTTTTTCCCATCTGCCCCGTTGACGGGACATAGCTAGCGGGGCCGATGGGAGTAAGTCTACTTTACTTTGTACAAATAAAGTTATCTATCTAAGTAACCGACCTATAATATATTTCAAGGCATAGAAAAACCACTAATTTCTAGATGAAAACTTACTTTTATTAGTTTTGTATGTAATAATCAAAAACTTCAAAAAGAGAAAAGAACACACGCAAAGTGATTCAGTGCAAAAATACTTAGTTCATCAAGAACTTTCTTCAACAAAACATACCTAAGTTCAAACACCTGCCAGGTGTTTACTGAAAACATAATTCCACAAAACAAGCTGTCAAGAGTGAAGTCTCGACAAAGAAGAGAGAACAATGGGCGGGTCGTGCACCTACTGCAATCAGCTAAAACGGAGGGCTGACGTAAACACCCTTACCTTACTGTTATACGATATTGATGAAGATTTTTTTTCTTTGTCACCCTTTTTAACGCCGTCCCAAAGTCCTATTAATTCATGGCTATAATTTCAGATAAATAGAAATATCAATTTTTTTCATATGTTTCTGGAGTTAATAAAGAAGCCTATAAATGATTATCAAAACTTTACATTTTCAAATTTCCATTAAGAAGGTAGGCACGAGATTTATATTAAACTAGCAGCGCTCCGCGGTTTTACCCGCGTAACTCCCGATCCGGAATCCGAAATATCGGGATAAAAAGTAGCCTTCCTCGATAAATGGCCTATCCAACACAAAACGAATTTTTCAATTCGAACCAGTAGTTCCTGAGATTAGCGCGTTCAAACAAACAAACAAACAAACTCTTCAGTTTTATAATATTAGTATAGATTCATGATGTAAATTGACGAAAAGTTATTTACCGAAATTGTAGTCGATCCATAACATATTTTACTAATATAAGTTTAAAATGTAATTTCAATATATTATTTGTATTTAGTATAAATAAAGTTACATGTTAAATTCATTATTGTCCGTCCGGGATGGACAGACTGTTGATACCTACTTACTATATTATGTCATCTTATGTCATTTTCCATAAATATTCTTAATTCTGAAAAACCGCGCGTTAAGTACAAAACATTAATAAATATTTTATCAAAAGCTTTTAATAAAGCTTATCTCATGTAAATAGGTCAAGTAAACCCAATAGCTCAGGTAAATCGTCCACATCGGAAGCTACGTAATTGTCCGTCACTATTGCAGCTTATTATCAACCCTTGTCGCGTTTCCGCCGGAAACGGAAGCTGGTAGAGCGGTGCAGCGGAATCGGACGTTCCGGCACGTTCCGGTCCGTTATCCGAACACCACTTCCGTTCCGCACGGTAGTATCACTGCGTTGAACACTTTGTTCGTACTTCGACTATTGTGTTCATGGAAATTCATGTAGTAACACTAATCCGTAATTGATTACAAGTACAAAGCTTAACTAAAATAAATTATAGTTGTTTGTATATTAGACTAGCTGTCCCGGCAAATATGGTTTAGCCATATAAAAAAAAAAAACAAAGGAAAAAATAAACTGACAGACTTTGACTGTTTTGAAACACTTTGGGCCCGATTTGTGAAGAATCTGGTCATAATTTGATGCAAAATGTAGCTTGACACTGGCTAAATGCACAAGCCGTGCGAAGCCATAATTAATAAAAAAAATAAAAAAATAGATGTTGTTCGATTCTCAGACCTAACGAATATACAAAAAAAATCATACAATATTCCTTTAGGTACCATATTATAAACAATAAGTATGTAAACCGTATTAATCTGTAATTAGTGTAGGTCATGCCAGCGAATAAAGCCGAAACACAGCTGAATTTTAAGCAAAGGGGTAAATTTTAATGAACCTCAATAATTCTGGTGCGAAAATACAGCGAGCGAGCCATGCGGGGCGTGGGAAAACCTCGCGCTACGAAAACTACAAACCTTTTTACTGCATTTCCACGAAAAATTTATTCAAATTATTTCGGTATGAATTTTTTTTTTGGTTATTCAGTTTTTGTTAAAAAACTGGGATGAAGCTTAGTTTCTTGTATCTACTTACTTGAGTTTCTTTCATAGAGTGAATTACCCTTTGATGTCTTTTATAAGCCTTCATATATAGGTACGTACAGAATACCAATTAGCTGAACTTCACGTGACCCAGAAACTTACTCGCACATCTGTAAAAACGTGGGGTTCACCTCATTGGTATCCTGACTGTACAAAAAGATATACTTATCTGCTAATGAATAAACAATTTCTTTTTTCTTTACTCTGTTTTTTAACCCCCGACGCAAAAACGACGGGATGTTATAAGTTTGACGAGTCTCTGTGTATGTGTGTGTCTGTCTGTGGCATCGTAGCTCCCGAACGAATGAACCGATTTTAATTTAGTATGTTTTGTTATCTATCATACCTTTTATATGATAGATGTGCATGCATGCATATAGTGCGATTTTTTTAGATGGCCCTTCAGGGCTATGTCCTAAACTATAAAAAATAGCAAAAAAATACTAAAAGGAGTTGCGTGCCCGATTTTGACAAAAACAAAAACTGCATCATTCGATTTTTACAAAAGTCATTACCCTAGCCAGGAATCGAACCTGTTGATTTTGCATAAATCCAATTTCCCAACCACGTATCCCCGTTATATTAACGTCATCAAGTACCCCTAAGCGTTTAATCAAGATAGGCGGGAAATTCATATAGTTTTCCACAAACAAAGAAATAATAAAGACTAATTCACACACTTTATTTGTTTAATAGTTTTGTCCTCAAGTGGTCCTTGGAGAATCAGTAGTTAGAAGTAACGAAGATTTAACATTACAAAGAATTAGATTGAACATCAGAATCTTTCAGTTTTATATTATGTACGTACTTAGGTTAGAATTAATTTAATTGTGTTTTGTTTTTATGGTACAATAAAGTGTTAATCTATCTATCTATCTTTTACTAGCTGCGCCCCGCAGTTTCACCCGCGTAAGTACCGAGCCCGTGGGAATATCGGGATAAAAAGTCTATGTGTTAATTCAGGTCTCCAGCTATCTACATACCAAGTTTGAACGCAATCGGTCCAGTAGTTTTTGCGTGAAGGAGTACACAAACATACACACACACAAACTTTTACATTTATATTAGTAGGATGAATGTAGCAACGAACAACGTGTAACCTTTTCCGATTACGTAAAACGCACTCTGCCAATTAAGCGTTAAAAAAGGTCATATTAAATAAGCGTATGGACTATGTGCGTTTTTGTCTATTATGTCTATGTCACATTAAATTCACTCCTCGTATTGCCCATAATATTTAGCGATACGACCATGTCCCAATCCCAGTAGGTCTACTCCTCGTATTGTTCATTTACCGATACGACTAAATCGCAACTAGGCACTTTTGAATACGTCAAAGACGTAACTCATAAACTTTCCTAAATCTCTTTGAACCTAGAATCGGGCGGGATAAACTTTCAAAAAGTTGTAGATTCTATTGTTATGTTTATTTTCACTGCAATTTACAATACAATTTGAGAGCAGTAGCATGGGGGAGGGCGGAGGAGCGGACCGCCCCGGGCGGCGCCATTAGGAAGGCGGCAAAATTGGGAAAAAATATTTTGCGTTGTCAGAGGGACGGTCCTGAGATAATAAATCAGTACATTCTTTCATAACGTTACGTTTTTTCCTTAACAACATAAAAAAAGGCGGCAAAATGCTAATTAACATTTTTATGACGTCAAAAGGCGGCGAATTGTCCACATTATTATTTTTATGACGTCAAAAGGGCGGCAAATTGTGACTCCGCCCCGGGCGACAGTGACCCCCGCTACGTGGCGTAGCAATTCGCCGCCTTTTGACGTCATAAAAATGTTAATTAGCATTTTGCCGCCATTTTTTATGTTGTTAAGGAAAAAACGTAACGTTATGAAAGAATGTACTGATTTTTTATCTCACAGTTTGAGAGCAATAAAATATACTGTCTATTTGTTTAGTAGTTGTATGATCTCTATGCCCACCAATTTGTTGACCACGCACGCTTGCTGTGTGCGGTGAGGCATCGACAATTTCCACGTGCCAATCGTTGTCATTAAATATTTACATCATAATTTTATTACTTACTGCTCATTCCACATTCGCTTATTCGTTTTGCATTTTAGAATGCTATTAAGCTGAAGTAGGACCTGAAAACCCTTATCCCTTTCACACGTGCGCGCCGTGCAATGACTCTATCCCTTTCCCTGAAATGGCCGTTTTAACTTTTTTATATAATTAAAAAACTCACATCTATTTTAGTAAAAAACCGTCTGTACTACCTTATGGGATTTGATGTAAAGTTTAATAAAAATATAAGTTTAGTACTTGGTTTTTCTTTACAATCACCGTAAAATTGAAAAAGCTCAAAAAAAATGACAAATGATTTTATTTTTCACGATTTTTTCTATCTAGGCAAATCACTCTAATCGTGTTTCGAAGTGTATGACAATACAAAGCATTTCTTCACCTTTAAGACAGTAGGAATATCATTCTATGGATTTTAGTGGTTGATACCCAAAAACTGTTTCTAAGACACATCTATCGCTTCTAGTCTTACCACTTTGGCTTAACTATTAAGTCTCTTTGATGAGAAGAGATTATGTTTGTTTGTTGATTTAGTTGACATCAATTGTAACAAAATATATTCATAACTATAGGTATAAGTATTACCTATGGTTATGAAGTTACCGACTCTCAGCGATATTTATGTCTCACCTAAATTCACACATACTCACAAAGTTACGAACCTTTTTCATTCTACCTCTTTATAAGTAGTTACATATACTTACCTACCTATCTATCTAACACACAATCAACCCTATGAGATTGCATAGTGCGCTCGAACACATAAAGTCGCAAATAATATACTAGAGTGGAGAGTAGCACAAAATTGACCAATGAAAGGGCCGCATTTAAAGCAGTGCGTTCACTTATCCAAGAGCGACTTAAGTACTGTTATGGGAGCGGTGTTGGCTTTGTGGTAGATACCTCGACTTTCATTCTGAAGGGCGTGGTTTCGAAACCTGGCCGGCCGTGCACCTATGGATTTTTCTTAAGAAAAATGCATTTGCGCCAATTGACATTGCTCTTACGGTGAAGGAAAACATTGTGATGAAACCCACGGCTTAGTTGGCTCGAGATGTATTGACAACTTCTCTCCTCTGAACATGGTCGACTAAGCTGAGAGGGTAGTTGGTGTTGGGCAAGCCGACTCCATCCTCACGCAAAAAGAACCCAATTAAAAAGGGTCTAATAGCGGAAAACAGCCCGTATACAAGTACAAGTACGGGCGTTATTTATTTGCGAAAAATATTCTCTGATTTCTAAATTACTGCCTAATCTGAAACCATTATTAATCCAACTAGAGAAATTCAGCTTGATTACCCTTCGTCGGAAGTGGTTGTGATAACGCTATGGAGCGTGCCACGTCCGGCTAACCAGCGACACCTTCCTCTACTTCCGGCACCGTTATCTATGGCCAGCACATCCTGAACCCTGGAACCGTTAAAATATTGGCAGAAAAATAGTTCCAATAGAGGTCTTGTTCGACAGCATTCTAGCTTTCATTCTAAATTCTAAAATGTAAGCTGGTGTTTCACCCGCGTAAGTTTCAATCCCGTGTGAATATCGGGATAAAAAGCCTATATGTAAATCCAAGTCTCCAGCTATTACATACCAAGTTACATCGCAATCGGTCGAATAGCTTTTGCGTGAAGGAGTGACTATCCTATCCTACTAATATTATAAATGTGAAAGTTTGTGCGTGTATGTTTGTTACTTCTTCATGCAAAAACTACTGGACCGATTGCGATGAAACTCGGTATCTAGATAGATGGAGACCTGGATTAACACATAGGCTACTTTTTATCCCGATATTCCCACGGGATCGGGACTCACTCGGGTGAAACCGCTGGGCGCAGGTAGTATTAACTATATTAATATTAGTAGATGAACTTTTTACATTTTTTTGTATATAATTGAATTAATTGTAATTTGTAATCTGATTACAGTGTATATTTATAATGTAGTAAGGAGTAACTATATTAATATTGGTAGTATAGGATAAATGTATATTTTATTACTTTGAAGGCTACACCATATTAATCATTATCCTCAGCAATGAGGGAACGCCGGAGATATTTGATAACGACGAAGCAATATTGATGACAAAATTATTCGATATTAAATCTAGCTCTGAAATACCTACGTATAAATTTCACTGAAAATATTAATTACAACGTTCCATATTATGATGCCTTTGCAAAATCATCGAAATATGTTTTACGCGAGTGTTAATAATTTTAATTAAAATCATTGATTTTAACGCGACACGCGTTGCAATCACATTGAGTATGGGTAGCCCTCTCAGTATAATTGATATTTGATAACGTCCAATCAGTAAATGCATCGATAACTTGGTAATTATGATAAATTGTTATACGTCGGCATTTAATTAAGTTAATGGACCTTATTAATTAATGAAAATATGTTGCCTACTCGACGACTCTTGAATACGTTTTATAATATTCTCGTAATGACTTTGTGGTTATTTATTATCGTGAAATAATAAGCTAAGAGTTAAGATAGATAGATAGAGAGATAAACTCTTTATTGTACCACATTAAACCTTAATTCTAACATAAACTCCTGTTACAAAAACAATACTACTCATAACAATATGGCACAATGGGCGGCCTTATCGCTAAAAGCAGAAGAGATTTCCAGGAAACCTTTGAATGGACAAGAATTAAAGAAGGGGCTGGGTGGGTTGTACACATATATATATATATAAGTAGCTATAAGACAGACGTGTAATTAATTAACGGCCGCTAACAGATTTTAAGAGACCTTGATTTTATTGACAAAATACCAAGAAAATAAACAAATGAATTGTTTTTTAGGTTGACAATAAATAAATATTGCAGGACATTCCACACATCGCCATCTAGCCCCAAGCTAAGTTACTAGGCTTGTGTTATGGGCGCTAGACAACGGATAACTATTCTTTTTTAAATATTATACTTTTAATATAATACATAGAAACAACCAGACCACAGACAAATATCTAAGCATAAATACTTGTCTGAGACGGGAATCGAACCCGTAACCCTGTGTTTGGCAGTCCGACATGGTACCATTGTGCCGACCCAGTTGGCACAATGGTCACCGTGCCATCACAATAAAGCAAATATTTATCCATTGACCTGTTTTTCACAGTTTAACGAAATAAAGAGGTAGTTTTTTAATCCAATTCAAAAAAATGAGGAGGTTCTCAATTTGTTTGTGTGTATTTTTTTTTAATTTTAGTGGCAGATGGTCACTAAAATTATTATTATTAAACAACTAGCTGCGCCCCGCGGTTTCACCTGCGTAATCATTTTCTGCGCAACTTTCTTAATATTTTCTTTCATAAAAACCTTCTCTTGACAATATCAAAGACAACAAAAAAAGAATTGGCCAAATTGGTCCAGGCGTTGTTGAGTTATGCGCTTACCAACACATTTTGCGATTCATTTTTATATTATAGATAAGATTATTATCCGTACGTTAATAATATTGGTAAATTTGGAAGTTATTCTATAGGTGTAGAAGCTCTTAGGTACTTACATAAAAGTCGCTTTTTTACTGTTTCAAATACACTGTATTTCGCGGTGAAAAGTGGCCTCGCAAAAACTGGAACAAATGGCTGTATCGGGCTGGTTGGTTCACGTGAAAAACTTCAGACATGAATACGCTTTTAGAGGCTTGATAGAGATGCGCTGATGCAATCCCATCGCGGTCTGAATACTAAGGAATAGGGAACCACAATTTACTTTTAGCGCGTCTTTCAGGGAATTGTTAGAAGTGGTTAGAAGTCTCGTTTCGGGGTAGGTTAGCTTTATTGCTTTCCTTATATGTTTGTGGTGATATTTGCTCCACTAGGTAGGTAGCTGAACTAATTCCTTTTTTTTTAAGTAGTTATTTCTGCCCTATCTTACTAATATTATAAATGTGAAAGTTTGTGTGTGTGCGTGTGTATGTTTGTTAGCCTTCACGGAAAAACTACTGCAGCATTTGCAATGAAACTCGGTATGTAGATAGCTGAACGCCTGGATTAACATATAGGCTACTTTTTATCCCGATATTTCCACGGGATCAGGACTTACGCGGGACACAGTTAGTCTCTTCATAAATTCGATATCTTGTCGGTAAATGAATACCTTCTACTTCAATCTATTATTTAACTTAACATTATTTTGTACAAAATCAATACTTAATTAAGATATAGAAAATTTCCATTAATTAAAGTTCTGCATACTGAACTGAATGATACCTACTTTTAGTGTTTTTTTTTTTTTGATTCTTCGAAGTATTAACAAAGACACGGCGTTGTACATTTCAAAGTACGTAAACTAAATCGCTGAGTAGGTGTTGGTAAGTGAAAATGAACAAAGAACAAAGCGATCGTTTTCCCGCAATCCCTTGTTGCACTGTGCGAATGTGCAATTCTTTCTGCGTCAGTTTTCACTCGCTTTGTGACAAAGACTCTGCAAGTCTTTGCCGCAGTCGACTATGACATTTTATAATACTTTACTTGGAATATTTTATTCAAATAATAAGAATATTTTCAATTCATCATAGTTGTATTGCAAAGGCAAAGGTTTAGTTCACATTTTATTGTAAAATAAATTTACCCTGTGATACGAAAATCTAATAAAATAAAAAATAATAATTATCGCAGGACATTCCACACATCGCCATCTAGCCCTAAGCTAAGTAACTAGACTTGTGTTATGGGTACTAGACAACGAATTTACTACTTATATACATTTCTTTTGTAAACATATACTTATGCTATCCTATCCTACTAATATTATAATTGTGAAAGTTTGTGTGTGTATGTATGTTTGTTACTCCTTTACGCAAAAACTACAGGACCGATTGCGATGAAACTCGGTATGTAGTTAGCTGGATACCTGAATTAATACATAGGCTATTGTTTATCGCGATATCCCCACGAGATCGGGAGTAACGCGGGTGAAACCGTGGTGCGCAGCTAGATACATAGAAACAACCCGACCACAGACAAATATTTAAGGATAAATACCTGCCTGAGGCGGGAATCGAACTCGCAACCCTGTGTTTGGCAGTCCGGCATGGTGACCATTCCGCCAACGTGGTCGTCATTGTTCATAAAGGTTAGGAAAAGGCTAGAACAAAAGATACTACTTACATAAAATGATAATATTTTGTAAGAAAATGACCCTAACTATGCAGGTTTATGTGGCATTTATGTTTTGGATCATAAAACATACAAGTAGATACTATGTGCCTAGCTGTATTAAAGAGTAGGTTTAACCATTCTGCCAACACAATCTTGTCCACATGGTGCGATGTGTTACGGTACAACGCTCTGCGGCTTTTACCAACATTGTGCTTATATTTTACCACCTATTCAACTCTATGAATGCATACATTTATAAATAGAAAGGTTTAATATAGGTAAATAACGAATTTAATAGGAATAAAGCAATACAATATAAAAATTAATTAATTATTAAAAAACTTGTTGGGTAAAATTAAATTACAACAAAAGAAAAACAAATACGTAATAGAAAAAAATCCATCAAAATCGGTTGATAAACAAAGAAGATCATCCATAAACAAAAATACGTACAACCGAATTGAGAACCCCCTCCTTTTTTTGAAGTCGGTTAAAAAATAAAACAAACCACAATATAAACTGTGTTTTTTAAGGTTCCGTACCCAAAGGGTTAAAACGGGACCCCATTACTAAGACTTCACTATCGGTCTGTTTGTCACCAGGCTGTATCTCACGAACCGTGATAGCTAGACAGTTGAATTTTTTTATAGATGATGTATTTCTGATGCCGATAGAAACAACAAATACAATCCTACTAATAAATAATATTTATTCTGTACTTAACTAAGTACAGAAAAAATATTTTAGTGAAGCTCCCATACAAAATGAATAGAATAGAATAGAATTTATTCGAACAAACACACGACATAGTATAGATACAAATAAGAAACAGTAAGAGATAGTTACAAATAAAAGAAATTACAAAAAAACAGACAATAAAAATAAAAAGTATCTGAGAAGTCGTGTGTTGCCAGAATGGGTGAAAATGGTACGGAATCCTTCGTGCGCGAATCCGACTCGCACTTGGCAGGTTTTTTGACTTTTGTGTCAAGCTGTCAAGGTTATCTGGAAGAGACCACTTTTAGCTGTAAAGTCGCCTATTGTGTACATTTTAATCTATCTATAATTGTGTTTTATTCCTTCCATGAGTCACATTATTAACCAACGTTTAAAATAGTTTCGCTTTACAGGAATTTCCTGCATTTTGCAATACTAACATTCAAAGAATAATTTAAGTTCAGATAACACACGATCCATTAGTTACCTACATAATTTAAAGCGATAGTCGCCTGCAGTTAGTAGAGCTCCAGGATCCTTGCGATGTGGCCCACAGCTATAGGAAGGTACTACCTACATAGTCTACCTCCCTAGACTACCTATCCAACGTAATGGCCTCTATTCACGTGCCGACTTACCGAGCCTCAAGTGACACTTGCGGAGAGCGCAGCATTGTGTCAGCAAACTTGTGATCCTGTTACCTACGAACCTATTATCTTTGCAGGTTTCGTGTGGTTTGGTGCATAAGATTGAGGTTCTCTTGCTTTTGCCCGCGACTTCGTCCGCGTAGAAGTCGAAAATGGTTCTAATAAGCTCAAGTTGTCCCTTTGCCCCCCTTCATTCCCTAAGGAGTAGAATTTCGGAAAATCCTTTCTTATCGGATGCCTGCGTCATACATAAAGCGAATCTGTCAAAAAGTGAATCTGTCCTAAAGCGAATAAAGGATACAAAAAACACACCCTCCAAGTTTTGTGTAACTACGATAAGCGGTTTAGGCTGTGCGTTGATTCGTCAGTCAGTCAGTCGTTCAGGACAAAGCATTTTATATGTATAGATAGATAAATGCTATATAGTATCATAAAAACAATACAAACAAAAAATAGTACTTATAAATTACACTCGAAAGTTTAAAATAGAAAATGATCCTAGAGTGGCACAAAGGGCGGCCTTGTAGTCTAAGGGCGATCTCTTTCAGGTAACCATACCACATGAATAAAGAAGGATTACTCATGATACCATAATAAACATACTTTGTACTCACATGGTTAGACGAAAATTTAATTCCATTCATGCTGTAATTCCCACACATTTTTAAAGCCCATTAGAAGAGGCCACCTTTATCGAAAAGGCCTTTGGCTTTTTTCTTTCTTTTAATAGTGCCTACTTATAGGTAGGTGTTTATATTTAGTCAGTGATTCATGCGTCTGGAAATGACGTCATATTGTTGGCTCGGTAGTTCGAGACAATCTATACAAATTTTTCAAGGCTCCGAATGGATGACTCGTTAGCTCAGCGGTTAGAGCGCCCATTTAATTTTAATAGAGGTGGTCGGAGGTTCAATTCCTTCACGAGTCGGATTATTTTATCTTTTTGTTGTAAATTTTTAGTTAGGAATACTTGTAGCTCTCATCCGAGTAAGATCTTTAATCCAATGAGATTTTTTATCGTATCTTACCAATCTAATCATATTTTGCGTGTTCAATCAATGTAATCGGACGCTATCAGCAAATGAATACAGAAATCATAGGTCTGCTTATTTGGTTTACTATCTATGGGTTGGTAAAGTAGATAGATCAAACCATTAAAATGAATTGGTTAATGATTATGTAGTACTACTACATAATCATTAAGCAATTCGAGAAGGAAAGTAGTATGAAATTGGTAATTTTATAGTAGT
Organism: Idaea straminata; assembly: GCA_951213275.1. NCBI lineage: Eukaryota > Metazoa > Arthropoda > Insecta > Lepidoptera > Geometridae > Idaea > Idaea straminata. The sequence continues at coordinate 9,978,740 of OX577856.1, forward strand.
TCTATTCATAGTTCAGATGTAAAATCTGTATTGGTTAAAAGCGAGGTTTTATAGCACAAGTATAACAAAATTGAAAATTAATTTAATTTTTGGTACTCACAAGTTTTCACGAAAATCTAATTTGCCCATATCTTTTTGTGGTGTTAACCCAAGACCTTGATTTTCATACACCTACCTCAGTATCTGGTATAAATTTCAACTTGCTAGGTTCACCCGTTCCTGAGAAAATCGGTGGTTGACACACGGACAGACAGACAAGAAAATGATCTTTTAAGGGTTCCTGTTTTTACCTTTTGAGTTACGGATCCCTAAAAACTAGTCTTAGCCTTTACAGTTTATTAGGTACTTACTTACCTAGATATCTAATGTACAGTCGGCCGCATAATTGCAGACCCACCGTAGAGCTCCAAAACGGCTGTTACAAGAATGTCTTCAACACAAGCAAGATTCTAGGCACCTGCTTTAGTTGAAGTTTAAAGTCTTCTAACTCATCAATTTATCAAACAAAAATTATTATAATTAAAACATTCCAATAACAGTAATTTTCGAACTCTACTGGGGGCTGCAATCATGCAGCCGACTGTACCTATGTATTTATTTAAATAAGTAAACCTCTCAGTTCTAATAATATGCTCTTAGAAACCTCAATATCTTGAATATTTCAGGCGGCACTTACTGAATTCTCGAGGGAACATAAAACGACTAGGTAAGCCTTTTTTTACTATGAGTCGTAAGGGTCTTTGGAAGACCATTTCTTTACTCTACTTACCTACTTTCAGTGTATCTTTTTGATGAAGATAAAAATAACTTGTATCTTCAATAAATGATCGTAGAATACTTTTTGTTTGTATAAAAATTTGGGAAGGGAAACCTCGTAAAGTAAAGTAGGTAATACAGCGAGGTAGGTTTTGAATGAACAAAGCTTTTTTTATCTGAAATAACATAAAAGCAAATAGGGTTCCCTTATCCTGGAAATACCCTATCTTTAGCCGTTTCCAATTTTGAGAAGCCGCAAGCATTTAGGCTTTTCTTATTTTGCGTTTTTCTCATCATCAGTAGGTATGAAAATTTTCGGCACATGATAATTTACAAAACCTATGGGTTGATTTCAAGGACTTTGTAAGAAACCGATATTGAATCGTCGCAAACTCAGGTCGTCTAAGGTAGCAACTCGTCTAAGCAGCGGATGGTCTAAAGCTATTGTCGTCAAAAATGCAACTTCAATTTCGTCTAAATAGGAGGTAGTCTAAACAAATTCTATTTCTATGGTTGGTTGAACTTATCCTCGTAATGTCAGAATACGCATAAAAAAACTTGAGAGGTGTCAAGGGACACCCGGATAGAACGAAGTTCCTTTCGATTAATTAGTGAAGGAATTGTAATAAAATCAAAAAGTGTCGTTACAACTTTTGGTCTGTTTTATTTCCGTTTAGCCTCCTTTCGCAACGCGCGATAAGGAAATTCGTTCCAATAATTCTACATTTAGAAAAGTTAGAACATTCTACCTATTTTTACCTACTATCAAAGCACAGATACAAGATACTTAGGTACCTATATTTAACTCAAACTATAATGAATATAAAATCTGATAAATATTAATCAGCTTAACAAAACATTGGACAATCGTCCGAGTAACACTCCAGCCTTCCACACCTATTTATGAACAGTATGCAAACAAAATCATACATTCATGAATAAATATCCCGAAACTCCCGAGGGCAACGTCGGAAAATCATTTTGTTTCGTTTCCTCTCAAAGTTCAGTTATAAAACCACCACCGTCCACTTGTACGTTTTGAAAGGATGTGGATGAAAAAAATGTTCGTATTAGTTGAGTCACTGTAACACTATGCCTACTCAGGGGAGGATCTACTGAAGGAATTTTTGGGCTGCAGGTTTCGTGGATACAAAAGACTCATTGAAATCAATTGACGTGCATACTAAAATGGCCAGGTGAAAATTAACGTAGTATTATTTATAGATAAAAAATATTGGTACGTAGTTCCTTATGGCGCGTTGCGTAAGGAGGCTAGACGGAAAAAATTAAGACCAAAAGTTGTACGACACTTTCTGATTTGATTACAATTCCTTCACTAATTAATCGAAAGAAACTGCGTTCCATCCGGGTGTCCCTTGACACCTCTAAAGTTTTTGGAACGAAGTTCCTTATCGCGCGTTGCTAAAGGGGGCTAGACAGAAAAAATTAAGACCAAAAGTTGTAACGACACTTTTTGCTATAGTTGTAAGCCGTGCGGCGTGCGCGTCTTTCTCTGTCTGTGTGTGTCTCTCTCTCTCTCTCTCATAGAAAGCAATTACTAAAATTGAGCCTACTGATCATCTTTACTTATATTATAAAGCTGAAGAGTTTGTTTGTTTGTTTGAACGCGCTAATCTCAGGAACTACTGGTTTGAATTGAAAAATTCTTTTTGTGTTGGATAGTCCATTTATCGAGGAAGGCTACTTTTTATCCTGATATTCCCACGGGATCGGGAGTTACGCGGGGAAACTGCGGAGCGCTGCTAGTGTATATATATATTACAATTCCTTCACTAATTAATCGAAAGAAACTTCGTTCCATCCGGGTGTCCCTTGACACATCTCAAGGTTTTTTTTATTTTTTTTAGACATTATAGGTCAGCGTTTGATCACTTACACCTGCCTAATGGTAGTGACGATGCCGTCTAATATATAGCACGCTTTCCTTATGAGATTCTTCCTTGTTCATTCTGAATTGAAGATCCCCAAATTGTACACGCCAAAGACAGACGCAGCCAATGATTTCATTCCCTTGGGTGTCTTTTATTTCCACCAAATTATCATGAACTAGCAGCGTTCCGCAATTTCACCCGCGTAACTCCCGACCCCGTGCGAATATCTGGATAAAAAGTAGCCTATAGCCTTCCTCGATAAATGGACTATCCAACACAAAAATAACTTTTCAATTCGAACCAGTAGTTCCTGAGATTAGCGCGTTCAAACAAACAAACAATAAACAAACTCTTCAGCTTTATAATATAAACTAGCAGCGCTCCGCGGTTTCACCCACGTAACTCCCGATCCCGTGGGAATATCGGGATAAAAAGTAGCCTATAACCTTCCTCGATAAATGGGCTATCTAACACAAAAATAATTTTTCAATTCGAAAAAGTAGTTCCTGAGATTAGCGCGTTCAAACAAACAAACAAACTCTTCAGCTTTATATATAAAAGTATAGATATAGATATAACTTCATCTTACCGATCGAGGATGTAATAAACATGAATTTTAGACAGTTATGTTTTAAAGTACAATTACGCAAATTACGTAATCCTTCTCTTTTCACTCTGTGATACTCTGGAATTCCCTGCCTCAATCCATCCGATGTGCTAAGTCCCTACCCATTTTCAAATCTATGGTAACTGATCACTACCTCAGTACTGTCTAATATCCATATTTATTCCTGTATTATTTACTAGCTGTTGCCCGCGACTTCGTTCGCGATGTGGTTTTGGGTTATTTAGAATACCTAGCATTTTTCTGCATAGATACAGTTTATCATTCGGTGTAAGTTATAAAAACAAAATAGGTAGTTACATTGTTTTTAAACTATATTTTTAATTGATTTGGCAAAGGCAATTCTTATTCTAGGCTTACTCATACTCCGAAAGTAGGTCTAAAGATGCCTGAAGAGCGTGTAGGCCCTAGGGAAAATCGCTTTCACTGACAGCTGTCATGTTAAATTATGGCTTCGCGCGGTTTGTGCAATGTGTTTGTGGCCAGTATCAGTATCATTACGCATTAGGGACTTCAAAAACCTAACCTCCTTGATTTAGGTAACACCAAAGAATAACAATTATGGCTTCGCACGGCTCATCCATACTGCCAGAGTTTAGTACATAATAGGTTTTTTCTTAGTAATCGAATTCAGGTAGATATATTTAGTTCAAGATATCTTATTTAATAAAATAAATGTAAAGATGAAAATGGTCAAAGCGACGTATGACCATGCTGCGCCTCTACCGGCGCCCTGTCAAGATGTTGCAGATGTGGCTTTATGTGACCGTGCGGTCAGTGTCGTTTCTTGAGTAAAAAATACTGGCGGGAAATGCATTTTGAATGATTTTAATTAGTATTATCTTTTGTTATTTTATTATGTTTTTGTGTTAAGTTTAATCTGGTTTTTCATTTATGATTGTGTATTTTGTGTAAATAACATTTTCTAGACAAATCGTGTTAAAAAACTGTAATTTAAATCTACGGACTTCGCGTCATCACTCAGTGTTGGATAAACTAATTTATAAAAATCTCTTCGGTTAGTACCGACGTATTTGAGTATTGAAAACATGTTGAAAACAAAAAGCAAAAGCAAAAAATCTACATAAGGTCCCAACCTTTTAAGAGGATCAGGTAGTATGGAGTCTCTCATTCACTCTCGTTATTAGGAAGAATTTTATGTTTATTCGTAATGAAAAGCACAGTGTTTACCTCGGGTTTGTTTTGTTTGCCCAAGGTGTGAAAGTCACTCATTTAGTCCCTCGAAGTATTTCACACCTTGGGTAACAATGTACTATTTTTGTTAATTTTTCACAAATAAAACATAATAAACAACAATATGATAAGCTAAAACTAAGTCCAATTTCTATTAGCACAAAATGTCCTATGAATCCCATTTTCTGAATTCTTGACCAAAATAACCAGTTTTTTTTATTAGGTAGCTGGCAGTGCTACGTAATTTTGGAAAAAAAAAATGATTTTTACAAATGACTATTACCTGTATATATTTTAACCGACATCAAAAAAGGTGGACGTTCTCAATTCGTCACGTAAATATATATTTTTTATGTATGTTCGCTGATTACTCGTAAACTCTTGGAGCGATTTGGATAATTCTTTTTTGTTTTTACTATCTAAGGTTTCCGCTACTTGAACTCATAATTCAAACTATAGCAGGAGAAAAGCGCGATAGAAGTGTAACATCGGAGGTCTTCGGTAAAGGAGATCGGTAATATTATGTAGTAGTACCTCTTTGTATTAACCTCATTTTCAGTTTCACGTAGGTAGTATTAAATGCAAACTATTTGGTTTTATGTCAGCTGTCATCTTGAACGGAGGCATGTACTGCACCCCTACCATGACTTTTTGAAGAACTCGAAATAAAAGAAACCCTTTTTCGATCACTCTTTTGTCCGTTTGTCTGTCGGTGTGTCACTACCGATATTCTCAGAGACGGGTGGATCTAGTAAGTTGATTTTTAGGAAGTTTCATAGTGTATACTCAATATAGTATGTTTAATCGAATACGTAAAAAACCCGTGGTAAGGGTACTGTTCCCTTCTGACGTTCGATTACGTTTTACCACGGAAAAATATTTCGATTTCTTATTTTTTAAATGTTTTTTTATCAAATATCTTAATTATTGTATTAAAGTTAAATTAAAACATACCCTAAATGTTATTCTGATATATTCTGAACATATTCGTGTGGACCTTTTTAAAATCTGTTCTGTAGTTTATGAGATTACCTGGTTCAAACAAACAAACAGACAGACAAACAGACAAACAGACAAAAATTCTAAAAAGTACCCTATCGTGTTCGGCTAACGATTTTAAGGCGACCTGTGTATTTTTTTTCTGGATATCTTACAATTACAGATTTTTTGATGTCTACAGATTTATTATATGTATAGATGTATGTATGTATGTATTTTTTTTGTATCTATGTACATAATTATATATTGGTTTGTATTGTGTGTATAATATATTTATGTAAATACTTTATATTATCACCTATTACAGGTTATGTTTGGTATCCTGATTGAGTAAATTCAAAACCTACCATTAAAGCTGAATCAGTTCTCTTCCATCCAAAGGTTGCCTGGAAGAAATCGCTTTCAGCGATAAGGCCGCCCATTTGTGCAACTTATACTTTCTAGCTATTACTTTACTTTGTTTATATAGTGTTCTGTTTCTTCCTGTATTGTACAAATAAAGTTATCTATCTATCTACGCACTTTATTTGTTATAGTAGTGTACGTATCCGCCCATAATAGATATCATATTACCAATATAACTACATATGGACCGTGACATATCTCCGATAACTTGATATGTGTAAATAAATAATCATCTTATATTTCAGTTCGTAAAAAACCACAACAACATCACAACGTGCACGAACGGGGAATCCTGAAAAGTTTCCATAGAAAACATAGTGTTTCATTCAATTTACACTTAATTAGCGAGTCTGTAAATGGTATAAATTTATAAAAACACGGTATTGCAGAAAGGTCTTGGGAGGATAATTGCACCATGAAGATTACGGTAAGTGATTCACTAACAATCTTCAAGGAAGTTTAGGATAGGAAGATCTTATACAATGTTTTTCAGCGAAAGGGTTTTCATACGAAAGAGGGTTGTTCTAGACGTCTAGGCGAATAACTTTTGTTCTACGACTTTTGGAAACCCGAACATTTCGTTAGAAGTTTTTGTATGAAACAGATGATTTTCAAGTAAAGATTTCCTTTAGAATTATCGAAAAAAAGTTGGAATTTCTAAAAATTGTAGAACAAAAGTTGTTCAATAACTCTTAAACAACTTTTTTAACTTTGTTAACGGTGTTGTTCTAGATTCTAGAACAACCCTCTTTCGTATTAAAACCCCTTCGCTGAAACACATGGTATATTTTGATAACTATCATCAATATCTATCTAGTATTTTTATACCAAGCAACGCTCTGCTTTTCGTTTCGATGTGGGAATATTGGGATAAAAACTTATGTTACTCTCAATGAATCAATGTATTCTCATACCAAGATTCATCAAAGGATAAGTAGTTTCGTAGAAACAAAACCATTTCTCTTTATAAAATTATTATTGTGTATCTACTCAAAAGAGGAAAGTCAAAAGAAAAAAGACAGAAGAATGTTTTGGAAATTCATGCCATAAAGGAGAAAAAGGGGGTGTCATCCTCCATTTTTTCCACTTTATGGGTTTTTAAATCGCGAAGACTTAAAAAAACACTCTAAGTACTATAACAAGTAATTTTTACTACTACATTAGATAAATCTAAATATAGGTATTGTAGAAAAGTAAGTAGGTAGTTATTTACTTAATTTGTTTTTGTTTTCAGAAATGTTTGTTTTTCATTCTACTAGCAATCTTGCTATCGACTCAAACAACATTTGGGCAGGAGAAAGACTCTGAAAGTTCTACGAAATACCCTCCAGGATACAATCCTTTAGAAGACTTAATCTTACATCAGGACAATGGGAAACATTCTGAATCTTTGTCTAGGGTGAAAAGGCAATATGGACCCTATGGACCTTATGGGCCATATCGTAAGAAAAAATATGATTATACTTAATACGGCAGATTAGCAACTAGACAGATTAGCAACTGGATATATTTGCACCTGGATAGATTAGCAACTGGATAGATTAGCAACTGGATAGATTAGCAACTGGATAGATTAGCAACTGGATAGATTTGCAACTGGACAGTTTAGCAACTAGACAGATTAGTAACTGGATAGATTAGTAACTGGACAGATTAGCAACTGGATAGATTAGCAACTGGATAGATTAGCAACTGGATAGATTAGCAACTGGATAGATTAGCAACTGGATAGATTAGCAACTGGATATATTAGCAACTAGACATATTAGTAACTGGACAGATTAGCAACTGGATAGATTAGCAACTGGATAGATTAGCAACTGGATAGATCAGCAACTGGATAGATCAGCAACTGGATAGATTTGCAACTAGATAGATTTGCAACTGGATAGATTGGCAACTGGATAGATTAGCAAATAGACAGATTAGCAACTAGAAAGATTAGCAACTGGATAGATTAGCAACTAGCCGGATTAGTAACTGGACAGAGCGGTGTTGGCTTAATGGTAGATACCCCAACTATCATTCTGAAGGTCGTGGGTTCGAATCCCAGCTGACCGTGCACCAATGTATTTTTCTTAAGAAAAATGTATGTGCGCTAATTGACATTGTTCTTACGGTGAAGGAAAACATCGTGATGAAACCCGCGGCTTAGTTGGCTCCAGAAGTATTGACATGTTCTCTCTTCTGGATATGGTCGACTAAGCTGAGAGGGTAGTAGGTGCTGGGCAAGCCTACTCCATCCTCACGCAAAAAGGACCTAATAAAAAAGAGTCTAGTTGCGGAAAAAAGCCCGTATACATAGTGTCCTGTAATATTTATTTATTTATCGCGATAAAATGTGTGTGCCTATTAGAAAGTTTAACTATGTTGTTAGATAATATATAAATAAACAAGGTTTTACCCGTGGGGTCGAAAATCTTCAATTTCCACAATCTTCAAACGATTTTTTACTTTTTTTTTTTTTTAATTTTTTTTTTTTTTTTTTACTGCATCCTATATTATTGCTTTAATTTTTGTTACAGGACGTTACCCATATCCCATTCCAATAATCTATGGCGGTGGTGGTTTCGGTGGATTCGGGGGCCCTGGCTTCGGTAGAGGCTTTGGTGGCAGAGGTTTTGGTGGAGGCAGAGGTTTTGGTGGCGGAAGAGGTTTCGGCGGAAGAGGAGGTGGATTTGGCGGTAGAGGAGGTGGATTCGGCGGTAGAGGCGGCGGTATTGGTGGAGGTAGAGGAGGGGGGAGGGGGTAATTCGCCTTAATTACGTATAAGTGGTATAAGTATTGTAATAAGTTAAAGTACATATTATCTATGTATGGGTAAAATTGTAATAAGCACTAGGTAGGTACTCAGTACCTTACCTAACTACCTGTAAGTAGGTATTTGAGTATGTATGTTGCTATTCTCGACGACCCAGTTGGCACAATGGTCACCATGCCCGACTGCCAAACACAGGGTTGCGGGTTCGATTCCCGCCTCAGACAAGTATTTATGCTTAGATATTTGTCTGTGGTCTGGTTGTTTCTATGTATTATAAGTATATATTTACAAAAGAAAAGTATATAAGTAGTATATCCGTTGTCAAGCACCCATAACACAAGTCTAGTTACTTAGCTTGGGGCTAGATGGCGATGTGTGGAATGTCCTGCAATATTTATTTATTTATTTATTCTATTATCTACTCTTACTAGTATCTTCGAATTTTGTGCATTTAAATAAGATGTTAAGGATTATTTTCCTACTTTTTTTAAATAAAGACGGCAAGTAATTAATGTATTCAAGTTACTTTCCTACCATTTCCATAGATATACAATACCCATATAGTATACCTACCCAAATAAACGTTTACCATTTAAAAAGATGGAAGGCCGCACCGCGCTCCTTAAGTTGATTTCCTTTAGACATGATTAGGATGTTGAGAGAATATGGGCACCAAGTCACATAGGTACCTACTTACCTCCACCTTACCTCATGTAGACTTCAGCTTTGGTAATCCCAGTTTATGAATCAATGAGCATGGATAGAAATATAATAATATTATTAAACTGTAAGCTACTGTAAGTGCTAATGATTAATAAATTAATGGTAAGTTCAGTGGTGATGTTAGGCACGGTCCATACTATTATAATACCTTTGGGCACGGTACTGCCATCTATCGAGGCAGTTTTATACATTATTTTTTTTTTTTTTTTTTTTTTATTATTATGGCTTCGCACGTGTGCATTTAGCCAGTGTCAAGTTATATTTTGCATCAAATTATGACCCGATTTTTCATAAATCGGGCCTAAAGTGTTTCAATACAGTCAAAGTCGTCATAGTCCGTCAAGTCAGGGGTTATAGTAAAGCAGTGGCAAGTTTACCATAACTTAATAGGAGATTTGGAGGCAACGTGAAAACTGCATGTTTGACACTGATTTTTACTTTCACTACACTTGTGCACTTTCACAGAACTAAATTGAATAACATTCCACCAGAATTATACAATTCAACTCGGGTTACATCTAAGTTTCATGAAAATAAAACTGCAGCACGACATGTTGTTAACTCGTTCCCGCCAAAACTCCTACATTATTTTTAATACTGTCAGCTGTCACTGTCAAAAAACACACGATGTCATTATCATTCAATTCTCTGTCGACTCACTTGACATTGGCAGAATTGCGCCGATAGATGCAATCAGCCATACAAAAAAGTTGAAGTTGAAGAGCAAGATAACATTTCGATTAAAATTATAAACCGGTTTTCCTCACTATAATTTGATATTTCGCTGCTCGGTAACTAAAAAGTGTGATTATGAGATCGAGTTTGCCGCACAAGTCGTCGTCAAGGTCTCTTAAGTAAAACATTACTACATACATTAGCGTGGAATGTGGGACTACATTATACGCTTTGATAAACTATAAATAATTGTTGGTAAGCACTTGCTTTTTAATTATGTTATTACTTAATGATTACTTAATTACTAGACCTTGGTACCATACACACTTGACGATTCATTCCGTTTATATTAGACCGGGTAATCCTCATTAGACGACACATTCTGTTGCAGAAATGGACGGCTCGTACGACGAGATTATATCTGATAATCCATTCTTCGTGGAGTTAAAGACCGAATACGCCAGTATATTCCAGCACTGTATCACAGAGTCATGGATAATGTGCGTACCTCGAATCGGAAGTTTGAATACGCGAGTTTTCACCGTCGAAGAGATCTGTGCTCATATTCTAGTGCCTAGTGATGAATTGCCGGAGACCCATTACAGTACACTGACTGAGAAACAAGTGACAGTCACCAACAAAGTAATTACTCTAGAAGTCACAAAAGGATTGCCTCTTCAGAGCCACATATTGTTTGAAGAAACATTCTACACTGAAGATTACATTAAGTACAAGGTATGGTGTATTGAAACCCCTTTAGAACCCACTGCTATGGCAGATTACAACTCAATCTCCAAGGAACACCTGTCTTCGATAAATGATTGCATAGATCTGTTGTGGACTCAAGCTGCTGGCCGTCAAGTTCTTGATCAAATTGAGCAAAGTGTTCAATTTTTTTTAAAGAAACATACAAGTCTACCCCTCGCTCTCAGTCCGCTCAGAGACAATATCAGTGAACTATACACTCACTGTCTACAAATTGCATTACAAAACAGAAGATTACGAGATAAATCAAAATCATGTAAACAAGTTCTAGAAAATATTCAACTTGCTGTTGAAAGTTATATGCAGCATATTTTGTTTGATTTGTTGTTCAAACAAATATGTACCTCTTGTGCTTATGAAGATGCTCATCTCAATAAAAAAATAAGAAATATGTGTGACATCCAACTACGAGACCTTGACATCAAGAAAGATCTTTATCATGCTGTGCCCAAGGCAAAACAGATACTATCTAAAATAGATACTTTCAATACTGTTCTAGAAAAAGTTCTGTGTATCAAACAAGCCCTGAATGCAATAAACAAAAAAGATGATTATAACAATGTTGTTCTGTTGACAGCCGATGATTTGTTGCCAGTATTTGTGTTTCTGGTTATAAAATCTGGTTTACCAAATTGGTATAGCCAGCTCATGTTTATGAAAGAGTTCCGTTTCAGTGGTGTAGGTAAAGGAGATGGAGATGAAAGTGCCTTTCTAATAACAACTTTGGAAGCTGTAATAGAGCACATCCAATCTGGTGCTTTAACAGGTCCACCAGATCCTGAAGCATATTATTACTATGAGAGTAACCTCACAGAAGATAACCTCAACTGCAGGCAGAGGAAAAGCAGTCTGACAGAATCTGTGTCTACCTCTGACACTGGCGGAAGAGAAGAAACATTGGAGTATATCTTCGAACTGATAAAAGCAAATCACTGTGAACAGGTGCAAGTAATTTTTGAGAAAAATAAAAAACAAATGAAAACCTTACATGAAGAAGACATTCTCAAAATCACTTTGGATAATGATGATGAATCTTCCAATGAAGATGAGGAAATATCAGAGATCTACCAAAGACTTTGCCATCCCTTGTGCAGTTGCAAGAAATGTTGTTCAAAAATATCCAAAAATCTGTTGAAGACTTCACCCACTGTGTCATCTAGAGACAGTCATGGTTTAACTGCTTTACATGTGGCATGTATTCATGGGAAGGCAAATATTGTTGAATCTCTTATAGATATGGGTGCGGAAATAAATGCTACAGATTTAAATGAATGCACACCTCTCCATTATGCAGCTTCTAGAGGACATCAAAATGCACTACTATTACTGCTGCACTCAGGAGCTCAAATAAATAAAACAAACATTGATAAGAACACTCCACTTCACATGTCTGTAAACAATGGACATTTAAACTGTGTCAAAGCATTGATATACTTTGCAGAACACAGTAGAAGGAAGATAACAATTAATTGTGTCAATGAGAGTGGTAACACTCCTTTACATCTAGCAGCTAAATGGGGATATGAAGGCATTGCTAAATTGCTAATAGAAAGCGGTGCAGAGCCATCATTACAAAATCGGCAAAACAAAACAGCATTTGATTATGCTCATAATTTAAGAATCTTACAGGTTTTGAAATCATGTACACCTAGTCTGTATGAATACATCCACATAACAAGTACAGAGATTAAAGAATTGAACTGTAAACCAAATCCAGTAACTGCTAAATTACAAAACATGAGGAATGATAAGAACAGTGCATCGAAGACAGTAGAGAATTTGAAGCTAATTGAAAGAATATTAAAAGCCATTTCTTATGGTGATGTTAAGCTGGCCTGTTTTTATATGAACATTGACTATTCAGCATATTTGAATATGAGTGACAACAAAAGTAGTTGCCATCCTCTTTGTGAATGCCAAATGTGCAAGAAAAAATCTGAGGTGATCACATCAAATGATATTAATATATCTGATACAAATGGCTACACTGCCCTGCACTATGCCGCTCGTTATGGTCTTGATATATTATGCAATATTTTAATATGTAATAAAGCTAATGTGAATTGCACCAATAGAAAGGGTCAGACGCCTTTACACTTGGCTGCTTTGAATAATAAAACTTTAGTTATTCGTGTTTTACTAGACAATGGAGCTAACGTTAATGCAATAGATTTAGCAGGAAACACTCCGCTACATGAGGCTAGCAGTATGGGGAACATAGGTGCTACAAAAATATTAATTAGCTATAACCCCGACATTACTATGTTGAATAGTGCACAGAAAACAGCTCTAGGCCTAGCTAAGGAAAAAGTGCATTTAACGATAATAGATTTAATTGAAAAATATGCTAATAAGATTTAACAAGCCTAAGTAACTATAAATATTGTAATCAGTCAAATTTTTATATAAGTTTTTGTGTTTTATAATATATAATATTATAGATGTATAAATAGTACATCACTGCCATACTTCCAAAGACCTATGTGTATTGGTTCAATAAATACTCCATTCCTATTTCTATCCAGTACTTTCTGCCTTAAAATCTGATATAACCTAAGTATACAATTTTGTATCGAATTTATTTTAGTTAATTGTTTTGTTTTGCACATGTTATTTCAATGTGCCATTTAATTGTCTTGTTTTTTTATAATTATTATACAAATATTTTATAAGACTGACAATGAAAACTAATGTACCTACCTAGACTTATTTTTCTACTAAAATATCAATTTTGTTTTAAAATACACACATGTAATAAATAAAACATTTATATAAATCTTGTTAGTTTTATTTAGTATTTGTACAAATACTTCATAAGTCACGCCATCCAACCAACAAGTGTTACAATATTAAATAAAAAAATGTAACTTAAAATTACGAACGTAACAATATCACTTTATTAAATTCATATATTATGTGCCAATTTATGCTTATTATTAATAATATATTATTATTTCTTAAAATTAAATAATAACAAAACAGGAACATTATTCTAAAGACTAACCATACCATGAATCATTCCATTGAGGTACAATATCGTATATTAATCTAATTAAAAATATTTAGTAAGAAAAACGTATTAAACAATAGAATAAAAACAGTCATAGCACCACAAAAATCGGATATCTGTTCAACTAACTTCACTCATTCAAACTATTTTAATTATTATGTAAATGGCTCACACTGCAGCGATTTATCGCTCGAAAATAATGTTTTTTTTTTAATTAAAAATTTTGACAGCATACGTCGACGTTACGCGCATACAGCGATTTAAATAGCGATATCGATACAATGGAGCGTTAATTTCATGAATTCATACGATCTACATGTATAATTACTGAATTTTATATTTATATAAAGTATACCTATTTGATTTATCGATACGAGAAATGTAATTCATGATTATAAAAGTGTAATCTCAAGGTAACCTACTGTGCTCAAAGAATCAATATAAAATTGAGAGTGATATAAAATAGACCTAAAAGCTCCACCACACTGCAGAATTATCGCGTGAAAAATCGCCGCACGCCAATGCAGGCTGCGGCATGTTCTGTTACTGTTTATAAGATTAAATATTCATAATTGGGAATACGGCAATTTATCGAACGCAATGTGGGGATCATTAAAAGGAATGTTATTTTTTATTATAAATATCGTTCGAATACTTTCATGGTTTGGTCCCTAAATATTGTAATAACTGAAACAGGCTACATGCCTAGAACGCACTGGTTCGAAGGTATGAGACATTGACCAAAAGTTTTTATTATTTACAGTATCTTTACTTACTTCTTACATTTAACATTAATAATATAATAAATTCTTCAATAAATATTAGACGATCACACATTGTAAAATGTTGTGCAATTATCTCACGTATTATGTTTTTATATTACATCTAAAATTAGACTTCTACTGAAGCTAAACAATTAACAACTGTGACCGGTTCAAGCGCGCTTTGGCCAATTCTAATTTGGTCAATTACTGAATAAAAAAAACGGTAAAAAACAAAAGTTTAAATTTGACAAAATGAGAATTGGCCGATTGCGTCCTAACTCTGTTTTATAAAGCCTGGACATATAACTTGTCTGCTATAGGCCTTATTCCTACTTCATTCCGTAAAATGGTATGCGTATTACGTATATTGTGCATAGGATACAAGATCTTGTCACATTTACATCATTATAACGACGCTCGTCTTAGTATAATAGATTGTAATTTCAATAATGAATACATTAACTTACAACGAAGTTGACCTTTACTGTGATACTGACGTTAAACTGGTTATACCACATTTGTGATGAGTTTTATATCACTGCGGGGGCAGTGTCCATTCGGGGTCATCCTCTTTTTTCTTTTCCTTCTTTTTATAAAACTGTCTGTCCCGTAATCTGACGTCATTGTTCCGTATTCTATAATTGGACGCTTCCGTCCTCCAGTTATTGACCTTCCTAGGAGAACCTTCTTTTCTATTTCTGACTCCCTCTTGATTTTCGTCGTAGTAGGCTCTACTCTTTACGAACAGTTCATTTCTGTCCGGACTACACATCTCTGTTGGTATTTCTTCTTGGTAATCATTATCATCGCTTAATTCTAAGACGTCTTCTCTGTTAAATGTGAAGGAATGAGGGTAATACGCTTGAAGGATATCCTCATGCCTGTATTGCTGCATTTGGAGCCAGACGTGCGGTAATAGAAGTGGAAACCTTTGTAACCAGTACGTTACGAACCCGTCTGGTAGTTTACCGAGACTGTCCCGTATGCCTGTATCTAATTCTCTGTAGTGATGTTTCTGCAAAAAAAGGGTAAGAATTTATTGACCATATGTTACATACAAAAGACTTGCAGCGACGAGGAACTGCAATAGTCAAGAGTCTTGCGCCTACGGTTGCGCGGCCTTGGATGCTGTTTTTCCATTTCATACTTCCATTAATACACACACTAGGACGCGAGTCGTGAACTCAAGTATTGTAGGATTAACACCGAATACTTTCGGAAGTAAATCCTGGGGAACAAAGCTATTATGTGATATTGGATAGGCAGTTATTACTTAAAAACTATAAAATTCATAAACGTATTAACGAGTTCTACCATTGGACATGCATACATAACCAACTAAACTATTATATGGGGGGCAAATAAATTAATCTAGATGTAACAACCAATATTATTGCAAAATTCAGTATGGTATTACTATCTTACCTTATTTCTAATAGCTCGAAGTAAATGCGCCACCCGATCGCCCCTATAGGTGCGTCTCGCGCGTAAATCTCCCGCAACTTTTGTACAGACGTGTGCGCGCCAGTCTCCGCGCACTACTCGAATCGCACCCTTTTCAAGCGGATGCTCAGTGCCAGGGAGGTTGCAGCTTTCTACCTGATCGCTTACATCCTGGCGAAAATAAAGAATGAATCGCAAAACTTCGAACAAAAATTACTTGTTTGCAATTAAATTCCTTTACCAATGTCTAATGGCGTCAGATGCTGATGAACAAAATGAAAAACACGTGACTTTAAATAGTTTTATATTTTTTCCACATTTAGTTCACGAAATACTATTAATTTCATTGTAATCTAGAAAAACTGAGAGTTTCATCATATTTTTTTCTATTTGTCTAATGTCTTAAGGCCCTCTTCCTGTACCGTGTGTAGGTATTTTAACATTACCTCAGCCTCCGCGCACAAAGACGTAGCGTGAAAGTGAGCCGCGCGCAACGACTCGCGTACGCGATCAAGCTACGCCACAGTGTAGGTGTAAACAGTGGGCACGCCACAGTGTAGGTAGGTGTCAACAGTAGGTTTTCGTTATCTAATTGGGCTCGATACGTAAAATAATAAAACTAATGTGTAGCTGTAATAATGTACCTAATATTTTTATTGGAACGAAGTTCCCTATCGCGGGTTGACGCGGGGACCTAGCCGAGAAAAAAATGTTACGCATTACAAAACCGTGAAACAAAAAACCGAAAAGAAACTAATCTTCTACATATTACAAATATACACACACATAGATTAAAAGAAAAATAAAAAAATGGTTGTCTGCAAAGTCGGTTTACGGCATTCATTTAGGATAACACTACGTATAGACAAGTTACGTTCCATTTTATAACGGCGGGAGCCTGCGCGGGTGGGAGCGCGCCATGACCAAGCCATCCGCTACTTCAGAAATGACACTACCTTTTATACCTACAAAATTTCATTAGAGTTAAACACGTAGATGTAGAGGCTTTTTACAATAACAAGTTTATGAACAAGGTATTATAATATACTTATTTATTATATATACGAAAGTTTGTGTGTGTGTGTGTGTCTAGTGTGTTTGTTTGTTACTTCTTTACGTACAAAATTTAAACCGATTGTGATGTTTGGCATTGGGGCTAGCTAGTTAAAGGGGTAAAAGTAATTAAACACTGAGTTAAGACTTACCTATTATTTAAGGGTTTTTAGGGTTCTGTAATACCTATAATACCTACTACCTAATATACTGCAAAATAAAGGAACTTTTTTTTACAAATTATAAATATATGTGTACGGAACCCTCGCTCCGTGCGCGAGTTCGCAAAAAAAGCGGTCAAGTGCGAACTTGACCGGTTTTTTGCTTGCCACACGTCTATCAGTTATCTAAGGCAAATTCAGTTATATTGTACACTATAGTTCACTCCAGGGATCACACACTAATAAAAACCACTTACTTTTACGATAGCACTGTTTAATTAACCACTTTCACATATACAAATAAAACTCACACAAGTATGGTCTACCACCTAGGGTCATTATTCGATGTGCAACAACGATAGCGCGATTCAGAAAAATGTTACAATTTGAGTGGCGCCATCTGTTGGCGTTTATGGTAAACTCACACTAGTATGATTGGACATTCCGCCCACCAAGAACTCTGTTCTTAATACAATAATAATAATTGTTTAAAGAAAACAAAAATAATCTAAGTATCAATCTCACATAAATCAAACATAAATTTATGCAGCAATCTGTGAAACTAAGTTAATCAAAAATAATAATCTCAAAGTGTACTTGAGTGATTAATATAACCAGTTAAACAAGAGTATAGGTAATCATTACTCATACAAAAGTAGATGTCTTGTGACAATACGATAGTAATATAATGCCGCCCACCGTGCTAAGCGGGGAAGTGTAAAAAAAATGCTTACAGACTAAACAGTATTTAAGTAAATAGTTAAACAAAACTCATAATAAAAAGCTCTGAAACATTTAACAAAATAAAAATAACTCAAAATTAACTCAAATCGCATCATTTGTAGGAACATAACATAGTTTATTACAAGGTCGTTTCAATACACCTTTATGCGTTTTAATGGTTACGACTCTTACAATATTGTCGTTACCAGGGTGAGTATCAATAATTTTACCTAACAGCCATTTGGCAGGAGGCAAATTCTCCTCTTTTATTAGCACAATATCTCCTATCTTTAGTTCATTTTGTCGTGTTGACCATTTATATCTGTTATTTAACGTAACTAAATATTCTGTACTCCAACGAGTCCAAAAATGTTTAACCATTTTAGTACATAATTGCCATCGATCTTGTAAATTAACATTAGTACATTTGTCAGTAGTAACGTTTAATAACGATTCACCTACCAAAAAATGGCCTGGTGTCAGAGGAAGTGGGTCATTCGGATCGTTACTCAAAACCGATAGTGGACGCGAATTAACGCATGCTTCAACCTCTGCTAACACAGTAGATAGTTCCTCGTATGTAAGTGTACTCTCTCCAATGACTTTACGTAGGTGTGTCTTAACCGAGCGAACTCCGGCTTCCCATAGCCCACCAAAGTTTGGTGCTTGTGGGGGTATGAAGTGCCAAGTAGTATTTTTCAGTGCAAGCGCCTGTGCTATGTCTTGTGTAAATTGTGATTTGGCACTGTTGAACATGTCTCTCAGTATTTTATCAGCTCCAACGAAGTTTGTGCCATTGTCACTGTAGATATCCTGGCAATGGCCTCTTCTAGCAGTGAAACGCTTGAATGCGGCAAGAAATCCTTTTGATGTTAAGTCTGAAACTGCTTCAATATGCATAGCTTTCGTTACCATGCATACGAAAATGCATATGTATCCCTTGTAGGATTTTGAACCTCTACCAGGCGAAAATCTCATATTAATGGGCCCTGCATAGTCAACACCAGATGATTTGAACGGTTTGCTAGGCGTGATCCTCACTTCGGGTAGTTGACCCATCAATTGTGTGCTGTTGGTGTTCGAATATCTACGGCATGTTAAGCATGTCCTATAGTATTTTTTGACTCGTTCTCTGCCGCGTAAAATCCAGTATTTAGAACGAAGATGATTGAGCATAATTTGTGGTCCACCATGCAAGGTTCTGTAATGTGCATCTCTTATTAATAATTCTGTAAGATGACTCTTAGCAGGAATAATAATAGGATGACGTTCGTCGTAGCTAATGTTTGCATGTTCGATTCGGCCACCTACTCTTAATATGCCAGTTATATCTAAAATTGGATAAAGAGTGTGAAGCACGCTTTTCTTGGGGACAGTTTGTTTATTTCGTAAATGCTCGATCTCTGTTCCAAACTCAAACTCTTGTGCTTGCTTTATGCATGTTTGAAGTATATAGTTAGTCTCCTCTGTAGTAATGAACTTAAGTAAGTTGTGACGCTCATTTTCTGATTTTCTCCATAAATACACTCTTTTGCAATACGAAAGAACTCTTAACATTTTCGTTAAATTTGAAAATCTAGTCCATATAAACTCTTCTTTCTTGTCTTGTATTATGTTCATTGACTTAATCCGTATTTCTTCTTGTGTTTCAGGTACCTCTTCGTGTTTCCTTTTCAGGTTTATGTCGTATATCCAGCTAGGTCCATGCCACCATAACTTATAGATTTGTAACTCTGCAGGCCGTAATCCGCGTGATGCGCAATCTGCAGGATTTGTCTCAGTTGATACATGATCCCATTGCTCGTAATCTAATATTGTTAGAATTTCAGACACTCTGTTACTCACAAAAGTTGACCATCTCGAAGCTCCTCCCTTAAGCCACGCAAGAACAATTGTAGAATCAGTCCATGCAAATAATTGTTGTTTAGGAATACTCATCACCTGTGAAATTTCAGATAATAATTTTGCAGCTAATGCCGCACCACATAGTTCAAGTCTGGGGATTGAGAGTTCCTTTTCTATTGGAGCTACCTTAGTCTTCGCTGATACAATTGCTACATGTATCTTGTTAGTGTTGTCTATGACTCGAAGATAAACCACTGCGGCGTATCCAGCAGTAGAAGCGTCAGAAAATGCGTGTAGTTGCAGTCTGCAACCACGCGTGCAGTTCAACCATCTCGGTATAGTGATTGTTCGTATCTCACTCAGTTCTGTTCTGAAGTTCAGCCACTCTTGTAATAGTTCATCAGTTAATTTATCGTCCCAACCCAAATGTTCTTTCCAAACCTTTTGTAAAATTAATTTAGCACGAATCACTATAGGAGCAATCCAGCCCAACGGGTCATATAGTCTAGCGATGTCAGATAGCATTTGCCGCTTTGTTACCTGATCTCTCTCTTTAGGTAAGTTAATGTTGTACTCAAAACAGTCCGTTTGTCTATTCCAGCAAATCCCTAATACCTTTAACATGTTGTCACTCTTGATTGGTACTGATGTCTCTGTGCTGTGTTTGTCTTGTCCTATATAGTTAAGTAAACTCTTACTGTTGCTGCTCCATTTCTGTAATTGAAATCCTCCGCTGTTCATCAATAGATTCATCTCGTCGTAAAGGTGTATAGCTTCGCTCTCAGTCTCACATCCGGTCATTAAGTCATCTACGTAATAATCCGTCCTCGTTATCGCAGCAGCAGTTGGATACTTTGTTTGTTCTTCGTTCGCTAGTCTCTGCAGTGTCTTAACCGCAAGGTAAGGAGCACATGCTGTCCCAAAAGTGAGTGTAATCAATTTGTAATGTTGAATAGGCATTTCTAACTTTGATCTCCATAGTATTCGTTGGAAGTTAACATCATCCTTGTGCACTAGTACTTGGCGGTACATTTTTACCAAATCTGCAACAATACATATTGGATGTGTACGCCACCTCATTAGTATATGTCTCAGATCCTGTTGAACTTTAGGTCCAACTAGTAAGTCATCATTTAGTGTAACACCATTTGTGCCCTTCGACGAAGCATTCATAACGACGCGTACCTTAGTTGTTTCTTTATCGTCTCTGACAACAGCATGATGTGGAAGATAGTTCGCACGTGGATTATCAAGCTCTTCAGGTGGAACAATTTCCATGTGGTTTAAAGTTAGGTATTCTTCCATTACTATTTCGTATTCTTTTCTCAAAGTAGTATCTTTCTGTAGTCTTTTCTCTAAAAATAATAGTTTTCTTTCAGCTATCATTTCTGTATCTCCGTATAGACACTTCGGTTCTTCATCTTTAAAAGGTAATCGCACAATAAATCTTCCGTTCTCGTTTCTAGTTGTAGTTTTTTCGTAAAATTTCTCACATTGTTCTTCCTCTCTCGTCAATCTTCTCGTAATTAAGTCTGGTTCTGCTTCGATCTCCCAAAATTTCTTTAGTATGTCATCGGTTCTCACTTGTATGTGTGTGCTTATGTGATGTATCTCTCCCTGTGTATCGCTAGTTACTCGTCCAGACAAGATCCATCCAAAAGCGGTAAGTTGTGCAATTAGGTTTCCAGAAGGATGTTTTATCATGTCGTTGTTTAAAATTTCACTGTAAACCTCTGCTCCTAAAAGGACGTCAATTTTACCGGGTGTTGCGTAGTTTGGATCAGCCAATTGTAGATGTTCTAATTCTATCCATTCAAATGAACCTAACTGGTCACTTGGAAGCATTGAAGTTAGAGTACTCAATACATACGCGTTGATTCTGTATATAGCGTTTGGATTATGACGTGATTCTAATACTAACGAAACCGAATATTTAATTCTCGTTTGACCATCACCTAAACCAGACACCACACCATTTATTGGAGTTCGCTTAAGATTAAGTAATTGTACAGTAGATTCGCTTATAAAGGAAGCTTGCGAGCCTTGATCCAAAAGTGCCCTTATGACGTATTTTTCTCCGTTTCTTGCGTGTGCGTTGACAGTAGCTGTAGCCAGTAATACACTGTGGCGTTGTAGTCCTTTTGCAAAATTAGACACAATTCTCATCTCGTTTGTTTTTCTCTCACTATTGTTCTTTGTATCTAACTCTCCTTCTCTTGTGAAACTGTCGTTGTGTGTAGATTCGTCTCTCTCATTGTGTAACATCGTATGATGTCTCTTGCCACATTTTCTGCAGCACGTAGGTTGACGACACTTGTGAACTACATGATTTGGACACATGCAGTTGAAACATAATCTTTTGTTTTGTACAAAATCGATTCTTTCTTTTGTAGGTTTTTGTGCAAACTTCTGGCAGTGATAGATGTAATGCTGACCGTTACATAATGCGCAATCGCCTTTGATCTCTCCGACTGCTGCATGAAATGATTTCTTGGTGTATTGAGTTGTTCTATTATTATAAGTTGACGGCTTCAATTGTTTGTTACAATCAATCATTTCTAAGCTATGAAATTTGTTTTCTAGAAACTCGGTCAATTGTTCCCATGTGGGTAAGTCATTTGTTGAGTGTAAATTCTGTTCCCATTCTTTATGTGTACTGGTATCTAGTTTAGACACTACCAAATAAACGATGAAAGTATCGCATGATTTTGTATCAACTCCGAGGTTCCCTAGTGATTTTAAGCATGAAGTCGTCGTATCGAGTAGTTGTTTCAGTGCGTTTGCTGACTCAGTAGTAATTGGTCTTTGTGCGAACAAAGTCTTTAACACCGCGTTAGCGTTGTATCTCTTGTTGTTGTATCGTCTCACTAGTTGGTTCCAAGCTTCTTCGTAGTTCTGATCGGTAGTAGGAAAATTACGTATTAGTTTCTCTGGCTCGTCGGTTAAGTTTCCCTTCAAGTAGTGTAGTTTTTGTACGTTGGATAACCCTGCATTGTTGTGTATAAGTGAAACGAACATGTCGTAAAAACTTTGCCATTCCTCATATTTGCCGTTAAATGTAGGTATTTGTATTCGTGGAAGTGGAGTCTCTGTAGGTTTCGTCGTCTCATGTGCTATCGCGTTAGTATCCGTAGTTTTAGTTTCTTTTGCATGCAGTGCTGTTCTTAAGTTGCTTTTGTAAGTGGTGTAGTGTTCGACAAATGTCTCATATAAATCATCTGTGAAGTATTTTAAGGTATCTTGAGTAGTCTTTGGTACGACCGATATTAATTTCTTATGACCTTCCTTAAAATCATTCCAAAGCTCATCTACAGTCTGCAACTTTGTTTCTATGTATGTTTTTGTCAATCTCTCTTTTGGTGTTTTCTTGTAGTTTATTTCCGCCTTTCGTAGTCTCTCATATAAGTCACTTTGTACTATAAGTAGTTCGTTAGCCATTGCTTTGTAGTAGAAACTTCAGATATGACAACGTTGAAAATTCTTTAAAGTTAATGTAGTAGGTAGCGTAAAATTTTACAAGTCCAGAATGACACGAAAAATTTTCTAAGTCGATGTAGTATAATTTGAAAAATTTTACAAGTCCAAGATTCAACCGAATTTTTTCTAAGTCGATGTAGTATAATTTGAAAAATGTTACAAGTCCAAGATTCAACCAAAATTTAAGTCGATGTAGTATGATCACGAAAATTTTACAAGTCCACAATATTACTTCACTAAATTTTTATAAGTTCCGCATTCCACTGAATTTAGTCTATCTTAATATTTCACTCACTGCACTATGTCCATTACTCACGATTTTACCAATGTCCAATAAATCCATTCCGGGTTTCGGCACCATGTACACTATAGTTCACTCCAGGGATCACACACTAATAAAAACCACTTACTTTTACGATAGCACTGTTTAATTAACCACTTTCACATATACAAATAAAACTCACACAAGTATGGTCTACCACCTAGGGTCATTATTCGATGTGCAACAACGATAGCGCGATTCAGAAAAATGTTACAATTTGAGTGGCGCCATCTGTTGGCGTTTATGGTAAACTCACACTAGTATGATTGGACAATATTAAATACTTATCTTTTAATTTGACTTTTATTCATATTTTCTACGGTTGTCGTAATATTTGTTTGTAATGTTAAATATAATTTAGGTAGTACATAACGTTGTGTTTTTTACGTTTTTTAAGTTTGCTTCCGCTGTAAGTAATTTTTTGTAACGTTTCCATATATTTTTATTCAAAATGAGAAGGCCCTTATCCTCTACGAACTAGCAAGCGACTATGTCGTCTAGTCTTATTTCAGCTCAGATGGACGGAATGAGGCAATGTACGGTGCTGACCTCTCTTGTAATTTATCTCAATGGTTTACGGACGATAATTTTACGTGATAACATCATAAAAAAACGATAAAAAAATTGAGTTTTTTTCCTAATTTTTTTCTATTAAAATATTTTTTTCATTTATAGTTTGCTTAGACTGACTGGAGCACTCGCTCACTCAATCGCGTCTAGTCACCATAACACAAGCCTAGCTGCTTAGACTGGAGCAACAATACAATATACAAACTTGTTACTAACCTTACCTCTTTATAATATTAGTATCGATGATATGCGCTCACTCAATCGGCTCTAGTCACCATAACACAAGCCTAGCTGCTTAGACTAGAGCAACAATACAATGTACAAACTTGTTACTAACCTTACCTCTTTATAATATTAGTATAGATTATTTGCGCTCACTCAATCGCGTCTAGTCACCATAACACAAGCCTAGCTGCTTAGACTGGAGCAACAATACAATATACAAACTTGTTACTAACCTTACCTCTTTATAATATTAGTATCGATGATATGCGCTCACTCAATCGGGTCTAGTCACCATAACACAAGCCTAGCTGCTTAGACTAGAGCAACAATACAATGTACAAACTTGTTACTAACCTTACCTCTTTATAATATTAGTATAGATTATTTGCGCTCACTCAATCGCGTCTAGTCACCATAACACAAGCCTAGCTGCTTAGACTGGAGCAACAATACAATATACAAACTTGTTACTAACCTTACCTCTTTATAATATTAGTATCGATGATATGCGCTCACTCAATCGGGTCTAGTCACCATAACACAAGCCTAGCTGCTTAGACTGGAGCAACAATACAATATACAAACTTGTTCCTAACCTTACCTCTTTATAATATTAGTATGATTATTTGCGCTCACTCAATCACGTCTAGTCACCATAACACAAGCCTAGCTGCTTAGACTAGAGCAACAATACAATGTACAAACTTGTTACTAACCTTACCTCTTTATAATTTTAGTATAGATTATTTGCGCTCACTCAATCGGGTCTAGTCACCATAACACAAGCCTAGCTGCTTAGACTGGAGCAACAATACAATATACAAACTTGTTACTAACCTTACCTCTTTATAATATTAGTATCGATGATATGCGCTCACTCAATCGGCTCTAGTCACCATAACACAAGCCTAGCTGCTTAGACTAGAGCAACAATACAATGTACAAACTTGTTACTAACCTTACCTCTTTATAATATTAGTATAGATTATTTGCGCTCACTCAATCGCGTCTAGTCACCATAACACAAGCCTAGCTGCTTAGACTGGAGCAACAATACAATATACAAACTTGTTCCTAACCTTACCTCTTTATAATATTAGTATGATTATTTGCGCTCACTCAATCACGTCTAGTCACCATAACACAAGCCTAGCTGCTTAGACTAGAGCAACAATACAATGTACAAACTTGTTACTAACCTTACCTCTTTATAATATTAGTATAGATTATTTGCGCTCACTCAATCGCGTCTAGTCACCATAACACAAGCCTAGCTGCTTAGACTGGAGCAACAATACAATATACAAACTTGTTACTAACCTTACCTCTTTATAATATTAGTATATATTATTTGCGCTCAGTCAATCGCGTCTAGTCACCATAACACAAGCCTAGCTGCTTAGACTGGAGCAACAATACAATATACAAACTTGTTACTAACCTTACCTCTTTATAATATTAGTATAGATTATTTGCGCTCCCTCAATCGCGTCAAGTCACCATAACACAAGCCTAGCTGCTTAGACTGGAGCAACAATACAATATACAAACTTGTTACTAACCTTACCTCTTTATAATATTAGTATAGATTATTTGCGCTCACTCAATCACGTCTAGTCACCATAACACAAGCCTAGCTGCTTAGACTGGAGCAACAATACAATATACAAACTTGTTACTAACCTTACCTCTTTATAATATTAGTACCTATAGATTATTTGCGCTCATTCAATCGCGTCTAGTCACCATTATACAAGCCTAGCTGCTTAGACTGGAGCAACAATACAATGTACAAACTTGTTACTAACCTTACCTCTTTATAATATTAGTATATATTATTTGCGGGCAAGTACGTTTGTAAATTATTATTTGCGGGAAAAAGTTTGTCATCCCTGCAAATGCAAGGTTTCGCGTGGGGTTCGCTCGAACGCAGCGTGCCGGCAAAAGTGGCATAGGTCTTACCTCGATGAGGCCCGGAGGCCGACTGCGAGGAACTGACGCGTGCTAACTGTTATATTCGATCGATTTGCAAAACATTTTGTACTTTTTAGCATTATTATCCAAGAATATAGTTCCTAGAGGTCAAAACCTATCATTTGATTCAATTTTTAGAAACATACGTTAACTATTTTTGAATAAAAACCGATAAACGATCTAAAAATTCTCTGTTTTCTAACATTTTTTTTATCGAACAAAGTTGTTCATATCATGTTTTCAACCCAAATAAACAAAAATATGGTTTTTAAACTACAATATCTACTTATATCAAATAACAAAAAAAGAGTATTTGATTACTTAAAGTTGCTTAACACAAAGGTCGATTTGCGAACACATGGTCTTAATTATCAGATGTCAGTACTAAAGGTTTAGTAATTTTTGGGAACATACTTTAGTATATTAGTCTTAGACAATATAATTAACTAGAAAATCCATAGTGGGATTGAATGTAGCCTTTCAAATTATGTAATAACAAGTTTTTGTGCATAACTAAATTATTTACTGACCTGTAAAAAGTTAAGTATGCTTTGTTTACCCCAAAACATAGGGTATTTAAGTACAGTCTCGCACGGAGGCCGATCCTGTGGCCTCGCCGATATCATGGCGCGAATGAGTATCTTCGTGATCAACACTTCCTCTTCGGGAAGCACTTTCCTAAGAAAAACAAATAAAATTGTAAAATATTCACAAGGAACTTTGAAATTTAAGTCTCATTGGAGGGTGTATTCCGTAGACACATCCTAAGTTAACTGTAAAGTCATATTTGGTGATTGATTTTATGGTTCCGTACCCAAAGAGTAAAAAACAGAACTTTTTTACTAAGACTCCACTATCTGTCTGTCACCAGGCTGTATCTCATGAACCGTGATAGCTAGACAGTTGAAATTTTCACAGATGATGTATTTTTATTGCTGCTATATAACAACAAACACTCACAACAGAATCCGACTCGCACTTAACCGGTTCTTGGGTAATTCATATTATTTATAATTATACAGTAGCCCAGAATGCGGCCGAAGCCACGATGGTATAGCATTCCTTATCTTAACGTTATTTTTCTATTTTTTACTAATTTTTTTTCTATTTTTCACTTACTCAATGTATTCTAAATTATAATCTCCAGTAAGTATATTGGCTTGTCGTCTCAACACGTCACCGAACGGATGTTGTCCTTTAGACAGTACGTAGTAAAACACACAACCCAATGAGAAAATGTCCACTGATGTCGTCTGAAATAAAGCAAAACAAATATCAAAGTGGGCATCCAAATGTCTGACAAAAGTAAAAGCATTATTGGAACGTAGTTCCTTATCGCGCGTTGCGAAAGGGGGTTAGAAGGAAAAAAATAAGACCAAAAGTTGTAACGACACTTTTGATTTTATTACAATTCCTTCATTAATTAATCGAAAGGAACCTCGTTCCATCCAGGTGTCCATTGACACCTCTCAAGTTTTTATTTATTTATTTTATTTTCATTAAAAGTCTACAGCTAAGATTATGAGGGAATATCAGGGTGAAAAGTGTTCTACATCCTTTCCCATACTATGTACTTTTTCATGAATATCTGTCGAGCTGTTGGTAGGATAAACCTTCGCAAAAACAGTAGTGATGGAAACCATTAGGTAAATTTACTTTATGTCGCAAACTACGCGCCCCTTATTGCACTTTAAGAGGAAAGGGTAACGGGGAAACTCTCAATACATACGTAGTCGACTGTTTTCTCCCTGGATAATGACACTAGAGCAAAGATTTTTGTTGCATAAGACTTATAACTACCATGACCCGAAACTACTAAACCGATTTTGAAGAAACTTGGTATGAGGATACATTGATTAATTGGGAGTAACATAGACTACGTTTTATCCCGATATTTCCATGGGCTCTAAAACTACGCGAGTAAAACAGCAGGGTGCTGCTTGTTGTAATAATTCTAGATAAATTATGATGATTCTAATCAAAACCATTTACCTACCTATCCCAAACTTCCTGTAAGATTGTTAGTGAATCACTCACCGTAATCTTCATCGTGCAATTATCCTCCCAAGACCTTTCTGCAATACTGTATCTTGTTTTTATAAATTTATACCATTTACAGACTCGCTAATTAAGTGTAAATTGTAAAACTATGTTTTCTATGGAAACCCACGTGATCGGACATACGCCAGTGAAATAATAAGTAAAAATATCATACATACCGTTCTTTCTCCATTGATCATCTCGGGTGCTATCCACCCGTCAGTGCCGGTGACCCCCGAGCGCCGTGAGAAGCTTACTCGGCCGATGTTCAACTTCTTAGAGAGACCGAAGTCCGATATCATGGCGCGCACTTCTCCGGATCCGGTCGGCATCGATAGAAGCACATTGTGCGGTTTTATATCTCTATGTACTGGAATACAAACGATGTATCTTTAATATAAAAATGAATCGCTGAAGTGCTCCTAAGCGCAAATCTCGAGAACGGCTGAACCGATTTCGCTAATTCTTTTTTTAGAATATTCTATAAGGTACGAGGATGGTTTTTACGGAGAAAAAAATTAAAAAATTGCCTGAAACGTCTAAAAATAACACTTTTCTATACTCCCAATTCCCATACAAACGATTCGTAATAATACTTAAAAGTCAATTTGAACTTTAATACCATAGCATAAAGTTAAAGTTTTAATGGAGAGGTTCCGAGAAGGCAAAACAATTGAGTGACGTTAGCTGTATCGTATAAATATTGATGTCAATTGCGTCGCGGTGGTAGTTGCCAAACTCCACCTAAACGGCTGCACCGATTTGTATGATTTTTTTTACATGGCAAAACAACGTTTACAGGGACAGCTAGTTTACAATATTTATGTCTGTTCAGTTTTTTGTCACTATAATTAATGAAGTGACCACATACAGCCTTTAGTATATAAGTCGTCTAAATGACTTAAGTTAGATCTATATTATTGTATGTGTTTGTTTCTTCTTTACGCTTAAACTACAGAACCAATTGCAATGTTTAGTATTTTAATAGCTGGAGTCCAATAGCTTTTTCCTATCAGCTTACGCGATGGGGATATGCTAGTATTTTCAGAATATTCCCACTGTACACAGATTATTATGAGTAGCATAGATAAATAATAGACAAATATATATATTGGAAATCCCAAAATGCCCCCCCCCCCCCCTAAGCGTACACATCCTAACTTAATTTTTAAGACGGTTTTAAAGTGATGCAATGCTTTGCATGACACCTATTGAATAAAAAAGTTTGAGTTTGAGTACTGCAAAGGAATGGAATCAGTTGCCTACGGCTGTCTTTCCTGACGTGTACAATTTGGAGGTCTTAAGTCATGGAAAATAGCACTTCGACAGGACTTCAGGTGTGATAGCAGTCAAGCGCTAACTTATTATTTGTAGAAAGTTACACATGTATGCAAAATGTCATTTCAATCCAGGTGAAATTTTGCTTAAGCTCAGGAAGCGGATCAAAAAATTGCAAGATTTGATGATAAACATCGGTACAGGTGAAACTAAATAAAAGCTTGTAAAAAATAACAATATCTTACCAATATCCATAGAGTGTAAATGCGATAAACCCAGAGTCGCCTGTCTGAGAACTTCCACAGTATCTATTGTACAATCAAAGTTCAATTTCTTTTCAACATAATCCTGCAGCGTTGCTGAGCACAGCTCTAAAGCAATGTATCTGTAAAACGTGATAATAAATATATGTTTATTGCATTATTGAAACTAAAATTCTTAAAAAGAAAGCTATTAGTTATATTCCGTTTTTAATAATTTGTTGTTATAGCGGCAACAGAAATACATCTGTGAAAATTTCAACTGTCTAGCTATCACGGTGCATGATATACGTTGTGACATACAGACGGAAAGTGGAGTCTTATTAAAAGGGTCCCGTTTTTACCCTTTGTGTACGGTACCCTAAAAATACGTTATAACTTTATTCTATGTAGTTCCCTCCTTATAAGATTATCTGGCCACAGCTTAGCCTAGACAATTAGGATGTGCAGCAGAAATAAATGTTATCAAACGAACTAATTACCTTATAAAAATAAAAATTCACAGATCTATATACCACAGAAAACAGACAGACAGATGGACAAGAAAGTGAGGGTAAGGGGTCCTTTTTATTAACTTTTTAGATACAGAACCCTAAAAGAAAAAAATGTTTATAATTAAATATGCTACTAGAAACTACTATATTGATTGGTATACTTGGATATTCTCTTCGTTAGACAGACATGCTCTGTGGTATAAGAGCTTACCTAAATTGTTTATCCCGTTCAGTACAATAGTAACGGACAACATGCGCGTGAGCATCTGACTCCCGCAACAACGTCACCTCGCGGTCGGCGAATGTGAAACATTCAGGCAACAGACGTTTCACTGCTACGTCCCGCTTGTCGAATGTGCCTCTGAAATTCAAAATATTTTAAACTTTACAAATCTATTAATAAAAAAATCAAAAGAAATCGCTTTAAGCGATAAGGTTGCCTGTTTGTACGATTTCGTAGTTTCTTGTCTTTTTTTGCCATTTTCAATGTTTTGTGTGTTGTACAAATAAAGTGTTTATCTATCTATCTATCTAATATGCTATATGGGTAATCTAAGTCATATTCAAAAACAATACTCGCTCAATGAGCCATTTTCATAAAACCTTTTGCGAACAATTATCCACGATTACAAGTTTTTGAAATTTTTGTGCTGGCCATGGTTGTGAAACGTTAAAAATATAGGAGCATCACATGGGCAACACTATTAAGGCCGGACGCATACGTACGTTTTCCGCATGCTCTTATCGCATTCGGGTTCTCGATACTTTAAATCAGCCAATCAGCACGAAAGAGCTGGTATTCGAAACGTACGTGGGAAATATTTTCCGTCTGGAAAAATATGTGCAGTAGTCGGAGCATTTTGTATAGATTTGAAGTATTCTAGAACCCGAATGCGTTCCGAATGCGATAACCGCATACGGAAAACGTACGTATGCGCCCAGCCTAAAATCCGCCATTATAAAGGGCTACATTTTAAAAAGTTAACAGGTCCTCTTTCAGTATGGAGTGTTTCCCTATGTCAGTAAGCTCACTCAAATAAATTAACCTCAAACGAACATATACTGACCTATAAACAAATGTGCCCTCGCATCCTTTACCGAGCACCTGGTCAGTAAAGAAGCTGATCCTTCCGATCTTCACTTCTCCGTCTCCAACGTCAACCAATTGCCCTGTCACTTCGCCTTGAGACGAAGTCGACGCTGTCGAACTTCGGGAACCCCCTTGCGAGAGCTGTTGGAATTCACGAGCCTGGAAAATAAATAAAATAATTTTATTAGTACTTATGTCAATATCGGATTTTTAAACAGATTGATTAATTAATGGTTATTATTTTCTCTACTAGAAATATATGAACGAAATATTAAGTAGTATATCCGTTGTCTAGCACCAATAACACAGGTCTAGTTAATTAGCTTGGGGCTAGGTGACGATGTGTGGAATGTCGTGCAATATTTATATTGATTACTAGCTGCGCCCCGCGGTTTCACCCGCGTAATAATTATCTACGCAAATTTCTTAATTATTTCTTTCATAAGAACCTTCTCCGGATAATAACAAACATAACAAAAAAAGAATTGGCCAAATTGGTCCAGGCGTTGTTGAGTTATGCGCTTACCAACACATTTTGCGATTCATTTTTATATTATAGATAAGATTTATTTACCATACTTTTTGTTTTTATTTTATGGAGCGTGGTGATTTGCGATTATGTTATACGCATCATTGGTAAATTTGCCGTTTTCAATAACTTTAGTAAATAAATATAATAAATATTGTGGGATTATATTTGCATTGCCTTATTTGCGGGTTGGGAGAACCTTGTTCTCTAAGATTTAAGATTTGAACTAAAGACTGAATCTTTGTTAAAAATTAATTAATTAGTCCTTAAACTGGGGAGTATTTCAGAGAGATAAGAGACCTCCAAAAAGTTGATTTATTTAAAAATAATACAATTATTTTGGATTAAAAATTATCCAATTATTTTAGATTAAAAATTATCCAATATTATAGCCCGGTAATTCGATTTCCTGCTAGATACATAATATTAATGCTAATGCGTCATACTACAAATGGAATTAGTAATTAAAGTGATAATATGTATATAAAAAAAATAGTGATTTATGAACGTCAACCCATTATCATTTTAAAACTTTAAGGTTTACATTTTTTCTCTCTTAGGGCTACATTCACCAAAATTGTAAGATTTTTAACCGACTTTATATGAAGGAGGGTGCTCTTTAAAATCTAGACTTATCAGCACATTTTTGACAGAATTTGAAATTCGATTTTGAAATTTCTGTCACAATGCCTAGCCTAGTGTGGAATCTACCGTATGTTCTGAATAATTTTCTTATTTGGTTAAAAATATTTATTTTATTTATTTAATGTATGGGTTTAGAAAAATCGAGATTTTGATATTTTGCTGCATATGGTCCCAATTTATCGTAAGTGATGACGGGTTTTTCATTACTCACACTCTCGGCAAGCAATACAAACAACAATAATCTTATGCTCTCAAATGAAAGTGTTACATAATACCATGTTTAAAGTTGCAAACAAACAAAGGAAATTACTCGAATTGAGAAAAGACGCGAAAAGGAACGATATGAATTCTAAACAGTCCATTGAATTTCAAGTACATTCTCAAACAGACTTATTATCTTCAGATATTTAAATTGAAAAAACGAACAATGAAATAATCTAATAATTCCTAAGGAAAAGTCATAAATATAATAGTGTTTTAACGAGCAATTATGCAACGAAAGTCGGTTTACGACAATAAAACAAGCAAAACATAAAATATTCCAATTACCTGATATCTGAGATACCAAAACATACTGATTACAAGTCCAACTAGAATAATTAGTGCTAATTTTAGTATCTTGTTCTCTTGTTGGTTTAACCATGCATTTACTTGTTTGTAGAGTAAGTCCGGTCTAAAATTGAGAGCTTCAATCAAATCATCAGTTTGTACTGACACCGATATAGAATTAGATTTCAATTCAGTTTCATTTTCTACATCTTTCTCCGTGTCCTTCTCTGTCAGTACTTGGCCATTGATTAATTTAATGCCGTTATGGTCATTCTGTGGACGTTCGTTGAGGAAATTCGAGTTCGGAATCTGCGGCATCCAGGAGGTTGTCAATTCTGGTACTTTATAGTGTCCCAACAAAAGATAAGGCGCCGATACGTGAATATTTAAGTCGTTCAGTTTGTAGTGAACGTTCTTAATCGGCTCGTATTTCGGCTTATCAGATGCAATTTTGTCAGTCGTAGGACCTTCTAGAAGTAACGGCTTGTGACCGGTGGATATGGTTATTGTATTCTTATCGACGAGCGACGAAAGGGCATATAGGCCGTGATTGTGTTCACCTACGTATAACGTCGGGCTGAAATCACAATCGATTTGTTTATGTGCATGAAACTGAACGCTAATTTACCTTATGTTCAGTTAGCAACTGCATGTATGACCTTGATGTTATCTTCTATTCATATAAAATTCTTTGTCCTGAATGACTGACTGACGGATCAACGCACAGCCTAAACCGCTGATCGTAGAGACCTGAAACTTGGAGGGTGTGTTCTTTGTATGACATAGGCATCCGATAAGAAAGGATTTTCCGAAATTCTACCCCTTAGGGGGTGAAATAATGGAGCAAAGTTTCTATGGGACAAGGTGGTTCCTTGGTCCATTTTCGACTTCTACGCGGACGAAGTCGCGAGCAAAAGCTAGTAGATAGATATTTATACTAATATTTTAAACATGCTTAACTAAAAATAGATCTAGTCAGAGTCCTGACTAGCTAATATTAATAAACGCACAGTTTAAACCACTGGTCCTAGATACATAAAATGTGTAGGGTGTGTTCTTTAAGAAGTGTTTTCACCAATAAAGGGTTTTCCAAAATTCAAAATTGGCTTGTTAAAGATAGAATTGTGTGTAGATGGTCTACTATATGTTAAGTAGCATCCAATAACCAGAACGAAAGCAATATGACTGTTGTACTGATAAAGCTATAGCGCATTTTTAGGCGATTTCCATAGTTGGATATTTAAATTACCCATATCAAATTTGCATAAACTAAAGACCCCATAAACGCTATCGATGTTAATTCTAAAACAAGTAGTTAGTCATGCCTGATTAAAATAAAATAAATAAAGCATGTTTTCTATATGGTACTTACTACAGTTCTATGTTAGAATTCTTGATACCCTGACCGTTGCTTAACGTCGTTGCATCCTCCATTATATGGTCCAGGGTATCGTCTCCTATTGCGTTGAAAGGGACAGAAATAAGACCTTCTCTGTCTAACAAGTAGGCGGCGACGATGGGAGTCTCGAAATTGTGCGACCAAACAAGATCACCCGTTTTACGATCGAAAGACATAACTCGCCCGTTCGATGTTGATGTGAAATGAATTATACCTGCAAAAAATATACTATTAAGACAAAAAATCGATTTCTTCAAAAACAACCTAGGTCAATGAAAGTTACTATACTTGTAAAATCAATGACTCATCTCTATATTTTTATAGGTAACCACTTAGCATGGTTTGATTACTCAGGCAGGTCACTGGCCAGAAGACTAGTTCAATATATGTTAAGTGAAAATCGTGTACATAAGATTTACGTAAGAATTATATGCTAATCTAGCTTCTGCCCGCGGTTTCGCCCGCAATTTCACCCTTGTAGAGGTGGAATTTCGTAAATCACTTCTCATAATGGATAGTTGAACCGACACTTAAAAAAGAATCCTTTGATATTTAGTCCAACTGTGCGTCAATCAGTCAGTCAGGACTTTCAATTTTATATTTATAGATAAGCCTTATTTTCGGAAATAGTATTGGCTAAAAAAGGGGCGTTATTACACGCCCTACTTGTCAGCGTAAATGACTAGTGTAATTACGAGATCTTTGACAGATAAAAACATCATATTGTGAGCAGAAATCTAGATAAACAAGCACGCTACTATGTTAATCATTTTCATAGAAGCAAAAACGAGGCATGTGTTTCGTCCCTCATAATCACTTTAACTAATCAATAAATGCTAATGATTTTAGCAGACGTCAGAAGTACTATCCAAGCAGAAAAACCGTATCAGAGTTTTAATAGTTTTGGCGTTTACAGTCAAGTCAACATTCTGAGTTCTACATATCTATACATATAAAATGCTTTGTCCTGAACTACTGACTGACTGACTGACGGATCAACGCACAGCCTAAACCGCTGATCGTAGAGACCTGAAACTTGGAGGGTGTGTTCTTTGTATGACGTAGGCATCCGATAAGAAAGGATTTTCCAAAATTCTACCCCTAAGGGGGTGAGAAAGGGGGGCAAAGTTTGTATTTTGTATGGAATTTTCGACGTCTATGCGGATAAAGTCGCGGGCAAAAGCTAGTCTTCTACATAAGATAGAAGAAGTAACTGCATGTCAATAGTAAATAGAAAACTTGTATTTTTCTAGATACGGCCCCATTTAATACATGTCACAGACATTACAGCGCCCTGAATAGCATGGATGAAAAGTCGCTAGCGCTGTAAAAAATATCTGGATAATATGTAAAAGGCTGATATTGTTAGTGTAAATGTAGAAAGGATGGTTATGTACAGTCGGCTGCATAATTGCAGCCCTCGGTAGAGTTCTAATATACTATTATTGAAATGTTTTCATTCTAATATTTTTTGTTTGATAAATTGATAAGTTAGAAGACTTTAAACTTCAACTAAAGCAGGTGTCTAGAATCTTGCTTGCGTTAAAAATATTCTTATAACAGCCGTATTGGAGCTCTACGGTGGGTCTGCAATTATGTAGACGACCGTACAGTCAATAAATATTTTGTAGAATCACTCACCATAATCATTGAGCATTTCTTTCCCCATAGCATGAGAGGTGTAATCAAAGAATGTGACATTCCACTTATGGTTTTGATTCTTAGAATCGTGCATCAGTATATTGTACTCAGTACGAGCTATGTAGATGCCTCTCTGTTTATCAGGAACGCATGTGTCGTCACCGTGGAATATCTTCGTTTTATCGAATCCTAAAAAAACAAACTTCAAATTAGTTAAACTTACGCTTTAGGTCATCTAAAAATAACAAAAAGGGTAAAAAAAAAGGTAAAAAATAACGCTATGTTACAATTATGAAAGCTTAAGAACCATATACAAAAACATTCAATATCTACAAACAAAATCGACTTTTCTTTTCGTAACTTTTTACAGGTTTTTAAGAGCATAAAAGAAGAAGACCTCTACTTAGTGTTCTTCTTTTCATAGCTTTTAAGAGGAAAAGCTTTTGCATCGATTTTATTTTTTTGAAATTGTATCTTTTGTATTTGTTTTGTAAAAAATATGTAAGTATACAGTAGCCAGTCCAGAATATTTTTAAAAGTTAGTTTTTATTTTTCAATACAATAGAACATAGTATTTTATTCATAACACCACATGTCATGTGAATATTATAATTTAATCGTGCATTATATCACAGAATTCCATAACTATAGGAAATCATATAAAGATAATAATCACTTTTTTATTTTTATATATATATTGTTTAAATTCAATTAATTGTCTATGAAGTATAAATTATAAAATTATGTATTTCATAATGGTCAAAAATTATTAAAAATTAATTAAGTAAAAAATGAGTTTTTTATAGAAATAAATATATAGGGTTATTTATTAAATAGGCCTTCAGGGCCATGAAGGCTTATTTAAAAAACAATTATGCTCGAAGTTCTCGAGAACGCTGCATCGTAAAAGACACTGTTGATTTCAGCAATCGTAATCTAGGGCGTTGTCGTCTATAATATCCTCCCACATTCGATGTAGTAAATTGTGCCGTTAGATTCATGCTTTCACAAAACATTATAGGTACCTAACTACATTCGTAGATTATCATTTCATACACTGAATGTGTGAATGAAAGTCGTACCTTTATTACAAGAGCAGGGGTGTAAGTAATTGCGAGCTTAAGTCACTATCACTACATAGTATAAAACGAAGTACTTCGCTTCCCACTGTCCGTCCCTATGTATGCTTAGATCTTTAAAACTACGTACTGGATTTTGATGCGGTTTTTTATTGATAGAGTGATTCAAGAGGATGGTTTTAGTGTACAAAACAAACATGCGGACAAGGTTGCGGGCAATAGCTAGTTTATGAAGCATACAATACCTGATACATGTTCTCTATTCCCCGTCAAAGGATCCAAAATAAACCACGTATCACTCTTCTTCCCCGTATACAAGATCCCATCAGTGGACCGACACGGGGCATTGGCCACCAGCTCTGGTATTGTGAACGGTAGCTTCTTCAACATCTGCTGGTCGCCTCTTGGACCATACATGTAGAGAAACCCATGGCGAGGGTCAGGGAGGAAATGGGGCCTTATGTTGGTCTGTTGGTTTGGCACTTTTACTACTGGTTCTAAAAATATACAGTAAAATAAATAAATGTTGCAGAACATTGAACACATGCAGGATATAGTCTCAAGCTAGGCTTGTACTATACAGAAACACCCAGACCAAATACAAATATACATAAACATTAGTTTACAACAAGATACGTCCGGGTCTCGGCGACGTCGAGGTGGGCCACGAAAGCGTTGATGACGTCGACCACCTCGAGCCAGCTTGGCAGAGGCGGCCCAGGTCCGAGCAAGGAGACCCCTGCCTTGCAGTGGGACACTTGTGGTAACATGTGTTTGCAGCAGGGATCGAACCCGCAACATGCGTCACAGGTGTTCGCCTGTCGCGTCACAGAGGTCGTCGATAAGTTTTGCATAATGACAAAGCTATATGAATTATAAGATTAAATAAAACGTAATGGCAGTTCTGAAGTAAGACGCAGGCGCAAGGCAATGCGCACTCCGGTCCCGCACTTTTCCAGGACACTCTCACGCACTGTGTGGTGAGTTAGTACCTGCGTAAAGAAGCTCGGAACCGTTTATCGCTATCAGCAGCATGATGGTCCGCAATGAGCAGTCCATCATGCTGCATCTTGTTTTATGATGATGTCTCCTTGACCTATTTCGGCCACGGTGACTATTTCTGGCTACCTATGCAGAAGAATATGACGAGCTTCGATGTTCAGCAGCTCGTCTATGATGTGCTCTTTGGTGACTGGCGTACCCGATTTTTGTAGAAAATGTTCTATAGCATTTCTGGCACGTGCGTGAGCCCATCATTTACAATATTTACGAAATGGCCGAGAGTGGTCTGGAATTAATTGCGTCTCGTTTGAGGTCTAAATCAGCACATACATCGTAAAATCAGAGACGTGTTGATTAACAAGACGCCTCCACTCCGGGTAATAATTAAAAAAAGACAATAATTAAACAACGAATCTTGTATTTGAGGAAAAGACAATTTCGACTCTGTAATTTCATGTCAAGGTGTAATTTTGATATTATGACATTGTACGCTTAACAATGTAAGATGAGTGCATAAATTACATAAGTAAATGATAATACAAAATAAAACATGATAACAAGTTGGTTTCCAATAAATTAAATATGAAAAACAAAATTAACTTAATCATTAACCAATTATATTTTATCTAAAAAATTTCACTGTGGATCGTTTTAAAGATAATTTTTTACGGCAAATTAAGTTGGTTATATCATGCAGTTCTAAACACGTGGTCGAACACATGGCCAATTTCTTTTATCAACAGTGTGTTATCAGACATAGGTACAGTAAAGCATTGTAATGAGTCTTCTACTAATTAATAATGGAGAATATAGGCCCGAGAGCGGTGTTGGCCTAGTAGTATATTAATCGACTTTCATTCCGAAGGTCATGGGGCCGTACATCAATCGATTTTTCTTACGAAAAATGCATGTGCGCTAATTAACATTGCTCTTAATTTAAAAGAAAACATTGTGATGAAACCCGCGACGTAGTTGGCTTAAGATGTATTGGCGAGTTCTTTCCTCTGGACACGGTCAACTAAGCGGAGAGGGTGGTATAGGTTCTGGGCAAGCCTAGTATTACATTCAGTATATGTCCCAGGTACTAAGCCGCCCTAAATGGCGTTTATTAAAGCTGCTGGCGCTATATACATCATCTAGATTTGTTAAGCCAATATTTTTACAGGCCTGATTAACAACAAAAAGGATACAGAGAGAAGTTGTTATCCCATCTCACGGGGCTATGGAGCCGAAACCAGCACAGGCCATTTACAATAACAAGTTTAATAGCAAAGTGTGATGTTGATGCTAGTAAAATTACTATCTACCTGCTGTTTTACCTGTGCAAAATCAAACCCCATGAAAATATCGACATTATTTATTTTTTATAACATTATTGGGCATTTCATTTATTTAATAAGATCATTACAATAAATAGTTGAAGTAAAAGATGAACCTAAAAATTAAGTTAAAAAAAACCCGTACATTTTGGTTTTTACCAATGTCCTACATTATTTTGTTTACTGATAGATAGCTAACTAATTCCATTATCTGATTAAAAAATATTGTTAATCATGAATTATTAATCTGCCAGATATATAGGATAAGTATTAGTTGGACTGAGATAATCTTTGTTGCACCCAAAATTATTTATTTTATAAAAGTAAACTTTATAAGGTATTTTATAGTGTTTTTGTTTAATATTTATACATACGTAATAATGTAGCATATTTAGATTTTTTCAAATTTTCAATTTTTCAAACTAATGAATAATTCACTAAATAAAAAATTATACAAAAGAAAAATATATAAGTAATTCTGTTTTAAGGCACAGTGAGAATTATCCTGCAATAATTTATATATTTTTTTGCAACTACATTTTTTTTATTTAATATTAAGTATAAAAATAAAACTCAACCACCTTTAATCTGAATCAAGTATCTATATTTAATCATTTTTTGATGTTTGATTTCAATTGTTAATTTGTGCACATCTATTCAATATTATAAAGCTGAAGAGTTTGTTTGTTTGAAAGAGCTAATCTCAGGAACTACTGGTCAAATTGAAAAATTAAAAATAATTCTTCAGTGGTGTTGGATAGTTCATTTATCAAGGAAGGCTATAGGCTACTTTTTATTTTGAAATTCCCACGGGATCGGGACTTATGCGAGTGAAACCGCAGGGTGCAGCTAGTACAAGTTATTATAGTATCTATTTAACTGTATCACAAAGTTCTAATGATGCAACTCTTGAGAAATTCAACAAACATGACTCATAAAGTTTTCTAATCCCAAGTCGAAAGCCTTAATAAAATTATCCAAACCCATTTCAATTTACAACAGTTATAACTCTGAAATACTAAGTATAATAGGTCAAATAATTAATAATTGTAAACAAAGAGTTTTTCCCGATCATAGATTAGAATATTCCCTGAGTACATAAGTTAATCATTTAATAACACTGACAACCCAAGAAGCAAATCACTATTACTTTACCCAGGTATATCATAAATACTACAGAATAAATGAATACTTACCTACGCAAATGCTAGATTATTCTTCAAGGTCCGACCAAGTGCAAAACGGAATACAATACTCACAGCACACGGAACCTCTATTTACCTGCGACGATTATTATATTTTCAACTCACCATCTTTTAGTTTCCAAATAACATTTCCCGCTAAAGGTTCGACGGCTACCATGCCGCCTCCTAACGTGGCAAACAGCAAAGGCCGGTCATCAAGGGCACGCGACAATTCAGTTATTTCCTACGAAAAACATTATCACTTTATAACTCCATTATTTAGTTTGTTTAACAGGTAATATAAAGTTATAGGTTGCATTACACCTCACCTTCTCCTCTTTGTCTACAACGGAGCAGAGGCCGCATGAGCCAAACACAAATAGCACAACAAACAACAACTTCATTTTCATTATAGTTCACACAAGGGTTGTTTTATCCAAAAAACTTATGTATCCCATATTCGAACGCTCATAAATCACTAAACTATTGTTGAATATACAAATCTACGCATATTGGAAATAAATAATACTATTATTTGAGCAGGCTCGAAAGTTGCGACTGTATTTTTGACAGTGTTTTTTTTTTTTTCTTTTATTATGGCTTCGCACGTGTGCATTTAGCCAGTGTCAAGTTATATTTTGCATCAAATTATGACCCGATTTTTCATAAATCGGGCCTAAAGTGTTTCAATACAGTCAAAGTCGTCATAGTCCGTCAAGTCAGGGGTTATAGTAAAGCGGTGGCAAGTTTACCATAACCTTAATAGGAGATTTGGAGGCAACGTGAAAACTGCATGTTTGACACTGATTTTTACTTTCACTACACTTGTGCACTTTCACAGAACTAAATTGAATAACATTCCACCAGAATTATACAATTCAACTCGGGTTACATCTAAGTTTCATGAAAATAAAACTGCAGCACGACATGTTGTTAACTCGTTCCCGCCAAAACTCTTTTGACAGTGTTGTGAAATCAAATGAAATTGACAGGACGGACAGTGTTGTCAGAGCTATATAATTAAAAGTTCAATTTTCTAAACGCTCGCTCCAGTCTACTGCGAAAGAATACCTAAGCTGGAGCAAGTACCTTATCATCAGGGTCACCCGCCTTAAACTAGGCTGGGGCACACAAGAATTAGGGAAATTGGAAAAGCGGAAAGTGAAAAAAGTGAATTATAATAACATAATGCAATCAATACATCAATTTGAAAAATTATTGCTAAATTGTATATCAACTTACTTGATAGCCTCAATGGTCTATGTCTGAACAATTAATACATTCTATGGAAAAAATATGGTTGGAAAGATGCATTCAATATCTATAATTTAATGTAAATTACTCCATTAGAACAATAAAAATAAAATAGTAATTTCGCCCGTCCGACCCCAGCCCCACGCGTTTTGCAGTGTTTTTCGGCGGTTTTCGGCCTATCATAATCAAGTTTCTAAAAGTCTAAAAGCGTTTTAATCAAGCTGTGGCATAGTATATGCCTTATAAATACCTTCTGATAAGATTACTGATTAGTTCGTTTATCGGTGACAGTAACTCGCTTGAATCTAAAAAATATGATAAAAATAAATTTTAAATAATAGTACTAGGTAGAAGTAACTAAAAAAGAGTAACCCGTAAACACTACTGCATATAGATTGTATAGTACCTGGAGGACCGAGCTTTGCTTGGTTTTTTTTTTTTACTTAGTCTAACCTCAAAGCAAACACTCATTGACTTCGTGTTACTTAACAACGCCATCTGCTGGAATAACTTTATTGCTCACAAAAAATAGTATTTGTAGTTCGCCAATAGATGTCAACAAAAGTCATATTTTTCAGATAAAAAAAAGTAAGTTTCGATAAAACACGAATAAAATGACATTTTGTAAAAATGATTCCTAGCTTGATCAATTTATCGCCCCCGAAACCCCCTATATACCAAACTTCATGAAAGTCGTCGGAGCCGATTCCGAGATTCCAATTATATATATATACAAAAATTGCTCATTTAAAGATATAAGATACATATATAATATCATCTTAATATACCGTATATAATGATATAAAAAATCGGTTTTACGTGCGGCTATAGATGTTTCACATCAAAAAAAAGCCGTCACGGGACGCGTGGCAGATGTGAAACATCGACATTATTTTGTAAAAGTAACCTCAATAATGTCGATGTTTCACATCTGCTAGACGTCCCGTGACGGCTCACATTTTTTTTTTACTTTTTTGTGTGTTTCTCACGAATTATTTAGGTACAAAATAAAAAATGATTT
The DNA here is from genome assembly GCA_951213275.1 of Idaea straminata. Taxonomy (NCBI): domain Eukaryota; kingdom Metazoa; phylum Arthropoda; class Insecta; order Lepidoptera; family Geometridae; genus Idaea; species Idaea straminata. The sequence continues at coordinate 10,021,886 of OX577856.1, forward strand.
TATCCTGCCTCCACAATGCACCTGTAAATATTTGCAGAAAATAAAGTAGATTTACAATTACTATTCAATGACATTCCGTTTTATAAAATTCAATGAAGTTGTCAAGTCATCAAGTCGACACAATTCTTGCGGGTGTAGCTAATCTAACCTCTTCATGACATTAGCTATATCTTTTTTCGTCACCTAACCGTTACAAGTTGTGATCATACGTCCGTTACATTTGTATGTTTCAAATGACCCCAACTTATGTGACCGATTTTAAAGTCGGTTAACGTAAAAACTATGAAAAAGTTTAGGATGCGAAGATTGTTAAAATTTCAAGAAATGATACTAACTTTTTCTTTAGCAACACTGAAACAGACGGAAGTGAAATGAAGTTTTCAAAACCTAGTTATTGTTTTGGCGTTTTTGACCACAGGTTTTGAATCTAGTTTTAATGTGGGGTTTAAAGAATGTTTCTTGCTTTACCCAAACAAGAAGATGGAGGAAAGAATATAAATATCAATGATAACAAGAAGAAAAAATTAATTCATAATTTCATTAATTTCGTCTCAAGGCTGTATAGGTTAAAAGTTTTTTGTCTTTCTCTTTGAGGAAATAAACAAAAAAACTACCAAACGTCAAATCTAATCAAATCTGTCAAACAAATTAGAAAAACTACGAGTTCTGTCGGTCGGTTTAGCTATTTTTCAGTAGGAAATAAATAAAAATAAGATATTAAATAGAAGGAAAACTAGATTTAATAAATTAAAATGACTTTCCGGAGTTAGGTCATTGAGTGTGAAACTTATGAACATTCGTCATCCAATTGGATTAAATCTATCCCGTTGATAGAATGGAGGTCTCGGGCCCGGGTAAGCTGTTAGAAATTATTTTTTAAGCTTTAGCTTGTATTGTAGCCATTTCCAAAGAGACAAAGGAATACAATGGGTTGAGCGGGCTAACCGCGACCGTTGTTTTATCAGCTTGGTAATTAGTTACACATTAGTTAAGTCATTGTATGGAACAAAGGCGACGACGTTCTCATTGCGTGATATGGTGTAAACATTTTGTAGATCTTTGAATGACGAACCTTTATGAATTCTAAAATTTGGTACAAAACAGATGTTCTTAGCAACAGTTTCCTAATTGCCTATTAACAAACTGTATTCAGCATAACATATAAATTGTTTAGTTTGTTGTGTGTACTTACCAAAAAACTACCTAGGTGTTTATTGTATTATGGCATGCCAAGGTCACAAGACATAGTTATTATTACAGGGAAATCCCCAAGCACCACATTGTCGTTCCGATACAATGCAAACAATGAAGAATTAGAAGAGTTATTTAACGATGATGATCCTCCAACGCCTCAATTCGACCCGCCATCTACCACACAGAGCGAGAACCCTAGCCCCAAGAGAGGGGACAAAACCCCCTCCATAATAGACAAGTATTTTAAATCCATTCGCACAGATAAATTAGCTGAGAAAACTGAGAAAGAAGAAGCTAAAGTAGATAAACCAGAAGAACCTCGCTCTAGTACTCCTAAAGAGATAAATTCATCTCCAATGAAGGAGTATTTGAATCGTCTTGGGAAACGTAACACTCCAGACTCAAGCACTGATGTCAAGGAAGGTTCTAATGAAACATGGAAGATATTTCATGACTTCAAGTTTAAGATAGCTCAAGCTGTTGAAGATATGAAAACGAGGTCTCTTGAAGGTAAATAACCATCCCAACATTATTTAATATCTATGTCTTCAAAATGCCTCTATATTTTCAAATGTAAAAGTATATTTGTTAAACTATTACCCACTGATAATATTAAAATAATTCAAACAGAGGTAGGTAATCTACATATCTAAAACATATACCTACTTTTACTTATATTATTCAGGTGCACCTGCAAACTAATTCTTATTTAATTTAAATAATTTTAACTTTCTTTGTTAAATTCTTATCATATTTAAACCGCTTATTCTAATTGAACAGAGACAAAAGAAAAATCGGTACCAAGAGAGAATTCCACGTCTGATTCTGAGGAGAACTCGGCAGTGAAGGATATTGATCAGCAAAGTGTTGGAGATACAGACAATCAGGTAATTAATATAGAATTTTTAACTATTATGGTTATTAACAAAAAACATGGTAAATATTCCTTTTTAAATAACTTTAAGTGTTATGTCTTAGTTAGATTGTTAAATGGATAATTTTTTATTACAAATATCATTTTAAATTCATAGCTTATTCCAATCACAGGCTTCAACAGTTATTTGTATACCAGTTGGCACAATGGTCACCATGATGGACTGCCAAACACAGGGTTGCGGGTTCGATTCCCGCCTCAGACATGTATTTATGCTTAGATATTTGTCTGGGGTCTGGTTGTTTCTATGTATTATAAGTATATATTTACAAAAGAAAAGTATAAAAGTGGTATATCCGTTGTCTAGCACCCATAACACAAGTCTAGTTACTTAGCTTGGGGCTAGATGGCGATGTGTGGACTGTCCTGCAATATTTATATAAATGTACATAAATAGCAAATAAATATAACATTATTTATGTCCAACTATATTTTACCATTTGGCACATGAAAAATCACAAATTGAGAACCTTCTCATAATGAAGTTTAAATAAGAGTGACTAATTATGTAAATTTAAAAAAATCTGTTGTACCATTTGTGTACTATGTTTTGCAGAAATAGTTCATAGTTCATGACATGTTTCATATATTTCTTATTTATTTTCAGTTTTATTGCATTATAACTAGGTACTAGTTAATTTAATATGTGTTTGATGTTAGCCTGGTACAAATAGAATACAAACATCAGCTGTTTATCTGAGTTAGCTCATATGACCCTTTGATTGGCTCATTGTACTGCACTTGTATGCTATCAGTATGTCAATTTTCTTAACTGCATGATAGTATTAATCCAGGTCATGTATCACATATTTTACTGTTGTCACAATCAAAAACTTGTTATTGACTTTAACCTTTGGTTGAATACGTTATTGATTGTTAGAAATAGGATATTTATCAAGTTTCTCACTTTTATTATGATACTAGCTGTTGTCTGCAACTTAGTACGCCACTAACTTAGAACCACTCTATCCATTGGTGGAAACAGCAGCATGGTAAATTTGTGCAGTATTTTTTGAGTTTTTAGCAAACAGACAGACAGACTTTGTAGTGATTCTTTGATATTTCGGAACAATGACAAGCACCAAGTTTACGAGGATAATGGAGGCAAGTTTCCTAATCATACTTGTTTCTACTCTGATTATAAACTTAAATAATAACATTTTAAACTGAAGACTACATCATTTCGACCCATTTATCTTTCAATATAATAAAGGAATAAAAAAATCAACTGTCTAGCCATCACGGTTTATGAGATACAGCCTAGTGACAGACAGACAGACGAACAGTGGAGTCTGGATTTCACCCTTTGAGTATGGCACCCTCAAAAATACAAAAAGTCTGTACTTAAAAGCAATTTAAAAATAATTTAGTCTATCTCATTTGAGGGTCCTTGGTTAATCAGTAGAACCAGTGATGTAGCGTAGGTCACTGGCGCCCGGGGAGGAGTCAGAATTTGCCGCCCTTTTGACGTCATAATAATAATAATAATGTTTGCAATTTGCCTCCCTTTTGACGGCATATAAATAATAATCTTGGTGTTTGTGAGAAAAAATCGTAACGATATGAAAGAATTAGGGGAAAAATATTTATTTTAAAACCATGTAAGGATGCAGGGCAACTCGTGATTTGCAATTACTGTATTGGGCGGGAGGGACAGTCAATATGTGCAAGTGGGTATGAGCAAACTTCTTGAAAATTAATTGTTTAAATGACCGCCAGTGACTGCAAAAATATTTTTTCCCAATTTTTGCCGCCCTCCTAATGTGGCGCCCGGGGCGGTCCGCCTCTCCGCCCCCACTATCGCTACGCTACTGATTAGAACACAAATAATCTAGTCTACTCTCATTTGAACACCATTAGAACACGACGTTTTCACCATTTATGTCTGTCTGCCCCTCTGTTACCTAGGCAGCTAGTGTGTGTAATAATACTTATTTTACTTCAATATTACATCCTCGACACTTAGGCATCACTTCTTATGTTTATGCTAATTAGGTATGTAAGTTCGTTTAAGCAATAATTATTGCATAATACATAGTCACATAAAAATGTGAATAAATAACTCTGGTCTATTTTAACACAAGTATAAACAAATATAAAAATATCAAATGCGTTACTATGTAGCATTGTAACTTTTAACCAGTTTGTCAACTTTTAATGCAAATAGGTACATTTGAATTATGTTAATGTCAATCATTTATTTTATCATAAACTCGTTCACATACTGGACTAGATTCAAGGTCGTATACTGAATGTTTTTAACCTCAACATATTTCCTTCATCAAGGTATCTTCACTGGAGAGTAGTATACAAAATGTATCGGACATAACGCAGCCGCTCACAGCAAAAATTACAGAACGTGAGTTGAGTCTTCCTGTTGACAATAAGAGCAATTCCGATTCTTGTGATGATACACATAAGAATTTAGGTAAGTTAAATAAGTCTATTGCCATAACTTCAGAGAAAATGGTACTGGGGGCTCTCTCCATACAAACGTAGTTGACTGTTTTCTCCCTGGATAATGACACTAGAGCAAATATTTTTTTGCATAAAACTTGTAACTGCCATGACCATGCCCCTATGTTTTTTTTGTGGTTTAAATCTTAATTTCTATGATAATTAGAAAATGAAAAACAAAACAAAGCATAGTCATGGCAGTTATAGGTTTTATGGCACAAAAATATTTGTGTTAGTGTCATTATCCAGGGAGGAAACAGTCGACTACGTTTGTATGGAGAGAGCGCCGGTACCCTTTCACCAAAGAGTTTAAATCAGCTTAATCTAAGTACCTATCAAATTGTTTTCTGAATATACATTAGTCTGTGATCAATCTCTTTTCTACTAACCATGTCGACCCAGTTGGCACAATGGTCACCTTTCCCGACTGCCAAACACAGGGTTGCGGGTTCGATTCCCGCCTCAGACAAATATCTATGCTTTGATATTTGTCTGTGGTCTGGTTGTTTCTATGTATTATAAGTATATATTTACAAAAGTATAAAAGTAGTATATCCATTGTCAGCACCCAAAACAAAAGTCTAGTTACTTAGCTTGGGGCTAAATGGCGATGTGTGGAATGTTCTGCAATATTTATTTATTTTATATATACAGTAAAATAACCACTATTAAATCTATTACTGAAGGATACCTGGTGTTGTACCATTTATGAATAAACTTATTATTTTTTAGTCTATAGTGAAATGGCGGATGTGAGAGATTACATGAACGATGTCATGATGGATGTCGAATCAGGTGTGGAGGCAATGGAGGAGGACACGATGGACGCTTTCGGCGACGTCTCCAATATAAACCCAGAGTACCGCCATGTTGAAAAGGGCGTTGATTCCCCCAACTTACCTCAGACCCCAGGAACGCCGACTAACTTCAGACTACCACCTAGCAAAAGCAACCTACACAAGCAAACAGAATCGAAAACTAAAAGATACTTTCTAAATTTTACCATGTACTTTATAACGATTTTTCTAATTGTTAGTTATGTACTGTTCCCAAAAGCGAACACTTGGAATGGATTCCTATTTGGCATCTGGTGCGTCTGCGTAGGTAGTAACGTTAAGAATTGGTTGCTGGATACTTACTTCAGTGAGTGGGAGCCGGAGAAGGGTAGCTTCTTCCAGTTGAGAAGAACTGCTCCGTTGCCAGCATATACCATACCATCAGTTAAAGAACACCAACCTTTGAAGAAGTATGAGGTACGTTTACTTACTTACTTGTATGCGGGCTGTTTTCCGCAATTAGACTTTTTTCAATTTGGTCCATTTTGCGTGAGGATGGAGTTTGCTTGCCCAGCACCTACTACCCTCTCAGCTTAATCAACCATGTCCAGAGAAGAGAACTTGTCAATACGTCTAGAGTCAACTAAGCCGCGAGTTTCATGACGATGTTTCCATTTACCGTCAGAGCAATGTTAATAAGCGCACAAAAAAATTTCTTAAGAAAAATTTATCGGTGCATGGCCGGCTTGGATCTGAACCCACAACCTTCAGAATGAAAGCCGCTCTTTTATATGAGGTATGTTAATAATATGCAAATTAATTGAAATCATTAGAACAGAATAATGCTGCATCGTAAATGCTCTAAGCATTCAATAGCTCAGCGGAAGGTCATAGATTCGAATCCCGGCCGTTTAATAATGACTATTCTACATCAATGGTATAGCTTGCTAAAAGTTTAAAATATGCAACCCATAACTAAAAGAATAATCCGCACTCAAAAACGTTCATAAATGAAATTTTAGTTAAGAAATGTTTCGCTCTTGAGATTGATATTTAATTTTAACGTCAACAAATATGTGATAAAGCATTGCTTAACTAAATAGTCATTTAGTATGGGAGCCCCCGTTATGATTAAAATTCTTCGTCTTATCAATTAATAATCTTTTATTTGCAACTGGTATGCAATATTATCTATTTTTGTTTCAGGGCTGGATTAACCATTACAGATTTCCCGATTACGATCCTTACACTTATCATATCAACAAAACAACGACAGCTTTCATGAAATTAGAAGGTAAATTACCTAGTACGATACCTAGTGTTATCAATTTACCTAAACTATTGTGCGATAACGGGCAAAGGTGTCGGCTCATTGATTTCAGGAGGGTGTATGCATTATTGTGTACGAAATTAAAAAAATCGCTTATCGAAATAGATAACTTTCGCATTTTTAATGATTACAAATAAATTGCTACTCTAAGTCAAAGTCAAAATTCTTTATTTCCTTTGGATACTTAATACCTAGGTACGGTATTATTTGAATACACTAAAATGTAATAAGGTTATATGTTAAAACTAACTGCGCTCCACGGTTTTATCCGCATAAGTCCTAATTAGGGTAACAAAATGTGTTAATCCAGGTCTCCACTTACCTACATACCGAGTTTAATCGCAATCGGTTTAGTAGTTTTTGCGAAAGAGAGTACACTACTTGCACGTTTTAATATTACTAGTGACCCTACCCGGCTTCACACGGGTAGAAGAGCATATTATACACCTATTTTTTTTCTCGTGTTTTTAGCTTATTTACAAAAAATAACCTTAATGAATTATACTCTTAAATTTTCTTTATGTACACACTCGTATAATGGTAAAAACCGTATAAAATACCGTTTATCGGTTTTTGAGATTATCGGGTCCAGACAGACAGACAGATAGACGCGGTGTGTTGATAGATAGTTAAATAAATAAAAATAGTTAAATAACGTTATTTGTACAACTAAGAAAGAAACATAGAACACGATATACACAAAGTCAAGTAATATCTAGAAAGTATGAGTTGCACAAATTGTGACTTTGTTTTATATTAGGTACTTAAATAATTTTACATTAATAATATTTAATGATGAATATGATTGGGCAGTTGCTATGAAGATAAAGCATGTTTTTTTTAGGAGTTACCCATGAGGAAAGTTAGGTGTATAATTGATTCGGGTTTTCTGTAATTGGCTGAAATATAACGGAAAAACAGGCTTATCATGCTCTGTTACTTCCCCGACTTAGCACAAGAAGTCGGAGAAGATCGCTTGTATTTGATAAAATAGCTAAAACAATCAACTATCTAGTATCTAATCAACTATCACCTTATTTACATCAACAACCGTCTTGTTTTTTATCAATAAACTAGCAGCGCGCCGCGGTTTCACCCCCGTCCCGATTACTTGGGAATATCGAAATATAAAACAGCCTATAGCCGTCCTCGACAAATGGACTATCCAACACAAAAATATTTTTTCTTTTCAAACCAGTAGTTCCTGAGTTTAGCGCGTTCAAACAAACAAGCTCTTCAGCTTTATAATATTTCTAGCTGCGCTCCACGGTTTCACCCGCGTAACTCCCGACCCCGTGGGAATATTAAAATAAAAAGTAGCCTATTATAACCTTCTTCGATGAATGGACTATCCAACACAAAAATATTTTTTCAATTCAAACCAGTATTACAAACAAACACTTCAGCTTTATAATCTTAGTATAGATTATCTATCACGATATTAAATGTCAATGAACGATTTCAGGTTGCAATTTAAGAATATCCTACACAAAGACGAAGGTAGCTAAACGAGCTCTATGGGATGAGAAGGTTGATAAAGCAGTGTTCTATCAACATAGACTATACAATTTAAATGGTGCCAGAGTTATTTTACTGCCAAACGGTCTTGTACAGCGAAGGTAAGTTTTCATATTAGGGTTATTTCACACAAATACAAAAAACATTTATTGCGTAAAACATCTGTGTACATAGGTGTTCTTATAAATGAATGGATTGAACAGTTTGCTTATTGCTAGCTCAAAGAAGACTGTAACAATCTAATATCTACATGGCTACATGATTATTATATGTATGTTATTAAATATGACTAAAACTAATTTAAACATCCTTCATTCCTGAAATCTATATTTATAAACTAGCTTTTGCCCGCGACTTCGTCCACGTAGAAGTCGAAAATGGACCAAGGAATCACGTCGTCCCATACAAACTTTGCCCCCCCTTTTCACCCCCTTAGTGGTAGAATTTCTTAAAATCCTTTCTTATCGGATGCCTATATCATACAAGGAACACACTCTCCAAGTTTCAGGTCTCTACGATCAGCTGTTTAGGTTGTGTGTTGATCCGTCAGTCAGTCATTCAGGATAAAGCATTTTATATGTATAAAAGATAGATGAGAATACCCCTGACTCACTTATTCATCATCCTAGAAACTACAAGTGTTATAAATTACAAATTTTGCATGGAGGTTTCTTTTAGGACGCACTATGAACGGATTTTTTAATTATAAGATGTAATTGTTACCTGCATAGTATTCTTTTACTTAGCAGTTTCTTAAGTTTATTTTTGTTTATATTTAGTTTACACTTACTTTCATACTTTGCGTATTTGTCAAACTCTTTTCGTTCGTCACACTATTTAGCTTATAAACGATTAACGACTTAACTAGCTCAGTTGCCCGCCTAAGTTCTGATTTGAGATGAAAAGAAACAGAGTATTATTCAAAAAATCGTTTTACACTTTTCCTCGAATCGGTTCAGTTGCTATGATTTACTCCTCACAAACATGTAAAATACTTCATTTCAATATAGGTACCTACCCTATGTATAGTACAAGTATGTAATTTTTGTGTGTGCTATAAAATATTCTCACTACTTCTAAGGTCATTTGACAGATCGTTAACTATTTGAATTCCATTGTTCAAAATATTGTAACCTTCAAGTAAGCCTACCTCTCTAACAAACAGAGAACTTACCTACATTCTAATAATGAATTATTATTGGATCAAGAACCGGTTAAAGTTAATATACCATAGTGTACTTGCCTCTTGATTTCGTGCTCTAAATATTCGCTTTTTAGTATTTTTGTGTAAGTTTTTCGTGACCTTTTTATTGACGCTCGCGGGCTGTTGACTTTATCTAGACTTTATTACAAAGAGTAAACTGACTGTTAATGAAGTCTTTAATTTACGCAATGGACAATTTCGTGTCGATTAGCTTAATAGCTAACTGCTTTTCTACTTATTAAAACTCTAGAGAGAATGACGCATTGACAATGCACAACTAATTGAGTCTAAAAGCATGTATAATGTGACGTTGATTGTAATCAACGTTCAAAAGTCAACCGGCACGGTAACGTTAACAATCCTGTGTAGGACTATTTGAACAGTATAACAACGTAACCTGTGGATCGAACCCACGTCGGTTGGTGTAGCGGGTGGCGGCTTATACCACTCTACCAACTAAATACATGGCTAACATGTTGAAAATAATAATCACACTGAGTACTTTTAATTGAAGTTGTTTGTGTGTAACGTCTATTAGACGAAGGTCGTAAGTCCAATACTTGTTGATAGTATTATGGTAGCAAACTGATAGCGTACTTATGACGCTAACTGTACACGGAATGACTAAGCAGGTCTATATTGTAAAGAAACCTTAAATATTTCAGACAATGGAGCAAAAAATACCCCATTTGCGTAATATTAAACGAAAAACAAAAAATACAAGTATTAGAAAAAGAAAACGCCCTTCAAGCAGAAAGGAGATTGTCGGAAATGTCGGAGAGGAAGAAAGAATTAATGCCGCACGAGACTGAGAGCACAGAGACTAATACGAGCCCGGAGAAGAAGAAGAAATTCGTTTGGAGAAGAAGAGAGAAAAGGTTACAGAACCTTTTTTTTACTTACCCGCAAAAACAGGGTTTATATCCCATTTTTATTAAGGTGAAAGGGTACCGGCACTCTCTCCATACAAACGTAGTCGACTGTTTCCTCCCTGGATAATGACACTAACAAATATTTTTGTAACATAAAACCTATAACTGCCATGACTATGCCCGAATGTCTTGGTTTTTTTTACATTTTCTAATTATCATAGAAATTAAGATTTAAAAAACAAAATAATGAAAAAGAAACAAAACATAGGGGCATGGTCATGGCAGTTATAAGTTCTATGCAACAAAAATATTTGCTCTACTGTCATTATCCAGGGAGGAAGCAGCTGACTACGTTTGTATGGAGAGAGCGCTCGGTACCTTTTCCTCTTAAATTTAGTAGTGATATGTCTTTAGGTAAAATTAAATTACTAATAACTTCACATTCCTACGAAATTAGTACGTCAATTTATTTTGTACAAATGAACCTTGCTTTTTACAGTATTTCACATTCAGAACCGCCTGGTACTCCTGAGCCAGGGAAAGAGGGACTCAGGCATAGACTGGTTAGAAAAATGCATAGAGGTAAGTCCTTATATTACCTTCTAAATATTGTTTCAACTCCACAATATATTTCTGCTTTATATAGGTACTATGTCGTTAAGTACATTTCGGCAAAAAAATAACTTTTTCATTACTCATACTCCGAAAGTATGTCTAAAGATTCATGAAGAGCGTGTAGAAAGAAAAACTTTAAGCCCTAGGGAAAATCGCTTTCACTGACAGCTGTCATGTCAAATTATGGCTTCGCGCGGCTTGTGCAATGTGCTTGTAGCCAGTATCAGTATCATTACGCATTAGGAACTTCAAAAACCTAACCTCCTTGCTTTGGTTTTCACCAAAGAATAACAATTATGGCTTAACACGGCTCATGCATACTGCCAGAGGTAGTATGGAGTCTCTCATTCACTCTCGTTTTTATGAAGAATTTTATGTATTATTTGTAATGAAAAGCACAGTGTTTACCTCGGGTAAAAGACTCAATAAGTCCCTCGAACTATAGCCAAACTCCGTATCGGGACTCAATGAGTGACTTTCACACCTAGGGTAACAATGTACTATTTTTAATTGGTTCAATATTAAATGTGAAAAATATTCCTAAATTATCGTGCAGCGCACTGTACCGATAGGTATTTTGTGGCCGCGTATTTATCTGCGCAGGTAAATGAATTCGCGGCGCCATGCGCCAGTCCCTTTAAGAGGAAAGGGTACCGGCGCTCTCTCCATACAAATGTAGTCGACTGTTTCCTCCCTGGATAATGACACTAGAGCACATATTTTTGTATAACTGTCATGACTAAGGGGCATAGTCATGACAGTTTTAGGTTTTATGCAACAAAAATATTTGTGCTAGTGTCTTTATCCAGGGAGAAAACAGTCGACTACGTTTGTATGGAGAGAGCGCCGGTACCCTTTCATCTTAATTAATGATCGTCGCGTCTTGCGTATAAGCATAAAAACTTTTTATTGTAAGTTTCAGATAAGAAAGCAGACAGTGTCTCAACTGGTACAGAACCAGAACAAAGTCCTAACGATAGGAAAGTAGGGTTCGAAGAAACAGTTGGTGACGATATGGAGATCACAAAGTCTGCAACGAGCAATAAAGACGAGCTCGAAGATGATTTTGATGAGACGGAGCTCACCAGGATTAAGGAGTTCTTGGATGAAGCTGTAAGATTTAAATAAATTAATATCGCCCATAGCGCCATTTAGCCCCAAGTTAAGCAACTAGACTTGCGTATATGTTGGCCAGATAAATGATAAAAAAATAGTTTTTTGGTCCCATACCTCAAACGTTTTGGTTTCAGGTAAAAAAAAAACCCTTATAAGATCACTCGCTTGTCCGTCTGTCTTTTTTTATAATACTTCTTATTATACATAAAGAATTAGAAACAAATATCATAAATTTTCGTGCTCTGGCCTATTTACTATTGGCTCCAGTTACAAAAGTCCTTAGTCATACTGCGAGAATACTTCACACGAATCTATAGGGGTTTTATTATGTGTTGTTTAGGAATCAGAAGTGGACGGTACAGTGGAGGGTGAATGGAGTGTTCACGTCAAGCAATCGAAAGATAAACATTCACATTTGTATCTATTTGCGAGAACTGGACGCGACAAACATGAATGGTAATTAATTTCAAACTTAATGGCTCTTTCAAAGTTAGCCGTGAAGCAACGCAAAGTATTAGAAGATCACCCGCTTTCCTGGGGAAAGCCGCACGGCCAGCTTACTTCAGAGTAAGACTGTCCTAATTATATTATAAACTAGATCACCCGGCGAACTTCGTACCGCCATTTTTTTATATTTTTATTATTATACAAACCTTGTCCTGAAAATAACGAACACAAAAAAAGTATTATCCAATTTGGTGTATTCGAAAAAAGTATTATCCAATTTGGTGTATACGATTCATTTTTATTTATATACTAACTGTCCCGCCAATGGCTAATAATGGTATGCATATGGCAAACCATTATTTGGCCTTTGGCAGCCCAAAGAAAGGGGGATAAAAATAGATGTTGTTCGATTCTCAGACCTAACGAATATACACAAAAAAATTCATACAAATCAGTTCAGCCGTTTAGCTGGAGTTTGGTAACTAACACCGCGTCACTACAATTTTATATAAAGATGGTTAGATTTAAAGTTTATGTATTAGTTCATTAACTATTCAAGTAAAAATTCTAATCCGATTGCAATAAAACTTACCGTGTAGATAGCTAGAGTTCGAAAAACACAAAAACTAGATCATAAAATACCTAAATAATATTGGAATACCTTTTGCCCCAAGGTACCGACGACTCGGCACAGCCATATCGGAAGCGAAAGCCGCTTCCCCCGAGACATCCTCAACGGACGACAAGTCACCCGCAGATGCCCCGCAAGAGAACAAAGACGGAATCGAATTAGCTGTATACAAGATAACTGAGAAAGACACCGTTGCATTTGCTAAGAATTCTGTAAGTAGATAGATAGATAACTCATTTATTGCATCACACAAAGGCATATACGTACATATGTATCACTATCGCTAATCTATATATATAAAAGGGAAAATCACTGACTCACTCATCACGAAATCTCAGAAACTACAAGTGCTAGGAGTCTCAAATTTTGCACGGCTTTTATGACGTAGGTGCTCACTAAGACGGGATTTTGCGTACTAATTATATTAAAAAGAACTACCAAATGATAAAAAAGTATGTAAAAATATGTTAGTTACCGGCATGAAAATATCCGTAGACATATTTGTTTCGCGCCCGGAATTAAGAGATATCTGGCCCGTTACGCCAAATTGATCCGGACGAATTTACCCATACACATTTAAAAAACTGGACTTTTGGCCTGCAGACCAGTTTTTCCGTGGGCGAGATGTACCTTTACCCAATTGAACTCGCAGTCATTTGCGGTACAGGTTCTTCGCTCGCTGGAACTTAAAACACATTATAAATGCCTATTTATATATACTTACTTCTATTTTCACACTGATCCCATAGGTCTATTTTGAAAAATATGTATTTTTTTTTTCATTTATTAACTAAACTATTATTTTAAAGCAGCCAGGAAACTCAAATTTAAATCAAGACTGTGAGGCATGTATTTTCAAGTATTTCGTAGAATTGTCAAAGGAAATATCATATTTTAAAACTTTTGTATAAATGTGTTTCAGAATAAAAACCTAGAGTCGATGTCGGAAGGTGTAACCATCACTTCATTGTCACAACCTGTTCCTGCAGACTCTGATAATTACGAAAAGAATTTCTGGCCATATCTATTGAAAATTTTAGAGGTAATTTTGCACTTTATTGATTTACTTTTTAGTGAGGAAAACGCTCTAGGGGGTGAGCTCGGGCGCATGCCATAATAAAATGTCTTCATGTATTTCATAATATATTACTTAGGATGATTTGCACAATAAAATATAAATATGTTTAGGACCTTAAACATGAATAACCAACTGTCAAAATGTTTAAATATTATCAACTTTGTGGTTATTGAAATTATTGAAAAGAATTTTATGTTAGATTAGTAGGATGACCCGTTAAATGCATTTCGCTATTTAGCTATATATGTTTAAGCACCATCTCACGGAAGCCGCCCTAAATTTTTTAAAGGTAGTGATGATTTTACAAAATTTACTTGTAAGTAAATTTGGGCAAAGACAGCAGTGAGACTGTAGGCTAACAAAATAAACCATGAACCTAACTTTGATATTTAATCAGAATCACGATTTGAAGTTCAAACAAACGTGTGAAGTTGGTGTGATGTGCCAACTAGAACCTACTCCGCATGAAAGGACTAAAAACAAGAAGAAAAAGAAAGGCAGTGTTAGTTCGGTATCTATTTTTAATCTGTTATTTAAATGTATAGAGAAATTCTCATCGTAGTTTAGGTATTACTAAGTTATTTCTATTAATACCTTCGTTTGTTTAATGTTTTTTGTCACTTTTGCACATCTGTCATTTGTAAATTGTATGATAGTGACAAAACACATTTAAACTTAGGAAAGCTTATAGACACTAATCGATACCTTCGACTTTATATATGTGTTATTTTCTTTAATTATCTATTAAACAATAGTGTAACTTTGTAGGGTCAGTAGATTCAGCATAATGGTCACAATGCCGGACTGCCAAATACAGGGTTGCGGGTTCGATTCCCGCCTCAGACAAGTATTTATGCTTAGATATTTGTCTGTGGTCTGGTTGTTTCTATGTATTATAAGTATATATTTACAAAAGAAAAGTATATAAGTAGTTTATCCGTTGTCTAGCACCCATAACACAAGTCTAGTTACTTAGCTTGGGGCTAGACGGCGATGTGTGGAATGTCCTGCAATATTTATTTATTTATTTATTTAATTATCAAATTAGATTTTATTGATATTGAGTAATCGCTTTTAGTTTTGCACCTAAATATAACTTATTAGAGGTTGAACTTTTTGACATCTTTCTTATAGAAAAACTATCAAGAAACAGCAAAATGCGAATCGGTCTCGCGCACAAAGAGTTATGTACCGTTATATTCCGTTAAAGTATTTGTTGTTATAGCGGCAATAGAAATACATCATCTGTGAAAATTCAACTGTCTAGCTTTCACGGTTCATTATATACAGCCTGGTGACAGACAGACAGTGGATCCTGTTTTTACTCTTTGGGTACAGAACTTTAAAAATGACAGTTAAACCTTGGATATGTGATATATATGTTGTTAATTGATGTATTATAGCCGAATAAAAACATTTGGACTTTGTGGAGCAATTTTAATAATTATATGGGGAATGTCAAAGTATTAATTTCATTTGCCCTATGTCCAGTTGTATTGTATAGTACTATCTTAAATGTTTTTTTCTCAAGAACAAGCAACCATCTCCCGAGTGCAATTGCCGCACGCTACCTGCGGAAGTGACGTGGGTAAACACGGCGCTTGCAAGGGTGTTTTACGATGTGATGCGTGACCCGAAGATTATTGCTCGCGTGCAGAATCGAATACAGAGGAAACTTAATACCTTAAAGGTGAGTGATAAACTACGCATAATGAGCCTAATTTTACAACTTATTTACACAATTTAAGACCATTTTTTTTAATTGTACATGACGCTATAATTTTCGAATTTATTTAGCACCTCTAGGTTTACAATTTTCCTGTAAGGCTACGGTTAAGCTGAATATGGCTTCGGTCCGAATATAGATGACAGTGCTAACGACAAGGTCGCTGTAAGCACATAGGCGCCGTTAATGTATTTTCTTGTGTATTCATGACGTCATACAGTGCAATGTACAGTCGGCTGCATAATTGCAGCCCCCGGTAGAGTTCGAAAATTACTATTTTTAGACTGTTTTCATTTTAATAATTTTTTGATAAATTGATGACTTCGAGTCTTTAAACTTCAACTAAAGCAGGTGTCTAGAATCTTGCTTGTGTTGAAAACATTCTTATAACAGCCGTTTTGGAGCTCTACCATATACCACTCACACAACTAAATACATAGCTAACATGTTGAAAATAATTATCACACTAAGTACTTTTAATTCAAGTATTTATGTTTGTGTGTAACGTCTATTAGAATAAGGTCGTAAGTACAATATTTGTTGACAGTATTGTTGTAGCAAACTGATAGTGTACTAATGATGCATACTGTACATATTAGTTCAATATTACTTATCGTGCGGCGTGCGCGTGTTTCTCTGTCTCTCTCTCATAGAAAGCAAATACTAAAATTGAGCCTACTGATTAAGTTTATATTACAATATATTTGTTAATATTAAAAAAATATATATTATAACTTAAACTTCATTACAATTCCTTCATCAAAAATCTCAAAATAAATACAAATAAAAGGAATTAACTACAAACTAAATACGAGATATAAACAAATAAAATCTAAAAATTAAAACTAAACCTATTCGAACAAACCCCTCCTCAGCGTTCCCGGTGCAAAGCTGGACAATATTACTTATTATATATATTACTTATTGCAATATAATGTTTACTTATAGTTACCGTCATTCATGTCGCCGTTAACCGTGGAAGAGTTGTCTCTCGTGGGCGCGTGTCCATTAGTGGAGCGTGTGTGTCAGCCGGCGTGGGATGCGCGCGGTGTGTGGCTCGACGCCGACCTGCGGTACGACGGAGGCGCGTACATCGCGCTCTCAACGCAGATCAATCTTATGAAGCTGAAGGAGAAGAGTGAGTTATTGTGTTTCATTTGATTTTATTGATATAAATCGGTCCAGTAGTTTCGTAAGTGTAGATAAGATGATTAAACAAACATTTGTTTGAGAAATATAACAGAAAATTGAGAAAATCATGAAATACAGAAAATTTGGCAGGTACCTACACCATATCTTCTAGACTAATATTAAAAAGATTTTTTTTGTTTTTATGTTTGTAGCTAATAAGCTCCGAAAGTACTGGGCCGATTCTGATAAGACTTGGTATGAGGATACATTGATTCATTGGTAATAACATAGGTTATTTTTATCCCGATATTCCAACGGGATCGGGAGTTACGCGGGTAAATGTAATGTAAATAATAAATGTAACATAAAAATAACATTTATTTCTCTATTTATGTACAATATTTCCATATTTAACACCCGTAAAAACTTAAACCTGAACCATTAGCCGGTATTGGCTAATTTGTGGCTTTTCAAAAGATAAAATGAAAATCAAGATTGGGGTATTTATGAAAGCAATGTGTTAAAAACAGTAAGAACTTTTTGGTATCAAAATTAAACGCATAATTGGATTCAGCACTCCGGAAAAGAAACAGAATACATATCGGAACTATGAAAACGACAACTACATCGAAATCGGATTGATGGAGTTTTGGCGGGAACGAGTTAACAACATGTCGTGCTGCAGTTTTATTTTCATGAAACTTAGTTGTAACCCGAGTTGAATTGTATAATTCTGGTGGAATGTTATTCAATTTAGTTCTGTGAAAGTGCACAAGTGTAGTGAAAGTAAAAATCAGTGTCAAACATGAAGTTTTCTCGTTGCTTCCAAATCTCCTATTAATTAAGGTTATGGTAAACTTGCCACCGCTTTACTATAGCCCCTGACTTGACGGACTATGACGACTTTGAACAATTTGATGCAAAATATAACTTGACACTGGCTAAATGCACAAGCCGTGCGAAGCCATAATTAATAGCAAAATAAAATCGGATTGATAAAATAATATCACCTGACCAAGACTTATAGTTGCCTTGATTTTCTTGATATATTTTGATAATTTCCACCTACTTTTTCCACAGATGTGACATTAGAAGACCAGTTGCTAGCCGCAACCGATAATATTGTTGAAAACGACATGAACTGTTCGGTTACTGGTGGCATTTTCTCTGAAAAACAGTTAAGAGTGAGTATGTTTAACTCACACAGCTTTTCAATTACATTTAATCTCCAAATGTGAATGAGAAAACTTAAGTTGCATATTGCCAAGCTAGAATAATAGCTTCTTTTTTTCTCTTTTCCATTAACTTGTTATTAGAACTACCTACTTAAGTGTTAACATGTCATAGGTGAATACTTAACTACTTTTATGTTTGAGTGACTATTGTCTTAAGAGAATAAATATATTTAAACCTAACCTAATGTGAAAGATTCTTCAAACCAAAAAATCTTTAAGTGTTAAAAGTGAAAGTATTAAGGTCTTTCTTAGTAAAGATCTTTATGTTTTTACTAAGTGTGGGTTTAACACATTAAAGTAACAGCTGAAGACGGTTTCCTTGCACCGCTTTCTCCATAAAAATGTATTCTCGTAATTACTTCCTTAATAATGCCTAGCTAGAGCAATAGATAGATAGATAGATAAACACTTTATTGCACCATAAAAACAGAACGCAAAATGAGCAATCTTTTTTTTAAACCAAGGTTGGCTAGACACATAATATCTCTATCTATTTTCAATTTTAAAGATTTTAAGGAAAACCTATTTCATTTAAAAATTAGTTTCTAGAACAAAGGAAAGCGGTTTATGGAAAAAAAGTTGCTCTAAATGAGGCATTATTCAAAAAGGTTTTTTTTTACTTAAAAATACTTTTTTAAATCTTCAAAACGGCCTGTTTAGAAAAGAAAACCAGCGATATACGACTCGGAAGTTGAGGACTCTGCCGAATCGAGTAGCGACGACGAGAGTCCTCCCGTCCAGCCCGTCGACAGTTCTGAGAATATCCCCATCACTGAGTCCGTGTAAGTATTACTTATTAATCTATACTAATATTATAAAGCTGAAGAGTTTGTTTGTTTGTATGCCCTTATCTCAGGAACTACTGGTTCGAATTGAAACATTATTTTAGTGTTACATAATCAAATTTATCTAGGAAGGCTATAGGCTACTTTTTATTCCGATATTCCCACGGGATCGGGAATTACGCGGGTGAAACCGCGGAGCGCTGCTAGTACATTATATGACACAAGGTTTAACCTGGCTAAATTCCGGTTTCTTAGGAATATACAAGTTGATTAGCTACGAAGAAACGTTCATAGGAGACCTTCCGTAATTTTTAAAATATAAGTCATTTGCGTTTAAAAAAAATGAAATTTCTTATCATTACAAGGACCTTACGAGCAATGCTGTAGAGTATCTAAAAATGTTTTGCATAGTCAGTTCGTCAGTTAAAATTCACATAGCCACCCGTGAGATGAGCATATTAACGCATAATCTGACAACAAAGTAAAGTCGGTAAAAAAATTGGCCTTTAGACGACGGACTTACAGTACTACATCATATAATATTATTTAGGCGATTGTAGGCTTGTGTGTAACAATTATTTTAATATAAAGTTTGTTTTTATAGAACTAGTACCAGGGCATCGGTATCAGAGGCAGGAGGTTCGTCAAAAAAGAAGTTTCTACGAATGGTTGACAGAATTGCCACAAACAAATATTTTCAACAGGTAAGCACCATTATACAGCTTAAGGGCAGGTGCTAATAAAGCTACCAAACCGACCTTTGTTTTAAGCAACTCTAAGTAGTCAAATACTCTTTTTTTGTTATTTGGATATAAATGGATATTGTAGTTTAATAATCATATTTTTGTTTATTGTGGTTGAAAACATGATATGAACAACTTCGTTCGATAAAAAAAATGTTAGAAAACAAAGAATTATTATATCGTTTATCGTGTTTTATTCAAAAATAGTTAACGTTTGTTTCCAAAAATGAATCAGATGATAGGTTTTGACCTCTAGGAACTATATTTGTGGATAATAATGCTATAATGTTTTGCATATCGATCAAATATAACAGTAAGCTCGCAGCACGCTACGTCTTTGAGAGCGGGGGCTAAGGTAATGTGAATACCTACGCACGGTACTGGAAGAGCGCCTTAATGCTTTAATTCATCCTGCACGATTAATACAAAGAAGTATACATGTTAAGATACGTTTTTTGAAAATATACCTCTTTAGGTGCGTTATGAAAAAATTAAGAGAGTGAAATTTTAAGATGGCCGCATCTGTAACACAAAAGTCAAATGTTGCAGCTGCGTAACCCAAAAGTAAAACAGGTTGAAGCTGCGAGAGTGAAATTTTAAGATGCAGCGCATCGCTGTATAACAGGTTGAAGCTGCCTGGAAAATAAATATGGACGGACGGACGGACAGACAGACGGACGTATAACTTCTCACGCGCATACTTAAGTACTCGCAGCCATTTGTTTAAATTTAAATAAGAATTCATCCAACCTTTGTCAATTAAAAAAATCTAAATATTAGTTTGCCTGATTGTCGACGTTTAATTAGATTTATTAATAACTAGCTTTTATTCGCGATTTTGTCCGCGTAGCGGTTACATTTTCCGAAATCATTTCTAATCAGTCATAATAGCTGTATGCTAAATTTTAGCCCAATCTGTTTATTGGTTTAAGCTGTGCGTTGATATAAAAGTCAGGAATTATAATTTTATATTTAACCGACCCAAAAAGAGGGGTGATATAAGTTTGACGTATCTGTATGTCTGTTTGTGGCATCGTACCTCAATAACAGATGAACCTATTTTGATTTAGTTTTTATAAATGTGAAATATGTTTTGTCAGGTGACAGATTATAAATACGTTATGTCAAATAGCCTGATCTGTCCATTGGTATGAGCTTTACGTTGGTACGTTGGTATAATAGGCGATTAGTCAGTCAGGACTTTGTATTTAATATTGACGTCCCAGTTGGCACAATGGTCACAATGCCGGACAGCCAAACACAGGGTTGCGGGTCCAATTCTCGCCTCAGACAAGTATTAATGCTTAGATATTTGTCTGTGGTCCGGTTGTCTCTATGTATTATAAGTATATATTTACAAAATAAAAGTGTATAAGTAGTATATCCGTTGTCTAGCACCCATAACACAAGTCTAGTCACTTAGCTTGTGGCTAGATGACGATGTGTAGAATGTCCTGCAATATTTATTTATTTATTCATAAACTAGCTTTTGCCCGCGACTTCTACGCGGTGCATGTTTTCCCATACAAAATTTGCCCCCCTTTTTCACCCCCCAAGGGGTAGAATTTCGGAAAATCCTTTTTTATCGGATGCCTACGTCATACAAAGAACACACCCTCCAAGTTTCAGGTCTCTACGATCAGCGGTTTAGGCTTTGCGTTGATCCGTCAGTCAGTCAGGACAAATAATTTTATATGTATAGAAATGTATATAGATAAATGTGAAATATGTATTGTTCAGGTAACAGACTATAAATACGTGAAACGTGCGATGGAAGGTCTTTCAAATACTGACATTAAACTGCATTTAGAAGTACATGGTCTTGAAGGAAGATTAGCATTGAACCTACCTCCGCCGCCACACGATAGAATTTGGATTGGGTGAGTCTCATTATTTCATATATCGTTTATTACAAAAATAGGCATATTTACATCTTAAATCCGTTAAATTTTAAATGCAAAGTTTGTAGATGGAAAATACATTCTCGAAAAATGTTTGTGAACCTTAACAAAAACTATAGGAAATATCTATAACTTAAGCAAGTAGTTAACTAATTCATGTACTTACTAGCTGCCCCTCACAGTTTCAATTTTGGGAGCAAAAGCAGTCCTCAGTCTATAAACTACCACTATATCGATTTTTATTTTAAATCGGTCCAGTCGTTTGTCCGAAGTTCCGTACAAATAAATACAAAAACTTTCGTATTTTTAATATTACTTACTATTAGGATGATTCAAACTTTCATAATGTTTTTTTCCCCAATATATGTACCTATATATTAATTTGATAAGTACTTCAACACTCAAAATCTGTGAATATACTTAGATTATTTAGGTTATTTGACGACCCAGTTGGCACAGTTGTCACAATGCCGGACTGCCAAACACAGGGTTGCGGATTCGATTCCCGTCAGACAAGTATTTATGCTTAGATATTTGTCAGGGGTCTGGTTGTTTCTATGTGTACATATATATTTACAATATATATGTACACATAGATATATATTTATATGTACATATATATTTACAAAAAAGACAAAAGTATATAAGTAGTATATCCGTTGTCTAGCATCCATAACACAAGCCTAGTTACTTAGCTTTGGGCTAGATGGCGATGTGTGGAATGTCCTGAAATATTTATTTATATTTTTTTATTTTCAGTTTCCGTACAAACCCGCAACTAGTACTAAAGGCACGTCCCGCAGTGGGCGCGAGGACGCTCCGCTTCGCTCACATCTCCAACTGGATCGAACAGAAGCTCAGCAAGGAGTTCGAGAAGGTCCTCGTCCTGCCCAACATGGAGGACATCATTGTAGACGTGATGACACCGACACCTGTACACTTCGAATAAGGTGCCAAATGGTACGAGGTATGTTAGCTTCAGTGATATATCAACCAAAAAGCCAATTCTCGAAATAAAATTGTTCAAATTACATTTGAATACTATTAACAAGTTTTCGCGAAAATGTAAATTTGACCATATCTTTTTATCGTGTTGACTCAGCACCTTGATTTATACCTAATAGGGACTATAGACCTCAGTATCTGGTATGAATTTCAACTTGCTAGGTTCATCCGTTCCTGAGAGAATCGGTGGTGACACACGTACAGACAGACGGACAAGAAAGTGATCTTATAAGGGTTCCTCTTTTTTACCTTTCGAGGTACGGAACCTAATCGAAATGATATTGCAAAGTAATTTGAACGATTTCATTTACGAGAATTTGCCTTCAGAGGTAGATACGTCTTTCCTTACTTGACCACACGAAAGTAAGGCAATTGACTGATAATCCCTCGGGTGTTTTCGCATATTGCATGAAAACACTGCAAATTATTGTGTCACAATAAAGAAATGCCAAGTTCGGAGACTCTCCATCTGTTACATCTCATTGATTATGTTACACTTTGTACGTAAGTCGACTTTGTTGCCAAGTTTTATCAGATCATGTGCAAATAGATGATGATATATTCATTTAAAACAAATATAAAATTCTAGAGGTGCAAATTTTTTATGTTTTATTTTTTTAAACTTACATGCACATTTAAACATTTGTTTTCAGAGTCGATTTTCCCGGTAGTCCATTGAAATGTTACATTTTTTAGGCCTAACCTTGCGTTTTTCAGAGATATAATTTTTTCGTAAAATGTAAAAAAAAAGTTATATTGAAAAATATAATTTTTTCTCGAATTTCTGAACATTTTCGCTTATAACTTTTTTATTTATAGTTCTACGATAAAAAGTTACTGGACCAAAGTTGTAGAAAATTTAATTTGCAACAAAAAATGAGAACAATTTATTTTTATCAAATAAATAGTTTAGGAGATATATCGTAAAAACCATTTCAACCCCTATTTTCAAGATGGCGGCCGTGGGCCAAGAGTGGCGACCCCACAAACTTGGTTTTAGCTTTACACTGACCCCCCTACACATCAAAAAAATAATATTGCGTCCTCTGAAAAACGCAACCCCAAATGTAACTTTTCAATGGACTACGGGTCTTAATCGTATATTTTTTCGTTGTTTCTACTATGTTGCAATAGCCGTGGTCAATAGAAGACTGAAGCAGTATTGCGGGCAGAGTTGAGAATAGTAACGGGGTTGTAGAGTACTAACACGGAGTTTTATAAACAGTTTTGGCCACGGATTTTCAAAGATAGGTCCGAAGATTTTTCGCGACACTTTCACACATTAAAAATTGTTTCAAATCCGGTGATGTTTTCTCGCAGTAACCTCCCCATAAAATCTTGTTGCTTAATTAAATTGGTTCTTATGTATTTTTGATATTTAAAAAAAAACTTGTCATTGATTATTTTTAAAAAGTTCCTTTGCAACTAAGTTATAAGTAGGTACATGATTATTGTTCTATATAAATCGTCGCTAGTGTCTTTGCTTTATATCTAAAGCTCTCAGAAATATAGTTCTGTAGACTTTTCGATATTGAATTTTATTTTAACTAAATATGTTTAAATCTCATTGATACATACAATGAATTTATTGCTCAATTGAAATATGATTTTGAAAAATAACATTTAATATGGCTACTGTTAGTTCACCCTCTCACACATACTCAAAAATGTGTCACAGAGCTATCTGTAATGTGCAAAGCCATTGTAATTTAAATTTAGTATGAATAAAATTCAATATTATTTTGTAAAATCGTCTGGTTGTTTGTTTTTATATTATTATTATTAAATAGTCTAGCATTTGTACTTTGTTTTTAATGTGTTTGTACTATGAATAATTTACCCGTGTTTAAACTAAATTTTTCGGTATTTTAAGTTGTAATATTAACCTTTCGCTTGTGAAAATGTGAGCGTGATGCAAAATCTGGCGACGTTGAATATAAAATTTTATATAAGTAAAGTGATTCACAATACGCACAGGGCCAATAAATTTGAATATATTTTCTAGAACAAAAATCGAATTTTGAAAAGATTAGAAATTTTAATTCGTAATAATATTAACATATTAGGAGATTTTTGTAAATTAATAACGTAAACAGAAAATTGTGATGAAAATTTCATTCCAAAAACAAAGTTTACGAAGTTTCCGTCGACATAGTCGAGAGCAAATAATTGATTACTACAAAATATTTTAATCAAAATGAATATAGCGTAAGGACAAACACAATAGGCTTGCGAAATAACACTTAAATAAAACTCGAAACATCGCTTTATTACGGTGACTCAATTACCTATCATACTTGCTTCAGTTAGGTGCGGATATCTTTTAATCAATATGAAAGACAGCGCCTACAGTGTTAACTCACGTAAGCGTAAAATCCTAACGGCGCATGCGCACAACTACATGTCCTTTTGAACCTAGATTGCTTTCTATTATCGAAGTCGCCAATCGCCAGACTTTTTTAAGCTATTACATAGCTTTTATCGCGGGCTTTGAGCGCGGCGACCGAATCAAGAAATTCTGTAACGAAAATAAAACCTAACACCCCCCACTCCGCCTACCATGAAGGTCGGCCGAGCGTTTGCTTAACGTGTATGTATATGTTACGACTGTAGGAAGCTCGCATGATGCAATAGCTTTACCGCGGCAGTCCCCAAGTGCCACACGTTTTTTTTTTGTTGTATAATATTTAATTTACGCCAACGAAAAGTCACGTGCTTACGTAAGTTAGATAGAAAAAATAGATAAGTTTCATCTTATGCCAATTTCAAACAATGGAGCAAGTATGGTAGAGGATATCGATTTTGACTTTAGATCACGCTTTTTCTCGACTATTTTTGATTTTATAAATACAATTTTATTGAATTATCGTATTTGCCCTCAGTCGTTACATAATACATATAAATAATTGTTAATATTGCTTGAATGGATTGTCCATACATATTTGTATTGACAGAAGTATTATTTTTTTACAAACTGTGATTTCATTGCTTAGTTTGTATTATATTTATTTTCACAATGTAAATATTTATTTAATGTTATTTGTTAATTAAACATCACAGCTTAGATATAATTTTGCAGTGAAGAAATTTATTTATTTTTCGAAGTGCTATGATGTAATGTTGGTAGTCAGCAAGCTGCATTATATTGTTCAAACCTTTAGGCCATACTATAGAATAATACGTATCCGTAAATTAACATTATTTAGACAATAATATCCATCTTAATCCTGTTGAAGCATTTGAAAATTTTATAATAAAAAAATTGTATGAATTTTTTACCTATGACACGATGTTGGGAAACGAAGTTCTATTTTGAATATTTACCCTTAAATAGATTTTATCTAAATATTTTTCTAGTATTAGATTTTCTAATGATTTTTCTTATTCGAAATTTGATCTATGGTGGGTCATCTATATCCTTTGTGTATAAAAATAATAATTGAAACCAGACCACAGACACTCTTTTTTTTGAGCTACAATATGTAGGCGAACAAAAGAAAATGTTTACCGAAAGTCTGTAGTCTGTTTTCAGTCTAAACCTGTAATTCAACTAATAATTATAAAAGACGCAAGTTTATGTGTTTATTTCCTCTTTGCGGTCACATAGTTTAACGAAGTTTTTCGTCTAACCATGTGAAATTGTATAAAAAAATTCGTTATTTCCGGGATCGGGAATTGCGAATGTGAAACATCGTGATTTATAATTCGCACAACTAATTTATTGGCATCACTAATCTCCTCGTATTTCGCACTAGTTTGCTAGATATTTCTATTTATTTATGGATCGTGTCAATGTTGGAATATTAAAGTCTGAAATGTATTGCTCATAAAAGGAAAGTTTTCGGTAATCGGCGTAGTTTATTATAATATACAGTTATCTTAAATGAAAGATAAATGTTCAAACAGTGCGACATAGAATCTTATAGAACTGATGTGCTGCCATGCAAAAAGCACCTTAAAACCACTAGAAATATAGACCAATTGCCATGTAGGATTGAATTGGATTGTTACCTTAATCCATGTAGCACTGTTTCGAACTTTTGATACGTTGATATTGAAACTACTCTGTGTACCATACGTGTATGAAAATTGTGTGCTTTCTAATTAACCTTACTATCCTTATGTTAAAAAAACATCTGGTGCTTTCGTATACCTACTGTCGCCAAACGTAGTATTCTTAGTTTTGCATTTGATATAAGTAATTGATCACGTAAGAAAGTTGTTTTGTGTGATCGGTAAAATATTTATGTTTCTAGTTTTATAATAAATCCTGCATATTTTTTTTAATTCCCCATATAACAAATTAAAATAGTACATATCACGTGAATATATTGTACCTGTTAATTTATACAATTTAATCACTTGTATGCCTTCAGGAAATATACATTTACCTTTGACAATACCTTATTCTAATGCTGGAAGACTTGGCTGTATTACGAGTGTGTGAACTGTAATCAGGGTCTTTCATTTCGTAAAACTTTGTGTACAAAGATGATCAAACTTTGTGTACAAAGATGATCAAACTTTGTGTACAAAGATGATCAAACTTTGTGTACAAAGATGATCAAACTTTGTGTACAAAGATGATCAAACTTTGTGCACAAAGATGCTCTATCTTTGTGTACAAAGATGATCAAACTTTGTACATTGAAGATATGTATAAAAGAGATTTAAAATACATCTAAAGTGGAGTATAGATAGGGTTTGAACATTTTCCTTAGCAAATGTTCCAAATTCGAGTGTCATACTTTCATGTTTTTTGAATATAGTTCAAAAACGGAATGTTTTGACATTGTCTATACCCATTTAATTGTTTTACCCATTTGTTTAAAACATAGATATAACTGTACTATGACTATGGTTTAAAATTAATTCTAAATATCTCTTCATGCTGTTTTTTATGTTGTAACTTCTCTATGTTTTTGTTATATAATTTTTATTTATTAGCGTATGCAATTAATGAGTTATTTTTTTCAGTTATATTTATTTTATTTACATAGATTTAATCACTTAGTGATTATTTACTCATAAAGTGTACCAAATAAATACCTAACAAATGTCTTATGTATATAGTTACGAAATTATAAAGTTTTTATGTGATATTATGTATAGTTAAGAGTTAAACCGTGCCGAGTAGTTTTTCTATGTGGTATCAGTTGTGATTTTTCAAATAAATGAAATGCTATAACGTTTTTGTTTGATTCTTTTCGATATTAAAACAGATTGCATACCTCTCCAAACACTCCTTAGTAAATCTTGGTCTAAAAGTTGTCTAATGGAGACCGTTTAAAGCGATAAGTAGCCTAACCTTGGATTCTTCAAGTCTAGAGTAAAAAGGTAGGTACCTTCCTTGCGAGCATGCTACGTCGGAGTATTCTCGTTGTCCCCATAGACGTTGTCTCCCTTATGGGTTATGGGGACTACGGGAATTCATAAAATTTTGTACCTGTTGTCCTCATTGAAGGTGTACTGTTAATGGTAAAAAGTACTAGGCAATCAGAACTTAGTAGAAGGTATAAATCATACTTATTACATTATCTCTCTCTTTCTTCAACTGATGTCCATGAAATAAGCTGAAATAATATATCATGATTGAGCATCTTTTCTTCTTGAGCATGATTTGACATTAGATATCAGCCCCCTAATTCACAAACCGTTGGAAGGCAACCGAAACGAGAAACAATTTTGCTGCTCTTTCACTCCTGGAACTTTTGACGTGTTGCCATCCTTGTCTTTTCAGTTTTATTCGTTTTATTAGCCTTCCGATGGTTTGTGAAGCCTGCACATAGTTTTTTGTGGACTACCTTCTACTGAGTTCTGATAGCCTAGTACTTACAGACCAATTACTATCATACAATTTAAAGAGTAACGAAAAGTGGTGATGGTGTGCAAGGGCTTGCTCTCGTGCTAATTAGTATACCTCCCACAAAACGGGTCATTCCCTACATCACATTTGAGACGTAGCTTGTTGCAATGAACCACGAAAAGTGCTCCCTGCGTCACACAATTTAATAGTATGTTTGTATACTATGAAGTATACTGCTTCATATAAGAACAAGCCCATACGTACTACCGCCACCACTTTCCGTGACTGTGTAAATTGTTTGATAGTAAATAGTAATTGGTCCGTAAGTACTATCAGGCTATCAGAACTAAGTAGAAGGTATCCCATAAAAAAACAATCCGATATTTAATGTGAAATCATGCTCAAATTATTTGAATTATTTTTCCAGCTTCATTGCCATCACATATTTTATCTAGTTCTTCAGGAGAAAAATTAAAGAAAGAGAGAGATAATGTCATAAGTGTGATATATACCTTCTACTATCTTCTGATTGCCTAGTATTTTTTACAAACCAACGACTACGTACTTTATACAGAAATTTGTGTCGTTTTGTGGTCGGTTGCAAATCAAATAATGTTTTTATTTATTCCCAACATCTCAAATGAAATGTGGGGAACGAAAGAATTGTAGTCTTTATGTTCCTTCAGATAATGAAATTCTCAAAATGTTGAATTTCATAAATGCAAATATGTGGAATATTCATAATATTGAATTAGTCAAAAAGTAATTTGTGCCTGTGGTCCTATAATCGGACTTTCTTTTAAATAAGAATTCAATAAAATCAAACCAAATTATTTTTTAGATTATTTTATTTCAACAATGTAATTCTTATTCTGTAAAATATAGTGTATTTATAAACGTTATGATAATGTCTAACTTATATAGGTACTATATACTTATTAGGTATCTTCTTATATACAATAGGCAATTTATATATCGTTGTATTCTATATCACATATCGTATTATAGTTAAAATATATTAGCGGAAGCATTCACAATTCTATATAGACTCCGCGCGACGAATGATGTCCTCTGCGATATGCGCAGAACTCGATCCCATTTATATAAAATTCTCGTGTCGCGGTGTTAGTTACCTATGCCCACCTAAACGGCTGAACCGATTTGTGTGATTTTTTTGTTTATATTCGCTAGGTCGAATATCTATTTTTTGTTTTTATGGCAAAACTACGTTTGCCGGAACAGTATTTATATGAAAATTGTGTTCTGCGCATACCCCTTCTACTTTCCATAAGAGGTCGTCATTCGCAATGCGGTCTGTACTAAATATAATTATGGTATTTTACTACTAAAGTTATTTATAACGGGTTATTTATCTTTTATGTGTATCGTGAAAATGGTGCTTGAAATGTCATCGAAATATCGAGCTCATTGTGAATGTTTTAAATAACTTTAGTAGTGAAAATGACCATGGGTTTAACATCCTATATGGTATTTTATCTATTATTATAAAGAGGAAAAGCTGTAAATTAAAAGGCTTCCAAACTACTGAACTGATTTCGGTGAAACTCGGTATTAAAATACAATGAATCCTTAAGAGGTACATCGGGTAAAAGCCTATCTTCACATTTCCCTGGGAGCGTGAATTACGCGGGTGAGACCGCGGAGCGCAGCTAATCCTCAATAACACTTTACGACCAATTTTGAAATTTTCGGAATTTTGTACAGGGATACCAAGTCCATAGTGGAAAGAAGAACTTGATCGAAATCGGTCATACATCCAAACTTTACCTCTTTATAATATATATTTAGTGGATATTTCTTACTTTAATATGTACAAAGTTGAGATCAACCTTACATCTATGAAGATCTTATAGATTTTGGCACTGTGGACCACATTTTCCTTTACAATCTATATATATGTAATTTACAATTATACATATCTATTTTTTTACATTATGTACATTTTATTGCATTAATTCACGAGCTGATTTATGGCAAGCACATA
This sequence comes from Idaea straminata, assembly GCA_951213275.1. Lineage (NCBI taxonomy): Eukaryota > Metazoa > Arthropoda > Insecta > Lepidoptera > Geometridae > Idaea > Idaea straminata. Next base: position 10,052,395 of record OX577856.1, read on the forward strand.
CATAATTACGGATACTCGCACTTTATTTAATAAAATAATTATAGTATGTTAACTCATGTAGTTAATTTTCCCCTATTTCATATGTCACTACTAACAACCCCATTGGTGGGGATAGTTGGAGTTTTTTTTTCAATCATCGGTACCGGTTGGGATATATGAAACATTTTTTTTTTCAATCATCGCTACCGGTTGGGATATATGGAACATTCTCATCATTCACTTAAGAGGAAAGGGTACCGGGGGCTCTCTCCATACAAACGTAATCGACTGTTTTCTCCCTGGCACTAAGCAAATAATTTTGTTGCATAAAACTGCCATGACCATGCCCCTATGTTTCGGTTTTTTTCTATATTTTTTTAAGCCTAATTTCTATGATAATTAGAAAACAAAACATAGGGGCATAGGCATGACAGTTGTAGGTTTCATGGCACAAAAATATTTGTGCTAGTGTCATTCATTATCCAGGGAGGAAAGAGTCGACTACGTTTGTATGGAGAGAGCGCCAGTACCGTCTTATTTCAAACTGAGATGTTATTTTGAGTTACACCATAGACGAACAATGATACTTTATAGACTGTAAGGTACCTAGAGTACCTGCTCATGCACAGAAATGCGTCACACAGAAAACCTCTTATTTCTAAATCTTGACGTAAAGAAGTAAGAGAGACCTTTGCCCTGCTGTGGAACATCTATCTATACATATAAAATGCTTTGTCCTGAACTACTGACTGACTGACTGACGGATCAACGCACAGCCTAAACCGCTGATCGTAAACACTTGAAATTTGGAGGGTGAGTTCGTAGATGACGTAGGCACCGGATAAGACAGGATTTTTCGAAATTCCACCCCTAAGGGGGCAAAGTTTATATGGGACAACGTAATTCCTTGGTCCAATCTACTTCAAGTTTTGCAAAAACATTCTTAAACAGAATTGATGGAACACGTGTTTCGTATTTTATTGAAATTCATCCCCTGACGGGGTTAAAAAGGGGGAGAAAGGTATTTTGGGGGTGGTTGGTTAAAAGAACCATTTTCGACATCTACGCGGACGAAAGCTAGTTGGTGTATAAAAATCTAGATGGCGCTATTTACACAGTTTATACCCCTTAGATCTAGATGGCGCCACCGCTATTTTTAGGGTTCCATACGTCAAAAGGTAAAAAAGGAACCCTTATAAGATTACTTCCTTGTCCGTCTGTCTTAATATTATACTTAACGAGTATTATTTTATCATTTTGATCTTAATTATTTCTAGCTCTTGTTAAAAAAATGATTAAATGTAAATTAATTTTTACTGAATAAAATCGATGATAAGAATATCTTAAAGTTCTCCAATACTTCATTACAAAGCGACCTGAGTGAATCATTGTCAAAAATTGGTGCTTTCATGAGATTTGTAACAGATGGCGATTGTGAAACGCACGTACCTACGCCATTTTGTAAAAACAGTGTTTGTCTAAATATATAATTGTTCGTCTATGCTTACATTAAGGTACAATCAGGGTATAATAAACATTATTAGAATGTGTACAACTCGAGCGGATCTTTAAGGAGTTGAACCAATTAATTTATTAGACGAACATTAGGCTGTAATCGGTAGCGGTGAGATGGTCACACAGCTCACAGCATATTGCTGAGACTGCACCCTCCATTGCACAGCACAATCTATTTATGTATGTGTTGTGTTATGGAAAATAAATGGTTTAACATTCTAATATTTGTAAAAAAACCTCTATGGTGAGTCTGCGCTCTTATTGCCGATTGTACTATTCCTCTAATGTTGCAGTAAGCATTGTGCCATACCATCTTCATTTCTTCTCTTCACCAACTCTGCCCAGTCGTCTGCTCTAGGCGCACAAACCAAGGAGTACCTCCCTAGCCTCCGCCTGGCCATGACTAGGAACTCGCCAGCGCCCGCGCTCGCGCCGCAAGATGAAGACACGTGGATGTGCGCGTGGAGGCTTCGCGCCTTCCGCCGTTTGTGGGAACGGTGTGGGTGTGTTACGGTGTTGTCTATGTCGTATCTGTTGAGGGAATAAAGATAATTAGATAAAATTACAAAAGAGACATATCTAAATAAAGATAATTAGATAACATTACAAAAGAGACGTAAGTAAAACAAATTCAAGGAAAAAAGTTTAAATTTTCAAAAATTCGTTTCTAATTAAATTATATAAATAATAAATAAATAGTTTATGTATTGTATTTTGTTTTTTTGTGTTCATTTATTGTAATTAAGTTTAAGTGTTGTAATTTTATTAATGATTTTTGTAAATTTATATTTATGTAATTATAAAACATTCTAATAAAAATATAAGCAAAGTTAATAATATTGTAAGTGTAGAAATAGTAATCATATATGATTTCCTATTATACTAAAACTTAAAGATAAGTAGGTACCTACACTTTATCATCATTCCATATCGGGTAAGTAAAACTGGTTTGTTATCAACTTGTCTTGTAAACAGGACCTCGTAAAGTCCATAGTAAGAACCATACAGATTAAGATAATAATCATTATATTGTTTTGAATTTTGATGGTGTTTCTAGCTCATTTCTTTAGAACATATCAGTTGTTAGAAAATCTTTGTCCAGTTATAGAACGTTGTAGTTTTATCTTCCGAGAAACTGTTCTAGAGTTTCTCGTTTTTTTTTTTAGGAAAATGTGTTATTTTTTATATTGTAGGGCAATGTACAGTCAGCTGCATAATTGCAGACCTGGATAGAGTTCGAAAATTACTGTTATTGGAATGGTTTCGTTCTAATAATTTAAGTTTAATAAATTGATGAGCTAGAAGACTTTAAATTTCAACTAAAGCAGGTGTCTAGAATCTTGCTTGTGTTGAAAACATTTCTTGCTTGCGTCGTAGGTCAGAGTTTTCCCACTGAGCCACTGAGGTCGTTAAATGCATAATTTTATTCATCATCATCCAAGTGATGTTCCCGGTTGCATCCCTCTCGGGAGCCCGGGGTCCGCTTTCCTACTTTTACGCCTCCACTTCGCACAATTCGTTCGTTAAATACATAATTATTATCTTAAAATTGTTCTAACCGAATTGAAATATTCCTCCTTATTGGAGTAAGTCGGTTAAAAAAGAATCATCATTGATTCTTACCTATAATACCCGTCGTCTTCAAGTTCCGGTTTCTCACCAGTATCTTCCTCAGTGCCAATCGCTCGGATGAGCTTCGTCAAACGTAGAGTTAGCTGCGTCGTGTCTAAATCTTCTCGCGTCTCGCTACCCACGAACACTCCTCGAGATACTGCAATTTTAATATTTTCGTGTTAAAATTGTCGCACACTATAAACTAGTTTGCTGCTAATAGTTGCCAAACAATAACTAACTATAGTTAATCTGCGGCTGCGTCAGGCATTCCTCATCCTCTCTAGGGGTGGAATTTCGACAAGAATGCCTTATTTTTTCGAAAAACCCTTTCTTAATGGACACTCTTTTCATGACTCTTTATTTGCCTTTAAAAATGTTCTGTCGGCTATTCGACTGTTACCCCATAACTTCAATGGGTAGAAGTCTAATTGTTAATCCATCGTCAAAATGTACCCACTACAGTTTTTTCTAGTCTGCGAAGGTTTTTAAGATTAAAATACTGCCTATTACTTATTCTACTAATTTATTTCTGCCTTTTCTATTTTTAATGTTGTCGAAAACAATAGGCTGTCATTGTATAAAAAACTTTCGCAATTTCTCTTTCGTGTCCGCCGCGACTTACTACGTCTAAAAGCATTATTTCTTATGTAGATTAGATATTAATCATCTTGTATCCATTGTCCTCTATAGGAACCCAGCTATCGGTTTTTGTTAGAATCGTGAGTAAGCGCAAAATGTAACCGTATTTTTTCTCCTGAGCTTTTGTTTGAGATAGATAAGTGAATAGTATTCTTGTCTTTAGTTAACGGTCATCAACCCGCCTTCGAGACGGACCGTTTTCGGACGATAATTATAGAGATGGTTTTTACTAACGAGATATCACGATTGTCTCGGCCTTAATTCGTAGTACGGACATAGACTATCATGTAGAAACATTTTATTAGTTTCAAATTTTTCTTTTAACTCAAGCGGTAATTAAAAATCCGTTAAAGTTTGCAATCAATCGGTATTAATTAGATATGTATTGATTTTAACTTAAATTGTTTATTATGATTATGGTCATTACTGGCCCGCACCTATTTTATAAAAACTTAAAAGGTTGCATCGCGGGCGGTTTTATAGAGAATATCAATAAATTGTTATATAGCATGACGAACAAAAATTTCAATGATCCGTTGTAGAGACGGCTAATAACGCAAGCTAATACGGCTCGGCCGCCCACATCCCCGCGGGGCGTACTAGCCACAGTGACATAACTCTACGATTATTATAATATATCAAACAAGAAAAAGTTGTACATAAGATTCCCGCAGCGTCGCGTGCCATCGACGTACCTGTCTTTCCACTATCTGTTCGTCAACTAACTTGTTATGGTCGTAAATTGAATCTAAACAACCATCGTGTCTCGCAATGCAAGCTTCCGTGAATCATGACCGGAATGAATCTGCAGTCTTAGCTTTATCTAACAACCACTTATCGGTCTAGCGGTCGTCACAAAGCCTCGCCTTCCCGCTCTCGGACAATAGGGATACTTTTAAATTTCGAGTTTTTATTTAACTTTACCTACCCACTTAATTTTTTGCATAACGAGGGTAAAGAATTTTAAATTGGTGCGATTACAAACTGCGCAAATATTTTGCAGTGTTTTACATTGATGGCAATTACGCGTATTTATATTCAAGTGTAGAGATTTTATTTAATTTCAGTCGCAAGGAATCTCGATTATGGCGACAAATTACGGTGCAGTCGGTTGTGGTGACCGACGTTTATTAACATTCAAGGAGTTGCCGCTTCTGGTTTTCTGTTTAGGTACTCATTACTGCGGTGGAACGGAGGCATAGCGGTGCGGTGCGGTGGACGAACCTAATGACAATTTACTTGACAATTTGACAAATAGCTGACAATAATATCTTAATCAAAACAAATGTGTATTCTGCGTAAGGAAGTACTGGGAATGGCACTGATGCCCTTATTACAGATTATATTGTTTAATCTAGCTAGGGCACCAGTTTGCAACTCTTTTATACTACAAATTAGCCCTACGCGATTTTATTTAACTTAATGTTCTGATAATTATTATTGTACCTTACCTATGCATAAGTTGTTTTTTGGCATGAATAAATTTATCATCATCATTATCAATTTAGGTAGCTTATTTTGTGTGATCTAAGTAACTTACCCAACTCGCTGGTGCAGAATGCGAGCTCCAGTTCCGACTCGGAGCAAGGTCTACAGTCCGCTGTGGCCGGGTCATAGTGCCTCCTTTGTAATGGTCTGGCTTCGTACTTGAACATAGCGACTCTTCTCTTCGGTCCCTCTTCGGGCTCGGCTTCGACGTAGAGCGCCGCGCGACCCCGCCTACTTCGAAAGCAGCGAAGCTCACGAGGATCGCCGTCATTCGGCGCGTATAGAGGTAACAACTTCTTTTTGCCTTCCACAAAGATACGCGCTGGAAAGCGTTCTGCGACTTCTACAAGAAAAACAAATAGTTTAGTCTTTGCACAATTTTATAAGTAGGTATATGTACGTTGATATTTTTGGAGTTTAACTTACCTTGATCGTTAAGCCGCAGGGTATGGAAAAGATCAGGTGGATCTGGCCGTCTGATGACTCGTATACAGACTTTGAAATCTCGTTCATCGGATGGTAGTGGAGGCCTAAACAACAATCGAAGCGCGCCTCGAGGGTACAACCAAGAGACGCTGCCTTCTCGACACCGGAGGTAGACTGGAGTGACACCTCGCTCCGTATTCGAAGACAACCCGCTGAAACAAAACATAGGTAAGTCGTTAGAGTTAATTAGTTAAGTACCTTTCTACGGAGAAACTTCGATGTCATCATATTTATCTTACATCTCCCGAATAACCAATTTGATGACCGTTCAATGCTACCGAAGGCAGTAATTTGAAAAGAAAGCTCATTTAGAATTCAGAACCCGCTGTGACATTGATAACCGGCTCTGTTTATATTCCTCCAGAAATAATTACTAAATTATTCACAAATTGCTACTAGGTACTCACGTTTCGATATGCTTTTATGAGACCACTTTGGCACTCGTCTTATTGTTTTAATTTTACCGTATTCATACCAGCCGGTTTTAAAAGTTATCGATATACAATAACGAACAGAATAGGACTTTTGAATTTCTACGAATCGATGTATATGTAGGCTGAACGCCTTAGGTAGAGTCGAGTGTCTAAGATTGCAGGAGGCGGTAAATGTGTCATTTTTACACGAGATATCTCGAACAGCTTCCATAAACAATCGGAGAATGGACAATTGTATCTGCGATCAGTGGCACGTGGGCCGTGATTCTGGAGTAGCGCCCACGCCCGGCCCACGGCAACACACAAACACGACATCAAGCTAAAATATACGACACAACGCGCTATAAAACGATGCCACGATGAGATTTTACAGGGACCAAAGCAATGAAAGCAAGACGAAGCTTTTATGTTAAAACTTATTGTATGTGTGGCCCGCGTCACTGACGCCTTCTTCCATCAGTCGCGCTTCGGGCTTCGGTACCTACCCGTGAGCACTTTGTCTTCTCGAAACACTGATAATACACTCGTTTGACGAGTTGACGACTTTACTTTCGTCAGATTTATCGCCGCAAAACCAATAAAACATATCCATACCTAAATATAGTAAAGCAGCGATAACTATTTATTATTTCGGTATATCTCGTAGTCATCTTTCTTCTATACTAATATTATAAAGAGGAAAGATTTTTGGATTTTTGTTTGTAACGAATAGGCTCGGAAACTACTGGACCGATTTTAATGAAACTTAGTATAATGATACATTAATTCATTGGGAGAAACATAGGCTACTTTTTATCCCGATATTCCTTTGGGGTCGGGAGTTACGTGGGTAAAACCGCGTGGCGCTGCTAGTAGGTAAATATAAATAGAAATGAAACTACATAAGTACCTACAAAAAATATTGTAAGGAATTTAGTTGCGTCATATCCTTTCCTACCCTTTCCTTTTCAATGACTTCCCTAATCCAGTCTAATGGGTGAATGTTGAAATGTTCGTCGTATAAATCATAAACTAATGGTACAAGTGCAGGGTTATGCGTTCGGTAGAGTCATGTTGTGTCGCAGGCGCGGGCGCACACGTGAGCTTTTACTGCCACCCTTGATGCAGGGCTCAACAACATTTTATTGGAAAGGTTTCGAATGTTATACAAGTACTTTTTACATAAAAACGTGATAACGTCAATAAGTAAATTGATGCACCTGCATTCACACTAAACTGTCATGGTAATATTGTGTGACGTTGTGATGCGTCCTGTTCCCGATGTGTGACGTCATGCGTCTTGTTCCGGTAACGGAATAGAAGACTTATATAAAGGAAAAAAATAAAGACAAAAAGAAAATAAAATTTAAGCGAATAGCAACATTTTTTTATAATTTTTCATCGTTATACGATCGCGCGTAAAATTATCGTCCGTAAACCGAATTTACAGACAAACATTTTTTTTTCTATCAATGAACGAATCTACAAAATATGACAAAAGATCAAAGTTTCTCAATATACTTTGTAAGTATATTAGATACCTAATGTTTCCAGGTGGTAAAACCATAGTCTACCAATGTATTATTCAAAAACTGGCGCCCTATCTTATTTAAAACATATAGTACAGTATCAAATTAAATTAAAATCGTTCTATTTCAGTATAGAATATGATTAATAATAATAAGTTTTAAGGTAATCCTATTCCTATAATCCTATCCTACTAATATTATAAACGTGAAAGTGTGTGTGTGTGTATGTTTGTTTCTCCTTCACGCAAAAACTACTGGACTGATTGCGATGAATCGGTATCTAGATAGCTGGAGACCTGGATTAACACATAGGCTACTTTTTATCCCGACATTCCCACGGGATCGGGACTTACGCGGGGCACAACTTGAAGGTTATAAAAGAAGACAAACATGAAATGTGGTAATAATTAAACTAAATATTTATTAAAATGTTGTAAACACCTTCACCGCATCAACGTATACGACTTGCACTAAACTAAACAACACAAAAACTTCCTACACATAAAAACCGCATAGTTTCAATACAAACAAAAAATATCCCAAAGGGTGTTAACTGCAGCAAAATGTTGCTTTAATGTTTTCATGGTGGCACAGTTTTTTGTGCTAATCAGTTCCTATTAGAACAGGTTTAATTAACTCGTGTGTTTTTATTAATTAACTTTTATTAATCGGTAATCTGTCTTATTCCCTATTAAATTGATTAATAATGTCATTATAATTTATGGTTTCACGCGTTTGAATTACTACAAAAATAAAATTGCTTACTATTTAAGAGAAAAGGGTACCGGGCTCTCTCCATACAAACGTAGTCTACTGTTTCCTCCCTGTATCATTATACAAGCACAAATATGTTTATGCCATAAAACCTATAACTGCCATGACCATTGACCATGCCCCTATGCTTTGAAATTTTTTCTTTTTTGTTTTTTAAATCTTAATTTCTAATATAATTATAAAATGAAAAAACCAAAACATAGGGTCATGGTCATGGCAGTTACAGGTTTTATGCGTTTATGTTTATGTTACTGCATTTATGTTACTGCGTTTTTATGGAGGGAGCCCCCGGTACCCTTTCCTCTTAAGCGTCTCGGTGGGGCTTCTTGCTCTAGCATTGTGCTGAGGACGAACCTTTTTTCTGGGCGCTGAACTACTTTTTCTTTATAGGTATATAACTTGTTCTTAGGGTAAAAAGAAAAGGAACCCTTATAAGAATACTTTCTTGTCCGTCTGTCTGTTTGTTTATGTGATTACTTTTATGTGTATGTATACATTCCTGAAAAAAATAAAATGAAAAAACGTGTGGCACTCGGGGACTGTCGCGGTAAAGCTATTGCATCGTACCAGCTTCGTACAGTCGTACCATATACATACACGTTAAGCGAACGCTCGGCCGAACCACATGGTAGGCGGAGTGGGGTGGTGTTAGGTTTTATTTCTGTTACGGAGTTTCTTGATTCGGTCGCTACGCTTAAAGCCCGCGATAAAAGCTATGCAATAGCTTAATAATAAAAAATGTCTCCTGAATAAAATTTATTTCTTCCTTTCTATTTCATCTCCTAAATACGATAAGTTGTACCTAGGTTAAGTTTGATACAATTCAATTAACGCTTCCTTCAAATGTACATAGATATCAATATTTTAAGCGTTTACAATGTAACAAGTGATTGAATTTGAATATCTACAATCACGGTCCATTAGGAAACGGAGAGTACTTAAAGATTATCGTCGGCAGATTCAAATTGAGGTAATTCCAGTCCATTACGAGGCAAATGATTCTGACGTGGGTAAAGATATTTAACTAAAAATTAAATATAACATCTCAACGTAACAACTCGCTTTGAAATAAGTTTTTCATGGTATGACACATAAGGTTGAGACTACCTTTTTTATAATAAACTAGCTGTCCCGGTAATATAAAATAATAATTCATACAAATCGTTGCAGCCGTTTAGGTGGAGTTTATTAAAAGATAAATTAAAAAATGTGATAAATGAAGAACCGCTCGACCGATTTTGTGCAAACTTCACATAAACCATCTACTAAATAGTCCGAACATTTGGTTTGGCTTAAACATTTGGTTTGGATAGGTCCGTTCTTGAGTTATAAAATTACAACCAAAAGTGGCATTGATTTTTATAGATATAGATAATAGGTCAGCGTTTGACCACTATCTCACACGAATGAAAGTGACAGTGCGGTCTATGATGTAGCACGCTTTTCTAGAAGTTACATATACGCTCGTGATTCAAAGACCCCCAAATAAACGGGGACCTTAGAAAGACGTCAGTGAAGGTAGGAAGACGGCAGTGTATGAGAAACTTTTCCGACTCGTCATTCAGCAATTTGTGGCTGCACCGGCACAAAAGGACCTAGTAGTAGTTGGTAGGTAAGAAAATATCGATAGGCGTGACACTTTAAGATTAAAGATTAAAACAAGTGATACTCGCTCTATTACACTGTTACTTAAATATCTTTAGACACGGGACGTTTTGGTCGGTCGCCACGCCCGCTGCCCGATACCACGTAAAAGCTGCTAATGTATTGCATGTTATCTCTACACGCCACGATTTTTTGTTTAACTGTTGTCCCTTTTAGATAAATGTGAAGAATTGCCGCCAAAAGAATGTCACGTGCCCCACCCAAGTGTACCTAATTAGGAATTAGGATTTTGTTTGTTGTCAAGGAAAACCTAAAGTGATAATCAATCTGAGGTTAGAAGCTAGATATTTCTTAGGACGTATAAATTTTCGATTCACCGCAACTTTTACGACTCCTTTGAAAGTTAACGTTCAAGAATAAACCCAATATTTTTTTATTATTGTGTTTAGAAGGTTATCACCATGTAATAAATTTAAATTTTTTAACGTATTCGTGTTAATACTGTTAGTTCACGTTTGCCTAAACATATCTAGTAAAATTTTATTTGCTACTATATCCATTAGGACGACATTATTACTTACGTAGTATCAAAGGTGAAATAAACATCAAAGTTACAAATCTTTTAAGACTGGTTATGTAAATCCTTTAACGTCTTGAATACTTGATAGATAAATAACTAATAACCTTTTTTATAAATTAGAAACAACACTTGTGTATAGATTAGGTTTTTAGCTACCTACATATTTGCTAATATTAGGACCATGGGAAAGAATTTGAAACAATATTATACCTATCTGAATTAATTTAAATATTTTGTATTCTAAATTCCAATAAAATATATCTTAATATTGAACAATTCTCGGAAAGTAGAAAAAAACAAGTCCTGTTTACAAGAAAGTAGATAACAAGTCCCGTAGACTTAGCGTGACGTAACAGCATCATCAAAATATAAAAATAGGTATGTATGTGTCGTTCTACGACAAAGCTGTTCCTTTGTAGAAGAACTATCACAGACCCAAAGATAAATCCATAGGTCACCCCAAAGTACAAGTTTGAAAGCCTATGTAAACGATTTAACTAGTTACAAATGTAACTTTTCAAAATACTTACTTTTTGAAAACCTTAGCCTGAATCAAACCTAACCACAGTCGAACCGAATTATATATATATTCATTAAATGCTCAAAACACAAAGAAAGTTGTGAGCGCTTATCTACAGTCAACCCTGAACGTGACACAAACCGCCGCGCCCAAGCTGCCCACGCGCAGCCGTGTATTGTCATAATGAAGCTTTATACTTTCAACCTTTTTTACTGGTATCAGTCGTATTGTATAACATTGTTTAGCTCTTTATTACAGGTATTAAATTAGCAGATCATGAGTTGGCATAATATTATCATCTTTATTAAAAGGTGGGTGGGATCTACCTTGGTGGACAGAGAATTCCAAGTTCCAACATTTAGTGCTATTGTTTTTTAAGGTTTTTTTGTACAGATTTGTAAATAACACCACAGCTATGTAGCTGTGGTATAGAATTATGACAAAAAAAAACCTAAAACTGATATATTTAATAATTATTTTAAAATCCTAACTAACGTCTATACTCTCTCATTCCATCTATGCTCCAATAAGGAATGGAAATGCGCGCAGCATTGTATTGGTATCGAGTTGCTCTTGCTCTTGTCAAGCCTTCACGCACACATTCAACCGAATACAATCACCAAGATTTATAAGCTTTCAAGCTCACCCACACAATTGTAAAACCAAGTCCACGCACACTGTTAAAGGTACAAAGGCGATTAGTTTTTTCGTTTCTAGGTCAGAGTCGGTCTTGAGACACGACGTTAGATATTGTAGTGGTATAGCAAAACAGTTCCGTGATCTACTTTTGTCTGACCAGTTTGTAAAACAAACAGGAACCTAATCGTTAACATTTAGCTTGTACGTGACTATCGTGTGCCTATTGTATTAAGATTAGATTGGTCTTGATACTTAGAACCGATGTGGTCTCGAAAAGGCTCTATTTACACGGTGATAAAACTACAACTTTAAGTTCGTAATATCTCGCTATCTAAAAATATATATTGTACGATGTTTTCAAATAATGTTGAAAAGGAAACATACAGAAAAGATAAATAGATATTCAACATAATTACGAAAAACTCCATGTTATTCAGACAATAGGCTTTTGAAGAATATTATAAGTGTACCTGTATAGTAATTGCCAAAACATGTAAAAGGATATCCGTGAAACAATGGGCACTGGCTGGACAATGGTGTGCACCACGGGCGACAGCGGCGCGGGCGCACGTGCTTATGCATTGTATTCGTACCAATGAGATACATGGAGGATTGTAACCAATTCCTATTCGACGCAATCAACTCAGATTTATCGTATCTTTCTTCACAAATAAGAACACAATAAGGAGTACGAATGAAATGATTATAAAATTTCTTAACATTCATAAAAGAATAAAATTAATGCCTTTATAAGACCACGAATGGTCACCCGACTATCATGATTGGTATATAAAAGGTAGCTATATCAATTAACAACTTCACTAAACAAAGTCCAGTAATTGCATCTATCGATAAATCCAACTTTAGATTGTCGGAAACAATTGGAATAACAGCAGAGCAATTTAAATCTAGCGCAAAGTAGAATAATTGACGTAGGCAGACCTAGGATGTCTGATACTATGGTTATATTGTGGTTACATAATGGTGGATGGAATACATCGGTTGATGAATGTAAACTTGTGATTGTAAGGCGCATACCGAACAGGGCTTGGTCATCGCACGTTATTATCCGTGCCTAGTGAAGCATATCGTTGTTATAGTCTGGTATGCTATGTGCTGATTCCTTTTGATTGTATAATAATGGATGGCCCGTGCGGCCGGCGCGTGGGTGACCCTCTGTCACCCACCAGCCAGACCAGACCTCGTATATGGAACGTATCATGAGTACTCTGCACCTCATACAATCATCGGTTTATGAATGACAATTGAAAAAGCGACGAAACGTTAGTTACCTAATCAACTTATGTTCCCTTTCCACGTAAGGAATTCTGAATTGCGTGCTAGGTATCTATATCTACTTACCTACATTTACGACGTTACTAATAATTAGTCTGGCTACGACGCAAAAGCTTAAAAAAGCTCCCACATATGTAACAAATCGTTAATACATACTACAGTCATACGCAAACACATTTTTTTCGTCGAAGAGTATGTGTGTAGTTAATGTACCCAATCACTGCCGAGCAGTGGCTGCTAACATCTAACACAAACAACATGACATTACTTACATACCAGACCGTGACTAAGCCAGTTTAATAAGTAGCTAGGTTAATACATATGGCTACTGGCTGCTCTTGTAGCTCTATCAGCATTAACTACTACTATGACTCCTGTAATAACATTCAGCAATTTGTTGATAAACACAGTCGTCGAGATGTTTCATTATGTCTGCCGTGTTCCACCTGTCACATAACGCTTCGAAATGGTTAATTATGAAAGTCTCTTGTTGCATATCTCTCTTAGATTAAGATTATATGAAGTTATAATTAGGCAGTTCAACTTTTAATATGCTTGAGTTTATGTTAGCCGAGCTTAACGGAGAATATTAAAAATAAGAAAGATAAATAAACATTACAGTCCATTTAGCGACTAAATACACATAATTTGTGACAGACCAGTAACCATAAATCGTAAGACGTTATTTTATATTTTTAGGGTTCCGTACCTCAAAAGGTAAAAACGGAAACCCTTATAGGATCACTTTGTTGTCCGTCTGTCTGTCTGTCTGTCAAGACCTTTTTTCTCAGGAACGCGTGGAGGTATCAAGCTGAAATTCATATAAAATACTCAAGTCTATGGTCTCTTGGAGCTGTGAAAAAATCAAACTTCTAAGTCAACGCGATCAAAAGATACTCCCGTTTATGCCGCAAATTTTCGACACTCGCAAGGGAATCAAAACCTACAGGGTACTTCCCGTGAACTTAGAATCTTGAAATTTGGTATGAAGCAACGTCTTATAGCAGAGATATAGGAAAAATTGCGAAAAGTATACATTTTTAGTTATATCATATAATAAAAATATTTTTAATAATTTTAAACTTACTACCCCTTTCCTCATGAACGCGTAGTGGTATTATATTGAAATTCATATCAAATACTCAAATCTATAATACCTTTAAGCTGTAACAAAATCAAACTTCTATGTCAACGCAATCAAAAGAAACAGGAATTAAAACCGCATATTTTGAAACTCGCCACTACTCGCAAGGGAATCAAAACCTACAGGGTACTTCCCGTGAACTCAGAATCTTGAAATTTGGTACGAAGCAACGTCTTATAACACAGATAAAGGAAAAATTGCGAAAAGCATAAATTTTTAGTTACATCATATAATAAAAATATTTTTAATAATTTTAAACTTATTACCCCTTTACTCATGAACGCGTAGTGGTATTATATTGAAATTCTTAACAAATACTCAAGTCTATAATATCTTTAAGCTGTAACAAAATCAAACTTCTACGTCAACGCAATCAAAAGATACAGCAATTAAAGCCGCATATTTTGAAACTCGCAACTACTCGCAAGGGAATCAAAACCTAAAGGATACTTCCAGACGACCTGGAATCTTGAAATTTGGCATGAAGCAACGTTATAAAGTACACATATAGGAAAAATTTCGAAAATCTTAAATTTTTAGTTACATCACATAGTATATTTTTTTTAATAATCATAAACTTACTAGCTGACCCAGCAAACGTTGTTCAGCGATTAAAAAAAAAAACAGATGTTGGCCGATTCTCAGACCTACCCGATATGCACACAAAATTTCATGCAAATCGGTTCAGCCGTTTCGGAGGAGTTTGGAAACAAACACCGCAACACGAGAATTTTATATATTAGACTTGCTGACCCAGCAAACGTTGTTATGCGATTAACAAAATAAAAAGATTAAACATTTACTCCAAAAAAAAAAATATACGATTAAAAAAAAAAAAACCATGTTTATAAAAATAAAAGGGAGAGCATCTCTTCCAAATATAAAATAAAAGAAAACTAATTAGTGGACCCAAGTGGCTGTGACTGTGGAGCAGGACCAGCATTAAGCCAAGCTTTTTTATCAAGGATATAATCCTCTAATTTATAATATGCTTGTCTACATAGTGTGCGTTTTATGCATGTTTTAAATTTTGTCTCGTTCAGTTGTAGAATCCGCAGTGGTATTTTATTATAAAATTTTACACAATTCCCCATAAAAGAATTTCGTACCTTAGCCAATCTAAACCGAGATTGATCCAAATTGTGCCTATTTCTAGTATTCAAAATTATGTCTATCACTTCTCTTCTTAAAGAGATGAAGATTTTTCCGAACATACATAATGTTTTCATATATGTATTGACAAGGTACCGTCAGCTTTCCACATTGTTATGTTATGGATTTCATTTAGCAATAAAAATACCATAACTTTTACTTATATACCTACAGGTTTGTACGGAACCCTCGGTGCGCGAGTCTGACTCGCACTTGGCCGGTTTTTTTAATAAAATATTTTGGGGAATTGAATGAAGTAGAGTGAGCATGTGCGGTCTCGACGCCAACAACAGCGGCGCCGGCGCAGCACATGTTCACGTATGCTGACAGATATTGTAAATAATACATTTTATTTAGAGCATTCTGACCTTCTTGTTCAGGAATTTGATAAAAGAACCACTTCAAGTGGTTGAAGATTAATTGCAAGTTTTGCTGATTTATTATAGGACTGCGAATAAGAGCGCTTAAAAATATTCCGAGTTGGTTAGATGGACGCGATAATAAATAAATAAATAATAAATATTTCAGGACATTCCACACATCGCCATCTAGCCCCAAGCTAAGTAACTAGACTTGTGTTATGGGTGCTAGATAAATATATACTTATAATACATAGAAACAACCAGACCACAGACAAATATCTAAGCATAAATACTTGTCTGAGGCGGGAATCGGACCCGCAACCCTGTGTTTGGCAGTTCGGCATGGTGACCATTGTGCCAACTGGGTCGTCAAAAGCGATCTTTCAACTATTGGATAGAAAAAAGTTAAGAAGTGGGTAAAAATGTTCACGAGACAATTTAAAACGGTAAGCAGTGAGCGACCCATGCAGCCAGGCTGCCTCCACAATTACGAGTAATTTTGTAAGCATGCAATTATTGTCGAGGCCTCTGAGGCGACATTGCTCATTTATACCACAAACATTTATGAAACGCGTTTGATCTAAATATATCTTCGCCTTGCGTCCATATTTAATAAGAAAATGTGTCTAAAATGGCAAAAACATTAATTGGTTCGGCAATTGCTGCAGTTTCTCTCTATGATCCGATAAATAGGCGAGATAATGAAGGCTGCACGTACCACTCTAGAATTCGATTCAATAATTTAGTTATTTATGGCAAAGTAGCAATTTCTTATAGACACGATAAAACCAAACTGTGGGATACGAAACTACAAAGATTTATGCAAGTCCTAAGGGTATAAATAATACCCGAAAAATGTAAAGTATGGGAACAGAGGTGATAAGAAAGCTTCGACATGCGATCATAAACTTTCACGAACCTAATCACGCGAATCGTGGGAATCAATTACAATAATATCCAGATATTGACGTCTGTTGTAAAACATTGATAAGACTTAGAAGTACCTAATTCAAATAGCCTTCGATTGTGAATGTAAATAGAGATAATTTTCGAATGCACAGTGAGCTAGCCTTTAGGTGCTATTAATTGTTACAGCCTTGATACGTAGACTGTATACAGACTGTTTTTACCCACACACACGTTGTAATATTTACTTAAAGAGACCATTTACATGTGATAAGGTAAATAAATATAGGAAACATTATCAAAATCCTGATAAATAATGTCACCTGTCGATTGTGATGTGATCATTTCGATTCCCATGGCAATTAGGTCGGTCCTATAGATAAACCTTGGGCAAACGTCTGCACAGTCAATATACAAGTATTCTCACGAGCTTATCTATTAGTTGATGATGACAAGATGCCTGAACATGGACACAGTCAATAGAAATGTGAAAATTCTCATGATAACAGTCGATAGACTTCTGTCAAAGTAAAAAATCAAATGATCATAAAATAAAATAATGTAAAAGTGATCACATGAAAAATCGTGATCACCTAATTACAAACACTACTGATATAATTTTAATGTAAATTATCATTTATTAACTAAATAACCGACAAGTAACCAATTGCCTCATTTAAATAATAAACACGACCATATTTTTTTACTAATACCAAATTATGGATGTTGTAAATCTCCCAAATGAATAATTAGTGTTAGAAATAATAAATTACATATAATAGTATCAGTTATATTGTCACTATTATAAAGATAATATCTTAAACAATTATGTAGGTATACCTACCTGTATAGCTGTAGCAATACATTCGATGCAATTAAGAAACGTAAAACTATTATAAGTACCGATAGCTTTTGGGCTTCGTCCCCACTCTACCCGATCCCAATTCTACCTGATTGAAAATTACCTAACAAAACATCCCAACTCTACCCGATTTGATAAAAAGCAGAGTCGGAATGACCGATAGCTTTTGGCTTCGTCCCCACTCTACCCGATCCCAATTCTACCTGACTGAAAATTACCTTAAAAAATCCCAACTCTACCCGATTTGATAAAAAGTAGAGTCAGAATGAAAAACATTTAACGATATAAAAATGTTTTTTTATTCAGCATTTTTATCAAAAATCACAAAAAAGTCGAGCGAATTCCTTTCAAAAAGGCATCAATTGATTTGGGCACAATATTGATTTGGAAATAAATTGTAAACTGTAAGTGTTACATCGTCATCTCAATCATAATAATTGAATAAAAAAATTTAAACATTATTTCGATAACTAATATTTTTACAATTTTTCATGTCAACTGTACTCTCACTTTTTTCTATATGCAAGAATGAAATCGGGTAGAGTTCGGATAATTTGTTAGGTAATTTTAAATCAGGTAGAGATGGGATCGGGTAGAGTGGGGACGAAGCCAGCTTTTGATAGCGTAGTGACGTCGTATAACCGGTATACGAGTGAATAGTGGAAATAAAATTGATGCTTCTACAATTAAAAGACCGCTCACTATTGATAAACTTTTGTTTACACGCTACTACAGTCTTAAAAGCAATGTTTTCTTTTGTTTCCATTTTTTATTTATGCTTCATACAAATAACACTAACGGAAATCTCTTTGAATTTTAATAAACAAAACTTCGAGAAAACATGTTACCATTTTGAGATTGGAATATGATACCGCGATAAATAGAATTTGCGAGCATGTTATGCAAATGCTGGAAAGTGTACAAGTATATTTATGGCTAACACTTGAACTGGACTGCTCTACTTAGATCTAAGAAGTGTTGAAATTGTTCAAGGAAATAACGCAATACCTAAGTATTATGTAAACGACATCAATTTGCAAGTGAACTTTCAAAGCTGTTTTACTTTTTATTGAACGGGTTTCTAATTATTTATTCTTGTGATATTTACAAGTAGTAACCACTACCGATTTAGTTCGTTTTGATGAAAATGTATTAGGCAATTTTAAAGTTGAGAAATTGATTCTTAATAATTGATTTTATCTTCGTAGGGCACAATTTAAAGAGCTACTACATAGTTTTAATGCGTTAATTTGATTTTTAAAGTATAATGTCTAGTAATGATATGATGATGAGATGGTGTTGATAAGAAGCCCGCATGAGTGATGAGTTCTGAGTTCTCACGCAGACCCGCGCGACGAATACGCAAGGACCCGTGAGAAATACCCGCGTGGTTTGCCAACTGAATACTAACTCAGTCACTTACTATTTCATTGCCCTATTTATTTACATCTACATACCTCCATGAAGCTATAATAAACCACTTCATAAAATTGATTTGTAATTAAATACTATTTTTATGAGGTCAATACGCGGGTGCACGAACATCTCGCCGTAAGTAATCTTATACATGCTTAAATATAAACATAATCATAAATTACGTAATTATTTTAAGCTGTGGCTAAAAATAAATAGCCCTCAAATATCTGTATTTTTGAAATAACATCACTTTAATACCGAACTGTCATATAAAAGACATCAACGCACGCCATAAGAAGTCACTTGAATCTTTGCATCACAAAATATCTGTACGATAGTCGATAGCAATAATACTTAATAATCCTAAGCTATGGTCATCACATTTGTTATGATCAGAGAATTTATAAGAATGTAGAAGAATCCATTATCAATTGCATTCACGATACCCGGTCGGAAGCTCAACCATGCTGATGATGTGATTATTTAAAAAGGAGTATGTCTTTATTTTATTTTCTCTTCAAATCCTTGTAATTACGAGTTCCTTTTACTTGTTCCCGATGCATTGAAAGCAGAGGCTGAATACAAACATTAACTTAAACAATGAGATGAATCTGGGAACGATTAGGCAAATATAAATAGTGATATGTTATAGTTGTAATGCAAGTAACGAGTGGTTGTCGGGTCGCGGTATCGAGTAGGTACTCTAGGCACATACAACAATGCTAGGTTCAGCGTAGCCGAGGGGCCTGCAGCCGCCTGTTCTTGTACCTCGACCATATTTTCCGCATTGAGATTACGTGCCGCGTGCCCGCCGGCAGCGAACAATTTATAGCTCACTGGAACCACGGACTTGTACTGGTCGTTATTATTTAACGGTGGACCTCAGAAACCTGGACACTCTGCCCCTGGCTATTGCGAATGCGATCCTGCTAAACATGTATTACTTATTTTATGATCTTACAAAACGACTACCATCTAAAGCCATTTTTAAATGGAAACGAGCGTAAGAAATCGTCGATTGCAAAAAATTGCACTCAATCTGTAAGTAGGTAAATGAACACCAAAACGGACACATTACCAAATCGATCATTCAAATACAGGCTGCGTATTCTGTAATTGGCGATGATATTTTTTATCTGTCGGCTAATTTGAATAACGTATTAGCGGTGTCCGGTGTCGTACTCGTATAGTGTGTCGTAATGGTCGATGCTCGCGTACGATGTAAGGTAAAGCAATGACTAAGACGGGGCGCGTGCTCGATAAACTAGTAATATAAAGGAATAAAGGCGAAATGGTGAGTGCGAGCGAGAACTTCAGGATATCTGACTCCTACAGACCGGCCTTGCGGCACGCGCCGCGCCGCGCCGTACCACGCCACCTCGCCGCACACTCTCCGCTCTACCGTCTACAGGCTATTTGATTTACCGACCTCATTAAAATACATTTACAAATCCAGTTACACCCACGACAACTCGGAACCGAACCGATATGCAGCATATTTAAGACTATTGGAAGATTGGAAAGGGACATAATATACTGCGGTCTGTTGAAATCAAAGCAGTGCTTAGTTTGCTTCGGCTATAAAGTGTCCACTGACATCACAATGGCTTTATAAATTTCAAAAGAAGCTTTATCAATAGACATATAAAGTGAAATAGAGATTTTATATAGGTATCCTTAATTGCTATGACAATAAAATATCTCTGCAGATATTTTATGGGTTTTCCTAACAACAAAAATAAAATTCTTAAAATTGTGTAGTTTTTGCATATTAAACCATTAGTATAATAATGCCAATTAATTTTATCGAAATAACAAAGCGCCAAAATTGTATACCTATGTCTTGATATTATCATATTAGCTATTATATTTTTTCTATAAAAGTTTTGCAGACTTTTAGCACGACATTAAAATAATGCCTCGGGGACAAAAGTTTGAATCGAATCGAATAAAAAATAAATTGCTTGTGTTGCCAATCGAAATATTATTCAAATGTGAATCATTTAAAATATGAAGTCGAGTAGCGGGAGAAGCCAATTAGTGAAGAACCACGGGTTGAAACCATAAATTAGGGACAAGATGACGCATCGCGGCACCGCTCGCGACTCAAGCAAGGCTGTCTAAAACACGCGATTCCCTTTATTGAAAATTAACATTAATCATCGTCATTGTTCCATTAATTACGAATAACTTAAATAAACTAAAAGTACATACCTTGCACGACTATCTATAGGTTTATCAAAGCTTTTTATGGATATTTCAATAAAGAGTTTATGACTCTAAAGCATTCCAATATTTCCAATAACAGCTTTATTATAAATCTCTGAATCTACTCAAAGCTCTGAGACAGTTTTATTTATCCAAAATTTATACTGGTATCGCTTAAGATATTTTATGACAGAGCATCAGATTGCTTTTAAAGAAATCAATCCTTCATAGTATTATTATAATTTTATAGGTAGACAAAGCAACAAATCTTTTGAATTTCTATTATTTACAAAATAGTCATCTGAAATATGATATTATCATTGTGATTTAATAATGCTTTAACGGTACACTTCCTACATCTACGTCCAACGCTATGACGAAATGAATAATAAAGAATATTACAAAACAAAATACAAAGATCATAACGAAAATCATAACCTTTTCTTTGCAGGCGGGTAAAAAAGTTTTTCGGTAGACTTAACCAACAAGCACTTATATCCTAAGGAGTGAGTTTATTGGAGGCGGAGTTAGCACAGATCGACTTACCCTACGGAGAAATCATGAAAAATCATTAAAAGATATCCATAGATTTTTTAAATATCTACGGAAGTTAAATATAGCCGAAGACGACGCGCGCGCCGATTATATTCTGAAAATTTGCAGATATTAGGCTTATACCAGGCTGTAAGAACTCTGTAGAAACCATAAATTACACCTATTAATATCAACAAACAATTTATGAGAACGAATCATAGTTGATGAAAAAAAAATAACTTTAATTTGACATAATTGTATTTAATCAAACGTTTATAATACCTACTCTATAAAAAATGCTAACGTTTTTTGAGCATTTCAAGGCTTAAGTGTAATTATTTCGAAACCACTAAACCTCTTACCTACCACATCACAAAGCAAAATTTATTTTGTTGGGATACAAATGCAAATAAAATATTTTGACTGAAGTAATGCATTGCGTCCTATACAAACATGTCCGATAGTTTTAGTGATTTTGTTAGAGTTTCTTGTTGAATGCAATTTTATGTTAGTGATTTAGATTGTGTTCTATATAAACTCAATCATAGCTGTCAAAGTACTGTAAAATTGCTAAATAAATTGTATTTACTTTGTATCGCTAATTCTGATTTCGTAACATAATTTATTGTTATACGAAGTAAGTTACAGACCTTGTACTTGTATACGGGCTGTTTTCCGCAATTAGACTCTTTTTAATTGGGTCCATTTTGCGTGAGGATGGAGTAGGCTTGCCCAGCACCTACTACCCCCTCCTCTCAGCTTAGTCAATCATGTCCAGAGGAGAGAACTTGTCAATACTTCTGGAGCCAACTAAACCGCGGGTTTCATCACGATGTTTTCCTTCACCGTAAGAGCAATGTCAATTAGCGCACATAAATTTTCCTTAAGAATGTTATGTAAAGGATAACTAGTTATCTAGTACCTACTCGTTAATATATAGTCACGAACTCAAATAGAAGGAATGAAGAATGACACCTAGCTTTACACTTCATTCTGTTGATATTTATCCGGCTTGAGGCAAGCCGGTAGTGGTCAGCCAGAGATGTGTTTACATAACTAGTTAGACGCCATACCTGCGCCGCCTACGCTTTGCTTAGATATAACTAAATTTTAACTGTAAACATTCAATAATGTTACATTGTTATTTTATGTATATGCAGGTGCATTTTTGGTGTAAAGATTGTCAAAATAATAATCAACTATTTTCGGTCGGTATACCATACCATGATGAAAATAAATGAATATACAACGCCAAAAGATTCTGTATATGTAACTTTTTTGCTACTTTTTAATTTATTTCATGACTCAATTTATGAAATTCGTTTTGGCATCCGCCGTTGTTATCTTTAATTACTCTCGCGAAAATAAATTACAATTCGCATAAAAGGCAAAAATTCATTTCGATTCAATTCAAAATAGCCAATCATGTGTTAAAGCGGCTACGTGATTGTTGTTCATAATCGACAGCCTCAATAAATTGTAACATCAATCATTACAGGACACCGCAACTGAACCGATCTCAAAGGTGTGGAATGTCCGAAGTAAGTTTTTTTAGCTTCGTGAGCAAGAGGCGCGAAGCGTTGTACACCGTAAGCCATGACGAAAGGACGAGTAATGCAATTCTGATTAACTTATGTATCGCGGAATACATCGACAACAATGTACACATCTTTAGCACAATAATTGGCAAAGATTTAAAACTGCAGAACCGTTTTATGTATTAACAAGCCCATAATTATAGGTTCTCGCGGGATCTTTTTGTAAGTAACATCTTTATATTCCCATAATTATATCTTCTTTGTATATTGTATATTACCGCTCTTATTGTTTTATGGCGATTTACATCCTAGGTTCCAATAGACTGTCGACATAAAGCTCTTTCTGAACACGCAAGATGCTCGTAACGTTGACTTTCTCTCGGATAATGAGTCTCGGTACGACACGATCTCGAGTCACGCAGCCAGGACGCAACCATCATCACTCGAGGCTCATTGTCATTTATCTTTTTGACGGATTGCTAACGCGTAAAAAGGTTTTATTCGCTTCGTTGGTAGATACATTTCCGTAGTACATGTGGTACAATGACTATGAAAGTAAAACATTTTAAAATCATTCGAACACGAAAGGAACCTTTTTAAACAACAATTTACCTAATGGATACGTGTTATGTAGGTAAGTCGAGGTGCGAACTTTAGGGGTAGGTCCACACGAGGCGTTAATGCTAACTCGCAGCCCAAACAGTGAGGTGTGAAAAGCTACGGCGGACCTCTTATTGTGGTAGTGTATAAGCCGCTTACCGATCCCACTCATAAATCGTCCTCTGGTCGCCAAATACCTTTCTAAAAGTTGCCCATGCATTTTTTCTTTACACGCAAGTATAAGCTATGCAACAACTGGAGTTATATAATATTACGTTTCAACTGTATGAAAATATCTTTGGAAAATGACCTGCAGTTTCTCCTGTCGGTTTACTCATGATTGATGATTGAAATACATTTAACCATGTTAGTTAAGGTAAGGGCTTGTAAAGTTATGCGTTAATATCCTTCGCCTCGTTATGCCGTAGATAGGCACATATCAAATGTCAATTTGCGTGTTTAAGTATTAAGTTTCTACAAGGTACTCGTACTTTTCAAGCGTGGCATGAAGGCAATCGACTGGAATTAAGAAATTTAAAATAAATTGAAGTAAATTTTGAAAAGATATAAATTGAAATTAAATAAGAGTTTGAAGAGTCAGATCGCGGACTTGTAAAAGATTGTCAGACAAAGCGAATATCAGCTATTATCCTCAGGACATTGGCGAATGTCATCGATATAAAGGTACCCCTTATTAAGCTAGTATTAGGTACTGCTAAGCCAATTTAGCCCTTTATCGGGTAAATCTTGAACAAACTCGTAAGGCAGCCATTGTTGTGTCGAGTCGGTTATGGACTCCATGCTGAGACTGTGTGGTGTAAACAAAACGAGTTATAATATGAGACCCGAGGCACATTTTATGGCATTCTTGTCTCGCCAAAGCAATATATGCCTGGGTTTTATTCCTTTTGCGACGATTTTAAATTGTGTCATATAAAACTCAACGCCGCATCTCTTAGGGAGTCGTCCCGCGCCGTGTCACTCGTATAATGGTAGTCAATCAAGACAATAACAAAATCGGTTCACTTAAATTCGATAATAGTAAAAAGTCAGGCAGAGCGCTTACGCTCAGGCATTTTGAAGAGGGACCGCATCGTTGTCCATTAGTTTTTTGTGTGTCGTCACTCGTCTCGTCAGCCATGGCATGTTATCTGAACGTTTATAGTCTCAGCTTCTCTGTCGATAGATAGGGATTGAACCACCAAAGAAAATTGTTGCACGGCTATTTTTTAACAGTCGAGATTGCGACGAGCTATAAATGGCTCTGAAGCCTGCGGCCAGTTGCCATTTGCAATCGGTTATGGAACGGTCGCGAACCTCTTTTTATATTATAATCGGTCGGTCGCCGTTCGTTCTTCTTTTTTGCAGATAAGCGTCGGTCGTCCAAAATGGCCATGAATGCAAAAATCTTTATATTACGTATTCAACAACGACAACGATTTATAAGCTGAAGTAAAGGGAATGTTCCTTATTTAAATTAATAAGAGCTTTCTTTCGCTCTTAAATTATATTTAAAATTGTTTATCGGAGGTGAATAAATCGGTGTTAGTTTACTTCCTTCGAAATTATGATGGATGGGTGGACACAAGCGAGTGGTTGCGGATCTTCGGGTGGCATTCGTAGCGAGCGTGGTCTGGTCAAGCGTGAGCTGTGTGTGACGAAGCCAACACTTTATGAGTAAAGTGTCAGGTTACACGCGGCAAGTGGCCCGTGCTACTCATTACATTAGCTTGCTTTTGTGCGCACCATTACCGCATTTTTTGTTTTCATATTTGATTTATTCTTATTCCATCCTTTTAAATGCTGCGGTAGGCGGCGCCATTATTACATATTCTTCGCACACATTGTGTAATCGGAAGTACATTGTTTATAACAATACAATACATCGTAGATCATACAGGAATATCTTTCGGAAATAAGTTAAGGATATTCGAATAAAATATTGTTATTTGACATCGTCCTAACGAAATTGTGACGCATTAAAATGCAGCTCGTGCGGTGAGACGGCTTGCGCCCGCGCACCATCACCGTCACTAATAATAAATAATGGACCGAACGCTGTCTAATGTATTATTCAAAGGGTCCCAATCATCCCGAATTTTTATATTAACTAACACGGTTTATTTTAGTTTCCGAGAAGGTTGCCGTGACAGCTACAAAGTATTGATCTATCAATCGATTAATAAATCAAGTGCAATAAAATCTACAATATCTGTAAACAAATTATAATATTTTGTTCGACCAAAATATACCCATAGATGGGATACCATAAAATAGAGCTTAATTATCGGGTCGGCTCCGCTTGCGTTGTAGTTATCACCGTGTATTATTAGTGTTGAAAAAACAGATCTCCGAGAAAGAATTGAAAAAATCAACATCGAAAACAAAGAAAGCCTTCATCTGACCTGCAAGCCGACACAATGCCGACCTATAACGCTGCTAATTAGTTATGTTTCATTCAAGGAACACCGTGTTCGATGAAGTGAAACAATTAACTCTGATACACCATGAATAAACATTTCAGTTAACAGACCTAGAGAGAGAGAAATCGGCTTTATACACGGAAAAAAAAGAATACTTCAGGCAAGAATATGAGTTGTCTTAGCCATATTGTTTAGATCCAAGAGAATATTATTTTAACTTAAGTATATATTCTTCACCCAAGAAACACTATTTACTTAATTCAAGAATAATATTGTTTCATTTTTTATTCTTGAGTGGAATCAAATATTTTCAACTCAAGAATATTGAGTTCTCAATTTAAGAATATTACTTATTCTCGACTGAAAACTATTCCGGGAATTGAGTTAAGATAATAATGTTTTTAGTCAAGGCAATATAATTCTTGGTTCAAAACATCTGATTTATTCTTCAGTCGAAATAATATTAGTCTTGTTTTCTGAATACAAGAAAATGATAATTTTAATTGAAGAATATATTCTTGACTTTCATATTCTTTTCTGAAGACTGCAAAAATACTTTTGGTCAAGACTCTTTATTGTCTTCATTTAAAACAAATTACTTGTTTTAGAGTGAAAAATCAAATTTTCTTTGTTCAAGAATATTTTATTCTTGCTCTGATTCTTAATTGTTTCAAACCAAGAAAATAAAATCCTCTCAAATCAACTCCATATTGTTTTGTAAATCAAGAATGTATATTTTTACACGAAGAATATTGGTTATTTTACAGCAAGAAAACTAGTTGTCTTAACAGGATTTTTTTTTTATTTCAAATCAAGACTTTTATTTTCTTGGCACGAGACTTTTTGTTATTCTTTTTAAGAGAATATTATGTTTTTCTCTTTCCAAGAATTTTTTCACCTTCCATGAAAACTATACGTGTCTTAAATCAAGAATACAAAGTGCCTTTATCCAACATTTTATTTTTTTCTCAACAAGACAAATAATATTCTGTGAAGAATATTAATCATTTTATTGTAAGAATACATGTTTTCTTGACTGGAAAGTTTTAAATATTTCAAACCAACACTCTTATTTTCTTGGCTCAAGACTTTTTATTAATCATTTTTAAAGAATATATTTTTTCTCTTTCCAAGAATTTCTGCATCTTCTTTTAAAACTAGGTATATTTGTCAAGAATACAAATTGTCTTTAACCGACATTTAATTTTTTTTGTTATAAAGACAATTAGAAATTAAACAACAAGACAATTAGAATTTTGATAATACTGGTTATTTTTGGTGATACTATTTTGTGTCTTAAATCAAGAATACTAATTGTCTTTAACTAACACTATTTTTTTCTTTTATTAAGAACATTACTGTTAATTTAAGATTATTTTTGTTTGATCGATTGTTTAGTATCTTCTCTTTCACACTTTTGAGATTAACTATCTGCTATCCTACTGTCAGAGCGAACGGTTGCTGTCAGAGTGTAAGTTCTGAACAGTGCTGCCAACTCTACGTCTTTTTACGGAGATCAACAGACTTTATGCCTCTCCGGCAAAAATACGAAATTCAGTCCTAGAATCTACGTTTTTTCTATTAATTTGAAAAATAACAAAACTCATAGCTCTGAGTGTGCATAATTTCCCTATTCATTCGCGAAAAAAATTATTAAATGTTAATTTTTAAACTAAAGCACACTCGCTTTGCCAACACGATACTACTTTCGTCATTATTTACACAAATGAAACAAAGTTCTCATTCCATAGAGCTGTGACTGCGTTAAACGAAACGTCTCGTCTCACCAGCTCGCCTTGTAGAAATTAAAGCTATGCAATAGCTTAAAACTTAACCTAAACATATTTCGATTCGACGGAGTTACTGTTGTTTTGTCCTTTTGTTATCTATCAAATTTCGATTTACCTACCTAATCTAAGGTAACTAATTTATTTTATTCTTCTTCATTTCACTCAGAAAAAATTACGTAGATCTACGAACTTTTCTAATGGGGTCTACGCATTTTTCCAAATCCCAGTTGGCAACACTGGTTCCGAACGCGCTCTTGCAATGCCAAGCTGCGTGGCGTGCGTGTGACTGCACCAAGGTGAAGCTCAAGAATATGATTCTTGTTAATTAAGAATAAATTCTCGAATTCAAGAATTTATTTATTCTATATTCTTAAACAAAGAATACATGTTTTGATTTTGAGCTAACGATCAATCACGTTCCCTGATTCCCAGATACAAAATAATGTTACCAGTTCAAAGAAAAAAAACTTCAAAAATGGATACCATTTATTACTGAATATTTACTTAATATTTTTACGTTAATGGGTATATTATTATATTACGTTTATGGGTATGTTATTAAATTGGAGCATTCACATTTTACATACCAAGTTTAATGTAAATTGGTCCAGTAGTTTTTGAGTTAATCGCATTCAAACAGACAGAAATATATCTATAACAAAAAAATATATATCTAGAAGAAAAAATAGCAAAAAAATCTTTTTCATAGTTTTCTTATGACGTTATCACATATAATTATCGATTTTATTATACGTAAAGAAGAATTTTAAGAAAGAATTAGAAGAATTTTTTAGTAAGTACTATAAATTCAAAATTCTTCTTTACGTACCTACTTTTTGGTTATAGTTTTAGAATTAAGTAAGTACCTACTTAGATACTTTTCTTTTTTTATAATATTACAAACATAACTACAACATTTACCAAGTATTTTCATTACAGACGTTTGTATGTTTTTTTTTGTTTCCCCATAGAAAAAAGTATAAAAAGATATGGATCTAGCGAGTTCTATCTTTACTCTTTAATGTAATCATTAAAATATTGTAGTTTGTAAATAATTATGGATAAATATCGATAGTAAGAATAGGTAAATATTTTTAGGAACTAATTTTGGTAACATCTGACAACACTAACTGTTATTTTCAAACAACCGCCAAAAACCGCGTCTTACGTAGCATTTTATATTTTCTTTGAACGGCGTCGCTTATGATAGACGCTACTATACGCATTGAGTGTTTTTACTGTGAAAACTGTTTTATTCGTGTTATCTGCGATGACGACATCAGTTCCAATTAAGGAATTGCTAGAAAACTGGCAAGTTCCGGACGAAATCATTGAAAAATTCACAGGCAAGTGTTTATCATTATTTAACCTAATTATAGGCGTTAGCAGGCTGCAGTTAGTGTGTAGCACGAAGTCTCTCTAATTCTTGAGACTCCAAAGGCGTGGTCACACGTAGCTAACGGTACCTGCTACTAGTACCACGGTCTTACTCATGGAGTTCTTAGGCCTCGGTCTCGAAGACGGCGGGCAGCGGGCAGGCAGCGGCGCGTTCAAAGGAGCTGAGCTGCCGGTAGCCGGTGGCGGCTCCTTTGATCAAGGCGCTCCCGCTCCACACCCGCTGACTTCGAGACCAAAGCTTTACCCATAACAGACTCATGAACTATGCTCGATTTCAGAGAATGGCATTGAGACAACCCATTTTAAGGACTTGTCGGATGATTTACTGAAAGAACTATGCCCTAAAATCTCAACAAGGCTCTACATAAAAAAGAAAATTAATGAACTCCTAACGGTACAGGTATGTATGTACTTACAAAACTTTCTGTCTTATTGGAATGCCATCTGTCTGTCACACTAGATTTTGGTATTTGGAACATGTAAATATTACAGAACTATGTGTGGTGTAACTCATAATTATATAATCAACTCTGCAACAGTCACTCATCGACCAGTTAAATCTTTGTTTCAGTTTATCATAAGCTATATTTTTTTTTTCAGAGTACCATATCAACTGCCAGTTCCATGCCAAGTTTTGCTCAAAACAACTCTGTGGCTGAAGTTGAGCCCGAGCTAGATGACGACTTTGTGCTGCAGATGCTCACACACAGACCAGCTTTTCCAGAATTTGACCTACGGACTCTTCTGTCAACATCACCAACGGGAAACAGCATTCTCGCATACTATGAAACTCATAACAGTTTGACTTCGAAGCATCGGAATACATTGACGGATATAATAATTAGATGTATCGTCACACGTCTCATAAACAAGTAAGTACGAGTATAAGTATATTGTTTAAGATCCAACCAGCCCCATGCATGTTTCCTCATAACTTTTTTGGCACCGATCCCAATGTTTTAGTTTAAGCTAACATGTATGTATGTTAGTGTAGCTATAAATGTCTTAGCGCTAGTCAAAATGCCACCTGTAAAATCATAACTTTTTTGGCACCGATCCCAATGTTTTAGTTTAAGCTAACATGTATGTATGTTAGTGTAGCTATAAATGTCTTAGCGCTAGTCAAAATGCCACCTGTAAAAATTATGTTTTTTATAAGGCACTGTTCAACAGGCAGCAGCAGCATTCATGTCTTAACAGGAGATAATATTGTCTTGAGGGAAGACATGCATCTCGGACTTATTGTACTCTTACATAAGGCACCGTTCAGCTGGCATCAGCAGCATTCATGTCTCAACGGGAGACAATATTAT
Source organism: Idaea straminata (assembly GCA_951213275.1). Taxonomy (NCBI): domain Eukaryota; kingdom Metazoa; phylum Arthropoda; class Insecta; order Lepidoptera; family Geometridae; genus Idaea; species Idaea straminata. The sequence continues at coordinate 10,083,118 of OX577856.1, forward strand.
CTTGAGGGATGACTTGCATTTAGTTTACAGTAAAGTCGTAGAATAAAAGTTGTATGATTCAATGTTCTTATCGTTATTTCAGATCAGAAACTCCCAGCTGAGGTACAGCTTTTGTGTCACTTGGTGCCTCCAAAGAGACGTGTGAACAGACGAGAAAAAAATACTATAGCTGAATGTACTGAAAGCATATTTTAAATGTGAAGGTAATGTCAATTTGTTTTTAATCAAATAATGCAATTACTCCAGTCCTACTTATAAAGCGCGTGAGCTAGTAACTTTACAATTTCCCCAGAAACTTGTTTAGGATGCTTGGAGAAATATCATACTAAAAGCCCCCCCTAATCTACTAGGAACAGTTGAAAATCAAACGTTAAGTAAAGGCAAAAGTTGTAGAAAATTTTATACACTTGTAATTCGTTAAAATACCAATTCCGTCTACGTCAAATTACTTTAGAGGTAGAGGGTAATGAAAACCCCTATAATTAGAACTTTAATCCCCCCTCCCCCCGACTTTTAGGATGATATCTCTCCAAGCATCCTGAAAATTTTTCTGGAGAAATTGTAAATGTACCAGCTTACGCACTCTACACCCCCATAATAGCAAGTTTTTGATTGTACTTTATTCCCTATAGCCCTTTATTCTATTCAAATAATATAAAGTTTAAAATAAATTCTAAAAATTGAATTTAATTAAAACACGTTTACTTTCAGACACCTGACGACATTCAAAAGAAAGATGATTAAGTAGCTGTGATCGCATCCATAAGGTGGCAAACAGTGTAACCATACATTAGACATTGCAATTCCCAGGAAACTAACAACGCAGTTAGGTACGTCTACAAGTCTGCATATAAGGCTTTCGATATACTATTTAAGTGTTATCACACATTCCATGCCACTTATCCAAAAGCAGGATACCACCTGTATTTGCTCATACAAAAATAATTGTTTCTCTAGATATGCGATTTATATAGATAGATAAAAATAAAATATAATATGTTTTAAGAGCTCGGCGAACGATGGCTTGCCTATACAAAAGTAATACCAAAATCATTTTTATTTTGAATACATTTCAACGCCAATGTGATAGTTTTCTGATAAAAACAGTAAACTATCTAGATTCCTATGAATTTATTTTTCATATAGGTTACTTTTCAAAAATACCTATTAAGCTATAATTTGAATGAGAAAATGAAATCACTTATATTTTTGAAAAGATTATATTTCAAAAAATGTTTTCATAGGAACCTAAATAACTATTGTCTACTTCCGAAAATCATCATATTGGCGTTAATGTACTCAAAATAAAAAATATTTTGATATATTTATATATATTGTTTGCATGGGAAAGCCATCGTTCGCCGGCCTCTTGATATGCTTTGTCACGAAGGTACTGAGAGACCGTCCACGGGCTTGAATCAAGGATTCTTGGCTTCGTTACATCATTGTTTACATCCTGTGCACAGAGTATAACTATTAAGTGTCTGAGCCGAATCAGAGTTGTTCAGTGTTGTTTGTTATATGAACACATTTGCCAGGTTAAACTGTAACATGATAAATCTCCCATACAAAATCTGCGGTTACGGGACTACATTTTGTATGGGAATCATAAAATGTTCAGTTCGACATAGCAATACCATATTATGTTCGTACTGAACAACTTCTGTTCCTTGATTTAAAAAAAAATTGGTTTCATACAGACTGGGCAGCTGATTTGCAAACTTTGTATGAGTAGAAGGCCCACTTAACGGGTCAGACACTTATTTTGTTACATTCTGTATAAATTAAAGTTATAATACAAAGAAAGTTGTTGTGGTGTAAAAGTTAATAAATGAGTAAGTAACTACTACTTTCGTTCTCTGGTATAAATAAAGGGTGTAAGGGACAGCCTTCCGAAAACTTTAACCATGAATTTAGTCTAACATCCCGAACAAGGAACTGCAGGATTTTTTCGCGGAAATGATAAAAAATCCGCAAAAAAATCCTTCAGTACGTTACTCAGATGATGGCCTGAGTATCTACTCAGGCCAACCAGGCTGTCCCTTACACCCTGTATACAATCTATTATGCTCTTTCTGTTAAGTATCTTGTATAATTAAGCGCCGTCGTTCTTAAAAATGTAATTTAACTGTACTGTACACCAATAATATTTTGAATAAATGTTGTAATCAAATCAATATTTTTGTTTACCGTCATTCCGTCACCGTCACATTTTGGTGTAAGGGTTGTTTTTATGAGGCAAGTTAATTCTTGGTTTGTGTATTATGCTAAGACAGTATTTTTCTGTACAACGAATGCTATTTATTGCTGACTGCTATATTGTGTGCCATATTTGCATTATTTAATTTTTTTGTTAAATACATTTTCTTTGTAAAACTGTTTTTAGCTGAGGCAAGTTTGTTCTTAAGCAGAACTCGTATGTTTTATACTGAAATATTTTTTATGGGTGATGCGTCTTACTATTCTTTGTTTTAGAGAATTAGAATTTATAACAAAACTTCTGTTTTAGTTAAAGAGAATTTCTCAATGGAAATCTGGTATGTGTTGTACTGAAACAATTTTTTTTTTAGTAAAGAAAAATATTTTTGCTCAACAGACTACTAAGTGGTAAGAGACGTGTCATATGGAGTTACCATTTTGTTTGTTATCTCAGTAGACACGTCTCTTACCATGTAATATCTCGAGCAAAAAGATTAGTCTTTACTAAAATAAAAAAAACTCTTACAAAACATACCGACTTTCGCATTGAGACCAAATTCTCTTCATTGAAAACAGTAGCGTTTTACCTCAAGATCAAATTCTCTTCAACTAAGAATAGTAGATGCTCCTAGCAAGACAGTGTTATCTTAGTATAAAACATACTAGTCTTGCCTGGAAACAAATTTCTATTCTGCCAAGAACAGCAAATGCTTCACCTAAGAAAATCCTGTCTCAATATAAAACACACGAGTCTTCTCTAAAGACAAAATTATCTCCCGCTAAGACTGGTAAATGCTTCACCCAAGAAAGTTTGTCTTTCCTCAAAACAAATTGCTCTTCTGCCAAGAACAGCAGATGCTTCACCTAAGAAAATCCTGTCTCAGTATAAAACACACGAGTCTTCTCTAAAGACAAAATTATCTCCCGCTAAGAATGGTAAATGCTTCACCCAAGAAAGTTTGTCTTTCTTCAAAACAAAATGCTCTTCTACCAAGAACAGCAGATGCTTCACCTAAGAAAATACTGTCTCAATATAAAACACACGAGTCTTCTCTAAAGACAAAAGTATCTCCCGCTAAGAATAGTAAATGCTTCACCCAAGAAAGTTTGTCTTTCCTCAAAACAAATTGCTCTTCTGCCAAGAACAGCAGATACTTCACCTAAGAAAATACTGTCTCATTATAAAACACACGAGTCTTCTCTAAAGACAAAATTATCTCCCGCTAAGAATGGTTAATGCTACACCCAAGAAAAATTTGTCTTTCCCCAAAACAAATTGGTCTTCTGCCAAGAATACCAGATAATCCACCTAAGAAAATGTTGTCTTTCCTCAAAACAACTTATTCTTCTTTTAAGAATATTGGGTGTTTCACACAAGAATACATTGTCTTGCCTCAAAACCAAATAGTATCCATCCAAGAGTAGCTGATGCTTCACCCGATAAAATATCGTCTTGACCAAGAAGTATATTCTTGTCAGCCAAAACAATTCCGTCTTGTTTCAAAACCAAGAACATCAACCAAGAATAGATGATGCTCCACCCAAGATAATATAGTGTTACTTCAAAAATATTGTTTTGTTACCAAGACAACGGACATTCTTGAGCTAAGTATAGAAAATTCTTACATGGTCAAAACACCACATATTTTTCACTCAAGACATTAGATTATTCTTGAAACAAGTCTACGTAATTCTTCAGTCAAAATCGAATGTCTTTGATGAAGACAATGAATTTGAAACAATATTTTACTAAAACTAAGACAATATTGTTTTCCTTATATAGGAAACAGGGATTGTCTTGACCAAGATGATATTATCTTCGTTCAAGATAACCTTTTTTTCCGTGTAACCATTGAAAAGTACCTACCTAAATATAAGTGTGGTATAAATTCAAATAAAGCACGACAGCCGACACGACAGCAGCACTATTGCAACTGGCTTGCTAGGTACTTGGAACTGGGTCACTATCATTACAACAATCACGCTCAAAAGTTGTGAACGTTGTTCTCCTAGGGATCTAATTTACGACGAAAGATAATAAATACGAATAGGTACAATCTCCAACGGCACATGGCAGCGGCAGAAGCGTTGGGTTACCCTTTCACGTCGTTGAATAAGTAACATTATCTCTTGTAATTTAGGCTTAAGAGCATTTGAAATATTTCTTTGAACTACATTTGGTATGCAGTAGTGCTCAAGTACCATGGGAATAATAAATCAACTGAAACAAATAGAATTTGTGGACACAGTGACTCAAACAAATGATAATTTTAAACAACTCAGAGCCTAGAATTTTATTTAAAATAATTTGCCTAGATGAGCTCAATGGCTGCCTAAGGCGAGCGTCTCCACAACGTAACACGTGTCGTTGATTGCCCCCAATTGGCGAGCGAATAAAAACAATCGTCGCTTAAAAATAACCGTGATTTCATCCTGCAACATGTGATGCTTGTTTTCTCTCAGTGTAACGAAGTGTAAAGTTCCCACAAGTATCCCATGTGAAATGTCCTGGTGCTCAGATCCCATACCATATCGACACAGAATGTATTGCTAATGATCATGAACTTCATTTAACATGCTTTGCCAATTTTCCACAAAAATATGAAACAGATGTTGTTTTCGAAGAACTTATGAATGAAAACGTTTCACAATTCAACTAGCTACATTACGATAGGTACTCTCCATTATGCCTTGGTCAAAGCTGTGGGTCTCATCTTTCAGCAGTGTTCACTTCCGACTATGTCCTGAATCATTTGATTTAAGGCCAATTGAGGTTACATCCTCAAACCTGGTACAAAAGCCATATGGACCCCGTGGCAGATCGAGCGTGCGCAAAACCAAGAACATGTTATCGTGGCATGGCGTGACCAATAAACGATAGTGACATCCGCCAACCATAACACGATATAGGTCATCAGGAAGTAAAACCGCAAACATTTTAGGTACCTAATTATTTGTGAGAACTCAGCAGTTTATAAATAAAATAGGACCGGATACGTATGTAATTCTACCTATTGTTTAAACATCGACACGCAAATTAGGTATAATCCTATATAAAGTTAGGTGTGTTAGTGGTTTTTTAAGGTTTATACCTTACTACCTGCGAATTGCGGTTTCACCCGTGTAAGTCCCGATCCTATTGGAATATCAAAATGAGATAGAGACAGACAGAGAAACACGCGTACGCCGCACGGCTTACAACTAGTGCAAAAAGTGTCGTTACGACTTTTGGTCTTATTTTTTTAAAAATTAAGCCTTCCCTTATATAGCCTTCTCTTATAAAGGAACTAACCATCACTAAAATAATTTTTCAATTCGAACCAGTAGTTCCTGAGATTAGCGCGCTCAAACAAACAATCAAACGAACAAACTCTTCAGATTTATAATATAAGTATAGATATAAGCGATAGTTATTGCAATGATTAATGAATTATACTTATTTTTACGAGACGCCCAAAGAGCCCTTTTCTGTTATGCATTGTGACAACTGGGCGAGTCATTTTCGCACCCTTCTATTGTCGAAACTTGGCGCCACGCACAAAAACTTTTCGTTAAGTAGATACGTGAATGCTTTAATTCCTAACAGAAAAATTGAACTTACAATAAATAAAAATGCAATTTGTCTGAAAAAAATTACTCGCTCTTCGTAATGATAAATGTACTTTCTAATACTTTTTATTTGATAATACGCACATCCGTTGCATCTCATGCAGTTGCGTGGGGCAATTTAATTACTCAATTATAAACCATTAAACATTTGACGTCATCTCGACTGGGATAATTTAATAACAACGGATTTGAGCGGAAGGAATCATTACCTATCCCATAACTCTAGCGCAAAAACTTCTACTTACCTAATTGGCTTCGTACACGATTGTTAGCCAGAATTACTACTTATAAACTGGAGTAGTTGCCTTATTCCATCTTGTGTCTTTGAGAGGGGACCGTTTCATAAAGCAGGAAACAATCAATTTCAAATCTAAAAAAGTCATTTGGACTTCGTTCACCAAATGCGTTGTAACATTCATTGTACACAAGACATTAGAGTTAGACAAGAGCTTAGCGGCCCGACATTATGAATGGATTGGAGCAGATCGTGCGAACGCGTTACAATGGAAGAGGATATTATATTAAACAGATCCAGTCCCCTCTCATTGCGTCCCTCCATAATAAATATTAATGTATGAACTTGAATGCTCGACAATGCCCTCCGAGTGATGCTGGTACATTGACACTCAATTTACCTTTTTGCAGCCGACTGATAACTTCTTTATGGGTAATCAAAATCATGCATTCACGCTGCATTTTTGATTACAAGCCTGATTTTTCTTGTTTGTAATTTAAATATAAGTAATGTATACCGCGACCGTAAGCTATTGACCATTATATTTTAGCATTATGCTTGGTGCATCATTTCAGCGAGGTCGGTCTATTTAGGCAGCACATGGCATTTCGGACAAATAATGAGGCTAAGTGCGGAAACAGCCCCGTAAAACTAAACTAATAATTCATTGTTTTTTTGTTGATTGTATTTTTTTTTATTTTTTTATTAGGGTTCCGTACCTCAAAAGGTAAAAACGGAAACCCTTATAGGATCACTTTGTTGTCCGTCTGTCTGTCTGTCAAGACCTTTTTTCTCAGGAACGCGTGGAGGTATCAAGCTGAAATTCATATCAAATACTCAAGTCTATGGTCTCTTGGAGCTGTGAAAAAATCAAACTTCTAAGTCAACGCGATCAAAAGATACTCCCGTTTATGCCGCAAATTTTCGACACTCGCAAGGGAATCAAAACCTACAGGGTACTTCCCGTGAACTCAGAATCTTGAAATTTGGTATGAAGCAACGTCTTATAGCAGAGATATAGGAAAAATTGCGAAAAGTATACATTTTTAGTTATATCATATAATAAAAATATTTTTAATAATTTTAAACTTACTACCCCTTTCCTCATGAACGCGTAGTGGTATTATATTGAAATTCATATCAAATACTCAAATCTATAATACCTTTAAGCTGTAACAAAATCAAACTTCTATGTCAACGCAATCAAAAGAAACAGGAATTAAAACCGCATATTTTGAAACTCGCCACTACTCGCAAGGAAATCAAAACCTACAGGGTACTTCCCGTGAACTCAGAATCTTGAAATTTGGTACGAAGCAACGTCTTATAACACAGATAAAGGAAAAATTGCGAAAAGCATAAATTTTTAGTTACATCATATAATAAAAATATTTTTAATAATTTTAAACTTATTACCCCTTTACTCATGAACGCGTAGTGGTATTATATTGAAATTCTTAACAAATACTCAAGTCTATAATATCTTTAAGCTGTAACAAAATCAAACTTCTACGTCAACGCAATCAAAAGATACAGCAATTAATGTTATGGATTTCATTTAGCAATAAAAATACCATAACTTTTACTTATATACCTACAGGTTTGTACGGAACCCTCGGTGCGCGAGTCTGACTCGCACTTGGCCGGTTTTATTTAATTTATTTACCACAAACACTTAAAAATATTTTTTACATATTATTCTGCCAAACTGCGTAGCAGTTTGTCGGCTGTAGTTCCTATGTTGGTACTGAATTGCTAGTGAGTATATTTTATATGATTAAAAATAAAAGTAGGTAGGCATCGCTCGAAGTAAGTCGGTTGCGTAACAGTTAAGGTAAGTAGGTAGGTGGGTATAGGTAGATATTTTATAATAGTGTTAGGTAAGCAAATAGCAACCACCGCCCGCCAACTAAGGGCACAATGACAAATAGTGCTTAGTCAGAGTTTTCTTTAATTGTTTTTTATGTTTTGCACCCGATGTCAGTTGGTTCACCTCACTCGGTACATAATATCTCCTAGTGCGCTTACCATAGTAATTCGACACTCGCGGTACAGTAAGTGCTTTTTTCTTAGACTTAATTCTGTCTGTTTAATTCTGTCGTTTTATTCTGTTTTTTTTTTTGTAATTTCGTACTACCTATTTTAATATTGTTTTACTTTTTTCTTGTCCTTCTAATAAACGTCTATTCTATTCTAATTATTCTATACTATTTTTGTTTACATGGCACTAGCAAACCGTAAAAATGCAATTGTGCTTAATTACGCCTTTACTCAGCCTTAGCCACCCCTCATAAACAAAGTCGATTTGTGAATGACCGATCAACCCTATTGTAGGCGGGTGTCACGTGGCGAGGGATGACGTGAACACTTTCCACGCTGGTTTCCCACGCCATAAGCACCCCTGGACATTCGATGGGAAACACCACTTGTTGATTTTGTTCCGTAATCGAGCCATGTGACTTCGCTTCCGGGCCGGACGGTATGACGATTCCTTTTAATTTTTATTAGCTGTTGACTTGTATGACATCGAATATAGATTACGGCTGTGAGAAATTTAATGTAAGGGAGTGATAAATTGTAGGTTTGATAAATTTCAGTCAATATTAACATTAAGTTAATAAATAAGCTTTTAAATTATACTTAGATTTAAATAAATATTGCAATTCCATACATCGCCATCTAGCCCCAAGCTAAGTAACTAGACTTGTGTTGCTATACAACGGATGTACTTACCTACTACTTATATACTTTTCTTTTGTAAACACATATATACCTATAATACATAGAATCAACCAGACCTCAGACGAATACTTGCATGAGGTGGAAATCGAAACCGCAACCCTGTATTTGGCAATCCGGCATGGTGACCATTGTGCCAACTGGGTCGTCAAGATATTACTTTGAATTCGAACTAACTCAATCATTAAGATTCGATGATTAATTAAATCACTGAAGTATTCAATAAAGCTTCAATATATAACCTATAGGCAAACACAAAGAGACATAAGTAATTAAAGTTGAAGAAGTTTAAGGTTAAAACCATGAGTCAAATAATCGATTCCTCTAGGTACGACAATAAAACACAAAAGAACACTAACCAATTAACTATCAATTGAGGACGCATTTTTATTGGACACAATCAAAGAATTCACAGAATGCAAATCCGAAATAGCAATGGTAATTTAACACATGCAATCTTGAAATATTATGGAAATAATGTAGGGTTTGCTTATTAAAGCAATTTGATCGCGAATGATGGATTTTGCCTCGGGTGAGGATTGCGACTGCGATCATCAAATTCACCTTCAATAACGATATCCCTTAATAATTGACTTGACTTATTTATTTGTAACGTTATAGTTGGACCTTTTTGAGACTTAATTTTGTACATTCTTATAAGTATTTAAATATGTAGGCATTTCTTTCTTCATTCTGAATTGTTTAATCTTCTACTATAGTTAAGCTAATTTATTATACATTCTGTCTTTATTTGACGACCCAGTTGGCACAATGGTCACCATGCTGGACTGCCAAACACAGGGTTGCGGGTTCGATTCCCGCCTCGGGCAAGTATTTATGCTTAGATATTTGTCTGTGTTCTGGTTGTTTCTATGTATTATATGTATATATTTACTAAAATAAATGTATATAAGTAGTATATTCGTTGTCTAGTACCCATAACACAAGTCTAGTTACTTAGCTTGGGGCTAGTTGGCGATGTGTGGAATGTCCTGCAATATTTATATTTTATTTATTAGTTTTATAGTTTCATTTCAAGTTTTATCAATACTAATAATATAAAGAGGAAAGATTTGATTGTTTGTTTGAATTAAATAGGGTTCGAAATTACTGGACCGATTTTGATGAAACAAGGTGTGAGGTTACTTTGATTCATTTGAAGTGATACAGGCTATTATTTATCCCGATATTCCCACCGGGATCGGAGTTACGCGGGTGAAGACGCGGAGCGCTGCTATCGAGAATTCTACTTATTTGATAAATAATTAACCAAAAGGCAGTCTTTGTGTACCCACCTAAGTACTAGGTACCCACATAGCCGAGAATAGGTTTTGATTAAAATTTATTTGGTATTAAACATTGCGAAAAAAACAGGTAAGTATATGACAATAAATGAAATAAATAAAAATCGAAGAAACAGTTGACCATCGATCGGCAAAAAATAAGAACATAAGGAAACCAGTAAACGCAAAATAGGAGAACCCTAGCCAAACAGAAAGGTAAACTACCTTCAAAAACAAAACAATTTTATATGAAGTCGATGATGACATCCATTAGCTTCTTAACCTCTAGCTAGAGAAAACAAAAAAAGTATGTCACAAGAGAATAATAGAGATTTCTACATCTACATACCTGCCGGTCCAGTCGCAGTGGTCACCCATCATAGCCGCCTCCGCAGCTAAGATAGCCAAAACTAGTGTCCAATATATCTCGAAAAACCCCATTTTGGTATAACACAAGAGCTAAAAAGTTCAATACAATCACTTCGAGTCCTCACATCACAATACGTAAAAGTTTTTGATTCATATTCCAATCAATGTTTACAAAATGTAAACAAAACTTTCGGCGTCAAGTAAACGTTAACTTTGCACCGACTCCGAAACACGACTGAGGTATCGAGTGAGTGAAAGGACCCACGATGTTAAGCTATACGAGTAAAAGAGATGGATATAAAACAATTTGGTAGAAAAGGACGGAATATAGCGTTGGCACTGTCCTTCGTTTAGTTAAGTAAATTATTTCTCAGTAGAGTAAACTGAATCTTATTGCGTTATTTTCAAGATGTAAAGTTCGGAAAATATGAAAAAGCTCGGATTTGAGCTTTCAAATTGGCGGGAAAAGCTTAGCGCCTACACAGATAAATATTCGTTAACATTATTGTTTACAACCTAATTTATTTGTTTTTTTCCTTTTTAAGTGTGTTGTGTTTTTCTGATTTTGTTAATTGACTTAATTAGTACCTCATCGTCGTTAATTTTTATTTACAATAATACTCTATACGTAGAAATTTCAAGGTCTACGATTTTTTAGAGTCCTTACTCAAGTACGAAAATAATAAGTAAATAGGTACTTACTTACCTAATACGAAGTATTTTATTTACTTAGATATTTTTACGTATTTTAAATAAATATGTAGATTAACTAAACAGGTAAGTCAATTAATAATTAATTCATGTAAATCTACTAAAAATCAAGTTAAATATCAAAATCATTGAAGCAAAAATTAAAAACTGTTTATCTCTCAACCTACCTATGTAATTTTCATGCGCAAAAGCTATTTTTTTTATATATTTATGAGTAGAGACTTACATATAATTATTAAATAAAGCGGTCAAGTGGGAGTTGGAGTCGCACAACGAGCGAGGGTTCCGTATAGATTTGGAACGATGCAATGTGGTGCTTGCACTTTTTGCTTGTTTTACTTATGGCCTTAAGAGGAAAGGGTACCGTTTTTTGTTTTTTTTTTTTCATTTTATAATTATCATAGAAATTAAAAATTAAATAACAAAAAAACATAGGGTCATGGTCATGGCGGTTATAAGTTTTATGAAACAAAAATATTTGCTCTAGTGTCATTATCCTGAGAGAAAATAGTCGACTACGTTTGTATGGAGAGAGCGCCGGTACTCTTTCACCTCCCGGAAGCTGTCTCAAATATCGGAAGAATGGAATCGAATGAGATTGTAAATTGTAAATCATTGATCAACATTTTTGTCACCGGTCAATCTCCTTCGTAAATTTCTCTATTCACTGGACATTGGCGGTATTGCAACGCGATGTGGGCAGTATCGATTGAATTTAACGGACTAGTTTTTTCGTCTTGAGGTAAGTACCTACGGAACCCAAACAATAATTATGATATTGTGGTGTTATGAGTCTCAAAAAAGACTGTTATTAATTTTGTTTGATTTATTATAAAAGGCCATTAGCTATCGGTCCTTTTGGCAGGTAAAAGTTTAAAAAAATTATACACAATACTAATAATGTAGGCTACTCAACAAAAACTAGCTAATTATTAAAAAGTGTTTTTTTTTTCTAATAAAAGTCGAGCCATAGAGCCAGTTACCTAATTAACTTAGGTCCTTATCTAAAGAAACACTCGAAGACAGCCGCGGTAAAGCTATTGCATCGTGCGAGCTTCGTACAGTCGTAACATATACATACACGTTGAACGAACGCTCGGCCGAGCTACTTGGTAGACGGATTGGGGGGTGTTAGGTTTTATTTTCGTTACGGAATGTCTTGATTCGGTCGCTGCGCTCAAAGCCCGCGAAAAAGCTATGCAATATAGCTTAAAAACCCAAAGAAAGATATCTATTCTGTTAAGTGCTAGTAAAAATCTCAAAATTTCCCAGCTTAGAGCATACAAACATTCAATTGCACAATGACGACCCAGTTGGCACAATGGTCACCATGCCGGACTGCCAAACACAGGGTTACGGGTTCGATTCCCGCCTCGGGCAAGTATATATGCTTAGATATTTGTCTGTGGTCTGGTTGTTTTTATGTATTATAAGTATATATATACAAAAAGAAAAGTATATCCGTTGTCAAGCACCCATAACACAAGTCTAGTTACTTAGCTTGGGGCTAGATGGCGATGTGTGGAATGTCCTGCAATATTTATATATTTATTTATTTAATTATATCACCTTGTTCTTAGGGATAACTAACTAGAATAAGGGCAGTGGCCAGTACATTAATCCTATCTACGAACGCTTACCCTATTTTAGATAGATAAGTAGGAGTACATAATAAGTTCTATCTAGTTTTATCTATCATTTGTAATAGAAATGGACATGCAAGTTGTTCGCATCGTGTGACTCTGTTTGCACTAAGATAAACTAAATCAATAGATGTGTTTGTTCGTCCGATAAATACCCGCTTTGTCGCCATTGATTCTTGCTTGTTTAGGCTCGATGATTCGCCCCCTTATCTTTTGACCTGCGCAAAAGTACTTTTTTTTTCGATGACCGTTACGTTTGACACCATCCGCAGGTAGATACGTATACGATTTTATCTAGTTTTTATGTCGAAACCAAATAAATGATATGGTCGGATCATATTTTTTTATTATCTTCGATTATACTATACATACTTACATTCATTATTACCTACGTACTTCCCAAATTGTATTTTTTTACAAACGCACTGTTCAGTAGGTATAATAGGTAGGTACAATCAACGTTCAAAAGTCTACCGGCACCGTAACGTTTACAATCCTGTGCAGCACTATTTGAACATTGTAACAACGTAAATCGATCCCACGTCGGTTGGCGTAGCGGCCTAGACCACTCGGCCAACTAAATACATACCTAATATGTTGAAAATAATAATCACAGTGAGTTCTTTTATTTGAAGTATTTAAGTTTGTGTGTAACGTCTATTAGAAGAAGGTCGTAAGTTCAATAATGTTGATAGTATTATGGTAGCAAACCGATAGTGTACTTATGACGCATACTGTACCCACCTATTTAACCAGTGTTTTGATTATGGTTATTTGCAACGGAGACACTGGGTAGGTATAAATATAAATATATAAATAAATATTGCAAGACATTCCACACATCGCCATCTAGCCCCAAGTTAAGTAACTATACTTGTGTTATGGGTGCTAGACAACGTATATACTACTTATATACTTTTCTTTTGTAAATATATACTTGTAATACATAGAAACAACCAGACCAAAGACAAATATCTAAGCATAAATACTTGCCTGAAGCGGGAATCGAACCCGCAACCCTAGGTTTAGCAGTCCGGCATGGTGACCATTGTGCCAACTGGGTCGTCATATGTTAAGCTTTAGAATTAATAAGTGAGTTTTTTCGCTAAGTTCCTTGAGTAAACCCATAGAATAAAATAAGAAAGTGCCTTGGGTAAAGCTCTAAAACTTCATCAAATAGGTTTTACCTCTTCACAGTATCTATCTACTAAAAGGAAGTCAATAGCGGATTTACCTACCAGCAGGCAGACTGTTGAGTACATAGAGGAATCATAGACGTTGTTGTATGGTCGAAGGTTGAGTAGGCTTGCATGAGCCTAGAGAGATTGATTTTAGAGTTGGATTCTAGATCGGATTTGTATTTCTGACTAGCTGCACCCGGCGTAATAATTTTTCACCGCCATTTTCTTAATTATTTTCTTTAATGAAAACCTTCTCCAGGTATATAAAACACAACAAAAATAATTAGCGAAATTGATCCAGCCGTTCAGCCGTGACCAAGGAAAATAGGGTTTCATTTTTATAAATATAAATATATTGCAGGACATTCCACACATCGCCATCTAGCCCCAAGCTAAGTAACTAGAATTGTATAATGGGTGCTAAGTAACTAGACTTGTATTTTTGATTTTGATTTTGAAATATCTAAGCATAAATACTTGTCTGAGGCGGGAATCAAACCCGCAACCCTGTGTTTGGCAGTCCGGCATGGTGACCATTGTGCCAACTGGGTCGTCAATTTTTATATATACCTATAGATGTTTAAAATAAAGATGATACAAACAAGTGTAAATAATAAGACATCTAGGTACTTACCTGATGTGTATCGGAAAAATAATCAAGGAACTGAAATGTAAATCCGCCATTGAAGTAAGTCCTTATTGGTTCCGTACATTGTTTGTGAATTTTCTTTGGTAACCTTAAAACAATGTTATAAAATTAAATTCCTTTAGTTAAGCACCTACTTACCTAACAAAAGAATGTTTTGTCTTAAATCTTAAATATTATTTAATATTCTCACATTGTGATGGTGTTATTATAACTTGAAATATAGTTTACAAAAGGCTGTCACCCGAGATGGTATAAGACGAAAATCTTGGTCGTTTCGCGGCAAATGTAGTCGCAAGTAATGATAAAGTGGACGTTTCTGTTTTGGTTGAGTGTCGGTGCTTTCGATGCTTATACTATCCCTAGATGTTTGTGGCACAATAATACATGTGAGTAGAAAAACTAGGTTACTGTTGTAGGAAGGTCTTATAACTGCAGCGTTCTTACTATATCCTATACACCCGTAAGTCCCGATCCGGTGAGAATAAAGGGATAAAAATTTAACATTTTCTATTTTAGAGCTCCAGCTTATTACGTGCCAAGTTTCATCACAATCGGTTTAGTAGTTTTCGCCTGAAGAGGTAACAAAGTTATGTAAGAATTTGAAAACACAGTTCGCACTTTACAGCATTTATTGGCACTTTTAGAATTGATACAATTTGTAAGCACGTACTTACCTATTGGAGCAACTATTAGTGGGTTTAAAGTGTTCAAATAGTTTTTTTATCACAGTTGCTCATAAAGTGGATCTTATTCAACGGCTTTTAGGCTCATAATCCAACATATTATGCACGCGTGCGTTTTAGATTTGTTAACTAGTGCTGTAAAGTTATCCCGATAAGTTAAATACGTATCTTACTGCTAATTACATGTTAGGTAGGTGAAACATTCTTAATTTATCTGGGTTATACTGTTTTGATGTATAAAAAAGGTATATACCAAAGAGTTTTTTTAGCTAGCAAAAATGGTTGTCTCTAAAGTCGGTTTACGAACGAAAATTTTACGTGATAATGACTTAGAAAACGATTAAAAATTGAGTTGTTTATTTTTTGTTTTTTCTTTACTTAAATATATTGTTTTTCCGTACCATTGTATTTTGTTCTTAACCCCCGACGCAAAACAAATAGAAAAAACCCTAAAAAATATTGTATGTCAGACGAGGATGTATGGGTTAAAAGTCTTTAGCCTGCCTTTCCGGAGCATAATTAACAAAAAAATCTGCCTTAAAAAAATGTAAACATAGAGTTATCACAAATATTTTGTTAATTATTATTTTGTTTTCTTTTCAAGTCTTTTCTTTTATTCGCAACTGTGATAAAAAACGTCGTACGATATACGTGTGGAATTGATCTTTGCATCTTGGCTTCTTATGACACGCTCGCTGCCGCTCGCGCGTCATATACCGCCTCTATGCAAAGATCAATTTACCACACTTATATCGTAATGTACTATTATGCAACAAAGCTTAGTCATCATGGTACACTTAACTTTACTTAGGTACCTACACCTTACTCAAGTTCCCCAAAGAGTTCTGCTAATTTGCTAATTCATTTAGAGTGTAGATATAAAAACCGGCCAAGTGCGAGTTAGACTCGCGCACGAAGAATTTCGTATAATTATATTCTGTTTTAGTATTTGTTGTTATCGCAGCAACAGAAATACCTACATCATCTGTAAAAAAATCAACTGTCTAGCTGTCACGGTTGATGAGATATAGCCTGATGACCGACAGACAGACAGACGAACAGACGGACGGACAGTTTAGTTTTGGTAATAGGGTCTCGTGTTTACGTCTTACGTTTGTATGGACCCTAATAAAAAATTAAAACATAATATGTTCATAAAGGTATTTGTAAATAGGTTAGGAAATCTACCTAGTTAGTACATCACCATGGATCTTCTTTTTGAGGAAGGGTGCCAGAATTCTCATAAAATCAACAGTTCAACTAACTTTGAACCTTAAGTCAGCCATAGGTAATTTTTTGTTGCCACATTAATAATTATAGCTTAGCTTATGTACCTTCCTACCTTTATGTGCCTTTTGTATACTTTTCATTACAGGTGTGGATATTTGCCCAGAATGGATGATAGAGAAAATAAGTGATTGCACGAAGTCATACTGGGACGCTCAGAGGACCTGCGAGCATCCTGAACAGATGCTAGTTGGCACCGTCTGCGGGTTCTCTAGGTGCGACTGCCCGGACGGCACTGTCCTTGATACGGAAACTGGTTACTGCTACGACGTTGATAATTGCCCGACTAAACATGGTGATGTTTAATAAATAACTCGAAATTAATCCGATATTGTTATTTTTTCGCCGGACTAACCAAAGCGGTTGGTCCCGTGTGTTCTGTTGTTATTTTAACTAGTGTATCTTGAGCTTAGACAGTTATATTTATTTGATCTTGAGTTACATTGAATTTTATTAATATAACGGTGTGAGTAGGTGGTAGGTCAAACAAGAATCAAATCAAACCGAGTTCAAACGGTCAAATGGTCAAAACAAAATAGCACTTGACATTGGCTCAATAAATAAATGTTAGAAAACCATTTTTTTAAATAATATGTCAATATCAGTCAGTGTCAATTTGTCAGTAACTTAGTTGTCAATGTCAGTCTTATTTGTTTTCATTTTGCGATTTTGTCATGAAAGTGTTCTAACTATTTTAAATTCATCTTTCTAATTAAAATAGAGATCTATCTCTACAATAATAGAAATATGTTTCGTTTATGTATAGGAAGTCGTACAGTACTAAATCGACTAGTGCACCAGTCAAATCATCAGAAAATAACCTCTCAGTTAAAGGATCTTGCCGCTTTCACTAACATTCTATCCAGAAATTATGCAGTTAGATTACAAGAAGAGGAGACTAACTTAGAAAAGGTCTACTACGGGCCTCTGACACCACAGATCAAAAGCGTTAAAGTGTTTTCTCTAAGTTCAAGTATAGCTGGACTTGTAGCACAGCCAATCATTATAAGGGAAGCTGCAACTATTGGAAGCACCTCGTTAATCGTAGCTTTGTGCTCAGTGGTAGGCTTCTTTACCTTTGTGACGCCGGTGTTGCTACATTTGGTTACTAAGAAATATGTTACAGAAATACTGTATGATCCTAACACATCTACATACAAGGCAACTACAATTAACTTCTTTTTAGTTCGGAAACAGGTAAGATTCACTATAAAGCACTTACAACATACTATTGTAATTTTAATATGAGAACTATCTACTTAATATGTTTTACTCCATTATGATTTGGTGAAAAACCTATTTATTTTCAGCTTGAGTTCAAAGTTGAGGATGTTCATGTACCCGATGTGCCTGGCATGTTCACCACAATGAAGGCCAAAGGAGTCCCACTCTTCATCGAAGCCAGATTCTTCTCTGACCCCATGCACTATGCCAAAATAATGGGTTACGATAAACCTCTAGACTTCAAGATGGGAGATAAAACATCAAGTAGTGAACAAAAACAGTAGAAAATAAGTAGTTGTTGATTATAATAGTTGTATCTAATTAAAGTTATTTATTTATAATTTGGTTTTCATATGGAATATTTTAACCATAAATATTTCTAGGCTCACCTGCACAAGCCTTGTTTCTGTTGGAAGAGGAGTATAATAATTGGGCTGTTACTGGACTGGACATAATAAATGGATTCAATGTATCTTCATACAAAGTTTCATGAAAAAACAGGCCAGTAGTTTTGCAGCCTATTTGTTTAACAAACAATAGTATATTATGCAACTAGTGAATAAAGGACGGATTTAAAGCGAGGGCCATAGATGAATTCAAGTGTTAGAATCCTGAGCCACGCGAGTGATTCATGGCCCTCAATGTAAATCCGTACTTTATTCAAGAGTTGCTTACTATACTTTTTACCATGACTACGAGAAAAAGAAAACAAAACGTGTGGCGGGACCAACTGACAGACAGACAGACAGACTCAGACAGACTTAAACAGACTCAGACAGACAGACACAAACAGACAGACAGACAAACAGGCAGACAAACCGACAGACAAACAGGCAGACAGTATTTATTGCGCAAGGAGGTTGTATAACCATTGAGATGGAGGTCCAATATACAAACACCAAAACAGTGATTAAAAGGCCTTTTTATTCACTGTTTTCAGTGAATAAAATAAGCTTTTTAGAGTGGGTATGGTATAAAAATATCTTTCCTTTGTGTGTAAATAGTTTCCAAAGATCCAATGAATGAACATCACACATCTAAGATAGTCACATCTAAGATCATAATCAGATAAATATTGTCTCACACTAAAAAATGCCATCAAATTCCAACCTTAACAAATAGACCTGTAATGTGCGTGCCAGACTCTGGATAGAATAAATATTTCAATTTGTAAATACATAAAAAAACACCCAGACCATGAACTATTTGTTCAACTTCGGGAATCAAACTCGCTACCTTCTGTGCCATAGGAAGTTGTTAAGATGTCAATTTATAAATAACATGACAACTATAAATCTTTGATTTTTATCATAGAAGAGTGAAAACCAGAATAATTTAGAATATCATTTATTACAGTAACAAAATATAGGCATTTTATTTTACATTAAATAGGTTTTGATTAACAATACTTACTACTTCTAAAGCATTGAATGGCAAAACTCTTGCTTGTCTTGACTAGGATATTGCCAAGAGAATAGTATCATGCATAGATTTGAATAGATATAAGTAGTAAAATGTTTACATTAGTATATTTACTGTTGAAGTACATATTTCATGATAGCAATATCAGTCCAATCACACTTATAGTCGAAATCTACTAAAAATGCTGTTAGAATTGTAAGTGCTATTTAATGAGCAGCCATTTACACGTAAGAATGACAGAAAAGGTATCTACGACTATCTGAAGCAAGTAAGATAGAATTATTGAGTTGGCCAGTTAAACAAGGAAACAGTGAATGGCAGCTTAATATAAAATACCTCTGCAGCCTAATTAAATTTGGTGTGCCTGTGCGTCAAAGAGCGCGATTAAAATAAAGACGCAACTTTGAGCCGATCAATTAAAACGCGCGAATTGATTGTCTTATCTAAGTTAATTAACTTAATTTATAAATGAATAACGGTTTAATACCAGCTACTTATATGTATTAGTTATTCTTATTTCTAATAGACTAATTTATTATTTACTCTTATAAAATCTAAGGAATGTTAAAATTCTCATTTTTTGCTGATGTATTTCGCTTTTTGAGACTAGACGTTACACGATCAATAATGCTTTGCAAATATTTTTCCTGTTTAACAATAAAATATACACTTTGAAATTTTTTCATAAATCTAAATTTAAATAACAACAATAATTTTGACAACAAACCTATTTACACAATTTACAAACTTACAAAAAAGTACCTGCATTTTTGTCTGCTAGTTTGAAGCGCAATTTTTTATATTTACCGTTTGAGTTAAAGTATAATGCACTTTCACTATTGACAATATTATCACTTAAATATATAAAGCGATCTAATAAAATTAAATATCAAAACCCTATAAATTTCATGTTAATTTTTCGACATACATAATTTAATTACATTGCATGTTAATATCATAATTAAATAGTAATACTTTAGTATAAATACGTTTAAAAAGCGAAAGTTCCATAATTCGAGAAAATCATAACTTTTATAACCCTGTCTGATCGTAATAATATTTTACCAACTTAAAAAATAGACTTTAAAATGCATTTCATTTTTCAATCAGATCGGAATATAACTGGCAAGTCAATTAATAAAAAACTTCCATCTAATCCATAAACTAAAATGCAAGACAAAGTTACATTAAAATAAAGAGAAATAACAATTAACTGAGACAACATTCGCAACACGGACGGACTTCACAAGAATCATTCAATGAAGAACTACACTAGACGCAGTGTGACGTTGTATGTAGCTCTATAAATCTAGTTGCCATATAAAATGTATATAATCCGACGCGTCCAGTCATATTCAGGCATACCAAGCCCACGTAGGCTATAGTTCTAGTGTTAGAGCTGAGGGCGTATTGAAGCGCCTCAGTACTCATCTAACACCATACTGTCTTCGAGTAGCGATCAGTCGTAGTGCAGAGCGTTATCCGCTAAAGCGTGAGACGCCGGGGAAGCCTTGTCGTCGATAGCTGATAGGGCGTTAGCGCGCGCTCGAGCCTTGCTAGCCCATTCGACTTTGCAGAACGTAGCCGTGCCTACAGAGGCTAAGATGCCGAGGATTATCAACTGCACTGATAGAAGAGCCTTTGATGAGTAGAAGAAACACGCTGCTGCTGCCATAGACTAGAAAAAAATAAGACAAAGTTTTAGAATTTAAGTTCTCTATGCCATACAAGATTTAAAACAAATACTACTAAATTTTAACAGGTCTTAAATAAATAAATATTGCAATCGGTCACACATCGCCATCTAGCCCCAAGCTAAGTAATTAGACTTGTGGTATGGGTGCTAGACAATGGATATACTACTTATATACTTTTCTTTTGTACATGGAAACAAGCAGACTACAGACAAATATCAAAACATAAGTCTGAGGCGGGAATCGCACCCACAACCCTGTGTTTGGCAGTCCGGCATGGTGAACATTGTGCCAACTCGGTGATCGTAAATACCATGCTGCTTCATAGTTTAACTACGACGGGATGAGTTTGAAACGCACTTAAAATAAAAGTTTTTATTTGTAGTGAAACTTACCTGAGTAAATTTAAACAGGGCGAACGCTGAAGTGCTTTTATCCGAATAATTACCACCAAGGATGGAGTAAATCTGTGTATTAAAGCATGCGTCACCGAAACCGAGCAGGAAACTGCAGAACATGGCCAGGTATGGTGAGGGAGTGATGTAGGACGTCTCGTTGGTGTCACCGAAGGGTGCAACGTTAGGGAGGTTGATGAATATTAGGAAGAAAGATGCAAGGTGGATGAAGTAGCCCATTATCACGATGGGGTCGCGGCCCCAACGGGTCGTCTTGCTGCCGAGGATACCGAATAATGCACCACCTGAAAACAATTAGATTAGTTTTATCCTACTAATGTTATAAATGTGAAAGGTTGTGTGTATGTTTGTTACTCCTTCTCGCAAAACCTACTGGCCCGATTGCTTTGAAACTCGGTATGTACAAAGCTGGATACTTGGATTAACACATAGGCTACTTTTTATCCCGATATTCCCACGGGATCGTGACTTACGCGGGTGAAACCGCAGAGCGCAGCTAGTATTATAAATGTGAAAGTTTGTGTGTATGTTTGTTACTCCTTCTTGCAAAAACTACTGGACCGATTGTTTTGAAACTCGGTATGTACATAGTTGGATATCTGGATTAACACAGACTTTTTATCCAGATATTCCTACGGGATCGGGACTTACGCGGGTGAAACCGTGGGGAACCAAAACATTTTATAGAATAATTAGCTGCGTAGTTATTCTATAAAATTAGATCCCTCACATACAAAGATATCCACAAATACGAGATATGCTATTCAATTTTTTAAGGTCAAGATGTCAATAGGTCTCAATGTCAAAATGTACAAAAGTTAGTATGCTTAATAATAACCAACTTTCTTAGCCTTCAGCTTATCGGACACCCCATTGTCTGCGAGAGACTGAGAGGTCTGTAAAATACATAAATTCATACCAAGTACTTCTCCCATGCCGATGAAAACTCCAGACAGTCCGACGAGTTGTTTGGCGTTCTCTCCCATTTCCAGCGTGAATCCGATACTGGGGCTGTACACGCCGCTGAAGAAAGACAGCTCCACACCTGGAATAGAGCATTTTTATGTATTTTCTAGAAAACTAGCAGCGCTCCGCGGTTTCACCCGCGTAACTCCCGAGCCTATGTTATTCCCAATGTATCCTCATAATAAGATTAAGTATAGAAAACGAGAAAAATAAGTACAGATAAAAAGTCATGTTTGCTGCGGTTCTATGATAGTTGTATGTAGGTACTACCTTTGGATTGATTTATGTGACAATGCAGGCAGCCGTCGTTCGAGCAACATGAAAGCTTTATATTTACAGACTCAAAATCTCTTTATTTTGATATAATTGATATGTTTTTATATCTGTTTTAGCTTTAAGGTTTCCCCCTTCAAAACGTATAAATAAATCTTTTTTGACGTGATAACGTCTTATAAATCGATGAACTCACAAAAAAGTGTGACGTCATGCGTCATGTTATTGACAAGTAACCATAGCAACGATAATTCGTTGCTATGGTTACCATCAATGTTTTCTTATGACGTTATTACGTAAAATTATCGTCCGTAAACCGACTTTACAGACAACCATTTTTTTATCATCCGCACATACGCAAGACTATCCGAGTCACGATATGTCACAGATATAAAACCTAAGAAATACACTTAATTGGTTTTGTAATTGACAACAATTTAGACAAGGTTTAGTCAACTTTTATAGCTAAGGGGGTTGTGACATTCTGGCATAGTAAAAATCAGCCATTTTTCTAGTTATGCGTGTGATTTAAAAGGTGGCCCTTTTAAATATATTATGGCAATGTATAGACGACATGAATATAAACAAAATAAAAAAATGAAATAATGTTTTGTAACAAATAAAATCTAAATATTAAAACTAAACCTATTCGAACAAACCCCTCCCAGCGTTCTCGGTGCAAAGCTGGACAATATGCAAGCGGCGACCCTTTGCATCAGGAATGCCCCGGAACGCGGATCAAACCCCCTGTCATGGAGGCAACGGGATGTTTTGTAATAAAATGTTGTAGTGTCAAGTTTTCCTGTTATGTGGTAATTTTGAATTCACATAAAAAATTTAAAATCACATCAATCTAGTAATATCCATGACTTGAGACGCATATTGATAGTAACGTAGGTAAGTTGTTTTCATTACATTTTTTATTAACATCAAATAACAGGCAAGGTTTAGATTTACGAGATATCGGTAGACGGCATTTGTTGTTTGTATTGGCGGTCGTTACCCAACTATGCCAGGCTCCATACTTAAATGTTACTACCTCTTACTTATATCGCATCTCATTAAAACAAAATGTCATAAATTCCATGCATATTTTTAAACCACAAAAAGCGGATATTTCGCGGAATAATAAAAAAAACAAAACTATGTTTACGAAATCGTTTAACCTGCCTTCACCTCGCAATTTTACGTAACGTACAGCGAGTAAATTATCCGTCTTCAATATAAAACTCAAATTATAGCTTAACACTTTGAGATAGAGTTGAAAGTCTAATAAATTATAGATTTGGAGGTGTGTCACTGTTGAAAGAAATATGGACTCTAAAACGCAGTGGATATGGTTGAAAATATAGTAAAAGTAATAACGGAGGTGTGTCTTACCGGTGTAAATGAAGGTAACGCTAAGAAACAGCATGTCGCGAGTGCAAAACAATCTCAAGGCGCCTTTGAATGCCTCCATCGGTCCTTCCTCGTACGTTACTATTTCCACCTGGGAGAAAAAAAGTAAGACTTGAAAAAAACCTCCTAAAGGTTATGCCATGCCCATAGCCAAAATATATAAACCTCTAGAATTAAAAAAAATACCCAAATAAATAAATCATTATTTACACGTTTATTGCACTAACAAAATATGTAAGAACTTTAGTAATTTTAAGACTACTCAATTGAAAACTATTAAAACTAATAAAAAATAAATAAATATTGCATGACGGTCACACATCGCCATCTAGCCCCAAGCTAAGTAACTAGACTTGTGTTATATGGTAGCTAGACAATGGATATACTACTTATATACTTTTATTTTGTAAATATATGCTTATAATACATAGACACAACCAGACCACAGACAAATATTTAAGCATAAATACTTGTTCAGACAAGTAATTACGCTTAGATATTTGTCTGTTTGTCGCAATCCTGTATTTGGCAGTCCGGCATGGTGACCATTGTGCCAACTGGGTCATCACAAAAAAAGTATGTGTTAGTTTGCAACTAGTTACTCCTTCACGCAAAAAAATTAGTTAACCGATCGCGTTAAAACATAGGTACTTGTCCTTTTTTTCTTCTTTCTATTTTGTGTTTGTTTATTGAGAGCCATTTTTGTCAAAATATATCTATTTTTTATTGGCATTTCTAGTGGCATAAAATAACACACAGGCTACTTTTATTCGAATACTCTCCAATACATTATATTATTATGTATTTGAAATAGGTTCCAAAAGACAATTGCAATTCCTGGCAGATGATGTTCAATTATCATATTATTTACAAAGATAACATGTTGAACTTTCATTATCAATAGTAATTGTCTCGTCTCATTCTTTTGTAGACTTTTCCTGTTCGTACAACGGCCTCCTTTCGGAGAGATAGCAGTTATTGAACATGGATACTTCCTACAAATCAAATCAAATCAATTTTTTTTATTTCTTTGGATGCTTAATACAATTGTACATAGACCACTTGAAATCGTCTTAATAACTAAGTTAGGATGTGTGCCTTCGGAACGCGCCCACCAATGAGAAGAAGGCACAAGAAACTCATGGGGGTTTTTTTTTAAGTGATCACGCTCACAAAGGTCAATATTACAAATATTTGAAAGTATTATTTGAAATGGAGCAACTAAAGTCACGTCCATCGGTTGTTATCATTAAGGTAAGACGAAGTATCATAGTACGCTTTACTGCACAATTTATGCTTTATAAAAGTTTTGAACCTGGTAATGGACATGTCATATACATCTTTGGGTAATTTATTATAATAGAGCACACATGTACTATTAAACGACCTGTTTATTTTCCGGAGCCTACTACCGGGCACGGTCAGTTCATTCTTATTTCATAAGTTGAAACTACATACTTCGTGTTATTTATATTTATTATTAAGATTTTTTCCACTCTACATAAGTAGGTAAATAATAGAGATAAATAGGAAAAATCTTTTTTAAGAACAGACTAAGACGAAAGCGTAGTGTCATGGAAGTGATACTAACATAGTTCTAAGCTATCTCTTTAACACATTCAATTATTATTATAAAATATGTATGTTAGTCTATAAGGTATGCCTATCTACGGGCCTTTGTAGCCTGAAATAAATGATTTATTAATATATTATTATTATTATTTAACCGACTTCAAAAAAGGAGGAGGTTCTCAATTCGGTTGTATGTATTTTTTTTTCAAGTAAAAATTCCCTTAGAATTATCCAAAAAAAGTTCGAATTTTTTATGGATGACCGCGCATATCTTCTTTATTTTAGACGACCCAGTTGGCCCAATGGCACTTTGTCGTACTACCAAACATTCCCGCCTCAGACAAGTATTTATACTTAGATATTTGACTGTGGTCTGGATGTTTCTATGTATTATAAGTACATATATATTTACAAACGAAAAGTATTTAAGTAGTAGGTATATCTGTCGTCTAGTACCCATAACACAAGTCTAGTTACTCAGCTTGGGGCTATGTGGATGTGCGAGGAGCTATATGGCGATGTGTTATATAAAAATAATATTTTTTTATAAAGAGTAAGGCTTTTTTGTTTCTATATTTGTTTGTAACGAATAGGCTACGAAACTACTGGACCGATGTTGATGAAACTTGGTAAGAGGATAAAATGATTTATTGGGATAAATATAAAAGTAGGTAATCATAACACAACCCTAGTTGGCTAGATGGCGCTGTGTAAAGTATCCTAAAATATTTACTAATTAGTTTTAATAAATAAAATATATAAATAAAACATCGCCCGTTTCGAGTCGGAGGTTAAAAATAACAAAAAACCACCTTCGTTACATAGTAGTTTTATTGTTAAAATAATAGATAAATATTTCCTCTTAGATTGCTTCTTAGAATCAGTAGTCAATTATCTACTAACCAGCTTTTGCCCGCGACTTTGTCCGCGTTATAGTCGAAAATGGACAAAGGAATCACTTTGTCCCATACAAACTTTGCCCCCCATTTTTATCCCTAAAAGGGGTAGAATTTCGAAAAAACTTACTTATCGGATGTCATACACAGAACACGCCCTCCAAATTTCAGGTCTCTACGATCAGCGGTTTAGGCTGTGCGTAGATCCTCTTTATAATATTAGTATAGATAATATATAAATTTTATTATAATATACCTTTGTTATACCAAAGCGAAAGTGTCACAGACATCAAACAACCTCATTTCAATGAAACTTACTAGAGAAACTAGATATTTTACAAGGAAAATTAACAAAAAACACGAATAGCAATAAATATAAAAAGGATGCCGTGGAAGAAAGCATTAGAATTCGCTTTCCATACAATAAAACTTAATATGCGTGATATTTATTAGAAAACAGAATCTCTATGGGTGTCTATCATGTCACTATTAGCGATTTTCTATGGCTGCCAACTAATCCAAACTTAAATTTTATTAGCAGCGCCCTGCGGTTTTATTCGCTCAAGTTCCGAACTTTTATTATAACAAGACCACCTTTACAATGTGTTTCAGCGAAGGAGTTTTAATACGAAAGAGGGTTGTTGTAGACGTCTAGGCGAACAACTTTTGTTATACGCCTTTTGGAAATTCGAACCCGACTACGGAGAAGCCAAAAGGGAGGGTTATATATGTATATACATATACACTAGCTGTTGCCCGCGACTTCGTACGCGTGGTAAATTTGTTTTATATACTATTATATACGATTTGTTTTTTATACTCCTCTTGCATCACTCTATCTATTGAAAAAACTGCATCAAAGTCCGTTGCGTAGTTTTAAAGTTCTAAGCATACATAGGGACAGACAGCGAGAAGCTACTTTGTTTTATACTATGCAGTGATGATAGTGGTTTTATGTCTATTTTACCTTGGCATCATCTATAGCGGGAACTCGTCTGACAGGTCGCAAAAGGATCAGGAATACAATGCCCACTGCGCACACGCCGGTAAGGGCTCCAAACACAACGTTACGGGTTTCAACGTCGATATGACTTTTGCCTTGAAACTTTATAAATACGAATAAGTTTCCGAAGAACATGCTGGAATGAAAATAATGAAATAATGTTAGTAGCTGCGCCCTGCGGTTACAGTTGCGTAAGTCCCGATATTGCGGGAATTTCGGGATCAAAAGTATCTTAGGTCCTTCTCCATCCCTAAACTACCACTATGCAGATTTTCATCAAAATCGATCCAGTAGTTTGACCCTGAAGTGGAAACAAACATATAAATAAACTTTCGGATTTAAAATATTAGTTAGGATTAAGATATAGTGCGATCAACTTATATAGTCCACGACAAAAGGTAAATAATACTAAAAATAAAAACAATGAGTTAGGTACGTTAGGCGTCATTGTGTCCATATTCGATCTCATCACAATAGCTCAATTAGTTTTCTCCTAAAGTTTATCATTCGAACCGAAGGTTATCGCCGCGCCGGCGCTAATTTCCGCCGGAACGTGTCCAAATCATACTTTGCTGTTAAACTTGGTATAGTTAAGGGCCTCTACGTATTGGCTTCGCCTCCATACACGCTTCACAAATTATCATTAGGAGTCTGTCGTGTCCTACTGCAGTGTAAAGGCCCCTCTACTTCTCCATAGTTCGCGATCTTCTACGACAGATTACCAATCTGTCTTAAAGTTTAAGACAGATATATGAAACATTTAATATTGTCACCATTGTTGAAGATTTTGCTAAGAAAAAAATTCTAAAAGTGACGCTAATCACGAGTAAAGTCGTTGGTCGAACTGCATCTTAGTATGTACCGTAAAACGAGGTGTCTTTGACAACTTGACTGACTTTGATGCATAACTCTTTATGTATTGTCTTTACTTTAATTTCTTCTTAAAATGGAACGCGGTTTTTTGTGCTTTAAACATATTTTTCCACAGTGTCGACGCATGAGCATAAGTGGAAGTAAAATATTTATTATTCGATTATTAGTGGACTTAAAAAGATGATATTAAGCAAACTATTATTGTATGCAAATTAGATTCGAATATCAATAAGAATTAAATTAATAACGGTTAATTGAACTAGAAATATAAGTAGGCGGATTTCATTAAAAGTGAGTAGGAGCATGTAGGAGGAATTGAAATCGGTATAGAAAAGTATTTTAAATTGATAGGTAATTTAGACTAAATTACTATCTTAATGTAGGTATATGAGTACCTATAATAAAAAGCATTGTGTGTCACAAATAATTAACTATCTAATAAGTAAAACAGCAACAATAGAAATAATAGAATATCAACTATTAGTCATAAAAACAACGTAGAACATATTTATACTTCCGTGATGCAAACCAGATCTACTGCAAGTGTCTGGCATGATCATAAAATTACAAATAACACTTTGTATGGCGACAATTAGTTCCGATACGAATTCATTCACATAGAACTATAGAAGAATATCTTTCTTCCGCGTATATCAGAGTTACCTTGATCGAGATATTGAAAAGTTAATGATATGTTCTTTAAATGAAAGGTGAGCATAATTGCTTAAGATCAAGGTAGATCTTTGGCCGTATAATTTTTGAACACCGGCAGCACTCACAAAAAAGTGTAACGACAACGCGTTCCGCTCACATTCCGGGAACGTAAGAGAATTTTTTTGAAAAATCTACTTACTCTCTGTCCCGGTAAAAAAATAAAGGAAAAAAAACTAGAATGTCGATTCTCAGACCTAACAAAAAATTTCATACAAATAGGATTAGCCGTTTAGGTGGAGTTTAGCACCTAACACCGTTGCTATGGTTACTATCAATGTTTTCTTATGACATTATCAAGTAAAGTAATCGTCAGTAAACCGACTTTACAGACAACCATTTTTTTGCTAACCCATTACTATAATGTGGCTTGGGCAAGCAATCTAAAACATGTTTAAGACACCTTAAATGGCATGGAATAAAAGTTGCTGTCGCTGTATAAATCATCTAATTCATAAAAATACATACAAAACTTAAATTATAGAACATATAGCGCGGTAAGGCCACTGTCTTTCAGGAAAACGTAGGATGGAAAGGATTTTACGAAAGATTAAGGGTGAGTGCGTTAATAAGAAGAGATAAACAGATCTTGATTAGATGCTAAGGCCATGTGCACTGTGCAGTGGCAAGAGCAAAGATCTCCTCCCAGAGGGAGAAGTTAGGCAATAAAAAACGCCACGGGTACCTATTCTAGGATTGAAGAGTATCTCATGCCACTGAACTCTGAGTTCTAAGGCAATTTATTTAGTTATTTCTATATCGTTCGTATAATAATATATGTTCGTTCGTAAAGTCACACACTATAGGGCATAGCTGAAAATCAATGTAATTCTTTTCTTTAGCAAACCCAACACTGAGCTACTGGGACACACTGTTCACCACGTTTTCTCCTGCTTAAATTACCGTTTTTTTATATTTGTTATTTTTAATTAATTAGTATTAGCGATAGTGATCCATATGTATGTGCCTTTGTGTGAAGCAATAAACAATGTATCTATCTTATATAGTAGTTCTCACCTGCACTGCAACATAGCCCAGAAGATCCCCGAGTTCCTGGATATGGTGTCCGAATCGCTGTTCATCGTGAGGTAGTTGCCCTGACCCGTCCATATCGCCGCTGCGCCTGCGCCGATCAGTACGCTAGCCACGTACAGTAACCAAGTGCGAGGGAAAAGGAATGTCACTATGAAGAATCTGTTGACAAAATATACGTTTTTATGGTAAAAAAGTTAAAGGAATTTCTTTGTGATAGGAGTCTTCTGAAGTTTTGTTTTTAAACATCTTTTTCAAAGAAGAGATGCCTAAAGTTAAATGAAAATATCCATAAACAGAGTTGTGAATCGTTTTAACTGCTCTGCCTGGTTTTGTCTGTCTTAATAATTAGTTGGATCAATAAATATTGGAGAACATTATACAAATATCACACAGCGCCATCTAGCCCCAAGCTAAGCAACTATAGGCTTGACAGAGTACCTTTAAACTTTTCTTTCTTAAAATATACTTATTATTTGTAGACCTAGTTGGCACAATGGTTACCATACCGGACTGCCAAATACAGGGTTGCGGGTTCGATTCCCGCCTCAAACAAGTATTTATGCTTAGATATTTGTCTGTGGTCTGGTTGTTTCTATGTATTATATTAAAAGTATAAAATTTACAAAAGAATAGTTATCCGTTGTCTAGCACCCATAACACAAGTGTAGTTACTTAGCTTGGGGCTAGATGACGATGTATGGAATGTCCTGCGATATTTATTTATTTATTATTATTATACAAACATAAACCAAGACCCAGACCATTAAAAATTTCTACATAAATATATGTTTATTATGTAATCGAACCCGCAACCTGTCGCAGAGTGGGTGTTAGCCTACCATATACAGAAATCAAAAAAGGAGATATCAATGACATGATATCCAA
This sequence comes from Idaea straminata, assembly GCA_951213275.1. NCBI lineage: Eukaryota > Metazoa > Arthropoda > Insecta > Lepidoptera > Geometridae > Idaea > Idaea straminata. Next base: position 10,114,074 of record OX577856.1, read on the forward strand.
TACTAACTATCAAAATTCACGCCACTCGAGGCAATAAAACCTACGAGGGGTAATTAAGGTGAAAAGGTACCGGCGCTTTATCCATACAAACGTAGTCGCCTGTTTCCTACCTGGATAATTATACTAGGGCAAATATTTTTTGTGTCATAAAACCTATAACTGCCATGACTATTCCCCTATGTCGTGGTTTTTTTCATTATCTAATTGTCATAGAAATTAAGATTTTAAAAATAAAAATAAAACAAAACATAGTGGCAGTTATAAGTTTTATGCAACAAAAATATTTGCTCTAGTATCATTATCCAGGGAGGAAACAGTCGACTACGTTTTTATGGAGAGAGCGCCCAGTACCCTTTCCTCTGTGCTGTTCTGTGCTTAGGCTGTGCGTAGACGTGCCATTGTGACCGTAAAATGATATAGTTACTTAGAAACTTAATCCTTGGCTTAATTGGCTCTAGAAGTATTGACAAGTTCTTTCCTCTGAACAAGGTCTACTAAGTCGAGAGGATTGAAGGCACTGGGCAATCTTACTCCATCGTCACTCAAAAAGGACCCTAAATAAGTCTAGTAGCGGAAACACAGCCTGTATACAAGTATTTAGGTACTAATAGAATTTAAACCTTTTTTTAACGAGGATAAATGCGCCTTATGCACTGTCCCACCGCTCCGGGGGGAGCGGTGGGGATGTGTGGGGCTCCCTGCTGACCTGAGATGGTGGGCGGCCAGAGGTTTACCCACTAAAACTCCTCGGTGTCCCTCTGTAATTCAGAAGGAAGTAGGAACTGTTTGCATATACAACTACTTCCCCCTGGGGTGACTATCTCGATAGACCCTTCCGCGAAAAACCCTTCACAGGGAAAAAACCGTCTCGAGAGGCGGCGCAGGACACGCCGCCACCATCTCTTGATAGAATTTAAACCTAGATTGATTTAAGTGTTCTACTAGAAGTCCTTGCAGATTACAAACTTTCGCGTCCTTAATTTTATTACAAAACAATAAATGCAACTGGGTTATACATATAAATAAATCCTTTTCTCTCGAAATGGCAGACAATAATCATATTTTAGCGGAGTCAAATCGCTATAATAAACACCCACTCATTCCTTATAAGGAATTTAGCAATAATTTTTATTAAATAACAAAATACGAAGTTTGCCTCAAACCTGAGCTAGTCAATAATTCACAGGTCAAGATATGAGGATAACCAGAAAGGTGTTCATACATACCTAATGATAAAAAGTATGACTGGGTAGCCCCAAGAAGTGCTGGCTTGACGTCGTAAAGGGTGATATGCGTGCAAATGGCATTACATACCAGGATGTTGAAGATCGTGCGAAGTGGAGGCGTAAAAGCAGGAAAGCGGACCCCGGGCTCCCGAGAGGGATGCAACCGGGAACAACGCTCGGATGATGATGATGATAAAAAGTATGGGTATATATCTATTAATCATAACATAGTATAAAACAAAGTCACTTTCTGCTGTCTGTCCCTATGTGTGCTTAGATCTTTAAAACTACGGAACGGATTTTGATGCGGTTTTTTTAAATAGATAGAGTGATTCAAGAGGAAGGTTTATATGTATAATACATGCATAATATAGCCGTGCGAAGCCGGAGCGGGTCGCTAGTTGTAATATAAAAGAGAAAAGAGTTTATCAAGAAATCTCTGAAACCACACGAACTACGAGTCTGAAACTTTACATGGGAGAGGACGTACGCGAGCACTAAGAACGGATTTTTGGAAATTCGATCTCTAAAGTGCAAAAATGAAGGGGAGATGATAAAGTTTGCAGTTTGTAATAACTATTATGTATTCTGAATGAAAATATTAAATTAGCGCTTATCGCCTCCCCCAGTCCAGGGGAGCCGTTAATCGTGAGATAGTTCTTGACAAAGGTCCGTTGAGAGATCCGTTAAGCGTGAACCATAAATAGGACATTTCAAACAGCGCCATCTATCCTCAAGCTAAGTAACTAGGTCAATATAAGCTTTTACAGTGTAGGTAGTACAGTCGAAATACGAATTAGTTGAACCCTACGTGACGCAGAGCTCACTCGATCATCGGTTGTAAAGTAATGTTACCTGATTCTGTTTTTTTTTAACAATATACTATACAATAGGTACAATACTAAAAAAAAATAGAACATAAAATAATAAGAAAATAATAATAAATCAGAAAAAAATTAGTAAGAAAAAAATAGTAAGAAAATAATAAAGATCATAAAGAATAAACAGATGTGCGAGTGAGGTCTGGGTCACGTGGGGTTTAGCTAATTGGTATTCCGACTGTACACACATTAAATTTTTATAAAGTATACTTTAAAAGACGTTTAAAACACGCATACCAAAAACCAATCACTTTTCGTTGCCTACATTAGAACAAGGTTAAAGTTACTTAAAAAATAAATAACAATTGTTTGTAACAAACATAACGTAACAGTTAGAAATCATACATTTTATTACAACTAAAATTGATTATGTACATTGTGTCAGTAGGAGGTAAAACATACGACGAAATCTGGTTTTCCCTAAAGTAAATTTAAAAAAATTAAAAAGTTTTTTTGATGGATCACATCCTCATCCATCAAAAAAAGTTTTTAATTTTTTGCAGCAAGTTTAGTTAAACCAACATTTATCTGCCTACTCATTTTTATTTAAGAGGAAAGGGTAACGGGCGCTCTCTCCATACAAACAGAGTTGACTGTTTCCTCCCTGGATAATGACACTAGGGCAAATATTTTTGTTGCATAAAACTTATAACTGCCATGATCATGCCCCTATGTTTTGTTTTGTTTTTTAAATCTTAATTTCTATGATAATTAAAAAATGAAAAACATCAAAACATAGAGCATAGTCATAGCAGTTATAGGTTTTATGGCACAAAAATATTTGTGCTAATGTCATTATCCAGGGAGGAAACAGTCGACTACGTTTGTATGGAGAGAGCGCCGGTACCCTTTCACCTTAAATAGCATCGTTCATTGGCCATTTTGAATTATAAAAGTCTAACTCAATTTACGTTAGCCAATGAAATGCGTCTAACCCAGAGTGGAAGTTACAACCTACTCTCTAAAGAGTAAGATTCACCCCCTTATTCCAAAACGAGGTTGAAGGATAGTCCGAGATGTGGATTTAGACCTTAGATTTAGACACAGATTTACTCGTGAACTATAGTCTAAACACTATCCCTATAGATTATATAGGGAACTATAGTCTAAACACTATCTTTATAGATTACTAGCTGTGCCCCGCGGTTTCACCCCCGTAAGTCCCGATCCCGTGGGAATATCGGGATAAAAAAAAGCCTCAAGCTATCTACATACCGAATTCCATTGCAATCGGTTCAGTAGTTTTAGCGTGAAGAAGTAACAAACATACACACACATAGTAGGATATAAGAATAGTGAATTGAGGATTTAGAATATAGTTCTAAGAGTAAATCTGTATCTAAATCTAAGGATAAAATACACATCTCACACTATCCTTAAACCTCATTTAAGGGGGACAGAGTTTAGAGTTACGTTGCAGGGTGAGGATGACGTTTCTTTGTCTATGCGCTTCTGTGATGGAACGAGGAAAGAGGTAAAACATGAATCTAAAACATATCCCGGTTCCGGTAACCTATCAGTATTCAATGCACAGTATTGTGACCGATACGTTGTTAATATGTAGATTTATTTTGCTGACGGTAAATTCGTAGAATTAGACCTTATATATCGGAAGGACCTAAAAGCAAAATGTCCTAAATAATCAAAACGACACAAGTTCAGAATGGCCTAGTAGCAAAACGTCTTTTGATTGAGATGACACGAGATTAAAATGATCTAGTAGCAAAACGTCTTTTATTAAAATGTCCACCATGTACAGTAAGAAAAACGAATAAGTATTATTTTTATACAAACACTTCAAAAATGTTCCACTAAGACAGCCTTTCCCAAAGTGGGCGATAACGCCCCCTTGTGAGTGATGCAGGCCTAAAGGGGTAAGAGACCCAAAAGTTGCGTTGTGTACTGCGGTCAGGTTTCAAGTTAACTCTAGCGGGTAAATGTCTCGTTTAAAATTAATGTTTAATCTCCGCTTATATAGCTCACAATAATTAATTTAGTTTAAACCACTATCTCTCTCTCTGTAGTCGGTCCCTCATGACTGAGGATCGTGGTCATCATTGGGTGGTCTGCATTTGGATCCACTATAAATTAAATTAAAAACCACTATAACATAAGTTATAGTGGTTTTTAAGTAGGTGAAAAAATGGGGGCGCTAAAATATAATTTATTCTCAAAGTGGGCAGTAGACAAAAAAAAGTTTGGGAACCCCTGCACTAAGGCATCTGAGACATGTCTGTTTCATCGCTAGCAAGGGTACCATTACAAAAACATCCCGAAATCCAAGTATTCCGCAAGGTTTATTGCATGGTCCGTGTATTTTTAGAATGAAAGCTTAGAGTCCAAATATTTTTATCTATGTATATAAATAATTTAGTTTAGTCTGAATACGATATATAAACAAATAAAATCTAAAAATTAAAACTAAACCTATTCGAACAAACCCCTCCCCAGCGTTCCCGGTGCAAAGCTGGACAATATGCAAGCGGCGTTACCCCGCTGAACCGCTATCGACAGCCTTTGCACCAGGAATGCCCCGGAACGCGGATTAAACCCCCTGTCACGGAGCCGACGGCCAATGTCCCTCACATATGCCAAACCCTCGGCCCCCAACTCCCAGACGTCTCGACCGCCACAGGCAAGAAAATAGTTTAGTCTGTAGTTTAGTACATCGTCCACATAGACAAGTATTTCTATGTAAGTATCTAATTGATCCCTTACTATTAAGCAACGGACTCGAAGAAATGCACTCAGGCTTTCAAGGAAAAATTAGATAGAGTGCTTTATTTATGAGTGATATATTGCAATTTAATGAGTTGTTAATATCGAAGCTTCATATATCGTACGGTAATAGCACCTAATTTTTAGAGTTCCGTACGTCAAAAGGTAAAAAAGGAGTTATAAGATCACTCTCTTGTCCGTCTATCTGTCCGTGTTTTAAACTAGTAATGTTTGGAACAAACCTTCCCCAGCTACAGCTGTATTTTGTATTAGAATGTTGTATTTTACGTAAATTACGAGTATTATTAACGTAATGTGATCGTCGAATCTCAGAATCACGATAGTAATTAACACTTCTTACATGTTACGAAACGTTCTAAGTAATTAAAAGCAATAAAAAATTGTTCTGTGAGAGAAACTAAAATGAGCCAGTGATTAATATAATTTTTTTATCAATATAGAAAATAATGTATTTTATATAACACAATCGTAAATGTTTTTAATGAATCTAAAAAAAAAATTCATGCATTGAAAAGGAAAAGCGGTCGGGGAAATTAAAAATACAACTTTTTTTAAACTTTCAGTCATCTTAACTCAAACATAATAAGTGTTGTTATTAGCAATTATGCATTATTTCATACCTAGACGCTAATGCCGTGGACCACCAACAAACGAATTGTGAAAGTTATTTCTTACGCCATAGCCTATTAGAAGTAAAAGACTGTGATATTACTATGTATCGTTTGCCTTATTGGATAACGTATATTTTGTATTTGTGGTTTTGTAAAGATTTCTTTTATCGGTCACTCATCATAATAGGATTGTACTGAAAGTCAGCGTTGTGGTGTTTTTTGGGATCACAACATTATGCTGAGTATAATCCTTTTTTGGTTACACTACAGGTTTAGAAGTCTGTTTAATTGTTTAGATTTAGTTTTCTGTAATTTATTTACTTTTGTATGTGTAGTGTAATTACAAAATAAAGTTATTTCTATTCTACTCTATTATGGCACTGTTTATGTGAGAAACTTTTCTAGAGTATTGTCTACACATGACTTTACAGAGTAAAGCCTACTTGTACTGGGATACAAGCTGTTATTCCACAACTAGACCTTTAGTTAGATCCTTTTTGCATAAGAATGGAGTACAGAATTGCCCACCACCTATACTACCCTTTCAGCTTAGTCGACCGTGTGCAGAAAAAAGAAAATCTCCAATTTGTCTGGAGCCCACTAACCCGCGGGTTTCATCACGATGTACTAGCGCACATAATTTTTTTGTAAGATCCATTGTTGCACCGCCAGCCGGGCGGTACCTTTTACGTTTTTACTTCCTACCTACCTACCAACTTCAAAATAATTTGAGTTAAACAAATCCATGGTATCGATGCAAAGCGTGCTATACAGTTGATACTACCTTTAGAATGAAATTCGATGTATCTATCACTAGGCCAACACCGCTCCGAGAGTAAAGCCTGTTGAGAAATGTCTATCTAAACAAATTGATGTCGTTGCTTTCGTCGATTTGTCAGTGACGCAATGATTACCTACCTACAGAATCGATCTATTAATCAAGTTAAACAAAACCAGTTCGTTTGTATTTCGGAAGGTCGTATACAATTACATGTCTCGATTTCATTCGGAGATCAAAACATAATATAGAAAACCCTATTGATTTAAGAGATCCGCCTATTCAAACACTGTAAAATTTATGGTCGAGAATTTTCGTTGGCTCATGCACCCAGTCCTTTTCTACGAAGTAAAATGTCTTTGAGAAACTCTAAAAATATAAATGAAAAGTTTATCTGTTCCCTGTTCAGTGTCAAATGTCTAATGGTAATGATTTGACGACCCAGTTGGCACAATGGTCACTCCCTCGGGTTCGATTCCCGCATCAGACAAGTATTTACGCTTAGATGTTTGTCTGTGGTCTGGTTGTTTCTATGTAGTATCTATACTAATATTATAAAGCCGAAGAGTTTGTTTGTTTGAACGCGCTAATCTCAGGAACTACTGGTTCGAATTGAAAAAATATTGTTGTGTTGGATAGTCCATTTATCGAGGAAGGCTATAGGCTACTTTTTATTTTGATATTCCCACGAGATCGGGACTTATGCGGGTGATTGCTATAGTTAGGGACCACATATCACATAGACTAAGTAGGTCATATGTCCCTACATATGACTTCTTACGTCTCGGTCATTTGGAAAAGAAGTTGCCGGTAAATTCTAATTGAGAATATTTAAATAAAGATTCGAAGTAATAAATCATAAATTAATAAGCATTATAACTAGCTTAGTACAGTTTTAGCACGTTACGTAGCGCTTACATAATACAAGCTGCATAATACGAGTACCATAATGGCCTACTCTCCTACATTGATACGAACAGCACTCAGACTTCTACGATAGAGGCACTTGATTTATTAATTACTAGCTTTCAAACGTGACTTCATCAGCGTTGAGGTTGAATTTTATAAAATTCTTACTTCGTAATATCTATTTGTCTGCCAAATTTTAACAAAATCCGTCCATTTGCTTGAGCTGTACGTTGATAAATCAGTCAGGACTTTGAAATTTATTTATTCTTTATAAAACTGAATACATAATTGATACAAACATGATTGGATAATTAATAGGTTCGATTGTGAGAGATTTTTTAAATTGTAATGAGGACCAACTTGCGCTTGCCCTGGTCTTAGCATGCCTACATATAAGTGGGTAGATATTAACAAGTGGGTGATTCTCTGTAGTGGGTAATTCTCTGTTATGTCTCCAGGATGACTATTGATTTATTGACGAACAGTCAAAATCATTGGTTCCAGAAACATAGTTCAATATTCTCATGAATCCTAGGTAAGAACTAAGGTTATTTTTGGAAATGTATACGAAAATTTCCCAGCTGAATACGTGGGGTAATGCAACTGGAAACCTAATCCGAATAAATAATAGTACTAGGTATTAATACTTACAAATATGTAACAGCACCAATCAGCATAGCACCTCTAGGTCCAGTAATACTGATGACTGAAGGCGCCATCCAGTTACAAATAGCCAGGGTCGCATAGATGATAGCCAGCGAAGTGTAACCATCACCAGTGAACGTCGCGTCATCTTGGGATATGCTGTCCAATATTGTTTTCTGTGAACAACGGACTACAATCAGACATTGTTAAGCCACAGGTTCACGGCTAAAGCCTGAAGTAAGGTCTAAGTTTAGCCGGATAAATAAATATAATAAATATTTCATGACATTCCACACATCGCCATCTAGCCCCAAGCTAAGTAACTACACTTGTGTTATGAGTGCTGGACAATATATACTTATAATACATAGAAACAACCAGACCACAGACAAATATCTAATTATAAATACTTGTCTGAGCCGGAATCGAACCCGCAACCCTGTGTTTGGCAGTTCGGCATGGTGACCATTGTGCCAACTGGGTTGTCAAATCTAGCGTCTAACCTTCTGACAGCCGATACTAACGCAAGCTGCGCTCGTTCGTGACTAACCTAATCTAACCTACTTTTCTGGTATAATAATGGTAAAACGTGTACGCTTTTATTTGGTTGTGGTGTACTATTGTATATTCTATGGTTGTGGTGCTTCCTGGTTGTAGAGTCAGGTCAAAATGAGGCAGAATGGTCAATTGGTCATACTGATTACGTAGTAAACTAATACCTAACCTATACTGTAGTCAAGGTTACAATTTAAACCTTGAAACAGTTTTGTATCTAAGATCAAGGATGGACTGACCCTATGTTTTGATAGAAGCTCTCAAAGTTATCGTAGTAATTTCATCATAATAATATCACACTATCGAAAGATAACTGATTTCAAGGGTAGATTTATAATCTAAATGGGTCTTCAAAGCGTTAGGTGTTAAATGACTTTGATTTCTCCGCAAAGTTTCTTTAACTATTTAATAAGCTATACCTAATTACTTTTCGCTCGCGTGTCATAAACCGCATCTATGCAATGTTCAATTTACCACACTTGTATCGTAATGTACTATTATACTTCCACGAATTCAATGATATCGTAAGTACTATGAATGTAACAAGTATGATAGATAATTATATTATTATCATTTTGTAAATGACAATAAGTCACTGAACGTACAAAAGTAAATAATAAATATTCGCGTTTGGTACTGTTCTGATTAATTTGTTATAAAAGCATGACTGTACTTCCATAATAATTACCTAAATACGATAGCGAAAATTTTGGTTTAGAAATTAAAACTACAATTGTGTAAGGAACTACGAACGACGAATTACGTAGGTACAATATTTCAATATTATCTCAATTGAGTACCTTATACATTTCTTAATCGGACAAGAATTCATTTAAATTCAAAATTTATAAAGAAAAACCTCAAACTTAATGTAGGTACAGGTAAATTTTTTATTATTGTCCTCGACAATTTTTTTTACAGCTTCAATGCAATAAAAAGCCAAGTTTTGGAGATAAGAAACTTTCGAAAATGTCAATAAATATCGTAGGATGTGTGTTACCAAATTCGATATCCTGCATAAAGAAGTGAGATGACCATTAGCATAAAACACGACAATGTTGCAATGATAAAAGAAAAGATGAGCCACTTGATTTTTATCTAATGGCATTCGCCACGGTATTCAAACTGTCCGGCTGAAGTTTCGGTTTAACCCAGTTTCTGCCAAAAAGTATTGCTTTCGGCCAAAAATTGGCCGAACCTTTCGTTTTTTTCTCATACATACATATTTACACGATGGATTAGATTGCTCTTTTGCCATTTAATTGCGTATTTAGATAACACCGTCTAGGTGTCACCACGGAGTGGTATCACTTAGAAGAAATGCAATGGGCATGGTCATGGTAGTTATAAGTTTTATGCAAAAAAAATTGCTCTAGTGTCATTCATTATCCAGGGAGAAAACAGTCGACTACCTTTGTATGGGGAGAGCCCCCGGTACCCTTTCCTCTTAAATACCAAAGACAAACCAGAGATTTTATGAATGTTTTTTATACTGTTTATTTATGTAAATTATACAAATAAAAAAAGGAGCTTAGCGTTTAAACACTAAAGTACCTGCTTCAAAATAATGCAGAAAACTTTCCTCAGCTTTCTTTTAAAATAAAATAATATTGTCTTATTTGTTAAACTCTTCATTCATTGAGTGATGGAATTTTTACGATTATGAAACAACCTTATGATAACAACAATCAGTCAAGTGGTTGCATAGACTTATTGAAGTTATACTTCGATTATAATCCATATCTCATCAATAAAAAAAACTATTATGCCATTGAAAAAACCCCCTTGAAAGTTATCTTAACGTTAAATCTGCCTGACCTAAATTGACAAATGGATCCTTGAATTTATCGAATGTAGACAAATACGATATTATCAAAGTACCTACATGTAAATGTCATAGCGGTTTAGGACAGAACTGAATCTAATTATCAGTGACTAGTTACGCAAAGGATAACCTTAATAGATTAGGAAGGTGTGAAGCAGGTCATTTCCTACTTCCTCTCAAGTTTTTAAGACCAATTTTGTGAATCTGCAGAGACCTTTTCCAAGTGCAGTGGTCTGCGTGGAAGTCGCTTAATCGACTCGTGAGTCCAATGGGGCTGACTATGCCACAAAATATAGATGAGGTTTAATTTCAGTTGAGCATTGTGACTGTGGTGGGTTGAAACACACTCTATTAGCACCTTCTCTAATGTAAAATGTGCCCTAACAGATCAGAAAGGGATAGACATTGTCTTCCCTCTGGAAAAAAGGCCCTAGTAAGAGCACTCGCGACAAATGCAACTGGTGCCGCTCTGGTTTTTGAAAATAATCTATACTATCTATACAAATATTATTAGAGATTTTTTTGTTTGTAAGGTTACATTGATTGATTGGGAGTAACATAACTTTTTATTCCGAAATTCTCACGGGATCGGGAGTTACGCGGGTAAAACCGCTAATCACTGCTAGTATATAAACAAACATAGTTATTTTCACTGCTAAAGTTATTTAAAATGGGATTTTTACGATGTTTGTTAAAATAGTTATTATAGCATATCAGCTTGTTTGTTCAACAGATATCATTTTTAGAAAAAGTCTGCAACGAACAGAAGGCAAATTCTCGTAAATAAATTGTCAAATAACATAACAATCTTATTCTGATTGCATTACGATTACAAAATCTAAACAAAGTCCGACAAAAATGTAGGTAGAGATGAGTCGAAACTTGGATACACACATAAACATAAATAAAATTAAAGTCGAAGTTAATAAAGAAAATAATTAATGTACAGATTTATCAATGACACGGTTTCTTACGAAATAAACAATACAAATAAAGCAATGTAAAAGGTACAATTTATTGTTTATAATTTACTAGCAGCGCTCTGCGGTTTCATCCGCGTAACTTCCGATCCCGTGGGAATATCAGGATAAAAATCCTATGTTACACATCCAAAATAGACCCAATGAATTTAGTAATGTAAATTTACAATCAAAAATAAAATCCTCTTTATCATTTTATAAGTATAATTATAAGAATAGATTTAACAGTTATTTACGTTTTTGTTCGTTCTTTATATCTTGAAACATACCTACATCGTTTGATATTTACTGAACAAAAATGAATGGAAATAGTCAAGGGCAATTGCATGAAATCTTAGCGAAACCACGAGTACTCAGTAAGGTTACTAAGTAAGATACTTCCATTATCCATCATACATACCATACAGTCGTTTTTTGACCTTTTTTGAGCAAGAATATTAAGTAAATTCCAGATTTAAAAAAATACCAAGAAATACCATACCAACCTAACTTCTAAATCATAATCTAAACTTATATTATAAATTCGAAAGTTTGTTTATTTTGTTTGTGTTTGTCACGGTGAAACTAATGGACCGATTTTGATGAAAATCGGTATAGTGGTAGTTTAAGGGATGGAGGGATCGGGATGGACACAGGATAGTTTTGATACTGAAATTCCCGCGGGTCAGAACTTACGCAAGTGAGACCCCGGGGCGCAGCTAATTTATTAAAAAGAACAACATTATTAAAAGGATTTTCATACGGTTTTCACTAATAGATGGAGCGAATCATATGGAGCAAGGTTTATGTGTATAATTTATTATGGTTTTGTGTAAATTAGCTGAAATATAACGATAATTGTTGAAGATATCTGATTTAAAAACAAAGCTGACTGAGAGCTTTACTGTGTCGCGTATTTTTTTTAAACTACTGAACGCCTTCCTCTGCTGCCCATGCGAAGCCAGGGTAGGTGGCTACATAATATAAAACAAAGTCGCTTCCTATCTGTCTTTCTCTATGTATGCTTAGATCTTTGAAACTACGCAACGGATTTTGATAAGGTTTATTTAATAGATAGAGTTATTCAAAAGGAAAGTTTTACTATACCACGCACACGAAGTCGCGGGCAACAGCTAATATCGTATAAATTGTAATCATACTAGACTACATTCGCGTAGATATCGGCATTCGAAAAGCGATCGGAATGCGGTCCATTTGAGCAGGCACGAAGTGGCGCGGGTGCAGTGCAATATTACACAAAACACTCAACTAAATAGACAAGTTGATTATTTGATAGAGAAATAAAAAAATATTTACATATTGCATGTTTTAAGCCCGCTCAAGTTAGAGTTTTACTCTAAGGTTAAAACATTGCATCAGTCGCTCTAGGGTAACTATTATAGGAATTGCTACTAGAGACTCTTCGCTCCACCCTAAGATTGCTTGAAAGAGACCGCTTTTAGTGATAAGGCCACCTATTACTTAAGGTTTGATTGTTTATATGCATGTACAAAAAGGCATTATAATATCTACCTATCTATTTAAAATGATGAACAATTGTCTTCAGAGTAAAATCAGTTTTATATAAAAATTGTTTAGTATTATGGCTCAAAATCAAAATTCTTTATCCATTTGGAATCATACAATTTGCATGACATCACTTTGAAGCGTCTTAACAATTAAGTTAGGATGTGTGTCTTCGGAATACACCCACCAATGGAAAGAAGGACAAGAAACTCATGGGGGCACAAATACAGAGTCCCAAATAGGAGTTAAGCCATATAACATAAACCATTTATTTAACACACCTTCCTTTTCATAATGCTTTTAGATAGCATTATTTGTAGCTCTAAAAATTAGACTATGATAAAATTTATTACAAAAAATAACTTAAAAACAAGTTTTTAGTTTAGTTTAGGTATAAGTAGGTTTACTAGCAAATACTAGACTAGTTTTCATTGCTTTAATAGACAAAATGTAAAAAAGATATTTAGGAATCAATAATTGATTAATATCTTTTTTACATTTTGTCTATATTATCTTAGACTAAGAGTCTAATAGTCTAAGATATAAGTGTTAGGATAAACAAGCTGAAATTTGAAAAAATAATTGCTGCTTAATTGACCATATCACAACTAACTAATGCAAATGTATGTTTGATTCCTTAATATGGAGAAATTCCTTGAATAATTTGGATGAAAACTTGCACAGAAGTAGTTAATATTATGATGTCAATAATATAATCCTGATATTCCCATGGGATCGGGATATGCGTAGATGAAACCGCAGATCGATGCTAATTATTTATTTTACCTATTGTCAATAGAACATTGCATTGACTGATATAAAAAAGCGAAATAAACTAAATAAAAGCAAACATTACTCACCTCTATGTTTCCCATAGTTTGAAAAGCGGTGAAAACGAACATAAATCCAAATCCCAGTAGGATAACGTTTACAAACTTTCGTTCCATCTTGGGGCTTGTAAAATCTACCTTAAAGTACCCAAATTGGAATTAAAATAGTTTGGTTTTCAGGAGCACACGACGAAACACCCTACCAAGTAAACGTAGACTGCAATATTGTATTTAACACTCTCTTTTCTTGCATTGATAAATTTATTTTGACTCCCTCCACTAGCTAGCCGTGTTGCGTAGTCACTAAACTTCACGTCATTGCTTCACATAGCTTTAAGTTTGTCATACCAGTTTCGGACTTTAATTGAGATTATTTGAGATTCATCTAATAACTTTCTTATAACAGATTTTAATTTTTTCCTCTAGAATGATTAAAAATGTTTGCTCCTTTTTGAGAAAGAACAATAAACAAACAAAACGTCAAATATACATTTGACATTGAAGGACATTTTAATTTGGCACTGACAACCCGGACGAACACACTTTCTATGTTTTTAGCCACATTAAAAAAGTAACATTTACATGTTTTTACCCTATAAAACCCTTCTTGTCTATGTTCTAATGTAACAAAAAAAATCAGTTGGCTATGGCAGCTAGTGTAATTTTTTTATTTTCTGCTAACACTGATTCATCGAGATTTTGTTAGAAATTATTAAATTAAATTCAAATTATCAATGCTATGGATAGTCCGATAGGTCTCGTGAAATGTAGTGCCTTATCCAGTGTTTAATAATAAGTTTTAAGTGTTTTTGTGGTGGTGCATCATTAGTTGCCGAGGATGATCTCATAGCCGTACTGACATTACTGCTGTGGAAATCTTGTTGTCGTTTTATTTTATTATTTTACAATAGAGTCCAATGACCTTGTAGCGTATAAATAAATTTAAGGGAAGATTTACAATTGTACAATATGAAGAAACAATTCTATAGAGTGAAACAACTCGCCGACCAAACGTTTTCAAGGTACGTACTCATCTAACTTATCTGATAAACACATCTTTTGACTTAGCCTCGGGTGATAGATCGCTGTAATCTTCAATGTTCAGTTAGTTAAGATACAAGATTGATACATAAATTTTCCCAGTGCTTATTATGTTTCTACTTGCCAACCTCAGGTCGGGGAAAGGAGAAACTTTTACTGATGAACTTCAGACAGCCGACAAGAAGGTAGAGCATCTCCGTAATGCTCTACAACTAGTCAGTAAACGGCTTACCACTGGGGCTGGAAGTACGCAGGGGCAGGACCCTGCTGCCAGAGAAAAAAGACTCAAGAAACTACCTGAATATATGCTTGGACTTGCTATGTTAGAAGCTGGTAACTATGATGACGATGAAAGCATACTGAAGTACATACTGAATGAGTGCGGTGAGTTCTGGCATAATTTTATTTAGAACTATGAGTCAAATATTTATTTAGACTTGTCTCCAAACATATATACCTAAATTTTAAACTTAAGTTCGATTTTTTTTCAGTATATATCTGTTTAAAATTAGTATTTGTTTCCCTAACTTGTCTAAAACATAAAGATAAATTAAACAATGTTGGAAGTTAACATTTAACTAAACAAATACACTAATAGCCATCCTCGTTAAATGAGACCTTGCCTAACCCGATAATAAATGCTTAAATTATTTAAATTTGTGACACAAATCTTAATACGTTCTTAATAAATAAATATAAAATCATCAAATTATTATTTTTGTCAATCAGGTAAAACAGAGAAATTCCTAGCCAATGAAATAGCAGAACATGAACTTAAAGTAGAACAGTTAGTTTGCGGCCCACTCAGTACTATCCACGATCAGGACTTACCGGCCATCATGAAAGCAAAGAAACACCTCAGCAGACTTATTAGTGAAAAGGAATCAGCTGCCAGTAGATATAATGTGAGTTACCTTTTTATCAATGCTTAAAGATAAATGTTATCAGTGACTCGGTATGTGTTTGTAATATTTTTATGTATACACAGTGGTTTTTGAAAGTACATTAGAGGAAAAGTTATTATTAAATACAGGATAATACATTAAAAATCCCGTGCGATGACCGCGGAGGTTTCATCCACTTAAGTTCTAATACCGAGAAAATTTCGGGATCAAAAGTATGTATATGTCCTTCGCCTAAACTACTATTATGCCGATTTTCAACCAAATCGGTCCAGCCGTCTGACCATGGAAAAGGAACAAACAAACAATTAAAAAACTTTCAGGTTTATAATATTCGTTAGGACTAGCTAGTAGCAACGCTCCGCGGTTACACCCGCGTAACTCCCGATCCCATGGGAACATCGGATTAAAAAGTAGCCTATGTTACTGTCAATAAATCAATGTATCCCAGTACCAAGTTTCATCAAAATCGGTCCAGTAGTTTCGGAGCCTAATCATTACAAAAATATAAAAAAATCTTTCCTCTTTATAATATTAGTTAAGATAATTCATGCTATGAATCCTCAACAAAGAACTAATTATTCTGTATATTTATTTTTACAATATTCTGATAAGAATAATTATTTTCTTACATATAATATTTTTACTAGAATCTAACATGTAGGTGTGCAACTACTATCCTAAATGCGTTAAAAATGGTAGTATGATGTAATTTGAAATCTTTGTTGGTTACCTGGTCATGCCTAAACTTTCTATTTTACTCTTTTATAGGCATATGTAAGTATTTTATTTGAGACAAATTAAGGAAGTAACTACTGTATGTAATTGAATTATATATTTCCTGCATTTATGTTAATTCTTCTAATTTCTATGTTTCCTTCTTATGCAATTGTTTAATTGACCTGGTTTGACCAAACGATGACCAAACTAAGTTTACAGTACTAATAATTCTTTCTACAATTTGATTTTTATACAAATGATTATCATATCAATAGATATTGATAATAAAAAACATGATAATCCTTTTTAATGTCCAATAACATTACATTATCAAACACAGTTATACATTAGTTCTTATCACAATCAATAACTTATTTTGTGAATCACAACAATATGTGAGTACAAAGTCTTTGTGATAAATAATGAGAATCAATTAAGTCTGACCCCATCTTTGAACAGTTGTTTATTTGGTTACATATTTAATGTGGTCTTATTTGAATGAATAAATAATACTTACTTATAAAAACATTAATTTACAGTTCGTTTATATTTTATAGTCCTCACAGTAAACAAAAAACCAAATACGACTATCTAGGTTCCTCACGCAAAGAGGTCCAGTTGCGGAAAATAAATAGGTAAACACTTTATTTTACAACACACAAAACATATAAAAAAGAAACAAAAACGAAATGCTAATTAACTAAAAATTTAACAAATAGGCAACCTCTTAAAGCGATTTATTCAAGGCAACCTTAGGATTCCATATACAAGTAATAGTCAACACCTAGGTTTAACCATACGTTACCTATTTCAGCATTTAGAACGTCAAAAAGAAGAGAACCCTACAAAACTGACGGCCGCTCGAGAAGAGTTAGAAGAAGCCGGTAACAAGGTGGAATCAGCGCGCGATGCCCTGGCCGCGGACATGTTCGCGCTCGTCGCCAAAGAGGCTCAGTTAGCTCACAATCTATTACAATATGTGAAACTGCAGAGGGCTTACCATGAGTCCGCTTTACATTCGTTACACGACATCGTTCCGGAGTTAGAGAGGTTTATAAGTGAGTTTTTATTTACTACTATCCATTTACCCCCTTATTCCAAAACGAGGTTTAAGGATAACTATAGTCTAAACACTATCCCTATAGATTATATAGGGATAGTGTTCACTAAATCCAAGGTTTAAATCCACATCTCGAACTATCCTTAAACCTCGTTTTGGAATAAGGGGGTTAGAGTTCGCATCAGTCAGAAAACTACAGAAATGAGTTATTTTCTTTGATTTCCCGTACTATGTTTGTTTCTAGGAATTGACCTGATAATAAAGCCTAAATGATACCTAATCTTTAAGATTGCTTTTAGGGTAAAAATGGGACGCTATTACTAAAAATCCGCTTTCTGTTTGTCACCAGACTTTATCTCATGAACCGCGATAACTAGAGAGATTCAAAGATTATGTTTTTCTCTTGCTTCTATAACAACAAATAACTAAAAACAGAAAAAATAAATATTTTATATAAGAACAACATTTTAGAATTGTACGAATTGCTCATTGTAAGTACTGATAGTTTGTGTAAACTGAGAATTGTTCGAATTGCGATATTGTACTAATGGCGATGCTCCCAACATGGTACGGTTTTTTCGTGAATCAATAGAGAATTTGTACCTACAGAATATGACTAGGTACTGAATCAAATTCTATATCAAAACAGGATGTGTATAATAAAACATTAATAAGCAAATGTTCACAAGTCCAAAGCTTAAATAGTTAAGATATTCAATAGTGTTGGTCCCCTTGTGCTCAATACAATGACATGCATGTATTGCATTATAATAATGTTTGATTCAACTTCCCATACTTGATCTTACCTTTATATGGGGACTGTCAGTTGTCATCTATAGCTATACCTACTAAATATCGATCGAAATCGGTTCAGTAGCTCATTAAACCTACTCCAAACTCACGCAAAAAAATACCCAATTAAAGAGGTCTGCATAAAACAGCCCGTATCAGTGGCGTAGCGTGGGTCACTGTGGCCAGGAGCGGAGTCATAGTTTGCCGCCCCTTTCCCAATTTTGTCGCCCTACTAATGGTGGCGCCCGGGGCAATCCGCCCTTATGCCCCCCCCCCCACTCTACTGGCTCGTATAGAAATACAATAAAAATATACTTAACTTTATATTAATGGTTGGTATTGTAGGTAAGTTTAATATTAGTTAGCACTTGAAAATCGTAAACTTTATTACATTTTTAAGCTACTGTTTTTATCATAAAATATTGAGTGTACCAACACACAAGGTCATGAGTCGTTTGTAATGATTATGGCGGGCCTTTCCCGTAATTCAATGATTATTGATAACAAAGTTATTACTGTTTAAATATATGACAGGAATATGGATATAATTTATTACTTCCGGTGCCTAAAGCGCCAAAGCTGAATGCTCGATGCTTATAAATAAAATTGTTAAGAGGAAAGGGTAAAAAAACATAGGGGCGTAGTCATGGCAGTTATAGGTTTTACGGCGCAAAAATATTTGTGTCATTATCCCAGGAGGAAATAGTTACTTCTCTATGGAGAGAGCGCCGGTACCCTTTCACCTTAAGTATAGCTGTGTTTTTGTATAATTCAAGTATAAAATAATTTGTCGTTTCTAAGCGTCAAAAACAGACATAATCTGTGAAAATTTCAACTATCTATACGCTAACACGGTTCATGAAGTAGAGCCTGCTGACAGACAGACGGAAGAACGGACGAACAGTGAAATCATAAAATAAGGTCCCGTTGGGTACGACACCCTAAATCACCTATGCTGTCTTTTTTCGGCTTAAGTTTGAATACCTTAGAAGCGACAAGGAAATTTTGTTTTTAAATTACCTACTATACTAAAATGAAGGAAAATATTTCACCTACAAATAGTACACACAACAACACCTAACAATTTTCCATGCCATTATTTAACCATTTTAGTTAATGAGCGAAATTTAGCTCCCATTACACCTCCTTCGGAGAGTAACTTATTTTTACAGATTTTAAGTTGAGATTACTGTAATATACCGATATCTCGTTCTAATACTCACAATTCGTTACACAAGTTGTAATAACAATAATACGGGGATTAATTGCTGCTCCAATTAGTGGCTCAATCAACCGAATACACTATCTATTCAGCCATAGAACGTTTTATAGCCAAACGAATAACATCCTTATAGTTGAGTGTATAAAGTTGATTTAACAATGAATATAGCACTCTCAATTCACTCGTGATTGTCATCCAACATCACAATGCAATGTAATTCAAGCTGTGTTAATTAATTTAACAACCGCCTGCATAGATGTTTTGGTACAATATCGTGTTTGGTTACTGGATATTGAACTCTATGCTAATTGTAATAGGAATTATTAGAACAATAATTTACATATGTATCACGAACTAAAATTACTTATGATATTCTACGGTTTTTAAACTATGAAACTTTTTTAAAATTTTTGAAGTTATACTTCTTTGGGCGCGTTATGGAAAAAAATATGAGAGTGTGAAGCGCGCGCATCACTGTAACACAAAAGTCACAGATTGAAGCTGCGTAACACAAAAGTAACAGGTTACAGGAAACTGTCCGCAAAATAAATATCAGACGGCCGGACAGACAGACGGGCGAATGTATAACTTCTAGAAGTGTAATTTTTGTTTTGTTTCGTTATTTCAGATGATAGTTCTGTTAAACCAGTGTTTGGGTATCCGTTAGAGGAGCACCTTCGTGTTGCCGGCCGCACTATAGCGTTTCCGATAGAGTTATGTGTGTGTACACTGCACGAGCTGGCTCTTAACGAAGAGGGACTCTTTAGGATTGCTGGAGGTAATTTAAACATTATTATTGTTTAATGACAGAGTAAGAAGTATAATAATAATATTGGCCTTTACACATCTCATCTAGATGGTTTATACAGCGCCTGTAACTTCGATCCTTGATAGTCTTTAGTGCCTGGGACATGTATTAGATGCAGTAGGCTTGCCCAGCACCTACAGCTTAGTCGACGGAATCCAGAGAGAAATAATTTGTCAACACGTCTGGAGCCAACTAACCCGCGGGTTCCATCACGATGTTTTCCTTCACCGTAAGAGCAGAGTTAATTAGCGTACATACATTTTTCGTTAGAAAAATGCATTGGTGCACGGCCGGCTGGGATTCGAACCCACGACCTTCAGAATTAAAATCGAGGTATTTACCATTAGACCAACACTGCTCTTGTTTCAGGTTCGTCGAAGGTTCGAAGAATGAAGTTATCCCTAGACGCAGGCCTGTTCAGTGTACCTCTAACGCGCGACTACCGCGATATGCACGTGGTAGCATCCGTCCTCAAGTCATACCTGCGCGAGCTCCCCGAGCCGCTGCTCACGTTCCGCCTATACGAACACTTCATGATCGCCTCCCGCCAGCCGACAGAGCAGGCGCGTCTCAACGCCCTCTGGGAAGCTATCCATCTCCTCCCCGAAGCTAACTTCCAAAATCTTAGGTATCTAATAAAGTTTCTGTCTACTTTGACGCAAAATCAAAGTACGAACAAGATGAGTCCGTCGAACTTG
This sequence comes from Idaea straminata, assembly GCA_951213275.1. Lineage (NCBI taxonomy): Eukaryota > Metazoa > Arthropoda > Insecta > Lepidoptera > Geometridae > Idaea > Idaea straminata. The sequence goes on from OX577856.1 coordinate 10,134,802, forward strand.
GCGATCGTGATCGCTCCGAACTTGCTTTGGGCCGCCGACGAGAGCACATTCGACATGAACATGACGACCGCCGTCAACTGCGTCGTCGAGTTACTCATCAAACACGCCGACTGGTTCTTCCAGGAGGACCTCAACTTCTTCATCTCGTTCACGAAGGAGGACCTGTTGCCGGACCAGTGCGAGTATGGGTTCACTGCCAACTTCGGGCAGGGATATCCGCAGACAGTTGCTCTAGCTCACGACCAGCCCAACGGCGAACACAACTCGATGACGCGGTCCATGTTCGACTACGCCGGCCCCGGCCCGGGTCGGCCCACTGAGCCACCCGGAGGTGGTCGACACTCGCGCAGCAACAGCCACGATACGAGCCTTATCCTACTCGACAACGACATGAAAAAGGCGCAGTCGAATAGCTCACTCTCCGACCACTCTAGTCCACCGCACGGCAGTCCGAAGCCGATCATGAGGCGAAAAAATAAACCGCTCGCCCCCGTTCCGCCTAACTTTACCCCGGATAAAAATAAGAAAACGGAGGCTCAGCTTCAGACGACTGAAGCACCAAAGGAGACAAAAGCCGAGGCCCTAAAGGAGACAAAGGCTGAGGCCGAGAAGCCCGCGAAGCCGCCGCGACCCGTCCTCTCCGACACCGGGAAAATCATCACGGGAGTGCAGACTATAAATCGATCGACGTATAGACAAAACAAAGCGCTAAAAGAAGAGGCTCGGCTCGGGAGTCGCGAGAACCTCACGGACGCGCGACGACAGAGTCTCGAACTCGAGAAGGACAAACTCGAGAACGCGAAGGTTGAGAACACACTCGTCGTCCGGAATGTGACCGCGACAACTGGCGTAGTCAGCCGCATGAGAGTCGGCTCTGAGGGGGGGCCGGCATCGCTCGGTGTGCTGACCGACAAGCGACACACGACGCCTGCCAAGCCGACCGGACAGCCGCCGCCCCGGCCCGTCGCCGCACCGCGTACCATCTTGCCGGCGGCACCACTCGAGCCCGACGCCGCGCTTTCCGCTGCTGACGTACAGCTACGCAACAAGCCGGCCGTGCCCGAGCGGCCCGCCACGTTGCGTCCGCAGAGTTTCCGCGGCGGCCGTGGCTCGGGCGGTGCTAGCGAGGCGGACCCCGCCCCCGCCGCACTCGAGCGCGCTCACCTCTACACGGTCGACAAACAGCACCCGACCGTTATCCAGGTGGGCGCCGGGGAGGAAGGCCCGCGAGTAACCGTGCAGCGCACGCACAGCTCGGGCGGAAAGGACGCCGAGCTCGACGAGCCGAAAGGGCTGACCGAAGCGAAACGGCAGTTGTCACAGTCGGAAGGTAGCATCACAGACGCGTCACCGCAACGGCCGCAGTCGCAGGGGGCGCGGCCGCCCCGGCCCCTGGTGCCGGCGCCGCCGCCTCCGGTGCAGGCCGCCGTCGTCGCCCCCCCCGCCGCGCCGCTCGCGCAACACGAGTCCACAGACTTGTAGCCGCCTGCTGGCTCACAGAATGTGGTATGCTAAGTCACCGCGAGTCACGCCCGCGTCGGCTCGCGTCGTATCTACGATTTAGAATCGTCCCGAGACTGATATTTCCGTTTTCTATTGTCTAAATCGGCTATGTAGGAGAAATAAATTTTAATAAATCTTATTCGCATCGCGCTCCGAGTATTATGTATTTATTTTTATAAAACTGTAACGCTATTTAAGATAAATTGTGATAAAAATATCATTCTTTATTACCGCCCTAGCCTAGTAATATCGCTTTTGCTACTAGACGATAATAATATGAGCTAATTAATCACGCTAAACGACGTTTTGCTACTCTGTCAATTCGCTAGGTCACGATTGTTGCGTATTGGGCCTTAGTTTTTATACTTGTAGGTACAATTTTATATGATTGCAATTTATATTTGTGATATTAGGGAATTTTTAATTACATAATCACATACTCATATCCATTGATGTCGGGAGTTTGAAAGCACAAAAGTACGTTGTCTAAGAGTAGCCATATTTTAACAAGCCTCGTCGATCGCGAACGATGCAAATGCAGTGAATATTATTTTAGTTTTTAAGTATGTTATGTAGTATTTATAACATTTATGTGATATGCATTTTATTATACTGCAAGTATACAAGCTTCTGTTGTAAGTAATTATAAAGTCCCAAACATACTTGATCCTTTCATTTATAAGATCCTTGGCTTGAGGTACTTTTGTCTGTATGTTTTTATTAAAATAGGGTATGAACTTTTCCATTAATTATATTATTTATTCTGTTTCGGAACCACGCAGTTTACAGAGCGTGCGTGCGTGGGCCGCAATGGTACCTTTGCATCATATAACTGCATCTTACGTAAAATTATGTATAAAACGGTTACTTAATTGCTTGTTTTTTTTTTCAGACAAAAGTATCTTACATGCTTCACCTTTTACGGTAATATCAAACCATAAAAGTGACATCCAGCTATTTATCTTATTTTATCATCATTATCATATCAGCCACAGGACGTCCACTGCTGAACTAAAGACTTCCAGACCGAAGTCTTTAGACGCAGAGAACATGCCACAGATTGCTCTTATTTTTAATTATTATGAGCCTGTAGTGTCCCACTGCAGGGCAAAGGCCTCTCTACTCCCCTTCCACTGATCGCGATCTTGTGCAACGGATTGCCAATTTGCCAGAAATGTATCCAAGTCATCTCGCCACATTCGACGTAGTTTGCCGAGTTGATGTTTTAGCCCAAAGTTCATTCGGCATACGGCTGACATGGCCGGCCCAGTTTCACTTTAATTTGGAGGCATTTTTGGGTGACGTCGACTGATCGCTCTGAAAGTCTTTATCTTATTTAAGAGCTTGCTATATAGAAATGAAATCCCAGTATTTATCTTTTAAATTTATTGCTAAGTCTGCCATTTAACAATATAATAATTCCGTTTGCCGACCCTAAGTAGTGATATTAGATTGGGTAGTATGTGGGCAGATTGTGTAATCACTTCATCTATTTTGTTCATTCTTTGATGGTTTATATAGAAGCCTCCTGCTTTTATGATCCGGATCGCGTCATCTACAATACACAATGTTTAGGATTCAACATATAATTATACTGAATCTATCCCGAGACCGTAAGGGTATGGCTATGCTGAAGATGCATTGTACATCGACATCTCGCACAAACGAAGCAGTGCAGCGCGAGTGAGGGAGCTCGGTGACTTTGATTTGACCAATCACGAGTCAGAGCACATAGACGAACTTCATCGATGTATCGCAGTGAAGCATCTTTTGACATGTAATTGTGCGTGCCTCTATTGCCATACATGTGTTTTGTGTAATGTGCGATGTTCTTCACAAAGTGTATTCGACAAAATGGGTATTGGCAAAAATTGGACGTGCGTATTTGACACAATGCATCAAGACCTTTTCGGCTTAACCGTACCCTTAGAATATCGGAATAAAACAGTGTTATTCCTATAGCTATCTAAATATTTAATCTAAATCGGTTCAGTTGTTTCTGCGTGAATAGCTAACAAACATACTTTTATAAATATGATTGGGAAAAACTAGGTAAGTAAAGTAAAATTAAACTTACTCTCTGTAAGAAAACATTTAGCTTTCATTCCTAATTCCATGACAGTAATCCCCGGTGACAGTAAGAGATCAACGACGGGCGCTCCGTCGAACGCTTGCTCCACTTCAGTTGAACTGAGCGTCATTAGAGTCTTCACGTCTTTGCTGTAGATTGCTTCTGTCGCTCGCAACGCTCGTTTCAAACCTTCCTCTGAAGAAAATACTTGGTTATTAAGTTGTCAAATATTTCATTATAGTATAGAAGGAACAAAAATCGTGTAGACGATAATTCAAATCGCCTACTCGTGAAGTTATGTAGTAGTTTTTGTACTACACGACAATGGGAAATCAAAATTTTGCCAATTCAACATAGTGGTCCTGAAGGAGTTTAAGGTGGAATGCAGATGAAAATTTAATTTGCCTACTCGTGATGTTATGTACTATTTTCGTACTACAAGACAATAGGAAAATTTTTGGGGGGATTTTGCTCGCCGCATGTCTTGTATACGCCATACATATCGTGAAAATGTATATACCACAAGATATTCACCTTTCAAAATCAGTTACCAGCAATAAAAGTATAGGTAACTAGCTGCGCCCCGAGGTTTCACTCGGTTAAGTTCCGATCCCGTGATAATAAAAATTAGCCTCTGTGTAAATCCAGCTTTCTACTTTAAACCAAGTTTCAATGGGTTCAGTAGTTTTTGCGTGAATAAGTAACAAACTTTTACATTTATAAAATTAGTAGAATAGGATGTAATTGAAATAACTGAAAGGTTTGATATAAGGTCCTAAAAAAATTCAATAAATAATGTTCACGAGCTAGACTAGAGCTGAACCAGAAATAATCAGCAGAGAAAGTATGCTGCAGGTTCTAGAGAGCTCTATATTAGTTTACTAGCGACCCGCCCTGGCATCGCACGGCATGTATTATACCTTCCTTTTGAATCACTCTATCTCTTAAAAAAAACACATCAATATCCGTTGCGTAATTTTAAAGATCTAAGCATATATAGGGACAGACAGCGGGAAACGACTTAAAAAAATCACATGCATATCCGTTGCGTAGTTTAAAAGATCTAAGCATACATAGGGACACGCAGCGGGAAACGACTTTGTTTTATACTATGTAGTGATAACGTCATACCTCCATGTACCAACTTGGTAAGCTGTTCCGCCAAGCATATCTGCGGGTACCTCTGATCGGGATGCTGTTTGTGTTTGAACATTATATCCTTTATTTCACCCGTGCTATAGAATGAGAACAACTTGAGCAGTCGTTCCACGTCCGAGTCCTTTGTTCTGATGAAGTATTGGTACAGGCTGTATGGGCTTGTTTTGTCTGCGTCTAACCAGAGAGCATTGCCGGCTGATTTACCGAATTTGTCGCCTTCCTCTGTTGTTACTAGAGGCAATGTTAAACCTAGAAAACATATAATAGAGATAAATTATTGAAGGTTTTTGGAACGACTAAACTAAAGGAGGAAGACGGAAAAAATTAAGACCAAAAGTTGTAACGACACTTTTTGATTTTATTACAATTCCTTCACTAATTAATCGGAAGGAACTTCGTTCCATCCGGGTGTCCCTTGACACCTCTCATTTTTTGTAAATATATGCTTAAACCATAGATTTAGAATTTATACACTACGTTCAATAGATCAAAAAGCATGCGAGAGAAAAACATTTTTACGGAGATATGGCAAGAAAGAAAAGGATAGCGAATCATTTGTGATTGTAATCGATTTTGATAGACAGGTAAGAAAATGTCCACCACGCTTGGAATTAGCTCCATAAATATTGAATACTAGCTGCGCTCCGCGGTTTCACCCGCATAAGTCCCGATCCCGTGTTAATTTTGGGATAAAAAGTAGCCTATATGTTAATCTAGGTCTCCAGCTATCTACATACCGAATTTCATCGCAATCGGTCCAGTAGTTTTTGCGTGAAGGAGTAACAAACACACACGCACACACAAACTTTCACATTTATAATATTAGTAGGATTTTGCAAAAATTTACATCTCAAAATTGGCATTATCGAGCTGTGAGGTCGTCTATCCGCTAGTAAATACTAAGTCTATGGCTTAAATTTACAGAAACAGACCATAAATAATAGCTGTAAGTACACAAATACTTATTCGACGGCGGGAATCGAACCCGCTACCCTTTGTATCGCAGGCGGGTGTCCACCCACCACGTCGCAGGTCATCAATAATAATATATATCTAACAATAATAACACTGAAGTTAGATGCGAGTAAGATGATGCTGATAATTTTTGGCTGGGCAGCAGTATTTTTCGTATTGTTTGGGTTAGATATAAATTTTACCATAGACGTCAGTCTTTGCAGTTCTGCTTATCAATTCATGGCCAGCACTAATGTTTCCCATTTGATCACTCCCTCCTACCTGCAATGTATAAATCAGCTGAGTTACGGGGGGGGGGGGGGGGAGCACTTTCTGAATTATATAGGCCAGAACTCCGGTACAACGGTACAATAGACCCACCATAGAGTTCTGTGGTGTGGAATGCAGGCAAGTGAAACCACGTGTAAAAGTTATAGACAGGACTACAATAAATGTAAACAAATTTGATATTGCACCAATTTGAAGATGTGCAAAATTAGTTTTGGAACTGTGCAGTGGGTCCGTAATTTTGTTAAGTACCTGATCGTCCCAACAAAAACTTTCACATTTTGTTAAGAGCGGTGTTGGCTTTGTGGTACATACCTCGACTTTAATTCCGAAGATCGTGGATTCGAATACTTACCGACCGTGTACTTTATATGCGCTAATTGACATTTCTCTTACGATGAACGAAAACATCGCAATGAAACCCGCGGCTTAGTTGGCTCCAGAAGTATTGACAAGCTCTTTCCTCTGGACATGGTCGACTAAGCTGAGAGGGTAGTCGGTGCTGGACAAGCCTACTCCATCCTCACGCAAAAAGGACCCAATTAAAAAGCTCGTATACAAGTACAAGTTCACAATTTGTTACTTTACCTGAAATCTGCAATTATATTCCTTCAACAAATGCAACCAGTCGTAAGATTGGAATACTTGATAAGTGAACTCTGTGAAACTCATTCCAACATCGGAGTTTAATTTAGTTTGTACTGATTGTTTGAGAAGCATTGTACCCATTCTGAAATGCCGGCCTATTTCACTTACAAACTGGATGGAATTTATGTCCTTATACCATGACTCATTGTTTACTACTCTGAAAGGTAAACATAACATTCAAAAAATCAGAATTTAACATTTTTAGGATGCAACATTTAGGATTCAGCGTTTTAGTATCCAACGTTTTAGAAATTCAATCTTTTTTAATTTATTTATTATTATTAAGAACACTTTACACAGCGCCATCCAGCTCCAAGCTAAGCAACTAGGCTTGTCTTATGGCGGCCAGACAACGCGTAGAATAATAATGCTTTCAGTAATTAATCTAATCTATCTATATAATATCTTTAAACGAGCAATTCTTGTGTATATATATATATATTATTGGAATCTCGGAATCGGCTCCAACGATTTTTATGAAATTTGGCATATAGGGGGTTTCGGGGGCGATAAATCGATCTAGCTAGGAATCATTTTTAGCAAATGTCATTTTATTCGTGTTTTATCGAAACTTACTCTTTTTTTTATCTGAAAAATATGACTCTTCCTGACATCTATTGGCGAACTACTAATACTATTTTTTGTGAGCAATAAAGTTATTCCAGCAGATGGCGTTGTTAAGTAACACGAAGTCAATGAGTGTTTGCTTTGAGGTTAGACTAAGTAAAAAAAAAAATACCGAGCAAAGCTCGGTCATCCAGGTACTTAATATTAATGCAGACATACCCTGACGAGAATCAAATATATGAAAATAGAAAAAAATAATTGAGGTGGGAAATTAACCCACAACCTTTTGTATCGTTGATGGGTATTCGTCAACTGCGCCACAGAGATCGTCGTTGAGAAAGATAATAACAACAATCTGTGATTAAAATTTTCAGCATTAATTAGATTTAAATTCAACATTTTTTATCTTTACCTAATAGGTTTTAATTTGTTCTCATCTTGATCCCATATATATTTTCTATGGTTCTCAAATACTGTATTCAAATTCTTCTCTATACAATTAACGTTATTCTGTATTACATCACGATGTAATGCCACTCTGTCGGTGTTCCTGCCACTTGGATCTCCTATGTGTCCAGTAGCGCCACCTTGCTACAAACAAAATAAAAAGATAAAAAAATATAATAATAAAAAGATACAAGTACATGTTACTATCCAGCAGTACTTATACCAGTATTCCTAAGGATTTAGAGCTTCTATAGATTAAAACGCGAACTTTTATTACTAATTACTATTGTCTAAGGTTTTCACGACTTAAACTCATAATTATATTTAATTTAATGGATATATTCTCGTTTTTTATTCATTCCTATCCCTATGGTCGCAGGCAGAATGAGATGACAAATTCTTCTTACAATAAATGTTCTTACCAAAGCAATAACGTTGTGTCCACCTCTCTGCCAATGTAGTAGATTGATAATGACTAAGAGATTCCCAACATGGAGACTGTTGGCTGTAGGATCAAAACCAGCATACACACATTGTGGTCCTTTATTCAGTAAATCTAGGATATCTTTGCTGTAACACAATAAGAAGGTAGACATTATATTGACAAACTTATTACCTTTGTATAAAATTAATTATAAAAATGTCATAATTCAAAACTACCTGATTCAATAAATAAATGTTGCAGGACACTACACAGCGCCATTTAGCTCCATGCTAAGCAACTAGGCTGATGGCCAGACAACAGAAAGGTACTTTTAAATTTTTCTTTTTAAATATATTACATAATGGATACTAAGAAACATCCAGCCCAGAAACAAATATCTGTAAATAAATGTTTGTTTGAGAAGGGATTCAAACCCGCAACCTTCTGCTTCGCATCGCAGCAGCTCATTTTTAAATGGGATTTTTGGAGATTCTTATTAGAAAATGGATATAAGCTAATGTTTATGTTATGTGCTAAATCAGGTCTTAGCTAGGCCTAGATAGAACCGGTATTTTATGGTAGGTAATGTATAGTGTAAAGAAGAAAACTGCCTTACCCTGCACTGTTGGGAAACATGTCTTGATACATGCCCCGTTCACTGAGCTTGAGGATATTTCTGCTTGCATGGTGCCGCTTTGATAACCACGACCAGTAAGGTTTCGAAATTGACTTTATTTGTCTCAATAATTTCATATTCTCGTCTACAACTTTAAGGCATAAACTTACTTGAAAAGGACAAGATTGTACTCACTAAAAAGCAAAGTATTATACGATTTAATTGTTTCACGTATGTACATTTATTCCTTCCCAAACGAAGTTTAATTTTATTCTATATTCCGTTCCATCAAACAATAATAACATTTTTGAGGTTATGTAAACAACTGACAGACGAACAGCTGACTAGACGTATTTTTTTTTATATAAACTGTCGAAAGGGCAGGCTAAAATTATTTAACGAAGACAACGCAAGATGGCGCCTTTTTCAAGTCTACCCTTTCCTTACCTCCCTGCGTCTACCTAATATGAGAACTGATAGAATATGGGAAGAATTACCTCTATGGGTAGATTCCAGATAAAGTAACCACTTTCCATCCGTGAAACCACCGCCACCATAGCATACCCTCTAGCTTTAAATAATTGTTTACCACCCTTGGAGCACAATATAATTTTTTTGTATTATCGATGGAGCCATTGAATTAATTAGTGATGGATAGATCATCAATCATGCTGGGGTTATTTAAAAATACAAATTATGCCACAAAAGAATTTATTTCTTAAAATAGGTAAGTAAAACTTGAAATTGCAAACATAGAATACTAACCAGATTATAACAATAAAAATCAATTATAATTTTAGACCTGTGCTTTAATGAGTTATGGGACATAATAAAATATTTTAACATGTTAGCTGCCATGAGCATAACTGATGACTGCTAATAATATTTTCTAAGTGGCCATGAGTATCACCATGGAGTCGTTTGACCTGATGATGACATTCCAGTAAGTATGCTAGAATCGTATTGTGTTATTTATGTGAAACATCCTCTTCAATTGGTACCGGGCTAATTAGAACAATCAATTAACATCACCGGTTGATGCTCATTGGTTCGTATATGGCGTAGAAGTAACGTTTTGCATTTCATATGGAAGGCAGCCAACATGTCCTTTATATTAATCACAATATGCTAACTTAATTTTAGTGTCCCTACACACATTACTACATTTTGCTATCTTACACATAAGTAGGTAGATTTTAAATGTTGCTTTTTTAAAACAGTCAAATAAATCTATAAATACATTAGAATAAATTCTTCTGTAATTAATATTCGAACAAGACAACAAGGGCTAATTATTTTTTACCATATTTTTAACAAAATACATTTTACCAATGGAATAAATTGCAATAAATGCTCAACATGTACACATAAACAATGCAAATTCATCAAAAATAATGGTTTTATTACATACATACAATATTATACTTACTAACTATATTTATGGGTCAACTAATGGGAATAATACACAAGGAATACATCATTTTAATATTATTTTACTACCTAAACCTTTACAATCAGCATTTATATATAAACACAATATATTCCCAATAATTCCTTCTTGCAGGATTTGTAGCTCAAAAATAAATATGTTCTTGCATAATTTATATGCATAGTAATATTTTAACAGATTCAAATCCCGCGAGGACGAATTTACAGGAATGAATTGTCGAATTATAGGCCCAATTTCTTAATAATATTTGGTGCAATCAACAAAATTGGTATTCAATTTTCATCACTTTAAAAATAGGCCCATAAAAGCCGTTATTATTTTCATACATACTTTTGAAACTTATCACTATTTATAATACAAATCCAGTAAGCTCAATCTTCAAGGGTCACATTCTTGAATAGATACGACATAGATTCCTTGTTGTGTATGCGCCTGATCGCCTCGCTTAATAGCACTGATATATCAATGGTTTTAATCTTATTACATTGCATTTTCTGTAGCTCGTGTGGGACAGTGTTTGTAACGACTACCTCGTCGATTGGTGAATCTTCAATAAGGCGAGGTGCGTCGGAAGATAAAAGGCCGTGCGTGGCCAGAATGTATATTTTGTACGCACCACATTCTTTGAGAACTTCGGCGGCAGCCACGAATGATTGGACGTCATCTATCATGTCATCCTGGAAAATAACAAAATGTAGGTAATTTTCAGATCGCAGCTGCGTATCTATTTACGACGTTAACATAATTATTTTTTATAAGAAAGATGGGTATGTCTGTTAGGTGATTTAATGAGGATATGTCTACAAAATTAACAGGTTCAATTCTTGGCTTTGCTATCTGATAACTTTCCTAGCCACTATGGTCTGAACTTCATAATTGCACATCATTTGTACTTAATTGTGTTGGAGGCATGCGCTGAGTATTTTTCAGCATTTATAATATCACGAAGGTCTGGTAGTAGGCGAGATCTTACTCGTATGTGGTTTAATGAGGATATGTCACTGCCGCCGGCATAGTGTGTAGGAAGGAACTTTAATGTCAAAATCGATATCTCATCTCTTTGTTACTGGAGTCTTTATTGTAATGAAAGCTACCCAACTCTGGTAAGCGCTCCTCAATTTAACATTAAAAGTAGACAAATGGAAATATCAATTTTGAACTAGCAAACAATTGCTAGTCGGCATAGCAGTCAGAACTAATGAGTTTAAATTCAAATTGAAGCAGAGAAGCTCAAAAGATTTTTTATTTCATCTCTATATACATAAAATCCTTGTCTCTGATGTTAGTTGCCAAACTCCATCTAAACGGCTAAACAGATTTGTATGAACTTTTTTGTGTATATTCATTAGGATAGAACATCATTTTTTTTGTATTTGGCTAAACAATGTTTGCCGGGCAGCTAGTAATTCAATAGAAAAATACCCAAAAAATAGTAGGTACTTACCACCATGATGGCAATACGTCCTCCAACATCACCTACAACGTTAATCGGTGGCTTTTCTTTAGCTGGATGTACAGGAACTCCAACAGACACATCCATTGTACGGGATCTATCCACACTGCAATAGAAAAAATAGATATTACAGCACCAAATTATTTCATATTAGCAACTAGCAACGCTTCGTGGTATCACCCGCGTAATTCACAATCCCGTAAGGGTATCGGGATAAAAATTAGCCTATGTTACTCCCAATGAATCAATGTATCCTCATACCAAGTTTCATCAAAATCGATCCAGTAGTTTCAGAGTATAATTAGTGTAGATTAAATTTAATATTTACAATCATAACAAGCATCAATTATATTGACAACTAGCTTTTCTCTGCGAGTTCATCCGCGTAAAATCTTTCCAAAATCCTTTTTGAGCAAATCCTTTCTGTTCAAACAGCTGTATGCAAAATTTTTGCCAGATCCCTCCATTGGTTTAAACGTTACCTAGGTATACACGGCGGTGAATACCGTCCGTCAACCTCATCGCTCTCAGCCTCCTTCTGTTCACCGTGTATGACAGCTATAGCGAGTCGAAGACGCTCGGCGTATGATGTAGCCTTCTTAGCTGAGCCTGGGTTGCGGGCAACTATCACCGAGTTACGGTAGTCTGGGATCTAAAGACAAAATTCATTAGCATATTAATATATAAATAATTTTGCAGCAGGACATTCCACACATCGCTATCTAGCCCCAAGCTAAGTTACTAGACTTGTGTTATGCTACTTATATTCTATTCTTTTATAAATATATACTTATAATACACAGAAACAACCAGACCACAGATAAATATTTAATCATAAATACTTGTATGAGGCGGGAATCGAACGAATCCTATTACAATATTGTAAAATTTAAAACTTAATGTATGTTTGTTACTTCTTCACGTTAAAACAACTGGACCAATTGAGATGAAACTCAGTATGTAAATAGCTGGAGACGATTAACATATAGGCTAATTTTAGTCATATATTTCTACTGGATCGGAAACTTACGCGATAGTTATGTAGCTTTAATTTAAAGGTAAATGAAAGAGTAGTTGTGTTTATATGTTCCAATGAATTGACAAAAGTTCTATAAAGGTCAGAATCATAATAATAACCAGTTTATAAACGACATATGAGTAAATGCCATACGAATACAATTTTCTTAGCATTCCAATGATTATGTTAGTATTAAAATGATTAAATAAGCATCTAAATCCAACTTACACTTTCTTGAATATACTGCAACAAAAATGGAGAAGCCCTCAGGTTATCTACCGGGCAGTCGTAAAATCCTTGTATTTCTTTTTGATGAAGATCCATGGTTATAATATGAGTGAGACCAGACTTGCACATCATTTTAGCGAGCAGTTTAGTGACGATGCACCCTCGTTTCCTCATCTTGCACTGTTTGCTGTACGGCAGGTATGGAATCACGCCTACAATGGACTTCGCTGATGATGTCTTACAAGCATATGCCATGATTAACAGTTCCATTATGTTATTGTTTACATCTCTGGAAAATAATATGAATATGAACCCACTGTGACTTAAATTATATATGCTTGAAGAACTTTAACTTCAAATTAATGAACCAGCTGAATAGTAATCCTCGAGATAAAATCCCTAAGATACTACTTAGCTGGTTTGCAGAGGGGAAAGAAAAACGCAGTCTATTCTGCCAGGAAAGACATGCTTTAATTCAATGAATAGCCCTTAGGAATACCCCTAGTTTGTGGTTATAAATGCAGTTGAATCATGCGTTTTGTTTTTTCATTTATGACTTTGCAATTTTAAGCATTATTAAGGGTACTTAACTCCTTCCAATGTGTCGATAGAACACATTGGAAGGAGTTGGAGGAGGCCTATGCCAAAGGCACACCGAACTTAGCGATTTTCTATAACAGATTAGCTAGTTCAGACTTTAATAATTGTACACCAAAAAAAGGCTTATATTATATTATAATAAGTACCAGTTTCAAGTATATTATGTCAAGTTTAGCCCAAACTGTGTACTGTTTATGTAAATTGCATCTTAAGTCAGAGATCATGGCAAGTTCTAAGCCACTACTTCATAATTCTTACGCAGTTATCCTCACTGACACACTCTAATTTCATTTGTAGCAACTTAGTGCTGAGTTATTAATGTATTTAAGAAATATGAATTGTACAGATGGTTTCCTGCGATACAGGCACTGGCTAGTACGGGACTTCATGGGCATGACTAAGTTTTTATATATTTATATATATCATTCTACTGTATGTGTGTATGTCATTGAACTCCTCCTAAACGGCTGGACCGATTTGAATGGATTTTTTGTTTTGGGTGGCACCCTAGATGGTTTAGATTACAAATCAGCCTGATTTTTTTTAAATGGCAAAACAACGTTTGTCGGGACAGCTAAGCAGTTGTTGCATGTTGTAAATGGTACTGGTTTAAAAAGTAAGTCTAAAGACTAATGAAATTCAAATTAAACATGCAAAGTGACTAAAAATAGACTATGGTATAAGGCAATCAAAGCATGTCATTAAGTTGTAAATCAATACTCACTTAGTACCAGTCTGTACAATGTAGATGTTCTTGCCACGAATGGAGTCAGCTATCTCTACCATTGTCTCACGATTAGTTTTGTGGTAAACTGAACATCCTCCTTTGTGAACACCTAGTCGGCTGGCAAATAAAAATAATTATTTTACTTAAGATTCTACAGTTAATTATATAAGTGGTCTAATCAATTGTAGACACTTAACTTGGACCAGATTAAGTCTATTATTTATTTTTACTTTTGATAGGTCACCGTTTCACTACTGTCACACCTGCCTGCCTGACACGCTTTCCTAGAAGATACCTATTCACTCACGACTTGAAGACCCCTAACTTGTACATTACCTAACTATGTTGTATTTTTGTACTTGTATATGGGCTGTATTCTGTAACTAGACATCTTTAGTTGTTTCCTTATAGAGTGAGGATAGAGTAGGCTTGCCCAGAACATATTATACCCTCTAAGCTCAGTTGACATAGAGGTATCATATGGTTGAAGTTAGTTGACCATATTTATGTTGTACCTACCTATGTTTGTGTAGGATTGGAATAGGTACCTATGTTTTTACATTACACACAACACTGTCTAGCCTTGAGGAAAGCAAACAGGCTTGTGTTAAGTATTGTATCAGATGATATACTTTTCTTTTGTAAGTACATAATAAAACATACACAAAACAAATATAAGTATCTACACAACATATACTTTTCAGTTCCATAAAGTGAATTAAATTTGCAAACTTTTGAATTAAATGCAGGAGTTTATTCACTGCACCACAGAGGTTATCATTAATTTGAATTCCTATCAACAATGAGTAATATTATAGTTGGACATAGAATCAAGTATCCCTGATTGAGTGTTGCGGTGACTATTGGGTGGTTGAGGAGATGATGGAAGCTCTTGGAACTTTACTTCTTGCTTGAAGCCAACGAAATCTTAGTAGATACCTACCTACCTACTCTTGATTGATTTACACTTGAAAAAAATGAGGTCGTATCACTTAACCTCTACAAGAAACATAGGTTAGCAGTCTGTTGACGGTACTACAATATTAGTGCAATATTGAGATTAGGCGACAATTACTTACTCCGCAATAAGACCGGCTAACTCTGGGTGCGAGTTTCCACTCAAGATCACAATGTCCGACGTAGCGTTACCCTCCATATTGCTCTTGCGGGTCCTATTCGTAAAGCCCACCAGCCTGTAAACAGAGATGCGCATTTAATCAATAAAATCAAACGTGATAAATACCACTAATAATTTAATTAGGAAAGGGGCAGCGCAGTGGATCAAGAAGAAAAACAATAAAACCTGGTTTTGTTGAGTAACATAATAAATAACCTGTTGGATCGCACAAAATGTAAATAATAGTAATTCTTAGTGTACAAAAGTACCCGAACTTTCTCTTATACACTAATTAGCAACAATCTCATTGGAATTTGGAAAAAATAAGTAGAAAATCGGTGAAAAACGTTTCCCGAGAAGACGACATACAAAACAGATTAAAAATATTTTAAGTGAGTGATTGATTGAGACACAGATTAAAAGTACAGATTATAAATTAAAGATACCCATTCACGTCGAAAATGTTGAAATCAAAACTGCATGTGTAGATATTTTAATGGCAGCACTGATTTGAAATACGTCAAAAATGAAATACGTCAGTTGTCATAACAAATCAATGTGGTGTTTTGGTTTCGTGCGTGCATGGGGTTATAATTGCTTATTTTCGTGATTTTTCAGAATGGGACTTACAAAACAATATTTACGATATGCGCCTAGTGGAACTTTTAACGTTATAACTAGCCAAGAATGTAATTGTGCTCATGTTGCATTGAGTGGCGTTAGTGGAAGATACGTTGCCGTTGGTGCCTGTGAACATGTTATTATTTGGGATATGCGGCTTGGGGAGAAGGTAAATTATGTTACAATGATGTTTTAGTAGTTGGTCGTGCAGTACTATGCTATAACTTAGTAATTGACGTTCTTAACTTACTTACTCTGATTTATTCTATAAGTGACTTGTTAAGCCTTGTAGTTATACCCGCAGAAGTCCTGTTTCCTTGGGCATTTAGGGACAGAAAATAGTACTTGTCTTATGCCAGAGCTCGAGGTACCTGTATGCGAAATCATATCGCAATCGGTTTTGTAGTTTTTAAGTAAAGAAGTACCTAACAAACATACAATCAATAATTTTCGCATTTGTATTTGACTGTTCGCAGGCTCAAGTACTTCCCGGTGAGAACACAGTGGTATCACAGTTAGCGGCCAGCCCATCAGGCCACCACATGGCTGTGGGTTACGTCGACGGCAACATCAATGTCTACGAACTGACCAATAATGAAGTAGTATGTGTGTTTGCTGGACACAAGTCTGCTATCACATGCTTGCAGTATGATGAACACGGACATAGACTTCTTTCCGGATCAAAGGTTAGTCACTACATAGGATAAAACAAAGTCACTTCCCACTGTCTGTCTGTCCCTATGTATGCTTAGATCTTCAAAACTATGCAACAGACTTAGAAGGTTTTTTAGAATATAAAACAAAACAGCCACACATACAAACTCGCAGGCAATAGCTAGTTTTTAATATGAACATAATTATGATTATTGTATAAATCTATTTGGACTATCCGAACCTACAGTCCTACAGGACTCATCCGAATAAATCTATTCGGATGAGTCCTGTAGGTTCTATGTCAAGTTACAATTTTGCATGACTATTGGTATAAGTATAAGTACAAGGTTAGGTACATAATTATTAAAGGGTTTCAATGCACCTCTTATTATTTATTGTAATATTGCCTGGTAGAGACCTATTTCAATGGTAAGGCTGCCAATTGTGGCATATTAGATTGAGCTTTTAGTATTGTTTTTTCTAGTGTGTACAAAAAAAATATCATTTTTATCTATGACTAGCAAACCCGGCGAACTCCGTTTCGCCACCAGATTTTCCTGAATTTTCTTTGCTATAAACCTCACGGAGCCCGAGACCTTTCCAACGAATGCAAAACCGTGGAAATCGGTTCTTGCGTTCTGGAGTTATAGCGTCAGGAAGGAAAACCCGACTTATTTTTATATATTAGATTAAATTGTATTTAATTAAAAAAAAACATAAATAACTTATTACAGGACACAGAAGTTATTCTCTGGGATGTGGTCTCCGAGACAGGCGTAGCAAGGTTTAGTGGCCACAAAGGTGTTGTCACCAGTGTCCTCTTCATAAACAGCAAAAACTGCATAATCAGTTCCTCCAAGGACACATTTGTCAAGTTCTGGGACATTGAAACTAAGCACTGCTTCAAGACTTTGGGTGGCCATCAAATGGAGGTAAGAACAAATAGATTTGTTTCTTTAAATTGTAGGAATAATGTATGAAATATTTGAACCTGCAGTAGTCAGAATCAATGAGCTAGAACGGAACTATTATTTTAGCCATCTCAATTCTAAAATTACTTTAGTTTTAAATATTGATATTTGTAGAGTCCTGACTTATTATATTATATATTAATGGTAGCTGTTGAAGCAATCAAGCAGACATATATAGAGATAGTAGTATGTTGGAACATATGTACTAGGCTAACTAGAATATTCCAGGCTAATTCCTGCTAAGAAATACTGTCCAGGAAATAAGGGAAATTGTCTGAAAAATAAATATGGCAAAATATATTTTTATCTGGAAAAATAATAAAATATAAAAATATGTCTTGGGAATAAGGGAAAAATATCTGGAATGATAAATAACTAGTATTGTATAAAATGTTCCCCAGGTATGGTCAACAGTACTTCTCAAAGAAGAGCACTACTTAGTAACAGGTAGTATGGACCAAGAACTGAGAGTGTGGAAGCTGAATTGGACAGAAGACGTGAAAGACGAGGACAAACTGGCTCAGCAGCTCGAGATAGTCAAACTTGAAGACATTGATAATACTGAGGATAGTTCTGTAAGTGTTTATAGCAATACAACCACTAAACAAAACTAGTTTGTATGGATTTGAACTAGTTTCAACAGATATTTGTACAGTTATTTTTCATACAAAGGTTCCCCAGCAGATAGAGATCCATCTATCTAGTTCTGTGCTTTAACTCTTATGATTTCTATCCTAGTTAGACTAATATTGGAGGTTTTATTTTTTCTGGCTTGACTTGGTACCTAGCATAAAAGCTAAATCAGTTATTTTCCAACCAAAGGTTACCTGGTAGAAATCACTTCCAGCTATTAGGCGATTACTTTACTTTATGTAAATCATGTTCTATGTTCCTTCCTGTGTTGTACAAAAAAGTGATCTATTTATCGCTAAAATAAATTGAAGTGAGATGCAACTAAAATCCAAAAGTGCCTGACTTTTGTCTCACAGACTTTTCAACTAATGTTGCCGCGCGGTTCTATGTGTAAGCAAGACATTGATGCAGGCACACACATAATTTAAAATATCTCACCATTTTTGTCACATCATTTACTATGCCTCCAACCTTTACCTCTAATACCTACCTCCAATTTCGCTCAATTTATCTAATATCCAATCTTTATCATCCAGGTATTACAATGTAACCAAGTAGGTACATTAGTCCGCGGTGGTAAAGGCCGCGTTGTTGCCCTCTCAACCGATCCCGGTCAGACAGTCCTAGCGTGTCACGGAACGGACTCATTATTGGAACTCTTCGCGTTTTGTACCGACGATGAAGCTAAAGCGAGAATGGAGAAACGTATTAAGAAGCAGAGAAAGAAATTGGCGTGAGTTATTATTATTTTAACATGTGTCAAAAATTGCTGACTGATTGAATTAGAATATTATTTATTGGCAAGCTTATAATATTATTGCAAAATGAACCCCGACTCAGCGAAATGCTAGTCTTTTGACTAGCGCTGGCCGTTCTGGTAACAGATGGTACACGTCAAAAAATTACTATGAATACAAATAATCATCATTTAGTTCCATTTTATTAACCTACAAAAAAAGAAGGTTTTCAATTCGTCGTGTATATTTTTATTAATTTTTCTTATGTACGAGTATGTTCGTCGATTACTCGAAAACGCCTGAAACGATTTGTAAAATTCTTATTTTTGTGTAAAAAGGGAAAATATATTAATTCAACTTGTAATTTTCACATTATAAGTTGATCCACTTGAAGTTGGAGCGTTTGTTTGCACAGGTACACAGGTACACAGGTAAAGTGAGTGAGAAAACGTCTCACAAGCTACGCTATTCGCTGCAACTTCATGCGGGTTCAGTTAGAAACTTACAAAATATTCTGTTTTTATTACAGAAAACTAAAAGAAAGTGATCAAGATACAACAGACGTTGCCATACCTTCAGAACGGCTGACACTGAGCGACGAAGTCCGTCGACTATCCTCTATAAAAATGGATGCAAAGATAAAATCATCGTCTCTACTCTGTGGAACTACGGGGGAACTCCGTGCCGCTGTCACATTGGCTAACAATACTATTGATTTGTACAGCATGAATATACATGATGGTGGTGAAGGTAATCTTCACAAGATAACATGTTAAGAGAAAAGGGTTATGACACTAGAGCAAATATTTTTGTAGCATAAAAAAAACTATATCTGCCATGACCATGCCCTTATGTTTTTTTTTGTGTTTTAAATCATAATTTCTATGATAATTAGGAAATAATAAAAACCAATACATAGGGGCATAGTCATGGCAGTTATAGGTTTTATGAAACAAAAATATTTGTGCCAATATCATTATCCAAGGAGGAAACAGTTGACTACGTTTGTAAGGAGAGAGCGCCGGTACCCTTTCACCTTAAAGTTACTAATTTATTTACTAGTTAGCAAATAAGCAACAATTTAGTACATTGGCAACAAGTTACTATAGTGGCAACAAGTTACTATATTATCAACAAGTTAGTTTATTACAAACAACTAGCAAATTAGCAACAAGTTGGTACAGTAGCAACAAGTCACTATATTAACAACAAGTCACTATAGTAGCAACAAGTTAGCAAATTATCAACAAGTTACGTTATTAGCAACAAGTCGCTATAGTAGCAACAAGTTACTATATTACCAAAAAATATTTAAACGGCTAAACAATTTACACTATTGTATTGTTTATTTAAAGTATTCTTTCTTTTTTTGCAGTAAAATGCTTGAAACAAATAACTCAGTATGGACACAGGAAGACCCCTCATTGTGTGGCCATCAGTTCAGATAACCTCGCAGTCCTCTCAGCTTCTGCGGACTCTATCAAATTATGGAACCGGTAAGTTTAACTGCCGGGCAAAGGCCTTTCTCATCCATGTGTGCAGATCTCTAGCAGTTTTTGGCTACTCTGCGTCAAATATATCTAAATAATCGCCCCATTGCATATGTCGCATTGCATATATTTTATTTAATTAACGTTCATTTTCATGTCCTCTTCTAATAAAATAAATCTAATAATTTATTAAAATTAAATTAATTGCAAGGATTGCTTTTTTTTGTAAAATTCATGTCGATAAAACTTAGTGTATTGAAGTCCATTTTTAACCAACCTAAACATCGAAGTATGTTCTCAATTCCATCGTATAAATGTTTTTATGGCTGTTAGGGCATAACTTTTTTGCTTATTGTTGGTATAATTATTTTTTCAAAACTCATTTATGCAAAGCAAAAGTGTGATATCCTGTAGGCTTATTATGTTTATGTCAATGAATATTTTTTATTTGTCTGACCATATATGATAATATTATAATTGTAATAATGTTATCCAACCTCAGAGGTAATCAATCATGTCTCCGTACGATCGCTGCCCCGGGCGGTCGGCCTACATGCGCGTGCTTCGCCCCGGGCGACCGCCACGCCCTGGTCGGGTGCGCGGACGGAACGATGCTCGTCGTCGACATGGCCGCTGGGACCGTCATCGAACAAGTACCGGCGCATACCGGGGAATGTTCCACTGTTGGACTTACACCGGATATGGTACGTTATTTTACTATACCATGTCTTCGAATTAAAGGGATACTATTTGAGAAGCAAACCGACCAATGAAAATTTTGTTCACAACTCGTGAGACATTCTTGCTCTATGTTACATTTTTTGAATATTTTTCATAATTGACGCATTATGAAAGATTGTTATTGATATAACCGTTTGTATATTTTTTGCCATTTTGGTAACTTGTTTCTTACATCTTGCTAATGGTATCTTGTGACATCACTTTTGACGTGATAACGTCTTATTAATCGATGAACGCCGGCTGCACGCACGAAAAAGCATGACTCATTGTCACGTTCCGCCTAAACCGAGCGGGCAAGCGTGAGCGCAGAACAAGCGATAGAGAGGCAAGTTCTTAACGTTCGACTTGTGACGCATCTATCTCTCTTACACATTCAATTTATGCAATATGCAATCAATGTTTTCATCAATGTTTTCTTATGACGTTATCACGTTTTTTTTTATAGCGAGGGTGTTATTCTGGTGGTGCTGATAAGACAGTCAAACTATGGCAGTTCGAATTAATTGACGATCCCACGGGCGATTCTAAAGCTAAGGTAAGATACAGTATGGTGTAGACTTACGCGGATGAAATCACAGGGACTTGCTATCCATCCACACTAATATTATAAAGAGGAAAGATTTTTTGTATTAATGTTTGTAACGAAGAGGCCCCGAAACTACTGGAACGATTAAGATGATACTTGAGAATACATTAGTTCATTGGGAATAACATAGGCTACTTTGGACGTAACCATAGCAACGTATTGAAGTATGCACATAGAAATCACAAGTGCCTCACATTTCTCTGAGTATGCAAAATGGTAATGTCAGAGATACAAAAGAGTTCATATGACAACGTTATCCCGTATAATTATCGTCTGTAAACCGACTTTATTTATCCCGATATTCTTACTGGATCGGGAGTTACGCGGGTGTAACCACGGAGCGCTATAATATATCATCTAATATTTCAGGTATTATCCGTATTACACACTCGAACGTTAGAGTTGGAAGAATCCGTTGTTTGCGTAAAGATATCACCGAACAACAAGTTCATTGCAGTCGCGTTGATGGACTCCACTGTCAAGATATTCTTCCTTGATACTTTTAAGGTAAGTTTTATCGTATTACTACTAGGCATTCTTAAAATTCATCTTTTCTTCTTCTGCCTGCCTTGATCTCAATTTATTTGGGGTCTTCTTCTTCCATTCATTTCTATTAGTCATCATCACTTTGTTCACATTCATCTCTCTCATTTCTTGTCTCACCCAGTTCATCCATCTTTTCTTAGGTCTTCCTTTCCATCCACAATTGAAATAGATGAATATATAAAATTCAAAGACTTGATTGACTGACTTATTGCTATATAAACGCACGCATTTTAAACCGCTGGTCCTAGAGACCTGAAATTTGGAAAAGTGTGTTCTTTGTGAAGTGTATTTATACACTAAGAAAAGATTTTTCGGAATTCTACCCCTAAGAGGCTGAAATAACGGGCTAACTCCTAGGAGGGTGAAAGTTTGTTTGTTTGTTATCTTTCTATGCAGAAACTATTAAACCTATTGCGATGTGACTGCATGTAGATAGTTAAAAATTTTGATTATCATATTCTACTTTTTATCCCCATATGCGGGTGAAACCGCAGGGCAAATTATGTCTTTAGGTAACCTATTACTAATACTTTACTGTCCGTCCGTCTGTCTGTCTGGCCCCAGGCTGTATCTCATAAACCGTGATAGCTAGACAAATTTTCACAGATTCTAAAAACAGA
This sequence comes from Idaea straminata, assembly GCA_951213275.1. Lineage (NCBI taxonomy): Eukaryota > Metazoa > Arthropoda > Insecta > Lepidoptera > Geometridae > Idaea > Idaea straminata. Next base: position 10,157,670 of record OX577856.1, read on the forward strand.
AAAATAAATATTCAAGGGGGACTCCCATACAACGTGGTATGGCCGGTTTTTTATAACTGTTTTGTCTTACAAAGTTTATATTTTTTTATAGTTCTACCTATCTCTCTACGGACACAAGTTGCCAGTTCTATGCATGGACATCAGCTATGACTCCACACTTATAGCGACAGGTTTGTTACATTTTTTTAATTGAATAGCTCTGTGCCGCAGATAGTTGCAAGTTCGACTCCGACGTGGAACAAATAACAGCAAATATAATATGTTCAGTGTATTTTATACCTATGTAGAAGTACAAAAGAGAAAAAGACTCATCACGAAATCTCTGAAATTATAAGAGCTAAGAGTGAAACTTCGCATCCTTAAAGGACGTAGGCGCGCAATAAGAAAACAATTGGGATTTCCCAAGAAACGGGGCTCCCATTCAACATGGTCCGGAACCGGATGGTGCGATTCGCACTTGGCCAGGTTTATTTTCGTCCCTTTCTTTACAATTTACATTTTCCTACTTGTACTTGTATACAGGCTTCTTCCGCAATTACACCCTTTTTATTAATTGAGTCCTTTTGGCATGAGGATGGAGTAGCCTTGAAACAAATATACGTCCATAAATATTTTACATAGTCGACTAAGCTGGGAGGGTAGTAGGTGCTGGGACCTACTACCCTCTCAGCTTAGTCGACCATGTCCAGAGGAGAGAACTTGTCAATACTTCTGGAGCCAACTAAGCCGCGGGTTTCATCACGATGTTTTCCTTCACCGTAAGAGCAATGTCAATTAGCTCACATAAATTTTTCTTAGGAAAAATTAATTGGTGAACGGCTTTTTTTCTTTGGACTCAGGAAGTTTGCAGCTAGTAAATAAATAACATTAATATAAACAGGTTCTTCAGACCGGAACGTGAAGATTTGGGGCCTCGACTTCGGCGACTGTCACAAGTCAATATTCGCGCACAACGACACGGTGACGTCATTAAACTTCGTGCCGAGCACGCATTACTTCTTCACATCATCCAAAGATGGGAAAGTGAAGCAGTGGGATGCTGATAGTTATGATTGTATTATTACTTTGAATGTGAGTATCGATATGTTTTTATTAATATGTATGTATGTATGTATGTATGCATACGAGCTTTTTTCCGCAACTAGACTCTTTTTAATTGGGTCCTTTTTGCGTGAGGATGGAGTAAGCTTGCCCAGCACCTACTACCCTCTCAGCTTAGTCGACCATGTCCAGAGGAGAGAACTTGTCAATACTTCTGGAGCCAACTAAGCCGCGGGTTTCATCACGATGTTTTCCTTCACCGTAAGAGCAATGTCAATTAGCGCACATAAATTTTTCTTAAGAAAAATACATTGGTGCACGGCCGGCTGGGATTCGAACCCACAGCTTCAGAATGAAAGTCGGGGTATCTACCACTAAGCCAACACCGCTCTATATGTTTTTGTTGTTATTTGCATCTAAGTTAATTATCTTAAGTTTGAACACCCTCCTCAACTTCTTGTCCATCCAAAGGTTGCCTGGAGGAGATGGCTTTGAGCGATAAGGCCGCCCTTTGTAACACTTAGACTTAAGCTTTGTTTTTATTTAATGTTATTTGAAATTGGTGTTTACAATAAAGAATCTATCTATCTATGTTTTTGGGATACGGACTCTGGCGCAGAAGGCTGTGGGATCGATTCCCGCCTTAAACAAATATTTATGGACGTATATTTGTTTCTGGTCTGGATGTAGTAAGTATTCTATCAGTGATTTGACCACCATAGCACAAGCCTAAATGCTTATTATGATAACAGATGAGTGACCTGAGGAGTCTTCCCAGAACCTACTTACTACCTTCTTAGCAACAGAGGAAAGAATTTTTCTGGAGTCAACTACGCTGCGGGTTATCCTCACGATCACGATGTTATCCTTCGCCGTAAGAGCAGTGTCAATTATATGTGTATCCATGTGGTGTTCGGCCAGCCAGAATTCAAACCCACGACCTTCGGAATGAAAGTCGAGGTATCACCACTAAAGCAACACCACGTAAAGAGCTGGGAGTCAAACTGGGAGTTCAGGTTGGCTCGCGTCCGTAGGATTTAGCCCATGATGTCCTACACATAACCCCCGGGTGGCGCTAAAGGAACAGAAATAATCAAGATAGATAGATAGATAGATATATCTTTATTTGGCCCACAACAAAACTAAAACTTAAACATAACTTATTTTTGATATGACAAAAAATAACAGGCTTAATTAAATATTATAAGCTATGTTATTTATTACACAGTAACAGTGTCGCCGCCAAATAGGCTCCTGCTTAGCTATGTGTTGCATAAATGCAACGCTGATTTTCAGCAGAGACCCTGTGATTGGAGAGAGTAGGACGATGCTGTAATTTGGTTATAGTAGGCAGGAAACACTCAAGCAAACAAAATCAAGCGGTGGTAGGCCTTGGCCAGTGGCTTCTTACACCGCCCTGGAAAAACTCATGGTGCCAAGTGATTCGTCGCGTTCCGTCATGTTTGTCCAGGCATGTCGTTCTCTTTCTAGGCGAGCATGCTACATCCTCGACCTCATCCTCACCCATCAGGTGATATGAGGTCAAAAGCAAGCATTTTGTATAAGAAAACTGACCTCAGTATTTATACCCGACTGCAAGGAAAGGGATTATGTTTTTCGCGCCTATCTTTGTATGTTTGTTTGTATAATTCTTTATTCTCAATGGATTTCTATAATTAAGGTACCGTTTATTCGTCTAATTAGTCCAAGTGATATTATATCTTGTCTAATTAAACTCTGTGTTCCAGGGTCACGCGGGTGAATGTTGGTCCGTATCAGTGGGCGCGGGCGGACTGCACGCGGTGTCGTGCGGTGGAGACGGCGCGCTGCGACTCTACTCGCGGACTGACGAGCCTCTAGTTCTTAACGATACCACTGAGGAAGAGGAGGGACTTGCTACTGGTGAACAACATGTAAGAATAGAATATAATATAATTACTTCGAACATATGTATAAAATATATCTACACTTATATTGTAAAGAGGAAAGATTTCAACAAATCTCTACGAATAATATTTATTGTTACAGGCGCCTGTGCCCGGTCTCCCGGGACTAAATATGCCGACAAAGAAAACCATCGGTGCTGAGAAAGCGGTAAGTTTTAATACAACAACTTTGCTTGTTTATTTTTCAGAGATATTAGACATAAAACAAGTATGAAAAATAATAACAATTGTTTATAACCTAGGGTAAATAGAAACAGTTTTTAACACATGTGATAGTTTGACCACTACCGGGTTAAATAAAACAAAACATAAAATAAAAAACAATGTTTAATTGTTTACAAAATTATGCTAAAATAAAGATGACGTAACTAGTGGCTTAAATCTCCTAAGAAAATGGAAAAGTATCCTTTCAAGATTTATGATGATTTTACAATATTCTACACTAGCTGCGCCCCGAGGTCCCGATCCTGTAGGAATTTCGGGATAAAAAGTAGCCTATGTGTTAATCCAGGTCTCTAGTTATCTACATAACAAATTTCATTGCAATCGGTTGTGTAGTTTTTGCGTAAACAGTAACGATCAAACACACACACACTAACACACAAACTTTCACATTTATGATATTTAGGAGAAGTAGGATAGGATTGAAACTTTAATCTGTCTGGACATACCAAACTGTATAAAGTTAACTTAACTAAATGTATTTTTCCCTTAGGCGGATTCTCTAATGGAGTGTCTACAAGTAGGCGCGGAATACAAGCGCGAATTGACAGAGTCTCGCGGGCAACCCGTGCAGCCGCCCGTCTTGATGTTGGCCTTTAACTGTTCTACCAGTGAAGACTTCTTCGTCGAAACTGTTAGAAGGATACGATCTAGGTAACACTGTTGTTTTCGGTGGATTTTCCTAATTAAGTCCTCATAGTTTTCCAGTTTTCAGTCTACAACCATCCAATCACAATAACCCAAGAAATGTTCTCTAGTTTATGAATAGTTCTATCCGCATGGGACGTTGTTTTCGGCTGTTTGGTTCCACATTATACTTTACGACTAAACTTGTCATTATAAAAGCTTCACCGTCCAAATCAGATCTAGATTTAGAAATTAATATTTATATTTTGCGCCTTTAAGTTGATATTTGCTATAGCAACAGCTGCCACGGTGAATACTTCAATGGGCGGCCGATCAACAGTGTCTCAAAAGCACCCCCGCGCTTCTAAACCTTTGGTTCCGGTTGCTTTCTCTTAAATAAATACTGTAGGACATTCCACACATCGCCATCTAGCCCCAAGATAAGTAACTAGACTTGTGTTATGGGTGCTAGACGACGGATATACTACTTATATACTTTTCTTTTGTAAATATCTACTTGTAATACATAGAAACAACCAGACCACAGACAAATATCTAAGCATAAATACTTGTTTAAGGTGGGAATCGAACCCGCACCCTTTGTTTGGCAGTCCGGCACGGTGCGGTGACCAACTGTATTAGTCGTTACGAGATAACAAAGATATGTAACATAATCATTGGGTCTGTATATTCCAGCGATTTGGAAGAAGCCCTTCTACTGATCCCGTTCAGCGTAGCTTGCGACATAGTCCGTATGCTTCCTTCTCTACTAGAGCGGGGAGATAACACCGAGCTACTGTGTCGGCTCGCCTTATTTTTACTAAAGGTAATTCTTTCAGCTAACCTGGTGTGTTTAAAGAATCATTTCCTTCCAAGCTTCCTGATTTCCACATTTCTGGCCACTCTGAGTCGAATGTATCCATATATGTATATATATATATGTATATTAGGTCTAATGTCTTAGACGTTTGCCGTCTTAAAGAATTCAGTTGATGACTTTGCCTATTTTTTCTGAATGCTTTCGGCACATGGCCACGTATGTTTTGTTACTTCATTAAAAAATATATGTTTCACACCTGAGGTACACCATTTTCAATAAAAAAAATAATTTTTTTGATAATCAATCGTTTAAAAACGAGTACTAAGCCGATCCAAAGTAACTTTGTTTGTAGTAACTAACTCTGAAATTTCCTCAGGATCGGGACTTACCCGGGTAAAAGTAAGGCTCTCAAGGTATTGGGTTCTACTGTAAAACATTGCATACAAAACGTCATCTTTGCTAGAAACCACGATTATGGTGACCAAGATCACGAATTATAGAATCTATACTAATATTATAAAACTAAAGAGTTTGTTTGTTTGAACGCGCTAATAATATAAGTATAGATATAACACCCCGTCGTTTTTGCGTCGGAGGTTAAAAATATTGCAGGACATATCACACATCGCCATCTAGCCCCGAGCTAAGTAACTATACTTGTGTTATGGGTGCTAGACAACGGATATACTACTTATATAAACAACCATGCCACAGACAAATATCTAAGCATAAATACTTGTTTGAGGCGGGAATCGAACCCGCAAACCTGTGTTTCAGGCATGGTGACCATTATGCCAACTGGATCGTCAACTTCTCTTTATATACTTTTCTTTTGTAAATCTCCAGGTGCATCACGCACCGCTCGTGGCGAACCAGGCGTTACTCAAACACATGATACAAATACAGGCGAAGGCGATGCTCAAACTTACAGAATTGAGGGTAAGTTGATCTCATTATATTGGTTTAGGTATCAAATTTTAACCACTTTCCGTGAGATTTACGTTTACCTAATTAGGAGCTAATCAAATAGAAACCTAAACTTAGAAGTAAAGGAGTATTTCCTGTCTTATTCAATGACTAGATTTTAATCTCTACTTAACCGATTGCTATGATACTTGGTTTGTAGCTGGAATCCTGGAATAACACATAAGACTTTTTATCTCGATCCCAATCCCAGAATTATGCGGGTGACACCACGGGGTGCAAGCTAGTCGCAAATGAAATACTAAATAACAAAAACATAATCCTCCTTTTGCCGTAGTCGGGTAAAAATAATGTGACTGACTGCAAGATGTTATAGGTACTATCAGTATCTGACCCTATCAGTTTGATCCCTTAGATCTGTAAAAGCAGAATGTTCTGTGACTTTTCTTAGCCATGCTGCATGCAGTTGCTTAAGCCGTTGAAGAATTATGACCATTTTTAAAATAACTTGTCTTTCCAGGATATGGTAGGGTTCAACGTTCACGCATTACAATGGATGCATCGCGAAGCAGAGGCTAGTGAGAACGAACAGCTGTTCCGAGAGGCGACGGTCGCCAGGCGAGGGAAGGACAAGCGTCGGCGCGCGAGACAAGCGCTCAAACGGCCTATTATAACTGTTACTTGAATTATAATCATTTACATATTAGATGATTTGTTTTATTTTTACCCACGACGGAACGGAGGTATTTGCATTTAGGGTGAGAATGGTGGTTGTTTATGCACTCAAATGTTGCCATTTACTTCAAAACGGCTGGACCTCTTATGCCGTTCACTGTAGGCACATAAAATCAAAACACATTAAATAGCTGCTATAATTTATTTGTAAAAAAATATTCTACTCACTACATAGCCAATATAATATCAGTTAAAACTTTAATAATTTAAGTATCCATCCCTGCGTAATTCACATTATTTATCATCTATACAACAATAACTAATGTCCACAATGAGTATTCCGGCCCCCGTGTTCATTCTAAACAATCTCAGATATAATTTATGCTGAAACTTACATAAGAACATACAACAACAACGAATGGTCCATAAGCTTTCTATATTGGAAATATTGCTTTACGTCTATTAAACTTAGAGAAGATATAGTTCATTTCGTCTACATAGATATTTGTTGAATTGAATTTTGAGGTGTCGTGTTCTGTGGGATCGGTCTCGCAACTTGCGAGTGAGTATTTAGTTGTCAGACTTTGATACGAAATACAGAATGAATTAACATGGGTCTTCAAGCCAAAACTATAAGAGATGAACACTGAAAGGAGTTGCATGCCCAATATTGACAAAAACTAAAAATGCATCATTAGATTTTTGGAAAAGTCATTACCCTCACCAGGAATCGAACCTGTTATTATTACAAAAAAATAATCACCTATAATTATTCCTGGAAACAAACATAAAATGACAAAATAAAGGATAATTGTCTGTAATTGGCTTTCTGTGTCTATTTCTTCTGCATGTTTTGTTTAACTTAGCTTTAGACTTTACTTACAAATAAAATAAATAAATCAGTTTTAGTTTTTGTCAAAATCGGTCACGCAACTCCATTCAGCATTTTTTTAGCTATCTCTTATAGTTTAGAATATAGCCCTAAAGGCCCATATAAAAAACTCCTGTATCATAGGTATCTCTATAAGGAGCGAGCCCGATCGTACAGTACATGTCCATTAATATAATTGACGATATTAAATCTATAGGTAAAATCGAGAATAATCATTTCCATATACTCCACACACATCATCACGTATCACAATATTATTGCTTTCAGATACACACAACTATATTTTCAACGAAATACATATCACAATTTAATTAAAATACTTTAAAAAGTTTCCATTTTTCGAACTCTGAATGAACCGCGAAATATACTACAAACATTGAAGATAGATCGTCAGTCTTTAAAGATTCGAAAAATGATGTTTCATAACTTTATATATCGAATGGAATCTGTGATAAATACGAAGCTTACATTCCAGCATAAATTATTAATACACAAAATTATAAATTGGTTCTGTCCGTAAACATAGACGAGAGAATAACACTGAAAACACATGCTTGTTAAGAACTTAAGCACACACAACACAACCGGTTTGTTAGTAGGTAGCTACACGAAGATTAAACATTGTTCTCCAACTCTTTATACCGATATATTCGTAAACATTAAACCTAACACAATAATAAATAACCAAAAAATGGAAGGTAATCACCGGGTAGTATATTTCACTATTAATAAGTGTCATGAACAAAGAAGAGTGGATCGAGAATAAACTGTTACTATACTATGCGATTTAAATAAGAATATGATCAGCCCAGCGCCATGTTGTGACGTCACACAATCTAACTTCATTCTAGTCGGATTTGAAGCAATACAAACCCAACCTTAAAAATATTCACAAAAAAAATCTCCTGAGTTTCTTATTCCTTCTTATTGGTGGGCGTTGGTGGGACTTTTTTAAGACGTTTTGAATTTCATGTAAGTGACTCCAAAAGAAATTTGGTTAATCGCCAATTTGGTCTTTTGAGTTTATGAGATTATGCGTTTTTAGTCTTATGCTTCGAAACCTTTTTTTCATTATAGGGTACGTTCCGAAACCGGGCCCACCAACTTATCTTGAGCAAAAAATGCACCTGGTACAGCCAGTTGAACTAAGGTGAACAATGGAAAGAAATAAGTGACCCCTGGTCCACTCATTTATCTCGAGGTTGACCATGGGAAGAAAAAAACTGGCCCTGATACAGCCAGGTGAACTAAGGTGAAGAATGTAAAGAAATAAAAACCTCTGGTCCATCCAGTTATCTTGAGGTGGACCACCGGATGAAAAATAAAGACCCCTGGTCAGGTAAACTAAGGTGAACTGAAAACCTCTGGTACACCCATCTCGAGGTAGACCACGGAAATAAAAAAAATCTTCTGGTACAACTAGGTGAACTTTTTTTGTGGCGCACAGTTAGAGCGCGATCCTAATTTAGTTACCTAATTACATAAATTACTTTTAAATTTAATTCCCCGAAGTTAGAAAAGCGATATATTGATATTATAATCGCAACGTATAGCTGATCAAAAAGATGAATATTTGTGTTTCTAATTCGGACGTGTCAATTAAATAAAAACTTATGAGAAATATAAAAAAAATAGTAAACCTAACACAAATATACAGAGTAGAATAAAAATAATACTGTATCACTACTGCAAGCAGCAATATTAAATTCATGAAAGTTCCATATATCGAATGGTTCACGACTACTTCTTATTCTGCTGCATAGGTTACTGGTAGCGCGGGTCCAGTGTTCTAAGAAGTAGTCCATTTTAAGCTTATAATAACATCTACACTATCTCTGTTTGAGTTTCGAAAAATTACTGAGCAGATTTAAAAAAAAGACTACAATTACAGTGCGTTATTTTTCGTACGCAATTTTTTATAATATAATATCAAAATACAGAGAGCTATAATTTTCAATAGAGAGCGATATAGAGATTCATCAACGAACGCTATACAAATAGTTTCCGATACAATCCAGTTATTTGGTAATAGGACTGACCTGGCGCCATTTTGAAATGACGCCAAAAAGTCGGTCCTATCAGCAAATAAATAAAGATCGTCATGATGATTTATTGTCAAGGTAAACGGTAAGACGTAAACAATAGCAATTACACGCTAAACACCGACAAATGTACAGCGATACTTTATAAAACGCATAAATAATCTCAATTTTTAAAGCTTTTTAAATACAAATCAGATTGACGTACAATGCGGTTTAAATAACAATGGGACTGGATGAGCGCCATGTTGTGACGTCACAGGTATAAAACCAACTTCATTCGTATATCAATTCGCTCGCAAAATAAAGATTAGCGAATCAGTGTAAGATCCTACTCTCAGATATTTAATGACATACGTAATTAGAATTTTCAATCAATATAGAAGTTTATGCGCCGGAATAAGGGTGGTTGGTTTCATTTTGTCATTGAAAACGCATTGTAAATACTGATGATAGCTGCGACAATCACAAGTAGAAGGATCTATCACAATATGTCAGAGACTGTTGTATTTTACTGGCCCGAGGGTTACTGACACATGGATGTAGAAAAAATAACGGATACCGTCTTCAGAACAAACAAATGAGGCACCCATAGTAAGCCAGTTCGCTACACCCACGCCACGAGGTGACGGAGCGTAATGACGGGCGGTGCCTTACTATGGCGTCAATATGGGCGCTTTCGGCGTGTAAGTGTAGCGAACTGGCTTACTATGGGTGCCTCACTTGTTTGTTCTGAAGACGGTATCCGTTATTTTTTCTACATCCATGTACTGACAAAACAAAACTAATACTAAATTAAGTAGACGTCAAAATAAAGGACGGCGATAAGAGCATTAAGTAGAATGGAAGCAACTAAACTCAGATGGAAGAACGTAAATGCTTTCTGTTATAAAAATATTTAAAAAAACTGACCATTATGAGGTGAATCCGTTAAATACTCAAAATAATGCCACAATGTACCGGTCGTATTGTTTTTTTTCTATAATGCCTGACCGAAATGCCCGTTAATTAAGTTTCATCGAAATATTAATTCTTAAAATAAAATCTTTTAATTATTATTTAAAAGTTTATAACTACTACAACGCAGAAAGTTATCAATTATGTAAGAGAAAAGGCAAGGTATCTCTCGTGTATTTTTTAAATTGATTTACGATTTAGATAATTTTAATTGAGACTTATTTTTTATAGCTGCCTGAGAACGCTATAGATATCAATACTCCTATTTTATTAGCAAAAATTTTCAACTGTTTTTAATTATTGAACTTTCTACAAACATGTTCTAAAACGTTATTCAAAGTGTATAAAATATTTATTTTTCTTCACCATCACGTATTACTTGCTCCACATTAAAATATAACCTAAAGTAAAAAAAATACTCGAAAGAACAAAAAAAAAAATACTTAACTGTAAATACTGACCGAAACGGGAAATAAATTAGACAATAAAACGTATCGAATTTACCAACTACATTATTATTAAATTGCTAAGTAAATAAGAAAATTTACATAATAACCTAAAACTAAACGAATACTTGCTTCCTCCAATAGGTAACCGTAATAATTTCAATTATTTCAGAGAGCATTATAAGGCAAGGTTTAAAAATATAAATCATATCATAATTGGGACAAAAAAATGAAATATTTTATGATAAACTTTCGATTTTGTAAAATTGTCCGCCAATTATGCGAACATGTACGTAATATTACGTATACCTATGCGTATTATTAAGAAAAAATACACAAGACTTATTTTTATATTGCTTTAAGTTACTGTTGCGATTCAACGCCAATCTTATCACTTCAGAATAAATATACATTGGAAAATATTAGGTAAATACATTGCCGTAAGATCTATTAGAATAAATAGGCACTAGGATTAATTATTGCTTCATTGAATGCCCTGCTGTTTAAATTAATACTTCAGTATTACCATATTCATACAAGAGTTAAGAATACGATATTCTTATAAATATAATAATTATTTTTTTGATGCAAACTGCGTTATGCAGATTCGTATTTCCTATTGTCTTCAACACTGGCCTTACTATCACTAAGATGTTAAGTATTTTATGTTTTAATTTCTAAGATTAATTCGAGTAATTGAGTGTTAGGGGTGTGTCGAGTGAATGGTTTATGAAAGTGTTTGAATATGGTTCAGTTTTCGAAAAACATCCAAACGACACGCTCGTATGGGGGTAGAAATTACGTGATATTGCTTCAACTCTAAGGTTCTTCCTCATATAATCCTAGTATGCTTCGAATACCTAAAGAAACACCTTTTGGCAACCTTATTCGAGTTACAAGCATCTAAGTGTACGTATACGTGGTAGCGCACGCAATTCGCGCACTTTTTTTTGTCATGATAAGCAGTGAACATGGTATACAAAGATGAGTGGTGTTAATTAGCGCGTGTATCACAGTGAGGGGGCAGTCAGTGCGTCTCTTCAGCAGCCACGTGACTTGCGACCAGGTTTAGAGGAGCTTCGTCGTATTCGGGAGCATTCAGGCCGACCTATAGAGATGAATAAACAATTATTTAGAGATGAATAAACATAACCTTTGCGAAGTCCAAAAGAACAAGTCGTTTAGTAGACCAAGTAGTTTTTTAGCAGGAATTTATGTCTGAAAAGTTATAATATGGTATTTATTTAGTTTTAGCCTATTCCGTCTCACTGCAGGGCAAAGGCCTTCCTCCCCTCTTTCCACTGTTCTCTGTCTAGTGCCAGCTAGGTCCAGTCCCTACGATGCGAGTCCACCATTTCCTTCTGGGCCTGCCGCGGGGTCGCCTGCTGTCCGTGGTGGTTTTTGTCCACATCTGATCAGATATGCGGCAGATATGGCCAGCTCAGTTCTATTTGAGTTCGGCAGCAGTGTGGCCAACGTTCTTGATTTTAGTTTAGAGCACAGTTACGTGTTTCTATGGTACAATAAAGTTATTATCTATTTTCTTTTATTGGTATACCTGCGGGCGATGATTGCGTGTATTATGGGCATGTAGCGCGGCCAATAGATGCGGTTGCAGCTGACGCCTCAACGCGGCCAGCACAGCCTCGTCGCTGGCGCCGCTCGCCTCCCCCGTGCCGCTTCCGGCGCCCGCACCGCCGCTCTCCGTCGGCTCGGGACACGACGCTATCGCAGGCGTCGCGTTACTACCACCGCTGCGGCGAGACTCTGGAACCGAACATACGACTAGTCACCACTTGCTTGCTACTTAAATAAATCATTCAGATTATAGAAACAAATATTGTATGTACGGTCGTAGTCAGAATTGCAGACCCACCATATAGAGTTCTAGAATTACTATTACTGGAATGTTTTTATTCTAATAATATTTATCGAAAAAATGCTTGAGTTGAAAGACTCTAACTTGACTTAACTTGAACTCGAAGAAGACCTTAGAATCTTGCTTGACTTGAAAACATTCTAATAATTAGCAGTTTTAGAGGTCTACGGTGGGCCAGTAATTCTAACTCCGACCTACAGACTTTCTTACAGACTTTTCGGTCTAGATGTTTTTGGCGCTGTGTAAAGTGTCCTACAATACTATATTGTATGAAATAAGGTAAACTCACTGTTCCTATGCGGATGCTTGGCATCGTGCCTCGGCCGACGGCGGCGCGTGTGTATAGTGTCACGTCGCATGGCGGTCGGTCTCGGCACGCCGTGCAACTTGTAGTACAGTCCGCACGCGTTGCAGACCATCTCGCCGCGAGCGTCGCGCCTCCATATCGTGGTCGTGTGCGTGCCGCAGTTACTGCACGATAGTTCGACACGAGTTGCGCCCGCGCCCGCGCTCGCGCCGCCCGTGCCTCTAACACCACCAACATTCGCGTTTTCCTGCTGTATTACACAAACAATACATAGAAACAGACGGACAAGAAAGTGATTTTATAAGGGTTCCTTTTTTACCTCTTAAGGAACGGAACCCTAGAAATCACATCGAATAAATCTATACTTAATATTATAAAGCGGGTTTGTTTGTTTGTATGTTTATTTGTTTGTTTGAACGCGCTAATCTTTAGAACTACTGGTTCGAATTGAAAAAATCTTTTTGTGTTGGATAGTCCATTTATCGAGCAAGGCTATGGGCTACTTTTTGATATTCCCACGGGATTGGGACTTACGCGGGTGTATCCGCGGAGCAAAGCTAGTAAATAATATAAAAGAAGTAAGCATAAGCGAAGGAGCTCGAAGTAGGAACACGTCCTGTATTTCGAGACTCCAGAAAATATCACAAAAAAGAGAAGATGACAGTGGAACCGCGGAGGTTTCATTAACTATTGTTAATAAATCTAACAAAAGCGAAAAACAATCGGATTCCATTTCTCGATACATAAGGGTACTTATATAAGTGGATGGTTGTGTATGTTTGTTACTTCTTCAAGATAAGATAAGATAAGATCATTTATTCGCCGGAATACATAGCATAAAGGTCTTACAAAACATATTAGAACATGTATTCGGTCCGCAAGCAGACGTGCAAATGTTAAAAATAATATCAATTACATAATGTCAATAATCAAATTAATAAATAATAATGTCAAAAGATAAAAATTCTATTGTATTTTCTTATTACTAAATGATTTGAATTCGTTAAGGTCATAAAAACAAGTGAAGTAAAACTGCTGGGCGCAGCTAGGAATAGATATATGAGAAACTCTTACATTTTCAACAGAAGCCTGTGGCCACGACTGATTGGCTGGCGGCGCCTCTGTAGCGGTGACGGGGTGCGCGCGCGCCGGAAAGCTCTGTTTCCTGCGAGCGGTTCCGGCCACGTTTCCGCCGCGGTTCGACGGCGACCAGTCTCCATTCTGAAAAACGAAAAAGTATTAATATTTTTTGTTTTAGCTTATTCCGTCCCACTGCAGGGCAAAGGCCTCCCTCCTCTCTTTCCACTGTTCCTTGTCTAGTGCCAGCTGGGTCCAGCCCAGTCCAGTCAATAATATGATCTTTTCAAATGATATTCTAATAAAACAGCTATAGCTAAATGTACTACGATGATCAGGAAACGAATAACCGCATATTGCATTTTTAATTTAATTCAAATTAATATATAATAAAACTAAATATTTGGGGGTCTTCAAGTCGCGAGTGAATAAGCCAGATCTTAGACTGCATCGTCACCTACCATCAGGCAGGTGTTATAGTGATCAACCGCTGACCTATAATTTTTAAAACAAAATCGAATCTTGATTCCTTTAGTTTTAGATGATCCAGCTGCATAAATCACCGATCAATCTTCTTGTCAGCGGCCAATCTCCTTCGTTAATTTCTTTATTCACTAGACATTGGCGGAATTGCAAGGCCATGTGTTCGGTATCGCCATTAATCAAGAATTGAATTGAACTAGACTATTAATAAGTATAACATTTATGGTAATAACATAACAGTCAAACAACCTTGTCCAAAGGATAATCTTCAAGTTTATTCACAAATAAACTACCTCACGTACGTTCAAGGAAAATGCAGGTAGCATTAACATAACAACACCAAACTCACAATTATTCAGACAACTCTATGTCCCATACAAATACAACGTATATTGTAACTTAATACAAAATATAGTGCGTTCAAAAACGTTTTATTTACTTTACCAGTTTAAAAAATTTCAATAGTGTTTAACAGGTTTTTTTCACCAATGAAGTTCCTAAAATACTTTTGTCGCGTAAGTTTTTTATTATAATATTTATCGTAATTAGTGTTCCGCTAGTGTTGATTTTATACAAGAGTTCAATGCCACGGTTTGGACAAAAACATCGCGTGCGTAAAGAGAAATAAAATATAGTTTATTGATGTCGGTGTCACAAATAATAACATTCTAAGTTTTTTCAGTACGGAATTCACAATTTTATTGTCAATGCGTAAGTCAAAGTCGGAA
The DNA here is from genome assembly GCA_951213275.1 of Idaea straminata. Classification (NCBI taxonomy): domain Eukaryota; kingdom Metazoa; phylum Arthropoda; class Insecta; order Lepidoptera; family Geometridae; genus Idaea; species Idaea straminata. The sequence continues at coordinate 10,172,733 of OX577856.1, forward strand.
TTTCTTTATTTAGTTAGTATCATTCGAATGAGAAAACATTGGCTCGTCTTAAAAAGTAAGTTAGGATGTGTCTGCGGAACGCGCCCAAATAGACACAAGAAACTCATAGGGTTCTTATATTTTTACCCGACTACGGAGAAGCCAAAAGGGAGGATTATGTGTTTGACCTGTATGTGAGTATGTTCATCTGTTCTCACCTAACTTCAAAACTAATTACTATAATTTAACAACTGAAGTATCGTTAGAAGCGTCTCAATGGTCCGATGGTTATAGGCTATGTGACGTCACTATAAATTAAATATGGCGCCCTCTAGAGCACTTAAGTCATGAATTAAAATAGTACATTACGATATAAGTGTGGTAAATTGATCTTTGCAAGATCTATTCCACACGTGTATCGTACGACGTTTTTTACGTTTTTTATCACAGTTGCGAATAAAAGAAAAGACTTGAAAAGAAAAGAAAAGAAAATAATAAATAACAAAATATTTGGTGATAAGTCTATGTTTACAATTTTTTCATGCAATATTTTTTTTTAATTATACTTTCGAAAGGCCAGGCAAAAGACTTTTAACCTATACAGTCTCGTCTGACATACAATATTTTTTAGGGTTTTTTTCATTTCAACAGAATCTAATGGTACAGAAAAAAATATTTTTTAAGCAAAGGTAAACAACACAAAATTTTAAATCATTTTTTAAGACGTTGTCACGTAAAATTATCGTTCGTAAACCGACTTTATAGACAACCTATATTGCTGGAGTAAAACCTTTTTTTTTGTACCTACTTTATTTTATCCATCAAAACAGTATAACCCAGATAAATTAAGAATGTTTCATCTACCTAACATGTAATTTGCAGTATGATACCAATTTAACTTATCAGGATAACTTATAACACACTAGTGGCGTCGAGATAATGCATAACGCACGCGTGTATAATACGTTGGATTATGAGCCTAAAAGAGGTTGAATAAGATCCACTTTATGAGCAACTGTGATAAAAATAATTATTGTGATTATGTTCACAAAAGTTAACATTACAACAATTTTTAAAGGTAGATTTGAAATGAAGCAATTAAAGTCATGTGAAGACTAGTGTCTTCCTTATTCCTCAAGTCAAATAACCCTGACTGATTAGAGTGATATTTTTCAGTGATAATTTGCACCTACCTTTTGGCATATTACATGCATAAGACATTTTTATACCAGACAACTAAGCAGTAATTTGTTGTCTTAGCTATTATTGCAAATCTAAGCACAAATCATCCATTGCTTTGTACTATGGTAGTCATTAAAAAATAAAAGTTCTTTTGAAAACGTAGAGCCTAGCGCAAATGTCACAGTCTATAAATAAATCAAGTAAAACTTTTGAAAAATCAAGGTCTTATTGTTATCTAGATGTGTGGCGACGCTCACCTTATCCGGTTATTTGTATTATCTATAGGTTTAACTAATAAAATGTTGCTAATACAATAGATCACTAATGGCTTAGAAAGAGGTACGAATTACGTTAAATTTGCGCTATTTACATTCACTCTTACGGTGAAAAGAAAAAGACATTTGTGATGAAACACGCGGCTTAGTTGGTTTCATATTGAAGAGTCATCTCTTCTGGACATGGTCGACTAAGCTGATAGGGTGATGTAAGTGCTGCGTCTAGGCAATAGGGCCATCTAAATAGCATGGATTAAAGTAGCTGTGACTGTATAAATATTGCAGGACATTCCAAACAATAGCCATCTAGCGAAATGGTGTTTTGTTTTAACTACGGTCAGCTGCATAATTGCAGACCCACCGTAGAGCTCCAAAACGGCTGTTATAAGAATGTTTTCAACACTAGCAAGATTCTAGACACCTGCTTTAGTTGAAGTTTGAAGTCTTTTAACTCAATAATTTATCAAACAAAAATTATTGGAATTAAAACATGCCAATATAGTAATTTTAGAACTCTACCGGGGCTGCAATTATGCAGCCGACTTTACCTTTTTATTTTTAGTTGAATATCACTGTATGTTTTCCTATGAAAATAATATAAATACATAGAATAATACTGACCGGTGAAACGTTCCCATTTATGGTCTGGTGTCCCGGAGTCGATACAGGCGACGTGGGTGCCCGTAGTGGTGACACTGTCATGCCGAGATGCTTGCTATTGATCAACCGCCGCAGGAGTTGCGTCGCTTCACCGCTACGACCTGCACAAATGGAAGACAATATTACTGTAGGACTGCTATAGACACATTTTCACACACAGTAGCGCCATCTAGATTCTTATGCCATTGCTGTTAAAAGAATGTTTATGCAAAATTTGAAGTAGATTGGACCAAGAAATCGCGTTTTTGTCTCACACAAACTATGCCCCTAAGGGGTAGAATTTCGGAAAATCTTTTCTCATGGGATGTCTATGTATTTCAAAGTACACACCCTCTAAATTTCAGGTCTACGATCAGCGGTTTAGGCTGTGCGTTGATCCATCAGTCATTGAGGACAAAGCATTTTATATGTATAGGTCGAAGATGATGATAAGCATTTTATAGTTATTAGTATTAGCTTCAGGTGACCTAAGCTGGCCGGTACTTTGGCCAACGGATCGGCATTGCCTAGGGAAACTTATTTAGATTTTTAATATTATTATATTTTGCATTAAATTAGTGATATATGTATATTAATAAAAATATAATATAAATTTCTGTTTACCAAAAAACAATATACGCACAGATAAGTATTATTAGGAAATGTCAAAAATGTTAATTGTATAAGTTGTTTTATTATACGCTATTTCTATATACATATTATCTTGGCAGTTCTAAAGCCGTAAAGATTTTTGGTTATGTTAATAAGTAATTCATTTTATAGTAAACTAGCTGCGCTTCGCGGTTTCACCCGCGTAAGTTCCGATCCCGTGGGAATATCAAAATAAAAATTAGCCTAAAGCCTTCCTCGATAAATGGACTATCCAACACAAAAATATTTTTTCAATTCGAATCAGTAGTTTATGAGATTAGCGCGTTCAAACGAACAAACTCTTCAGCTTTATTATATTAGTATAGAAGTATAGATTATTCTCAAGATTCTTCATTTACATAACAGAGTCGTTTATCAAAAATTGCACAAACGAAGTGTTTTTATCATTTTTAAATTAATTCATTTTTATGATAATTTTTAAAATTAAGTATCTTACCATTTTGTTTGTGAAGAGCCTGCCATAGAGATTCTTTATCTTGTTCGACATCTTGTGGAGGTTGCGGGGACGACTGTGTGGATCGCGCTGACTGAGTTTCCTCTGGATCATCCTGGACATAGACAATGAAACTTCTAGAATTCCGACTAACAATGCGATTTTTTAAATATATGTAATATATGGATAATTTTGTACAAGAATAGTTTGTAATGTGGAGAGCGACATTTTCCATTGGAACAGAAGATCAATTCTCGTACATAAATTTGTTCAAATTACAATATCATTCCGATTGCATTTTGATTACAAAAAATGTTCTTGAGAATACCAAAGGCTGACTTTGAGGGTATTTTTTGTAATCGATCTAAATGATATTGTAATGTAATTTTAACGATGTTATTTTCAAGAATTGACCTTCAGGACTTGTGTAAGTAGGCGAAGAAGTGGTAGATACCTCGACTTTCATTCTGAAGGCCGTGGGTTCAAACCCCGGCTGGCCGTGCACCAATGCATTTTTCTTAAGAGAAAAATTTATGTGTGCTTAGAGAAGTTATGTTGTTTAGAGAAAAATATATTGCTCTTACGGTGAAGGAAAACATCGTGATGAAACCCCCAGCTTAGTAGGCTCCAGAAGTATTGACAAGTTCTCTCCACTGGAAATGATCGACTAGGCTGAGAGGGTAGTAGGTGCTGGGAAAACCTACTCCATTCTCACGCAAAAAAGACCCAATTAAAAAGAGTCTAATTGCGGTAAACAGCCCGTTCAAGTACAAGTAGGTGAAGAAGTGCTAAAACTAAACGTTTGACATTGCTTCATCACCTGAGACATCTGTGATATGTCCATCTGTAGCCTATCGGGATCTGAACCGCTGCTGCTCTGACTGCATTCCTCATACACGGACGAGTTGTCTTTAGAAGTGTTTCCCATACTGTTGTTTCTGCCGAAGACGTGTTGCTTGTATTCGTCAGCGAAGTTGGCGTTGGTCTGTGTCATCGTTCGTTGGTAGTAGTGTTCCCTGTCGTCTGGGTCTGGTTCGTTTTTGACAGGAGGGTACAGTGAGAGATCCACTTCGCGGTCTCTGTCGTCCGTAGTACATGGGCTAGCGGCTGATTGGGACGCGTACACGTACTTGTCCTCGCCGTAGTCGGATTCCGCGTACCTGTCGCGCTCGGCCCCCACGCTCGCGTGCCGCCGCTCTATCACGCCCGAGTACTTCCCCGGTGTATACTTCGCAGCCTCCTCGTTTTCCCGCTGCGCGACCGCCACAGCCTTGCTTATAATATCGATGACGGCGTTGCAGTGCATCACCTCTCTCGCTCTCTCAGAGGGCGGTAAACTCGGCCCGGTGTTAAACATGATGCGAGGTTCCTCCTCCTGTTTGACCACATATTTATTGGGGTCATAATTCTTTATTTGCAGTAGCGTGACCGCCGCCTGTCGGCTCTCCAGATTTTTCATCTCCTCCGTGGAGTCGGGTGAGCCTACTTCCGCATAACTACTTTTCGAGTGTTCAAAGTCGTTCTCGCTCAGTGGCTTTATGATTTCCTCCAATTTGGTCGCCGTTACGTTAAGGACCTCCTGCAATAACAAAATAACGGTTTTCAGTGATAAACAAGCAGCTGATAGGTGTGCGATTGTACAAACGAGCGGCGTCCAATGAGGCGCTCGTTCATTTCATGTCAGTCGTGATATCAGGCGGCACTCACTGATAAGATAATAAATATCGTTTAGAGATCGGAGGTGAGCACTCAGTACCCGTTATAATTTTTATGGAAAATGTACTTCCAGAAAGTATGCAAAGTGAGTATTCAAACAGTGCGAGACGCAATGGCTCGCGGACAGTGATGATGTGCAGTGTGTGTGAAGGTTACATAAGATATGGTGTTTCTATGTTATAGGTGTTAGTGATATTGTGCGTCCTAGTTTCCTCGATCGTCGGTCAAGCGGCCGACGGCGACGATAGAGGCGCTCCTTGCGACATCTCAGTACAAGAATCGAACGACCTCACGCTAAATTGTTCGCGTCGGAACATCGACAGAGTGCCCGAGTGGCCGGACCAAGTAAACAACTTCCAAAAAGGTGAGATCGTCGAGAACAGGTTCCTTTATCATTAGCTACTATCACGCGAAGTATGACGTAAACAAAACAAATATCTACTTACAATACAATCTAGTTTAACGTTCGCGTTCCAATAAATACAGTATCTATTTCATTATCTTGGAACATAGAAAACTCTTTGTTGTTCTAAACACTTAATACGATTTACATTACCGAACGGTAGGCGAATAATACCTTATGTACACACGGCACCTACATTCTAAGATAGTAATCAACTGTTGGAGGTTTCAGAGATGATAAAAACGGTTATTATTGCAATAGCAATAAAACCTAGGTACGTCCTTCTCATATCTATTCTCTGTATACTCATAATAATTAAAGTAATACATTTTATGTGAACGATGACATAATGAATGACTGTGCTTGCTTGAAGTACCTGACTTTGTGGTTAGTAATAAGAATAGATATTTCGGGCAGCTTAATAAGTCCGAACCGGTTAATTCTAACATAAATTGGATATAATGTAATAAAGATAAAATCTATTTAATCACTTTATCCGGTCCTTATGCATAATGACTATAAATATCCCATATTGGATAACGAATGATATTATCATAGACAGATTTGGTTAATTTAATTAAAATACACTAAATATATGTCTTAGGTATTCATAACTTAGGCCTTTCCTGTGGCTTTTAGACGCTCGCTGCGTTTTTGTACACAATTCTAGCCTAACCTGGCAATTATCCGCCTTCTACGCTTTCGCGTTTTAGGTCATAGTTGTAACTTAACCTACCCTTCTGGGTCAGTTAGTTAGGTGCCACGATTCATCAAAAGCATCAAAGAGAATTGGGCATTATGCATATGGATCTGCTGAAGTAATTTTATCACACTGCTCATCGCTCTTGGGTGGTATTATATATTGTCCGATTAATCAAGTTGCCCGTAACATAGATACCTAATACATACATTAAAATGGTTAATTAATAACAGCCTCATGATTTTAATACCTGAACAAAAAAATAATTTATTCAATCCGCTACCAAATATAAATGCCTAATTTGTCTAATTATTTCTCTACATACTTCAATATTAATTACAGAGAACTGTGATGTAGGCAAGTACTTGATAATGTTATAATAATTCAAAGATCAAAAGAGAAATATAAGTGAGAAAAAATGACTTCTGATAGATACCGGTTTTTCCAAAACATAGGAAAAACCGGTATGTATCAGAAGTCATTTAGAAACGCAATAAGAAATAAATCAAGTCACCATTTTACTTGTATGGTATACATCACTAATACCGACAATAATCAAGTAATCATTTACATAATAGACGATGAAGAGCGGTGTTGGCCTAGTGGTAGACACCTAGACTTTCATTCCCAAGGTAGTGGGTTCGAATCCCAGCCGGTCGACCATCAATGGATTTTTATATGTGCTAATTGTCATTGCTCTTACGGTGGAGAAAAACATCGTGATGAAACCCGCTTAAAGTTGGGTCCAGACGTATTGACAAGTTATTTTCTCTACGCACGGTCGGCTAAGCTAAGAAGGCAGTAGGAAGTGATCAAGCCTACTCCATCTTCACGCAAAAAGGACCTAACTTAAGAGGACTAGTTGAAAAATCCCGAATTAATAAATAAATATCGCAGGACATTCCACACATCGCCATCTAGCCACTAGGTGCTAGACAACGGATATATACTTTTCTTTTGTAAATAAATACTTATAATACATAGAAACAACCAGACCACAAACAAATATCTAAACATACCCAATACTTATCTGAGGCTGAACCCGCAACCCTGTGTTTGGCAGTCCGGCATGGTGACCATTCTGCCAACTGGGTCGTCAAACCCAGGGGTCGGGGTCGTTTCATTTCATAATTATCGTCTATATGTACATGTATAATGTACAGTCGGCTGCATAATTGCAGCCCTCGGTAGAGTTCGAAATATCTATTATTGGAAAGTTTGCATTCTAATAATTTTTGTTTGATAAATTGATGAGTTAGAAGACTTTAAACGGCAACTAAAGCAGGTGTCTAGAATCTTGCTTGTGTTGAAAACATTCTTATAGCAGCCGTTTTGGAGCTCTACGGTCGGTCTGCAATTTTGCAGCCGACCGTACATATAGACGATAATGATGAAATGACACCATAGGTTCTAAAATATTATAATGACGTGATAACTTAGCTGATAAATGATAAATCGATTACCGACTGTTTACAAATTAATAATGACTATAATTTACTTGTCCTACCTTGTAATTGTCCTTTTCAACCGACTATAAAACTGATAGGTTCTGTGTTCAAAGAATAATCTAGCAGGAAGCCTAACTAATATTATAAATCCAAACGTTTATTTATTAATCCGAAAGTGGTTTTTAAATTTTATTTGTAAATTAGCAGCGCTCCGCGGTTTCACCCCCGTAACTCATGATCCCGTGGGAATTTCGGGATAAAAAGTAGCCTATAGCCTTCCTCGATAAATGGACTATCCAACACAAAAAGATTTTTTCAATTCGAACCAGTAGTTCCTGAGATTAGCGCGTTCAAACAAACAAACTCTTCAGCTTTATAATATTAAGTATAGATATTTCGGACACTTTAAACAGAGCGCCATCTAGCCCAAGCTAAGCAACTAGGCTTGTTTTATAGTAGCCAGACAACGGATAGAATACTTGTATACTTTTTTTTGTAAATACAAATCGAGACTTACACCTGTAGCTTTTGGTTCCCCATCAACATCTAAATTATAAAATAGATTAAATGCTATAAAATGTGTGTTGGGTACCTGTTTGGTTGCTTAAAAATATAATATTGATAAATAAATATTGATATTATTGATACCGTGGTGTTGATTTTGATAAAAAAGCGATTTAAGCGCTTCAGTTCTATGTACATATTTTTCTCAAACATTTGGTTAGGCATAAGTATCTATATTATATTTCCAACATTAAACACATCTGTCATTCTATCAAGGAAGTGAGTAAACATATTTATCAAATCTTATTTTTCTAGATGGCCACGTTTTGATAACGTTCTTCAACAATAGTATAACAAACGTGACGCATTTGGGTCCACTACCAGGGAGCCGGATAGCGATCAGTTTCAAATCGAACCAGATTGTTGAGATAGAAGACGACGCCTTCAGAAATATCGACAGACTCGTCTATTTGGATCTTAGTAACAATCAGATTACAGGTAAGTGGAAAAAAATGGGTGCGTGTACGCGTGTGAGAAGTTATACGTCCGTTCTGTCTGTCTGTCCGTCCGTCCGTCCATTCGTCCGTCCGTCTGATATGTCCATCCCACCATCCGTCCATCCGTCCTTCCGTCCGTCCGCCTGATATTTATTTTGCGGGCAGCTTCAACCTGTTGCTTCTGTGTTACGCAGCTCCAACCTGTGACATTAGTGTTACAGTGAAGCGCGCGTATCTTAAAATTTCACTCTCAATCCTTTGTTCATAACGCGAATAAATAATACAATTTTAATAAATCTGACTTCATGTAAGTCGACAGTTTATGATTAGAGATAAAGTGAGTTTCAAACACAATGCGAGCTCAGCTTTATTTAAAAAACAATTAAAACCGCTTAGATTAATCAGAAACAAAATATCTAGTAAATATTTACGAATCATTTTTTACTTTATGGAAACCGAAACACGAATAAAAAAATTTGGCTCGATTCAAAAACAATCATAAACTTTTCGTAAATTTCAACTGTCTAATAGCTCATAAGATACAGCCTGGTGACAGACAGTGGAGTCTTAGTAATAGGGTCCCGTATTTACCCTTTGGGTACGGACGGAAATCTAGAAAATGTAGGCAGGTCGCTAGTCTAGTATTGGCTTATTATTGGATTCTAGAAGCTTCTTACTACAAGTAAGAGTATCACCAAGCAAAACAAGAAATTGTTATCTAATTCCGTTTGAAATGAGTATAATTTTAGTAAATTGTTTTATTTTAGTGTAATGGCCAAAAGTAACCGGAAATCTCCGAAATTCGTCATTTAGATAGGCGTATCCACACCATGTTTTGAATAACATAATCATTAAAAAAAAAATCCATTTTTATGTTATTTACCTATCATCAAATTATACAAATAACAATGAAATAGAGAGAGCGTTATTTGAATGTTTTCTTAATCGAAAAGACAGGCCAGATTTCGCAAAAGACCGGGGTGTCAAGCGAAAGGGAGGTCTTTGCCCAACAGTGGGGAAAAAATACACGATATTAGGCAACTAGGCTTGTGTTGTGGTGACCAAACACCGAATTTATAATGGCTTATCTACACTAATATTATAAGGCAGATTTTTTCATTTTCTAACGAATAGGTTGGGAAACTACTGGACCGATTTTAATAAAACTTAGTGTGAAGATACATTGAATACCTGGCCTTGCAAGAACGTAGGCTACCTTTTCTAGACTTTTTATCCCCATATTCCCTAGGGAGCTGGACTTACGCAACTGAAATCGCGTACCGCTGCTAGTTTAAAATAATTTTCTTTAAAAACATTGTTAAGAACTTATTTGAGTAATGCCTCAGACATTGTCAGAGTTGTATAGATGATACTATTTGTGTACTTATGTGTATCCATATTGGCGGATTTTTTACCTCTATAAGGTCAATGCCTCTCTAACTAATATCTTTGCTTATCACATAGATATATAAGCTTAATTGTGCACATCAAGATAAAAATTTACGTAATAATCACTTCATTCACACGAAATTGAAAACACAAAAATTACCCCCAAACTAACGATGCCTTTATTAGAAAATCCATCAAGGGGTTTGGAAGATATGAGAGAATAAAGAATATTACAAACAAACATACAAAGATAGGAGCGAAAAACATAACCCTCGCAATCGGGTAAAAAGAGGTCTAGTTGCGGAAAACAGCCCGTATACGTACAATTTCTTAGAGGCGTTTGATCTTGGTGTGAACAGAACTGTGGTTTCAGGATTCATTAACATTTACTCGCAACTTCAAAATACTAATATAAATTTAACAGTCGCAAAAAATACACAAAGTTATTTCTAGATTTAGAAATAAGAATCAACGATCTGAATAATTGCGGTTAGCATTTAGGTATTTTTTGTTACTTAAATGATAAGTTGTGATAAGCTACTCAGAATAAAATCTAAACCTTATAAAAACATTTGTGAGTCAACTGAGTAGTCAACTTATTACATTTTAATGGGCCTATTTCACCATATTTCTTATTAAGCTTTGATTAGCAATCGAGATCTGTCTTTGAGTTGAGTTTTATACAAGACTAGCTTTTGCCCGCGACTTCGTCCGCCATTAGAAGTGGATTGGACCAAGGAATCACGTTGTCCCATACAAACTTTGCCCCCCCTTTTCACACCCCAAGTGGTAGAATTTTGGAAAATCCTTTCTTATAGGACGCCTACGTCACACAAAGAACACACCCTCCAAGTTTCAGGTCTCTACGATTAGCGGTTTAGGCTGTGCGTTGATCCGTCAGTCAGTCATTCAGTACAAAGCATTTTATATCTATAGACTAGCTGCGCCCCAAGGTTTTACCCACGTTAGTGTCTAATTTTTTACCCCTTAAGAATACGAATTTTAAAAACTAAGTACTTGCCTACGTCCTAAAGGAACCACCTTGCGAATTTTCAGACTCATAGCTCTCTTAATGAGTCTTTTCAACCTATAGATTGTCTAATATCACGCCACATTTGTATGGCTTTCATGTTAATTAACTAATTATAGGACATCGAACCGTGTAATTGGTTCAAGACGTAATTTTATTAAGAAAAATATATTGTAAAGCAAGCGTAACGAGTTGGACTCGCATCGTAGGGGCTGGAGTCAGCTGGCACTAGACATGAAAGAGTCGATTTGACAACCTCCTCCATTTTTTTTGTCGGTTAAAAAAAGCGTAAATCACTAATCTCCTTTCCCTTTACTCAATTTACATCTTCAGCGATAACATTATACGGTCATAACTTTTATTAAGACTCAACTACTTTGCATAGTGCTTATACTCAGCGGCAGTGATTACGGCAAAAATTAGAGATTTATCGACAATTACATAACATTTTAGAAGATACTTGGACACTTAAGGTTTACCGAGTATACTTTCACCAAAACTATTCTACATTACGAAAATATGAGCGAACGTGAATCATCAGTTTTCTTGCAGTGATTTCGAATCTGAAATGGTAATGTTTAATTTAGAACATCTTGTTGAATCACAACAACTCCAAGAAAACCATTAAGTGCCATTCGATTTATTCGGTTTATGTGCAATCAAAAGGTAATTTTGTTTTGTATAAAATGTAAATATTATACATGCTAATAGGAAGAATTTTCGTTTCTGTTTGTGACGAACAGACTCCGAAACTACTGGACCGATTTTAATGAAATTGAGTATGAGGATTAATTGATTAATTGGGAGTAAAATAGGATACTTTTGATTTCGAAATTCCCGCGGGATCGGGACTTACGAGGATGAGACCGCGGGGCACAGCTAGTCTATCTATACATACATAATAATAGGAAGATTTTTCGTTTCTTTGATGGTAACGAATAGGCTCCAAAACAACTGGACCGATTTTGATAAAACTTGGTATGAGGATACATTGATTAATTAGGAGTAAAACAGGCTACTTTTTATCTCGATATTCCCACGGGATCGAAACTTACGCGGGTGAAACCGTGGACCGCTGCAAGTACGAGATAAAACAATAAAGATATATCTATAAACTCATGTATAGCTGCGTAAGTCCCGATCCCGTAATATCAAAATAAAAAGTAGCCAATAGCCTTCCTCGATAAATGGACTATCTAACACAATAGTACATTGTTACCCTAGGTGTGAAAGTCACAGCCCTCGAACTATTAGCGCCCTCGCTACGCTCGGGCACCAAACTCCGTCTCGGGACTCAATGAGTCTTTTACCCGAGGTAAACACTGTGCTTTTCATTACGAATAATACATTAAATTCTTCATAATAACGAGAATGAATGAGAGACTCCATACTCCCTCTGGCAGTATGCATGAGCCGTGTGAAGCCATAATTGTTATTCTTTGGTGTTACCTAAAGCAAGGAGGTTAGGTTTTTAAAGTTCCTAATGCGTAATGATACTGATACTGGCTACAAGCACATTGCACAAGCCGCACGAAGCCATAATTTGACATGACAGCTGTCAGTGAAAGCGATTTTTCCTAGGGCTGAAAGTTTTTCTTTCTACACGCTTTTCAGGCATCTTTAGACCTACTTTCGGAGTATGAGTAATGAAAAACTAATTTTCAATTCGAACCAGTAGTAGCGCGTTCAAACAAAGATTTTTCATTACTCATACTCCGAAAGTAGGTCTAAAGATGCCTGAAGAGCGTGTAGAAAGAAAATCGCTTTCACTGACAGAAAACTCCGTCTCGGGACTCAATGAGTGACTTTCACACCTAGGGTAACAATGTACTATTGTTTGTCTCTTCAGCTTTATTTTATTAGTATAGATAAAACCTGTCATTCTACTTAAATTGATGAATATTATTTATAAGAAAGGATGTGCGACTCCATCGTTTGTGTAAGTGCTAGCCTGCTAGGTATTTGTGATAATAATTTCTAACAATTTCCCCTTATCATACAGGTAACGTTATCATCGATTTGTTATGAATTGTACCGCCGTTGCAAGTTTAATGCAGTGATATTAATGTTTCCATTCCGATACTAAGCCGCACCTTAATTTTTTGTCAGCAAAAAAATCTAGGTGCCTACTTGATATTTTAATAACTTTACATATTTATCATTTTGCGCAATCTATAGACATTCAAATAATTAACACAAAAAACGTATTAAAATATTACAAAAGTCAAATTAGATTCAAATAAAAAAAAATTTCAACAAGCTTAGACAACAAGACGCGTGGAAATATACAAGTACATAAGAATGTTATTTTGATTCATGTTGATATGATAATTTCAAAAGAAAACATGACTAATAATATACCTAAAAACAGTGGCCAATTGTTCCAATTAACAAAGGCAAAATTCTACTGACTATGCGTTTTCGTACACCACCCTCTAAGCTTAGACGACAAGTCTGGAGGCAACTAAGCATCACCTCTAAGGTTTTATCACGATGCTGAGAGATAGATAGATAAACTTTTTATTGTACCACATTAAACCTTAATTCTAACATAAACTCCTGTTACAAAAACAATATTAAACCTAACAATATGGCACAATGGGCGGCCTCATCGCTAAAAGCGATCTCTTCTAGGCAACCTTTGGATGGACAAGAATTAAAGAAGGGGATGGGTGGGTTGCTGTGAGAACTGAAAAGGTGGTATAGGGGCTGGGCAAGACTTCTCCATCGAATACATATCGCAAGCACTACAGGGATCTGACTAGCAAGGATTAAAGTTGCTGGCGCTGTATCCTACTAATATTATAAATGTGAAAGTTCGTGTGTATGTTTGTTACTCCTTCACGTAAAAACTACTGGACCGATTGCGTTGAAACTCGGTATCTAGATAGCTGGAGATCTGGATTAACACATAGGCCACTTTTTATCCCGATATTCCCACGGGATTGGGAATTACGCGGGTGAAACCGCGGGGCGCAGCTAGTATTATATATGTCAAAGTTTGTGTGCATGTATGTTTGGTACTCCTTCACGTAAAAACTACTGAACCGATACTGGGCCAATATTTTATTTTTATTCGTTTTCCAGGCGAAGTACTAAGAAGCGAGATATTCCAAGGGCCTTATAAAAATGGGATCTATGGTGACATCGCGCTGGAAACTCTCAACTTGGGCTATAACGAGATCCACTCCTTGGACCGATACCTGTTCCAGCATACGCCGAACCTCACCAGATTATACTTGAACAATAATCCAATCGAAATTCTCGACTATGTCACACTACTCGCTCTATCTAGCGCATCTAATTTAGAGGTAAAAAAACCGGCCAAGTGCGAGTCGGGCTTGCGCACAAAGGGTTTCGTACCATGTTGTATGGAAGCCCCACTTACATATTTTATTTTTAGTATTTGTTATAGCAGCAACATAAATACCTACATCATCTGTGAAAATTTCAACTGTCTAGCAATCACGGTTCATGAGACAGACAGACAGTAAAGTCTAAGTAATAGGGTTTTTACCCTTTGGGCACGGAACCCTAAAAATATGATTAATGGAAGAGTGACGGCGCGAAAGATTTATATTTTAAAATACAGAGCTCTATGAACGATATGTGATTCTTGATACAGACAGCTGTAGTTAATAGTTAAAGTTATTTTTAAAGTTTATAATTTATGATTCATTTAACATTTTTCTACGAAAACTGTCTTTTTATCGATTCTTATCTGGAAAATCCGAGTGAATCCGTTAACCGTGTCATGACCCAGTTACAGTAAACTATTAAGATAGGTTGTAAACTGTTTGTTAGTATCAATTCTCACAGATTCTAACATCGTTGCTAACAACGCAATTTGAATTCACTATACTATAATTCTAAAGAAAATGATTCGTTTACGGTCGCCTGCATAATTGCAGACCCACCGTAGAGCTCCAAAACGGCTGCTAATAAGGATGTTTTCAACAGAAACTAGAGTCTAGACACCTGCTTTAGATGAAGTTTAAAGTCTAACTCATAAATTTTTCAAACAAAAATTTTTAGAATGAAAACATTCCAATATTTGTTTTCGAACTCTACAGGGAACTATGCAGCCGACGTTTATAGAGAATTCATTTTATATGAAGAAGCGCAGATAATGTTTTTTTTAAAAGCCCGAATAAAATAATTATTTCGATGTCCTTGTATATCATCGTAGCTCCGAAACGAGTAAATCGATTTTTAAACGGATTTTATCGAAAAGCTGAATATTCTATGAATGTTCTAAGCTATTAAATTGATTCAGACGTTTGATTTCTCAAATAAATTACTTTTGAAATCAAATCAAATCTATCATTTATTCACATCAAATAGAGTAATAAGATGTCAACATTATAACAAAGCACTTGGCTATTTAACCTCATTTGAGGTATGTGAATTATTAGTCTAAATTAGTAGTTAAATGTCAAATAATAAAATTTAATTTCTAGGTTCTAGATCTGTCCAAGACAAACATTGACAGTATCCCACTGGACGCTTTCCGAGGCTTACTAAAACTCCAACAGATTGATTTGTCGGACAATCGCTTCGTGACTGTACCGGAAAGTTTAAGTCTTGTGGGCAAAACTTTGGAATATTTAACATTCAACAACAATCCTATTGTTGAACTTAATGATGACAGTTTTATAGGTAAGTGGAAACACCTTTATGTGTTCATATCAAGGGACTATGGAGTTTCGGACCTTTGGGAAGGCGTGTGTGGAGCCGAAGCCAACACGTAGAGGTCCAATAATAAGTTTAATAGCAAAGTATGATGTGAGCACCAAACCGCCGATAATCCGTGACTGTGCTATAAAATGCAGCCAAGGACAATCTCCGGTTTGGATAGAAATATTGTTAAACTACAGGAGAAAACTACTTGGGTATCCAAGTACTTGTTGTTACGGCAACAACACTTTTTATTTTTACGAGGTGTAAAAAAGCCAATTCAATTCTAACTAATTATAATTGCTCTTGGCGTACGTTACAAAAGCGCTTTTAAGGAGGGTTCTGGCCCACAAAGGGCTGTTAAGTTATAAAAGTCACATTTTATACCTTTAAATTTGTCTGAAAAGAGAAGAAAAATTTATGTAATTCTGTTTCAGGTCTTACAAACTTAAAGGAGCTAGAAGTCGGTGAAAACGAGTTCTTAGACGAAGTAAAACGCAGTACCTTTACACCGTTGAAAAGTTTAAGAGTTCTGCACTTGTGTCACAATCCTAACCTGAAATACATTAGCCACAACGCGTTTAGAGGACTAAAAGACAAATGGACCTTGAAGGAGGTAAGTGTATAAACAAAACAACCTAGATTAGATACAATATTAGATATAAAATGGGTAAAACCCGCTACAGAGCAGAGACGCAGTTTGCTAACACTGCAATTTAAAAAGGTCTTTGTATGCCAAGTAACAAATATCACCTTTATCTACATTAATTTCATAAACAGAAAAAAAATGTTTTTGCTTTTTGTTTGTAACGAAAAGGTTCTTAAAGTACTGGATCGATTTTGATGAAACATAATATAAGATAGGTACATTTATTCCTTTTTATTCTGACGTTTTGGGACTTAAAACCCGGTCAGTAATATTATGAAGAGGAAATATTTTTGTTTTTGTTTGCAACGAATAGGTTCTAAACTACTGAACCGGTTTTGATGAAACTTGGTATGAGGAAACATTGATTCATTAGAAGCAACATGCTTTTATCCCTGATATTCCCACGGAACCGAGCCCTACACAAGTGAAACCGCAGGGCACAGCCAGTTTCCGATATATTCGCTGGCCAAAAATGGAAGCATTTTTTACCTAACACGTTTCTCGGAATCGGAGTCGTATCATCATATAACACGAAACTGAGTTAAATAACCTTACTATTTGTCCAATAATTAAATTACAACGTACGTAGCTACGTTTTTTTTTAAACTAGCAGTACTCGGCGTATTCACCCGCGTAAGTCGCGCTTCTGTGGGAATATCGAAATAAAAGTATGCCTATGTTTTGCTCAAGGATCCAATCTATCTTTATACAAAGTTTCATCAAAATCGGTCCAATAGTTTTGGAGCCAACAAAACAAAAATCAAACAAAAACGCAGTACGCAGACGCGTTAAAAACAAAAATCTTTCTTTTGTATGACTTTAGTGTAGATTAAAACTATAAATTTTTGTCCTGCTACTTTTTTTAAGTTCCTTTTTTCCTTTATCTATACTAATAGGCTCCGAAACTACTAAACCGATTTAAATGCAACTCGGTATGATGATACATTGATTCATTGACAGTAACATGGACTTTTTCTCTCAATGCTCCCACTACTGGATGAGCTATGCGGGTGAAATCGCCGAGCGCTGCTAGTTATAAATATAAATTACGACTAAACAAAATAATCACAAAGAGATGATCTAACGATTTTTACGAGAATTCCAAATGAGACACCACTCCCTATCATGAAAGTTATTATTAGTTCGAAGTAGATACCTACATAAATACCTACAGAACATCGCTTATCTATCACGTTTACGGTTTCCATGTGTTTTTAAATTTAATCATCGGATTTAGGTGTGTGCAATTCGGTTTGGCCCAGATAGTGGTCGCTTACCTACACGACATCGTTAACTGGGTTAGCTGATTAATCATTTCTGTTATTATGTTATAATCAATCATTGAAACTTGGTAATGATTACAATTCATCCCGGTATTTAGGACGATCGGTTTTTTCATTAACTGATGTTTTTTAAAACAAGATATTTCACATAATGTTTTTTTGAAAATATAACATCAAAATATCGAATCATTGAAACTTGGTAATGATTACAATTTATCCCGGTATTTAGGACGATCGGTTTTTTCATTGACTGATGTTTTTTAAAACAAGATATTTCACGTAATGTTTTTTTGAAAATATAACATCAAAATATCGAGCTCCACAAAAAATAAAAACATGGTTGGGTATGAAATCATTAGCCTGCGTTTGTCTTTCCTACGTGGACAATTTGGGTGTCTTCAAGTCGTGAGTGAATAAGTATCTTCTAGGAAAGCGTGCTACATCGTAGGCCGCATCGTCATCTGCCATCTGGCGGGTGTGATAGTGGTGTAGCTCGACCTGTATGTGTAGCTCGATATGTAAAAACTAGCAGCGCTCCGCGGTTTAACCCGCGTAACTCCCGATCCCGTGGGATAAAAAGTAGCCTATAGCCTTCCTCGATAAATGGACCAACACAAAAATATATTTCAATTCGAACCAGAAGTTTCTAAGATTAGCGCGTTCAAACAAACGAACTCTTCAGTTATTATTAGTATAGATTAAAAAGCTAGTAATGTGCTTAACTTTAAGTGACAAAACCACCATTGTAAATTAAAATACTCTGGAAACAGAAACAAACAGAAAAGCGTAACTTCTTTGTTTATGAACCGATTTAAATGTCTTTTTTATCAAGACGATTTGATTTGAGATGGTTCTCTATATTAATAAATTAATCATATATGCTAACGAAGTTTCATTCACACTTTATTCACAGAAATCTGCATTTATTTTGATCTTTATTTACGCCTTAATTTTTTGGCAATTTCTCAAATACAGCATATAGCTAAGTAGGATAATAGTAACAAAATTACTGAAAATAGGAGTATTGATAATACTGTTTTATTCGTGTATTATAGAATTTAACGTAATAAATAAATATCAAAATAAAATTATACTTCTGTGGTAAAACATCAATTAAATAAATAAATAATGCAGGAATTCCACACAGCCCCATCAAGTCCCAAGCTAAACAACTAGACTTGTGTTATGGTGGCCAGATAACGGATAGAATCTCTACTTCATTGACACATAAAATAAAAAAAATTTTGGTGTTGTTACTGTGATCAACCTATGACAGTTTCATCAGTATTTCTGCAAGTAGGCATAAAAAACTGATGCTAAATTTTACCTTTTCAAGCTGATCTAAGGCACCTCAATTTTATTAAACCTAGATTTGTCCATACATTTTTGACAGATTCAAACTAAAATTGATTTAATTTCACCATATCTTGATTCAAATGTTCCTAAAAATAGCCCTAAATATACTATATATATTTCAATCAACAGGTGTACCTAGATGACAACAATCTAAGTGAACTCTCAAAAGATTTGATGCCCTGGAATAAATTAGACATCCTTGGTATGAGTGGCAACAAGTGGCTGTGCAACTGTGATCTGCAGAACATTGTCACTGAACAAGGGGCTGGTAAAAAGTTCAAGCCTGGAGAAGTACCTTAGTAAGTATATACAATAAGTTGTTTCTATATTACTATAGATTTTACTAGGTATAGAAATTACTTTTACATTATCTTATTATTTAATATTATAAAGAGGAAAGATTTGGTTGTTTGCTGGAATTGAATAGGTTCCGAAACTACTAAACCGATTTTGAAGAAATTTGGTATTCAGAGGATACTTTGATTCATTGGGAGTGTTATATGCTACTTTTTATCCTGATATTCCCACGGAATCGGAACTTACGCGGGTTAAACCGCGGACGCAGCTAGTTATTACATATATATTACTTACAATTTCATTGAGTATATGTGGAAAAATTATAAAAAAGTGGGTAATATACAGTATATGGAGTAGGCTTGCCCAACACCGACTAACTTCGGTTAGTAGGTATTGGGCAAGTCTATTCCATCCTTACACAAAAAAGACCCAACTAAAGTCTAGTTGCAGAAAACGCCTTTATTAATGTGCTACTGCTTTATCTATGGTGCCTAGACTTGATTTTTTTCTAATTTGCTTATATGACTTTTATCCTTTCTTTTATCTTTTATTCTCATAACTCAATGTAAATGCAATATAAATTGAAGTCAATATGAAAGTTATTATGATAAAATACAGTTATTGTAATAAATTTAACAGTTGTCTGTAATTGGCTATTAGAATTTAACGCTGCAACATTAGTTTGATTTTATAGTTACATTTATAGACATTTATTCTTTCAGCTGTGCAGCCCCAATGAGACTAGCCGGATCTTATATAACAAATATTACAGTATCATTCTGTCCAACTTTTGACTCTACTTTTGCTCCACAAAAGAAAGGTTTCAGCTTCTCAAGCTTGAGGCCAAAACATGTCTTGTGGAGTATTCTTGGAGTGGCCTTGGTGGTTGGCATTGGAATGCTATGCGGTATGCTTGTCAATGCTACTAAAGCAGTCTACAAGAAAAAGATTAGATCCCAACCTATTCGCTATATAAACATTAACTCAGATACTAGTTTTGCATAAATTGTATTACCCATACAGTATTGTTTTAAATATTTAGTATAAATTCAAAAGTTATATTTAGCATAGATTTGTGTAAATAAATAAAAATATGTATTAAATTCTTTGTTTTGTATTGTCAAATGTTATTGACTCACCTCTTTTGGGCCGGAGAGTGTGTCCGCATACTGTACAAACTGTTCGAGTAGTCTCTCGGACTTGTGTGACAACTCTCTGAAGGTATGGAAGTCTTCTAGTTTACGGGCACAGCTTCCACATACAACTTGTGGCAACAAGTCTACTGGAGAAACCTAAAAAATATTATTCATAGCATTAGTTTCACAAGACTATCATTATAGGAGATGATGTGGCCAGTGACCTTTCACAAGCACAATCATAGATGATGACTCATTTATTACGATCTGATAACAAACAAATTACAGATTCCAACTTGTTTGTTTCAACATTTGAGACTGATTCTTAGAAAGGAAGGGGAGGATAAAGTCCCCCTGTACACTGATTCCCTCAAAATATAAATCTAATTATAGAAAATATTGAATTCTCAAAATAGCAGATAGGATGAGATGAGTACATGCATGCAGTGCACAGTAGCTGCATATTTGTGTGCGAGGAGATCGGTGGATGCGAGCGGTGAGCGGCGAGAGGAGAGCGCCTTGTCTGCGCGCTCCATCCTTTGTTATCAGCGCGCCCGATATCTGTGATTAGTGCGCGCCTTGCTTGCGCTCGCTAACATATAATTTCCACGAATGTCATTAGTCATACAGGCGAGCACTCAACGCGTGGGTCGTAATATGATATCACAATGCGAAAATACCCAACACCCGCGAGAAAGTTAATGGCGCTTATCAGCATCCACAATCTCATACGCTTACGCTAAACTTTCACACGAGAAAACTCCGCCTTCTTCTCGGTTTTACACTAAAATAATATAAAATCATTACCATTAGCGATAAATGTGCCATTATCATCTCGGAAAGTCGTGATTTATCCTTATCACGGTCGAAAATTGGAAGTTTAACATCACTGCAATTATCGCCACAGAATGATAAACAAAGGCGACACACTGAATGGAACTTCGGTGGCAAATTACACATATTTAGAAATTAAAACGGAGGAAAGTTATCACAACGATAGAAAACATTTAGAACTAAATCGATTAACATAAAAATGAAAAGGTATTGTTAAAAATCTAACTCAGCATGCGATGATGTAGAATCCATCACATCGCGATTGTCAACCAAACGAACGAGCAAGCTACACACACATTGACAATTTCTATTGTTGTTTACACGACGCATACGAAGTATGCGTATGTGTGTGTGATAAGTTAGTTCTTGCTTGCATACTGATAAAATGATAAGGATAAGTTATCAATTGATATGGTTTTATCAATGATTAAATTATCAATTTAGATTAAATTATCGTAATTACATGTTTATTGATAATTTTCTAATATTATAATTGGTTGGAAAGTAAAGATTTATTGCAATAAGTGCTTGATAGAAATAAACTATTTCAGTCAGTTTTATGTTTTTCATTAGGGCAATACCAAAAACATAGACAATTTCTTAGGGTAAGCGCCTCGACTGAGGCTTTGAAATTCAATGCTGCCAACAAAGAGACAAGAGACGTCAGTCAGTTGTCAAAACTATCAATGTCAAATAAAAAATATTTTGGCCTGATGTCATTTTTTTTGTCTAATCAAAAATGTATGTTTAATATTAAAATATATAGGTATCTTTATTTGTGTTGTCGCTTTTTGTTTAGTCCAAAATTATTCTGCATCTAGTACCGGCCAAAACATCTTACCGTCCACTTTCATTGCTATAGTTTCTTTCTCTCTTTTCGATTGCGCCGTAATGTCAGCAATTAGCCATACAAAAAAAGTTGAAGTTGAAGTTACATTTCATTTCAATTACATTTGCTGTTTTGCTCTTCATTTTCCTGAGTTTATTTTCTGAATACTTTGTCAATTTATTATTTAAAATGGATGTGCTTAGTAACTAACAGCAGAAACGATGAAATTGAGCAATAATTTGTTTATAAGGCTACAATTTTTGTGCGTCGTGGACAATCAAATGTGATTTTATTGTTCTACAA
Source organism: Idaea straminata (assembly GCA_951213275.1). Taxonomy (NCBI): domain Eukaryota; kingdom Metazoa; phylum Arthropoda; class Insecta; order Lepidoptera; family Geometridae; genus Idaea; species Idaea straminata. The sequence continues at coordinate 10,194,964 of OX577856.1, forward strand.
TCTTTTGTTCAAAAATATGAGGAAATCATTAGAAATTAATAACTCCACTCCGTCCCTGGAAGACGCGGGTTCTAGTGTAACGACATCAGATACAGCGCAACTAGTAAGCAATGAAGAAGCAAGTACATCTAACTGCACACACTTGAATAAATCAGTAGCTTTTCAGGTAATTTTTCTGGTTACCTAAAAATTAGTAAAATGTTTAGTAAAAATTGCTGGTATTCATTTACCTAACGGCTAGTTGATATAACTCATTAATATTCCATAATACTAGTGCAATATAGGTCAGTGATCTCACTCCAAAACACTGCAAACACTAGGTGCATTTATTAATATTAAAAATACTGCTCTTCTAACACCATGAAAAAAGGCAAGCTGATACGCCTTTGCGAGCGAGTTTGATCCCTACCTACATATGGTGACTGTATACAATGTGTTTTCATAACTTTATAGCAGATGATTCATTAAAATATTATTTGTACCTTTTACTTTATTGAAATGCATATTTGTATGTTCAGCTGAGTTGATTATCTGCTGACTACGAACTGTCTTTCTGCTATTTGTGGTTTCTTTAATGTCATTCAACTAAATTGTCTTTCAACTAAAGGTCATTCTGATATTGATCCATCCTGTCTAAATACCATCTAAAAAATACCATCTAGATAATACCATCTATCTAATACCATCTAAATACTAAAGTTCATTGTATTAGATTCAGTAGCTTTTGAGAGATTGAGAAACAAACACACAGACAGACAGTGTTGATATGTACTTCTAAATTTTTAACAAAGAAAAAAAAATTGCCATTTTTTGGAGTTTTGTTTGTAATGTAGGCTCTGAAACTACTAAACTGATTTCAATGAAACTTGTTGTAAGTTTAATGAAACTAGATCAAGATACATTGAATCCTTGGAAGTAACAGACTTTTTAGCCCATAAAGGCAGGATTTATAGGGGTGAAACTGCACTGCACTACTAGTAATAATTTATTGAAGATTTTTCAAGAAAATTACACTATTAATTAATTTTCAGGAATCAGATGATGATGAATTACAAGGTAGTCATGGAATAAGAAGGAGAAATCCAGTGCAAAAAATAGAACCAGGATCTATGAATGTGCTCTCTGCAAAGTATGAAGTAAGGACATAAGAATATAATCATTAACCATACTTACATTAATTAAATATAAATCATAGATTAAAAAAAAAATCAACAAATGATTCAGGTGACAAAGGGCCAGCTGCTCTTTTAGTCAAAGTATAGGCATCGCCATCCAAAAAGGCAATGCAGCCAACCTTTTGGCACCCTACCTAGAAATACTTAGATTTTTATATTATGCTTTCCTAATCTATAGTTTTTTTAATTTGTCAAAACATTGTGTTTCATTTTCAGAGTTTAGACTATGACACATGTGAGAATCATTTGTTATTAGATGAAGAAAGGAAGAGAGGCTTTACTTTCGTAATATGGAAGGACTTTGCCCGCTGGTTCATTATCCTGCTCATTGGTATTGTAACAGCACTCATAGCATTCATTATAGATGTCTGTATTGAAGAATTCTCAGAAATCAAGTATAAAGCTTTAAAGAAATGTATCCTTTTCATATATATGTCTGTAATATTAAGAGAAGAGTGGTTAACATTGACGTGCCGCGTACTCGCACAGTTTTTGCTAAGCGCTTTCCTCACTTTTTGTCACCTTACTTATACAATCTTGCTCGAAAAAAACTAAACATAAGTATAAATTGTTCCCCTAGAAATCTTAAAATAACTTTGGAGAAATGGCTTCTCGAGCTTGATTATGGCCAATCGGAAAATATATTTTGTCTTCAGTCTTGATATCCACACCAAAACTTATAACGCCCCTCCCCCATACTCCTTGGCACACATCCTTTTACGCTCCATCACTCATTTCACACATTTCCCTGCTTTGTCACACATACATCCTGCATCTTTTTATCATTATCATCAACATAGAACTTCCATTGCACTCTCATTACACACATATTTAGCATTTATTCTGTACTTGGGGGGAGTAAGACCGTGCACTCGGAGCACTTTAACTCCGAGATGACGTGGACAGCTCCCGCCAGGCACACCACATATTACTTTTTGTAGTCGTCACGTCATTCCTAATTAAGATTTAAGTTAAATAAAATAGTTATGGACACTAACTTTAAACTTCCAGTAGGTACTATTGGATATTACAGAATTGATATTTGTGGCTGTAGTTCCCGAGATTATATGATATCTTTATCTGTCAATCGGTTTTTGGTCTCTGCGATACAAGTTATCTTAGTGCAGGGGCCGCTGTTATATTATACTTATACCATAAGCCAAATATTTTATTTCTAAGATTAGATTGTAGTATTCCTTTGTAATCTTTTTTGGTAAATAAAGTTATTATTATTATTATTATTATTTTTTCTAAACATTTTGTTTTTCTCCCCTCATGGGGGGTAAAAGAAACACGGGCCGAAGCCAAGTGCGTAGTATTAATTGTCTATTGATAGAAATTTTCGAGTTAAGCGACAAGTATTTAAAATGACTGCCTTTTGTAGCAATAAATATGTTGACGGGCTAATATTTAAGGAGTTTAAACTATTGTGGAGTGTTTTTGGTATAACGCCTGTACTTGATACTATTATAGGGATAGTTTTAGTGTGGGTAACATTCCATTGTGTTTTAATTTCTATTGCTAAATCTGTATACTTGGCTATTTTTTCTGAATGTGTATTAGTAAGGTTGTGGGTATTACAAATTGCTATATCTATTATATATACTAATTTCTTTTGCTTATCTAACATTGTAATGTCTGGTCTGTTGTTATATATTGTCTTGTCAGTTATAATCGTCCTATCCCAATATAGTTTAAAATCTGCATTTTCTAAAACTGGTTCTGGTCTATATTTATAATAAGGTACTTTATCTGTGGGTTTAATTAGTTTTGTTTGAACGGCAAGAGACTGATGTATAATGGCAGCAACCTGGTCGTGACGGTGCTTATAGTCTGTCTGGGCTATTGCTCTGCAAGCACCGGTGATGTGTTGGATGGTTTCCGAAGTACCGTGGCATCGTCTGCAGGCGTCATTATAGTTTGGTCTACGGATTATATATTTTTGATAATTAGCCGTATCAATAACTTGGTCCTGAATGGCAATCATAAACCCCTCCGTTTCAGGGAAGAGTTCACCTCGCTGCAGCCACGCGTTCGATGCTGTGATATCGACATGAGGTTGCTGCAAGTCGAGGCGATGCCTTCCATGGAGGGATTTACGTTCCCAAGCTGTTATTTTATCTGTTTTGCTAACTATTGCTTCGTTAGTTTGCAAGTCGGTGGAATGTAAATTGAGTGGAGTGATTTTTTTATCTATTTGAGCTATTGCTTTATGAAGAAGAGAATGTTGCGCTCTGTCGAAAAAGAACTTTCTTAATGTAGAAATCTGTTGATTGTGCAGGTTTCCTACGTCAATGAGTCCACGACCTCCTTCTGATCTTGGTAAAGTTAGTCTTTGCACACAGGATCTAGGGTGGTGCTTTCTGTGAGTGGTCAAAGATGTGTTTATTAGCCGTTGTAACTTAAGTAAGTCGGTTTTTGACCAGTTAACTATGCCGAAGGAGTACGTGAGTATGGGAATAGCAAATGTATTTATTGATTTTACTAGATTACGGGATGATAATTGTGAATTCATTAACATATTAAGTCTGTGTTTATATTTAGTGATAATCTTGTTTTTAGTTTGTTTTTGATCAATTTGGTATGACTGTTCAAAGCCTAAATATTTATAAGTGTTATTTTGTACTAGTGGTTCTATAATCTGTTCAGTAGTTAATGAGTATGGGTTACTTTCGATTATGTTTCCCTTTCGCAGCGTGAACGTTTTACACTTGTCTATGCCAAATGTCATGTTTATATCATCGGAGAAAGTTTGTGTGAGATCTGCAAGTCCATGTAGTCCTGGTATACTATTACTGTAAATTTTGATGTCATCCATAAACATTAAGTGGGTTAGATTAACATTTTCTGTATTATCATTGTTTTGTATTATGAGCCCGTTATCAGAAGAGTTGAGAAAATTGGAGAGTGGATTAAGTGCAAGACAGAACCATAGCGGACTTAGTGCATCTCCCTGGAAGATACCCCGTCTTATCGCTATGGGATCAGTTTCTATTGACTTTCCTAATCTTAATTTAGTGGTCCAATGTTTCATGGATTCTCTTAGAAATTCAACGATAACTGGATGAATTTTATAATGATCTAATATGTAAATAAGCCAACTATGAGGAACTGAGTCAAACGCCTTTTGGTAATCTATGTACATTGTGCAAATATCATTATTTAGCTTTACGTTATGTTTCATGGCTATGGAGTCTATTATAAGCTGTTCTTTGCAACCTTGACTGAACTTACGGCATCCTTTTTGCTCTTCTGCTAATAGATTGTTTTGTGTGACGTGTTTATATACAATTTGTGAAATGCAACCGGTAATCAGTTTATAGATAGTCTGAAGACAAGTTATAGGTCTATATTTTGCTGGATTTGTAAGCTCTGAATCTTTAGGGATCATATATGTTAGGCCTTGTGTAATGAATTCCGGAATATCATGGGGGTTCTTAATAAAATTGTTAATATGTTTATAGATTGCTGGGTGTAAATGAGTTAGTTTTTTGTAGTAGTAGTTATGGATATGGTCTGTGCCGGGAGATTTCCAATTATGTGTTTTTTTGAGAACGTTAGCAAAAATTTCTAGTGGGATGAATTCAAATGACATTTGTGGAATATTTTCTAATTTAATTTTATCTTTTTGTATCCAATCTGCATTTTGGTTGTGTTCTGACGTCTGAGACCACAAATCAGACCAATATTGATGTAGTTGTTCTGATGTTGGGGTGGAGTTATCTATACTAGTTTGTCTATTCTGTATGTTCGTTGTGTCAGTAGTTATATTTCTATAAAACTGTTTTTCATTATTTAAAAACTGGGTATTTTGATCTTTTCGTTTAGTGCAATTGTGATATCTACGACGGCGACTTGTTATAGCATTAAGTTTCTGTTTCAAGCTATCCATATACTGATCATTTGTTACATTGGGTTCCTCGTAGCTGGAGTGTGTTCTATATTTGTGTTTTATTCTTTCTATATGTGTGATTAAACCTAAGTTTCTATTTCCGTTAATGTATTGCGTCATTCTGCCTATATCTTTACGTATACACTGTATCTTCCTGTCAAGTCGCTTCAGCCAGTTAGGTCTTCTATCTACATTGATGTTGTGTTGTGTAGTAGTTATAATTTGGTCATCTCTGATTTTAGAGCCGTTACAGAGAGCTGCCGTATATGCAGAACAGTAGATCAGTCTGTGAGTTTTTAGGAAGTCATCATCATCGGATTCATATTTTGGTAGGACTGTGTTATTTAGGTATGCAATTATATGCGCAAATCTCTTTGATGTTTTTTGTTTGGGTATGTAGGGTCTATGTGTGGGAGCTGTGCATAAATATTTGTTGTATATTTCTTCAAATGTCTGTGCTATTTTATTATCGAGTGCTTCATCTGTAAATTGAGTGTAAGTAGTTTCTTCATTCTGCATCACTGTGTCTGCCTGTAAATTTTGTGTACTGTCTGTTAAAATTTGTGTATCACTGTAGCTAAAATCGGGTTCAGTAGTATTATCGTTCAGGCTTGAAGATGTAATGATTTCTGCAGTATTGTCATATGTATTTTCTGATATTTGTAAATTAAGACTGTCTCTCACTTCTCGTTTTATTTCTTCTAGCCTGTCGTTGGAAATGAGTCTATTGTTAATGATCACTCTACGTTGGTCAGCAATACGTTGTTCAGAGACATGGGAAACAAGTGGAAATTGTTGTGTGATAATTGTGTGTAATTGTTTTCTATAAGCAGTTCTGTTAGTTTCTACATGTGTTAATTTAAAATACTCTCTAATAATAGCCTCATTTATATCATCACTCCATCTTAATCGTGTGTTTGTAGAGTTTGAACTTATACATTGTTGTGTAAAATCAGTCAAATTTAAATCTCTATTAATTTGTAGACTAGCCCGTACTTCGTCTTTAATTTTATCTAAAGTACATTCTGAAAGCAATTTGTTTCTTAATATAGCCCGTTTTTGATCTCCTAAGCGTTGTTTAGATACATTAATTTGTGGGAATTTTTCGGTAAATTTCAAATAAAGGGGGTCTAAATAGCCGCGAATTTTAGTCTCTAGTTCGGTGACATAAAGATAAGTGCGCCAGATGAACTCGTTCATTTCCTTCGTCCATCTCAATCTCGCGCGAGCTTGGCCAGTGGTGGGCGCAGGGTTAGTGGCTTCTGCCTCCTGCGCAACATCCACGGCTGCAGAGTTGGTAGAGTATGGTGATGAAATAGGAGAAACATGTTCAGAATTAAGGTAAGAGGGTGGAGAAGAAGGAATAGAAGAAAATAGTGTTTTAGTAGATGATGGGGATGAGGGTGATGGTCGGCTGTCGCATTGTTCGGGTGACCCGGTAGGAGTCCGCCGTCTCAACTCTCTACCACCAACGGCTCGTCCACTGCAACATCCAGCGTTGGCTCCAGATGTGCCCTGACGGTAACCTCCAGGTAGCGGCGTTAAACGTTTTCTCTTTTGTTGTCGTGTCTCCATTTTGATTGGGTTACCAGAGCCACGTTAGCCATCCAGTAGGTGAAAATTATGTTGCCCGCCCCCCACGATGATCTGGTGTTCGATCAGGGCGTGTGGTTGGATTTTAGGGGGCTTATTATTATTATTATTAATATGTCACTGGGCTATGAAGCCCCTGACCCTTAAAAAGCGTGCATGGAGCCAAAGCCGACATGTAAAAAAGCCCTTTACAGTTTAATAGCAATGTATTTTATCATTGGCTGCGCACCACAGTTTCACCTTTATTAGTCCTGATTCTGTGGAAATATCAGGAGTAACCATTTCATTAAAATTGGTTCAGTCGTTTTTGCTTGATCATACTAACAGGCAGACAAACTAATATCTATGTATGATTTTATGATAAGAACTAGCTGTTTTGCAGTTTCTGTCGAAAGCCTGCTCCTGACAGGGTTTCACAAAACCCCATCTAAACTCTCAGTTAAGGAACCCCTATATAAAATGTTATTTATTTAACCCAATGTTTTTGGCCTTGAATTCATTGTCAGTTTATCACCTTTCGCTTTATTTATATACAAAGATATACCATGTTGTTATTACAATAAGGTCCTTAATAGATTCTACAGCTGTCGACAAATATGTTCTAGAAGACAGACTGTACATTCCATACCTTTTGTGGGTGTTATCGAATATTTGCATAGTATTTATAGGATCAATGTTAGTCGCTTATGTAGAGGTAAGTTATTTTGCATCACTTTTGCTTGGAAATTTTACTTTTACTAACTGCGAGGTTTCACGCGGGAATTTTGGGATCAAAAGTATTCTATGTTCTTCTCCATACCTTAAACTACCACTATGCCAAGTTTCATCCAAATCAGTCCAGTAGTTTCACCCTGATAAGGGAACGAACAAATAAACAAAATTTCGGATTAAAATATTAGTTAGAAAAGTAATTATTTTTATTTGGGTTTATGTAAAGTATTTTTTTACTCAAGTGGAAAATATATATTTTTTAATTCACGTGGGGTTATAGACTTCGCTTTTGATTATAAAAAAAGTCTACTCTTGTAACACAACTTTGTTTTATCTCAATCAATATTATTACCAATTTAATCAAATTAAGCATGTGCGTGATGTGTAACATATAATAAACCGCAAAATACCATTTTGCTGATAACAGTCCAGTGTACTAATTATTGAATTACACTGCACTGATAAGGTATCGCCTAGTCAAGTGACTATGAAATTTAAATATTTCTACTTCTGGTTTAAACTGGATATTGTATCATTGATAAATAACCATTTTAATATATTTGCAAAAATCTATTTATACTTTAAAAATATGCTCTAACAAGCATGTGACGTATGTATGTATACGGGCATTTTTTCCGCAACTAGACTGTTTTTAATTGGGTCCTTTTTGCGTGAGGAATCAGTAGGCTTGCCCAGCACCTACTACCCTCTCAGCTTAGTCGGCCGTGTCCAGAGGAGAGAACATGTCAATATTTCTGGAGACAACTAAGCCGCGGGTTTCATTACAATGTTTTCCTTCATCATAAGAGCAATGTCAATAAGATATTGGTGCGCGGCCATATGACGTAAATATTACTAATTAGCTGATTCGCTGTGTAGGTATTATACAACCCAAAAATAAGTACTAAGAGTTTAATTTACTTATAGGTGTCTTTTGCGGATGCTCACGTCATAATGTCTTAGCCTGATCCGTCGATTGGTTTGACCTGTGCGTTGATATATTAGTAAATCAGTCAAGACTTTAAAATTTATGTAGATGAAATTTTTAAACCCCACCTTGAGTTCGTATCAAAGTTCATGGCGCATAGTTCATGTGAAGTTAGCTGCGAGCGCGACTCTGTGCTTAGAAACTCGCGATGAGATTGCTCCCGGAACGTCAGGGCAGAGGATGGATGTCTAAAATTTGACATCTTCGAAGCCACCATTTCTGTTACGAACTCTACTTCTCTGTATTACAAAACTAGCTACGCTCCACGGTTACACCCGCGTAAGTCCCGATACCATTGGAATATCAAAATGAATAGTAGCCTAAGTAAACTATCAAACACATAAATAATATTTCTATTCGAACCAGTAGTTCCTGAGATTAGCGCGTTCAAACAAACTCTTCAGCTTTATAATATTAGTTAGTAATTAGTATAGATTAAAATCCTACTATAATTTCAGCCAGTTGCAGCAGGCAGTGGTATACCCCAAGTGAAGTGTTACTTAAACGGTGTGAAGGTACCTCGAGTTGTAAGGATAAAGACCCTCGTGGTAAAGGCTATAGGCGTCATCACAGCAGTCGTAGGAGGATTGGCCGGTGGAAAGGTAACAAACACTTTTATCATCATCATCTTATCGGCCACAGGACGTCCACTGCTGAACATATACCTCCCCCAAAGACTTCCAGAGCGATCGGTCGCATGCTCTCTGAGTCCAACGACTTCCCGCGACCTTCATTAAGTCGTCCGTCCATCTAGTCGGAGGGCGTCCCGAAAACACTTTACAATTATGCATTATGAAGCTACACCCCACCGTTGAATAAGTCCCGATCTCGTAGAAATATTGTAATAAAAAGAACCCTATGTTCTTTTTCAATTTATTGGCATTGGTTGTATAAATTTTCAACAAAATCGGTCAAGCCATTAGTTTGTAAAGATGGAACAGACAAACAAGGATAATTTTGCATTTGTAATTATATTAAGTCCCGATCCCGCGGGAATTTCGGGATCTATGACCTTCTCCAACCCCTAAACTACCATTATGCCGATATTCATCCAAATCGGTCCAGACGTTTAATCGTAGTGAGGGAACAAACAAATAAATAAACTTTCAGATTCATATTATTTTAGCTTTTATGTAATAACACTTTCGTTTGATCTCCACCATTTTCTGTTTTACAAATTTCGTGTTAACTAACATTTCCAATAGAAACATAATCGTCCCGCTAACGTAACCAAATGTTAAAAATATGAAACCACTTTGTAAATGCCTTAGCGACAACGCGTTCACCTCGGACTTTTCTTCCAATATTTTTCTAAGGAAATTTTCTCGACGGTGTTGGTTCATAAAAGTTAAATTTCGCATTATCGCATCGTTTATGCCGTATTGCTTAAACGCTCCAATAGTTTTAGAGAACTTCTTCATAAAAGCATAACCTCTTAACGCGACCATTTCCAAAGGTACAGAAAACGTACTCTCCTCGAACGCGTAATATTTATAATTACCGAAATTGTCGCTCAATTCCGGAGTAACGGCCGAAATATGCTCCACTTCTATATTACTACATAATATTGAGAAGTTTCTGTGTACAGCTACGTCTAACATTGCCCTTTCGTTATCAATAACATTTATCCAATTCTTAGTTATAAAATTGTCCAAAGGATCTGCGGGATCGGAGAATAAATCAAGCATTTCTTCAAAGCCTCCAAAGGCTAACCCGCTCTCTACTAATTTCTTTACGTTCTGTATCTGGTATTCGTCGGCAGGGTTCTTTAATACGTCTATCAATTTTGTTTGGTATGCTGTTATTATGATAGTGCAGTAAAGACTAAAAAAACAGAAGAATAGACGTAAGCTTTGTGTTTTTGGTCGCAAATAAGCACAATATCCCAACGAACATATCCAACTGTTAAGGAAACAATGATGCAGAGATTTGTTGTACGATGTGTCTCTACTGAGCTGTCCTAATATTCTCCAGGATATGGCGCCAACACTAAATCCAGCTATAATACAGTACCATACAAATTTCTGAAAAATGCCAGAAAGAGCTCTCCATGGAGCTCTTTTGTTGGCTTTTGGTACGACCCAAATGTAAGAATTTTCCAAATAGCCGACACTGCATTCGAAATCCTCATGAACTTCATCATCAGGGTAAATACCTCCGAGTAATATTTGCCCTCTTTTAAAAGCCAGCTCTTTTAAGGCACCGGTCCAATGGCCATCAATTCTCTCGCCTCTAATGGTGTTAATTATTTCGTAACTAGGTTTAAAATTGTATCTTTTAACTAGTTCATCAATAAGGCGTCTCTCTATATTTGCGTAGTGATCTTTATCGCTCACGAACGGTTGTCTTTCTAATGCTATCATATGGAGAGCGCATCCTTTCATATCGTTGGGAATTTGTATTGTCTTTCGATTGTCCAGTGTTAAACGTCCTTTCACACATTTGTTATCCACATACACTCTTTTGTGAGCTGTTTCGTTATAATGACCGCAGTATTTCGGTGGATCGAAAGGCCTCCAACTGTAGACAATGGCGTTTCGGATTTTATTCGGTTCTGGTATAAGTACCATTGCGTCTATTGCGTTGTATTTGAATAGACAACTTAGCATTTCTTCTACGTATTTAATATATTTGACTGTCGAAAAGTTTAAAAGTAAGATAATAAACTTAGCGCTTGGGTTCCAACTTCGCGATCGCAGAAGTTTGTTGGTCAAATATGGAAAATCAGTAAATTTGTCTAGTATTATGATGAAATATGCAGCGGAAGGTTGCGTTTGAAAATTATCTACATGTAAAATCCCTAGTTTTTCATCGTAGAAATCGCAAATATTAATTTCATTTTCTGGATACATTATTTCTACTGGATATTTCATTCGTGCGTGTATTCTCGTCAGCAATTCATTTCTGATATTGAACACAGAGGTACTGACGTTTTTAGAGTTTGCAAATATGATGGATCCTGTTGCATTAAAATTATTTTCTATAATATGGGACATGCAGTTAGTTAAATCCATTGTTACTGTTGGTCCATCGCGGTTGATCTTTCCTTCAGCGCAAATAACCGATACTAAAATAACAAATATTATCATAGTTTAAACACTGCTAACTGTATTTAATTCACCTGCTTGTGTCGTACTATAATTTCACAATCGTGTTACATTGAATGCATGTGGGTTATCTACATTGATCTTCGATTTACATTTACGGATGCATTAAACTAACCGTAACCATTTTTTAACATTAGCTTTTAATTTTAATTTGACTAGTTATGACCAGTTGTAAAATATTTATATGTATAGATTTGACCTCATATCGTTTTCTGACTTAGCAGGTACCATATTCACTCTCTATTTGAAACTCTTATTTTTAGAGTTCCGTATTTATATGGTAAAAACCACCATGCCATATTACTTACACTCCATTGTGCGTCCGTCTGCTGTCTGTCACCAGGCTGTATCTCATGAACCGTGATAGGTAACCAGGTAAAAGTAACCATATTTTCACAGATGATATATTTCTGTTGCCGCACGGAGTTCGAATCACACTAGGCCGGTTTCTATCATTAAAAAGTCGTAAGCATTAGAAATACGTTATTTAGGCAATATATTTAGGTTTCCGTTTAAGACCAACTTGACAAAACCGGTACCTAATTGAGCAGATAACAAGTAGCAAGTAGTTTATCGGACAAGTTTATTTGTATACATACGTATAGTAAGGAAAGCCTCGGCCTGTCACCGCACGCAATTGCAATGCCCGGCAATGCTCATATGTCAACTTGTATGCCTATTGTAACATCTATTGTACCTCCATATGATTGTAATAAATGAAATTAAATAAATTACCTATGTATTTTAGGAAGGTCCAATGATCCACAGCGGGGCAGTAGTAGCTGCCGGTATATCTCAAGGGAAAAGTACAACTTTCAAAACAGATCTGAAAATATTCCAATACTTTAGGGAGGATCATGAAAAGAGAGACTTCGTTTCTGCTGGTGCTGCTGCAGGAGTTTCGGCAGCTTTCGGCGCACCCATAGGTAATATATATAAAATTCTCGTGTCGCGGTGTTAGTTACTAATCTCCACCTAAACGGCTAAACCGATTTTTTGTGAATATTCATTAGGTCTGAAAATCGACCAACATTTATTTTTAATTTTTTCCCCCTTTATATAATTTTTTTTATATGGCAAAACCACGTTTGCCGGGCCACCTAGTCTTCTAATATATAATTGTGGGTAAATCTTCAGAAATTAAAATTAACCATCTAAAATTCCCTGTAAGTAGAGATTTTTTAATGAAAATATCATAATTTTTTTAGGTGGAGTGTTATTCTCGTTGGAAGAAGGCACAAGTTTTTGGAATCAAGCATTGACTTGGCGGACGTTTTTCGGAACTGTAGTGACGACTTTTACTTTGAACTGTGCCTTGTCAGCATATCATGGACGACCGGGGGAACTTAGTTATCCAGGTAATATAATTTAGTAGTTATGCATAACAATTTAGCCCCTAGGACAGCCACGGCGGCGGCATAATTGACCTCGTTTTGATAAAAAACAATTGTAACTGGCAGTACTTACTTATTATTTTTATAAACATCGGTGCGGTAAAGTGGAACTTTTATTTCACCTATCCCTACTCAACGGTAGAGATAGGTGGAATAAAAATCCATTCTTCCCCACCAGGGGGAATACGCTGGTAGTGACAGTTCGTCCAATGTGGTTTTGGGGCACATATTGAATATTGGAGAAGGCGCTCCATATACAGGGTTAATGGTTATTATAGCACATGAGTAAGGAATAGAACCAGAGACTAAGGTTATTCGGAGCTGTCAAAATTGATTACGTAATCATGTAGGGTTGGCACAGGTGGATTATATTATTTAAAAAAAATGTGTATCAGTGTCTTTTATTGTGAGATATTATTGTGACACGGTGACAATGTAAATTGAATTTTGCTGAATAATCTTTAGAAATATTATAAAGCGAGAGTTTGTTTGTTTGTATACTTGGTTGTTTTTTTGACCTCAGGACCTACTGGTTCGAATTGAAAAAATATTTTTGTGTTGGATAGTCCATTTGTCGAGGAGGCTATAAGATATTTTATATTCCGATATTTCCACGGGATCGGGAGTTATCTATACTAGTATTATAAAGGTGAAGAGTTTGTTTGAACGCGCGAATCTCGGGAACTGCTGGTTCGAATTGAAAAAAATATTTTTTGTTCGATAGTCCATTTTTCTAGAAAGGCTTGTTTTTATTTTGATATTTCCACGGCCTCGAGACTTACGCGGCTGAAACCGCAGGTGAATGATGAATGATGAATATAATACGTAAATCAAAAATTTTATGGCTTTCCGGGAAGCTTTACTGTCGAACCGAACGTTAAATAGATAAACGTTGACATACTAGAATTCACAAGTAGTATATTATACATATAACTATGCTTTCCGTCGCGTCCAGTCACTATAACACAAGCCTAGTTGTTTGGACTGGAGCACTCGCTCACTCACTCAACCGTTTCCACCTTTCCTTCCAAATAAAGAAAATTATTTAAGTCTTCTATTCGTCACTCGTCATCATAACACAAGAATGGTCCACACTCTCTCTCTCCCTACCTAAGATCAAATTATTATCACTATATTTAATTAAACATTAAAAAACAAACACGCGACGCGTGACGTTTACCACACGCATGCGAGTGTCACAGCCTTGTACTCGGGCACTGGCCGAGCCAGTATAGACCGGTTTCTCTCCGTACGTGACGGGCCGCCAGTGCTCACGCACGCACGCGCGTCACGCTTGTAGTAGTGTACTTATCACAGAGGCTTGTATGACACCTTCTTAGTCTCTGATTCTAGTCTCTACTCATGTGATTATAGTAGCAAGCCGTTGAGGGCTACTTCTGTGCACCTAAACAAACAACTTTTGTTCTACGACTTTTAGAAATTCGAACATATTTTTGAAAATTTTGAGGTAAGGTTTACCTGAAAATCAGCTGTTCTATACACGGAGAGGTCGTTACGTTTTTCGAATTTACATAACCTACATAGATAATACTTTTAACTTTTGTATTTCAGGTCTTCTAAATTTAGGTAAAATGGATCCGTTTCCGTTTCAATTCTACGAGTTGCCGGTGTTCATGTTTTTCGGTGCTGTCGGCGGTCTACTGGGAGCTTTGTGGAATTATATTAATTACAGACTTGCTGTTTTTAGAATAAGGTATAAATAACATTTAATTCTAATATTATAAAGAAAAAAAATGTGTTTTTTAGTTTGTAACGAATATGCTCCGAATCTACTGGACCGATGTTGATGGAACTTGGTATGAGGATACATTGATTCATTGGGAGTAAAATAGCTTAAAATAAAAAGGATTTTTTTCAAAGAATACGGTCCGTATGCATACATATACATACATACATATACATACGTGACGAATTAAGAAACTCCTTTTTTTGAAGTCTGTTAAAAAGAGGAGTTTTATAACTGAGAGATATGTCTTTCAGTTCTTTTGTGTAAAATCTAACGCCATCTAGCCCGCATCTAAGCATATATTATGGGGACCAAATAACAAAAAAAAATTACATATTTTACTTTCTTATTTTGTCTGTGGCAAATTTAAAATGTAACAGAATTACTAAGCTTCTAATTTTGTTATAGACATATAACATCTCCATGGCTTAGAGTGGTAGAAGCTTGCCTAGTTGCAGCAGCCAGCGCCACCTGCGGGTTCCTCATGATGTTCCTACTCAATGATTGTAGACCGCTCGGAGAGGATCCTACTAAAGTTCCTTTACAGGTAGAACAACATCTATACATATAAAATGCTTTGTCCTCAATGACTGACTGACTGACGGATCAACGCACAGCCTATACCGCTGATCGTAGAGACCTGAAACTTGGAGGGTGTGTTCTTTGTATGACGTAGGCATCCGATAAGAAAGGATTTTCCGAAATTCTACCCCTAAGGGGGTAAAAAGGGTGGCAAACTTTGTATGGGACAACGTGATTCCTTGGTCCAATCTATAAATTCTACGCAGACATAGTCGCGGGCAAATGCTAGTTTGTTATAAAAACATGAATTTCTCTTATCTACGCTTATCTTAATATTATATAGCTGAAGAGTTTGTTTGTTTGAACGCGCTAAAACTAAAAAAGTAATCGGGAATCGAGTCTGCAACCTTCCGTAACGTTGCGCCTCAAAGGTCGCGATTTCAAATTTCTCTGCTATTACCTTTTCGAAATGCCTTTGACTCAAAATAATCAATCCAGAAGCCTTAATAACATTCCTGTTGGGTTGTTGACACTTTTTCAATTCACCATTTTGTTCCAGTTATTCTGCGTGGATGGCGAATACAATGCACTAGCAGCGATATGGTTCCAAACACCCGAGGCGTCTGTCCGTTCGTTCCTCCACAACCCTATCGGCTCCTACAAGCCCTTCTCAATACTTGTCTTCGTGATATGTTACTTCTTACTGTCTACCTGGACGTTTGGTCTGGCAGTATCTAGCGGACTGTTTATACCGAACTTGTTGACCGGAGCGGCTTGGGGTCGACTGCTGGCTATCGGGATACAGTATATGCTGCCGTCTAATGTGAGTTTTATTATACTTCCGTCCGTTCGTTCCTCCACAACCCTATCATGTCATGCAAGCCTCTCTTAATCTATAAATAAATATTGTAGAACATTTTACACAGCGTCACCATATCACAAGCCTAGTGAAATGTACTTATATGTTACTTTTAGAATTTGGCCTAAATAAGATGCTGACCCTATATTTTGTGTTTTAACAGCTATTGATGAGTCATTACTTAGAGTCTTGAACGTATAGGTTCTTATAAGAAAGCGTGCTACCTGCATCGTTACTTACCATCATGTAGTGGTCAAACGGTGACTTATTTCTACACTAAAATTAAACAGAATAAAGATTTTCTTGTTTTTATGTTTGTACCGAATAGGCTACTAAACTACTAGACCGATTTTGATGAAAGTTAGTATGAGGATACATTGATTTATTGGGAGTAACATAGGCTACTTTTTATCCCGATATTTACACGAGAGTTGCGCTGCTAGTTCATTATACTTTAAAACAATTATGTTTTTCTTGTCTCCAGTCAATAAATCCAGCTAAATACGCCCTGATTGGCGCGGCGGCCCAACTCGGCGGCGTCGTACGCATGACAATATCATTGACTGTCATCATCATCGAGACAACTGGACAGATATCGAACGCTTTACCTATTATAATCACTCTCGTAGTCGCCAAATGGGTCGGAGATTTCTTTAATGAGGTACGTTTGTATAATTGTAATAACGTCGATTTGTGTTTATGTTGTTTTTCTATTTTTCAACCATTTTTTATCAGACTTAAAAATAGGTTCTTTCCATTGTATTTTCTTTAGGGTTCCATACCCAAAGGGTAAAAACGGGACTTTTTACTAAGACTCCACTATCCCTGTCTGTCTGTCACCAGGCTGTATCTCATGAACCGTGATAGCTAGACAGAGCCGGCATTCATACATATAAAATGCTTTGTCCTGAACGACTGACTGACGGTTCAACGCAAAACCTGATTCGCTGATCGTAGATACCTGAAACTTGGAGGATGTGTTCTTTGTATGATGTAGGCATCAGATAAGAAATGATTTTCCGAAATTCTACCCCTTAGGGTAAAAAGGGGGGCAAAGTTTGTATGGGACAACGTGATTCCTTAGTCCAATCAACTCCAAATTTTGCATAAACATTCTTTATCAGAATTGATGAAACACCTGTTTTGTATTTTATTGAAATTGAAGAAATTTGAGAAAAAATAGAAAGTTATTTTTGGAGTAATTTACTTCGAAGTTGATATCCTGTTATTAGAACCATTTTCGGCTTCAACGCGGATAAAGTCGCGAACAAAAACTAGTCGTAATAAGACGTTATGACGTCAAAAATTGCAGTATAATGATTATTTGAGTCTTGTGTTAAATTTCCCCAGGGTATCTACGACATCCACATCCAACTAGCCGGAGTACCGCTCCTCCCATGGGAGCCGCCACCGTTAAGCCACAACATATACGCCTCTGAAGTCATGTCGCATCCCGTATTCACACTGAGGACGGTGGAAAATGTCGGACATATTGTCGAATTGTTGAAACTTGTCTCGTATAATGGCTTCCCGGTTGTTGATCCGCCGCTTTCTGATGATGTAAGTAATACTTGACTAAGTTGTGTGAACGCTAAATAAATAAACAGTCATTTATTGCAGGCATAAAATTTTCCATAATGGAGAAATATTACATACATAGGCTGCACTAAAAGTATCGGGAATGGAATATTTCCACTGTTCCTGTCATATTTAAATCTTTTTAATTGAAAACTCCTTGGTTTTAAGAATCGAATACCATTTATTTATTTAAAAAAAGAATCTCGGTCTTGTCACAAGGTTTTGTCAAACTTGTTTAGTCGTTGAGAAAATGGAATTGACTCGAGAAAATTCAAGAGCGATGATTTATTATGACTTTCGAAGTGGTTTATCACAAAAACAGTGTGTTGACCTGATGATTTCTGCATTTGGTGATGAAGCCCCATCCAAAACCACAATTTATTGCTGGTTTGCTGAATTTCAACGTGGACGTGTCAAGCTCAGTGATGATCCCCGTCAAGGTCGTCCAAAAACTGCACTCACCCAAGAAAACGTTGATGCTGTGCGTAAGCTGATTGAGGAAGATCTACATGTAACATACCGAGAAATTCAGGCAACTTTAGACATTGGCATGAGTCAAATACAAATAATCTTGCATGAACAATTAGGTGTAAAAAAGGTTGTTTTCCCGATGGATACCGCATTCGCTCTGTGAAGAGCAAAAAGTGGCTCGCGTTACTTGGTGCGTCAGAACTCTCGAAAGATTCCACGCAGGATCCTCAAATGCTGTATACAACATCGTATCAGGTGACGAATCCTGGATATACGCGTACGAACCCGAAACAAAAAACCAGTCACGAGTTTGGGTGTTCGAAAATGAGTTAAAGCCAACAAAAATTGTTCGTTCACGGAGTGTTGCAAAAAAAATGGTGGCCACGTTTGTCTCCAAAACCGGCCATGTTGTGACTATTCCTCTTGAGGGACAAAGAACGGTTAATGCAGAATGGTATGCTAGCATTTGTTTGCCACAGGTCGTTTCTGAACTCCGTAAAGAGAACTGCAGCCGCCGCATCATCCTCCATCACGACAATGCGAGTTCTTACACCGCGAACAGAACAAAAGAGTTTTTAGAGCAAGAAAACATAGAATTATTAGACCATTCGCCGTACAGCCCCGACCTAAGCCCTAATGATTTCTATACTTTCCCTAAAATAAAGAATAAATTGCGTGGTCAGAGATTTTCATCACCTGAAGAAGCTGTGGACGCCTACAAAACGGCCATTTTGGAGACCCCAACTTCCGAATGGAATGGTTGCTTTAATGATTGGTTCCATCGTATGGAAAAATGTGTCAAATTTCGCGGAGAATACTTCGAAAAGCAATAAATACATTTTTAAATAGTAATGTTGTGTCACTTCCTTGATTCCCGAAATTTTCAGTGCCGCCCTCGTATTATAGTCAAAATTAAAGATTTAAAATTCAACTTTAATAAAATTGAAAATATGAAACGTAGAAATAAAATAAATAGACAGACGGACAAGAAAGTGATCTTATAAGGGTTCCTTTTTTTATGTTTTGAGGCACGGAACTCTAAAGTGATAACATAGAAGCAATATCATCTAGTTATTTTGTCGCTTTAGTACTGTTCTCTTTAAGATGAACACAGCAGTCCAATGTTTAAATAAAGGATTCTGAACGTTGTCAGAGATATGTCAGAGATAGCATGAGCTATACGAAAATAAAAGGGGGGTACGTATTCCTCGCGTCCGTGGATTGGTTGGTAACAATCTTCTGGTAAGAGGCCTTGGCCACGCCTTGTTACCCACTGGTCTAAGTCGTATCGATAAGCAGATTTGTCTGTGTTCCGATACAAAGGCCGGTGCAGTCGCAAAAGGAGGACAGCGGCCAGGTCGGAAAAGCTGTTCCCCTGTCGTCATTCGTGTCCCCGTTTAATTGAGGGTCTTGTACTTGTATACAGGCTGTTTTCCGCCATTGGACCCTTTTTAATTGGGTCCTTTTTGCGTGAGGATGGAGTAGGCTTGCCCAGCACCTACTACCCTCTCAGCTTAGTCGACCATGTCTAGAGTAGAGAACTTGTCAATACTTCTGGAGTCAACTAAGCCGCGGGTTTCATCACGATGTTTTCCTACACCGTAAGAGCAATGTCAATTAGCGCACATAAATTTTTCTTAAGAAAAATACATTGGTGCACGCCTGGCCGGGATTCGAACCCACAACCTTCAGAATGAAAGTCGAGGTATCTACCACTAAGCCAACACCGCTCTTAATTGAGGGTCTCTTCTAGAAAAGCTTGCTATCTTCGACCACATCGTCACTTACCATCGTGTGAGATAGTGGTCAAACGCTGACCTATCTATACGAATTTTATAAAGAGAAGATTTTTAGAAGAGAGGAGTTTTAGTATAAAAAAGTAACTCATTACTTTTTCTTTTGTGAATTAAACAGCAAGTTTACGATAAAAATCTTATATTGTTTATACAGTCCGAAGTAACAACATACAAACGCCTCCGCGGCTTGATCCTCCGCTCTCAGCTGATCGTCCTCATCCAGCACCAGATATACAACGAGAACGCGAACACGACGTGGTCCAACTATAACGTCGACATGAACATGTTTAGGAACGAATATCCTAGATATCCATCTATTGACAAGGTAATCTTACTTCCTATTCATATTATCATCTTTTCGTGTCAGAGGTTCAGCTAAATTATCTTCCAATGGGGGCTGAACAGAGGAAAGTCTGTTACTTTCATGTTTCTAAATCTGAATCTAGATCTAGGCATCATCAGAACCGACAAGGTATTTTCGTCTTAAAATCATACTAAAGTGTAGCCAAAAAGAACTATCCTACAAACGGTACACTCATGCAATAATTAACAATATTATGTATTTTTGTTTTCGGCTACTGTTCGCTTCTAAAGTATCTATTGTTTCTGTGTGTCCAACAGTTAGAAATCCAAGACTGGGAGAAGACGTGTACAATAGATCTGCGTCCGTTTATGAACCCTTCACCGTACACGCTCCCTCACCGGGCTTCATTACCGCGTCTCTTTCGTCTCTTCAGGGCGCTCGGCTTGAGGCATTTACCTATTGTCAATGATGTTAACGAGGTAATTATATTATATTCATAGAATACATATAATTATGTAGTACGCGCGGCGAATAATGACCTCTGGTGGAAAGTAATTCCACTTACCGCAGTGGTCATCATTCGCCGCGCGGAGTATACTAAGGGTACGGCTATGCCGAAGGTACATCATACATAGCACGTCACACATCAATGTCACCTCCATGTGAAATAAATGTATGGAAATAAAGGAGCACATGTTGAAAGATGCATCACTGCAATTTACAGCTACACTAATATCATAAAGAGGGATTTTTTTGTTTGTTTGTAATGTAATAGTCTCTGAACGTTTTATCCCGATATTCCAACAGGATTGAAAGTTACGCAGGTGAAACCGCGCTGCTATTTTATTATAATTTAAGATGTTTTTTATTTTTAGGGTTCTGTTCCCTAAGGGTAAAAACGGGTCCGATTACTTAGACTTAGTTGTCCGTCTGTCTGTCACCAGACTGTATCTCATGAGCCATGATAGTAAGAGAAGTAACATTTTCACAGATAATGTATTTCTGTTGCCGTTATAACAACAATTTTGTTTTTATTTTTATCAGGTTGTGGGTATGGTGACCCGCAAGGACATCGCCAGGTATCGTGTGTGGCGACACCGAGCACACATGGGCATGGAGGAACTTATACTCTCTAGCGAAATTTAATGCTATTTCATTTAGGCCCTTACAGCCTGACTAATATAATTTTTAATGCAACAAAAAAGGATGTAATGTGCTGCCATATTGCATATGGCTGTGCAGAGCATAATTTTGGTAGAAAAAAATTATAGCTAGAGTTTTGAAAATCAGACATTGAAATATGGAATTTCCTCAAGGATTTCATTTGTGAAAAACATCATTTTTAACCTTCTAAACGCCTAATTATGTTCTGAAAGTACCCTTTCAAGTGTTGCTTATTTAACTAAATTGAATTTAGCCAATTTGGGTTAGACATGATGTTCTTTATAGTCTGTGAGCAATTTTTTTGCATAACTAGGTATTTTGTTTCCCACAAGATTGTGTTCTGGTGAGCTTTAATTATACATATTTGGTTGGATTGTTGTATAGTAAGGATGCTAGCGCCCTCAGTACACCCTTGTAGGTTTTAGTTGATCCAAAATATAGTTAGTAAGTACGTTTGAACCCAAATATAGTTTGTAAGTAAGTAGACAAATTAAAATCATTAAAAAGCTTTATATGAATTTCTCACAATTAGTTTACTTTTATGACTAAAATATAGTTACACATACATGAGTGCCTAACTTATATAAATCAGAAAATAAGTTATTATTATGTTTTGTATTTTACCTATGAATTAAATGTGATATTATGTAGGTGTTAAGTAATTTAAATAAATGTTAATATAATAAAAGAGTTTATGGTAATGAAATGGTTTTATTTTCTTTCTTTTTCTGTCCCTTTTATATATGGGGTCGGGTTTCTTTACTATATTGCGTCGGGACTCTCTGGCCTGGCTTGTCTGCTTGGTCAATTGGGTTTTCTTACGGTCTCTTTATATTTGACCACCAGGCCAGTGGCGAACAGCTTCTTCCTCTTTTTCTCAGGCAGGTTTAGCGATGGTCAAGGCATGATCGTCTTTTCGTTATTTTTTTACATTGTAATAACAATAAATCTTAAAATAAATTTCCTTGCCTTCATTATCAGAATTAGTAGTGGTTGATCTTTCTCCAGAATTATTCACCATCATCGTTCTATCCACTCATTGAGTAATATAAAAACCGGTCTTCATATCTCATTTCTTTCATGATTAACCTCTAATCCTGATGATTTATCATCAACTTTTAACAATTATAGCTCAATGATTTATCAGTTATTTACAAAGAGTTCCCAACCGATACCCGCCCATAAATTGAAGAATAAAAGCACCGGAAGAAGGACCAAAATTAAAAGGGAATAATGCACCAATTCGTCCATATTGCACTGAATATTCTTCTGGTCTGAGAACTTGAGAATGCTAAAAAGTGTGTTTATTTTTGAAGAAATAACCCCGTGAATTCTGACATTTGACAACAGCTGATATAATGGCGATTTTGACAGTTATTTTTTTGACGTTTCGTCTATGGTTGTTCAAAACGGCAACATAATAACAGGAATGTGGTTTCCACTTCATTTTAACTTCGCTTCCGGTGAAATAGCGCGTACGCGAACTTTATACCACCTCCATGCCGCGAACACTACTGTAAATGTCGTCGGTAATTCTATGGCAGTTTTGGCGGGAACGAGTTAACAACATGTCGTGCTGCAGTTTTATTTTCATGAAACTTAGATGTAACCCGAGTTGAATTGTATAATTCTGGTGGAATGTTATTCAATTTAGTTCTGTGAAAGTGCACAAGTGTAGTAAAAGTAAAAATCAGTGTCAAACATGCAGTTTTCACGTTGCCTCCAAATCTCCTATTAAGGTTTTGGTAAACTTGCCACTGCTTTACTATAACCCCTGACTTGACGGACTATGACGACTTTGACTGTATTGAAACACTTTAGGCCCGATTTATGAAAAATCGGGTCATAATTTGATGCAAAATATAACTTGACACTGGCTAAATGCACACGTGCGAAGCCATAATAAAAGAAAAAAAAAATTCTATTTATTCGTAACTTACATAATACGATATTAGTGTAAAATGCAGGTAAACATTAAAATACATAAAATAAAGTTAAAATATTTATTAAAAACTCATGCTGGGTTAACAATAAGCATAAACGTTACATAATTAACTAATAATTAAAAATACTTAGTTGAATTATTTTCAACTTGGTCAAAAAAAATTAAAGTACAACAATTTAATTTAAAAAACCAGATGCGCCCGAAATTAAAAAAATTAGTGCAGTCTGTGAGTTACTAAATTTTAATTTTATACGATAGTTTTTATGCCTAATTATATTTTTAAAGTTAAAAACTATGTTTAGAGTCACGGACTGCAAATAACGTTACATTTTTATTAATTATTTTATAAATTTCGCGGGCATCTGGTATCCCATCACAAATTATATATTAAATTAACTTTATGTATAAACATAATGGCGATATATCACTATAATAAATGGATAAAATTATATTATTTAGGGTTCGCGGGACTCAATTAAACATTAAGAGTCTTAATCAATATTCCTGCTATACCAAATTGCATTTTTTACAATATAGGCATAGAGCAAGGGGCATTATTCTTGCCGATCCCGACAAAAACTCATGAATTCAAATTATAAGTCTCAAATAGACAATATATAGCTTGTTGGGGATCCTCGAAATACCGCGGCTTGTCTACTCTGACTATACCAAAATCGGGTTCCAACGCTGGCAAGATAACAATATTACTTGAATTATACATAGAAGACCTGCTATAATTCATGGAATGGTTGAAATGTGAGACAAACTTGGAGGGCTGTGGCGTAGAGAATTTACTGCGGGAATAATTATTCGCCATTTTCTTCATCCTGTCTACATTACCTTTAATTGCTTTGAGCATTTTGTGGTTTTCTTGAGTTTGTAGGTATTCTGTTAGATCCTAAAATTAAAGAAAAAACATTATTTATAACAATAAATAAATATTGCAGGACATTACACACATCGCCATCTAGCCCCAAGCTAAGTAACTAGACTTGTGTTATGGGTTCTAGACAGCGGATATACTACTTATTCTTTTCTTTTGTAAATATATACTTATAATACATAGAAACAACCAGACCACAGACAAATATCTAAGCATAAATACATGTCTGAAGCGGGAATCGAACCCGCAAACCTGTGTTTGGCAGTTCGGCATGGTGACCATTGTGCCAACTGGGTCGTCGATTTATAAGGGGTTAAAAGGGCTGATAATGTTTGTAGTAACTGCTATGTATTCTGTTGCAATCAACATCAATTCAAAACTCTATTTATTTATAAAATGCAAATGAATTATTTTAATGGTAATTTTATGGATTAAAATCAAGTAATTACCTCTCTGATGTGGTCATATTTTGAGAACAACCAGATGTAAGTGCAGAGCATGCAGAACAAATGCGTTTCGCTTGTACTGAATCTCAGCATGAATTTTAAAACATTTGATATGCGATCCCTCTGTGGAAAAACAACATTTTTATTAATGGATAAATTATATTTCATTTACAGTTTAAATTAAGACAAAACCTAAGTAAGAATCATAAGCACAGTTTTCTTAATTTATTTTATTTATAAAATAAATCTTCTTAAAACTAAAGTGCAATAAATTATTCAATGCTTCTCAAAGTTTAGTGCGCCATTCTGTTTAGACAGTGGCTTTCAACATTTGATTTCATTTTAAAGTTATTTTTAATCAAAGTCAAAATTTCTTTATTCAGTTAGAATCTTTAGCATGAGATCACATTGAATCGCCTTTAAAACTAAGATAGGATGTGTATCTTTGGAACGCGGTCACTCAGAAGAACACACATGAAACTCATGGAGTACATAATTATTGTTTCTTTGTGATCATGCTCACAAAGATCAAGAGTACAAATATTTAGAAGGTATATTTGTAAATGTCCATGGGTTCTTTCATTACGGAAAGACGACATATCACAGACTAGCAGCGCTTTACCCGCGTAACTCCCGATCCCGTGGGAATATCGGGATAAAAAGTAGCCTATAGCCTTTCTCGATAAATGGCCTATCCAACACAAAACGAACTTTTCAATTCGAACCAGTAGTTTCTGAGATTAGCGCGTTCAAACAAACAAACAAACTCTTCAGCTTTATAATATTAGTATAGATTTGTCGAGTTTCTAAATTTTAAAATGATGATTCAATCTACGCAACACGGAGATTGGCTGACCGAGTCTCGCTATAAGAAATAATAAGTCCCCAACATACCTCATATATCTTAGGTCCAGTGATCTTATACCGTGTCAAATTGACCAATATAGCGGCCGCAGACTTGAGCACGTCGATACTGGACGTAGATCGATTCGTGACTGACATATACGTGTACACTACCCGGACTATAGGCGACGCGTTCATATTGTACATCATTGGGAACACTTCGGTTAGAAGCTCTGTAACGGAATAAATTACGTTTTATATTATAAACATGCAACAAACATAAAGGTTAACTGAGAAAGTCTTAAACTTCTAATATTCAACCTCTACCTAGAGGTAGACTTGCTAGGCTAGCCTATAGCAAGTCATAACACAAGCCTAGTTGTTTAGCTTGGGGCTAGATGGCGCTGTGTGGATTGTACTGCAATATGAAACTTTGATTTAAAAAAAAATCCTTGACATGGGACTGGGAGTTATTAACAAATATCAGCATAGTCTGAGCATCTACGGTGTGCTTAGTAAGTTTATTCTTTAGCATTACTTAGCGCCAGATATTTTAGTATCTGTTTGATATCAATTTTAGCTCACTATCTCTACCTGTTCCTGAGAAAAAAATTATTACAAACCTAGAGATCTGAACGCCCGAATAACCGTCGGAATATTGTTCATATTCTTTAAGACCCCTAAAACTTCTTTGTTGCGGTCCTTCATCGACTCCTGAGTAGACTCTAAGGCGCCTTCCCGCCAACGCCGGCGTAGTTCAACTACGCGCTTGTCATTTGCTGTACGGACTCGAGCTTTATGACCTCGGAATAAAGCCTAAAACACAATTAACAACATCAATTACATAATATTAAATACATCAACGTCCTTTCTTAGTTTAAAATATTTAAGGAACATTTCATATTCGTCTGTCCTTCTTGGCGTGTTATTTGGGGGTCTTCAAGTCGCGAGTGAATAGGTTGAAGTGAATCTTCTAGGAAAGCGTGCTACATCTTAGACAGCATCGTCACCTACTATCACGTAGGGCAGGTGTGACAGATAATCTAAAGCTGATCTATAGTTTAAAAAAAATTGGAATTCTTTTTAAATTAGTTTCCGCTTTGCATAATTTGCCAGTCAGTCTATAGAGTTTTAGATTGGAAATATTTAAAAGGGCGCATACATACCTGGATTTTAGAAGCAGCCCAATACCTCCTATTTTCTTCTCTTATTTTAACAATCTCTTCCTTCTTTATCTGAATTTGTTTCCTTACCAAATACCCTCTCGCAATCGACTGTAACTTTATAATGGTACGTTTCTTCTGTAAGAACTCGCATCTAACCAGTCGCATCAACAACATCCCACGCCATTTTTGCTGGACTAATATTATCTTTTTAAGAATATTTTGATATGATTTCTGGGTAACATATCGACGGTAATTCTTCTGTATGCATACAGCTGCTGCTTGCCGTTCTCTCTTTACAATAGCTCTATGTCTGTTTAGTCTGAATACAGCTTGAATTATGAGTATAGAAGCGCGAAGTTTTAAGTAACGCTTTCTTTGAATGTAACTTCTTACATAGCTTTGTATTTTGATGATAAAGTTCCTGCTCTGAAGGTAGTTCTGCCGTTGTTTAAGGGTTAGGTTGTAAGAGCGATAGTAAGTCTGTATTTTTATTGTCGCATTACGAAGTTTAATAAACTGTTGACGACAAATGTACATTCGGATTATTGACTGAATGGTGACAACTTTTCTCCTCATTTGCAAGTAGTATTGACGGCATTCGTTAGCTTTTTTGTTTGCTCTGAATCGCCTCTGAATATTAATAACAGTTTTCTTTAACTCCAGATAGTTGGTTCGAATTATTCGTGTTTGAATCATCATCCTATAACGAGTTTGAATGGTGATCACTGCAGATTTGAACTTAAGATATTGCTCTTGTTGTTTTCTACCTAATAAGCGAGCTCTATATGCAATCTGAATTATCTTACACGCTTTAACAATACTTGAGTATTCATGTTTGTGTTTTGACATCAGTTTATAAGATCGGAACCAGTTTTGAATACAAACGGCAGCTTTTTGCTTTGTCAAATAAGAGTTTCTTTCTGTCCTCATGGCTAGATTTGCTCTGTATCTTCTCTGGACAATTAGAACAGCAGAACGCAATGTTCGATATGATTGTCTTTCCTTTCTCATGGCAAGTAAAGCTCTGTATCTTTGTTGAATATTTTGCACAGAATCTTTTAATTTCAAATATTTCATCCTCTGCGATTTCATAGCAACAGTACAGCGATATCTTCTCTGTAAATTTATAACTACTTGTCTCAATTTCATGTAATTCTGTCTAATATTTTGGTACTCTTTGTACCGCTTATAATAATTCATTATGAAATATACTGCGTATTTCATTTTCAAATACGTGTTTCTTTGTTTCTTAGTTTCCAAATACGATCTATAGAATCGCTGAATTTTAACCGTACTCGTCTGGATTTTAATGAACTCTCGCCTAATTATTTTTGTTTCAATATAAGATCTGTAAAATCTTTGTATTAAAATCGTGGCAGTTTTAATTCTTATGAATTCGCGTCTCTGTATTTTTCCAATAACGTAGGCTCGGTAATACGTCTGGATTACAGTACTGGCTCTTTTTAATGTTAAGTATTTATTACGTTCTATTCGCATTTGAAGGAACGCATGATAACGTGTCTCTAAAGTCAGAACAGATTTTTTCATTTCTAAGTAGTTTCTACGTTGTCTCAACATCCTATACTGACTTTGTAAAACAATAGCACTACGTTTTTGTTTAGCAAAATTATTCATTTCGCGTCTCATAGCAAGTTTTCCTCTATAAGTCTGCCCAATAAATAAGGCTGTTTTCTTTAACTGTAAATAATGTTTCCTTACCAGATATTTACGAATGAAGCTTTGGATCTTTACAACTTTTTGAACTGTGATTCTATACTGTCTCGTACACAGCCATCGCCTAACTTGACTTTGAATTACAGTAGCAGATTTACGTTGCAGCTCCGCTCTTTCCTGCCTTAGTTTCTGTAAAGTATCTTTTGCCTTTCTCATTATTTTAATGGAACAGTACCATTCTTCTATTTTGAGAACGCTGTATTTCAGTTTCCGTAGGCGAGTTCGACAGAGCCACATTCTGCAATACTTTTGAACTACAATAGTGGCGCGTGTTACGGTCTGCATTTGCCATTCGACTTGACGATTATACTGGACTCTTCGCCACCAATATTGAATGATACCGGCAGCGTTGTTAAGTTTCTGGCGCACTCTCTCTTCTTCTTTTCGTTTCTCGGCAATAACTTCGTACTTCTTCCTCCACCATGTTTGTATAATATTAGCTGCTTTCTCAAACAGTGGAGCTCTGAATACGTGAATCAATTGCCATAACAGAGATAGTGTTTTTTCCCTGTGACCATCTGCAATGTCCACCGCAGCAATATCGCCAACAATAACAAAGTTCGCCTCTTTGAGAGCGTTGAGTGCGACTTGTACGTTGTGTATTTTCTGAAGACGAGATATAGGAGGTGTACGCAGTTGATTCAAAAGGCCTTTCTTCATCATGATGATCTCCATTACTTTTGTCAATCTCACTCCGTCTCTTATATCCAGTGCTATGTTGTGAACTGCGTATTTATACTCATCCAAATAAGATTGTTTGTGGCTGACTACATAACCTAAAGGCCTAAGATGTTTGGTGATGTCACCAATACCAGCAATCAAATCCCGTGTAAATCTTATTATTATTTCCCTACTTTCTTTGCAAATGGCGTTACGGCAGAAGAGACACGGGTCGTGCGATATTATTTTCCTCTGTTTAGCTTGATCCAAAAAGAATACTAGCATGAAGAACTTTTTCAAAGTAAACTTTTTGATAGCCTCCATGTACGCGGGTAGCAGCATGTTGGGCGCGCTTGATTTAGAATGTTTATTTTTCAAATGAGGATTTTTGAACATTCTTTGAATAATGAAGGTTGTTAATCCGTCTATATCACTGTTTGATTTTAATGGTAAGACCAGGCCATATATAGCTTCGAGACCAATACGAAGCCACAGAGGATTATATGACAAAAGCAGCTCCATTATGGCCTTCTGCAAGCCCACATCTAAGTGAAGATTCCTGTCGGTTCGAATCGCTATTAATTTCTTTTCGATTTGCGCATTTAGTTTCTGGAAGACTTGAGCGATCTCTGGACTCATCAAAAGATTTCTTGCCGATCTGCGAAGGCTCTCCAGTCTATGGCTGTTGTGATACATGCTTGAAACTTGCTCTTTTGTGGGAGCCAATGGAACTTCTTTATTCCGATTTTCAATCCACGCTTTTCCTAAATCAATCGTCATTTCGACGTTGCTATCTAAGTCAGCGGGTGGCGTCAGTACACAATTTAACCATCTTTTGAACTCCTTTTCAAACTTCTCGACTGCTTCTTCATCATAAAAATAAGTTGAAGACAAAAATGGATCAACAGTTGACGATTGAGAATACACGTTTCCAAACTGATTCAAAGTTATGTTTTGATTTGTTTTATTACTATCAAATGTGGTATTTGATAACTTTGATCCAATCGAATCTTTACTTTTCGGTTTCAGTGACTTTTTGGGTTGAGACACGGGAATTTTCCACAGTTCAGGTTCGGCTTTAATTGCTTTTTTGGACCACGTTTGCCTACTACGATCATGAGTTTTATCAAAGGTGCGGTTAATCATGAAGGTATGTTTATCAGTTCTATCCAGGATTTGAGTTTCGGAAAACTGAGTGCTCTCTTCGGGAATAGATTGAAGAGCTCCTTCTTCAATCGAGCGAGGTGGAGATCTATCAAATCGTGGTTCATTTTGCCAAACGTTATGGTCATAAGGATTCAGGTAATTTTTCTCAGAAATTTCCTTCTGTAGTTGGTACTCTCTGAACAACGCTTGGCGGCAAACCTTTGGCTCTCTATTAAAGTAGTGGGGAGGTCTCTCGTTCCCTGGATAAGCGCGTTCCATGGGAGTGATTGGAGAATCTTTAGTGTAAGTATCAGAATTAAGTTTAACGTCGTCCGGGATATCGAGGGGAAAACATTTTCGTTCAGTAGAAAATCTTTGAGGCATGAATGAAAGTTCACTAATGCGCGAAAAATCTGTGTTTATAGAAAAGTTTGGACTGTTGAACTCTTTAGGTGATGAGGTATCTGGGTGTTTTTTTAAATGAAGCTGTGGCGTTTCGCTGAGTTGATGCTCGATATGATGATTTACCGTTAGCCATTTATTTGGTGGCTGAGCAGACGTGATGCTAATAATCGAATGTGTTTCATTTTCCTTATTTGAAGTCTTCATATCAAGACTATCATCAAATTCACTCTCAGAATTAACACTTAGAATGATTCTTGGTCCTTTATCTAATTTGTCAGTTTTAGATGGTTTTAGCGGTGTAAAGGTTAGATTATCAAATATATCTGTAGCTGTTGTATCAAAAACTTGTTTGTTCGAAGGCTTTAGGATATTGTGAGGTGCATCAAATTTATCATTATTAATGATATAAGATTTGTCTTCATTTAATTTTTCATTAGTAATGTCATAGGGTTTATCATAAGTATTTTGAAGAATATTAGTACTTCTCATGTTTGAAAATACTTCAGAAGTATTAAAATGCATGTCAATGCTTGTTGGCGAATCGAAAGGACATTTGTTGTATTCACGATACGAATCTATGGAGTAGTCATTACTTTTATTTTCCTTGTGGGTCTGATATACTTTCGTCTCATATTGTGTGGATTGGACAACATTGACGGATTTTTTCATTTTCGTAGAGGTGTTGTAAATTATTTCAGATTTCTTTTTGTACACAGAAACTGGAGACCTTTTACCAATTGTTTTTGTCTTCATTTTACCTGGAGAAGTCTTGTAACCTTTCACTTGTTTGCCTTTACCTTTAATGTTCTGAAATTTTAAAACATTCATCTCATAATAGAAAATACTTTTTAATAACATGCATTAGAAATTATCACCTACTCAGAGAAAAAATAAGTGGAATAAATCATGACACAAACAAACATCACAATATGACTATTTTTAAAGTGTTAATCCCACAGCTTCAGCTGAGCCTCAGTTGTAAAATAAAAAAAAAGATATTTCTTATTTCACTTGGTGGTGTACAGCACACATAGCTCAGTTCGTCAGATCACTGCTACAATTAAGCAGCGGTCATGGGTGTGAACCCCACCGAAAGCACGTTCTTCGAGAATCTTCTTAAAACATGTATAAAAATCTTACCATAGTACTCTTCAATACAACAATGACGTCGAACCTGCCAATGCCATCGTTTGTGAAGCGTAGATTCTCCCGAATGGCTGTCGGCTGCATTGGGGTCCATGTCATATTGAGACAGTAGCATGTCTGAGGTTCTACTGTAAGACATTCTCCAGGTAAATGTATGACCAGCCCGGGAGGTGGAGCTTTTCCTAGAATTAGCTGTGAAATTTTTTACCATTACAGATTTATTTATTTACAAGTTTCTGTGATCAACTGATAACACTTCCTAAGTTCCTACTAATTATAATGAACTATTTTTAAAAAAAATTGACCCAGCACTGTGCAGTATTTGCCAACAATACATTAGGTACAAAAGTGAAAATTGTATACTTACCTAAAATGAAGAATAATAAAATTCATAAAGTGCCACTGGAGAAAAACTTACATTGAAATATTATACATGTATCTATATACTAATATTAGAAAGCGGAAACATTTTTTATGTTTGTAACAAATAGGCTCTGAAACTACTGGACCGATTTTAATGAAACTTGGTATGAGGGACATTGATTCATTGGAAATAACATAGGCTATTTTTAATCCCGATATTTCCACAGGATCGGAAGTTACGCGGGTGAAACTGCGTCGCGCTGCTAGTAATATAATATTATCTAGGTAATCTAATAAACTAAATTAAATTTATATTTTAGGGTTTTCATTCTTGATCGCACCTCTCTATTACATTCATAAACAATTCTGGCTGGCCAGAAATTATAACCAGCCCCCTTAGACAAGATTGCTTTCTATTAGCGATATCGTCAATCGATAGATTTAATTTTATGAAATTGACACACAACTTTGTATAAAATTAGCATAAGATGCAACCTATCCACCATTATTTTTCTCTAACGCGAGACTACGTGACTTTTCGTTGGCTTGTGTCAATTTCATACAAAATAAATAAATAAAAAGTCTGTCGATTGGCGATATCGCTAATAGAAAGCAATCTTGTCTAAGGGGGCTGTTTTAGTGAAAAAAGCCAAATCCTTAGAATATCGTAATGTTTAGCCCATTTCTTATACCGTAAGGATGCAGACTTACGTGGGTAAAACCGTAGGAAGCAGCTAGTTATAAAAAACTTTTAACTGACCTGTTGACATTGCTTCAATGGATTATAGACCTCTAGGTTTCTCTCACAAGTAGATCCTATAAGAACATTATCGAAGACAACTTGCGGAGGCTTCGAGAATGGAGCCAAAACAAGTCGGGGGCACTCTTCCTTCGGAGATTCTTTTTGAGGTTTTACAGTCTTTCGAGCTCGTTTGATATGCTCAGGAGTGTTTTCAATCTACAAAAATAGTAACAACGCTATGTGCTTTTATGTATTTACTTAAATTCAGTTATGTTATTGGTTTTGTTCAAACTTACTTGAAAATACATTTTTTGTGAAATCCTCTCACAAGTAGCACATAACTGTTTCACAACATCTCAAATAAATGTTTCACAACATCTCAAATTCAGTCAGATAGAAAGATCAAAGATAGGTATTATTATTAGTATGGGAATTCCACAGCACAAGAAAGTTTTTACTGGATTTCTGAGATAATTCAATTCAAATATTTCAAAAATACAAACGGCAACCGTTTTTATACGACGTTTAACTTGCAGTGATACCATGTCGCAATAAAAAAGTTCAGAAAATGCAAAAATGCTTCGATCGATTCTTGAACTTTTTTTTTCAAGGATCTGTAATGATTTTTAGGGCAACTCTAAAAATTGAACCGTATAGAATTTTTTCGTTTCAATTCATTTTTTTGTGGGGTAAATGCTCCATTTTCGGCCATTATTGGCCACTTTTTTAGCCATGGCCTTATTATCTGTGGTCTATGGTGAGGTTTCATTCTTTCTTAAACATTTCATTCCAAATATTTCACTCATTCGGCCATCTGTCATTGAAGTCCAACTCGGAATTTCAGAATTTTTGTCCTTTCCTATTATCTTCAGCAGGTACTGTAAAATCCTTAATCGAGGTGTAATTTGCAAAGAAAAAGTGTTTGCTAACATATTTTCTGCAATATTTCCAGTACCACGATGTATTCAGGAACCATGGCTGAACAAGCAAACGAAAACACTTGCGTAGTATGTTTCAAGAACGTTTTGTACTATTCGATCGGGGAATGTGACCATCCCGTATGTTTCGAGTGCTCTACTCGGATGAGGGTGCTGTGCTTGCAGAATGAGTGTCCTATATGCCGTCAGGATCTGTCGAGGGTAAGTATAATATGAAACCATCATCACAACCTAAGATTTCATTTAGAACCTCGGTTACGAGCTACTACTTCACGTTGTGCAATACAAAATTCCATGTTTTACACACTAAACTAACAGAAAACAAAAGTATACTGCCGTTGGAACTCCTACTTCAAAATGTAAACAACAGTACATGTTCCAAGGGTCTCAAATATATTTTCTACATAGTTTGCCTATTATCACAAGTAAAAAAATACTTTTCAGGTGGTGTTCACAGAAACGGTACAACTTTACAAGGAGCTCCGTAATCGAGTTTTCTCTGACCGTCTGTTTGAGAGGCAGTTCAAAATAGGGTTCTGCACTGAAGAGATCAAGCAGGTAATGAAACAAGTTTTTTATTTAGTAAGCCCAACCTGTAACACAAAAAGGTCTTCTGTCTAAATGCAGAGAGTCAAACCTCAAGTCACCATAGTGCCAATTAATTAACATGAGTGGTTTCTTCTCAAAATTAGTTTAGTTAAAATTAATTTTTTGCTGTTTATTGTTATAGCAGCAACAGAAATACATCATCTGTGAAAATTAAAATTGTCTAGCTATCACGGTTCATAAGATACAGCCTGGTGACAGACAGACAGACGAACAGTGGAGTCTTAGTAAAATGGTCCTGTTCTTACTCTTTGTTTGTGAACAAATTCCTGTATGAAAGACCATCAGGCTCGCTCTAGCAGTTTCCCAAGAATGTAATATTGCAAAGTTAGGTTTTTATATAAAAATTTGACTATTTAAACTTACAAGAATTATTCTTACTTCAGGCATATGAGCGATTGCTGGAGAATCGTTGCAATATCTGCGAGAAGGCACCACCATTTCGTAACTTTGGTATGCTGAGTGACCACATGAGGAAGGTCCACGAGAGGCATTACTGCGACCTATGTGTTAAACATTTAAAGGTGAGAACTTTTCATTATATGAAAACCTTTATGGAGCATCGGGAGAACACCTACCCACCAGTGCCACAGAAGGTTGTAGTTTCACTTCCAACCTCAAACAATTATTTATGTACTGATATTTGATTTGATATCTGATAGTCTTCCTATATGTATATTAAGTATATATTATCTTCAAAAGAAAAGTATATAAGTATTCTATCTATTCTCTGACTACAATAACACACCTATTTGCTTACCTCCCGGTATTCACACGGGATCGGGAAATTACGCGGGACACTGCTAGACATATTATAAGGAGGAAAGATTTGATTATTTGTTTGTTTGCTTAAATAGGCTCCGAAACTACAGGACCGATTATGATGAAACTTAGTATGAGGATACATTGATTCATTGGGAGTGACATTGGCTGCTTTTTATCCTAATATTCCACGGGATTGGGAGTTACGCGGGTGAAACCGGGGAGCGCTTCAAGTTCATTTGACGCGTTCATTGACGACCCAGTTGGCACAATGGTCACCATGCCGGACTGCCAAACACAGGGTTGCGGGTTCGATTCTCGCCTCAGACAAGTATTTATGCTTAGATATTTGTCTGTGGTCTGGTTGTTTCTATGTATTATAAGTATATATTTACAAAAGAAAAGTATATAAGTAGTATATCCGTTGTCTAGCACCCATAACACAAGTCTAGTTACTTAGCTTGGGGCTAGATGGCGATGTGTGGAATGTCCAGTAATATTTATTATAATTATTTATTTTATTATTATTTATAATATTGTTTGAAATAACATTGACTATATTTAATTAGTAAAAATCCTTAGATAACATTACAAACTAATTGCTATGTAAACATAAGTAAACAAGTTATAAAAAAATATATAATAATAATATTTAGGTAGTGATACTTATATCTCTTTAGTTGCTATGTATTTTATTTTGTTTTAGATTTTCACCAGTGAAAGAAAGTGCTACACTCGTCAAGAATTAGCACACCACAGACGAAAAGGAGATTTGGATGACACTTCCCACAGGTAAGAAGCATAGACAAGCAGTAGTTTTTTTATAAATATTTTAGCATTTGACCACTATCTCACATGATGGTAAGTGATGATGCAGTCTAAGATGTATCATACGTTTATAGAAGATGCCTATGCTGTGGGTGTCGCGTCGTGAGAGACGCGAGAGAAGGTAGAAAACGGCAGTAAAACATAATCTTTTTCGACCCATCCTCCTTTTGTGGCTGCACCGGCCTAAAGAACACGGACAAGCCCGCTTGGCGATACGATTAATGCCGTGGGGTGGTACCAAGCCGCGGCTGAAGCCTTCCACCAGGCGATTGATTCTTTAGCACCACCCAGGGGTCACGTGTGATATGAAGTCCAACTGTCATAAATAAAATTGTTCAAAACACATTGCAATAGCATTCCGATTGCATTTCGATTACAAAAAATACCCTTTTGGTATTCTTGAAAATAAAAGTTGACTTTGAGGGTATTTTGTGTAATCAAAATGATATTGCATTTTAATTTTAACAATGTTACGAGAATTGGCCTTCTAAGCTCCTAAGTTGTGCAAGCAAAGACTAAAACAAAAGTTGCTTTAAACTTCAAACAGAAAAGACGAGTCACATTCTTCATGCTATAGACTCGCACAACATCATCTTTACGATCCCAAGACTGTTTAAAACACAAAATTATAGAAAAAAGACATAAAAAAAAGACACTACAACCCTCACATAAAGTAAAATCGATTCATAGTATTATCTTCCAGGGGTCACCCACTCTGCGAGTTCTGTGAGGAACGCTTCATGGACGCAGACGAGTTATACCGTCACCTTCGCAAGGAACATCTCTACTGCCATCTGTGCGATGCTGACGGGAAGAACTTGTACTACGCGTCGCACTCGGCGCTCGCGCATCACTTCAGGACTGATCATTACCTGTGCGAGGAGGGAGAGTGTGCCGGGCAACATCTTACTGCTGTGTTCAGATCAGAAATTGATTTAAAAGGTAACTTATAACATCTTTGCAAACTTTTATTGGTTAAAAATATGATTAGCTAAAAATACCACTCCCATTTTTTTTTCCACACACACAATTTGAATCCAATTTTATATACACTGCCGCCAAAGAAACCCACTGTCACCCATGGTTGTAGTAAAAGACGTTTCACTCCGAAACTAACCATTCCCTTCCACATCCATATCTCCCGTCCTCAATAGTTTCCTGACAGAGATTATCACCGATTTGCTGTCCACATCATACTTTGCCATTAAACTTGTTGTTTGTAAAGAGCCTCTACGTATTGGTTTCGGCTCCACGCACGCCTTCCAAAGCCCCTTAGCCGCGTGTCATATAGGGACATATATCGAAAAAAACAACTACGAATAGGTTGGTCGATTTTTTTGGCGGCCAGTATATTTTAAAGTTATACATATAGTTGGTTAATACCTATGTGTTTAAATATTTCAGCTCATAAAGCGACTGTGCACGGTCGCGGTATGAACCGTGGCGCGGCTCGTCAGGCGCGCACCCTCGAACTACAGTTCAATATCACGCCGCATCCTGTTGCCCAAAGAGCTCCTAGGTAAATTTTTAACTATCTTAGGTTGATCCTTCATGTTTGAAGATCATTATTCTAAGGCTAGGATCCTTGTCCGTCAAAACAAGCTATTCTGGCAACCCAACTTGAAATTATAAACGAATCTACAGACCAAATACATAACTTTGATTTGCCTTTAAGTTAAATGGGACCACATAACTTTGATTTGCCTTTAAGTTAAATAGGACCAAATAGTTGTATCATTAAAAATTTTATACTTTGAATTTTTGGAAAAAGGTTTTATGATTAGGTAAACTAAGATCGTCGCACAATAGATGCCGGCAGAAGAACTTGTGAATCTGGATGCTATTTATTCCAAGAGCAGAAAGTTTGCATGTATGTATGAGTTTTTGTAACTATACGTCGTATTCCCCAGAGAGCGTCAACAGGAGCGGCCGCCGAGCCCCCCGCCGCCCGCGCCCGCACCGGCGCCCAGCATCGACACACGCAGCGATGAGCAGTTCCCGCGCCTCTCCACCGCGCCGCCTGCGACCAATATGCTCGCCGCACCAGCTGCTAGGGCTTATAAAGGTATGCGTGTCCAGAAGCCCAATTCTCGGAAAATGTAATTGGAACAATGTTATTTACGATAATTGGCCTTCTGATTGGTGTATCAACTGTCCATGCAAGCTAGATTCGTTCCAAGAGTCATTCACTAAACATAAGAATATGCTGCGCTCTTCGAATATCATGTCCTTTAATACTTGACATCACTCGTGTAAGGTTCTATCCCGTGGGAATATCGGGATAAAAAATAGTTTAATAAAGTAAATATGTTAATCCAGGTCTCTAGCTATCTACATACCGAGTTTCATAGCAATCGGTCCAGTGACTTTTGCGTGAAGGGGTAACAAAAACACACAATCTTTTTATAATATTAGTAGGATACGATATCTTAC
Source organism: Idaea straminata (assembly GCA_951213275.1). Classification (NCBI taxonomy): domain Eukaryota; kingdom Metazoa; phylum Arthropoda; class Insecta; order Lepidoptera; family Geometridae; genus Idaea; species Idaea straminata. Next base: position 10,233,311 of record OX577856.1, read on the forward strand.
GGTGTACGTCTATCATTTCAGGTGCGGCTAACCTAGCACGTACAGATAAGAACTTCCCTGCATTGGAAGGAGGCCTCGGCGCAGGACCCTCGCGTCCGACGCCGCGCACCACCGCAGCGCCAACTGTCGCCGCTACTATACTTAGAAATTGTAAGTTTAGGACATATTCTCCATATAAACAGGCCTGTATACAGCCGTTAAAATAATCCGTTTTTTTACAAATAATAAATGGTGAAAAATCGAAAATAGAGTAACAATATAGGTACTTGCCAAATTGTTAAATCTTGCTTTGTGAAAAATAGTTTTGAAATCTTTCGAATATTATAAAGAGGAAAGACTTGATTGTTTGTTTGCATAGAATAGGACCGAAACTACTGGTCCGATTTTAATGAAACTTGATATGAGGATACATTGATTCATTGGGAGTTTCATAGGCTACTTCCGATATTCCCACGGTAGTTACGTGGTTAAAACCGCGACGTGGTGCTAGTATGTATATAATAATATTTTACTGGTCATTTGTTCAGCTAAACCAGGTGTATCGATCCAAGTGCACAGCCAGCCGGCCAGCGCAAGCAACTTCCGTCTAACTCAGACAAGCGGTAACAGAAACATCTCGGTACCGGCCCGCGCCTCCCGCCAGCTCAGCGATGACGACTTCCCTTCGCTATCCATGCCTAAAGACGACCATCCCAGTATTGGAGCTGGGACCGTGCAGCCATCTAAAGTAAATAAAATAAGACATACTCAAAATAAGTGTAGCGGTGTTGCCTTAGTGGTAGATATCTCGACTTTTATTCTGAAGGTTGTTGTTTCAAACACTGCACCGATCATTTTTTCTTAAGAAAGGGTAGGAAAAGGAAAAGGGGAAGGAAAACATTGTGATGAAACCCGCGGCTTAGTTGGCTCCAGATGTGTTGACAAGTTCTCTCCTCTGGACATGGTCGACTAAGCTTTGTGCTGGGCAAGCCTACTCCATCCTCACGCAAAAAGGACCCAATTCAAAAGAGTATAATTGCTGAAAACAGCCCGTATATAAGTACAAGTGTAGTAGAAACACGAACTCTGCTTTAATTTGATATGATACTGAGATTAAATTATTTCTGTTTAGGTCGCAATGATAAACAGTCAAGAGATGCAGTCGATGAAGAACAATCTATCGACATCTCATCAACAAAAGAAGCCTCCGATGAGTTCAGAGGCGTTCCCTGCTCTGTCATCGACTTCAACACCATCAGCGCCTCCTCAATGGATCACTGTATCTAAACCTAAGGAGAAGCAAAAGGCGAACCGAACGGAACCGCCGCCCAAACCGCGACCAGCCTTCAACGCCGTCGCTGACTTCCCGAATCTTCCCGCTAACAAAGCTAAGCCAAAGAAACAAACCAACCCTCAACCGCAACCTGCGCCCGCGCCCACACCCCCCGACACTTCCAAAACGAAGAAGGAAAAGAAGAAATTGAACAGCAAAAAGGAGAACATAGCCGAAGTACCTCTCGTCAACGGCATTGATAAGAAGTATGTCCGAGACCCGTCTTTCAGTGACGTCAGCTTGAACAATAACGAGATCGATCGAAAGATCAAGACAATAGAAACTACCACAGATACTGTAGAGAAAAACAGGAATACAGGGAACGGAGATTTTTCCTTAGCATCTAAAGATTATCCACCGCTAAATCCGAAAAGTATGAACGCTAAGACCGAACCGCCCGTGTGTAACTTCCCAAACAAAAAGTTCGAAAAGTTATCCAACGGCAGTGCTCCTCCGGGTATGAAAGCTAGGCCAGCCTGCGATGGCATGACATTTACAAACTCATCTGGACAGATGTTTCCTGTACCAATTCACTCGTATATCCCGCCGCCAGATTTCGAACAACGGAACCGAGAGCTCGTTAAAAAGTTCACTCAAGCTCTAGGCAGCACTGAAGCCGTCGAAGATTTCAAAGTGGCTTCACGAGCGTTCCGCGACAGTATAATCAATGCAGATGAATTCTACGAACATTGCAAACTGGCGATGGGAAAGAAATTAGACGGTGTGTTTCCGGATTTGGTGGCTTTGTTGCCAGATATAGCTAAGCAACAAGAGTTAGCCGTCGGTCGCAATGTTGAATTGGATGTTTGTTCAACGTGCGGCCAACTCGTGACTAAGGCTGACAGTATCGCGCACGACACCGCTCACTGGCCGCCGCTAGGTCCGCGTTAATAATGTTCATACAGCGCGAGAAGGATCTTAATGACGTGCACGAAAATGAAACCATTTTCACGTTCCTATAAGGTTCTTTGGTTCAATAAAGACCCCTCTGTCCGTACATTAAGATCATTGTCGCAGTGTAATTGTGATACTGCTACTCATGACACATTGTGTTCATAATAAACTGAGCCGCCTCAGTCAACTCGAGTGGCAGCCTTAGGTCAACCCGTCAAGTTATTTATAAACGTATGTAATAGATATGATTGAATCGTGGAATATCTCATCTTATTACCTATTTGTTCTTGCCTTTATCATCTACTAGCTGCGTCCCGCGGTTTCACCCGCGTAAGTACCGATCCCGTGGGCATATTGGGATAAAAAGTATCTTATGTCCGTCTCCTGGCTCTAAGCTACCTCCCTACCAATTTTCACCCAAATCTGTTCTGCCGTTCTTGAGTTATAAGTGGTGTAACTAACACGACTTTCTTTTATATATATAGATTAGCTGTTCCTCACGGTTTTACTAGCGTAATTTCACAGGGAATGTCTGGTTAAAAAGCCTAAGTATCGTTCCAAGGCAGCAATCTACATACCAACTTTCATCGCAATAGTTTTTGCATCAAGAAATAACAAACCCTACCTATACTATCCATATTTTGTCTGACGATTACATATTTAGTTCGAAATGACTATATTCTGATAGAGTTCAAAATATTGTATGCACTAGTGAGAACTAGAGAAAAGTGATTGTCAAATACATTGTAAATAATGTAGTTTTATGTTTGTCTATTATTGATATTAGATACTTGATTATTGAGTAGGCGTCTACTTAGAAACATGTACTCACAGTATCGCAATTAATATGTTAATTATATAGGTACACAAGTAGGTGCCTAATTTATGTAAATGTTACAAATTGTAAAGTACAGTCAATAGCCTAAAGTAAGTCACTACCTCGACGTTTAAACTGGCTATTAGACTGTACCTATGTAATATTGTTTCAAATATTAAAATTATTCTATATTTTTGTACAATTAAACTGGACATTTTAGTTGTGTAAAATGTTTTTGTTATTGATTTGTTATTTTTTTTCTAATTAAAATCTGGGTTATCTCATTTGACAGTAATTGATTACTTTTATGTATAAAACTAGCTGCGCCGCGTGGTTTTACGCGAGTTTGTCCGGATGACGTGGCAATAAACGAGCGCGTGGTGTTGCTTTTATGGTTTTTGAAGGCACTATCTTACCAAGTTTTATTGCAATCAGTTAAGTAGTTCTTACACATAATTCTTATTTATAATATCCGTTATCACTCAGCAGTGAACTTAGAGACCTATTTGAAGAATGGAAATAAATAAAATAGTAAGAATTCCAATCTAAAAATAATTATAATTAAAGACAAAGAATAAACAATGTTATAATAATAAATCTGTATATTTTGAACCATATAACCATATTATAAGGGAATTGCACTCATAAAAACTCTACTTATCGCTCTTACCCCAGCCCAAGAAGCCTTTAACGAGACCCGTGAGTCCAGCGCCTTGCTTCTTACTGTCTGCCGCGCCGGTTTTATCATCCAAGTTGGGAAACTCGAGGAAGTTGCAGGCTAAATCGAAGAACAACGGCTTGCAGGGTATAGGCTCCATGGAAGGAGGTAATTTGTATATGTTAGGATTTTTAGTTAGAACTTGTGAGTCTTCCCTGAATTCGTCCAAGCGATCGACCAACGGTTTCTTGTCTTTATACGTCTTAGATGTATATTTATTCTCCTCGTCATCCTCATCGTCTTCCAAAACTGAGTCCGCATGAACGATAAACTTGCAGCTCTCAATGTCTTTCTTTAAAACATTCAGTTTGTCATGCAACTGTTTGTCTTTCAAGTTACTTTTGATAGCTTGGTCGGCGTAGTTGCTGCACCTTTCGAGCATAGCGAGGGCTTCACGGAATCGTCGGAGACCAGTGAGGACTTGGGCTATGTAGTAGCATCGGAAAGCTTGGTACGCCTTCATCTGAACTTCGAGCTCCTTTTGATACTCTTTATCGTTATCAAACCCAGGCAGTTGTTGGAGTTCTGTGTAGTTTTGAAGGATGATCTCGTAAAGGCGAGTGAGGTCGTGCGGGCGGACCTTTTTCCCGTCGATTTGTGAATTATTAGCGCGGGCTTCTTCAGCTTGTTGGACTAATAAGTTGTTCCGTTCAATGGTTCGCATCAAGCGTAAGTACATCAAGTAAGATAGAAGGTAATTGATACCAGATGCTTGGGTTTCAGACGCAGCCTTCAATTTAGCGTCGCTCTTTATCTCGTCCTTGATGGCTGATATGGCATCTTTGCAGTCGAGGAGTATGTTCTCGAGGATGTCGATCTTGGTTTGAGCAGTCTGAGCGCTTGCGACCGATTTGTCGAGGTCCTGTAGAGCGATCAAGAAGAGCCGTACTTTCTCCGGCTTGACTGTCACTCGGCGCCCACGCCATTCTACTTCATGCATTATGCCCGACCGCGATTCCCTGTAATAATGTACAAAAGTGAATTAATTAAATATAGAAATGCAACATAATTTAGCTTTTCAAATATACGCACGGGCTAGACTTAAATCGATTTTTACATAGAGCACTAAGTTATGTTGCAAAAACGCAGTCTAATCTTTGACCGCAAATTAAACCAGACTAGAAAGAAAACACAAGCTAACAGAAGCTTTTTTAAAGTTGGTTAAAATAATTAATATTTACTTGGCTTGAGCCATAAGCGAATCCAAGTTCTCGATCAATCCTTGTCCGCGCATCGCGACGAGATCTCCGGCTGCGGACTCATCGCCAATATTGTACGCGCAGTAACGTAGACTTGGTTTCAACTCTTCGATCTGAAAATATGTATATTGTAAATAGATCAGAATTATTTTTAGTCTTGCCTAAGGCGATTGGTCTGAATTTGGGATTTAAGAAACTAGTCTTGTATAACCCTGGGCCCCAGTCTTTTTTATGAATACAGCAGGCCCCCCGTTTTTCGTAATAACATGAACAATAAAGAATGGATTTGAACGCGGTTTTTTTTATCTAAACTCGAACATTTGCCTGACAAATAACTTTATAATTCGGCTTTCTGTAGTATATTCTACCTTCTGTTTGTAAACAATCCTTTCATCCTCCGGCAAGGCGGCACACAGCTTGTCCAGCACAAGATGAGCTCGCTGCAAACTCTCCGCGGCCGCGCGCCATTGCTGCAGCTCGACCAGCAATACGCCGCTCAACCACGCAGCGTATGCGCCGGCTTCAAGCTGCGTGCGAGCATCGCAGACACCGCTTTGCTAGAATTTTTAACACACAAAACATTCATTTTAGTTATTATTGTAAATACTAGATCGTTTTGCGAGTGCGTACGTTTATGCAAAACATAGTGATCCGATTTAGCATAGCGCGCACTGCTATAAGCTGACAGACTCCCGCAGTGGAGAGCCACTTTTGAATACATACCTCACAAAGCTGCAACAGAGTTTGAGCATGGGAATATGCTTTCTTTAACCTTGAAACTAGATGGAACTTCTTTCTAGGTTCAGTGTTGGCTTCTTGCCGTAGCTGCATGGCGTGTGCCCAGGCGCGTTCAGCTTGGAGTAGAGGAATGTATAGCAGGCGATTCTCAGCTGTAGTGCTGGTCAAGTGGGTTGTTGTCACATCACGCCGGCGATAGTGTCGTCTATCGCCCTGAAAATTAATTAAATAATTACAAGTTTTTCTTTATTATTAACTTTATAAGGAAGAGTCACTGGACATATTGTACTCTCCGTACAACTTATAATTAAAGCCTCTAAATGTGGGAAGACAGATTGAAGAAAAGGAGATAACTGTATATTCTTACAAAATTATAAGAATATAGGTATAGGCAATATAATAAAATATAATAAGTCTTTTTTTCCCAACTTAGGTTGTACAACAGTTGATGTCAGAAATAGATAATCTATTGAAACTCGGTATAGGAAGGAGTAAAAGTGTTCCATGGAAAGGATTCATTGAATACTTCCCAGGAGTTTTTACAACCAATATTCCCTTATTTTATGGTTCAAACCATGGAGTGCAACTAGTGAAAGTTACCTGTGGTATTTTGAGCACTTTCCTCAGTCTCCTGATTCGTCGAGAGCAGTAGCCACGGTAACGCTGGTAGTCCGCATGTCTCAGACCATGCTGCTGCTGAGCATCCTTCGTCAAACGGAATACTGTGCTAGAGTTAGGGGTTATTGGTACTTAACATGATCGGCCATGTACTAATGAATTTTTCATAGACAAAAATTATGTACCCTGTTTACATTGCACTTTAAATGAAGGAAAAGATTGTGATTAAACCAGCAGCTTAGGGTTTCAGATGTAGGTGGGTGGTATAAGTGCATCTAATATATATGATTTATACAGCAGAAACATTAATCCATGCTATTAAGGACATCAGGGTTCGTCTAATCCATTAACCCTAGGTCGGTCGCGCTACTTATGATAACACGGTCGGTCGCGTGGGGTCCTTAAAAGACCAGTTTGAAAACTACACATTTTTAGAATATGTTGCTATTAATTATTTATTTTATCAATGCAGTTTTTTAAAGAGAAGTATTAGTAATAAAATAAACAAGAAAAAATAATAAAAAACCTTTTTATTTTTGAATCAGTCTTAATTACAAAAAAATATCAGAAATTTGGCTCATTTTTGGCAAAGTTTACTTAAAACTATAAAAGTAACAAAAAAACTAAGCTTTCTTCCAAAAACTAAAAAAGAACTTAAAAAACAAATAATTATTCACCACAAAAGCCATATAAAATGAATTAGTAACATAATAATAAAACTTTTCATTGCTCTGCATTTCGTGCATCTGAACAGTTGACGCACACTGACGCTGCATGTCTTGGACATATATTTTGATGACACGAATAGCACACAGTCGAATATTTTCGATCTATGTTGCGTGGGCAATACACGCACCTTTTCCTGGACATTGTTGGTTGATTTTGTGGCTGTTTTTGCAGAACCTTCGGCCCAGTAAATCGTTTTATGTGCTCCTGGAGTGGGCGTGGCAGAGTAGCTATAGTGCTTCTGTATTTCAAATAATCGTCAAAAAGAATGAATGCTAATGTTTTAAGATACTGTTTTCTGGTCGTGATACTATCTGGATTATTACATTTCAATATTATTTGTGAGTTAATTCCTGCAATATCCAAAAGCGAGAAAAAAATTCTGAGAGGCCATCGGCAGCAAGTTCTTGAAACTGAATAATTTTTTTTCAGGCGATCTACAACATCTACTCCACCTTTTGTTACATTATAGAACTCTATTATTTCTGGCTTTTTCTCGACTGAAGTTGTGTTTATAGCATTATCGTGGTGCATTGTGGACAGTAAAATCACAACTTTATTTCTCTTCGGCCAGTAAGATACCAAAGTATTATGATCATTTCCAAAAGCAAACAACGAGGAATTAGGTTCTTTATTTTTAGTCTTCATCTCAATAGGAATTTCAGGCTTATTATGGCGCATGGTTCCAACGATCGTCAGTTTATGATCTTTTAGTAGTTCTTTGGCCAATGGAACGCTAGTGAACCAATTATCCATTGTCACGTTTCTATTCGTACCAGAGATTGGTTGTATTAGCCTCTTTACAAGAGCATTAGTCGAGGTGTCTATAGATCCATCTGGTTGATTACCAACATAAACTTCCATGTTTGATACGTAAAAATTTCGAGCATCCACCAAAGCAAATATTTTGATACCATACTTGTCGGGTTTATTTGGCAAATACTGCCTAAATGAACATCTCCCACGGAAAGACTCCAGCATTTCATCTAGTGTTACATATGCTCCGACGCTAAAATAATCTTTGCATTTCTGTACGAATGTATCGAATATGTACCTGATTGGTGCAAGTTTGTCGAATTCAAGCCTTTCCCCTCGTGTAGCATTGCTATCGAACCTCAAACAGCGCAATAGAAATCTAAATCTTTGAAGCGACATTACCGCTCTTGCAATATCTACACCAGTACCGTCAGCTGTGAATACATCTTCAATTTTTGTGTGACGTAAATTTTGTGTACCAATTAGATACAATAATCCAAACAATGCTCGTATTTCAGGTATGTTAGTAAGTTGTGCATCTCGTGATCTTTCGTAGTTATCTTGAAGTGTCTGAATTTTCTCATTTGTACATTCAACAATGTAATTCAAGATATCATTGGAGAAAAATAAATTCCAAGCCTCGAAAGGGTCATTGATATCACGAGCTATATTTCGTGGCCCTGGCAAATGAGATATAATATTATGCGCTCGTGTCCTAACAGATGGAATTGGAGGAGTTTTCTTCCAACGATAAATGGTCTCAAATTCACCATTGCGTAACCTACGATGAACAACATAATGATTCGACGTCCTCATTTGTGCTAGCGGAACATCATCATCACTATCATCTGAGTCTAATTCTTCAACATCTTCAGTTTCTGATATACAGTCTTGCTCTGAATCCGTCTCATGAGAACTTTCTTCTAGGTGATCTAGTCCATAATCGGAGTCTTCACCATCCATTGGTTCATCTACCACCACATTATTCTCAGTTTCTTCCTCCAGCCATCTAATTATTTGTTCATCTTCCGGAAGGGCCATATTTGACCATTTACCACAAAAAATAAAAATCTGTTGTAAAAATAATAAAGTTACACGGTCGGTCACGTGGGGTCTTTCAAAGCCCGCGCGCAAAACAAACGTCTGTTCCAGTCAAGTGCACGATGCGAACTAACTCAAACATAGATTTTATAGTGTATAAATATATTTAAGGAAGCTACTAAGAGACACAGATTTGTAAGTATTACCATTGCTAAAAAAAATCAGTTCTTCTGAACATCGGGCTTTTAAAGACCCCGTGCGACCGATCGCGGGTTAATATGGATTAGACGAACCCTGATGTCCTTAAGCATGGATTAATGGATTAATGTTGCGTGGATTAATGTAATGGATTAAAGCATGGATTAATGTTTCTGCTGTATAAATCATATATATTAGATGATCTGTTTAACTCATACATCATTTAGGGGCATATTAATATTGAATTTTCATGAAATCCACTGTTAGTATGTTTGGGAGCTAACAGCTTTGAAACTATTAATAAATCCATATTTCTGAAAGTTACCACAAAGGTAAAATTGTGGTTGATTCTGAAATAGTAGACAAAAGTTCTTTATAATAAGTCTCCACCACAATGCACATTTCATCGTCGGAGTGTCATAAAATCAATGTCCACCGTATTCAAAGCCGGGCGTATAATGTAGCATAGAATGATTCGTAGATTGAATTTTCATTAAAGATTAATTAATTATATTGTAGAAATCTAGTGTAACAGATGTGAAAATTAGGCAAGTTGTAAAGGATACTTTCTAAAGTCAACTGTTTCGGATGTTTCCCATCTTCCTTGGTGGAGTCTTCGGTCGGTAAAGACTTCACATCTCCAGTCTGATCTTCCAGAATTACCATCCTGAATAGTTTTAGTTGATAAAATTGATTTTTAATCCACAAATTACGAATACCCGAGACACGACACAAAATCACAAATTTTTAATGTTTCGTTTTCATCGTTTTTGCTATTGCGATTAATGCATGCTAATCAAAAAGAGATAGAGTATGGGAAACTTCACAAGTAAAAGAGAGAAAAAAACATCAACTTTCATTGATTTTAAATAGATGTCTAACTTTTAATTTTTTAGAACGTTTTTCGACAACGCGTCGCTGCACCGTCAAAAACGTCAATTGTCAAATTTCGACTTTCACAATCTCCCTTGATTATGGTAAAGTTTTCGAAAAAAAATTGAAAAAAACTCATAGAGATATAAACAAAAACTAGTTTGCTTTGTAAGAGAGAGCACGATTTTAGACGATGGAAGATTGATATTAGGAGATAACGATGATGGTTGGTTTTTTTTTTTTCTTCTTTTATTATGGCTTCGCACGTGTGCATTTAGCCAGTGTCAAGTTATATTTTGCATTAAATTATGACCCGATTTTTCATAAATCGGGCCTAAAGTGTTTCAATACAGTCAAAGTCGTCATAGTCCGTCAAGTCAGGGGTTATAGTAAAGCGGTGGCAAGTTTACCATAACCTTAATAGGTAGGAGATTTGGAGGCAACGTGAAAACTGCATGTTTGACACTGATTTTTACTTTCACTACACTTGTGCACTTTCACAGAACTAAATTGAATAACATTCCACCAGAATTATACAATTCAACTCGGGTTACATCTAAGTTTCATGAAAATAAAACTGCAGCACGACATGTTGTTAACTCGTTCCCGCCAAAAAACCATGATGGTTGGTTGGTGATGATTATGGGAGTCGATGATGAATATAGAAATGTCCAAGTGACCCAAAGCCAAAGTGATTAAAAAGCAGGCTATCTGGAAGTTTTTTTTTTTGTTCTTGCCTATTTGACATTTGTTTGATGTTGACAGTAAAGCAAACTCTTTTCTAAAGTGACAGTGACGGTAAAACATACAATTTGCTCTTTCTTGTGTTGTGAATTTCGGTGTTCGTTGGTTAGTTTTTAGTTTTATCGTAAATAATCTTAGAAATCGTATTTCAGAAACCGTAAAAACGACAATTTCATAGAATATTGTGAATCAAAGCAATTACTCAAAAAAGTATTTTTCTTTCAGAACCCAATTTACAGAAATGGCCAAGTCAAAGAATCACACAAATCATAACCAAAGTGAGTAAACAAACCTGAATTTTGAATAAATATTAAGACCTACGGACCTCAAGTACTGCATGCAATGTTTCTTTAGTTAAAAACGTAAGAATTTAAGACCAAAAGTGTTTAAATGATTAGAATTTGAAGTAAAAGTAATTTTTATTTCCAGACCGCAAAGCTCACAGGAATGGTATCAAAAAGCCTACGAAAGTCAGACACGAATCCACCCTTGGTGTGAGTATCTTGTGCAATTTAATGTAGTGGTGAAATAATTATTTTGGGGGTCTTATAGTCGCAAGTGAACAGGTGTCTTCTAGAGGCGCGTGCTACATCTTAGGCCGCATCGTCACCTATACTATTAATTAGGCAAGTGTGCCAGTGGTCAAATGCTGACTTATCATATGTAAAAAAAACAACTGTCTAACTATTACGGTGCATGAGATATAGCCTGGTGACTGGTGACAGTAAAGTGTTATTAATAGGGTTCCGTTTTTACCCTTTGAATACGGAACCCTAAAAAGGTATCTAGTTGAAATCTATAAGCTATCTAAAGGCCTATCTATATCTACTGAATTTTGACTTAATGAGAAATATTATCATTTTAACCCCAGTAGCCGAACAACAGGTTTTTGATTTTAACCAAAAAGATTTACCCTGATCATATCCATTTTTTTTGGCATTGTTGCACAGAAATAATAGCTAACTATAATGTGTTTATTATTTTCCCTGTACTTTTCTACTGTAAATCAAATTTTTTATTTGTTTACCCAAAGATATATTCAAGTATTTTGTTCTACGGTGGGATTCAAACCTGCAACTTCAATCATTCTATTGTATTCACAGATGGACCCTAAATTCCTAAAGAATCAGAGGTTCTGCAAGAAGGCTAACCTAAAGCCAGACAAACAGCTAGCGAGGGCGGCCGAGAGGAAAGCAGCCCGCGACGCCAAGGCCAAGAAATGAACTAGTTTGTAAGGAATAAACAGTAAAAAAACATTATTTTGTTTTATTGGTTTATTTTTATTTATTCTATAAAGACATTACATCTTCAGCCCTCGCTTCAAAGACTTTTCTGTGGCTGATAACTTACGGTAGGTTATGTTTAATATTTTTTGAAGCGATTATCTTCAGTAAAAGTTCTTTTGAACAACTAATTAAATATGAACCTAAAAGCTAAAAACATCATTATTTAAAATTTAGAACTGTACTTTTACATGGAAAGTAAGTTTAATTAATGCAATCAACTTGTAATAATATTAAATCTATTCAGTAGCGTGGCTCACTGTCGCCCGGGGCGGAATCAGGATTTGCCGCACTTTTGACGTAATAAAAATTACATTGTTGACAATTTGCCGCCCTTTTAACGTCATAAAAATAATAATGTTGGTGTTTGTGAGAAAAACCGTAACGATATTAAAAGATTGACCGAAAAATATTTATTTTAAAACCATGTGTGGGGTTCGTCCCGTCCCCTTCGACTCATGATTTGCAACAACTGTATTGGGCGGGAGGAACATTCAATATGTGCAAGTGGGTAAGAGCAAACTTTTTGAAAAATTAAATTGTTTGAATGACCACCAGTGACTGAACATAATATTTTTTTCCCAATTTTGCCGCCCTCCTATTGTGTGGCTCGGGGCGGTTCGCCCCTCCGCCCCCTATCGCTACGCTACTGTATCTATTACTATTGTAGGGAATAAAATAGAGTACTTAGATGATAATTTAAAATAAAAGTGAAAATGTAAAATTAAATTGGACATCATCGATAAGGCAGTAAACGAGATCATGTGTCCCAGTAGAACTTATGACTAAACTAAATAGATGGATAGTTTATATTCCGTAGTTAGGTATAAGTATCTACATATTATAAAACAAAGTCCTCCGCTGCGTCTGTCTGTTCGCTGTAAACTCAAAAACTACTGCACCGATTTTCATGCTGTGAATACCAATGGATAGAGTGGTTCTAGATGAAGGTTTTAGTACTTATATTAATCAAAACGACCACTCGTATTTCTAAGCCACGGTAGAACTTTTGGTTTTGTTTAGATTAGGGCCTCCCTGACCTTTCTGGAACTTAGATTTAGGTTTGAACCCTTGACCTTTCTCTCCTTGTTGGGGTTTGTCATGATTCTCGTTTTTACCAGCAGCTTTTTCCTGTTTCCCTTTAAATGGAACCGGAGCAATTCTCTTTATATTAAATCGGAAATTCAATTTGCTGTCCTGAATGAAATGTTTCAAGGAATCCAATGGTACAATAGCACACTTTCCTTGTTGACGGAATACGTCGTCAGCTCTTATTGTGTCATTGTAGCAATGTTCTATGAATATAACTTTACGTCGTTCATCTTGCCTGCTGTTTACTTGTATTTCGTAGATGTGCTGTTGAGCGGCTCTCTTACCACCGACCAGTTGGACAGTCCAATAAGCAGCCTTAGACAACGTATCTAATTTCATAGTGAGCATGAAGATCATTTTGTTTTCGTTCTGTACTAGGAAGAAGTGGCGATCGTCTTGGTTGATACGTATGTTGTTTAGTACAATATCGGTGTCTTGTTGTACGTTGCAGTTGGTTGTGTGGCGGTCTTTGAAGTGGTTCATCATGTCTTGCAACTTACCTGTCGATGAAAAAGCATAATTACGTTCCCGTTAAATAAGCTATGTAGTGACATTTTAGCAAGGCGGAACTGGGTATGGGCATTGGGCACGTATGGCGGAATAGGTAAAAACTGGTCAACTACCATGTTTTTTTTTCTGTTTTTAGTAATTTAAAATTTTTACTATTTGTCTGACAGACAGACGGACGGACATGAGTCCGACTCGCACTTGGCCGGTTTTTTATCTGAAGGCTGTGTGAGTTATATTCGTATAAAAAGCGGTTCATTTACTAATTGTTACTAGGTAATTTCGAAGTTTTTAAAACTTACCCTGCCACGAACACTTGCCGAACACGGTCCCAATGGGGCATTCCATATCGCGGAAGATGCATTCCTTGAGATGTTCATCCTTTTCTCCAGCAGGTACGATGAACTTGCAGCCTATATTGGCATTCACACACGGCACTTTAGCCTGTAAGACATTTAGACAGTTAAGAAAAAAATATTTGTGAGTTCCTTAGGCTGCCTGTCCACAGTAGCGAAGCGGGTGTTTCCTCTAATAGTGCTCCACAAAAACCCAGCTTGCAGGAGTTTTTATGCAAATCTATTGGTGGAAACCTCCGCTTCTGTGGGGCCAGACTGATCATCACACCACCCTGGTGGACAGGCAGTGTTACTGATGTGACAGCTAAGGGACACTAGTATGACTGCTATTCTTGGCCTTTCTGTTGTTAATCTCGAGGTGGAGTTTTTAACAACAGAAAGGATCGTTAACTGACTCGATTCGCCGGACACCCGTATGTATTTAAATATTAAATTCAAAGTCATGACTAACTAATATATTAATGCACACAGTTCAAGCCAATGAATGGATCGGGCTCAAAATGTGCCACACAAATAGATATTATGATCGCTAAAACATGATTTTATAAAATTCAAATGCTGACAAATTCTTGGGTGAAAGTTAGTAGATAGTTAGACTTCTTAGGGGCTGTCCATTAATCACGTGAGGCTCGAAAGGGGGGGGGGAGGGGTCCATAAAAAAATCACGAAATATCACAAAGGGGGAGGGTGTAGTAATCGCCAAACGCGCGATACTCAACCGAGAAGCGGTGAAAATTTTCTATACTTAATTAAATTAGATGATACTTATACCGGTACTTTATAAATATTAAAAAAAAATAAGATTCTTTGTAGGTACTAAAATACACGTGATTGATAAATACACGTGGGGAGGAGGGCGGGGGGTTAAAAATGTCAAATAAAAAATACATCACGTGATTAATGGACGGCCCCTTAGAGACAATTGAATTTGAACCAAGTGTAAAGCTATTAGGTAGTTAGACTTCTTAGAGACAATTCAAATTTAGAACCCAGTGTAAACTATGTATAGTAAAAGTTAGTAACAAACAAATAAGCAACCTTATTAACAATTTCTTCAAGCTGCAAGTTTCTTATCCGTGTCATATTCTGCCTGCATATAGGGCAGATCGATGGGCACAGGTTGTCCGAACAGCTGCTGCACAGGCTGTGCCCAGATTGGCATTGGAATATCGGCGCGGTCATAGTCTCCAAGCATACTGGACATTCTGGCAGTTCTACGGCAGCTGTTACTTTACCAGTTCTAAGACACATTAATGTTAAAGTGTTAGTACCCAAATCTACCTAAAAATATTAGGGAAGAGACTATCTAACTGACAAACAGTAGCATAGCGAGGGGCGGACCACTCCGGGCGGCAAAATTGGGAAAAAAATAATTGTGCGGTATTTTTCGCCGCGACTCAATAACCTATTATGCTTGCTCCAACCATAATATTATGGCTAGACATTGGATGATTTAACTATTTTCCAATGAAATATGTATCTCCAGAACACCGGTGCGAGTTTTGAACTCGCGACCCCCGCTTAACGCTTCAGTCGGCGGTCGAAATCAGAACATGCATTCTATCTACCAGTTTTTAACCCCCGACGCAAAAACGACGACGGGGTGTTATAAGTTTGGCGTGTCTCTCTCTCTCTGTGTGTGTGTCTGTCTGTGGCATAGTAGCTCCCGAACGGATGGACCGATTTTAATTTAGTTTTTTTGTTTTTTTGCGAATTAGGTTCGTCAGCGGTGCATTCCTCTTTGGAAAAGATGTCTACTCCCTATTTATTTAATTTTTTATGCGTTAATCTAACCTAATTAATCTTAGTATATTATCGATTGAGATTAGATAGGTAGGTACAAACGCGATAAAATAAACTATACGACGAGTCCACAGCATAAAAAAACTAACCGTGTACTCGTCCCAACTGTATATATAAAAATCTTGTGTCACGATGTGTGTTGTAAATAAACTCCAAAACTACTGAACCGATTTCAATCAAATTTCACATGTACCCGTATTTTGGTCTAACTTACTGGATAGGATAGTTATCATCTCAATTATTCGCTTATGTCGTGAATGTAAACGAATAAAATGTATCAATTAATGGTTTCTTAAGCAAGTACCTATTTATTTACTGTTTAGTTTTATGAAGTTCTCATAGATGGCGGTGTACGTTGCTTCATCGATAAAATTCTTCAATATTGTTTGACATCTAGGTTGCAAATACACCCAATAGATGGCTGTGTTCGGGACTTACGCGGGTGAAGTCGCGGGGAGCAGCTAGTTTCATAATAAAAATAGGTAGGTACTTGGTAGGTATGTGGCGACATCGTCGCACTACTTGTTTCGTTTACATCACTAGCGTTTGCTAACAGAGAAGAGGGGACATCACTAGAGCGTCTAGTGCTCTCTCACTCGCTCTCTTGCGCACGACCCGAAAATGGCGTCTGACTCTTTGTAAAATATCTTTAATAAGTATTAATTAATTACCTATTGCATTCTGTTCCGTGTACGAAACCTAAACTTCAATAATTACGTCTATTATACAATTCCGAGTGTTTTATTCCACACACGACAAAACGGGAGACCCAAATCCCCAAAGGTAGTTACCACGTAGTTACCACAGAGCAAGAGTCCTTCAGAATTCGTATATGAGGTACATTTACATGCCGCCCCAGGAGCATTATATTACCATGGAATAACTCAGGCCCACTTACTATACATATTTATGTAGTTAGGTAAGGTAGGTATAAAAACAGGCAAAAGATACTTATTATTTCTTCTAGTGAGGATTGTGCGGCTTCGGCTATACCGAAGATATATCGCACATCGCGACACTTTCAATTTATTAGACAAATGAGGTAATAACTATAACAAGTATAAAGGTGTTCAGATATTTGTATGGAAGCTTGGCATAGTGTTTTTTATCACGTTTCTTTGTATATAGGTTCGGTGGTTTGATATTATTTGTTGGCCGTCATACCCTCTATCAATAGGTATGAGTCTCGAAATGCACCGCGCATTTTTGCAAAATCATAGGATTAGTAGCACGGGAGCCGACCGCAAAAACCGCTACCTCACTTTATACAAAGATAAGCTGCATGGCACACGTTCAGAAAAATGGTGCTAAGCTTGGAACAATTAATCAATAAACTTCGATTTGGCCGAAAGTACAAAAAAAGCGACTAATTCCGGTGAAAAAAAGGGGGGCCACTTTACCTCATTTGATACAGATGTAATACTTGTGGCATCAGTTACTCCTTCATTAGTAGTGACGGATAAATCCAGTCTGCCAGTTCCTGTATGGCCGAAAGTACTTGGCAGACGGTCTCAAAGATGACGATTCGGACCCCCTATATTACGTCATCTGATACAAAGATGAACTAAGTGCCAGATGTTAGATATCAACTCGACATTTAAGTTTAAATTAGTCTGCCAACATTAATATGGCCGAAACATGCCCATTCATGATGTCAACCATATTTGTAACCATATTCCAAGAATAAACTTTTTCGATTTTTTTTTAGTATGATCTAAGTTTCGAAATTTGAACAGAATAATAATGTATTTATTTATGTTTTTTTTGCCTGTTATGTGTCCCATATCACGGTGCTATGGAACCTCGGATCTTTGAAAGGCGTACGTGGAGCCGAAGCCAACACGGAGAGGCCCTTTACAATAACAAGTTCAATGGCAAAGTATGATGAATACATCAAACCGGCGATTATCTCTGTCTGCACTATAAAATTCAGCGAAGGACAACCTCAGGTTAGGATAGAACTATTGATAAACTATAGTAGAAAGCTACTGGGGCTACTGCGATGGGATGTTAGTGGACTGGCTACTGGGAAACTATAGATACTATGGCGCCTGCCGTAACAATGTCCAACAAACGCGTAAAAATGGCAGGCGGAGACTCGCCAATTCTCAGACTGGGCCACATGAATTAGCTAAGTAAATTATAGCAAGGGGGCAATAGCAACGTGAGCGGCTAAAGGATGGAGAAGCCTCACTGGATTTTAAACCATCACTGGTAGTCCAAGCGAGCAGGCCAACTACTCTTGTGTTTTTACTCTTGTGACTCCACTCTAGATGGCCGGTAAAGGCAAGGCAGAGGCTGGGGACCGCTTCCTCGTCAGTGTTGACTACGACCAACCAATTAAGGCTAGCCGGAGATGAGGAACGGTGGCTTCCCCCCAGAGCACTCGGGACCGCGGGGTCGCTACTCCCCGACACCTCGCCTTATTATGTTACTTTCCTAACATGTCATGGGTTAGCGAGTTATTTATTTATTTATATTTTTATATTCAGAGTGAAGTCAAAGTCAAGTCAATAATGTTTATTCATTTGGATGCTTAAGTGCATTTTGTACAAAGATCATATAAAAACTAAGTTAGGATGTGTGCCTTCGGAACGCGCCCACCAATGAGAAGAAGGTACAAGAACATCATGGGGTTAAGATTTATGTGAACGTAGAGCAAGTTTTCGTAAATATATTTTGTATAGAGCGTTAATATATTTACCTCATTAAATTTTTCTCTAAGTGATTCCCTGGGGCCCATTTTGTAGATAGCTCGGACAGCTCTCTTTTTCTCTCTCTTTTGTTTGGCCCCACGGACGTTATGCCAAAACAGCTTTCTTTTTGCAAATTTTTACATGGGCCTTCAGGGATTTATCCTAAACTATAAGGGATAGCGAAAAATGCTGAAAGGAGTGGCGTATCCGATTTTGACAAAAACTATAACAGCATCATAAAAATTTTGAGAAAGTAATTACCCTGGCCAGGAATCGAACCTGTTGATTTTGCAAAAAAATAATTTTATATTTTATTATTTATACCAGTCTTGCTGATAGAGATCAATTCTTGGAAAGAACATAGTATGGCAAGTCACGTAAAATTATTGTCCGTAAATCGACTTCACAAACAACCTTTTTTTTATAACTCTTATAGTCTAAGATATAGTCCTGAAGGCCAAAGTAAAAAATTAACTTATTTTATAAAGATGATAATCCTCTCATCATTGCTCAAAAGCAGGTCGCCATACAAAAAGACGAATAAATAATAGAAAAATCTCACATGATTTCGCGTAATAATATTATATTATTTATCTCAGCATTTTAACACGCTCGCGTTCCGCTTGCGCGTCATAAACCGCCTCTATGCAATGATCAATTTATCACACTTGTATCGCAATGTACTATTATACTCCTAATAGTTAATTGTCTGTAGAAGACATTCGGTTAGTGTTCGCTATGAAAATAAAATAAAAGCAACGGTATTGTTCGATACGTTTAACAAAACCTCAACTTTTATTTTTATAAGAAAGGCGATACTAAAGTCGTAACAATGCAATATTATGATGACATGGCGCTGATCTGATGATGTAGCTGGAAGATGGCCATAGAAATTGAAATAAAATGACACAACCTCATTGAGTTTGGGCTTGTTTGAATCGTCTTGACGAGTAGTTTATCTTTCAATGGCAACTAGGGTCTGATCTGATGATGAAGCTGGTAGGTGGTCATAGGAACACAGTTAAGAAACATGACGTGCTCAACTATACGATAGCGATATACCATCGGTTCGCGTAGACTTTGGTAATGCCGTAACTCACATCATACAGCCTAAATCAGTTCAGTTCCCTGCTAAATTTGATCACGGCACAGTTGAAGAAGATTGCTCTCGATTCTTGTATTGGGCTTCGACTGTGCACATAATGGAGGAAACTACTGATCATGCTGTTATTTATCTTGGTTCCAAATTATTTGCTTTATGTCATTTAGCGGGTCGTCAAATCGAAGAACTTGACTACTCCAAGTAGATTTCAAAGAAACCTTGTAATATTGACGCTTTAAATGAAATTGATAGAATGAGAAATGTTACAAACAACTCTATATACTAAAAAATCTATACACTAATATACTAATAATAATCTATACTATATACTATACTATCTATCTATCTATATAATATTATAAAGAGGTAACGTTGATAACAAGTTTGTATGTTGGGGGTAATCTCCGATACCACTAAAGAGATTTCAAGAATTCTTTCACCAATAGAAAGGTAAATTATAAGGGAATAATATAAGCTATTATTTATTTTCATAGAATTGGGGTCCATAAGATAATTGCAACATTGTAACCCAAGGTGCGCTGTGAAAACTATTGATGATAATTCAAAATAATGTATTACAAGTTTGTAGGCCTTAGTTTTGTAGGTCTACAAAAAAGTCCGCGAGGCAATATACCCATTTATTATAGTTAAGCCACAATAACAGGTTATTTGTTTTAAAATTCAATTACAATGCAGGTAAGAACTAAGGTTGGTTACATTAGCATTATGGTATTAACCCTTATTCGAATAAAATATTTCATCATCAAGACTATTTATTTCTCAGTAAATAAATTCCTTTTTAATTCATTCGAATCGGATATTTCGTTTAGAAGTTATCACGAGCTTAAGACCGGGCGCGTTCTTCCCACGTTTCGTGATCTTGTGAGCTCTATTGATAATAATATTATAGAAGAAAGTCGTATTAGTTACACCATTTATAACTCGAGAACGGCTGAACCAATTTGATTTTTTTTCGATATTCCGACGGGATCGGGACTTACTCGGGTGAAACCGCGGGGCACAGCTAGTATACAATTATTTTAAAATGTTAAAAATAAAAATATAAGAAAAATAAAGTTTTGGAAAACAAGCTTTTATTATGTTCTTGTTAATAAAAACAACTAATAATTTAAACCTGGTAAGAAAAATATCATTACTATGGTTAGGTAACTACGTCACAATAATCACATCACTCCAGTAACACGCTTTTATATTAAAAAAAATTGGTATGTGATAAAAACGCAAAGATTTAATACAAGGTGTAAAGTTTTAGGGCTACGTCTAATAGGTATGTAACTTACGATATGAAATTATTGTGACGTAAGACAATAATGGTAGGGTGCAATGTAAGTACCTAGAGTACCTACCTATACAGTGATATTTTTATCATCAGGTTTAAATTTTTATTTTTAAATTTTAAGTAATTTTTATAAACAAGAACACAATATAAGCTTGTTTTCAAAAAGTTTGTTTTTCTTTTAATTTAATTTTTAACTTTTAAAATTAAAAATGCGTTTCAAAATATTTTTTTCTAAACCAAAAACACGAAATGAAGTAACTTAAACGAGTAAAATCGAAAAAGTATATTTTTGGAATATCGTTACAAATATGGTTGACATCATGAATGGGCATGTTTCGGCCATATTAATGTTGACAGACTAATTTAAACTTAAATGTCGAGTTGATATCTAACATCTGGCACTTTGTTCATCTTTGTATCAGATGACGTAATATAGGGGTCCGAATCGTCATCTTTGAGACCGTCTGCCAAGTACTTTCGGCCATACAGGAACTGGCAGACTGGATTTATCCGTCACTACAAATGAAGGAGTAACTGATGCCACAAGTATTACATCTGTATCAAATGAGGTAAAGTGACCCCCCTTTTTTTCACCGGAAGTAGTCGCTTTTTTTGTACTTTCGGCCAAATCGGAGTTTATTAATTGTTCCAAGCTTAGCACCATTTTTCTGAACGTGTGCCATGCAGCTTATCTTTGTATCAAGTGAGGTAGCGGTTTTTGCGGTCGGCTCCCGTGCTATAGGGAGTATGTTTGAACTCTACTCCAACGCCATGTACATTTAGGATGGAGAAATACTGTAGCAGAAAACTGCAAAAATTGACTTTTTATTATCAAATTTTTAAACAATTTTTGTATTGATATATACATATAACAAAAAGTCATTAAAATTTGATATAAATCGGATATATCCATTAAAATATATCCTCGAACCCCGGTTAAATATCCCGTTTCCGAGACGCCATAAGAGTCCAGTGCAAAGCCATTATTAATTTGCCATAATTCCCTCTATCGTTATGTATAGGACTCAAAATGCACCGCGCATTTTTGGAAAATCAGAGGGGGTTCGTGGCTTTCGCCCATTGTGGTCGAAGCACATGTGGCGTAACTCAAAAACAAATGATATTAGAATCGTGAGGGTGATTCCAATATTATTTGTTTTTGGGTTTTGCTCTTATACAGTAAGCTAGCTGTATATTAGATACCTATTGATGATATGCTGATGAGTTACTACCGGGACCAACCGACGCGGCGACGAGAGATAAACATGATAAGTAACTTGACTCTTTCATGTTTTGCTGGATTTATAGTTATAAATAACTTATTCAGAAATTGTAACCTACGTTTATAATAAACTATCTCTTACCAGCAGCTTCGCTGCACAATAACTCTATAACTTTTGAATTCTTTACAGGTAGGTATCTAATTTATTATAAAATATGGGTGGGACGCGAGTATTGTTTAAGAGAATAATAATTACATTAACATATTCATAATATTTCTTTTTCAATAATAAAAAACTTACTTTTTGGAGTGCGCCATTTTGCTTTAGATACACACAAATATCGATTTAATCAATTTTCCGTCAGATATTAGGATCTGAAAAATAAATGTTTAAAAATTTCTTATTGCCTATCTTCGATCCACCCTGTCTAACAATCAAAATATACACTAATAAAGGAAAAATATTTTCTTGTTTGTTTGTAACGTATAGCCGAAACGAATGGACCGATTTTGATGTAACTTGGTATGAGGATACGTTGATTCATTGGGAGTGACATGGGATACTTTTTATTCCGATATTCCACGGGATCGGGACTTAAGCGAGTGAATCCGTGGGGCGTAGCTTTGTGTATGTACTGGACGTGCCTGAACGAGAGTGGTCAAAGTCCAAGTACTATTAGCTACATAATTATGTTATTGTTATCGTACACAAGACATACAACATTAGCAGTTAGGTACTACTAGGTACTTATATTCGATCACTCACAGTGTCTCATGTGTCTCCATGTCTTCGAAAATAGAGAAAGTTTATTTTATTGTATGTTTTGGAAAAACTATGTAAGAAAATAAAAAAATATCAATATAACATACCTACATAAAATTTTCAGTTAATAATTCTACATTTTTATAATAAAAACTTTAACTTAAGTACTACCTATGTGTTTTTAATTACAAAGTAAAGTATAGGTACATTGTAAGGACTGGGTTGTTATTTTTAAACAATTCTAAAAACATATGCCGTTTTTTTATTTAAGTTTTGGATATTTCGCCGTTGGTTATGTATAAAATTCGAGCATTCTCTATGCTTACAAATCATCTATAATCTTTACACCAAAATGTAGGAAATCTTTTTTGAGGTCGGTTAAAATTACCAATTATGCATGCAATAATTATTAACTCTTTTCATGGTGATTGTGTTAGGCGTTGGCGTTAGTTAAACTTAGGTACTTTTCAGAACTGAGTAAGTACACGATTATCTAAAAATGAATGATTCGTTTTGAGTTAAGACGGTTTAAACCGTGCTTGGACCACTTAACATTAGATAAACTAGACAAATAACTACCTGCAAAAGTTACTAAAAAACCTTTGAAACGGCAAAAGCGACAAAATGGCGATAGTTTGGCTTTGTTCGGAATTTACAAACGTGGACACGTTTCTTTGGTGAATAAGGCTTATTGTTTTTCATGCATTATATATCAAAAGATTTAATACCTAAAGTCCTCAATTATTCTACGACAAAAATTAACTACTCCCAGTCTATGCTCCCAGTTACTATTGAAATACTAAACTTACCATAAAGATGCAATACAAATGCACCTAGGTATTTTTTTTTAAATATAAATTCAGACTACAACTCACTGTACTCCTAGGTTCCAGACTGATCAAGTGTTTTATCAGCTCAACACACATCGACAAATCGCTGTACACTTACACACACCTACCTACAATCAATTAAAAATGAAGTCAAGCTACAAATAACTTTGTTACTGTTAGTTTTTAAGTTCAATTTTCTGCTTTAAACTAGTGAGTAGTTTTAGACAAAAAGGGGATTCCCGACTAAAGATAATACCCACGGGAGGCTCAAGCACCAAGATGCTTATGTTGATGTTAAGTTGGTTTGGCTTTGTCGGTCTTTTTAATAATAATTTGTTAATTAACGAGCATTAAGCGAGACAAGATGACGGAGAAGGAAGAAGACGAAATAATGAGAAAAAACGTTAGAGCTGTACGGACCAAAACGCTTTTGCCTGCCCTTTGAAGATTTAAAGTAAATGTCAAATTGGCGTCTACTGTCAATGTCAGAGCGTTTTGTTTGTTTACTTTTCGTTCCTTTATTTTTCTGACCCATTCTTTCCAATATTTTTTGCACATTTCAGCAAAATTTTCTTCAAATAGTCCAAACGACAGTGCTAAAAATCTGTTAATTATGGAAGGCGGACAACTGGAAAGAATCAGCAATTACAGCAACACAAATCAGGATCCAGAAATATTCCAGAAGTTTATCGATAAATATGTTCGAGTTAATCTCATTAAAAATTGTAATTACACGGGTTTCGTGCATTCCATTGATCCAGTTTCATACAGGTAATAACTCCACGTATTTATAAACTAGACGTATTGCAATTTTACTAGTTGGAATTTGCAGAACTCCCTATATCTGCACTTACATGTGCCAGCTGCCTACACTAACTTGCACTTTAAGACTATCGTCACGATTAAAAATTAAAAAGCAAGCCTATTAGCTTGATGTCCAGGGGAATGAAATTGTCAATACTGGAGCCAACTACGTGGTTTTAATCACAACATTTTCCTTCACCGTCATTGCAATATAAATTAAACAAAACATTGGTGCACGGCCAGTCAGGATACGAAACATGCCTACAATAATTAAAATCCCAATTTTCAAAATTCAACAAAGCCATAATCAATTCCAAAAAAAGAAATAAAATCTATGTTTAATGAAAAATCTGTAAGTTACTTGCTTTATTTGGGTTGTTTCTTAGAACATGTTTGTATTAATTCGACCTAGTGTGAGTTGGACTTGTGCACAAAGGGTACCATTACATTCTGATTTAATTTGTTGTTTTAGTGTCAAAAGAAATATATCATCTGTGACATTTTACCTATCACAGTTCATGAGATAATCTGGTGACAGACAGACAATAGAGTCTTAGTAATAGGGTTTTTACCCTTGGGTATCATCATCATCATGTCAGCCCATGCACGTCCACTGCTGGACATAGGCCTCCCCCATACGACGCCACAAACAGCGGTCCTGAGCCGCCTCCATCCACCGACTACCCACGACTGCTACAATGTCGTCGGTCCACCGGGCAGCTGGTCTCCCAACACTCCGTTTCGCGTTGCATCGCGGCCGCCACTCGAGAACCTTTACTCCCCAGCGGTTGTCAGTTCTGCGAGCTATATGACCTACCCATTGCCACTTCAGCTTACTAATCCTGAGGGCTATGTCGGTGACTTTGGTTCTTCTACGGATTTCCGTATTTCGGATTCTATCACGTAGAGAAACTCCGAGCATAGCTCTCTCCATAGCCCGCTGAGCGACTCTGAGCTTTTGAACGAGGCCTATAGTCAGCGACCACGTCTCGGATCCGTATGTCATCACTGGTAACACACATTGGTTGAAAACCTTCGTCTTGAGGCTCTGTGGTATTTGTGACGAGAAGATATTGCGAAGCTTCCCGAACCCTTGGGTATGGAACCCTAAAAATGTAAAAAGATGGTAACATTTTAAAAGACTTCCATTGAACTTACTTCTCTTTTCCATTTCAGTATCATACTCTCGGTGCCAAGTGAGAATCATTACCAAACAGTTTTAATTCCCGGCTACGCAATAACAGAACTCGAACAAATCAACTCTGACAAGAGTCCACCCAAACGGAAAACAAACACCGAAATACCACTAGAAGAAATAATTAAAAAGAGGAAACAAGTAATCGGTTGGTTCAAACAGAATCTCTTACCAGTTAGTGAAGCTGGTCATCATATAGTAATAGGAAATGTGACGTTACTACCTCCGTACACTGCGTCTGATATTTGTACCGAAAACCCTGTAGTCGCTTTACAAATTAAAAGTGTCATAGAAAAAATGCCATTAAATTATGAACCTAAATAATGAATTTATACTACATAAAACTCTCAAATAAAAGCTTTTTATTAAAAAGCAAGCATTTTGCTCTCTTCATAAATAAATCTGGTTGTACATGCTAGTACTACTCATAATATATAAGCTATCTCTGTTTAAATTGTAAATTATAGCTACCCTGTATATTTTTCAATAAACTTTTGAATTAATTCATTATTTATGTACTTATTGTAATAATTTAGGTACCCACCTACTACCTATTCCCTTTTAGCTTCTGAATATTTTCAAAGCAGAATTTTAATAGGAAAAAACATCAAATAAATAAATATTCATGATTGGCGACTGTTGTTATCGCCTCGCACCATTTTACGTTATGACGTACCTATGTATCAGTCGATTTAACTCGTAATACCTATCTATTGAACTGTCTGATAAATGAATAATAACAGAGGACAGAGGTGTGAAAACATAGGTAAATATCTATCTATTTATTTAGTTATTTTGGTTTTAAAATCATACAGGAAGGTACCTACCTACCGATTAAATATTGGTCTTCTTTATCGATAAGGTCCTTAATTGGCGAAGTGATTGATTTTAAGTTTACAATCAATATAGGTACATGTTATGTTAAATAATGTAAACGAGTAATAGGTAGTTTCAAAAGAAACTATTTATTTTACTATCTATTTAGGTTGCGTAGCATAATAGGTATAAAACAAAAGCTATATTTTACGTCAGTTCCAACTCCTTTACATAAAAGATACCCAAATAATTTATTCGGTAGGTACCCATATTTTATTCTAAAATTAAATGAAGGGTCGGTAAGTAAATTAATCTTTCCAAGTATGTAGTTAGGTGTTTAAAAATAAAATTATACTTATATTCATATATTTTAGGGTTACGTACAAAATAGTAAAAAACAAGGATCACTCGATTGTCTGTCAATATTCTTTTCTCTGGGACGGGAAGAGATACCGATTTTCCTATACTTATGAAAACTCCTAAGTTAGGTATATCCCGCGTAAGTCCGTGGATAAAAACTAATAACAAAATCGAGCTGAAAAGAGTCTGTTACATACAAGCAAACATGTGAAACTAAAAGCTACTCCTTTAGTATTATTTAGTAGGTATTCTATTCAATTGCCAATTACATGGCACCAAACCATATCATTGCAAAATAACGTAGGAACCTAAGTAAGTATTAACATTTTTTACAAATAAACAAGTGAACCGGAACACTTGCGCTGCGTGAGTACGACTCGCACTTGGCTTTTTAAAATTATCTCTTTATTTTGAATCCTATTAAATACAGATGAAGATAAGCGATAAGTACAATCTCTAACAACTCACACAAAACGCACCAGTAGGTTTCCTTTCGGTCCCGCAGTCAGTCATTTCATGTTGTTGATTAGAAACAAACGTTCAATGCGTGCGCGCATTATTTATTTCGAATTCGTAGTGTGACTCGTGTTATACCTATAAATAAATAGGTAGATTGTGTCTTGTGATATGAATGTCATTGCTCTTCGGATTGTTTTTTTTACCCACCTTATCTAATTAGGAAGACGTAATGGCACCGAAAACGAGTAGAACGGTACAATATTTAGCAGGAATTTGCGGTACGTACACACTACATATTTGCCTATGAATGTTTACCTTTTGTCTCGTACCTAGTCATGTTAATTGTGTAATATTTAAAGTGCTTCCGTTTCAGCTGCTTTTACATTTACTTTCACTGGAGCAAGTTTGGCTTGGTCATCACCTGCAATACCTAAGCTTAAGAGTGGAGAAGCTAATATTGAAATTACAGATGTAAGTAGGTCATTATCATCATCATATCTGTCATAGTACGTCCACTGCTGAATATAGGCCTCCTATAAAGACTTACAGAGCGATCAGTTACATGCTCTTTGCATCCAATGAGTTCCCGCGATCTTATGTCGTCCGTCCAACTAGTCGGAGGTCCCCGCGCTGCGCTTTCCGGTACGTGGTCTTCAGTCTTTTCGGCCCCAACTGCCATCAGTTCTACGCTACGGGTAGGTATTATGAGGTATATCTATACTAATATTATTAAGCTGAAGAGTTTGTTTGTTTGAACGCGCTAATCTTAGGAACTACTGGTTCGAATCAAGAAATTATTTTTGTGTTGGATACTTAGTCCATTTATTGAGGAAAGTTCTAAGCTACCTTTTATTTTGATATTCCCAAGGGATCGGGACTTACGCGAGTGATACCGCGGGGCGCAGCTAGTAGGTTTATAATGGAGCAGTGCTTTTTCATTGTGATAGCAAGGAATTTTCCGTATTTCAGACGCAGATATCATGGCTGGTGTCCCTAAACGGCCTAGGAGCCCTCCTCGGATGTTACTTTGGGCAAGAGATGAACGAACGAATCGGTAGACGAAGGACCTTGATGGGCTCATCTATACCCAGCATTTTAGGTGCGGTGCGTACATATTACATCTTTTATAACTGCAATTGTAATTATAAAGAGGAAAGATTTTTAGTTTGTAACGAATAGGCTCCGAAATGACTGAAACGATTTTGAGACTTGGTATGAGGACAGTGGAGGGGGAGCGGAGGAGCGAACCGCCCCGGGTTCCATCATTAGGAGGGCGGCAAAATTGGGAGAAAAACAATCTTTTGTGCGGGATTTCATCAAACAATTTTTCAATCATCAGCGGTTTATCAATTTTATTTTTATATTAAACAATATTATTTTTATGGCGTCGAAAGGGCGGCAAATTATGACTCCGCTCCGGGCGACAGACAGACAGACAGACCCACGCTACGCCACTGCATGAGGATACCTTTTAGAATATTTTCACAGGATCGGAACTTACGCTAGTGAAACCTCGTACTACTGCCGCTGCTATCTATACATATAATATTCGTTGTCCTGAACGACTGACGGATCAACGCACAGCCTAAACCGGTGATCGTAAAGACCTGAAACTTGGAGGGGGTGTTCTTTGTATGACATAGGCATCCGAGAAGATAGGATTTTCCGAAATTCTACCCCTTAGGGAGTGAAAGGGGGGGGGGGCAAAGTTTGTATGGGACTACGTCATTCCTTGATCTATTTTCGACTTATATAATTCTAAAGCTAGTCTACATATATAATTTTTAATTACCTTTCTGTCACCTGTTTTATATGTACTTACATAAATACGTAGGTAGTTTTACTCATATACTTACATATTATTTTTTCAGAGCCTCATCATGTTCACCAAGGTGCCAGAGTTGATGTACATAGGTAGATTTGTTATAGGAATTGGAACGGGTATCATAGCAGTGGTGAGTATCTGGAAGCACTAATAGACGATCGAACCCGGTGCAGTCCGCACCGCGCACTTGGTATGCTCCATATCATATTTCTTATATGTGTTCGTGTGTTGAGCAGTCTGCCGCTCAACACACGATCGAATATGGTACGGAGCGTACCAAGTTCGCTGTGCAGACCGCACCGGGTTCGTCTATTAGTGCTTTAAGTTATTAATAAAAACATATATCCTAAAACGTGGGCTGGGATCGTCACGCATTTGATACTGAGAGACGGTAAACGAGATCCAGGCAGACCCCGAAAACGTTGGCGTGACGATCTCGACGCACTTAAAAGATAATGTCATGATCTCGTGGGGATTGGAAAAACTAAGAGGGGCCTTGCAGTGGGATACCCCGTCGTCAATTATTTTTTGATTTTCGTTAAACTGACCCAGTTAGAAGACCGACTCGGAAACGGGAACTTTTGGAAAATTATAAGACAACATGTTTGGCCAAATATCCTGGTTCCGAGAAATTTTAGAGGTTTGCACGTTTGATGAGAAGGCATTATTTATTTGTTTGCAATAGATATGGGTCTCAAAGTGCACCGTGCGATAAAAAACACTATGCGCCAAGCTCCCATCGCAAATGTCATGTCCCTATATTTTGTGAAACGTGCTTTTAGAACATAATTTTCGAATGATAGTGTCGTCAATTATTGTTAATTACACTGTCAGTAAATTTTATTTAGTAGATAATAAAACCTAATAGGTTAAACCTAGTTGGAAAATTATGTAGATACTTACACAAAATAATGTTAGATTGCGATTTCTAACTGAGCTATTTTAAGACAGTTTTAGGGAAAATAGTGAAATTGAGTGCTTACAGATAGATAATTTCCAATTTCAAATAACATTAAATAAAAACAAAGCTTAAGTCTAAGTGTTACAAAGGGCTTATTAAGTGTGTTTATTTGATTTATTATTTACAGGCAACAATAATATACATAACAGAAATAGCAGATAAAGAGATACGCGGCGCTCTAGGCATGGCTGTACAAATTATGAACAATTTCGGTGCCCTCCTCTTGTATGGAGTAGGTCCGTTCGTTTCCTACACCATTGTGAACTCGATAGTACTATCATTGCCAGTTTGTTATGTGCTGCTTTGTATTTGGATACCGGAGTCACCGTACTATCACTTGAAGGATGGTAGAGTGCATGCGGCGAAGAAAGAGTTTATGAAGTTGAGGGGAACTGATGATGAAAAGGTACAATACACAAAAGTACACTACCAGCGTAACGTTTATAATTCTGTGTAGCACTATTTTAAACACACACACACTCACAGTGTAACTACACAATACCTTAAGAGGAAACAGCCCCGTAAAACTAAACTAAACTAAACTAAACCTTAAGAGGAAAGGGTACCGGGCGCTCTCTCCATACAAACGTAGTCGACTGTTTCCTCCCTGAATACTGACACTAGAGCAAATATTTTTGTTGCATAAAACTTATAACTGCCATGACCATACCCCTATGTTATGTTTTTTAAATCTTAATTTCTATAATAACTAGCAGCGCTCCGCGGTTTCACCCGCGTAACTCCCGATCCCGTGGGAAATTGCGACTATAATTTGAGATTTAAACTATCCTATCTCTCAAGTTGGATCGAACTGCACATGGTGTGCGAATTTTATTATAATCGGTTAAGTGGTTTAGGAGTCCATTGAGGACAAACATTGTGACACGAGATTTATATATATTAAGATAGAAAATGAAAAAAAAACAAGACATAGGGGCATAGTCCCATGACTATGCCCCTATGTCTTGTTTTTTTGCATAAAACCTATAACTGCCATCAGTTAAAGGTTTTATGCAATAAAAATATTTGTGCTAGTGTATCATCCAGGGAGGAAACAGTCGACTACGTTTGTATGGAGAGAGCACCGGTACCCTTTCACCTTAAAGCTTAGAAAATTACACTCTGTATTTCGCGTCGCGTGCATTTGTCGTTCACATAGGACAACGGGTAAACGATCAGCGACATAGACCATGGGGGACTTATGGTCTTGGTCACTGAATGTCGCTGATGGGCTCATACGACCCCCAATAACTTGTCTTTTATTTGCAGTGGGTGGACGATCAAATGGCGGTCATAAGAGCTCATGTCAGAGAAAGCATGGAAAATAAAACAACAACGAAGGAATTGTTAACTAATATAAAGTATAGAAAAGCTTTGTATATCATAGCTGGTGAGTATTTAACGACACACATGATACTCCAATATTAACCAACTTTAATTAGGAGGTTTTCAATTTGTCGCGTATATTTTTTTGAAATAACAGTTTCGATTCCTGGCTATGGAAAAGTCATTATTCTAAATATCGAATGATGAAGTTTTAGTTTTAAGCTTTTTTATGGCTTTTATCTCGGACCTTGAGCGCGGCGACCGAATAAAGAAATTCCGTAACGAAATAAAACCTAACACCCCCCACTCCGCCTACCATGTAGCTCGGCCGAGCGTTCGCAAAACGTGTATGCATATGGTATGACTGTACGACGCTGGTACGATGCAATAGCTTTACCGCGGCAGTCCCCGAGTGCCACACGTTTTTGTCAAAATCGGGCACGCAAATCCGTTCAGCAATTTTCGATATTTCTTTTAGTTAGAATATAGCCCTGAAGGTCCATGTAAAAAAACATCCTGTATATTGTTATGTACAGTCGGCTGCATATTATTGGAATGTTTACATTCTAATAATTTTTGTTTGATTAATTGATGAGTTAGAAGACTTTAAACTTCACCTAAAGCAGGTGCCTAGAATCTTGCTTATGTTGAAAACATTCTTATAGAAGCCGTTTTGGAGCTCTACGGTGGGTCTGCAATTATGCAGCCGACCGTACCTATGTTCATTTCAGCTTGTAATCAAATACAATGTAGGTTAAGGCATTGTTAGGTATAACGTTAGATTAAATAGGTATTACACTGTTTATTTTATATTGTTTTGTTTGTATAATGTGTGTTTGTTTGCAAATAAACTATACAGGGTTATTGGTAATTATACTAGCAAGCCGTTGATGGCTACTTCTGTGCACCTAAACAAACATATTTTGGTCTACGACTTTTGGAAATTAGAAAAAAATATGTAAATTTTGAGGTAATGTAAATTCTAAAAACAGTTGAAGTTTTAAAACAAAGGTCATTCAGACTAAGAACAGTAGATAAAACTTAAAAAAAGAAATAAAATTTTAAGGTTAATGACCTTTCCGTGTAAGGAACAGCTGATTATCAGGTAAACCTAACCTCAAAATTAAAAAAAATGTTTGAATTTCCAAACGTCGTAGAACAAAAGTTGTTTGCTTAGGTCCACAGATGTAGCCCTCAACGGCTGCTAGTATAATTACCAATTACCCTGTATACTAGTATCTAAGCGAGAGACGTAATAATCATTCTCCTGCCATACAGACTAGTTTATATTTCTACTAAAATAATGTTTGTATTGGTGTAAAACAGCTCAGACATTTTATGAATATGATTCAAACATGTGTGCCTAACTACCTACATACCTACTATCACTAGTTGATGTTGTGTTAAAGATAGAATTTTATTACACGCCTTATTGCACAGACAAATAAAATACATCTATTTATACAAAAAACAAAATTCTTATTTTCCTTGGTCACGGCATCACGCGTTAAGGTGAAAGTGTACCAGCGCTCTCTCCATACAAACGTAGTCGACTGTTTCTGTTGGATGATGACACTAGCACAAATATTTTTGTGCTAGAAAACCTATAACTGCCATGACTATGCCCCTATGTTTTGGTTTTTTCATTTTCTAGTTATCATAGAAATAAAGATTTAAAAAACATAGGGGCATGGTCATGGCAGTTATAAGTTTTATGCAACAAAAATATTTGTTCCAGTGTCATTATCCAGGGAGAGAACACTGGGTAGACTACGTTTGTATGGACAGAGCCCCCGGTACCCTTTCCTCTTAAAGGCTGAACCAATTTCGGTAATTATTTTTTCATTCTGTTTGTTATTGTTAGGAGAAGGTTCTTAGTTTCATCTAAATAGGTTTAGTAGTTTCGGCGTATATTCAATGCAAACAAACAATCAAATATTTCCTCTTTCTGATAGACATATGGATGTTTTATGAGTGAGCAAATGCCTATAGCGCCAGTCGCCCTCACATGATTGCCACCCGGTGGCAATCGGGACTAAAAGTCCCAGTAGCCTCTGGGTGATGACTGGGATGTTATTGCCCCCACTTCAAGGCGCGGATCGCCAATTCCCTCATCGCTGTTCGTCTGAAGAGCGATGAAGGGTTGGAGGTCCAGACTTTTGAATGTGGGTTTATTTAGTAAATAAATGTTATTAGGGACAACAAACAAAATTTTCTTCGTGATAGTTTAGTTTAATCACTTTTATTATTAATCGTAAAAACCTGGTCCCAGTCGCCCTCCAATCCATGTGGGGGCGACTGGGATTATACGAGCAAATGTTCCTTTGTTTCAGGTCTTAAATTATTACAATACATGACTGGTATATTGGTAATACAGTCGTATTTAGAAGTAATATTCAGACAGAGTAGTTCATTTTCGGCTGCTTACTCCAGTATCTTGTATGGCTTCGTTCAGATTGCGGCTGGTAAGTGAAATACACTTGAATACTTATACCAATAATCAAACTCATGCGACTGTGTTGTGTGTAAGTACAGTTTAAAAAACCGGCCAAGTGCGAATCCGACTCCCGCACGAAGGGTACAATTATATTCTGTTTTTAACCGACTTCAAAAAAAGGAGGAGGTTCTCAAATCGGTTGTATGTATTTGTTTTTATAGCGGTAACAGATATACATCATCTGTGAAAATTTCAACTGTCCAGCTATTACGGTTTATGAGATACAGCCTGGTGACAGACAGACAGACGGACAGTGGGGTCTTAGTAAAAAGGTCCCGTTAATATTTTTTGGGTACTGAAACCTAATATACGATATATATATTTTATGGCGAATCTTATTCTTCGTGTCAAATAAAGGTCAGAACCGTCCTCTCCAGTATGCTGCCAGATCTTTGCCATTGTTATTGGCTGACATTGGATCAGCCAGTACAAGTGAATTAAAAGCCTCGTATGGAACCAGTTCCGAAACTTCGGTTCTATAGACGGCCGAAGCGGTGTACAGCTATTAGGCCTGAAAGGGCAGTTTAGTAGGTGCTACGTGGTTTGTTCAGGAGCCCCGCATTCGCACAGAATTTGGCATGGATTAATCATGCCATATCTTCTCAGATTTGCCCTGCAGCGACCAACTTGGCGTATGAAAAGCCATGCCAATCATTTCACAAATAAAACGGCATTGTATTTTCGCTCTCGCCCTTTTTTCTTACGAGATCAATCTTGCTAAAAAGGCCGAGATCTCGCGAGAACGAGATTGCATTCCCTACTCACGTTGGCCTAATGTTAATAATGATTGACTTCATTTATTTCGATGATAATAAGAGCTCAATTAATAAGAATTTCACGACTGGACAAACTTAACCAATAAAGTATTTGACCTTTTTGGTTTAGATCAATTATTAATTAAGTGACTTGGTGGGCTATACAATTATTATTGTAAATGGGACCAGTTGCGAACAGGACGTATTGCGATTGAATGAGAAGTGAATGGGACAAGCAGCGAATGTGACAAGTTGCGAATGGGACGACTTGCGACGAATCCCTAATAAACAAGCAAAAAAACGCAACAATTATGAAGGAGTGTTTTTTTTCTGCCAGTATATTATAAGAATTAATATATTCGTATGATATAACATAATAACGTGTGAAAGTTACAAGGTTATAATACAATGGCTTTAGATAAAGACAATATCGGCTTTCAGCTGTATGATAACACGCATTGCGTTTACGACACAATAAAACACTTCAATTTATCTTTATTTCTTTTTGAATTTATTGAAAAGAATATCTGTTACAATTTGAGACCTGATATCCGTGTGACCACGTTTTCAATCGCGAATTACTAGGTAGGTACTCAGATAAGCAGAATTCTAATAAACACCAATTTTTTTAGATATAAAGAGTAATCGCACATACAATAACTCCAAAGATCCTCGTCAGATCTTCACCAAAAACCCTTGAGGTAGACCCTATCCAACAGAAAAAGATTCATCAAAATTGGTTGATAAACAAAGAAGATATGCGCGAACATCGATAATAAAAAAATTCATACCATTGAATTGAGAACCTTCTCCTTTTTTGGAGTCTGTTAAAAATACAAGATGTTGTTAAAATTAGAAGATTTCGCGTTTCTATTGTAACTGCATCCCACAGCCTCTCCGATTTTAAAAGATTACAAAAAAAGTTAGGTTCACAATTCGTCGCATTTTTTTATCTCGATATGCCAATAGGATCGGGATTAATGCAGGTAAAATGACGGAGTGCAGCTAGTATTAGGTTTTAACTCCCGATCCCGTGCCAATATCGGGGATAAAAAGTAGCCTATGTTACACCCAATGAATCAATGTATCCTCATACCAAGTTTCATCAAAACCGGTCCAGTAGTTTCGGAGCCTATTCGTTCCAAATAAAAACAATCTTTCCTCTTTCAAATATGAGTATAGAAGTATAGATAGTATCACGTGGTATCACTACATAGTATAAAACAAAGTCGCTTCCCGCTGTCTGTCCCTATGTATGCTTAGATCTTTAAAACTACGCAACTGATTTAGATGCGGTTTTTTTTTAATTAGAGTGATTCAAGAGGAAGGTTTGTATGTTTATTACATGCATAATAAGGCCGTGCGAAGCCGGGGCGGGTCGCTAATCCTACTTATATTATAAACGTGAAAGTTTGTGTGTGTATGTTTGTTACTTCTTCACGCTAAAACTACTGAACCGATTGCAATGAAATTCGGTATGTGGATAGCTGGAGGATTATATAGGCTACTTTTTATCCCGATATTTCCACGGGATCGGGACTTACGCGGGTGAAACAGCTAGGGCGCAGCTAGCAGACTATAATTTAAATCTTCCTGTTTGCAGGTCTGGTATCAACGTTTCTAACTCGTTGGATCGGCAGAAGAATACTATTGTTCGCATCCTGCGTCGGAGTCTCCATATCAATGACTATACTTGGAGCATATTTCTACATACAAGATGCTACAAACGCTTCACCCGCTACTCTATCATCATTGTCTATGATGCCTCTAATTGGAGTTCTAGGTTTTAACATATTCTACGCTAATGGGTTAGGAACTCTACCTTATGTGATGCAAGCGGAGTTGTTCCCAGTCAATGTGAAGGCTGCAGCCTCAAGTTTAGCCACTATGATCGCTTGCATACTAAGTTTTGTGGTTCCGAAATGTTACCAGAACGTTAAGGATAGTTTGGGGCACTATACTGTGTTTTGGACTTTCGCAGTTGTTGGTTATTTGGGTCTGCTTTTCATCTACTTCTTCGTGCCGGAAACTATAGGAAAGACTTTAGAGGAAGTGTTGGATAATGTACAGAATAAGCCAGCAGAGAGAGAAGCTCTTAATGAAGAAAAAAATGGAACCCAAGGCACTTAGTAACCTAAGTATAGAGGTTGTTTTTGATGCCGCAATAGGTCGCTAAAACTTCAGACCGGTCGGGATATTAGATAAATAAACTGAAGTCAGCCGCCGGAAAAATCGACTTAACTAATTAATTTATTTTCAAATTATGATTTTTTGGGGTTCCGTACCCAAAGGGTAAAAACGGGACTTCGCTGTCCGTCCGTCTGTCTGTCTGTCACCAGGCTGTATCTCATGAACCATGGTAGCTAGAGAGTTGAAATTTTCACAGAAGTATTTTCTGTTGCCGGTAAAAAAAACAGAAAAAAAGTAAAAAATGGAGTATGTTTTTTTAAGAATTTTATTATTATTTGGAACATTGAGTAGGCTTTGGACTTGTCTTGTAGTTACTTTTCATTAGAGCATATCTAGTCTTAAAAATTGAATGTTCTATTTTTGCCATACCAACATTTCTTAATGTACAATATATTTTATTAACTCTGTGATCTTCTAGTGTTACCATAAAGATAAGAATCATTTACTGTATGTTAATAAAATAAATCCTATCCTACCAATATTATAAATGTGAAAGTCTGTGTGTTTGTCTATATGTTTGTTACTCCTTTGTGCAAAAACTACTAGACCGATTGTGATGGAACTCAGACTGATAACTGGGGACCTGGATTAACACATAAGCTTTTTTTTATCCCGGATCGCGCGGATGAAACCGGAGGGCGCAGCTAGTGTTACCATAAAGATAAGAATAATTAACTGTGTGTAAATAAATGTATCACTACATAGTATAAACAAAGTCGCTTCCCACTGTCTGTCTGTCCCTATGTATGCTTAGATCAGTGTTTTTCAACCTGTAGGTCGCAAAGCCTCACTCGGGGGGTCGCGGCTAAACGAAAAAGTAAGGTGTGTGTCGGTCCCATACTGCATTAAATACTCTAATACAAAAACTTTTTTAACACAAATAAAATACTCAAAACTATTTATTTTAATCTTCAGCTTCATTTAAAGAGTCAAACAGGGTCACAATTTTTTTTAAAACAGTTTTATTAAGGCTCTGGAGGGGGGCGGGTGTTCGCTACATTTGTTTTACTTGTAAAGGGGTCGCTGTTTCAAGAAGGTTGAAAAACACTGGCTTAGATCGTTAAAACTACGTAACGAATTTAGATGCGGTTTTTTAATAGATAGAGTGATTCAAGAGGAAGGTTTTTTTAATAGATAGAGTGATTCTCAAGGGGGGAAGGTACAGTCGGCTGCATAATTGCAGCCCTCGGTAGAGTTCGAAAATGGATAGAATGTTTTCATTCTAATAATTTTTGTTTGATAAATTGATGAGTTAGAAGACTTTAAACTTCAACTAAAGCAGGTGCCTAGAATCTTGCTTATGTTTAAACATTCTTATAACAGCCGTTTTGGAGCTATGCAATTATGCAGCCGTCCTTAGACAAAAAAAAAACTACCGTACGATGTCGCGGGCAACAGCTAGGACATAATAAAATAATAACAATGTTATTGTGATTGTATAATTGTATTCTGTTAAAGAAAGATAAGAAATACATGTGAAATATAATATGAAAACGGCTACCTTAGTTTACACTTCACTTCACAACGTTGTCAACTATATTCTCTTGGGGTTACCGTAGGAGTAGAGCGGTGCGAATGGAGTGTCAGCGGGCTCGTCCCCGCTCTCTTCTGATGCGTCGGACTCGAACGTGTTGTCCGGGATGTCGTACAGACGGATCAAAGGCTTGTTAGGGTCTTTCATTATTAGGTATTTACCTGCGGATTAAGATACATACAGGTCAAACACATAACCCTCGGTTAGCCCCCCGTATTCGGGTAATTAAATATTGCAGGACATTTCACAGCCCCAAGCTAAGTAACAATACTTGTGTTACGGGTGCTAGACAACGGATATACTACTTATATACATTTCTTTTGTAAATATATACTTATAATACATAGAATCAACCAGTCCACAGAGAAATTTCTAAGCATAAATACTTGTCTGAGGCGGGAATGTCTGAGGCCCTGTGTTTGGCAGTACGGCATGATGACCATTGTGCCAACTGTGGCGTCTTCTTATTACGTGATAATGACGGAACTAACAGCCTAAATTCAATTTCTTTTTCAGTTTTTCGTTTAAATGATTAAGTCAGAAATCGTAAAGTAACATTATTTTGTAATCCGCGCATCTAGAACACAATTTTCTAACTACCAAATTCATAAATAAGTTTTAAAATTATGCTAAAATTAAATTAAAGGGATTGCGAAAGTCATCAATTACACGGTTATTTAAAATTTAAAAATTCTGTCCGTGACCACCGATTTTTTCAGGAACCTAGCAAGTTGAAATTCATACCAGATACTGAGGTATATTAGGTGTATAAAATCAAGGTCCTGAGTCAACACGATAATATATGGGCAAATTTATTTCTGTTTAGGCCGATTTTTACCTACATAAAAAGATACCACGAATATCTTACCATCTTTCTGCTTCATACAAATATCGATGATGCACCGCAGTATGCCCCATGCGTTGTCCATGGAGAGGTTGATTTGTGCTGCGAACTCGTGCGGCTTGAACTGCTGCGTGCCGAGGATCACGTGACGCGAGTTGTCACGGACTTGAGACCGGGACACGTAGCCGAACTTTATCTGATCGGAGCCGGCTAGGAGGGCCTGGGGTAATACGAGGGTGATTTGAATGAAAATATCTATATAGGATCCAAAATATCGAGAACCACAAAAAATATGGTAATAAGCATATAAAATGCTTTGTCCTAAATGACTGACTGACGGATCAACGCACAGCCTAAACCGCTTTTCGACTTTTACGCGGACGAAGTCGCGGGCAAAAGCTAGTTATTTTTATAATAGGTTTGTCTCAGTTTACCTGCACGGTCCACTTGGCGAGCTTGCATGAATTGTTCCTCAGTTCGTTAGCGAGTACAGCACCGCGCTGGGTGTCGAGTTTCTGTCGCCATTCGACACCGTTAGCGAGTTTAGAGTCCCACTCGTTGAGCGCCTTGATCGACAGGAACTGGGTCTCGCCTTGCGGGCCTTGCATCACCGCGTCGTGTTCACAACGGGCTACCAACACCTATAGTCATTGGGAATTACAAGGGTTAACACAAAAAATATTAAAACTTTATTAAAATTGTACCTGGGGTTGCATGTCGATTTAGAGGCAACCACAGACAGGTTTGTTTGGCAGACAAAACATACTAGTTTAATTCGCAGTTTGAAAAATACTCTGAAAATAGTGCAACAGCTTGCGGTAATGGCGCCGACGCGGGCGGATCGAATCTAATTCCAAAGTTGACATAGGCAAAAAATTTAAATTACCAGTTGCACTTCGTGTTTTCGCCTGCGTAAGTCCTATGCTAAGGTCCTATGTATCTCTCTTAGACAGACACACAGAGTTACTTTGACATTTATATTAATAGGTGGGAGTGGTCGTAGTCGAAATTATTAAATATTAGTCATCCCAGCAATTGATACTTACAACTCCATTGTTAAGGTTCCACTTGCGATAGCGGTAACCGACAGAGGCGACTTCGCCATCTTCTTCTTCAGATACAAACGGGTTTGCTTCGGGAAACTTGTACTTGGGCTCCGTTGGACCATTCTTCAGCACCTTTGGTAGAAATAAAAATTATAAGTGAGTATTACTAATTCCAATAGCTTGATATTAAATTTTGTGGAAATTTTCAAAAATTCTTTGTAGGCTGTATTTATAAAAAAATCATATTTCTATACTCCCCCATTTTGATTGTATTGTCTATTACTTAGTTATTTAGCATTGGCCGTTCCTTGCACCACAAATATGCGAGTTTGTTCCTGGATAGAGAGGAACAAACTCGCGATGGGAGTGCGAGTGTGCTCATACAATTTGGCTATTGCACTGCGTCTTACTTCTTCAAAGCCGCCATTTCTAACTCTATAAACTTAAATGAGATCTACACATACCTGCTGGCTAAAGTTATGATTAATAAAGGTGGCCTCAAGCGCGAGGTTCCTGGGCGAGTTGATGGAGTTGCCGTCGTCTGCGGGCGGCTCGATCGACGTCTCGTTAACGGTCAGCAAGTCGAACTCGGTATTGTCGCGCTTGTCTAGGAATAACTTGTCACCTGGTGATGGGGAAATAAAAAGATTATAAAAAGTTGTAAAAATGAACATGAAATTCACTAAAGCAGTGCCGGCGGTTAAATAACCACCCGCTCTGCAGAGTATGTCTGTCCAACAAAGTGACCATCATCATTAAAAAGAGCGGTGTTGGCTTAAGTGGTAGATACCTCGACTTTCATTCTGAAGGTCGTGGGTTCGAATCCCGGCCGGCCGTGCACCAATGTATTTTTCTTAAGAAAAATGTATGTGCGCGAATTGACATTGCTCTTACGGTGAAGGAAAACATCGTGCTGAAACCCGCGGCTTAGTTGGCTCCAAGAAGTATTGACAAGTTCTCTCCTGAAATGGTCGACTAAGCTGAGAGGGTAGTAGGTGCTGGGCAAGCCTATTCCATCCTCACGCAAAAAGGACCCAGTTAAAAAGAGTCTAATTGCGGAAAACAGCCCGTTCAAGTACAAGAGACCATCACTCACACAATACTTGACTGCAAGATCTTGGATGCATTACAGACAGACATACTTGGCACAACCCTAGGAAGATTCTGCGTTTCTGGTCAGAGGTGCATTGGCTGGAGTAACAGCCGATAATCACACACAAAAATCCCAAGTCTGAGACTGTCAGTCTGAATGTAATAAACACAAAAACTACTGAATTATTGAAGTGATTCATGAGAAAGATTTAGGTTTCATAATCCATTACTGTCTAAAATATGAGAGAAAGCCAGAGTGCTAGTATTATTTAAATAAGGTTATAGTTCACCGAGTGTGCTTACCAATCTTCTCGATGACAATATCCCAAGAGTAGTTGGAGCGGGTGCAGCACATGATGGTTGCCAAGATGGCGTCGGTGGCATACACTGTACCTGTCGTCTTACTCAGTTTACGGATCACTGGATCGTCGGTGGTTGTCACCTACAAAATGAACATGCATGTATAAGTTTATTACTTCTTTATGCAAAAAGTGGTTCAGAGATTGCGATGACATGCGATGTCATGGGATGTGGGTATTCCTGAAATTTAGATAGCTGAAGTCTCTAGATTTCAGATAGCTGAAATTCTACTTGAATTAACGCGAATTAAAGAGACCCAACTTAAGGGTTCAAGGTCTAGTCAGAAAGCAGCCCGTAAACAAGTAGCTGAAGTCCGGGAATAAAATGTAGGCTACTTATTATCCTGATATTCGTACAAAAACAGGATTTATGTGAGGAAATAGCAGGGCGCAGCTAGTTAGTGTTATCAATGCATATTTTTACAAGCCTGTCATATACGTTTAACTAAACTCATAGGCTTCTGTTTATCTCGATATTGCAGTCAGTATACTTAAATAAGTAATATCTTTCTTACCGTATGGAAGATACGGTCTATACGCTGCAGAGCTTTCTCATGCTTCACATTGACTCGGTCATAAGCCTTGTCATAGTACTCCAGAGTACCACAGCATACAATGTCTTCACCTGCAAACAAAAACAAAAATTTGTTCATGATGATTACTTTTTTCTTGAGCAAAATGTGGATGTATCATAATATAAAGTGACAAACAACCTTTAACATAACACTGACAAGCTAAGCATTTTGGATTTTGTTGGCTCTTTCTACTTACAAGTTTTTTAAAATTAGATTAAACAAAATATACTCTTCATCGTAATGCATCTTTTGTAAAATCTCACCTTCCTTAATCCCAGGTAAAGACAGCTTAGCAAGTCTTGGGAAGTCCATGTCCTCAATAGTGACCCAAGTTGGTCGCACAGTCACAGATGCATCCCGGATCTTCATAGGAGCACCTCGTTGTCCCCATCTCTTGCCCAGTTTACGATCACGTTGCTGTAAACATGATGAAAGATTTAAAAATGGTGTGTTATAGGTAAGTTTGTCTACCGTCTGTGGCATACTCAAACAGGTTAATTATATCAAGTCATTTTTATCTGTAAGGTGAATTTCTCTATCTATGATTGTATCAAATATTATAAATATTAGGTTTGGAGAGTTACGAGTTTAAACAACTTTGAAAATGCTCTAGTAAACAACTTATATGTTACCTTGTTCAAAGTGGTCATGCCACCCGGAGTGCGAGCTCCCCTAGCCCCGCGCCCTCTCTGACCTCGAGCGCGACCGCGCTGGTACGGAGGCTTCTGCACACGAGTCGTGTCCACCAAGTGGAATGTACTCTCATCTTCGTCGTGGAAGTACGCGTATGAGGAACCAGCCCCAAATTGGGACGCATACTTATCTATAAAAGAATAGATCGGTTATTCAACACTTGCAAAAGCTGAAAAGAGAATGTAGTTGTAATGTCATTCTAACCTAAAACATGTACATTATGTTTGTAAGTTTCGATGGTCATAGGGTTGTTGTATGGGTTAAAAACACAAACTTACTTTGGTACTTCTTGTCCTGGACCATCGTCCAGTCACTAATCTTGCCCAAACGATCGCCTTTGCTGAAAGGCTGGTAGGGCATGTCGCGAAATTGTTCCGGCATCTCGCAAGGTCCCCATCCCGTAGGGTTATCTTGAATTAATGGTGCCACAAAACGTATCGGCTCTTCAGCCGGTAATACATGCTCCGACATCGTAATCTTCAATAAAATTACGAGGTTTTTTTAGAAAATTTACATCGATGCCACGACCACACGCCGAAACGACCCTCAAAAATCGTAATTTGTCACTTTCAACAGAAATTGACAGTGACGTACGAAAGCAGTGACCGATAGTGCTGCCATTAACAAAAATATAAACATGCTTGGTTTCAAAATTTTCAAATCTCACAAGTTCCTTTTAGAATAATTTGTTATTTTAGCTATCGTAGGGAACTACTTTTGCTGTTAGTAATGATGGGTACTAAAATCGAGCATCTAAAAAGTGCGAAATCATTACTAAGTTTGTTTAAATAGAGGTGAGAAATATATTAGGCAATCTGCCAAATAGCTAGAGCAAATAGTAGAAATTGGAATAGCAACGGTAATGGCAACTTAGAACCACAGATAAAATAACGTTGGAGATGCGAGCATGGCGATTATCCAAAACTATCGATTAAGTGAAATCAATAGTTTTAAACTTGCGTTTTTCAAAAAGTTGTCGCAAAAGGCCACTAAAATATATTAGGAAATTATTTTTTTTGTATTCTTTCACTTCGGATTAAAACATAATATTATGTAATGTGATATGTTACGACTAGAAGTTTCACGAACACCACTGCTGCTAAACGGACTGTGTTTGAATTAAGTGGTCAATTTGAGCAATAGTGCCATAGGGTCTTGTATTATTATCAAACTACAATATTCTGGGATAGTGCTCTCGATCTCTTATCGATATAGGTAAAATTATTCGACATCCCTAGAGAATGAATGAAACCTGGGAATGAAACACTCTCCATGAATAAGTCATTCAACTCATTTTGTCGAACTATTGTTAAATATTATTTTTGTTGGTTGCATTTTTGACTAAATAATAAAAACTAAGTTTAAACTTCACACTGTAAAGCTAATATGTATATTTTATTTAGTCTGAGTGCAATTATTATTATATTAATAAACACCAACTATTAATAC
This sequence comes from Idaea straminata, assembly GCA_951213275.1. Classification (NCBI taxonomy): domain Eukaryota; kingdom Metazoa; phylum Arthropoda; class Insecta; order Lepidoptera; family Geometridae; genus Idaea; species Idaea straminata. The sequence continues at coordinate 10,277,679 of OX577856.1, forward strand.
ATTACACGTAAACCGCGATGTTAAAAATGCTGTTATAAAAAGTAATGAAAATCAGCCGGAAACGTTCGCTTGTTTTGTTTTTGTTTTGTGTGGCGGGAACCTGGGAAAAGTTTTCAAAATGGAAAGGTAGGTAGGTTCACAATAAATCCCTGGAAGGCGATACCCTTCCTGTTAAAATATCTTTTAATCTAAACACAGTCTAATACATACATTCGGCAGTCGAATAAAAAATACATTGTTTTTCAATTCTCGTGATGCAATATTGCACTTCATTGAACATTTTCGTATGTTGATTTCATGTTCATTTTGATGATAAAAATATAATGCCGAAGTAGTATGAAGTTGTTGCTTATTCTGAAGATAAGCGATGTGAAGTTATTAATAAAATATTGTTTGCAAGTGTTGAATTAACCAGCTATAAAGGTTAGGTATAAACCGCGATAGCGAATTGCGGTTGGTGACTCCTATACGCATAATAATAAAATATGAAATTATTATTACTTAAGTATAGTTACTTTAATTTTAACCATTTCCTTTATTTTTAGGGATCTTCCCTCCATCAATGTTACCCGTTTAAAAAAATAGGCTTGCAGTATGGTGACAATGCAAGACAACAGATACATAATACTTACGTACGAAGGTACCTAACATAAGTACATATTAATCCTTAGTGATTTACTTAAATACACATATCAGAAACAGGTAAGTATAAGTACGTAACATAACTGTAAATCAAAGGCAAGTACAAATATTTTTACCCCCTACGGGACTTGAAATCACGACCTCTGCTACATGCCGTAGAGGTCGTCAATACCTTGTCATATTGGCCTCTTAACAACGCCCAACAGGCAATACAAGGTGGATTTATTATATGGGCCTTCACGGCCATTTTCTAAACTGAAAGGAGTTTTATGCTATTGATACAGTAGTTTTTGTTAAAATCGATCTGACAAAAACTAAAACCTCATCTTAAATTTCTCGAAAAGCTATACAAAAAAATAGTCACCCTATATTTTATATTATTCGATAGTATTACTAAAGTATTGTTAATAGAGATGAACTCCTGGAACCAAACATAGTACGGGAAATTAAAGGAAGTAGCTCATTTTTGTAGTCTTCTGTAATTTTCATATTATTAAAACCGAAAAAAATGCAGTGAAGCGGTAAAAATAGCGAAAATTGCTGACAGGAGTTTTATGCTAGTGATACAGTAGTTTTTGGTAAAATCGATGTGACATAAACTAAAAGCTCATTATTAAATTTTTCGAAAAGACTTTACAAAAAACAGTCATCCTATATTTTTATAATTATCGATAGTATTGCTAATAGAGATGAACTCCTGGAAACAAGCATAGTATGGAAAATTAAAGGAAACAGCTCATTGTGTAGTCTTCTGCAATTTCAAACGATTATCACCGAAAAAAATGCAGTGAGGAGAAGGTAGCATGGCATGGCCTTTAACATAACAAATTGCTGCACTAAATATGAACTGTTTTAACATTTTTTTTTGTGAAGTAGAGAATGTAAAAACATATTTTTCGAGAAATGTGATGCAGTTTAAGTTTTTGTTAAAATAGGCACGCATTTCCTTTCATTATTATTTCGCTTTTTTTTAGTTTAGGAAATGGTCCATATAAAAAAGTCATCCTGTATATCTTTAGTAATTACCTACTGCCTACATAACGGAAGCACATAAGCTTAATATATTTCTTTACTATTACTTAAGTAGATGCCTATACCTACCTACTAATATAATAAAACTATGTTCCATTGTTTATTGTTTTAAGGTTTTGTCCCGGGGCCTACTGTTCATTCATAATAAAACTAGTCCGAAGTTTTAGTACTTCAAAAGCTCAGTCGAAAGTTGTATTTCAGTGAGCAACAATGGAGAAGGGCAGCCGAAAAATACAGTATTTAGTGACGCTTAGCGGTGAGTTTTATTTTATATCCTTACTAGCTTTTGCCCGCGACTTTGTCCGTGTAGAAGTCGAAAATGGACTTAAGAATCACGTTGTCCTATACAAACTTTGCCCCCCTTTTTCACCCCACAAGGGGTCGAATTTCAGCGGTTTAGGCTGTGCTTTGATCCGTCAGTCAGTCAGGATAAAGGATTTTTTTGTATGGAGATTAGAAGTTGTTATTACTTGGACTTGGATTTTCTAACTGATTGGCAATACGACATACAAGATCGCGATCAGTGGAAAGGGAGTAGAGAAGCCTTTGCACTGTAGTGAGATACTTCCTTTTTTTTTTCAAAGAAATCAAGACATTTATTGCAAAGTTATGTACACCTACACAAGGATCTTAAAATAGGCTTAATTAAGTAACAATTACTTACCCATTACAGGCATGCAATATAATATACTTATGAACTAAATGAGGTACTCCTCTATTTAACCGACTTAAGAAAAAGAAGGAGGTTCTCAATTCATCGCGTCTATTTATTTATGTGTAGGTATGTTGACCGATTACTCGAAGACGGCTCAACCGGAGATTAATGCAGGGTCTGTCGAAGTAGTGATCTTCGAAGGTTTTGTTGTCGAAGTATTGTCTGTAGAATTAATACTTGACGACCCAGTTGGCACAATGGTCACCATGCCGGACTCCCAAACAAAGGTTCGATTCCCGCCTCAGACAAGTATTTGTGTTTAGATATTTGCCTGTGGTCTGGTTGTTTCTATGTATTATAAGTATATATTCACAAAATAAAAGTATATAACTAGTATATCCGTTGTCTTGCACTCATAACATAACACAAGTCTAGTTCCTGAGCTCGGGGCTAGATGGCGATGTGTGGAATGTCCTGCAATATTTTATTTTTATTTTTTATTAATATTTGTCGAATCTCGTTGAGTCGAATGATTTGTCGAACTATATTATTTCGAAGTTAATGTCGTGTCGAAATTAAGAACTGTCGAAGTTCAGAGGTACTCTCTTGTGTATTCAGGTATTTTGTCCGTTTCAGTGTCTCTAGTATTCCTAACTCTTGGAGCATCATCGGCATGGGTTTCCCCAGTAATGCCAAAGTTTACAAGAAATGAGACTAAAGTTGATATAAACCACGTAAGTACCTACAGGTCAATTTATCTATTCGGAAGTGGTAGTTTGCGTGCCATAACGAGAATTGACCTTCTCGTAAATAAATTTGTTCAAATTACATTGAAAAATGATTACGATTGCATTTCGATTACAAAAAATATTCTTGAGAATACCAAAGCTGACTTTAAGGGTATTTTGAGCGACTTTATGGGTATTTTTGTAATCAAAATGATATTGAAATTTAATTTGAACACATATTCAGTACTGCGATTTCAATTCAGGTCGTTTCAATTCAGACAAGTATTTGTGCTTAGATATTTGTCTGTGGTCTGGTTGTTTCTATGTATTATAAGTATATATTATACTTACAAAAGAATAGTATATAAGTAGTATATCCGTTGTCTAGCACCCATAACACAAGTCTAGTTACTAAGCTTGGGGCTAGATGGCGATGTGTGGAATGTCTTGCAATATTTATTATAATTGAATATCTGAGCATAAATACTTGTCTGAGGTCTGTCTATGACGGTAGATTATAATTTCTTGTTTTTACTATTATTTGTCGATAATTTAGAAACTGTGAACCTCAGAAACGGGTCGCTCCACCACTAACCCGATTTTTTACGAAAAGCAAGAAATTATTCTCTATTCCTTTTTTATTTGCTTCCAGAAATATTCTTTCTGTGCATACAAGCACAAAGTTAAGAGGAAAGGGTACCGGCTCTCTCTCCATACAAACGTAGTCGACTGTTTCCTCCCTGGATAATGACATTAGAGAAAATATTTTTATATCATAAAACTTATAACTGCCATGACCATGCCCATATGTCTTATTTTTTATATACACGGTGTAACAAGGGGGTTGGGGGACCTCAGTACCTATTGATTTAACCCCCTGTATGTTCTGCAATATTTGGTGGTTCAAAAGTTATTTGGGTTTTAGTGAAATTTTAGTCAAAATCAGATTTCACCCTGAACTTCGCAATTACAGCCAAATTATCAGGTCTGCGATTCTGCCTTTTTTGTGAAACAAGTTCAATAGTGAACCTTTTGTACTCCTACACCAATCAGAGTCTTAGATTTATAAAACTCAAAATAAAACCATTAAAGTAAGCAATATTTATGCTTAGTGTCATTATCTAGGGCGGAAACGGTCGACTTCGTTTGTATGGAGAGAGAGCCAGCACGCGGTCAAACTTTCATAAAATTTTTCGAAATCTGCTTTTTGCTTCCATCAACATTACCTAACTATATTTCAGACCGGAATATCATGGGTAGTATCAATGAATCCTATCGGCTTTATACTGGGGAGTTTTATAACGAGATTTACATCAGATAACCTCGGTAGGCGAGCTACTATCCTTGTCAGCGCTGCGCCCATCGCTATCGGATCGGTAAATATTTCCCAGTATTTTTAGTGTTTACACCTTTAGAATAGCGTACATATTTTTTTTCTGCAGAAAAATGATAATACTATCAAAACAGACGGAACTCTATTAAAACAGACTCACAAGAAGAAAGGAACTCTTAAAAGTGATCTTATTTCTTCTTTTTTTCTCTTCTCTTGTGTCTCTTTTCTTGTAAAAAAGAACCCTTATAAGTAATCTTATAAGGGTTTATTTTTTCTTGTAATGTAAAGGAAATGATAACTCTTTCAAAACAGACGAAACTCTATCAAAACAGACTGAACTCTATCAAAACACACTGATAGCTGATAGCCTTATAAGTGATCTAATAAGGGTTCCTTTTTAACTTTTGAAGTACGGAACCCTAAAAACGATATATTTGTTACGTAATGTTTATTTCCGTTAAAACGGGACCCTTTTACTAAGACTCTGCCCGTCTGTCTGTATCTCATGAACCGTGATAGCTAGACAGACAGTTGTTTACATTGCTCTTACGGTGAAGGAAAACGAAATGAAATGGTGTGGCTTAGGTGACTTCAGACGTATTGACGAGATCTTTCCTCTGGACATGGTCGACTAAGCTCAGAGGGTGATAGGCACATGTCTACGTTGTAAGCAAGCCTACTCCATCTAATACACGTGCCAGGCACTAAAACGCCCTGAATAGAGCCTGGATTAAAGTAATATTAATTATTAGCAGCGCTTCGCGGTTTCACCCGTGCAACTCCCGATCCCGTGGGAATATCGGGATAATAAGCCTATGTTATTCCCATTTAATTAATTTATCCTCATACCGAGTTTCATCAAAATCGGTCCAATAGTTTCGGAGCCTATCTATACTTATTATAAAGCTGAAGAGTTTATTTGTTTGTTTGTTTAAACGCGCTAATCTCAGGAACTACTGGTTCGAATTGAAAAAATATTTTTGTGTTGGATAGTCCATTTATCGAGGAAGGCTATAGGCTACTTTTTATTCCGAAATTCCCATGGGATCAGGAGTTACGGGGGTGAAACCACGGAGCGCTGCTAGTTCATTATAAACAAACAAAAAAATCTTTATTATATTAGTGTAGATGATAAAATACCTTAAATTGCATTATCTATCTAAAATACCTTAAATTGCATTATCTATCTATACATATACAATGCTTTGTCCTGAATGACTGACTGACTGACTGACTGATCAATGCACAGCCTAAACCGTAGACCTAAAACTTGGAAGGTGTATTCTTTGTATGACGTAGGCATCCGATAAGAAATATATTTGGGCAAAGTTTGTGTGGGACGAGATTCCTTGGTCTATTTTCGACATTTACGCGGACGAAGTTGCGGGGAAAAGCTAGTCAATAGATAAAATAACCTAGAAGACACAGTGGACAGTCCTAGTATGTAACACATCGCCATCTAGCCCCAAGCTAAGTAACTAGACTTGTGTTATGGGTGCTAGACAACGGAAATACTACTTAAATACTTTTCTTTTGTAAATATATACTTATAATACATAGAAACAACCAGGCCACAGACAAATATCTAAGCATAAATACTTGCCTGAGGCGGGAATCGAACCCGCAACCCTGTGTTTGGCAGTCCGGTATGGTGACCATTGTACCAACTGGGTCGTCAATTCCAGCGCTTGTTTAAAATAATGTTATACTGTGCCATAGTCTAATCTGAATGTTGATATTTAAGAACAATAGCGCACTCATAATATTAAACAAAACACCACTTATATGTACCTCCTTTAGTTTCTGAGAAGGGACCGGAAACATTTTGACTGGTTAAGTACCGAGGTACGAGGTACCTACTGACTGCCTAAATACCAACGGATCTTTTAAATGTATACATAACACGAAGTGGTAAGATAAGCGTAAAATACTACGACATAAGACACCTGGGTCTTAGAAACAGTTTTTGGGTGTCAACCGCTAAAATTAATTAAGTTAATTTATTTCAGATATTAAAAATCCATACATTACATAATCCATAATATACTCAAAAAATAAATCACAATTAAAAATTTAAAATATGTCGAATACAAATACAAAATACAAAACATTTATTTGCTTACAAACCTGTGTACATAGTGTTCTTAAAATTAGGTATAGCATCCACAGGTTGCTCATTGCGAGCATGCAATTTGAGAAAAGTTATATTACTCTCTAAATAGGTACTAAGTAACTAAATAACCTTAATCATAAAAACTTGTTTAAAATTCGTATCATTGATAATCGAATTACCTACATACATATGTATTGTAAATAATCATATTGTAACAATAATACATAAACAACAATTAAAAATTTAAAAAAAAAAACAAAAAAAAATCCACGGAATAAAATTTCTACCGTAAAGATGAAGATATGCTTTGTATTGTCATACACTTCGAAACACGATTAGAGTGATTTACCTCGATAGAAAAAAAATCGTGAACATCGTAAAAGAAAATTCAATTTTACTGCGATTGTAAAGAAAAAAACAAGTACAAAATTTATATTTTAATAAACCTTACATCAAATCCCATAAGGTAGTACAGATGGTTTTTCACCAAAATAGATGTGAGTCTTTTAATTACGAGTATATAAAACATAGTTCAAACGGCCATTTCGCGGCGAGTGTGGGCAAGGGATAGGGATTTTCAATACTATCTAGCCGCTAGTGACAGCGGGCTAGATTCTAGCCGCTCTAGTGGCAGCGAGTCGTTTAATAGCATATGCAACCGGCCCGGATTCAAATTTTCGACCTTCGGAATGTAAGTCGAGGTATCTAACACTACGCCAACACCACACTTTATCATAATTATTATTTTTTCTATTAGCTACCTTTAGTAGAGTTATTTCCTCCAGGTGCGGTTTGATAATTCCACCCTGTAAAGAAAAAATTATGATGGCAAGGCAATAAATAAATACTTAAGAATACCGTTTTTCTAGATGATAATGAAATTAGTATTTCGTCAACTAGATGTGGAAAAAAGATAATAAGCGTTTAAAGTCACATGTTTTTCAGTTCTTCATCAGCATCTGACGCCATTACACATATATGAACTTTAACCCCCTTATTCCAAAGGATAGTCCGATAGATTTAGACACAGATTTACTCGTGAACTATAGTTAAACTATCCCTCCCTAACTAATATAAATCTAAGGTTTAAACCATATCTCGGACTATCCTTAAACCTCGTTTTGGAATAAGGGGTTAAGAATCTAACGTCCTTGCAAACAAGTCTTTTTATTCGAAGTTTTGACATTTACTTTGCATGTTTCTTTCCAGATAATATGCGTGTTTGCTCTGAAAGCTTGGTTGTTATGTGTCACTATATTACTGTGGAATTGCGCTACAGGAATGGTTAGCACGGTAAGTCTATATTCATATCTATCTATACAGGGTGAATTTTTTAAATGTGCCTTTAGGGCTTTATTCTAAACTATATGAGATAGCAAAAAAAATCTAAAAAGAGTTGCATGCCCGATTTTGACAAAAACTAAAACTGCATAAGATTTTTGAAAAAGTCATTAACGTCATTATTATTTATTTATTTAAAGATGTAGTTCGACGAAGAGCTTCTAATACGAAATGGACTTTAGACGTCTAAGCGAACAACTTTTGTTCTACGACTTTTCTAAATAAACCTCAGAATACCCGTATACTGAGAAATAAACAAAGAAAACACAAAGAATGACCTTGCACTATAAGAAACAGCTGATTTTCGAATAACCATAACCTCAAAATGTTTAAAAAGATATTGCATCGTGCGAGCTTCGTACAGTCGTACCCGTACACGTTAAGCGAACGGTCGGCCGAGCTACATGGTAGGCGGAGTGGGAGGTGTTAGGTTTTATTTTCGTTACAGAATTTCTTGATTCGCCGCGCTTAAAGCCCGCGATAAAAGCTATGTAATACTGGTTGACATATCACTGATGCAATAGCTTAAAAAAGATCTTGAGAAAAAAGTTATATCTTTATAGCTACCTCTTAAATGTTTTTAGGGTTCCGTACTTCAAAAGGTAAAAAAGGAACCCTTATAAGACTCACTTGTCGATCTATCCGTGTGTCACCACCGATTTTCTCAGGAACGGATGGACCTAGCAAGTTGTTTTATTTTTTCAGGTAATCGGAATATACTTCGCCGAAATATCAGACAAAGACATAAGAGCTACCCTAGCTCTATACACTCGAGTATCATTTAATCTCGGTAACCTAATCATAATGTCTATAGGCCCGACCCTACACTATGAAACTATCAATTACATCCTGCTTCCCTTACCATTTTTATACTTTGTCTGTTGCTGGTGGATACCGGAGAGTCCGTACTATTTGCTGAAGGAAGGTAGAGTTGACGATGCTAGGGCTGAATTGCAGAGGTTGAGAGGTTATAAAGATGTTAAGGTAAGTCTATCCTTATTATAATAATAATTAAAACGAGCTACATGGTAGGCGGAGTGGGGGGAGGGGGGGGGTGTTAGGTTTTATTTTCATTACGGAATTTCTTGATTCCGCGATAAACTTTACGGACGCGATAGCGAAGGTTTACGGACGATAATTTTACGTGACATTGGCATTTGTTTTGTTGTTTTTACCATTTTACTTCATACGTTGCTATAGTTACCTTGTCAATAACATGACGTTGCTATGGAACGGTCCTTGTCAATAACATGACGATGCTATGGAACTCGATGACATCATCTTTTTTGTGAATGCATGTGTTCCACCAATTTATTTTTTATTTATTTTTCAATTTATTTTAATTTTCTTTCACAATCAAACTTAAAAATAGCAAATTGAAAATAATGTGACAAAGTAGAGAGGAGGAGATCTGCCCCCTGATTCACAAACTGTCGGAAGACAACCGAAACGAAATTTTTTTTACTGCTCTTTCAGTCTCGCGACTTTTGACGTGTTGCCATCCTTGTCTTTTCAGTTTTATTCGTTTCGGTAGCCTTTCGATGGTTTGTGTCACTGCTGAAGCCTAATCTAAGCCGAAACCTGTACTATAGGTCTCCAGGTTGGAACGAAGCTCCTTATCAAGGGGGACCTAGACAAAACAAAATGTAACGCGTTACGAAAAACTTAAAAAAAAAAAGAAAATTAAGAAGACCGAAGAAGATAGCTAATTTCCCAAAAATAAAATAAAAAATTAAAGGGACTTTGTTTCGTCCTTTTATTGTTAACTGTGCCAAATAATTTCATGGACCCGTTGAGAAAGGAAATATTATTTATTTTAAAATGTCGAAGCTTTTTGAAGAAGCCGTTTCAAACGTGTGTCCTGCGACACGTTCATTTGTTTATTTATTTATTTGGTTTTTCCCTCTTCACGGCCAAACGCCTGGGCTGATCATAGTGGTAGTTTAGGATATGGAGAAGGACATAGAATACTTTGGATCCCGAAATTTCCCTGGGATCGTTTTTTATGCGGTTGAAACCACGGGGCGCAGCAAGTGGTCATATAAATCAATGACTGTAATGGTATATTTGTTGTTTTAGTCTTTAGAAGATGAAATGATATTAATACAGAGCGGTGTGAAGACAGACATGACTAAATCAAGTTCGACGAAGGAATTATTCACGGGGAAACAATATCGCAGTGCTATTATTGTTGCTACAGGTATGTTTTATTATTATTGGCTTTAGTTGAACAAGATGATGGGAGAAAGAAATAGAAAATAGTGAAGGTTAGACCACCACTTACTAAACACATGAGACCCGACACTTACTCATCACTTGAGACCGCTCACTTACTTGACATATGAGACTGCTCACTTACATGACAGTTGAGACACTCAATTACTTGAACCCTGAGGTTGCTTACTTACTCAACATTTGTGACCGTTCACTTACTAGGCCTAAGAGACTGCTCACTTACTTGACAGTTGAGATCGCTCACTTACTAGACACATGAGATCGCTTACTAACTCGACATTTGAGACTGCTCACTTACTCGACCCACGAGACCACTTACTTGACACATGAAACCCCTCACTTACCCAACATTTCTCACCCTCGAATAGATGCCACATAAAAAACAACAGATGAATTTAACACATGCACAAAACAATCAGACATTAATTTTCAAAACTATACATTTTAGTTCAACTACTTTTTCCAAGTCCTCTTGACTAGATTTTTTTGCTTCTAAGTACAGACTTTTTGTTCTCTCTTTCTTTATTTTAAGAATAGAGTTAGACATTTGTGTTTTATTTTGTACTTTAGTAACCTTTTGTTGCAGGGATAAAGTTTACCCAAATAATGACAGGCGGTGTGATAATTAAACAGTATTTAGGAGTTATAATGCAGGAGTGTAATTTGAATGCGAATCAGGAGAAGATTGTATTTAGTGTTTTTGGAATTATTAGCTTTGCTGTATGTAAGTATACTGTTACCCAACCCAATACACCTAATTATTTTTTTATTTTTGGATTTTTGTTTGTAATAATTTGGGCGCGTTCCGAAGGCACACATCCATCCACATTGAGACGAATCTATGTGATCTATGTACATATGTATTAAGCATCCAAAGGATTTTTTTTTGACTTTGAATTAATAAATAGTCTCTTTAATTATTAGACGGATTTTAATGCAACTTAATATGAAGATACATTACGCGAAAATGAAGACCGTGTCTTCTTTAATCGGGTTGACGACGGGCATGCACATGCAGAAACGAAATGAGGATAATGATGTCATAAATACGATGTGTTTTAACAGATGTATTTTTTACATATGATAAGTCAGCGTTTGACCACTATCACACCTGCCTGATCGTAAGAGACGACGCGGTCTAAGATGTAGCACGCTTTCCTAGAAGATACCTGTTCACTCGCGACTTGAAAACTCCCAAATTTTACGCGTCTCGTATTAAGGCTGCCGGCACTCTCTCCATACAAACGTAGTCGACTGTAACCTCCCTGGATAATGACACTAGCACAAATATTTTTGTAGCATAAAACCTATAACTGCCATGACTATGCTCCTATGTTTTGGTTTTTTCATTTTTTTATTATCATAGAAATTAAGATTTTGAAATCCAAAAATGAAAACAAAACAAAACATAGGGGCATCGTCAAGGCAGTTATAAGTTTTATGCAACAAAAATATTTGCTCTAGCGTCATTATCCAGGGAGAAAACAGTCGACTACGTTTGTATGGAGAGACCCTTTCCTCTTAAGATGAGAGTTGAGGCGTTTCTTGAACTGTCTACAGATTTATTTTTCTATTTCCAGGTTTAATATCATCAATATTCGTAGACAAGGTAGGTCGTAGACTCCTTCTCATCACATCATACATCGGTACTGGCTTCAATTTAACCATTGTAGGCATATTCCAATACCTTCCAACCGTTATAACTATCGAGCCAGATTCCCTTGCAATCTACGCGTACGTACCTTTTGTTTGCATTATTCTATCCAACGTGATATCTACATTCGGTTTCATTGCATTATCATCTGTCATACCTGCTGAGATCTTCCCTTTGAATGTTAAAGCTGTAGCTATGACGTCACTTAGTGTTTTCGGAGGTGTTCTAGGATTCATTTTAAGTAAAGGTTATCAAAACGTTAAAGAATATCTAGGCCCGCATACAGTATTCTGGATTTTTGCGACTGTTTCCTTCTTGGGGGCTGTTTTCACGTATGTTTTTGTACCAGAGACAAGGGGTAAGAATTTGAATGATATACAGAGGGAATTGCAAGGTACTGAATATGATGGGGGTGTTGCTTTGAATAAAGTTGATGTTTCGGATGAGGATGTTGATGAAGGGACGGAGTTGGAGACTCTGAAATACAATAAGGATAGTTTGGAAAGGCAGTGATTGTATTTTTACATGGTTATTAGCACAATTACTGACTATACCTACTTGAATTTAAGACTCGCGGTTGACGAGGCAATTGACGTTGGAACTAGATATTGCATTGCTTGCTCTTTTGGACTTCCATTATGTATATAAAAAAATACATATTTTTGTATAGGTATTATTTTGACTGCCTGTTGCCAAAAGTTACTTTTTTCTTTAGTAATATTTTTCAGTAATCAGTAATTTTAAACAAGTAGGTATTGGATAAATTCGTTAAAAGTCACATTTATTGAGTAGTTACACAGTTGAGTAGTTTATGGTGAGTTTTAAGTCACATTTATTGAGTATTTACACAGTTGAGTAGTTTACGGTGAGTTTAAGTCCATTTATTGAGTAGTTACACAGTTGAGTAGTTTATGGTGAGTTTTAAGTCACATTTATTGAGTAGTTACACAGTTGGGTAGTTTATGGTGACTCTTAAGTCACATTTATTGAGTAGTTACACAATTGATTAGTTTATATTGAGTTTTAAGTCTCATTAATTAAGTAGTTACACAATTAACTTACGTTTTGACTGACTGTCGTCAAAACGTAACACAAAAAATGTTTTTTTTCGTACATCATCATCTTCCTGCCCTTATCCCAATTTATTTGGGGTCGGCGCAGTATGTCTTCTTCTTCCATTCACTCCTATTAGTCGTCATCTCATCGTTAACATTCATCTCTCTCATGTCTTGTCTCACGCAGTCCATCCATCTTTTCTTAGGTCGTCCTCTTCCTCTCCATCCCTCTACATTCATACTCATCACTCTTCTAGTTACATGCGTCTCTTCTCTTCTAATATTTTTTTAAGAATCAATAGTTTTAAGAATATATCCAACGAATTAGTTTTAAGTCGCATTTATTAGGTAGTGCTAGTAAAAAAAGTGTTTTTAAAAAACATGTAAGTAGGTAGATACCTACGCAAAGAATTATTGTAGCTAAATTTAGCAGCAATTGCTATGGAAAAAAGGTGTTTTAACTAGATGTAAGCTTCGACCAAAACAATACATTTTTTTGGCGAAGGATGTAAGTACCTACTCAAAGAATTATTGTAGATAAATTGCGAAATGTTTTCTTCAAAAGACTTAACATGTATGTACAGATCTTTGAGAAAAGTTTGGGATGGTATTGCATTTATTTCTATTGTTCTCATACACTTGTGCCAAGCGTACCATCTCATAAATGTTTTGTGTATTAGATACCAAAATGTTTGATTAAGTAGTTTTATATAATTTTGACATTATTTTGTACTCTCTATTGTTTTTTACATAATAAACGCTTTCATTTTATACATTTTGTATTCTTGTTTGTTTCAATTATTTCATTCCTTATTATCCCCACCGTAAAAGCGACATCAGTTATTTTCTATTCAAAGGTTGCCTGGAAGCAATCGCTGTCAGCGATATAAGGCAACTTATACTTTCTAGCTATTACTTTACTTTTTTTAAATCGTGTTCTATGTTCCTTCCTGTGTTATACAAATGAAGTTATCTATCTATGGGGACGTACATTAATCACGCGAAGTTTTTTTGGCATTTTTAACACCCCTCCCCCTTGGTGACACATGGTGAGGTTTAAGACTACCCCCCCCTCTCCCCCTATATCACGTGTATTTTTAGTACATACCTACAAAGAATCTTATTTTTTTAAATATTTATAAAAAACAGGTGTCATCTAATTTTATTATAGATAATTTTTCGCCGCTTTTCGGTTGTGTATCGCGCGTTTGCCGAAAAAATAAATACACGTGATATATTACTACACCACCCCTCCCCCCTTGTGATATTTCGTGATTTTTATAGACCCCCTTTCGAGCCTGACGTGATTAATGGACAGCCTCTATCTAGTTTTTTCGTTAATAATTAGGTATACTAACTATGGGAAAATTCAAGTAAATCTTCCTTCTGATGTTCACAACGTGATTTTAAAATTACGGTCTAAATACAACTTCATACAGCTCAACAAAATTATCTATGCAGTTGACGATGGCGCTAGCATATATGCAATGTAACAAATTATCCTTATACATTTTTAGTTCTTCACGAATCCGTCTAGCAGATAACTAAGTTAAAGTGCACAGTTTAATAAAATACGTAATGGTGGATATGACGTTTTTATGTGTCAAAAACTATATGATCGTTACATACACATTTGCGGTGAACTGCTAATTTTTCCTCAAATATCAGTAGGTACAGACTATAGTTTAATTTAGAACTATTCGTTCATTTCCTTAGTATACATTGACTGGATATAACTAATTATATAACCTATTGGTTTTGTTATATTTTGTTAAAATGGAAGAAGTTAGTGCAGATACAAAAGTGCAGTTTTTAATAGCGTTATCAGGTGAATATTACGGTGAAATTGTTTATATGTGTATACATTGTGCAATGTGTTCTGACAAGTCGGAAGTCAAGACCCACGAGGCGGTTCAGCCGAAGCAGGCATCCATCTTTTTACTATATAAAAATAAGTCGGGTTTTCCTTCCTGACGCTATAATTCCAGAACGCACGAACCGATTTCCACGGTTTTGCATTCGTTGGAAAGGTCTCGGGCTCCGTGAGGTTTATAGCAAAGAAAATTCAGGAAAATATGGTGGCGAAACGGAGTTCGCCGGGTTTGCTAGTGTTGTCTAAAAATGCTTTCTCTCTGGAAGAACCTTTTCAATACTCATGCCTTTGCCGTGGCAGAGAAATATTTTTATTTTTAATTGTTTGATTGCCTCTGTGTGTCAACCTATTTAGAGACGTTCATATTTTTTTTAATTAACTGATGATTTAATCTTAATTTAATAAAAACATGTGATCATAAGTCGGTTGAAGTAATTCTGTTTTCTCCCTGGAAAATGACACTAGAGCAAATGTTTTTATTTTTATTTTTGGTTTTAAATCTTAATTTCTATGATAGTTAGAAAATGAAAAAAAAAACAAAACATAGGGGCATCATGGCAGTTATAGATTTTATAGCACAAAAATATTTGTGCTAGTGTCATTATCCAGGGAGGAAACAGTCGACTACGTTAGTACGGAGAGAGCGCCGGTACCCTTTCACTTTAAGCCGGAAAGCTTCAGCTTTGCTTCACATGATAATAACTTGGTATTTCAGTATCGATGGCGGGAATGACATCCGGTGTGTCAGTGTATTGGAGTACTCCTACAATGCCGAAGTTCCACAACAATGAGACCGGCATTAATATTACAGAAGTGAGGTCTGATTATATTATTATTAGTTACATCATCGTTTTAATCTATTTACACATTAAAGGAAAATATTCTTATACATTTGGAGAGTCAGAGTTTTAGGAGTAACAGTATTCTTTGGTCAAACTCTGTTGGCACATGAGTCTATTGGGTACCCACTATTTACCTATTTAAACATCGATTGCCAACAGTAATATTTTTTATATTTTCGATCGTCTTTTGTTTGAACAATTGCAGTAGTTCGGCCAAACGAATTACTGGCTACTGGTCAAAAAAGTTGCAACAGTTCAGTCAATAGAACTAGCAACCAAACTACCTTTGAAGCCCTTTGAAGTCGAAAAAGGTAATTTCTGACTTTTCCACTTGAGTTAGCATTGAGTAAGTTACTTAAGTTACCTCACATTTTTCTAATTCTACACCTAACATGCAAGATTATCCATATCTTTCAGTTTTTAATGGATAAACGTGACAGATAGGTAAGCGATAAGATAACAATGATCTTGATTAAGAAGATATTTGGAATATTCATAGATAAGTACCATATAAAAGTGAATCACAAAATAAACCTTATGATGAAGAACAGGTACGTATAATAATGTTTTTCTGAAGGTCGTGGGCTTGAATCCCGGCCGGCCGTGCACCAATGTATTTTTCTTAAGAAAAATGTATGTGCGCTAGTTGACATAGCTCTTACGGTGAAGGAAAACATCGTGATGAAACCCGCGGCTTAGTTGGCTCCAGAAGTATTGACAAGTTCTCTCCTCTGGAAATGGTCGACTAGGCTGAGAGGGTAGTAGGTGCTGGGCAAGCCTACTCCAACCTCACGCAAAAAAGACCGAATTAAAAAGGGTCTAATTGCGGAAAAAAAGCCCGTTCAAGTACAAGTACGTATAAGTACAAACTCAAAAAACCTCTCTTTTTTTCTCTAGTTTTTACCTATTGTTTTTACCGATAGGAGTGATTCATGAGGAAGGTTTTCGTGTTCAATTCATTATTTTATAAAACTTAACACAAACAAGTAGGTAACTATAGCAATATGAGATAAAGCTATTATTTTTATTAAATAATTAGTTAAAATATGCCTATGATTATTGAGGATGTCGGAAATAGGCAAACCAAATTTCAAGTACATTATAATTTCGAGATTCAATGCGCGCGGAATATGGACAAGCCACATATTTAGTTTGTGAAGTTAGGGCTTCTAGGGTTAGGGCGTGTAGAGTTGGATGCTTGGCTCTACATGAGATCTGATAACTTTTTGACAGTGCGAGCCATATTATGGTCTCGTCTTAGCAATATGAAAATGTTTTTGGTGATTTTTCTGTTTCTGAACAATTTCTGAAAATGATAAGTGTGGAAACTGGGATCTTTAGGTTCCGAAGCGTCTTTCTTTTTAAGTGCTTGAGGATAATTTTAATTTGGTATTTTTGATTTTATTTTAGTTTCTAGGGTGTATATTTTTATTTGTAATATAAGTTACCTTCATTCTTATAATTTCTAGAAATAAGTTGGTTGAAGTAATGCAACCTAAATCTACATTTTTTTAGAATGAATTATCATGGATGGCAGCAATGACTTCCCCTGGTATCATGACTGGAAGTCTTTTGACCAGTTTCACGGCGGATAAGTTCGGAAGGCGACCGACTTTGTTGGCTAGTGCTGCACCAATCATCACTGGAACGGTAAGTGTTTTAGAATGAATTATCATGTGGCAGCAATGACTTCCTCTGGTATAATAACTGGAAGTCTTTTAACCAGTTTTACGGCGAATAAGTTCGAAAAGCGACCGACTTTGTTGGCTAGTGCTGCACCAATCGTCACTGGAACGGTAAGTATTTAAGATTTATTTATTTATTTAATCTTATATGAATTTTCTATCGGAAAATGTTGGTTAGGTGAAACATGCAGGGATGTGGTTAGTAACTCCTGCACCAGCGGTTGTGATCTTTCCCCATGTATTTAAGATTAAACCTTGATCTGAGATTAAACAGTATGATGCATTTTGTTACTTGACCATTTACAAATAAAGCGTTTGACGACTATCACATCTGTCTGATGGTAGTTGCTTTCCCAGATATACCCTATTCACTTGCGACTTGAAGACCCCCAAATTGTAAACGTCAACGACCTTCGGAATGAAAGTCGAGGTATCAACTACTAGGTCAACCTCGCGAATAGTAAAGAAATCATTAAGAGAAAAGGGTACCGGGGGCTTTCACCATACAAACGTAGTCGACTGTTTCCTCCCTGGATAATGACGGTAGAGCAAATATTTTTGTTGCATAAAACTTATAACTGTCATGACTATGCCCCTATGTTTTGGTTTTTTTCATGCTCTAACTATCATAGAAATTATGATTTAAAATAAAAAACAAAACAGTGGGGCATGGTCATTGGTCATGGCAGTTATAAGTTTTATACGTTTGTATGGAGAGAGCGGCGGTCACCTTAATAATCATATTACTTTTTCAGGTTGTTCTAGTTTGTGCAACAAAACCATGGATGTTGTACATAACACGGTTTCTATGGGGTTGTGGAGTCGGACTGTATGTTACTGTAAGATATTATTACTTCTAGTTGCGCCCCGCGATTTTACCCACGAATAGGAATAAAAGTAGCTTAATATCTTTCTTCAAAGTCCCATGTTGTTCTTTACCAAAATTCATTAGTTTAGCGGTGTAGGCGTGATAAAGTAAAAGACAGACAAACAAACAAACAAGCAAAGGTACTTTCGAATTTAGGGATAAGTTCTTATTTACTTGAAAATTTACAACGCCTACCAAAACTATATCCGCAATTTAAAGTGGTGTGAACCAATTATAAGACATGGATTTATTTATTTATTATATATATAAATCTCGTGTCACAATGTTTGTCCTCAATGGACTCCTAAACCACTTAACCGATTATAATAAAATTCGCACACCATGTGCAGTTCGATCCAACTTGAGAGATAGGATAGTTTAAATCTCAAATTATAGTCGCAAATTCCCACGGGATCGGGAGTTACGCGGGTGAAACCGCGGAGCGCTGCTAGTTTATTATAAGGCACAACAACAGAGCACAAATCAAAACACAGATAATAGCATACTTAACAATTATTAAATTCATGCTCCGATAAGAGTTAAAAATGGGATGTGTTCTCTGGTTCTCTGGTGCATACATTCATATGACAAATAATACAAATCTTAATCCTTACTTACTTTTGAATTACAATTTTACGATACAGTGAATGTTGTGCATACATTCATATGACAAATAATACAAATCTTAATCCTTACTTACTTTTGAATTAAATTTTGACGATATAGTGAATGTTGTGCATACATTCATATGACAAATAATACAAATCTTTATCCTTACCTACTTTTGAATTACATTTTTACAATACAGTGAATGTTGTGCATACATTCATATGACAAATAATACAAATCTTAATCCTTACTTACTTTTGAATTACATTTTTATACGATACAGTGGCAAACCAGAGAACACATAATTTTTTTTGCTAATTTCATTATGAACCCTTCATAACCTGGTTACGGGATCGTCATAAGACACCTTATTGGTACACCCAGTACGTAAAACACACAAAAAGCGATCTTTGAAGATATAAGTTATCCACAATGAACCATTTTCATAACCTTTTGAACGACTGCACTGGTTTTTAACCGACTTAAAAAGGAGGAGGTTTCATGAACAGTAGGTTTAGTTTAGTCCTTTTATAGCTATGATGCCAACGTCAAGGGTCTAACTTTTAACCCCTCAATTTTCACTCAGAGATTAATAAATATAAGCTGTTTTTGGAAAAATCTAAAGGATCCTTAAGGAAACTTAAAGGATCGGAATGTAAACGAAAATAATAAAAAAACTCTTTACGTTTCTTGACATGTCACAAAGCTATCACCAAGATGCTTCTAACGATACCTCATTTGTCAAATTTTTAATAAATATGATAAAAAGATATGAACATGAGGGTGGGTCATAGTGGCCAAAACACCCCCTCCCCCCTTTTGGTTTCGTCGTAGTTGGATAAATAATCAATGGGCGATAAGGCAGCCCATTTGTGCAACTTAGCTTTCTAGCTACTTTGCTTTGTGTACATTATGTTCTATGTTCCTTACTCATCATCATCATCGTCCGAGTGATGTTCCCGGTTGCATCCCTCTTGGGTCCTCTCAGCTACGTCTCCGCTTCGCACGGTTTTATGTTCCTTACTGTGTTGTACAAATAAAGTTATCTATCTATCTATCTAATGAAACATCTTTCCAGGTATCATCAATATATCTAGTAGAAATAGCAGATAAAAACATCAGAGGAACAATCGCAGTCGGCAACCGATTCATGTTCAATTTAGGAAGTTTCCTCGTAATGGTCATCGGACCGTTCGTCCTATACCAAACCTTAAGCTACTTGCTATTGGCATTGCCTTTGATATACTTCGGAGCTTGCTGGTGGATACCTGAAACGCCGTACTGCTTACTGAAAGAAGGGAAAGTGGTGCAAGCAAAGCAGGTTCTGTCTAGGTTACGAGGATTTCAAGATAAGGTGAGTAACTGGAATATATGTTTACCAAAAAGACTTTCCCAAAATGCCGGAAAACCTCACTTTATCAACCGATAACTATAGAACCTATTTAGAGGATATTATTTGGTATATTGTAAGAGATCTATAAGACAGACCCTAGATTAATAGGAACAATTACCATTTCCTGATATTTCCTTGGTCTTATTTCGAAATTTGCGAGCCGAAATCAGCCCAAAAAGATAAATACATGTTTTTGGGACGATTTGAAAAAAAAAATGGGCTAAATTGGAATAAGCCCTGAGACTATCTATAAAAATATTTTATTGCAGGTGTTAGAAGATCAATTAAGTCTAATGCAATCAAATGTTAAGAAAGAAATGCGACGTAAAGGAACGGTTAAGGAACTCTTTACTGGAAGACAATATAGGAAAGCTATTCTTATTTCCGTTGGTAAGAAACACTCACTAAATAATATTAGTATATATGATGATTAATTTGCTAGTAAAGGTCATTAAAGGTAGGTCTTACAACGATATGGTTTCGCATAAGAAACAACTCACTTTAAGAAACCAACATAGGTTAGAGTACCAGAAACTCCGCAAATCACAAAAAACGATCTCCATACATTTCGTACTGAAATCAAGTCAAACTATTGTCCTATCAAAACGCTATCTCTATGTACAGTATGCGTCATAAGTACACTATCAGTTTGCTACCATAATACTATCAAAACGTATAGGACTTACGACCTTCTTCTAATAGACGTTACACACAAACATAAATACTTGAATTAAAAGTACTCAGTGTGATTATTATTTTCAACATGTTAGCTATGTTTTTAGTTGGCCGAGTGGTATAAGCTGCCACACAAGCTACACCAACCGACATGAATTCGATTTACAGGTTACGTAGTTCTAATGTTCAAATAATGCTGCACAGGATTGTAAACATTACGGTGCCGGTGAACTTTTGGACGTTGACTGTACCTATAGGAAAAAGGAAACCACAGATCAAATGGGATCTCCAGATTGACCAATGTTCCATAGACCTTGAGGGCAACCATGTTTTCCCTTACCATGATTATTTTATCGCAATGCTAAGATCAGCTTGGTATCACTTCTTCTTCTTCTTCTCGTATAGTGGTGTGGCTCACCTATTGTTAGAGTTTTCAGATCGCCCTAAGGCCTCTAAATTGACTTAACGACTGCTACTAGAGGTAGCAATCGGGACCAACGGCTTAACGTGCCTTTCGAAGCACGGAGGGGCTCACGAAAACACATTTTTGCCTTACTGTTAATTGGTCACCCATCAAAGTAATGACCGCGCTAGGCGTCACTGAACCACACCAACATTATGTCAATCTTTTTAGGTCTAAAAATGACACAAATATTGGCCGGATCGATCCCAATCCTACAATACTTGGGCCGGATAATGCAAGAGAGTAATGCAGATATTGAAGTTTCAACAGCACTCATCATTTTTGGAGCGGTCAGATTTATTGTAGGTAAGATAACACAACAAAAGTGTGTTAGTTTGTTTGTCCTAAAACTGTGAAAATTTTAATGGAGATAATAGTGAACAATTTTTTGTCCAAATCGTTTAATTTTCATATAAATATAGACATGATTATTGTGATTCTATACTCCCACACTACGCCCATTCTGTGGGAGGAATTGACCCAATAAAACAACAGTTATATACTGGGTAAAGATAAGTTTCTATCTCGAGAAAGCGTGTGATGCAGTAGGTAATTGATAAAAGCCTTAAAATTAATTTGACTTTCATATATATATATATATATAAAATTCTCGTGTCACGGTGTTAGTTACATATGTACACCTAAGCGGTTGAACCGATTTGTATTAATTCTTTGGGTCTGAGAATCGAACGACATCTATGTTTTATTTTATTAGTTTTTTTGTAATATACTACGTTTGCCGGGCCAGCTAGTGTCTCCATAACATTCATTAATGTGCTAAAATTACGCGATTTTTACAGAGCTTTCAAATTGATCATGACATCTCCAACGGACTCATCTTTTATACGATTTCTATTAATTTCAGGTATATTCTCATCGATGATTGTTGACAAAGTAGGACGTCGACCCCTGCTTATATCTTCATACATAGGCTCTAGTATTTTCCTAGCAATTGTTGGTACATATTTCTACTTCCAAGAGGTCATTGGTATTAATAATGAAAGTTCAAACCCACTGCGGTACGTCACCTTCATTGGCATTATTCTTGCTAATGTTATCTCCACAATGGGTTTTGACTCTTTAGTCTTCGTGATTCCAGCTGAAATATTCCCTATAAATATCAAGTCGAAAGCCATGACGGCGTTAAACATCTTCGGAGGTTGTTTAAGCTTCCTTATTATCAAAGGGTATCAACAAATTAAAGATCTTTCAGGGCTGTATGGAGTCTTTTGGTTTTTTGGCTCAGCAGCATTTCTTGGGGGTATATTTTCCTATTTCGTAGTCCCTGAAACTAAAGGAAAGAGTTTGGCTGAGATTCAAATGGAACTACAGGGTCTTAGTAATAACGATTCTAGTGATAGATTAAGTAATTTGAATGTTGTATTAGATTTGGAACAAAACAAGAGTAGTGAAATGAAAGAACTCGTTGAAGTGAAAGGTGATGGTATAAATGGTAGATTAAGCTGACGTTTGTACTTATATCGAAATAAATAGACAAATTAATACTAATTTTGTTTTATTTTAAGGTATTAGACTTAGTATATATAATACAGATGCCATGGCGCCTCCGCCAGGTCATGGCAGACTAGGTAGACCCAAGAAGTGCTGGCTTAACGTCATAAAGTGTGATATGCGTGCAAATGGCCTTACTAACCATGATGCCGAAGATCGTGCGAAGTGGCGGCGTAAATGTAGGAAAGCGGACCCAGGGCTCACGAGTGGGATGCAACCGGGAACGTCGCTCATATGATGATGAGTGTAATACAGATAAGAGTCCACGTGTCTTAATAAGAAGATATCTTGATCAAAGCAGGTCCATCATCTTTTCAATGTCTAAAGTAAAGCATTATATATTGTTACATAATGACTACTAAGCATCTACCAATATTATGAATGAATTTGATTACTGCGGTTTAAAAGATAAGATTCATTAACAAACACTTTCATCAGAAGACTACATGATAAAATTGTATTTAAATTCAAACAGCGTTAACCAATAAAATAATAACAATAAATGAATTAAGTACTGCGGTTTGATAGATATTCATTGACAATTGACAAGCACTTTTAGTAGAGTATTAGAATTTACATAATTAAGCAACCTATTAGGAATTCAGTTAGGTAGGTGATAAAATTGTAAAATAGCCTTTCTTACTTATAAATAATTACATTTATAATTTCACATTTATAATATTAGTAGGATGCCTATCAATGAATGAATTAACTACTGTGGTTTGACCGATAAAATTCATTGACAATAATTTTCATTAGAAGATCAGAAGAAGAATGAACACATTAGGAATCCATTTATACGTGATAAAAATGTATCTGATTCCGATAAGTAAAATTACGTAAATATGATTTACCGTCTCATTAACAAATCACAATCAAAGTATAAATAACGTGTCACAACATAAGGCGAACAACTTTTGTTCCACAGTTTTGGAAATTTATAGATCACTAGCAGTGCACCGCGGTTTCACCCGCGTAACTCCCGATACCGTAGGAATATCGGGATAAAAAGTAGCCTATAGCCTTCCTCGATAAATGAACTATCCAACACAAAAATAATTTCTTTACCTTAAAGGTAATGGATGTGTTTGTCTACTCGCAAATACTGGAAAATCTTTTATAAACTGCACAATTTCTTTCCGTCGAACATTTATGTTGGCAGTAGAGTACAGTTTTCGCAAAAAACTAACTTTTTTGGCTCAATAAGGAAAATAGTATATAATTATATACATAGATACAAAAAAAAAACATATATACATACATAAATAATACAGGAATACATATGGATATTAGACAGTACTGAGGTAGTGATCAGTTACCATAGATTTGAAAATGGGTAGGGACTTAGCAGATCGGATGGGTTGAGGCAAGTATATTATGTCTTAAAAGCATTGCCTAGTAAATAAGTTCAATAGATATACTGGTCACCATTAAAATCGTTCCATCCAAGGGTTCTTAAAAAGAAGTCTTATCCTAATCATAAATTCAGTCAATAAATATCAATAAATATTTACGAAGCTCTGCCGAGAAATCATTATTTTTATTCAGGACTAGCTGTTGCCCGCGACTTCGATCGCGATGTGGTTTTGGGTTATTTAGAATACCTAGCATTTTTCTGCATAAATACAATTTATCATTCGGTGTAAGTTATAAAAACAAAATAGGTAGTTACATTGTTTTTAAACTATATTTTTAATTGATTTGGCAAAGGCAATTCTTATTCTAGGCTTACTCATACTACGAAATTAGGTCTAAAGATGCCTGAAGAGCGTGTAGAAAGAAAAACTTTCGGCCCTAGGGAAAATCGCTTTCACTGAGACCTGTCATGTTAAATTATGGCTTCGCGCGGCTTGTGCAATGTGTTTGTAGCCAGTATCAGTATCATTACGCATTAGGGACTTCAAAAACCTAACCTCCTTGATTTAGGTAACACCAAAGAATAACAATTATGGCTTCGCACGGCTCATCCATACTGCCAGAGTTTAGTACATAATAGGTTTTTTCTTAGTAATCGAATTCAGGTAGATATATTTAGTTCAAGATATCTTATTTAATAAAATAAAGGTAAAGATGAAAATGCGACGTATGACCATGCTGCGCCTCTACCGGCGCCCTGTCAAAATGTTGCAGATGTGGCTTTATGTGACCGTGCGCTCAGTGTCGTTTCTTGAGTAAAAAATACTGGCGGGAAATGCTTGCATTTTGAATGATTTTAATTAGTATTATCTTTTGTTATTTTATTATGTTTTTGTGTTAAGTTTCATCTGGTTTTTCATTTATGATTGTGTATTTTGTGTAAATAACATTTTCTAGACAAACCGTGTTACAAAAACTGTAATTTAAATCTACGGACTTCGCGTCATCACTCAGTGTTGGATAAACTAATTTATAAAAATCTCTTCGGTTAGTACCGACGTATTTGAGTATTGAAAACATATTGAAAACATGTTGAAAACAAATAGCAATAGCAAAAAATCTACATAATGTATAACCTCTTTGGTCCCAACCTTGTAAGAGGATCTGGTAGTATGGAGTCTCTCATTCACTCTCGTTATTAGGAAGAATTTTATGTTTATTCGTAATGAAAAGCACAGTGTTTACCTCGGGTTTGTTTTGTTTACCCAAGGTACTATTTTTGTTAATTTTTCACAAATAAAACATAATACACAACAATATGATAAGCTAAAACTAAGTTCAATTTCTATTAGCACAAAACTTTCAACGTTCTTTGTCTTCCTAGTTATCTTTAGATTTTTGTAAATTAAAGAAAAAATAATTATCAACTACTTTTGTGTCTCGATTCATATTCTTAAATTAATAATATAAAAGGTCATTATAGTATTTATAACACCAACATCATGCAAATAATAATCTATTTTGGTGCAAATAATATTTTACATTGTTTTTATTATCAAATAATAATATTAATGATTATAATATTAATGAAAAAGAAAGGCAATTGAACAGAACAAATACTAATACTTAAAATAACGCGATGCACATTGAGATCCTTACATATTGATAGCAGGCATTACGCTGAACAAAAAATGCTTTCACACCAAACATCTAAAGCGTCTCGGAAACGGGGTATTTGAAGGAACGTGATGTGATGTCCTATGATTCCAATTTTCTGAATTCTTGACCAAAATACCCAGTTTTTTTTATTAGGTAGCTGGCAGGGCTACGTAATTATTAAAATATTTTTTAACCGACATCAAAAAAGGTGGAGGTTCTCAATTCGTCACGTATATATATATTTTTTATGTATGTTCGCTGATTAGTCGTAAACTCTTGGAGCGATTTGGATAATTCTTTTTTGTTTTTACTATCTAAGGTTTCCGCTACTTGAACTCATAATTCTAAAATAATGTAACATCGGAGGTCTTCGGTAAAGGAGATCGGTAATATTATGTAGTAGTACCTCTTTGTACTAACCTCATTTTCAGTTTGACGTAGGTAGTATTAAATGCAAACTATTTGGTTTCATGACAGCTGTCATCTTGAGCGGAGGCATGTACTGTACCCCTACTATGACTTTTTGAAGCACTCGAAAAATAGAAACCCTTATAAGATCACTCTTTTGTCCGTCTGTCTGTCAGTGTGTCACTCCCGATATTCTCAGAGACGGGTGGACCTAATAAGTTGATTTTTAGGAAGTTTCATAGTAAATACCCAATATAGTATGTTACATCGAATACGTAAAAAAGTCGTAGTAAGGGTACTGTTTCCTTCTGACGTTCGATTAAGTTTTACCACGGAAAAATATTTCGATTTCACATTTTTTAAATGTTTTTTCATCAAATATCATAATTATTGTATTAAAATTAAATTGAAACATACCCTAAATGTTAATCTGATATTTTCTGAACATATTCATGTGGAGGTTGGTAAAATCTGTTATGTAGTTTATAAGATTACCTGGTTCAAACAAACAGACAAACAGACAAACAGACAAACAAACAGACAAAAATTCTAAAAACTACCCTATCGTGTTCAGCTAACGATTTTAAGACGACCTGTGTATTTTTTTTCTGGATATCTTACAATTACAGATTTTTTTATGTCTACAGATTTATTATATGTATAGATGATATATTTTACTTAGATTACGAGGTCTTAACTTTAGTAGCTATGTGAAGTACAAAAAAGGTCATGGAAAATCAACATATTCTTGATTTAACTTTAAAACTGTCCCTGGCATGTTATTGAGTATTAAAAATAGAATCAATTTATTATTTGACTATGTACTTATCTGATGTTCAACATTCATAAAATACAGTAAAGTTATTTTATGCATTTATCTTTTGAATGATAAGATTGTTTCTATTTCTAATACAGTCTTAAAATCTCCGTCATAGAGATCGCTGTGTTACTAAACACAAATGCTGTGTCTGTGAAACAAGTTTGAAGTTATTTGTGAAAATATGGAGGAAAAAAGCAGATTTGTGCAGTATTGGGCAGCTGTCGCAGGTACAAACTGTTTTAATTGAGGACTACGACTAAAACACCCTAAAAACAAAACATAAACATTTAATTAGTCTACTTTTAACTAGTAAAATTTGTTTTCTTTAACATTATAATATACCAGTATGAAAATATTTTTCTCAGATTTTTTTAATTCAACTAGTTACCTAAGTAGGTATTATTAATATTGTGTTCACAATTTCTTTTTTGACGCTTTTGAAACGATTTTATTTAGCTTGCTCTGTTTGTTTGGGTCATGAGTAACTTTTCACCCCCTTATAGTTGAAATTCGAATTATTTTAGTAAGATTTTATCGATGCATCTATGTGAATTATGAATTATTATGTGATGTATCTATGTGTAATCTATGTGAATTACTTTTTGACCCACTGACTCTATGATTCACCAGAGGATCATTTCCTGGCACAGCTGAGAAAAGAGATAATAGGTTATCGCTAGAAATAACATTTTTTTTCACATTTATTTAGTTACTGTGTAATCTTACTAGATAAATTGGCATTTACTGAGATATTGAGATAAATTACCTGGGTTAAAACATATTTAGAAATATATACATTTTTTTTTGCATCTTTTTAATATATTTTTAACCATGTTTTCTTAACATGGCTTTAAGTATCTTCTACATATATAAAGTGGTATTTTTCTTGAAAAAAAAAATCAAATCATTTAATGGTGTTACTTAGTTATGTTTTAATTAAAAAAATGATAATTTTTTGTTTATGTATATCAAAATGAAGATATAGCTCTGTTCCTCTCTAATCTACTGATCAAAGTCCTTTAGGGATCCGTTTTAACTGTTTATTCCATTTTCTAATGGATTTATTTCTACTTTTTGCTCCATTCCAATTCATCGGTGAATTTTTTTTCCATTCTGTTCCATAGGTGAATTTATTTCTTATATTTATTCGACTCCAACGACAAATTTGATTATACTTTGAGCTTAGTTATTCCATAAGTTAAATAGATAATTCGAATACCTAACACTACTGATACCTTTTCTTTTTAATTTATTTTATGTGTACCTTTTATATTTTTGATAAAATGATTATAACTGACTGATAATCGAGTAATTATCACTTGTCTGGCAACATTGTATAAAGTAGCTAAACCTTTTAGGTACCCATTGTTTATTATTGTTCTCGTGTGAAATTCATTTAATTTGTTTAGGTATATAATTTTTTGGTTTTCGTAATTTTGTAATATTAATTTCTACTATGTACTATGTAATTTAGGCATTCGACGAAAACTGACCAATCATAGCTCAGGCTCTAATTTCGTGACGAGTTGATGATGTCGATCACGAAATACGACTTCTGAAAAAGCGTTTATTTATGAAAATACTAGCTGTGCCCCGCGGTTTCACCCGCGTAAGTCCCGATCCCGTGGGTATATTGGGATAAAAAGTATCCTATGTCCGTCTCCTGGCTCTAAGCTACCTCCCTACCAATTTTCACCCAAATCTGTTCTGCCGTTCTTGAGTTATAAGTGGTGTAACTAACACGACTTTCTTTTATATATATAGATTTGGAAACCATACAAAATCCACTAACGGACTAAGTTTGTCGACAAGTAATTTATGAAATACTAGCTGCGCCCCGCGGTTTCACCCGCGTAAGTCCCGATCCCGTGGGAATATCGGGATAAAAAGTAGCCTATGTCTTAATCCAGGTCTCCAGCTATCTACATACCGAGTTTCATCGCCATCAGTCTAGTAGTTTTTGCGTGTAGGAGTAACAAACACACACACACACACGCGCACACACGCACACACAAACTTTCACATTTATAATATTAGTAGGATTTGTAAAAATATTTGACACTGTCACACGTGAGACATTTCAAGTGGCCTTAAAAAATTAAGGTCCAGGACCGACAGGTTTGGAAATAGGTATGATGGAGAATAGTAGCTTGTTGGAGATTGGCCTTTGCCCTGCAGTGGGACCGCATAGCATAGGTTAATAAAAACAGACGGATAAGAAAGTGATCTTATAAGGGTTCCTTTTTACCTTTTGAGGTACGGAACCTCAAAATTATACAACGTGTTTCCGCGAAAGGTTTCTAATACGAAAGGGTGGTGATTTAGACGTCTAGATGAACAACTTTTGTTTGTTTTTTCTGTAGTTTTGTTTTTGATTTTCTAGTAAAATACCTTCAAAATTGAACAAAATTTCGGCTTTTGGAAATTCGTCTTTTTTCGATTTGTATGAAACATATGGTTTTCGAGTAGGAATTCCCTCAGGATTATCGAAAAAAGTTCGAATTTCCAAAACTCATATACCAAAAGTTATTTGTCTAGACGTTTAGAACAATCACACCCTTAGCGGAAACACGTTGATAGGTATCAGCGGGTAATAAGGCTACTCAAAGGTTTTTTAAGAAACTTCATATTCATAAAGTTTTCAGATTAACAATAAAACAAATAATCAACTGACCTAGTTTCCCTCTTTTTACGAAATATTTAGTTTTTCATTAAGTTTCAGGTGGCTGCTTTTCCCGCAGGTCTACCTTGGGTATATATAGTTTTTACCTATAGTATTTAGCAAAAAATATTTGTCCGGGTCCGGGTTTGATCCGCGTTCCGGGGCATTCAGCGAGGTAACACTGCTTGCATATTGCCCAGCTTTGCACCGGGAACGCTGGGGAGGGGTTTGTTCGAATAGCTTTAGTTTTAATTTTTAGATTTTATTTGTTTATATCTCGTATTAAGTTCGTAGTTAATTCCTTGTATTTGTAATTATTTTGAGATTTTTCACCAATAAAATATCTTATATATATTTATATATAAAAATATTTAGGAATATTCTTGTTTAATTAATTTAAATGTGTTTAATTACAACGATTCTAGTTGCAATATCAGCGATGACATCAAGCGTCGCCTTTTCATGGACAACACCTGTTATACCTAAATTTCACAGTAATGAAACAAATCTATACATAACAGATGTAAGTACCTACATAACTTTATTATATACCTTCATTTGTTTGATTGTATGACGCAAATACATTAAATAAAAATAAGAAATACTTTTGTACGTAAAAGTCACAAAATATAAAAAGTAATCGGTGAACTTACCTAAATATAATATAGACGCAACGGATTAAGAACATCCTCCTTTTTTAAACTCGGTTAACAATTAAATTAAAGTACATTCCTTAGAGTGCACCCAAATAATATTAAAACTCACACCTACCCGATATTTTTGATGTAGGTATATCCGATATATATAAAAAAAAATGATTTTGTATGACAGCCATATTATTATTTTATTGTTATTTATGTATAACCTACTTGCTGTTTGCATACTTATGTTTTATAAACATAATACATTATTTAAAAAAAAACAGAAATATCACCAGATCAAAAGGATTTAAGATTTTAAACATGATTAACCAACGGTGTTACTGTTAAATAATAAGTAATCAACTTTGCAATTATTAAAATAGAATTTATTTAAAATTACAAGTCATTTGTTTTAATATGTTCTTTGTCTGTTTTTAAATTTTTGCAGTTGTAGATTACATGTTAAATGCATTTAGTTAGAATTTCTCTAAAGTTTATCAACAATCTCATGCAACCCGCCCTTAATCAGTTAGACATTTTGACATTTGTTTAATTATGTTTAAGGTCCTAAACGCGTTTGTTTTTTGTTGTGCAGTCAACTTGTCCTAAATTAGTTTATCCGACATTAAATCGGTGACCTACATCCTTTGGTTACATGAATACTATAAATATTAGATCGTGTGCTTTGACTCCAATTAATCTACCAAATTATTTGCGCCATAAATTTATGTTAATTCTGCTCTACCTTCAACATTAATTAAATTCTATACAGGGTTACTCTACATTAAAACGAACAACTTTTATTCTACGACTTTTGGAAATTAGAACATTTTTTTGAATTTTTTGAGATTATTTTTACCCGTAAATTAGCTGTTACTAACACGGAGAGGTCATCAACCTAAAGATTATAATTATTTATTGAGCTTTATCGATTGTTTTAACTATGAATGACCTTTATTTTAAAAAATCAGCTGTTTTTCGAATTAATATAACCTCAAAAAATTCAAAAAAATGTTCGAATTTTCAAAAGTCCTAGAACAAAAGTTGTTCGTTTTGATGTAGAAAACTATCACCTGCACGGTTTTGGTTTGGAAACCAATAACCCTGTATATATACGTGTATACTTGCTTAAGTTCTTATATACTTATATTATTGGTATAGGTACAGTCGGCTGCATAATTGCAGACCCACCGTAAACCTCCAAAACGGCTGATATAAGAATGTTTTGAACACAAACAAGATTTTAGGCACCTGCTTTAGTTGAAGTTTAAAGTCTTCTATAGAAGACTTCAACTAAAGTAATAAAGTAGTAAATATTTTTGATAAATTCACGAGTTAATTTATCAAACAAAAATATTAAAATGAAATCATGCCAATAATAGTAATTTTTGAACTCTACCGGGGGCTGCAATTATGCAGCCGACTGTACATAAGTTAAGAGGCAAGTGTACCGGGGGCTCTTTCCATACAAACGTAGTTGACTGTTTCCTCCCTGGATAATGACACTAGACCTAATATTTTTGTTGACCATGACCATGCCCCTATTTTTGTTGACCATGATCACCTTAAATTCTCTATATACATGTATACTTGCTTAATTTCTTATTTACTTATATTGTTGGTATAGGTACATAAGTTAACTAAGTAATAAATTTAGGTTAGTTGCACAATCTTATTGATAAATAGTTACATAACGATTAGATACAAATAATTAGAAGCAGATACTCACGTACATTGTACTAAATTCGATGTAATTTAATGACAATATTTGTGCACAATTAAATGATTAGATATTTGATAGACGTTGACGTAAACCAAAATATTTGCAAGTCATAAATTACAGGGTTATTGGTAATTATACTAGCAAGCCATTGAGGGCTACTTCTGTGCACCTAAACAGACAACTTTAGTGCTACGACTGTTGGAAATTCAATTTTTTTTTAAATATTTTGTGTTTATGTAAGCTCGAAAAATATTGATTTATTAAAACAAAGGTAATTCAGATAAAGAACAGTAGATAAAACTTTTTAGGGTTAATGACCTCTCCGTGTGAGGAACAGCTGATTTTCAGGTAAACCTAACCACAAAATTTTCAAAAAATGTTCTAATTTCCAAAAGTCGTAGATCAAAAGTTGTTTGTTTAGGTGCACG
Organism: Idaea straminata; assembly: GCA_951213275.1. Classification (NCBI taxonomy): domain Eukaryota; kingdom Metazoa; phylum Arthropoda; class Insecta; order Lepidoptera; family Geometridae; genus Idaea; species Idaea straminata. Next base: position 10,310,084 of record OX577856.1, read on the forward strand.
GAAGTAGCCCTCAACGGGTTTCTAGTATAATTACCAATAACACTGTATATACGTACAATGTATTTAGACGAAGGGTAGGTAACAGTAGGTATCTAATATGAAAGGAATTTATTTATGAGAAAATCTGACTTCAACTCGAATCTATACTTATCTATACTAATATTATAAAGCTGAAGAGTTTGTTTGTTTGTTTGAACGCGCTAATCTCAGGAACTACTGGTTCGAATTGAAAAAATATTTTTGTGTTGGATAGTCTATTTATCGAGGAAGGCTATAGGCTACTTTTTATCCTGATATTCCCACGGGATCGGGAGTTACGCGGGTGAAACCGCGGAGCGCAGCTAGTGTATTATATTATCCTAATAAGAAACAGCAGATTTTCTGTTTCTTTAGAGTTCAAAGTCACTGATCTTTGGGTTATATTTGATTATCTAGTTTAGACTACTATTTTATTAGTTCCTTACAATAATCTTTAGGTAATTTCAAAATATGACAACATTATTTATAAGGGCATGGACGTAACAAGTAGGTATACGTTACGTCCATGACTAAGGGCCCTCTGTTAATACGGGTGTTGCCATGTCTTGTAAATTTCGTAAAATATCAGTAGGTACCTACCTAAATTAGGGTAATTGTCCCAAATATATGTTTTTCTGCTGCAAGTCGCACTCGTTCCATGGCGGCAACACAAACAGCAACCTATTGCGACCCAGGTTCTACCGCAAGCCACAGGGGTAGTACATAAATAGATATATTTACCAATTTGAGACAAATAAAAAGTATATGGTACAGTTTTTAAGAGGAAAGGGTACCAGGGGCTCTCTCCATACAAACGTAGTCGACTGTTTTCTCCCTGGATAATGACACTAGAGCTAATATTTTTGCAGCATAAAACTTATAACTGCCATGCCCCTATGTTTTTTTTAATATCTTTATTTCTATGATAATTAGAAAATGAAAAAACCAAGACATAGGGACATAGTCATGGCAGTCGACTACGTTTGTATGGAGAGAGCGCCGGTACCCTTTCACCTCAAGTGACTTCAAAAAAGGATAAGGTTCTCAATCCGTCGCCTTTACCTATATCTTGTATTTAATTACTTTTATCTGTATTAAAAAAAGTTGCTTAAAAAAAATTCCAGGCGGAAATATCATGGATTGTAGCTGCCACTTCACCGGGTGTGATGATAGGCAGTCTTGTATCAAGGGTCCAATCTGATTGGCTTGGGAGGCGAGCAACTGTGCTGGCCAGTGCCTTCCCATTTGCTATTGGAACGGTATGTTTCATTACAATTGAAAAATCAAGATCGCCTATTTTAACAAAGTCATGGACATAAACATATTTTTACATATTTTTAGTATGTTTCTATTTGTGATTGTCTGTAATTGGCTTTCTGTTTCTGTTTCTTCTGTTTATTGTGTTAAAACTAGCTGTAGACTTTCCTTACAAATAAATCTATACTTTTTATCTATACTTAATATTATAAAGCTGAAGAGTTTGTTTGTTTGTTTGTTTGTTTGAACGCGCTAATCTCAGGAACTACTGGTTCGAATTGAAAAAATCTTTTTGAGTTGGATAGTCCATTTATCGAGGAAGGCTATAGGCTACTTTTTATCCCGAAATTCCCACGGGGTCAGGAGTTACGGGGGTGAAACCGCGGAGCGCTGCTAGTAAATAATAAATACCGTGTTTTTTTATATGGGGCTTCAAGGCTATAACCTAAGCTATAAGAGATACCGAAAAATGCTGAAAAGATTTGCGTGCACGATTTTGACAAAAACTGAAAGTGCATAGTCTATATTTTCATATATTACATACTAGCAGCGCTCTGCGCTTTCACCCGCGTAGCTCCCGATCCCAAAGGAATATCGGGATAAAAAGTAGCCTATGTTGCTCCCAATGAATCAATGTATCCTCATACCAAGTTTCATCTTAATCGGTCCAGTAGTTTCGAAGCCGTTACAAACAAAAAAACTTAAAAGTCTTTTTCTTTTTTTACAAAATTTATTTAGCTTTACCTGTCCCAATGTCTGTCATGGAATCTTGCAAATAAAATTGGATCCACTTCCCGATTACCGATTGAGCTGAAATTTTGCAAACATGTGTAAATCGCGTGACAATAAAAAAGATTTTTTAATAGTTTTTTTTCTTGTTATATTAGTGTAGATGTAGATTTTGCTATTAGTCTTTAGACTTATTTAATATAATTGAGATTTCTTTGTTTATATTAAGTTGTTTTTTCTCAGATTTTCGTATTGTTTGCTACAAAGGCTTGGATGATTTATATAGCGAGGTTTTTGTGGGGAATTGGAGCCGGTACTGTTCAAACGGTAAGAATATTTACTTTAACAATTTTCACTACGTAAGAGGAAACCGACGCTCTCTCCATACAAACGTAGTCGATTGTTTCCTCCCTGGATAATGACACTAGAGAAAATATTTTTAACTGCCATGACCCTATTTTTTTGTGTTTTAAATCTTAATTTCGATGATAATTAGAAAGTGAAAATAACCAAGACATAAGGGCAGTCAGTCATGGCAGTTATAGGTTTTCTGCAAAAAAAATATTTGTGCTATTGTCATTATCCAGGGAGGCAACAGTAGACGTTTGTATGGAGAGAGCTCTGGTACCCTTTCCTCTTAAGTTACAATTAATAGTTGTCTCTGAGGTAACCCTAAAACGGAAAGGGTCTGGGGAAAAATGCTCCCTCTAATACATACAGGCTCTAGATAACGCCGTGAATAGGCATAGGACGACCCTGTTGGCACAATGGTCAACATGCCGGACCGTCCAACACAGGATTGCGGGTTCGATTCCCGCCTCAGACAATTATTTATACTTAGATATTTTTTGTGGTCTGGTTGTGTCTATGTATTATAAGTATACAATGTGTTTCAGCGAAGGGTATTAATACGAAAGGGGGTTGTTCTAGACGTCTAGGCTAACAACTTTTGTTCTACGACTTTTGGAAATTCGAACATTTCGTTTGAAGTTTTCGTATGAAACAGCTGATTTAAGTAAAAATTCCCTCAGAATCATTGAAAAAAAGTTCGAATTTCCAAAAGTCGTAGAACAAAAGTTGTCTGTCTAGACGTTAAAAAAGAAGACTATTTATGTAGTATATCCGTTGTCTAGCACTCATAACACAAGTTTAGTTACTTAGCTTGGGGCTAGATGGCGATGTGTGGAATGTTCTGAAATATTTATTTATTAAAAAATAGCATGTATTAAAGTTGCAGGCGCTGTTGTACAAATCATCTAGATTATATGTACAATCAAGGGTCAACAGTCTCTGCCCACCGTAACGTTTACAATCCTGTGTAGCACTATTTGACCATTATAACAACATAACCTGTAAATCAAACCCACGTCGGTTGGTGTAGCGGGTGGAGGCTTATACCACTTGGCCAACTAAAGACATAGCTAACATGTTGAAAATAATAATCACACTGAGTACTTTTAATTCAAGTATTTATGTTTGTGTGTAACGTCTATTAGAAGAAGGTCGTAAGTCCAATGCTTGTTGTTAGTATTATTGTAGCAAACTGATAATTTACTTATGACCCATACTGTACAGACCATTATATTTGAAATTTTCATTTTATCCGTAGATATCTTATATCTACTTGTCAGAGCTATCAAGATGAACTTTCAATAATCGGACGTCTAGCCAAATTTTTGTAGATAAGTGGATTTTCTTTCAAAAGGTTTTTAACTTTATCTGTTGGCACATGAATTCTAGTCAGTCGTACTCCCGATAAAAAAAAAATTATAGAAAAGAGTCATTCGAAATTTACTGTACTAAACTAAATTGAATAATAATGTATTTTTCAATCATATAACACACCCGCTACAGAGGCTTTCCTAGTGCGGGATCCACTGTTTATGTGTTTTTTAGTACTATTTTGGCATTATTGGTTTTGGCTCAATAAATCACTTAAATTGGCATATATTGTATTGACTACTGACTGTTTTATGTTCGAAATTGGTTAATATTATTATCTTTTGGACTAATTTGTTAAGGCATATTTCTTATAGGATTGTTTTTTACCATTATTAATTTTAGTCTAACTGTCTATTGACATGAATGTTTTGTTATTATGCGAAATTAATTTATCCCAAAAATGTATACCATGTGATATTAGGAAAAAAACTTTTTGAGACAAATAGGCGAAAATATTGCGACATGTATGTCTGGGCATATTTTCGCGCAAAAGGCCTCTTGTTTTTTCTAGTTAGAAAAGAGGTTTTCATATAAATTAGTAAAAAACAAAAAAAAATAACGTTGTAAATATCACTTTATAAGAGCAATTATGGAGTTTTGGCGGGAACGAGTTAACAACATGTCGTGCTGCAGTTTTATTTTCATGAAACTTAGATGTAACCCGAGTTGAATTGTATAATTCTGGTGGAATGTTATTCAATTTAGTTCTGTGAAAGTGCACAAGTGTAGTGAAAGTAAAAATCAGTGTCAAACATGCAGTTTTCTCGTTGCCTCCAAATCTCCTATTAAGGTTATGGTAAACTTGCCACCGCTTTACTATAACCCCTGACTTGACGGACTATGACGACTTTGACTGTATTGAAACACTTTAGGCCCGATTTATGAAAAATCGGGTCATAATTTGATGCAAAATATAACTTGACACTGGCTAAATGCACACGTGCGAAGCCATAATAAAAGAAAAAAAAAAAAAGAGCAATTATTTTTTTCTTGGTTAGAAAAGTTATTCAGTAGTTTGTATATCAAATAACTTGTTAAATAAATAATTTTAATCTAATTTTATTATTTATTCGTGTTGTTTAGTTTTATATTTAATTTCTGGGTGGGGGTATTTTATGGCGTCTTATTAATTATTTTGTGATTATTATTATTTTTAGTTTTTTATTTTGTGTAATTTGATTTGATGTACCTAATTTTGAATTTGTGTGTTAATACTATGTAATTTTGTCAATTAATTGAATAAACTTAAATAATTTGTTTCAGATCGGCATGATATACATAGCTGAGATAGCAGATAAAGAAATCAGAGGTAGTTTGGCAGTCATCAACCGTTTCTTGTTCAATTTTGGCAGTTTCCTAGTAGTGGTTATTGGATCGTTCGTATCATACCAAACTCTAAGTTACATGCTGATTGTATTACCAACAACCTATTTCATAGCTTGTTGGTTTATACCGGAAACACCATATTTCCTGCTGAAGGAAAATAAAGTCGCAGCTGCTAGGAAGGAATTGATGAAACTTAACCGTTATAAGAACGAATATGTAAGTAATTTAAAATAACTAGCTTTCAAACATACAATATAAATACTTATCTCTATCTTAATTGAAAAAAACCAAAGCATAGGTGCTTATAAGGGGTTTTTTTTCTCGGGATGTACGCGGTGCATGGAGGCTCCGGAGAGTTCGAATGAGACCCTGGGCCTCCAAGCTGCACCGAGGAGGGTCACTGGAGAGTTTTTAGTCGGTTTGACTCCGACATAACCCGTCGTCACCCCCCGGGATGGCGGGAACCCGTAAGGATTTTCTCTCCGAAAAAAAAATGATAATAAGGCTAGATTTCAGGTTAGAAAATTGCAAACATTGGAATTAAGACGCATTGTTTATTAAAGGTTTTAGAAGAAAAACTATCAGAAATGCGGTTACATGTTAAAGAAGAAACTAGACGCACCGGATCTTTTATAGAATTAATCACTGGATTACAATATCGTAAAGCAGTTATAATATCTGTTGGTAAGTTAAAGTATTTAATATATGGCGATCCAAGAGTTGGAAAATATATTTTGTTTGAATAAATTAAGTACTTATTATAAAACTAGCTGCGCCCCGCGGTTTCACCCGCGTAATAATTTTCTGCGCAACTTTCTTAATTTTTTATTTCATAAGAACCTTCTCCTGATAATAACAAACAGACCAAAAAAAGAATTGGCCAAATTGGTCCAGGCGTTGTTGAGTTATGCGCTTACCAACACATTTTGCGATTCATTTTTATATTATAGATAAGTATAATTAATTTGTAAAATTTCCCACATGCTCATTATTGCTCATGCCCCACCATGAAAAGGGTTTTGAAAAAATAAATAAAGACGTAACGAACTCGATTTTTGAGGCGTACATTGTAATTGAGGATGTCTATGGTCAAAACCAGCTCGATTTTTAGTTTCCAATCTATGTCTACAAGGTAAAATTTATTTTAAAATAATCGGGTTTAAAATAACCCTTTCCGATCAGAGATGGCGAAAAGTTAATAACGCCGTAATAAGCCTTAATTTTATTAAAATTTTAGCGACCCGCCATGGCTTCGCACGGCTATATTATGCATGTATATTTATCTATATATAAAACTAGCTTTTGCCCGTGACTTTGTCCGCGTCGAAGTTAAAAATGGACCAAGGAATCACGTCGTCCCATACAAACTTTTACTTTGACGACCCAGTTGGCACAATGGTCACCACGCCGGACTGCCAAACACAGGGTTGCGGGTTCGATTCCCGCCTCAGACATGTATTTATGCTTAGATATTTGTCTGTGGTCTGGTTGTTTCTATGTATTATAAGTATATATTTACAAAAGAAAAGTATATAAGTAGTATATCCGTTGTCTAGCACCCATAACACAAGTCTAGTTACTTAACTTGGGGCTAGATGGCGCTGTGTGGATTGTCCTGCAATATTTATTATTATTATTATAAACTTTGCCCCCCTTTACACTCAATTTCAGAAAATCTTTTTTTATCGGATGCCTACGTCACACAAAGAATACACCCTCCAAGTTTCAGGTTTCTACGATCAACGGTTTAGGCTGTGCGTTGATCCGTCAGTTAGTCAGGACAAAGCATTTTATATGTATAGAAGAAGATTATAAAGCTAAAGAGTTTGTTTGTTTATTTTAACGCGCTAATCTCAGGAACTACTGGTTCGTGTTGGATAGTCCATTTATCGAGGAAGGCTATAGGCTACTTTGTATCCCGTTATTCCCACGGGATCGGGAGTTACGCAGGTGAAATAACGGAGCAATGCTGTTTTACATATAAACCTTCCTCTTGAATCACTCTATCTAAAAATACCGCATCAAAATCCGTTGCGTAGTTTTAAAGATCTAAGCATACATAGGGACAGACAGTGGGAAGCGAATTTGTTTTATTATGTAGTGGTGAAGAGGCTAATTTCAAAATACATTTCAGGTTTGAAGATGTGCCAAGTTCTATCAGGATCTATACCAATAATACAGTACCTTGGAAGGATATTACAAGAGACGAAATCTGATATATCCGTGGCTGTTGGTCTCATTGTATTCAGTGCGATTAGATTTTTAACATGTAAGTATATTTGAACTAGTAATTGCTAGCGACTTTGTACGTGTGGTAGTTTTGTTTTATATACTAAAACCTTCCTCTTGAATCACTCTATCTATTTAAAAAAACCGCATGAAAATACGTTGCGTAGTTTTAAAGATCTAAGCATACATAGGGACAGAAGACGGAGGAAACGACTTTGTTTTATACTATGCAGTGTTAGTGATAAATAAATATAGTGGGACATTCCACACATCGCCATCCAGCCCCAAGCTAAGTAACTAGACTTGTGTTATAAATGCTAGACAACGAATATACTACCTTTTATTTTGTAAATATATACTTACTAGATTTTGCCCGCGACTTCGTCCGCATAAAAGACCAAGGAATCAAGTTGTCCCATACAAACTTTGCCCCCTTTTTCACCCCCTTAGGAGTAAAATTTCGGAAAATCCTTTCTTATCGGATGCCAACGTCACATAAAGAACACACCCTCCAAGTTTCAGGTCTCTACGATCAGCAGTTTAGGCTGTGCGTTAATCCGTTAGTCAGTCATTCAGGACCAAGAATTTTATATGTATAGATAAAATTTAGAACCAACCAGATTGCAGACAAATTTCTGAGCATAAATACTTGTCTGAGGCAGAAATCGAACCCACAACCCTGTGTTTGGCAGTCCGGCATGGTAACCATTGTGCCAACTTGGTCGTCGAAACAGGGTGCAGTTAGCCTTTAAATTACCCTTGAACTTATTACTTAAATAAAGACAGCAATAAATAACTTATGGTATACATACTGGGCCAAAATTAACTTAATCGATTCGTTAACGACACAAAGGTGTTAAATAAATTATGTAGTTGCGCCCCGCGGTTCCATCTGTCTTAGTTTTACACAGTTTTTATTCTACCCTATTTCTTCTTTGCATTAAGAGTCCAACAATGAGATCGAATCAGTGCGGATCAGTAGGAATATTTGGAGTAGAACGTTCTATAAATCCCACCGATAGGGATAATTGGGAAAAATAACTCCAATCCGTACCAGTGGGGATATGCCAGTAGGGATATATGGAACAGGGGAAAATAATAACAACAAACATACACACACACATTGGCCTTTCAGTAAATCTATGAATTTTTGAATGACAACTTCACCAAGAAGTTCCGCCGTTCTTCTGCAATTCAAATATTGTACCGTACATAGTAAGTTTTAACATATGATAAGTTAAAATTTTATTACCAACTTACAACTTACTATTATTATTTTTTTACTAAAACCGAGAAATTAATCTCTTGTCTATTGTGAGAGGTTCATTTCCTGCTTCAGAGACCTTTTTTTCAATATGGTAGCGAAGTACTTATTATTGTTTTAAACATATAAAAGTGGAACTTTAAAGGATGGATTTATGGTTGGATAGTCTATGTTACGATCGATAACGAAGCTTTTTATCTGTAAAATATATCCCAGGTAATACATTGCTAAATCTGTATATAGCCTACGCCCGACGAACGAACAATAAACAACGAACAAAGAACGCGCATCTTTTATTTGAACCATACAGTCCACGAGCTAAGAACACCAGTTTAGGCCTACCCGTTGTCCAACCACGACAATTGTATAAAAATCTTGTGTCACGATGTATGTTAGCAATAAACTCCAAAACTACTGAACCGATTTCAATCAAATTTCACATGTACCCGTATTTTGGTCTAACTTACTGGATAGGATAGTTATCATCTCAATTATTCGCTTAAGTCTTGAATGTAAACGAATAAAATGTATCAATTAATGGTTTCTTAAGCAAGTATTTATTTACTGTTTAGTTTTATGAAGTTCTCATAGATGGCGGTGTACGTTGATTCATCGATAAAATTCTTCAATATTGTTTGACATCTAGGTTGCAAATACACCCAATAGATGGCGCTGTGTTTGGGACTTACGCGGGTGAAATCGCGGGGCGCAGCTAGTAAATTATAAAAATTGCTGACGCTGTATAAAACATCTATTGATTAGTAAAAGGCCAATTCGGAATCAATATCGGTCAAGTCAAATAGTTGTGAGGTATACCCATTTCAAAGATCCATTCAAACTGACAGACTCTGCCTTTATAATATTAGTATTTATTAGTATGGTAATGTATTTATTTACGATATCTTTACTTTATTTAAGACAATATATTATGGGAATGTATTTCTTAATGGCATAATGTTTGTAGAAATATTTACGTTAATGTAGTAGTAATGAATCTGTTAATGGTAATTAATATGAAAATTTATTAATTTATGTAAAAATAGTGGCGGAACGAGCGATCTAATGGTCTATTTGATCTCAATCGATAGATAAGGAATACACATTATGTTATACTTTAGTGTTTCCGAACCCTATCGATAGTTTAAATCAAAAATCAACGGTTCATGCTAAACAGCTCCCCCTTCTCCCAACGTACCCACTGTCAAGAACTATATCACGCTTATCGTCCCCCCTGAACTGGGGGAGACAATTAGCGCTAATTTAAAATAAGATCGGAAGGTCTCGCTATTGAACTATTTTGATTTTTATTTCAATCTCATTTGATCCGTAGTTCAAGGAGAACAAAAGCAAAGGATGATCGAAATTAACTACTCTATCGAAAGTATCCTACTCTACTAGTAGAGCAATAGGCACAAAATTGGTAATTGGTAGTTGACGACCCAGTTGGCACAAAGGTCACCATGCCGGACTGCCAAACACAGGGTTGCGCCTCAGGCAAGTATTTATGCTTAGATATTTGTCTGTGGTCTGGTTGTTTCTATGTATTATAAGTATATATTTACAAAAGAAAAGTTTATAAGTAGTATATCCGTTGTCTAGCACCCATAACGCAAGTCTAGTTACTTAGCTTGGGGCTAGATGGCGATGTGTGGAATGTCCTGCAATATTTACTTATTTATTATTTAATTAAATATTAAGATTAATTATCCTTTGAAATAAGACAGCCCTAAAGTTGTCGAAATACGCAATAGAAAGAGATGCAATTTATAACAGTAGGTTTTTAGCGCTGTGCGACTTAAATTGCACTTTATTGTAATTTAGTTAGAGTCGCTTTTTATTTAGGTGACTTTGTAAAGTGGATCTTCTGTAATTGTACTATTACATATTCTGTGGTATTACTTATAACGTGCCATGCTATCGATAATATTAATAGTACAATGCAATACGATCGATGGTATCAATGAATACCATCGATTTCTGCCTATATTACAGAACAAGTAAACAATTGATAGAATCGATTATTATCTTGCAATACTATCGATATTATTGATAATTTCACACAGGCTCATAGCTAAGCAAAGCTCGCTGATCGTTTAAGCGACGCCTGGCGCGGTCATTACTTCGATGGGTGGCCAATTAGTAGTGTGGCAAAAATGTATTTTCATTACTCATACTCCGAAAGTAGGTGTAAAGGTGCCTGAAGAGCGTGTAGAAAGAAAAACTTTCAGCCCTAGGGAGAATCGCTTTCACTGACAGCTGTCATGTCAAATTATGGCTTCGCACGACGTGTGCAATATGCTTGTAGCCTGTATCAGTATCATTACGCATTAGGAACTTTAAAAACCTAACCTCCTTGCTTTGCAAAACACTATAAGGTTGAGACCAAAGAGGTTTTACATTATATAACTTTGTAATATATAATCTTTGGTCTCAACCTTGTAAGAGGATCAGGTAGTATGGAGTCTCTCATTCACTCTCGTTATTAGGAAGAATTTTATGTATTATTCGTAATGAAAAGCACAGTGTTTACCTCGGGTGAAAGACTCATTAAGTCCCTCGAACTATTAGCGCCCTCGCTACGCTCGGGCGCCAAACTCCGTCTCGGGACTCAATGAGTGACTTTCACACCTAGGGTAACAATGTACTATTTCGTGAGCCCCACCGTGCTTCGGAAGGCACGTTAAGCCGTTGTCCTCTAGTAGCAGTCGTTAGGTCAAGTTAGAGGCCTTAGGGCGTTCTGAAAACTTTGACAATAGGTGACACCACTATACGAGAAAAAGAAGAAGAATTGAAGCAATTTCATTACGCATCATCATCATATTCAAATGTCATACTACCAATTTTCATACTCTTCTTTGAACTTCAAACGTCAAACTAGACAGAGCGATTTTGTACAAGTAAAAGTGGAAAATGTTTCAACTTTGTTACTGTTTAATTGCAAGTCTTTAATATAAACTTATCTTTGCTTTGTGATATTAACTTAGTACTGAAATACTTATACAGGGTTTTCTTATCTTATATCTTTAAATGAGCACATCTTGTATATATATATATGATATATATATATACATAAGAATCATTTTTAGAAAATGTCATTTTATTCGTGTTTTATCGAAACTTACTATTTTTTTATCTGAAAAATATGACTCTTCCTGACATCTATTTTCGAACTACTAATACTATTTTGTGAGCAATAAAGTTATTCCCTCAGATGGCGTTGTTAAGTAACACGAAGTCAATGAGTGTTTGCTTTGAGGTTAGATTAAGTAAAAAAAAAAAAAATACCGAGCAAAGCTCGGTCATCCAGGTACTTTGTAATTATAGTAGCAAGCCGTTGAGGGCTATGTTTGTCCAAAAGTCATAGAACAAAAGTTGTTTGTTTAGGTGCACAGAAGTAGCCCTCGACGGCTTGATAATATAATTATCAATAACCCTGTATACATTATGGAGGACAAAGTCTACAAAATTCCCTCTGTCGACTAATCTAATGGATCGCCAGTCATATGTCGATTTATTTTTATAACAAATTTCGTCATTTTTATCAAAATATACAGATATCAAAATAATCCATGCATTTGTAATCAATCGATATTTTTTTGGTGACAATTAAGCGCCAACGCAGACATGATATGATAAACTCGATGACCTCTGAGGGCCTCGGGCGAACAGCTGCCTGCGACGCAGAAGGTCGAGGCACGTCGCGGGTTCGATTGCAGCCTCTAACGAATATTTATGTACAAATAAATAAATATTGCAAGACATTCCACACATCTCTATCTAGCCCCAAGCTAAGTAACTAGACTTGTGTTATGGGTGCTAGACCACGGATATCTATATATACTTTTCTTTTGTAAATATATACTTATAATACATAGAAGCAACCATAAATACTTGTCTGAGGCGAGAATCGAACCAGCAACCCTGTGTTTGGCAGTCCGGCACGGTGACCATTGTGCCAACTGGGTCGTCAAATGTTTTGTTTATTACCTTGGCGTTTCTGTATGTATATTCAGTGTTAATGTCTCTTTAAAAGTAAACTTTTTGTTCATATGTCCCCATTATTTGCAGATTCTGAGCATATGAATGGGGATTCCTACAAATACAGAATAGGCACATAATAGTTACTATAACTACAAATTTTATTATTTACCCCTTTAGAGGTCAAATTATCAAAAATCCGTTCGTAGTGCACCCCTACGTCCTACAAGAAACTCAATTCATTTGAGTTTTGAGACCTTTTTTGAAAAGTGGTTTTCTCTTTTATAAATATAAATTTATTAAATAAAAGTATTAAGTTTTATATTTGTTGTCCATAACACAAGCCTAAATTCTGGTTTTAGGAAGAGATAGTGCTGTGTAAAATGTCCCACGATATCACAAAGCTAGTTTTTGAAAGGCAAATAAAACAAGGGAGCCTACAAATATAAATTATCTGCTTACACCGTAAAGGGTAATATTATGATAAAATACAGGTTTTTGGTAATTATATTTAAAAAAAAGCGGTTGAGGGCTATTTCTTTACATCTTAAAGGTAAAATTTTGTTCAACGACTATTTGAAATTCGAATGTTTTTTCGATAAATTTGAGGGTATGTTTTCTACCCGAGAATCAGCTGTTGCTTACACGGAGAGGTCACTAACTTTAAGATTATACTAATTTAAGTTTTATTGAGTGTTTTAAGTCTGAATGACGCTATTATAATATTTAAAAGAGCAGCAATTCTTACTTGTATCTTGTACTTGTATACGGCTGTTTTCCGCCATTGGACCCTTTTTAATTGGGTCCTTTTTGCGTGAGGATGGAGTAGGCTTGCCCAACACCTACTTACCCTCTCAGCTTAGTCGAAAATATCCAGAGGAGAGAACTTGTCAATACTTCTGGAGCCAACTAAGCCGCGGGTTTCATCACGATGTTTTCCTTCACCGTAAGAGCAATGTCAATTAGCGCACATAATTTTTTCTTAAGAAAAATACATTTCTTATATTAATCCTACCTTAAAAAATGTTCGATTTTCCAAAAGTCATCGAGGGACAGTTGATTGTTAAGGTGCACAGTAGTAGCCCTCAGCCGTTTTCTTATATAATTACCAATACCCCTGTATATTTCGAAAGGATATCAATTTTATTGCTTACATACAATATTAATCCGTTGACTTTGATAGTAATTACGATTATGTTTTTAGATAAGTAATAGTAATTATTTATAGTTTAGGTTTAAAGAGATTAAACGAAAAGTATTTGAAAAGGCCATTGCGCTATTTTGCGAATTAATTTATAGGACTATTTATCAATCATCAAAGACTTTCAATTTATATTACTTGAAATAGACCGGACTAATGTAACAAATTTTGTTTCAGTATATAGTAGCTAATTTCTAGTATAAAATCGCTCAGTCTAGTTCGAGTTCTGCATATATTGTCATTCTGCGCAGACCAAAAAAGAATTGACCAGTTTAGTATGAAAATTATCATAATGTCTATTTTCTATATATATAAAGTTTTGCAAAATTAGTTATTTATTCTTATAAAACTCAGCAGATTATCTAATAAAATAAACATATCTACTCTCAAATATTGAATTTTTTTTTAAATTATAAATAATAGTGATTACAAAACTAGCTAATGTTAAGGCCTAGGTTGAATTTTAATTAATTTAATTTTTACTCATTTTATTATTTATTTGTATTGTTTAGTTTTTTTTTTTACGTGGGGGTATTTTTGTTTTTTTTTGGCTAAAATTTAATTATTTTGTGTTTATTATTGTTATTTTTAGTTTTTAATTTTGTGTATTTTGATTTGATTTTTGATTGATGTATTAACATTTAATTTTGTGTTTTGAATTGGAATAAATATACCAAAAACTAGATCTTAACTCGGTGCTATTTAGCTTATTATATCAATAATGTAAGTTATTTATGTTGTTGCAGGTCTTTTCGCTTCTACTTTTGTCGACAAAATTGGACGTCGTACGATTCTTATATGTTCATTTTTCGGTTCATTCCTCGCTTTAGCCATCGTCGGATCAACTTTCTACCTGGAAGAAGTAATACTAGTAGATAACCAATCATCTATATTCGGCTACGTTGTATTTATAGGTCTAGTCACATACATTGTTATTGCCACATTAGGTTTCGATACTATAATTTTCGTGGTACCGGCCGAAATATTTCCATTGAACGTGAAATCTGTTGCTATGACTTCAACGAATCTCTTCGGAGCTGTTGTTACTTTTATAACTGTAAAATGCTATCAAGGTATTAAAGATTGGACAGGTTTATATGGAGTTTTCTGGTTCTTCAGTACTTCGGCTTTAATAGGTGCTGTGTTCAGTTATTTAGTTGTACCAGAAACAAAAGGTAAAAGTTTAAGAGAGATACAAATGGAACTACAGGGTGATTTGTATGAAAAGGAGATTGAGAAATTGAATAAAGTTAATGATAATGGTGTTCATGAAGCTATACCGTTGAAAGATACCAAGACGTAGCAAAGTCCAAACTAATATGGTTATTGGTAGGTAACTAATAAGTAGAGATCGGAAATTCGGGAGACAAAATACTTAAACTCGATTTAACGAAAGAATAATATGGATATGCCTTTCCCGTACACAGAACTTCATTATATCAATTTCAATGAGTGAGAGTCTGCTCACAGCTTTAGTACCAAAAAGTTTAACAGATGGCCTTGGCGTATAATTACATTTTTGGTAGGTTTTCGTCAATTTAACAAGCGACGAATGACGCTGTCACAATGCGCAGGATCATAAACCCAGGCCCCTCGTTCACTACTTCAGCCCCGCTCTCACTCCTGCATTGCATGCCTACATAAAAGCGTGTTAAAAATGTGTATTAGTTTGCGCACGAAACCCTCCGTGAGTGTGTCCGATTCGCACTTAACCGATTTATTTTTGTCACAATATAACCAGCAATAATCCAAGAATAACGTATTTATTAATTTAAAGTAAGTAGATAGTTTTACAAGAAGTAGACGCATATCCATATTATTATTTCGTATGCAATTTTGTAAAGTTTAGGTATATAAGCCCCCGAATTGCCGATTCCTACTAATAAGAAAGCGGCTGAGGGCTATTTCTGTGCACCTTAACAATCAACCTTTGTTCTACGTTTTTGGAAATTTGAACATATTTTTCGAAAATTTGGAGGGTATTTTTACCCGAAAATCAGCTGTTACTTACATGTAGAGGTCATTAACCTAAATATTATTTTAATGAACTGTTTAAGTCTGGATGATCTTTATTTAAAAAAATCTGCTGGTTTTTGAATTGACTTAACCGCTAAAGATTAGAATTTTCAAAAGTCGTAGGAAAAAAAACTGGGTGCACAGAAGCCGCTTTCTTATACAATTATCAATAACCTTGTAAGTAGGTATATTAACTAATAATATTTCTCTTTAATACCTAACTTATAAAATTTGTATAATCTAGTAAATACAAATTCCATCTATCAAGTTGTTTTATTATATTAATCCTTGGCATAGATTACATAAAGATAATACCTAATGCAACTTACAAAGTCAATGAACTTGTTCATTGCCAGCGAACGGAGACTAAACGGTTGGCCGATTGATTGTTGCTCACGTCAGAGTTTTAAGAACGAAGTTCCTTGTCGCGGGTTTGCGAGGTGACCTATATAGGTGAGAAAAACTGTTACGCAAAACGTGAAACGAGAAACCGTAAGAGAAACTAATGTCCCACATATATGTGCCTATATCTCATGTGCCTATATGTATATTTCCCATAATATTAACTATATACATATATAGATGAAAAAAAAATAAAAAAAAGGAAAGGATCGTCTGTTGTTCCAAACGTGTGTTGACAATACAATACTTAATTTAGTGTAGAATAAAAAAATAACGTGTCGCGACGTTTATTTTTTATTTTCAACTGAATTGCACTTGTCAACAAAAACAACACCAAAACAACTTGGTAGTGATAAGCGGAAGTCAATCTCCAAGTATCTTCCCAGTAGAGATAGGAGGGCAAAGCATCCATTCTTACCCACCAGGGGGGATACGCTGGTTGGGACTAGTGCACTAGCCCATCGGAACGACTTCAACGGAAAACCAGCGCTAGTCGAAAGAATTGCTGAGTTGGCATTTAGCATTGACATATACCTAGTTTGTCTCTTTTCGTGGCAAATAAACGAGAAAATTGTATGGAAAATGTATGACGCATTACGGCGCCTTTCGATTTCTCCTTTACTCCAACGTAATAGTAGCGTTTGCTATACTAAAAAACTCGGACTTTGTTAGAAATTGGTAGGTATAGTGGTCCTAAATTTTTATAATAGCTGTTAGATTTATAAATAAATAAATAGTCCGATTTTGATTATTGTAAGTCTCTTGTCGCACCTAAGTATTTGTAAATATTTATAACTCTTGATCCCGTAAGAATATCGGTATAAAAAGTACCCTTTATTACTCCCGATGAATCAACGTATCGTTATACCAAGATTCATCAAAATTGTTTCAGTTTCGGATATAAAAACAAACAAAAAACGTGTGGCACTCGGGGACAGCCGCGGTAAAGCTATTCCATCGTGCGAGCTTCGTACAGTCGTACAATATACATACACGTTAAGCGAACGCTCGGCCGAGCTACATGGTAGGCAGAGTGGGAGGTGTTAGGTTTATTTTTCGTTACGAAATTTCTTGATTGGGTCGCCGCGCTCAAAGCCCGCAATAAAAGCTATGCAATAGCTTAAAAAATCTTTCTTCTATGATATTAGTGTAGATTTAGATATTTGGCCATAGAAATCGTCCACTTTAATATGTAACCTATGCGATATGTGCCGTGTTTAGAGAAAATCCATTGAGTTGGCAACATTAAAGTAGGAAGTTCCGAGACTTTTGTAAATAGCACTCTAGTATTGTTGATGAAAGAAATGTAGAGTTCGGAATTAAAAATTGAATTCTTCGCTGACGCGTTCGTTCAGGCTTCTATAACCTTCAGTAATTAGTACAATAGAATCGTTCACTGTGCTCTGCAAACAAAACTAGCAGCGGTCCACGGTTTCACCCGCGTAACTCCCGATCCTGTGGGAATATCAAAATGAAAAGTAGCCTATAGCCTCCTTCGACAAATGGATTATCCAACATAAAAATAAATTTTCAATTCGAACCAGTAGTTTCTGAAATTAGCGCGTTCAATCAAACACACAAACTCTTCAGCTTTATATTTTAGTATAGACTAGCTGCGCCCGGCGGTATCACCCATTTGAGAACACGCTATTAGATAAATATTTGCCTTATTGTCCTTCTGAAAACAATTAATTTGTTTGTTATTTTGTCACTAATATCAAGGTTTTTAAAAAACCTTTTAGTTGCTCTTATTACCCGCAGGTACCACAGCGCCCTTGTCATAAAAATAATATTTAATTCCCGATTATTTAAACAACCTTAAATTCATTAACGATAGACGTCCTCTCCCATTAATATTATAAAGAGGAAAAATTTGATTGTTTGTTTGTTTGCATTGAATAGGCTCCGAAACTAACTTGGTACGATCCCGTTAGAGTATCGTGATAAAAAGTCTATGTCACTCCCAATGAATCAATGTATCCTGATTCATTGGGAGTGACATAGACTTTTTATCACGATACTCTAACGGGATCGGGAGGTACGCGGGTGAAACCGTAGAGCGCTGCTAGTATAAAGGTTTACTAAAATGTGTTGTCTTTTATTTCCTTTAATAAACAAACAATATTTCAAGTGTAATAACAAATCTTTACTAATATTATAAAGCTGAAGAGTTTGTTTGTTTGTTTGAACGCGCTAATCTCAAGAACTACTGATTCGAAGTGAAATAGTATATTGCGATACAAGTGTGGTAAATTGATCATTTTATTGAGGCGGTTTATGACATAGAGCGCCGAGATTAACCTATTTTTTTTATCCATCAAAACAGTATAACCCAGATAAATTAAGAATGTCTCATCCATCTAACATGTATTAATTAGCAGTAAGATACCAATTTAACTTATCCGGATAACTTTTTACACACTAGTGGCGTCGAGGTAATGCATAACGCACGCGTGCGTAATACGTTGGATTATGAGCCTAAAAGCGGTTGAATAAGATCCACTTTATGAGTGATAAAAAAAACTTTTTGTGTTGGATAGTCTATTTATCGAGGAAGGCTATAAGCTACTTTTCATTTTGATATTCCCACGGGACCGGGACTTATGCGGGTGAAACCGCGGGGCGCAGCTAGTCTATACTTAATGTTATAAAGCTGAAGACTTTGCTTGTTTGAACGCGCTAATCTCAGGAACTAATGGTTCGAATTGAAAAATTGTTTTTGCGTTGGATAGTCCATTTATCGAGGAAGGCTATAGGCTACTTTTCATTTTGATATTCCCACGGCATCGGGACTCACGCGGGTGAAACCGCGTAACGCAGCTAGTATTTTATATGGCCGTGACCGGATTAATTTTGTCAAAAGATATTTAAAATAGAATAAAATAATAGAAATAGAACAAAAGAGAGAACGGAGAAGTTTCTCAAGTAATTTTAGTATTTCATTTAAAAATTTCGTCTGTTAGCTTGTGCCAAACAGTTTTGTCAATGAAGTGAGATTACAACAGGATTACAATCTGATCTATGACATTAATTAACGAAACCCCGGAGTGGAGTTTGTGAGTTACTGAATACCTACATTATATAGGATCGGAAGTTCACTCTGATTTAACTTGTATCTGGGTACACTTAAATTTATCTATAAATTGTATGAATCAGTAAAAAAAAACATGGATGTCCAAAGAAACCTTGTTTTATTATGTAACGACTAAATTGGTTTGAAATAATTTGACTATATTCTCCAATCCTACTTTCCACTAATCCTACTAATATTATAAATGTGAAAGTTTGTGTGTGCGTGTGTGTGTGTTTGTTACTCCTTCACGCTAAAACCACTTAACCTCTTACAACTTAACCACTAAACACATAGGCTACTTTTTATCCCGATATTCCCACGGGAGCGGGCCTTACGCAGGTGAAACCGCGGGGCGTAGCTAGTATAATAATATATCGATGCTTGAGATACGTCAAACGATTCGGCAGAAGAGTATGTTTTTTAATAGTTTTGTTTAAAAAAAACTTGAGAGGTGTCAAGGGACATCCGGATGGAACGAAGTTTCTTTCGATTAATTAGTAAAGGAATACAATTTAATAAAATCAAAAAGTGTCGTTACAACTTTTGGTCTTAATTTTTGTCCGTCTAGCCCCCTTTAGCAACGCGCCATAAGGAACTTATTAGACGTTTGGTACTTCGGAGGAATAAATATGGTAATAATTTTAGTGGCTCTTTGCTTTTTATTTTGCGTACTGAAAATAAATTATCTGAAGAAACGCGATTCTGACACTACGAGCGATGATGAAAGGACAAAATAAATAAGATTCTAAAGAAAGTTTATCTGATGACACGAGGCAATGATAAACGTCGCAGAACCATAATATTTTATCTATTATTTTTTTTTGTCTTTGTCCTACCAGACATACTTCATAGAATTTGTACAATATTTAAACGAACATTATCAAAGATAAAGTAGGTAGCGACATTTATTAGTTACAGAACCATAATATTTTTCTATAAATATTTTTCTCTTTGTCATACCAGACATAGTTCATAGAATTTGTACAATATTTGAATGAATATTATCAAAGATAAAGTAGGTAGCGACATTTATTAGTTACAGAACCATAATATTTTTCTATAAATATTTTTCTCTTTGTCATACCAGACATACTTCATAGAATTTGTACAATATTTGAATGAAAATTATCAAAGACTAGCTGCGCCCCGTGGTTTCACCCGCGTAAGTCCCGATCCCGTGGGAATATCGGAATAAAAAGTAGCCTATATGTTAATCCAGGCCTCTAGCTATCTACATACCGAATTTCATTGCAATTGGTTCAGTAGTTTTAGCGTAAAGGCGTAACAAACACACACACACATACATACACACAAACTTTCACATTTATAATATTAGTAGGATAGGATACTCTTCAAAGATATTATACTTACAATCATCAACAAATATATTTCGAAAAAGATTATAACAGGATTTTATGTTGATAAAAAACTCTATGGCCCATAACTCATTAATAGGTACCAACTCTTAACATCTTACACACGTGATAACTTTTAAACGAAATATCCGATTGAGATGAAACAAAAAGTATTTTACTTCTACATAAATACTCTTGATAACATAATGCTTAATTTTGATAAAGATTTAATATTACGATACATATTTAACGTAGTTTTTTTCTTCAGACGATTTAATAATTATTTTGAACACAAAATCGGTTATTGTGATTAAACCATGATAGCTAGATATATGTTTTTGCGGATTTTTTTTTAGGTCTTAATGGGATCTACAAACCCGTAGTACATTATTTTGTTCTATTGTCAATAGTTTTTGCAGCGCATGCAAAAATAGGTTTTCGATTTTACACCTTGTGTTACAAAATAGCAATTTTATTACGGATCCCTAATTTTGAAAATTTTGCCTTCCTCGATAAATGGACTACCCAACACTGAAAGAATCATTCAAATCGGACCAGTAGTTCCAGAGATTAGCGCGTTCAAACAAACAAACAAACAAACTCTTCAGCTTTATAATATTATAGTATAGATAAAGTAGGTAGCATTTATTAGTTACAGAACCATAATATTTTTCTATAAATATTTTTCTCTTTGTCATACCAGACATACTTCATAGAATTTGTACAATATTTGAATGAATATTATCAAAGATAAAGTAGGTAGCGACATTTATTAGTTACAGAACCATAATATTTTTTCTATAAATATTTTTCTCTTTGTCCTACCAGACATATTCATAGAATTTGTACAATATTTGAATGAATATTATCAAAGATAAAGTAGGTAGCGACATTTATTAGTTACAGAACCATAATATTTTTTCTTTAAATATTTTTCTCTTTGTCCTACCAGACATACTTCATAGAATTTGTACAATATTTGAACGAATATTATCAAAGATACGAGCGACTAGTAATGTTATCAGGTTCAATACCAATGTTTCAAGTACTAGATATTTTAGTTCATTTTAGCTGTAGTTACAAGACACACTTTACTGTAATATGTATTTAAATGAATGTGAATTAAAAAAATTGGAACGATATTAAAATGGAACGAGGCAATCGAAGATTACAGTATCTAATTGCTGGAGCTTGTAAGTGTTTTTTTTTACGTTTGAGTATTTCATAATTTTAAATTATTTTTATCTAATATGATGATTGTGTTTATTATGTTTTTTTTTGTAAATAGGATATTTCGAGAACTTTTCTGATGGTGACAATGGACTAGTCTCAAAAGTAATATTTTGTTATACTACAGTTAAATTAAAATTACACAAAACGTTCCTTAGATACGCAGTCCTGAAATCTGTTGTTTACTGGTATATAAATAAATAAATAAAATAAATAAATACTGCAGGACATTCCACACATCGCCATCTAGCCCCAAGCTAAGTAACTAGACTTGTATTATGGGTGCTAGACAACGGATATACTACTTATATACTTTTCTTTTGTAAATATATACTTATAATACATAGAAACAACCAGACCACAGACAAATATCTAAGCATAAATACTTGTCTGAGGCGGGAATCGAACCCGCAACCCTGTGTTTGGCAGTCCGGCATGGTGACCATTGTGCCAACTGGGTCGTCTGACTTATTAAATTTATTACGGGGTCCCAGTCGTATTTATAAAACAAAATAAAAGCGGTTACATTAGCTTGAAAACGATAAAACTACTTTGATAATTGTATTCAATTCTCTTATTTCTCTTTTATAAGCCAATAGATAGTTTTTGACATTTTTAAGAGGAAAGGGTACTAGGGGCTCTCTCCATACAAACGTAGTCGACTGATTTCTCCCTGGATAATGATACTAGAGCAAATATTTTTGTTGCATAAAACTTTTAACTGCCATGACCATGCCCCTATGTTTTTTTGTTTTTTGAATAGTAATTTCTATGATAATTAGAAAATGAAAAAAAAAACCAAAACATAGGGGCATAGTCATGGTAGTTATAGTGGTCCAGGAGCCAGGTACGTTTTCGGTCAAAAATTTCAAAATTTCTTCTCGAGCGAAATTCGTAAAATGTAAAAGGGACTTGTACTATGAATACTCGCGACCGTCAGCTGCGACCCCGTTTGGGCAGTGGCAAATTTATCAGAGTATAGTTTATGTAGTATTTTGAAAAAAATACATAGTCAGCTGACCATAACACGGTGGATTATACGTCAGCTGGCTCCTTGAATATAGAATTTTTATTTTTATTTTCAATGATTTCCTCTCAACTAAAAATTTACCTGGTGATCCTTTACTATGAAAGAAAATTAATGTCAGCTTGCTGTATCTCAGTGGAAAGTTTGTCAGCTGGTACCTTGAAAGGTGTAACGCAACAGCATCTATGACCTACTGAAACTTATCAGCTGACGACTTTTCCCTTGACTTAGAGCTAGCTGATTTTTTTTTATTATTTACTAGAGTTTTTAACAATTGTCTGATAAATTTTCATCCTGGAGGAAATAACGTTTATTGACCGAAAATGTACCTGGCTCCTGGACATAGATTTTGTGGCACAAAAATATTTGTGCTAGTGCCATTATCCAGGGAGGAAACAGTCGACGGCTACGTTTGTATGGATACCCTTTCATCTTAATATTGGTCAGAGAGTGGGGGGTGATGGATGTAAACATAAATATGTCATTATTTGGGACTTTTGTTGCTAAACAATTTTTTTTTGGCTTATTATTGTTTATTATTTGTCTTATTATTGTACTAAATTATTGTGCTGTATTGTGCTTATTATTCTTATTATTGTACTAGATTGAGAACTGTTTGGTCTAAACAAGACGACTCTACCTAGCCTCTTTTTGATTGGTCAATTCAAGATCACCGCGCTCTTGCATGCTTCTTTTGCATAGCAGACCCATAAACGTCTTTCAGCCTAGTATTAACTGTTTGTAGCTAATTTGTCTTTGTTGTATATTTCAGTGTCATCTTCAGCAATAACAGTTGGTTTTTCATTCTCATGGAGTACTCCGGTCATTACTAAATTTTATAATAATGAAACTATTTTTAAAATAACAGAGGTGAGTTTTATCCTGATTTCAAAACGAACAATTCTAGATTGGTTTAGTTATATTTTATACTAGCGACCCGCCCCGGTTTCGCACAGCTATAATAAGCGTGTATTATACACCTAAACCATCCTCTTGAATCACTCTACATATATAAAAAAAAACCGCATCACAATCCGATGCGTAGTTTTATCTAAGCATACATAGGGACAGATAGCGGAAGGTGACTTTGTGTTATACTATTTATTATTGGTGAATGTATTTTTTAATTCTTTAGTCGCTGCGTACCTAAAATGCAGTCTGAGAGCCAATTCTCGCAAATAGCATTGTTCAAATTACATTGCAATATCATTTCGATTGCAAAAATACCCTAAAATAGCTCAAAATACCCTCTTTTGCTATTCTCAAGATATTTTTTGTAACTCGATAAATGGACTATCCAACACTTAAATCATTTTTCAATTCGAACCAGTAGTTCCTAAGCGCGCGCTCGCCAAAAAACTGCACTTTGCAATTTGGCGGGAAATTAGTTTGTAAGAAATTGTGTATTTTTTTTAATTAAATAAATTATTAAAAAAAAGATTAGCGCGTTCAAACACACAAACAAACTCTTCAGCTCTACAATATTATATAGATTAGCTCATATCTTTGGAATATTCCATCAAATTTTATCAATTTATCTTCTAAACTTTTCAGGCAGAAATATCATGGATTGCAGCGGTATCATCATTAGGGTATATGTTGGGTAGTTTACTCTCACGGTTCACATCAGACAGATTTGGTAGAAGATTAACGATACTGAACAGTGCTATACCAATTGTTATTGGAACGGTAAGAGAAATAATATACTTAATATACTTTTTTATTATACTTATAACCGACCCAGTTGGCACAATGGTCACCATGCCGGACTGCCAAACACAGGGTTGCGGGTTCGATTCCTGCCTCAGACAAGTGTTTGTGCTTAGATATTTATCTGTGGTCTGGTTGTTATTTGCAAAAAGAAAAGCATTTAAGTAGTATATCCGTTGTCTAACACCCATAACACAAGTCTAGTTACTTGGCCTGGGGCTAGATGGCGATGTGTGGAATATACTGCAATATTTATTTATAACTAGCTGCGCCCCGCGGTTTCACCCGCGTAAGTCCCGATCCCGTGAGAATATCGGGATAAAAAGTAGCCTATGTGTTAATCTAGGTCTCCAGCTATCTAGATACCGAGTTTTATCGCAATCGGTCCAGTGGTTCTCGAGTTATAAGTGTTGTAACAAACTCGACTTTCTTTTATATATATAGACGATTGTAGAGTGGTGTTGGCCTAGTGGTTAAACCTCGACTTTCATTCTGAAGGTTGAAAAACCAAATCAAAAAATCGGTTCGAATACGACAGCTTTTAATGTGAAAATTTATGTGCCCTGTTAACATTGCTTTTATGGTAAAGCAAAAGATCGTGATGAAATCCGCGGCTTAGTTGGCTAAAATTGACGAGTTCTTTCCCCTGACACGGTCGACTGAGCTGAGAAGGTGGTGATAATTTCTGGGAAAACCTACTCCATCCCAGGCACAACAGCACCCATAAAAGCTTTCAGGTGAAAGAGTTCTGGCGCTTTCTCTATATAAACGTAGTCGGCTGTTTCCTCCCTGGATAATGACACTAGCACAAATATTTTTGTGCCATAAAACCTATAACTGCCATGACTATGCCTCTATCTTTTGGTTTTTTCATTTTCTAACTATCATAGAAATTAAGATTTAAAAAAGAAAAAAAAAACATTGGGTCATGGCAGTTATAAGTTTAATGCAACAAAACTATTTGCTTTAGTGTCATTATCAAGGGAGAAAACAGTCGACGACGTTTGTATGGAGAAATCCCCGGTACCATTTCCTCTTAAAGTTGCTGTCGCTGTGGTAAGGTAGATCATCCAGATTAAATATATAGGCCAATATAATAGCTGATAGTCATCAGTCATCACGGTCAGTAACGTAGTATTGATTACAAGACAGATTTTCATATGATAATTTGTTGCAGATTTTGCTAATATTTGCTTGGAAAGCATGGGCCATCTGTCTGGCAAGGATTTTATGGGGGATTGGCACCGGAATGTTGGGAACTGTAAGAACTTTTGAAATCTATTGTTTCTATATGCATACTTACAAGGGAAAAATATATGAGTACATATCCGTTGTCTAGCACCCATAACACAAGTCTCAATACTTAGCTTATTGCGATGTATGGAATGTCCTGCTATATTGCGATGTATGGAATGTCCTGCTATATTGCGATGTATGGAATGTCCTGCTATTTTATAATTATAATTTTTGATACTAGTGTCATTACGAAAATAAAGATAAACATTAACTTAGCAAAAGCTGAGACAGGGCTATAAAAGGATAAATGAACTAACAACCAAACTACAGAAACAAAGCCATAAAAATAGAAATTAATACAATAACGATACCCTCCCGGTTTCGTAATCGGATAAAAATAATTATTATCAAGAACTGATGGCCGTTGGGGCCGAAAAGTCTTAGACTGGAGACCACGTACCGGAAAGCGCACCGCGGGATGGCCTAACTAGATGGACGGAAGTTTCGGGAACTCGTTGGACGCAGAGAGCATGCGACCGATCGCTCTGGAAGTCTTTGGGGGAGGCCTATGTTCAGCAGTGGACGTCCTCCGATATGATGATGATAAACAAATTTGATTTTTTTCAGGTATCAATGGTCTATCTGACCGAAATAGCTGACAAAGAAATAAGAGGTGGAATCTCAATAGCCAATCGCGTAATGATGACCTTCGGATGTCTCGTGATAATGACCATTGGTCCATTGTTATCTTATCAAACAATAAACTATATACTATTAGCATTGCCGATTTGGTACGTCGCGTCGTGTTGGTGGATACCTGAGACTCCATTCTTTCTGATTAAAGAAGGCAAAGTGGAGACCGCGAGGAAGACACTTCTGAAACTGTCTAATGTTAATGATGATGTAAGTTTTTAGGGTTACGTACAAAGGGTAAAAATGAGACCCTATTATGGCCGCTCCACATACACGCCGTGAATTCACGCGCGAGTTCACATCAAGTATTCACGGCACAAGTCGTGCCATCCACGGGATGCTCACAGTCGTTCGTGAAACCCGCTGTGAAATGGACGTAGAAGCTGCTGCTGCAACTGTGTTTGCTGTGGCAACATATCACTATTTAAACGTCCAAAACCAGAAAGTTACTAAAAAGCGTTGGAAAAAAGTTAGGTGGTTGATGGTGGATGTTTTTGTTCTAATGCGGGTCAATTGGGTCCCCCAGAATATTTTGTGAATGGAAATTCTCTCAAAAGAGCATTTCCATTTTGTTATTCCAAACAAACATTTTATGGCGCGCAGCAACACCACGCGCATAGACTAAGTCCTAAAGATCCACGTCAATACGCTGTTGTGGTACAGAGCCGTGACTGTACGCGTGAACGCCGCGCAAAGAAGGCGAGAACCGCCGGACAGAATACCGACTCTGGCGCGAACGCGCGTGAGCCCCGCGATCCATCCACATTTACGTTCGCGCCTGTTCGCGGTGCTTCACGGCGTGTATGTGGAGCCGCCATAACATTTAGATATTATATGTACTACTCTTTCGATTCTCCGTCGCTGGCGGATGTTTGATCACCGTATGGGCAAAGATTTGTACCTAATCGACTTTTTTTGGGAAAATATTTCAGGTGTTAGATGAAAGACTGTCACAAATGAGATCTCAAGTAAAGAAAGATATGAGTCGTTCCGGTACGCTCAAGGAATTGTTCACTGGAGAGCAGTATCGGAAGGCGGTTATTATTTCAATAGGCAAGTATTGTTGGGTCGTCAAAATAAGGTCGACAAAGTCAAAAAAAGACAATAATGTCAATTAAAACCAGCCAGCACATGACATTCAAGTAATAAACCTGCTAAGTGTGAGTCTATCTAAACCCAAAAACGACAAATAATATCCAATATATAAAATTCTCGTGTCACAGTTTTCGTTGCCATACTCCTCCGAAACGGCTTGACCGATTCTCATGAAATTTTGTGAGCATATTGAGTAGGTCTGAGAATCGGCTAACATCTATTTTTTTTTAATGGCAAAACAGCGTTTGCCGGGACAGCTAGTAGATCTATACATATAAAATGCTTTGTCCTGATTGACTGACTGACGGATCAACGCACAGCCTAAACCGCTAATTGTAGAGACCTGAAACTTGGAGGATGTGTGCTTTATATGACGTATGCATCCGATAAAAAAGGATTTTCCGAAATTCTACCCCTTAGGGGATGAAAAAGGGGAGTAAAGTTTGTATGGGGCAACGTGATTTTTTGGTCCAATCTACTTCAAGTTTTCGACTTCTACGCGGACGAAGTCGCGGGCTAAAGCTAGTCTATATATAAAAAAAAACAGAATATAATAAAGTAAAAGTTAATAAATGAAAGATGAAAATAATATATAATATCGCCATCTATTGCAAAGATGCTGGAAGTAACATCGCTACACACGTGATGGTTTTATTTTCTGAAGGTTCGAACAATAAGTTTAGTGGTCTTTGTTAGATACCCATTACTCTGAAATTCTAGAAGTAATAGTGCTGCGCAGTTCAACAAGATGTCACTATTCAAAAATATTGCCAAAATACAAATCACTATCACTACATAGTAGGTACAAAATAAAGTAGCTTTCCGTAGTCTGTCCCTATGTATGCTTAGATCTTTAAAACTACGCACGTATTTTGATGTGTTTTTTTAATAGATAGAGTGATTCAAGGGAAAGGTTTTCATGTATAAATGCATAAGTACCTGGATGACCGAGCTTCGCTCGGTATTTTTTTTTTTTTTACTTAAGCAAACACTCATTGACTTCGTGTTACTTAACAACGCCATCTGCTGGAATAACTTTATTGCTCACAAAAAATAGTATTAGTAGTTCGCCAATAGATGTCAGGAAGAGTCATATTTTTCAGATAAAAAAAATTTAGTTTCGATAAAACACGAATAAAATGACATTTTCTAAAAATGATACCTAGCTAGATCGATTTATCGCCCCCGAAACTCCCTATATACCAAATTTCATGAAAATCGTTGGAGCCGATTCCGAGATTCCAATTATATATATATATATATATATATATATATATTTGATACACGGCGTCGGGTCTCGAATGCATTACCTTCGAATCGAAAGTTAAGATATTCCACTAAGTCCACATTGATCTCTTATTAACTAATTTGATATTTATTACTTTACAGGACTGAAAATAGCTCAAATTATGTCTGGCATCCACACTCTACAAAACTATATGGGCCTTATTATACAAGAGAGCAATTCCGAATTGAGTTTGTCGGTTGCTTTAATGATTTTTGGAGGAGTTAGATTTATTATAGGTAAGTCATCTTTTTGTTCGACGCAGAGAGCATGCGACCGATCGCTCTGGAAGTCTTTGGGGGAGGCCTTTGTTCAGCAGTGGACGTCCTTTGATGGTTAGTCTTGAGGAGGCCACAGATAAGCGACGCTCGCTGATCATTTACGGTCGTGCGGGTTAAGCGACGCCTAGTGCGGTCATTACTTAGATGGGTGGCCAATTAGTAGTGTGACAAAAATGTGTTTTTGAGAGCCTTCTGCGTGCTTCGGAAGGCATGTTAAGCCGTTGGTCCCGGTTGCTACCTATAGTAAAAGTCGTTAGGTCAAGTTAGAGGCCTTAAGGCGATCTGAAAACTCCAACAATAGGTGAGCCATACCACTATACGAGTAGAAGAAGAGTCTAGAGGGGAAATGTTGACAGCCTTTTAGGAACGATGCCTCGGGGAGACGCGCTTGGGGATGTATTGTATTTGTGATTGTGTTGTATTTTTTTACTAGTTCGGTGTAATGTTTTTTATTTTTTATAATTGATTAAATTTTATTTTTCAGGTATAATGTCATCAGTTCTCGTAGACAGATTAGGTCGTCGACCACTTATGATATACTCATTCATTGGAACGACCATTGTCCATGGCTTAGTCGGCACATATTTCCTTATACAAAGTCAAGGCGGAAAAATATCCAGTCCCTTCAATTTAATACCGTTTATAGGTATTATACTTTCAGTTCTAATATCCGTACTGGGTTTTGAATCCGTCGTGTACTTCGTGCCAGCAGAATTGTTTCCTCTGAACGTCAAATCTGTAGCGATGACGTCACTCAACATTTTCGGGGGTTTGCTAAACTTCATTGCAGTCAAAAGCTATCAGGAAATCAAGGACATGGTCGGATTATGCGGAGTATTCTGGTTATTCGGTCTAGCTACGCTTTTCGGAGGGGTGTTCTCCTATTTCGTGGTGCCAGAGACGAAAGGCAAAAGCTTGAAGGAAATACAGATCGAATTGCAAGGAAACATTTACGATGAAGAAAACGAAAAGTTAAATAGAGTAGCGTCGAAGGAAAATCAAGTTGAAGTTGACGCTAATAAACTGGCTGAACTGAAAATATTGAAAGGATATAAAAATACGACTTGACTTTGATTAAAGTAAAGACATTTGAATCCTTTGAAATACATACCTTTCGGTTTGTTCTCATATTTTGTGATATTTGAATTACATATTATACTATTGTTAATTTTTGCATTTAATATCCATTCTAGCTTTTGCTCGCGACTTCGTCCACGTAGAAGTCGAAATAATGTTTTTGCAATATTTGAAGTAGATTGGACCAAGGAATCATGTTGTCCCATACAAACTTTGCCCCCCTTTTTCACCCTCTTAGGGATAGAATTTCGGAAACTTCTTTTAAGCTGTGCGTTGATCCGTCAGTCAGTCAGTCATTCAGGAGAAAGCATTTCACTTTCTTAGGGATGGAATTAGTGAAAAAAAAATATTTCACAAGAAACACATCTTCCAAATTTCACGTGTCTAAGACCAACAGTTTAAGTTGTGGGTTCATAAATCAGTCTTGTCTGAAGTTTCAATTTTATATTTATACTAGCGACCTGCCCCGGCTTCGCAAGGCTATATTATACATGTATTATACATATAAACCTTCCTCTTGACAAAAAAAACCGCATCAATATCCGTTGCGTAGTTTTAAAGATCTAAGCATACATAGGGATAGACAGCGGAAAGTGATTTTGTTTTATACTATGTAATGATGCTAAATTTAGTTTATTCGCGTATGTCTGTCGAAACTTATATATGAATTTACCTATTGGCATAAATTGGGTACCTACCTGTAGATACCTACTAATGTTTTAAACATAGCATTACTAATTATCCCATTACTGATTAGTAATTAGCTAGGCGTTCGTATTTCTAGGACCCTAAATTGAAAGGCACGGTGTCCCCCTGTTAGAATCCGTTACCACTATTTAGCAAACCTAATTAATAGACCTCTGCACAATCAGGTCGGAATGAGAACAACGAATTAATTAATAAACTTGATTATTCAGCTGAATTCGACCCCAGATGTTTACCGAAGAGTACGTGATGGTAATTTAAAATATTTGATTCGATGAGAATACCGTTCTATTATGTTTTTTAATCCCTCTAAAAGACATTTAAAAGTCACAAACATTCTAAAATAATATTTTTCAATTACACTCATATTATAAAGAGGAAAGATTTAGTTTTCGTTTGTTTGATTCGAAGATTTCGAAAGTTAAGATATTCCATCACATTGATCTCTTTATTACATAGTATAAAACAAAGTCACTTTCCGCTGTCTGTCCCTGTGTATGCTTAGATCTTTAAAACTACGAAACGGATTTTGATACGGTTTTTTTAATAGATAGACTGATTTAAGAGGAATGTTTATATGTATAATACATGCATAATATAGCCGTGCGAAGCCGGGATGAGTCGCTAGTATCTTAAAAATTACGGGCATTCTCGCATACACAATAGACAGTCATTAAACAGTCGATGTTGCCGAAATCGGCTAAGAAGAGATGATCATCATCATGACCATCATCCATCATAAAAGAGAAAAGGACTCATCAAAAAACTCTTAATCTACAAGCTAAGATTCTGAAAGTCTCATGAGGGTTTCTTTTAGGACGTAGGCGAAAGGATTTTTGAATAAACAAACACAATAAGTTACTACAGGATACAGATTTAGGAAATATGGTTTCATTCTTACGGTGCTTTTCTACCATTAACGACTATGCAAGTTATGCAACACTTATACAGGGTTATTGGTAACTACACTAGCAAGCCCTTGATGCCCACTTCTGTGTACCTTAACAAACAACTTTTATTCTACGATTTTTAGAAATTCATACATTATTTTGAAAACTTTGAGGTTAGGTTTACCAGAAAATTAGCTGTTCCTTACACAAAGAGGTCATTAGCATTAAAATTTTACTTATTTTTATGTTTTATCCACTTTTCTAAGTCTGAATGACCTTTTTAAAAAAATCTGCTGTTTTTGAATTAACGTAACCTCAAAATTTTCATATCTTTTTTCGAATTTCCAAAAGTCGTAGAACAGAAGTTGTTTGTTACGGTGCACAGAAGTAGCCTCCAACTGCTTGCTAGTATAATTACCAATAACACTGTATATATTACCGGAGTTAAAATCATTTTCTCAAGCCTTCGCTTTGCAGAAGCCATAAATCCAGTGGTTGATCGTCATTCACAATTTAACTTATTCGTAATTCAGTAACTTGCTAATAATGTAAACGAACATATTGGCGTAGGTAATCAACAGACTGAAGGACAGATAATTACTCTTGGAGTAAACATTACCTTCGTTATTAAAACCTTTGCATTGAATATTAGATAGATAATTGATTAGCCGGAGAATCTGCGTAGATCTGGTTCATTAGTCTCTTGAAAATATTATGAGACATATTAAAAAAACCCCGACTAATAAGGAAAATTGCATATAACTTTTGAACAGCTGAACCGATTTTGATCAATCAATTATAGTTAAGAATACTCCCGACTAATCAACTATCAAAGAAAAATAACGAAATCAAAATCGGTACATCCGTTCGGGAGCTATAATATGATGCCACAGACAGACACACACACAGAGACACGTCACACTTTTAACACCCTTATTTTTTGCTTCGGGGGTTAAAAAGAAGTCTAATTTATATTCTTAATTAATTTATAAAGCAAGTACAAACAATGGCTTAAAAATCAAAGTATATATTATGGAAACTGGTGAAATCTCATTTTGTAGTTTTATCAGTAAATATTGTTTTTTTTAAATATATTTAATTAGCGGGTAGCATTACGATGTTTTCCTTCGCTGTTAAAGGGCAATTATTAAGAGCGCACATACGTTTTTCGAAAAAAAAGAAGCCCATTATTGCACGGCAGGAATGAGAGTCGTCCAATACTTAATTAAGGTATCACTTTATTCGTGGGAGGAACGCTATACATCTATACTAATATTATAAAGCAAAAGAGTTTGTTTGTTTGTTTGAACGCGTTAATCTCAGGAATTATTGAAAAAAGATTTTTGTGTTGGATAGCCGTGGAAGGCTATATTTTAATATAGTTTCATTTTAATATTCCTCTGGGATCGGGGCTTATGCGGGTGAAACCTTGGAGCGCAGCTAGTATATAAATAAATAAATCTATCTAATCTTGGCATGAATGTGACAATCATGAATAACAATATTCCTGTTGTATTATGCCTCGTGGTTATTAATTAATTATCGCATAATAGTTATTTCAAACCAACCACTTTACTAAACCAACAGAGAGTTTGTATTGATTCCTTTTTCAGACCCGATTATTTTGTTAGAAGCTTCGAAATACTTCGAACATCGACTCGGGGTAATTGGATTTACTAGTATTAATATGTAAGGAAAATATTGGTGTCTCTACCAATTTCCTTTGCGTGAAGAAAATAAAATAGAAGTGCGTAGTTAGAGAGCAGCTGCTTCGGAAATATGTCGATCTATTATAATTTTTATGTTTCCTAAATCTTGAATATGTATGAAATAATTCTGATCTTCGAAGGTACAGATTTATTATTATATATTTTCTATGTTAATCTGCTTTTGTGTTAATCTATTAGCCTTCGTTCCTGGAAAGCGACAATTTCTACCCATCAACAATGTTTATTTTCATAATATTCCTCTATTTTCAGGAATTCTATTTCCCTGCCGTCATGGCATGGGTTTAAGGTGAAAGGGTACCGGCGTTCTCTCCATACAAACGTAGTCGACTGTTTCCTCCCTGGATAATGACACTAGCACAAATATTTTTATGACGTAAAATCTATAACTGCCATGACTATGCCCCTATATTTTTTTTTTACACTTTCTAATTATCATAAAAATTAAGATTAAAAAAAAACATGGTCATGGCAGTTATAAGTTTTATGCAACAAAATTATTTGCGACAATCGACTACGTTTGTATGGAGAGAGTACCCTTTTCTTTTAAATACGGTGAATACTATTTTTGTCAACAGAGTTAGGTACGGTCGGTATCCAATTTATTACTTACGGCAATTTGGGAATTGAAATACACAAAATGTTCTGGTGTTCGCTGAAGTATTATGTAATGTTTATTTTGAGTAAATAAAATAGTGGCTATTAGTAACAAAACCTTATAATGCTGAGTAAATCCTCCATTCGATTATATATTTTAATTTGACGGCTGTACCGTCTGTCTACTTTTAGACAACGAGTTGCCAAGATTGTGGAAGGTTTCTAAATTGAATATATTATTATTTTGTGTATAATTGGCTAGGAATTAATGTATTGGAATAATATCTGTTTGTAATATCATATGTCTTGTTTAATTTGATGAATTCTGAGAGGTTCACCTACATCAGGCTTTCCTAATGTAATAAGTGTAAGCGCTAAACGTGAATGGAATTTAACTTCTACTAGCTGCGCCTCGAGGTTTTACCCACGTTCGATTTTTTAAGCTATTGCATAGCTTTTATCGCGGGCTTTGAGCCCGGCGACCGAATCAAGAAATTCCGTAACGAAAATAAAATCTCACACCCCCACTCCGCCTACCATGTAGGTCGGCCGACCGTTCGCTTAACGTGTATATATATGGTGCGACTGTACGAAGCTCGCACAATGCAATAGCTTTACCGCGGCAGTCTCCGAGTGCCATTGTTATTTAATGTTTTATACAAATCTTGTCCTGACAATAACAAACACAAAACAAACACAAAAAAAGCAATTTGGTGCAGTCGTTCGGAAGTTATGGGCGTACACACATTTTGGCAATTCTTTTTTATTTTTATAGATAGATAGAACAGAAGATTAAAAAGGATTTTTTTTCTCATCCTATGTTATTTGCCGACAGTACTGTTCTCGAAATTGAAAAATCAGAAAAACTGTCTGCTCAAGAACACAGCTTATTCAAACATGGATAGGATTCATTTTCTATTTTATTATTTTATTCTTATCTGACCAAAAGAGAAGATGCCACCATCTGCTCTATTGGTCAGGTAAGAATAAAACGAGTCCACACGATAGAAATCGACTTCTAGGAAAGTAAATAAATAAATATAAATTTACAGGACATTCCACACAGCGCCATCTAACCCCAAGCTAAGTAACTAGACTTGTATTATGGGTGCTAAACATCGGATATACTAAATACTTTTTCTTTTTGTAAATATATACCTATAATACATAGGAATAACCAGACCAAAGACAAATATCTGAGCATACTTGTCTGAGGCGGGAATCGAACCCGCAACCCTATGTTTGACAGTCCGGCATGGTGACCATTGTGCCAACTGGGTCGTCAAAATGCTTAAACCTTATTTGCCGACATAACCGTTATCAAAGTTGTAAGATCAGTAAAACTGTCGTACACAACCCCTTTAAGCACTAAAAGCATCGCAAATGAATTTTAAACAAGTCTCAGTTGTTTTATCCCGTATTTCACGGATCACGTAAACTATAAACTCAATGACGTGAAACTTTATATGACCGGAGTACCGTTGAAACGCAACTTCTGTATCGAAACTAAGCCGGATTTTACGGAAACGTACGAACTACGGCATTAAAACAAAGTCGGCTAAGAAAACGGGACAAATGCCCACTTAAATCTTTGTTTTCGAACTGGGAGAAAATATTTACCTGCCACTCGATAGGCAGGAAATGGAAACATGGAAATTTTACAAGGTCCATTAAAAATATAGTTGATAAGTAAAAAATATTTTTTGAATATTGAGACGAGAACTTTTAATGCATTGATCTCTTAGATTAGTAAGTACCTGGATGACCGAGCTTTGCTCGGTTTTTTTTTTGTTTTTTTTTTGTTTTTTTTTTCTTAAGCAAACACTCTTTGACTTCGTGTTACTTAACAACGCCATCTGCTGGAATAACTTTATTGTTCACAAAAAATAGTATTAGTAGTTCGCCAATAGATGTCAGGAAGAGTCATATTTTTCAGATAAAAAAAAGTAAGTTTCGATAAAACACGAATAAAATGACATTTTCTAAAAATGATTCCTAGCTAGATCGATTTATCGCCCCCGAAACCCCCTATATACCAAATTTCATGAAAATCGTTGCAGCCGATTCCGAGATTCCAATTATATTATATATACAAGAATTGCTCATTTAAAGATATAAGATAGAAAATACCTACACCTAGCTTAGTATTAAATTACCCTGTACATTGTAAGCCGAAAGGTCGATCAAAGAGTCCTCTGTGATCGATCTTTCGTCAAAGTTGTTACATAGCATGATACACAAAATATTACCAAAATATGTAACAACTTTTTATACCTGTGTTCACAATAAGTAAATGATATTTGAATTTGAGTAATGTATGTATGATGAACCAGTAGATCATAGGCAGAGTACATAAGTGGGAGGTAAATAAAATAGATTTCCATGAATTTTCCTATACTATTGGCCTTTTACATGTAATCTATATGATTTATTCAGCGCCAGCAACTCTAATCCATGCTTTATTTAGGGCTCTGTAATACCTGGGACAGGTATTAGATAGACCTATACCTTCTCAGCTTAGTCGACCATGTCCAGAGGATAAATCTCGTTAATACGTCTGGAGGCAACTAAGGCGGTTCATCACGATGTTTTTCTTCATCGTAAGAGCGCAATGTTAATTATGCGCGGAACCCACAACCTTCGGAATTTTCCTATACCTACAGTTGAAATTAACCTACGATTTAATACTAAATTGTCTACTTCAACTATTCGGTTGGTTCAGTTTGCAACTAATCACACGTCTAATATTGTTTGACCATTCTGTTTGTAGATATTAGAGCCTATCCAATTTGGTATTAATGGTGCTTGTATCAGTAACCAAATATGCATACGAATCTCCAGAATAGAACGGACTTCATTTGAAATATTTGGTTTACGGAGAAACACAATAACCAAACCAGAGAGTCAGTTTCAGTCAAGCTAGCCGTCAAGTCAAGGTAGATAAATACCTACCTCTAGGTAGACATATATCAATTCTTCATTGTAAAAACTATTTTTTATCACAGTTGCTCATAAAGTGGATCTTATACAAAAAAAGAAATTAAAAAAATATCACCAAATATTTTGTTATTTATTATTTTCTTTTATTTTCAAGTCTTTTCTTTTATTCACAACTGTGATAAAAAAATGTCGTACGATACACGTGTGGATTGATCATTTAATCTCGGCGCTCGCGTTCTGCTCGCGCGTCATAAACCGCCTTGATGAAATGATGAATTCACCACACTTGTATCGCAATGTACTATTAAATAACATGTATGTTATATACTTAAAGAATTTAAAGTTTTGACTGACTGACTGTCTGAAATATCAACGCACAGCACAATCTTTGTTTGAGCATTAGTTTCTCTCTTTGCCGACTAGCTTGACTTGCGATAAGGCCGCCCTTTGTAACACTTCAGGTTTAAGTTTCGTTTTTTTGTTATATCTGAAATTGTTTTTACCCGTAAATTCGTCCGTTTGGGATATTCATTTTTCAAAATCCTTTCTTGGCGGTCACCTACGTCATAACAGCTTTATGCTAAATTTAGCCCAATCCATTTGGCATGAAATTCGCAAGTCAAGCTAGTCGGCAAAAAGAGAAACTAGTGCTCAAACAGATTTATTGTTTGTTATGTTTTGTCGTTTGTAAGTTAGTAGAATTAAATAGGTACCAACGTAGAATCAACAAGATGGATACCAATAGTCAACTGAATGCAACAATTCATTAAGTCCTTGCAAATTGTAATAAGCACGTACTGGCTTAGTAACGTATAAATACAGTGATGGTTCTGCTTCGATTTGAATTTTAAAAAAAACTTGAGAGGTGTTAATGGACACCCGGATGGAACGAATTTTCTTTCGATTAATTTGTGAAGGAATTGTAATAAAATCATAAAGTGTCATTACAACTTTTGTTCTTAATTTTTTCCGCCTAGCCTCCTTTTGCAACACGCCATAAGGAACTTTGTTCACAAAATTAACAAAGACTGTTTTTACGTTTGATCTAAATATGAAAAAAAAATATTCAGGAAAAATTAGGCAAGCACTCAGGTTGAAACAAAAAATATATCTAAAGCATCATTAACCAACTGTCAAAGAGTCAAACTGATTTAATAATTTGACTTCGTGGTTCAGCCATCGTCTGCAACCGAAAAAAGAAAAAAAGACTTGTAGTTACTGCAGTATAATTAAATTTTTGATTACCCGTTAATGCGTTTGGCTAGAATTTAGCTGAATTTGTTTAAGCACTATGTCATGCTAGATCTTAATCGTACTCTACTGTTTTATTGGTAAGTATCTGATTCACCTGGATTACAAAAAACCAACTTCGTTTCTTAAGAGGAAAAAGTACCGGGGGCTCTCTCCATACAAACGTAGTCGACTGTTTTCTCTCTGGATAGAGAGCAAATATTTTTGTTGCATAAAACTTATAACTGCCATGGCCATGCCCCTATGTATTGCTTTTTTATTTTTGTTTTTTAATCCTTCATTTCTATGATAATTATAAAATGAAAAAAATACCAAAATATAGGGGCATAGTCATGGCAGTTATAGGTTTTATGGCACAAAAATATTTGTGCTAGTGTGTTATTCAGAGAGGAAACAGTCGACTACGTTTGTATGGAGAGAGTGCCTGTACCATTTCAGCTTAACTTTTTTGAAATTTTTAGGTAGCTTTTTCAGAGTTCTAGAACATAATCTTTTAAGTGCTTCGTCAAACTTATCTTTTTTGATTACGAAAAGCACGATAATTTTTGAAGTTACATAATTTTAACTCAAATTGTTTGCCAGAGCGTTTGAATAATTTAATTTGAGAGTTACCAAAATGTTTCTTAAGCATAAGTTAGTATATTAATATTATATAGGTGAAGGTTCATCTTTAAAGGATAAATGAAATCTTTATACAAATGATAAAATGTTATCTTACTTACCTCTATAGAAGTTTACTACAGAACTTTTTGATGATATTTTAAATTTTAACAATAAATCTGGTCAAATTTTATGATCCGGAATAGTGAGATAAAAGATGCTATGGCTAAAAGCGAATTTACTGTCTATTTTATGATTTTACTTTTTATATGGATTTATGAACATAACTGTTTATGATATACTTCTGCATAATCGTTATTCTTAAGAGGAAAGGGTACCGGCGCCGGCGCTCTCTCCATAAAAACGTAGTCGACTGTTTCCTCCCTGGATAATGACACTATAGCAAATATTTTTACAGCATAAAATATGTAACTGCCATGACTATGCCCCTATATTTTTATATTTATTTTATTTTTTTAACTCTTACTTTCTATGATGATTAGAAAATGAAAAAAATCTAGACATAAGTTCATAGTCATGGCAGTTATAGGTTTTACGCAACAAAAATATTTATGCTAGTGTCATTGTCTAGAAAGGAAACAGTTGACTACGTTTCTATGGAGAGAGCGCCGGTTACCTTCCCTCTTAATTTATAAGCATTATTCTTAAATTAAGAATACTGCTTATGTTAATGTTTTTTAAAATAAAAAACATTTACAAAAAATCAAGAAATTATTCTTTAGCTTCTATAGGAAGAGGAATATTTCTTGCTTCAAAGAAACCTTTTCTTTATATTATGTAACTCAATTGTGGAAAAACCGACTGCATCATTTGTTACACCAAATTGGTACTGAATTAAATAATTTACTCATTGATTACCTTTTTCCTCCTTTTTCTTCTTATTTTCATTTTTACTTATGATTTTTTTTGTCATCATCATCATCGATGTTCCCAGTTGCATCCCTCTCGGGAGCCCGAGGTCCGCTTTCTTTTTAATTTGTGATAAATAATTTCTTTATTGCACACTTTAACATAAAATTGCAATGTATAAAATAAAAACAAACCTTATTTTATTAAATAAATAAACTAAACACTAACCTTTTCCAAACCTACAGTAATAAGAAAATATAAAGATCTGTATTTCCTAAAAGTGCATACGAATACTAACATTACATTTTATATTCCGTTGCAGCAGTATCATTCCAATATCCAATAATTTAAAAATTTCTTTGTAGTCAGCATTCATTCAAGTTAAGTGCTCCGTTACAAAGTTTTATACAGTTTCTCAAAATATCAATGTATGTTGGTGTTGTCGATTTATTTTTCACAGAGTGCGTATTGAGAACTAGAGTTGGAAAAGTCAAAATAGAAACAAAAGGCAACAAAACAAAAGAATAGAATAGAATATAATTTATTCGAACAAACACACGACATAGTATAGATACAAATAAAAAACAGTAAGAGATAGTTACAAATAAAAGAAATTACAAAAAATAGACACTAAAAATAAAAAGTATCTGAGAAGTCGTGTGTTGCCCGAATGGGTAAAGCCTCAGCATGTGCTGCAGATACGCAGGCGCATC
The DNA here is from genome assembly GCA_951213275.1 of Idaea straminata. Taxonomy (NCBI): domain Eukaryota; kingdom Metazoa; phylum Arthropoda; class Insecta; order Lepidoptera; family Geometridae; genus Idaea; species Idaea straminata. The sequence continues at coordinate 10,350,581 of OX577856.1, forward strand.
TGCAGCGCTGGTCTTCCGGCCGCACCCTGTGGGTGACTTTTCCATTTCCTTCTTCTTTTTTTTTGTGAAAGACGATCTTTTGTTTTTTCGATCGTCTTTTGTTTCCGTTTCGATAGTTTTTTTTGTTTGGATCGTCATGTCGATTGCCTCGTGCCATTCCGATCGTCCTTTTTTCGTTTCGATCTTTTGTATATTTTTTCGCTTGTCTTTTGTTTCCATTTCGACTTTTCCAACTCTAGTTTACTTTTTAGTTAGTTTACTTTAGACGGCCGAACATATACGATAATTACTTGACGGGAACCAGTTCAGTAAAATTAAAAGCCTCGCACGGTACCAGTTCCGAAACTTTGGTTCTTCAAAGCGGTTTTACTAAATAGATTCTATGACGTAATGTTGGCAGCAATGCAAATAAGTTTTGCCTTAGTACCTTGAATGTGCTACCTTGTATTCAGGGAGCCAACATGACGGCGTCATAAGAACTATTTGATGAAACGCTCTCTATGCAGGAAGTAATTTTACGACGAAATCTATAAACTTACTTGTTATAAAGCAAAGAAATGCCGCGTCAGTTTGTCTGAACGCGCTAAATTGCAAACCTACTGAATGGATTTTCATACGGTTTTTACCAATGGACTCATGGTTTCATGAGGACGGTTAAGGTGCGAAGCCGGGGCGGGTCGCTAGTCCTAATCCTAATAAGATACTTTGATCTCGACATTCCCGTGGCATCGGGACTTACGCGGGTGAAACCGCGTGGCGCATCTAGTCCTACTCCTACTAATATTAAAAATGTGGAAGTTTGTGTGTGTGTGTGTGTGTATGTGTGTATGTTTGTTACTCCTTCACGCAAAAACTACTGGACCGATTGCTTGATTTATTGTCGCTATTGATTATAAGTATTGATACCGAAACTCGGTATCTAGATAGCTGGAGACCTGGATTAACACATGGGCTACTTTTTATCTCGATATTCCTACGGGATCGGGACTTACGTGGGTGAAACCGCGTGGCGCAGCTAGTCTATACATATAAAATGCTTTGTATTGAATGACTGACTGACTGACTGACGGATCAACGCCCAGCCTAAACCGGTGATCGTAGAAACCTGAAACTTTGAGGGTGTGTTCTTTGTGTGACGTAGGCATCCGATAAGAAAGGATTTTCCGAAATTCTAAAAAAAAGGGGGGCATAGTTTGTATGGGACAACGTGATTCCTTGGTCCAATCCACTTCAAATTTCGTCTTCTACGCGGACGAAGTCGCGGGCAAAAGCCAGTAATGTATAAAGTATAGTTCGTATTGAGCCATTGTCCAAGAAAATTGAGTCAAAGTTCGTTTGACTGTGTCTTTTCAATCAGTAAAATGTTCCTACTGGTTTGCAATTTCGAATCTAAAGGTTCACCGATTTACGACTCTATGTCCACTACGTTAAGGTAGAATATACGTTTGTAATTTCAGTTGTATGTTGGGATTGCCGAGAAAGTTAAAGCATGCGAAAAGAACACGTGATGCCAAAGGAGTTGTCTTGTTTACACGCATCAATACCTTCTTACAAGATGCCACCTAAGGGAATATAGTAGGTTTGGTAGCGGTCTCGCCTCCCTATAGTACAATTAAACAAACAAACAATTAAAGGTACAATTAACGTTCAAAAGTCACCATCATCGTAACGTTCACAATCCTGTGCAGCACTAATTGCGCATTACAACAACATAACCTGTGGATCAAACCCACATCGGTTGGTGTAGCGGGTGTGACATATACGGCCAACTAAAGTATAGCTAACATGTTGAAAATAATAATCACACTGAGTGCTTTTAGAAGAAGGTCGTAAGTCCAATACTTGTTGATAGTATGGTAGCAAACTGATAGTGTACTTATGACACATAACAGTACCTCTACGTTTATAAACAGCTGATTTTCAAATGAACCTTATCACTTTGAGACTTTGTTTCTCGAAAATAAGGGTTTTGATAAAGATTGATTCGTTGAACAAGAAGATGAAAGAGAGAAGATGAATGTGAGATAGAAGAAATAACGAAACTTCTTCTTTTTGTGTTTGAGGTGTAGCTAAATTAAATCAAGCGGTAGTAGGTCTTGACCGCTTCTTTTAATATCACCTCCTGGACAAAGTCATGGTGCTAAGTGACTCGTTGTGTTCCATGTTGTCCAGGCATGCTGTTCTCATTCTGATAATGTCAAATGCAAGCCTACTTTGAGCAAAAAAAAATTGAAGTGTAGAAAATTTTAGACTATACTCATTTTCACCCGCTTACGTCCCTATCCTGGGGAAAATTCGGGATAAAATATAAACTTTGTGTTAATCCAGGTCTCCAGCTATCTACATATCGAGTTTCATCGCAATCGGTTCAATAGTTTTTACGTGAAGGAGTATCAAACATACATACACACACAAATTGTTTGTATGTTTGATAAGTACTCCTTCGGTTGTGTGAGTTTGTGTGACACAAACTTTCACATTTATAATATTAGTAGGATAGGATAGGATTATCTATATGTCTGTCAGTCTATAAGATATCTATTTTATATGGGTTTGTACTTATTTATAAGGCTGTCACCTAAAATAAACGATTAATTAATTTATTTGTTTATTAATATCACCCCCTGGACAAAGTCATGGTGCTTAGTGATTTATAGTGTTCCATGTCGTCCAGGCATACTGTTCTCATTCTAGGCGAGCATGCTACATTCTCGACCTCATCGTCGAGAATGTAGCAATATTTATGTACAGTGGCTGCATATTTGCAGCCCCCGGTAGAGTTCAAAATTTACTATTATTGGCATATTTTCATTGTAATAATTTTGTTTAATAAATTGATGAGTTAGAAAACTTTAAGCTTCCACTAAAGCAGGTGTCTAGAATCTTGCTTGTGTTGAAAACATTCTTATAACAGCCCTTTTGGAGCTCTACGGTGGGTCTGCAATTATGCAGCCGGCCGTACATTATTTTGCTGTCACTTGAAATAAACGATTTATTTATTTATTAAATAATAGTATTTAGTTAGCGACTGTGCATGCAAATTATCCCATTATTCTCATTATTATTTCAAGTTTTAACGGAATATGTAGGTAGTAAGTACTTAAGTTGCAGATGTAATTTTACCTTCCTACTCCACTTTATGTGAAAACTTCACTTTAAATGGAGAAACTTTGTTTTAATAAATTCATATGAAAGTAACTAAGTACTTAAGAGGAAAGGGTACCGGGGGCTCTTTCCATACAAACGTAGTCGACTGTTTTCTCCCTGAATAATGACACTAGAGCAAATATTTTTGTTGCATACTTATAACTGTCATGACCATGCCCCTATGTTTCGTAACTTTTATGTTTTTTAAAACTTAATTTCTATGATAATTAGAAAATGAAAAAAAAAACCAAAACATAAGGGAATAGGCTTGGCAGTTATAGGTTTTATGGCCCAAAAACATTTGTGCTTGTGTCATTATCCAGGGAGGAAACAGTCGACTACGTTTGTATGGAGAGAGGGCCGGTGCCTTTTCACCTTAATGTTTTTCTACCAAATGTATCTTATGTATTAATTATGCAAGATAAAAGCTTTTAAAATAGAGTATGCCTAATCTTCTTCTTCATCTCTGTTCTTCTTCAAGAATTATGAATAAAAATAAATAGCAGAAATGTATGTATGTACGTGGATAACTTCCGAAAGACAGCATCAAATAGTTTCTTGGTACAGGGTTTCTGTAAAAAAAAAAAAAAAAACTGGTGATACCGCGGGGCGTAGCTAGATGGCAATATTTTTGAAGTCACACTTGTAACCTTAATTAATTAACTACCAACTTTAAGTTCTTTATACCCGGCGGAATTATTAATCACAACTCCTTGTCTCAACAAATCATTTGACATCAAGAAAGTGTCGCAGATTCGATTCCTGTCGAAGTGAATTTTGACACGAACCTAATGAATTTCTATAGATATATGTAAATTCAAATAACTAATTTTTACTGTCAGAAAAATACAAAAAGATAAGGAATTCATCGATATTTGTGCAGATTGGTATTCAAACCTCAATGAGGAAAATCAAGGTTCGTATATTGGAACTTGCTTGTTTATTTATTCTAAGAGAGTGCCTCCGGAAATAAGTCTAGATGAAGTCGCCATCCGCGTCGTCTCATAGATTACTCAGTGTAGACAGTGTAGAGGAGATAAAGATGATTATCTACATCTATAAAAATAAAGGTCTTCATCTACGTAAATCTTAATATATATAAATCTCGTGTCACAATGTTTGTCCTCAATGGACTCCTAAACCACTTAACCGATTATAATAAAATTCGCACACCATGTGCAGTTCGATCCAACTTGAGAGATAGGATAGTTTAAATCTCAAATTATAGTCGCAAAATCTACTATTTCTACGCGGACGAAGTCGCGGGCAATTGCTAGTAAATCATAATAATAAATAAGTATTGCAGGACATTCCACACATCGCCATCTAGCCCAAGCTAAGTAACTGACAAGTCTCGTGACTTAGTTTGGTTATGGGTGCTAGACAACGGATATACTACATATAATGTATACATTTCTTTTTATGATTTAATATTAGATATATCCTTGTAATTTGTAATATTAACATTTAATTTTGTGTTTTAAATTGGAATAAATAGTACGTTTACTTTTTTTACTTTTCCTTTGTAAATATAATACTAATATTATAAATGTGAAAGTTTGTGTGTGTATGTCTGTTTGTTACTCCTTCACGCAAAAACTACTGGACCGATTGCGATGAAACTCGGTATCTAGATAGCTGAAAACCTGGATTAACACATAGGCTACTTTTCCCGATATTTCCACGGGATCGGGACTTACGCGGGTGAAACCGCGGGGCGCAGCTAGTTTACTTATAATACATAGCAACAACCAGACCACAGAAATGTTAAAAGTGCAGCGTGCCAACAATACCGTTGTAGAAATCATGAAGTCTACCAAATTGCATTTTTTACGATAATAGAGCAGCATTAGACACACGATGGCAAGTGTTGCTGGCGTCTAAGAGGTAGTACGCTTTCCTAGAAGATACCTATACGCTTGTGACTCAAAGACCCCTACCCAAATAAACAAGGCATTCGAGAAACGCGAATAAAGGTAGTGGCAGTGGAACAAACATTTCCTATATGTCCTCGATTTGGACCTACATATCTGAACACGGGCAAGCCCGCAATTTTGTCAAAAATGAAAAATATCTAACTTCCTAGCCAGTATTTTAATAATAATAATAATAACATTGAACATTGTTACGGCAGGTGCCATAGTACCCATAGTCCTCCAGTATCCAGTCCACTACCATCCCATCACAATAGCCCAAGTAGTAGTTTTCTCCTGTAGTTTATCAATATCATACAGGGATAATCGCCGGTTTGATGTCCACATCATACTTTGCCATTAAACTTGTTATTGTAAAGGGCCTCTACGTGTTGGCTTCGGCCCCACGCATGCCTTCCAAAGGTCAGGGACTCCATAGTCCCGTGATATAGGACATATAAAAAATAATAATAATAAATATTGCAGGACATTCCACACATCGCCATCTAGCGCCAAGCTAAGTTACTAGACTTGTGTTATGGGTATACTACTTATATACTCTTCTTTTGTAAATATATACTTATAATACATAGAAACAACCAGACCACAGACAAATATCTAAGCATAAATACATGTCTGAGGCGGGAATCGAACCCGCAACCCTGTGTTTGGCAGTCCGGCATGGTAACCATTGTGCCAACTGGGTCGTCATTTTGTATCAGAACTACCAGTCCCAAGACAAACAATCGTTTAAGCTTATGATTCGTGATGTCTGTATTATTTACTCTATGCTCCGAAAACCGTCAACGAAGATTAGTGTTTGCCAAGTCCCAGGAGACCGCGGATTAAGATGACCACCAGTTAGACACATTTACTAAGCGAATGAAGCTCATTTTTTTTTCTGCGTGGCTTTTTTTTTCTGTTTTGTACACTACACAGAAAAAAGTTTCTTGAACAATAAATTATTCTCTAGCTTCTAACTGGCGTCTCTATTATATAGAAGACTAGCTGCGCCCCGCGGTTTCACCCGCGTAAGTCCCGATCCCGTGGGAATATCGTGATAAAAAGTAGCCTATATGTTAATCCAGGCCTCCAGCTATATACGAATCGATTTCATTTCATTGCAATCGGTCCAGTAGTTTTAGCTTGGAGAAGTAACAAACACACACACACACACACACGCACACCCAAACTTTCACATTTATAATATTAGTAGGATATAAAATAATTTCTTCTAAAAATAACTCCTATACATTGATAATTATACTAGCAAGCCGTTGAGGGCTCTTCTTTGCACCTAAACAAACAACTTGAAATTTAAAAATATGAAATTTATTATATACAATGTAATCACATAACACACTATTTGACCTGTAAATTATATTTTTATCAATAAAATAAAATTGACTATAGAGAAAACATTATTTCTTGCATCAAGAAACCTTTTTTCTGAGTTTTACTTGAATACCAGTCAAAATACTGTAGTATCTATTGGCAAAATAAATAAGTGGGGTATGACAAATTAGACGGTTTTGAGTAATATTTTTTAGTTCATTTGACAAAAACTTAGGCAGTACTGATACTGCCATACCGTACTTATCTATATAATTATAATGTCTTATTTTAACTATTTTATTATTTATTATGTAAGTACGGTCGGCTGCATAATTGCAGACCCACCGTAGAGCTCCAAAACGGCTTTTATAAGAATGTTTTCAACACAAGCAAAATTCTAGGCACCTGCTATAATAGTTTGAATTGTCAAATGCAAATGACAGTGACGTTTCGCCTTATTTTTTTTTTTTTTTCTTTTATTATGGCTTCGCACGTGTGCATTTAGCCAGTGTCAAGTTATATTTTGCATCAAATTATGACCCGATTTTTCATAAATCGGGCCTAAAGTGTTTCAATACAGTCAAAGTCGTCATAGTCCGTCAAGTCAGGGGTTATAGTAAAGCGGTGGCAAGTTTACCATAACCTTAATAGGAGATTTGGAGGCAACGAGAAAACTGCATGTTTGACACTGATTTTTACTTTCACTACACTTGTGCACTTTCACAGAACTAAATTGAATAACATTCCACCAGAATTATACAATTCAACTCGGGTTACATCTAAGTTTCATGAAAATAAAACTGCAGCACGACATGTTGTTAACTCGTTCCCGCCAAAACTGATTTCGCCTTATTTATATATTTTTTCTTTTTCTTATTACGGGCAGCTCCTCTTCTTCGCTAGGCTGTTTATACTCAGTTTATGTATTATACAATATAAAATATTTATTCTATTTTCTTTCCTATTTACCGTATATAATTATTTTGCTATTTTATTTATTTATTGTTTTATTGTGCGTATGACGACGCACGACGGCAGCGGGTTTGGCCGGAAGACCAGCGCTGCAGTCAAGTTACGCTTGACTGTGGCTTACAGCTGAGGTCGACCCATTTGGGCAGCACATGGCTTCTTAAATATTCTTAGGTTTAATGTATGTTTCTTTACTCGTTGTATAATTTGTCACCTTTTTCTTTGTGTGTGTTTAATTTTAAAGTTGTCGTGTGCTTGTACCAAATAAATCTTTTTCTTCTTCTTCTTCTAATTCTTGAACTCTACAGAGGGCTGTAATTATGCAGCCGACTGTACATTTATGCTGGGTGAGGTTGAACGGGCGGGGATCCTACATCGCTGCCTTGGGCCTGGCCGGAAGATCGGCGATGTAGTATACTGCAGCATTTTAGCTAAGGTCCGTCTTTTAGGCTTACACATGGCATCCCGCAATTTTTTATATCATGTGCCTATTAATTCTTTGTTTATGTATTTCCATCTGTTTTATTCTCATTATTTTTTGTTTTGTAATTAAGTACATAATTTATGTTTGTTTACTCTTTTCTTGTCCTAGATTTAGAATAGACATTTATTAGAAGAGCACACTTTTAATAAATGTCTAATCCATACTTATTGCTTGTACAGTGGGCTGCATAATTGCAGCCCTCGGTAGAGTTCGAAAATTACTATTATTGGAATGTTTGCATTCTAATAATTTTTGTTTGAATTATTGATGAGTTAGAAGACTTTAGACTTTAACTAAAGCAGGTGCCTAGAATCTTGCTTGTGTTGAAACTATTTTTAGCCGTATTGGAGCTCTACGGTGGGTATGCAATTTTGAAGCCGACCGTACCAAATAGTAGTGCACTTGTTTGCACTGTTTCGGTTTAAATGTGTGACCCCAGCTATAATATTAACTCGATTTTCTCTTGCCGAGAAGTCACGCCAAACTTCAGTCTTGATTACTTGACCGTGGTCAGAACGCTTGAGGCAAGTTTTGTACTTTCAACTGAAAACCAAACCACTGAAACCAGATCCAACACCTTTACAAACAAAGTTGATATTAGAGAGAACATTGAGGATGAATACAAACATTGACAAAGGATCTTATGGAGTTTCAGTTTAATAGGTAGTTAAGACTCAGATATTCAACGGGGTCGATGAATTCTGGAACTATTATGTGGATTATATTGCGCCGTAAATCGACTTCAGTAAGGAATATTAATATGTAAGAGCTCTAGAATGTTATTGAAAAAAGTTTAGAGAGGATTTTATAAGGCAAGTAAAACATGGCGCAAAATTTAAAAGCACAGCATATGAGCATAGCAGTGCGGTTAAGGTGAAAGGGTACCGACGCTCTCTCCATACAAACGTACTCGACTGTTTCCTCCCTGGATAATGATACTAGCACAAATAATTTTGTGCCATAAAATCTATAACTGCCATGACTATGTCCCTATATTATCTTGTTTTTTTTTCATTTTCCATTTTCTAATTATCATAGAAAAAAACAAAACATAGGGGCATGGTCAGGTCATGGCAGTTATAAGTTTTATGCAACAAAAATATTTGCTCTAGTGTCATTATCCAGGGAGAAAACAGTCAAAAACAAACGTTTGTATGGAGAGAGCCCCCGGTACTCTTTCCTCTTAACATAAGAGTTGCGAGTGTCGCTAATAGAATGCCTCTGGTAGTGTTTTTTTCTTTTATTTTTTAATAACCGCTTTGATAACAATACTACAAGAGATACTTACCCATTCATGGTAATATTCGTTGCTATCACAAAATGTTGTAAGTTAATTTTTTTAGTTTGTAAACTTTGTAGTATGAATCCGAACTTTACCAGGTAGCGCTTGGTCTAACTTCGATGTTATGAGAGCTTGGTTAAACACATTACCACCTAGTTTTCAACTAGGTTAGTTGACCTTTCTAGCTGGAAGAAAAACTTTTAGTGTTAACTGTTAACATGGTTTTACTTTGCTATGTTTCTTTTTTGGTGTAAGAAGATGGTTAATGGATAAGTACTGGACAATATTTTTGATGTTTGCCACAATACTTTCATGTCTTAAGTCGCAAATGCTTAGGAAAAGTTTTTATGATCTAAGCACTGCAGCTTAGATATTATTTTTTCTTCGATTTATTTGATATTTTCATGCTAAAGCGATTCAGACGAGTTATCCTATTTGCCCGTGACAGTTTAAAGATTGTGTAGTCTGTCGTCAAAATATAAATTCATACAATTAAATAACATACTACTCATCGGAATCATTGAATATAATTATGATTAATTATTCTTGATGGATAATCGATGATGATAATGATGGAACGTTTTTTAATCCGGATATTTTGTTATTGCTATCAATTTATAATTATCTAATTTAGATAATATTGATTTAAAAAAGTGTTATCAATGCATTATCGCGTATTTTATAGGTACATCAATTTCGTATAAATAAGAAAGCCATTGACTACTGCATAGCTTTGCAAAAAGCAATGAAAACATGAAAACGTTGATTGTTTTTCTGGTGTTTATCACGGTTGCCTTCAGCGCTCCTACTGTTACCACGGATTACTACAATTATGATAAGATAACCGGCTCAGACAATGATGCTGATGTAGATCTGGACCTTAAAAGAAATACGACCTTTAACTTGGACACCAGAAGGCCAGTCGGATTCGGCGGCTGGGGTAGTGGCACCGTCGGTGGTGAGGGAGGTCCCGTCTTCACCGTATGGGATGCATTCGCTCTCAGAAACGCTTTAAACAGCAACGAGCGTAGAATCATATATGTGAGAGGTCGTATCGATCTAACTACAATGTTCAGCGGTGGTGCTATCTATCTTCCAGTTGGAAGCTACACAACTCTACAAGGAGGTGACCGTAATGCTGAAATATTTGGTGGAGGTTTACATATATTTGACAAACGGCAGATTATAATAAGAAACCTTAAAATAACCAACTCTCTTTCATATGCTCCCGGAGAACTGCCCGACGGCAACGGTGGCATTATCAATTTAAGTCCAGGTGATTTCTCCAGTATCGATGCTATTGGCATTGGACCAAGAACTGAGTTCGTATGGGTTGACCATTGTGAGTTTTCGGATGACCCTTGGATTGCTAGTCAAGGTCCTAGAAGACATGATGGCTTGATTGATATCATTCGTGCTTCAGACTGGATAACAATATCGAACAATCTTCAGGAACCACAATCTCGTTTCTCTCGTTGGAAACAGCCCTACTCAAGAAGTTGATCGTGGTCGGCTGAGGGTTACTTTCTATGCAAACTGGTTCCGAGGAACCATCCAACGGAATCCATACGTCAGATTTGGTACCGTCCACCTTTTGAACAACTTGTACACTGATATCCAAGATTATGGTATCGGAGCTGGTCACGAGGCTTCTCTCTTTGTTGAGAGAAACGTGTTTGTTGACTGTCGTGATAGACGTGGAGCGATATCATCAACCAACACCGACAGACGTGGTGCCATCTACGACTTGAGGAATGCCTTCCGGAACTGTAGCTTTGATACCAACATCCCAAACAACATTAATTGGAATCCTTTCGACTTTTACGCCTACCGCGCTCTACCTATTGGTGACGTCGAGAACCATGTCCGAAGATACGCTGGTGTTCTGTAAAACATTTAATATTGTAATAAACATGAATATAACCTAAAATTCTTAAAAATATACTCATAAAAATATTAACTTTTTTCTGTTTTTAGTATTTGTTATGTTATAGCGGCAACAGAAATACATATTCTGTGAAAATTTCAACTCTCTAGCTATTATGGTTAATGAGATACAGGCTGGTGACTGACAGACAGACGGACAGACAACGAAATCCTGTAACATTTCCCGTTTCTAAAAATTTGCTAATTTGTGAAACAATTTAAATCGTTGTAGGTAGGTAGTTAATTTTAAAAACAATGGTTTCATTTAAGGTAGTTGTTAAAGTCTATTAGAATTCACTGTGAAGTAATTTGAGGAAGAAACCAAAGCAATATTTATTTTAGGAGCCAACCGATACATGAGCATGAGTGTCCAGTGAACATTGTTAATATGAGTACTAACAAGTTCAGGTTTCACAAATATGAATTATACGATGGTTTTCAAACAGTATTTGTTGAACCCACGTTGAGCCCTAGCAATTTATCTGTTGGCTGTTGATATATAAAAATTCAATATGTTAAGATTTTAGGGTTTTTAACGTGAGTATAAATACTTAAAAGTGCCTTACTTTTTTGGATTTACTTTCAAATTATACCAGATGCATCTACTAGGAAGCAGGGGTATAATATAATAATTCATAATCATCATCACATCAGCCCTTACACGTCCACTGCTGGACATAGACCTCCCCCATATGACGCCACAAACAGCGCCCCTGAGCCGCCTCCATCCACCGACTACCTGCGACGGTTACAATGTCGTCGGTCCACCGGGCAGCTGGTCTCCCAACACTCACGCGTTGCATCGCGGCCGCCACTCGAGAACCTTTACTCCCCAGCGGTTGTCAGTTCTGCGAGCTATACGACCTGTCTATTGCCACTTTAGATACTAATCCTGAGAGCTATGTCGGTGACTTTGGTCTATGGATTTTCGTATTTCGGATTCTATCACGTATATTATAATTAAGAGGTCAATAATACTTTTCAATTTCGAAGTTACGAAGGATATACAAGCAGGGTAATCAAAAGTAAAACACCCTTTTTTGTGTCGGGGCTTCAAATGTATACTGTGGTTGTAAAAAGCTACTACTTATAAGGAGTAAACAAAATAAAAAAAACAGTTGCACTCTGGAAGTGCCGACAGAAGTAAAAACTTATAATAAACTAGCTGCGTCCCGCGGTTTCACCCTCGTATTTCCCGATCCCGTGGGAATATTGAGATAAAAAGTAACCTATGTGTTAATGCAGGTTTCCAGCTATCTAATTCTAATCTCCAGATACCAAGTTTCATCGCAATCGGTCCGGTAGTTTTTGCGTGAAGGAGTAACAAACACACACACACACACACACACACACGCATACACAAACTTTCACATTTATAATATTAGTAGGATAGGATATATTACAAAAAACTAATAACGAAAAACAATATTCAAGCAATAACTGAAGTGTTCGGTGAGATCCGAACATTCATACAAGTGTTATGTAGCGCTCAAAACCACCAAGCCACAAAGTCTTACTACCGAGCGACGAAAATATAGTACTGTTTGAAGTCGATAATGACGTAGCTGTCACATTGCGTCACGGTAACGGGTTCAAAGATTTTATCACATCTAAAAATTTGCGTACCGGGCTAAAAAAAGTTTAAAACAGTAAGTGCCTTTTCCCTATACAACCGTTCCATGCAAAAAAAACAGTATTCAAATAAAATTCAGTAAAATATAAATTAACTTGTAAGTTAGGTAGGTAGTTCTGTTTTTGCAGTAGTGTAACATCGTAAATATTGTTAAGAGTAAGTAAAGCGTAAAACCATGTCTGACAAATGAAGATTTAAGGCAGAGATTCTTTCGGTCGTACTGTAGTCCATTTGTATTTTAAACAAAATGTAATCCCTTATTTTGTTGAAACTCAAATGTTTTTGAATATAAAAATGTAATGCTCCATGACTCCTATTGAATAATAGGAGTCATGGAGCATTACATTACTTTGAAGCGTCTTAAAAATTAAGTTAGGATGTGTGCCTTCGGAACGCGCCCACCAATGAGAAAAAGGCACAAGAGGTTTTATTTTCTTTTTTGTCAAGATAACAAAAAATAAGATATATTTGAAATTAAGCAATAAACTTATGTCCATGGGTCATTAAGGTACGACGAAGTATCTTAATATGCCTTGCCGCACAATTTCTGCTTTATAGAAAATTTAAACCTGTTAATGGATATGTTATATACATCTTTAGGTAATTTATTATAATAGAGCACACATGTGTTATTAAACGAGTTGATAATACTGATTAGTGCTGCGATCTAGCCTGAAGTTTCTTAACAAATTATGAGTGTTATACGAGTACCTACAAATGAAACACACATAAGTCTATTTTAAAATTATACTCAAACGAAATCATATTTACATGTTTCAAGTCGTCGCAAGTCGTTCCATTTTCAACTCGTCAAATTCGCAGCTCGTATTTTTCGCATGTCGTCTCATTCGCAACTCGTTCCATTCTTGGTTCTACCTCAAGCTAGCTTAACATTATTGGAAATAGGACAAGATGTGGATGGAACGATCTGCGACGAATGAAAGTAAAATAGTGCATTAGTTTACTGTTAATTAGTTAACTGATACTCATATCATCACTAAATTCCAAGACAATTTCTCACACACACACAAACAAGACGATGCGCATAATGTACATTATAATATTTACCTAAATATCAACCACTTCTTCAAATCAGTGGCTAAGCCCAAGCTGAAGAAGCGACAGTTCTCTTTATGTCAATTTGTTTTGAGTGACTTAAAATACGCTCTGCATACAATTTCCTCTTGGTATAGATTTTCATCTGCACCGCGAGCACAGTTGACAAAATTGACTTTACTTGTCTGCTTTCATGGATAGCACAATATCAGCTCTGGAAGAATTGGACAATTTGGATATAGCTAAGGCATGTGTGTGCCAGCTACAAGACTTCCATAAGCAAATTCAATGTAACAGCTCAGATTTGTATATCGTATCGCAGAATATCAGAAGTATTTACAAGAATTTTGACGATTTATCACTGAACATTTCTCAACTAAATGTAGAAGTTGACGTTATTATTCTCAGTGAAAGTAGGCTTACTACAGATAAACCAACTCCTTATTTGCCTTGTTACGCATCGTTCACTACAACTCATCATCTTAATCACTGTGATGGTGTAGCAGCGTATATTAAAAACAGTTGTAAGCCAATTGTAAAGGAGATAATGTTGGCACACGCATCCTGCTTGCAGGTCCATATATCTGATTTGGTAATACTGGGAATCTACAGATCGCCCTCTAACAAAAATGCGGAGGAATTTCTTGTCTCTTTAAGTAACCATTTGGAATCCCTAGTCAACTCTAAAAAGCTCATAATTACAGGCGATTTAAACATAAATATCTTATATAATCCTGATGAAAAAAGTTACGAACGTACAAATTGCTCTATCTTGAAATCCTTTCTAAACACGGTTTGCTGCCTGGGCACTGTCTCCCTACGAGAGGTAAAAACTGCCTAGATCATTTTATATTAAGACTAGAAGTTAGTACCTTAGCTGAGATTGTCGTCATAGACGCCACTGTAACTGACCATCTCATGATATTCATGAAATTATCTAGAGTACAAAACCAGTACCGTGAAATATCCAAAACTAAAAGAACAATTAACTATAGCAAAGCATTAGATAGTATTACTAATAGTGAGATAGGAAATTTGATATTGTGTAGAGACCCCGAGGCAGTGGCCTATCTGCTTGAGGAGATACTTAGTAAATGCATAATAGATAACACCCTTACAACCCAAACATCAGGAAAAGCTCGTTTAATTAAATCGTGGATGACTAAAGGCGTTTTGCGTTGCATTCGCAACCGAAATAACATGCAAAGAAAATTGCGCCTCGATGCAGAAAACATTACATTACGTATTACATATAAAAGGTATAGAAATTACTGCAATGCCTTAATAAAGAAACTGAAAAGACAGTATGAACGAGATCAATTGGAGAAGGCCAGTAGCAATCCTAAAACACTATGGAAAACTATAAATAGAATTACAAACCGTGGAGCGCGCAAAAGTAACAATACAGAGCTACTAAACATTAAACCATCGCCGATAGAGTCAATTGACTCTGTCAACACTTTCTTCGCAAATGTCGGCAAAACGTTGGCTGAGAAAATTACATGTCATACTCGTGATTGTCTTGGAAATGAATTTCTTAGCGCAAATTCATCTCAAGTTTCGTCTTTTGTCCTGTTAGACACTGACTCTGAGGAAGTTAAACAGGTGCTAATGACATTAAAATCGGATAGCGCACCGGGTGTAGATAATGTTCCCACTAAGTTTATAAAACTCGCATGCACTCATGTCATCCCAGTAATTGTCCACCTAGCAAATTTATGCTTTCAAAATGGAACTTTCCCTGCTAACCTAAAAAGGGCAATAATAACTCCGGTCTATAAGAATGGGAATAGAGACGACACATCAAATTATAGACCAATCTCAGTTCTGACTGCCATTTCCAAAATACTGGAGAAGCTGATTAACACACGTTTAATAAAATATCTTAACAAATTCAATTTACTTTCACCATCACAATATGGTTTTAGAGCCGGTCTGTCCACAGAGGACTCTGACTTCTCTTATAGTAAAAAAAGTAGACGAAAAGGAGAAATGCTTGGCGGTTTTTCTGGATTTAAAAAAGGCTTTCGATACAGTTTCTATACCCATTCTTATTCGTAGGCTCGAATCCATTGGAATTAGAGGAATCCCTCTCAAAATGTTTGAAGAATACCTTTCAAACAGGAAGCAATTAGTCAAAATAGGAGACCTTGTGAGCCAAGAGACAAGTACTAATTACGGAGTCCCACAGGGTAGCGTCCTAGGACCTACACTTTTTCTTCTATACATTAACTCACTCTGCGACATGCAGTTAAACAATGGGCACATATTTACGTATGCTGATGATACGGCGATTGTTTTTACGGGACATACTTGGAGGGATGTCAAGGAATCAACAGAGTCTGGATTACGTAGAGTAGTCAAATGGCTAAACTCAAGCTTGCTTACCTTAAATGTTGCTAAAACGAACTTTATGTGTTTTACTATTAATAACAATACTCAACCTCATATTAATATAAGAACCCACGTCTGTAACAGTAATGATCTAAATTGTCAATGCCCGTTTATAGCCAAAATCAATTGCACAAAATATCTGGGCGTTGTAATTGATCAAAGGCTATCATGGCATTTACATCTGGAGCAGGTAATGAAGAGAATCAGAGGTCTCATGTGGATCTTCAAGAAACTTAGACACATAGCCACCCCAGATCTACTCAATCATATATACATTTCACTAGTACAATCAATTATTACTTACTGTATTCCAATCTGGGGTGGAGCTACAAAAACTAAGTTTTTAGAATTAGAAAGGTCTCAAAGGTCACTATTAAAAGTGATATACATGAAACCATACAAATTCTCAACAGCAGAGTTATATAGTCTAAGTGATCTACTTTCGATTCGCAAGCTATATATTTTACTTGCCATACTCAAACTGCACAAGAATTTGCCTTTTGACTGCTCAAAATTAGAAAATAGAAGAAACACAACTGTTGCGCCTGTAGTATTTGGAAATACGAAATACTCATCACGACAATACAATAGACAATCATCATACATCTATAATCAGGTGAACAATGAATTACACATATATAGCATGACATACCACGACTGCAAATCAAAAATCACAATATGGTTGAAGTCTAAAACGTATGATGAAATTGAATCTCTTTTGACACACATTGTATAACAGCTAGCCTCTTTTTAATTGTTGAATATTGTTCACACTCACTCATTGATTTTTGGGGACAGGGTAAATCCACGTACCCAGGGTCTTAAGATCCTGGGGTGACTTGGTAAGCGCTGTGCTCAAAAACATCTGTTTTTACAATTATATAACACCGCCACATTTGCTTTTTATAATTAGTTATTTTTTAATTTAATATTAATTTATTTGCCTTTATGTTGAGATTGGAGATTGTGAAGTATTTATCTTTTTTGTTTTACCATGACTTAGTTTATTTCTTGATAATTTTGCCTCTACGATCAATTTAATTATTGTTTTATTATAAATTTAATTTGATTTAATGACATGCTTTTCATTATTATTGTGTGATGGATTTTGTTTACCCTTTTATTTTGTTATTTATGCTGAATTTCGAGAATTTTTTAATTTTGATTCTGTTTTATTTTATTGATTGCCTTTGTGCTAATATTTAAATTTTGATTCGAGATTTTAATTACTTATTATTTTTTATTTTTATTTTTGTAATTAGATTTATATATACATATTTAATTCCGAGATTAATTTAAATGTAATATTTGGTATGATTGTATAATTTGACATATTTAAATTGCTTACTTAACACTAAACTGGAAGACCAGAGTCTCCTACCACAGGTAGTTTAATACTTAAAAGGAGACTGTATACTGTGTAAACTTATGTAATTTTAAATATGTTATTGAAATAAACTTTTTTGTATTGTATTTTGTATTTTTTGTAGTTTGATCCCTTAGTATTGAATGTTTTCGGGTGAATGAGGCCAAACGCAGATGCAGAATCCTTCTTCGCATATTGTAATCTTACCCTGTTCCAAACATTCCTTACTTGGCTGACATTCAAACTGAGGACCCCACATTCCACAATTATGACCTGAAAATACATTTTATTAATATTAAGCACCTAAAAAAAGTTTATAAACTGACTAGCTGACCCAATTAAAAATAACAGACGTTGGTCGATTCTCAGACCTAACGATTATACACAAAAATTTCATACAAATCGGTTCAGCCCTTTCGGAGGAGTTCTAGTTATATATATAAAGATAGGCTTGCGTTTGACCTCATCTCACCTGATGGGATGTTATTTGAAATTGGTGTTTACAATAAAGAATTTATCTATCTATCTATCTATGGGAAGCCAAGATGAGGTCACGTATTGATTCCATAACTTGAATGAATTTTTTTGTATGCGTTTGGTATTCACAAATCTGCCCAGTTTTTTTTAATGGCAAAACAACGTTTGCCGGGATAGCTAGTCTATCTATACATATAAAATTCTTTGTCCTGAACTACTGACTGACTGACTGACGGATCAACGCACAGCCCAAACCGCTGATCGTAGAGACTTGAAACTTGGAGGGTGTGTTCTTTGTGTGACGTAGGCACCGGATAAGGATTTTTCGAAATTCTACCCCTAAGGGGGTGAAAAAGGGGGGCAAAGTTTGTATGGGACAACGTGATTCCTTGGTCCATTTTCGACTTCTACGCGGACGAAGTTGCGGGCAAAAGCTAGTATAGGTATATAAAATTATCGTATCGCGGTGTTAGTTATTAACTCCACCTTAACGGCTGATCCTAGACCTAACAAATCTGAATTTCATACAAGCCTTTGCATGAAAATTAAATAATTGTATGAATCTAAATTTCATACAAATCTCTGTATGTTTAGATTTGTTAGGTCTGAGAATCGAACAAAATCTATTTTTTATTTCTTTTTTCCTATCTTTTTCCTTTACAGACCTAACTTGAAATTTAGATTTTAGACCTAACAAATCTAAATTTCATACAAATCTTTGCATGAAATTTAGATTTGTTAGGTCTGTAAAGGAAAAAGATAGGAGAAAAGGTCTGTACAAAGATTTATAGATACAAAGATTTGTATGAAATGTATCGAACAACATCTATTTTTTTATTTCTTTTCCTATCTTTTTCCTTTACAGACCTAACAAATCTAAATTTAGGTCTGAGAATCGAACAACATCTATTTTTTATTTCTTTTCCTTTATTTTTTTCTTTATTTTTACAGGTACTACTTCACACAGGGACAGCTAAAAGAAGATACTTACCGGGGCCAATACGGGCAGTGGCCAGGTCGATAGCCAAAATAATAGAGATTATCAAAATGACGAACGAAAATAACTTCATGGTTACAGCTTTTCTTTTAATAAAATTTTATGATCGATCGTCTGCTACTATAATATTTATGATTATATAATTTAACTAGCTTTAGCCCGCTTCGTCCGTGTAGAAGTCGAAAAAGTTTTTTTTTAGGATTAGGTATCATCGAAGTGAGTTTTCCAACATGTGTCAAATAAAATTTAATTTAAATCAGAAGCACTGGATTGATAACATCTTCGAAACAAATAGAAAAAATAAAAAATACCCCCTTTAAGGGGTAGAAAGTTATTTTGCTATGTATTATATTGAAATTCATCCCCTATCGCGTTTAGTTTAAAAAAGATACTTACCGGGACCATCACGGGCAGTGGCCAGGTCGATAGCCGAAATAATAGAGATTATCAAAATGGCGACCGAATATAACTTCATGGTTAAAATGTGGTTACAGCTTTTCTTTAATAAAATATTATGATCGAATGTCTACTACTATATATATAATCTTTATGATTATATAATTTAACTAGCTTTAGTCCGCGACTTGGTCCGCGAAAAAGTTTTTTTTTAGGATAGGTATAATCGAATTGAATTTAACGCGTTAAGAAAACGTGTCGCGGAAACGCGTTACGAAAAACCGTAAGAGAAAGAGAGAAGGAAGGTGATCGATAACAGTTAATCTCTCACATATCTATCACTATACAGTATAAAACAAACACCCATATTCACAATCAACCCTATGAGATTGCATAGTGCGCGCGAACGCATAAAACCGCAAATAAGACGCTGATTCGCTAGAGTGAAGAGAGCAGCACAAAATTGACCAATCATAGGGCGGCATTCAGTGCGTCACTTATCTAAGAGCAACCTAAGTACTGTTTGTGAAAATGGGCGTAAGTCGCTTCTGCTGTCTGACTGTCCCTATGTATGCTAAGATCATTAAAACTACATATACGCAACGGATTTTGATGCAGTTTTTTTAAATAGATATTGTGATTAAATAGGAAGGTTTAGTATATAAAACAAAAATACCACGCGCATGAAGTCGCAAGCAACAGCTACTTTAACATATATTTTGAAAACATTATAAAATAAATTATTAAAAACAGACATGACGAATCTATAAGGGTTCCGTTTTTTGCCATTAAAACGATCTAATAAATAAAATACGAAGTGATGCAGTGGACGTTGATCCTAGGCAGGTGATTAATCTGAGTTCGCAATTTAGTTCGTTTCTTGGTGGGAATAGTAAAATTTAAAATTCTTGATCTATCAATTGACTGAGGGATAAGCAATCTACGTACATGCATGATATCCTATCCTACTAATATTATAAATGTGAAAGTTTGTGTGTGTATGTTTGTTACTCCTTCACGCTAAAACTACTGAACCGATTGCAATGAAATTCGGTATGTAGATAGCTTGAGGCGTGGAATAACATATAGGCTTTTTATCCCGATATTCCCACGGGATCGGGACTTACGCTAGTGAAACCACGGGGCGCAGCTAGTAATTTAATTCTACTTGGAGGGTGTGTTCTTTGTATGACGTAGGCATCCAATAAGAAAGGATTTTTAGAAATTCACCCCCTAAGGGGGTAAAAAGGGGGGCAAAGTTTGTATGGGACAACGTGATTACTTGGTCCAATTTACTTCAAATTTTGCAAAAACATGCTTTAACAGAATTGATGGACGTGTTTCGTATTTTATTGAGATTCATCCCCTAACGGGGTTGAAAAGGGGTAGAAAGTTATTTTAGAGGTAGTTTGCTTAAGAGTACCATTTTCGACATCTACGCGGACAAAAACTAGTTTACTATAAAATTAATGATAAATTTTATTTGTAGGTATTATCTGCTCAAGTAACAGTATTACATGGTTCTACCTACTAGATATGTCTACAAAAGTGCAGCCACTGAAGCGGAAGATGTCCTCCTACCTATCTACTCTAAACGCGAGCTCGTCTCAACGCAGCTTACCTTTCTTATGAAAAGAAAGAAATAAAATGAATTGTTATTGTGATATTTCAACGAACGTAAAAATAAGAGACTGATGACAAAAATAGGATCGTAATAAGATATTTTTTTTAGTTATCGATATACTTAAATTAACTTATGGGCCAATTTCTTTCGGCAAATTGGTATTCTTGATTGTTGATCGAAGTATTTATTCTATAATGAGATTAGGAATTACGTAAGAAAGAAAGAGCGGTGTTGGCTTAGTGGTAGATACCTCGGCTTTCATTCTGAAGGTCGTGGGTTCGAATCCCGGCCGTGCACCA
Source organism: Idaea straminata (assembly GCA_951213275.1). Classification (NCBI taxonomy): domain Eukaryota; kingdom Metazoa; phylum Arthropoda; class Insecta; order Lepidoptera; family Geometridae; genus Idaea; species Idaea straminata. Next base: position 10,371,879 of record OX577856.1, read on the forward strand.
ATGTATTTTTCTTAAGAAAAATTTATGTGTGCAAATTGACATTGCTCTTACGGTGAAGGAAAACATTGTGATGAAACCCGCGGCTTAGTTGGCTCCAGAAATATTGACAAGTTCTCTCCTCTGGACATGGTCGACTAAGCTGAGAGGTTAGTAGGTGCTGGGCAAGCCTACTCAATCCTCACGCAAAAAAGACCCAATTAAAGAGAGTCCAATTCCGGAAAACAGCCTGTATACAAGTACAAGTAAGTACAAGTACTTAAGAAAATAACCAACAACCGGCCAAGTGCGAGTCGGATACGCGCACGAAGGGTTCCGTACCATTATATTCTGTTTCTAACCCCAATTAATATCGAGCAAAAAACTCTAAAATATATTGTATGTCAGACGAGGCTGTATAGGTTAAAAGACTATTGCCTGCCCTGTTGGGAGTATTGTAAAAAAATGCCTTAAACAATCGTAAACATGAAATATCGTAAAATTCTTAAAAACATACTCAAAAAATTTTTACTTTTTTCCTTTTCAAGTATTTGTTGTTAAAGCGGCAACAGAAATACATCATCTGTGAAAATTTCAACTCTCTAGCTATCACGGTTCATGACACACGCATGGACAGCGAAGTCTTAGTAATAGGGTCCCCTTTTTATCCTTTGGGTACAGAACCCTAAAAACGAGTCTACATATTTTCGTGTCAAAGGTTCAAATGTGACCTGCCACTTATTTGGGCCTTCGAACAGTCTGCACATACAGACAAACAAAAAATGACCAATTAGATTGACCAGAATTTTAATTTTAATTGTCATTTTATTACAGTTTTTTTTCCATGTGTATTTCTAGGATGTGTGATGTGGGTTGTTTGAGTGTAACTAAACAATTTTATTTATTTACTAGCAGCGCTCCGGTATCCAACACAAAAAGATTTTTTCAATTCGAACCAGAAGTTCCTGAGATTAGCGCGTTCAAACAAACAAACAAACAAACAAACTCTTCAGCTTTATAATATAAGTATTAATAATGTGGTTCATCAGTGTGATAAATACTGATGACATTCCGTCGACGGAATAAACAGGGTATTCCATTATCAGTACCATTCGTTTAGTATTTATCAGGTCAGTATTATAACGTATTTAGATAGATAGATAGATATATAGATAGACACTGTATTTGTACAACACACAAAATATTGAAAAGAACAAAAAGGACAAGAAATCTTACTAACTACGAAATAATACAAAAAGGCGATCTTATCGCTTAAAGCGATTTCTTACAGGCTACCTTAGGATGGTGGTATTTCGTGCAGTTCAGATGTGAAATTATGTGAATGGTGTGAAAGTGAAAGGAAAAACTAAAGCGATGCGTACTGAGATGTTACTGTGTTATTTACTGATTGTTTAATTTCAGTGTACCGACCGTACTGACAGTTGTCAGTATTAAACACAAACTGTCATTCCGGAATTCAGAAATCTCAAAATAGTTAATACGGACTTTTGGCGGGAATGCGAGAGCAACATAGCGCGCTGATTTTTATTTTTGCAAGACTTTGTGAATACCTAATCGAGATAAATTGCATAATTCCACCAGAATTATACAATTCAACTCGGGTTACAACTAAGTTTCATGAAAATAAAACTGCAGCACGACATGTTGTTAACTCGTTCCCGCCAAAACTCCTTTGAAACACTTTAGGTCCGATTTATGAAAAATCGGGTCATAATTTGATGCAAAATATAACTTGACACTGGCTAAATGCACAAGCTGTGCGAAGCCATAATTAATAGAAAAAAAATAGTTAATACTGACATCAATCAATATACCTACTAGCTTACACGATTAAATACCACGGTATTTGATAAATACTGATGAAAGCCTTCGCCTTAGAAACATGATTCAAGGTATCCTCAAATTTGTTAGGTTTTGACAAGCAATAAGGGAAGTGTCACCGACATATGGACTAATTACTGAATTGGCCATTAATTGTGCGGACCGCAGTGTGAGTGATTTGTCTCACTGACGTTTTAATAAGACGAGGTGATTTGCGGAAAGTACGAGAAGGATCGACCCTTTTGTCTTTTTGGTCGGTTAATAAATTGTTGGCTGATTTATTTTTGTACTAAATACGTTTGAAATTAATGGGAAACCTTAAAGTTTTATGCGTAAAGCGTATGCTCCCGCGTAAGTCCCGATCGTGTGGGAATATCATAATAAAACGAAGCTTATTTGTTAATTCTCTAGTCCTACTTTTAGACGTGGCGTTCCTTCCCTTAACGTCGCTTTCCTATGACAGCGCTTTCCATCGACTCCGGTTTCCCGGAGTCTGGAATACTGGCATTGCTAAACACAAAAACGAATTACGAATTGTGATGAAAGTCGGTATGCAGATAGCTAGAAACTCTAAAAATAAGCTACTTATTATTCCGATATTCCTACGAGACTCGGACTTGCGCGGGCGGAACCGCGGGGCGTAGCTAGTTATATACCGAATTTCATCGGTCAAGAAGTTTTTGCGCATTTTCACATTTTACTACGTTGCTTTGAGTGACTCATGGACTCGTCCTACACACCTACGACGGGCCAAATGGGACGAAATCGTCGAATCCATAATTTAATATTTTCTACCCATGAACTCGTCCAATATTTCTTCGTGCAGTTAAACAGTCCGTACAGTCATCAAGCAAAGCGTTTAACATTTTATTTAGGTATTATTTTAGAATGTATTTTATGTTTTAGGAACTTTATTTTCGTTATTTCAAAAGTGTTTTAGTAGTGTAGGTACAATATATTGAGGTATATATAAAAATAGTTTGTCCTGACTGACTAATCTGAGTATCATCGTACATCTTAAATGAGTATATATAAAATTAGTAAAGCGGAAATTTGGAACATAGGTTTAATTTTATTACATTTATTTGCTTTTATCTATACATATAAAATCCTGTCTATAATATAAAAATGATTAGCTCAAGTGTTCCAAAGCGCAAAGCTCGAGAACCGCTGAACCGATTTCGTTAATTCTTTTTTAGAGTATTCCTTAAGGTACAAGGATGGTTCTTACGGAGAGAAAAATTTGAAAAATTGCCTAAAAAATTGATATCAAAACTTTTCTATATCTCTCATACAAATTTTCTATAATATAAACGTGGTGTTCCTAAGTGCATAAATCGAGAACGGCTGAACCGATTTCGCTTATTTTGTTTAGAATATTCCTTAAAGTACAACGATGGTTCTTACGGAGAGAAAATTTTAAAGAATTTCCTGAAAATGTCTAAAAACGACACTTTCCCATACTCCTAATTCCCATACAAACGATTCATAATAATACCCAAAAGTTAATTTAAAAGTTCAAGTTTAATGGAGAGATTCCGGGAAAGCAAATCAACGTTTGCCGGGACAGCTGGTTTTGAATAGATTTTAAAGAGGCATAATAGTCCACAGATGAGCATATGTTTTAATTTATAAAGTTAGCATTCAGTAAAAAAAATGTACCTATATAGGGCCCATATCCACTGTGTTGTACCAGACTAGGATCGTATCCGCCCCGTCATTTCCCGTCGTATTTTCTCGATCTTCTTTTGTCAACGAGTCTGTGAGATTTCCATACAAAGTTTTATCTTGATTTCTGCGGCCGGTTGTTGTGGCAGCAAACTCTGATGTCAGGAAATATTTGTTTTTATTTCATGATCCAGCTCCGGCGCTATTATTGCGCTTTTTATTTTTATTCCATTTTAATGTAGGCGAATTTAATCTTTTTACTAAAAGGATGATAATGTTTCAATTTTTTATAAAGAATTAATTGTTCTGTAAGTCGTACTATGTTACTTGGTCCGCTTGGTCGTACTTTAAAAATAAAAACCACGTGACTTTAATTGTTCCGTCTCAAATAATACCTTAAAATATTTGTAATCCTGACCTTTGTGAGCATGATCACAAAAAACCCTGACAAAACAAAAAAAAATCTTGTGCCTACTTCTCATGGGGCGCGATCCGAAGGCACAAGTCCTATAACTTGTTTTTAAGACGCTTCTTAGTGTTTTCATGCTAATTTTAAGATTTCAAATGAATAATTTTGATTTGAGTTATAAAACTTGTTTTTAAGTCGCTTCTTAGTGATTTCATGCAAATCTTAAGATTACAAATGAATAATTTTGATTAGGGTTATAAAATAAAATTGAATTTAAGTTAAGCTAAAGACGACCGGTAGTTATAGAACCTAATTTTTTTAATTGTTTTAAGTACCTATTTTGTAATTGTATGAACCTTTATTGTAACAAATATTATCAGGTATCACTAAGGGTATTACAGACTTACCTATTTATACAAAAAATGTACATATACAAGCGATCAAAGTGTACAATAAATTACCAGACACGATAAAGAGCCTTCCTTGCCTGCTTTTCAAAAAAAAGCTAACTAAATGGCTTTTGGACAAACGTTTTTACAGTGTGAATGAATTTTTAAATGAGAAATGAATCTAAAACTGACATTAACATTTTTCCTTTTTGACATTTATACTTAATAGTGATTCCATTCTTTTTTTTGACATTATATTTAATCGGACCTGGTGTAATGCTCAAATATTGTAAATCTCATTATAATTTATGATTAATGTACCCACCTATTGTTCAAGTCACTTTATATTATTTAAACATTGCATACCCAAATATTTGTACACCAGATGACTGGTAGAATGTAAGCACATACTAATCATACTAACATCATACTTTTGTAAACTACATTCTAGACAAATAAAATATTCTGATTCTGATTCCTATAATTCAAAGCCCTGCTAAATGGTTGCAAGTACCGTAAATGCATATTGAATGCGACTTGTTCACATCGGTTCGAGTAAAATCACAAGGATCGGGTTTAATGTTTACACTATGAACTGGTGAGCGTTCGACGAATTACTCGTAAATTTTGTACCAAGTGTGCAAGCTCCCTTAAATGTTTTATTTGACCGTTTTATGATTATGAGGTGACTTTGTTATGTTATAGTTTAGAGCTAGATAAAGGATGACGTTAAAATTAAAGGGACTCACGCGGACTTGATAAAAACTGTTTATAAAATCGAGTGTTGGTACTCGACCTACCCTCGATGAACATTAGAGGACAACGTTCGCTGCTTCTCCAGTCTCCTCGCGACCATGACTATTGTTACATAGTCGAAACGTCGAGGTAAGAGAAATAAAATACGCGATTAAGACCCAGAAAAATAATTACTATTTATAGGTCCGTTTTGGTTATTACGTGGTTATTTATAGTGTTTTTATAAGTAATGCCACTTCTTCTTCGTGTCTACAACGCCTATATATTAGTATCGAATCGTCGCAAACTTAGGCCCCCTTATTCCAAAACGAGGTTAAGGAATAGTCCGAGAAGTGGATCTAAACCTTAGATTTAGATTTACTCGTGGACTATAGTCTAAACACTATCCCTATATAATCTATAAGGATAGTGTTTAGACTAAAGTTCCCTATATAATCTCAAAGGATAGTGTTTAGACTATAGCTCACGAGTAAATCTGTGTCTAAATTAAAGTTTTAAATCCACATCTCGGACTATCCTTAAACCTCGTTTTGGAATAAGGGGGAGGTAATCTAAGGTAGCAACTCGTATAAGCAGCGGATGATCGAAAGCTGATGTCATCATCAATGCAGTTAGTCTAAACTTCAACCTCGTCTAAATAAGGCGGTAGTCTAAACAATTGGTCGCAGTGCTTACACAGTAGAGTAAGCGGCTGTATAATTCATAATAAGTAATCAGTCGTGAGGTATTTGACGTCATGCATGGCAATTAAGTTCATCAAGATAGAAAGATAAATTCGTAACGATTATAAGCCGCTAAATGCGACTTCAGTAAGATTCTATTTGATCAAGTCTTGTATTGAAGTATGATGGCATGGCAATACTTGACCTGCTTGATATGACTGACTTGATATCAAATCAAATCAAATCAAATTTTTTTTTATTTCTTGGGATGCTTAATGCAGTTGTACATAGACCACTTGAAATCGTCTTAAAAACTAAGTTAGGATGTGTGCCTTCGGAACGCGCCCACCAATGAGAAGAAGGCACAAGAAACTCATGGGGTTTTTTTTTAAGTGATCACGCTCACAAAGGTCAATATTACAAATATTTGAAAGTATTATTTGAAATGGAGCAACTAAAGTCATGTCCATGGGTTGTTATCATTAAGGTAAGACGAAGTATCATAGTACGCCTTACTGCACAATTTATGCTTTATAAAAGTTTTGAACCTGGTAATGGACATGTCATATACATCTTTGGGTAATTTATTATAATAGAGCACACATGTACTATTAAACGACCTGTTTATTTTCCGGAGCCTACTACCGGGCACGGTCAGTTCATTCTTATTTCTTAAGTTGAAATTATGAATATCGCTATTTTTACTTTTACAATAAAATGCACAAATTACAATAAAATTAAATAAATATAAATATTACAGGACATACCACACATCGCCATCTAGCCCCAAGCTAAGTAACTAGACTTGTGTTATGGGTACTAGACAACGGATATACTACTTATTTACTTTTCTTTTGTAAATATATACTTATAACACATAGAAACAACCAGACCACAGACAAATATCTAAGCATAAATACTTGTCTGAGGCGGGAATCGAACCCGCAACCCCGTGTTTGACAGTCCGGCATGGTGACCATTGTGCCAACTGGGTCGTCAAATTGATTGTATATCGAAGGTATTTCGTAAAACTTAAAGCAATTAAGGTCACGTGGTTTCACACGTAGGAACGTCAAAAACCTAACCTCTTTCCAAACAAGTAATTTTTGTTTGAAGTTTTACCATTATTCTTTATCTATTGATCTCTCATGAAACATTTGCACTACATACTATGTCTAGTTACGTTGTATAGCAGATAGAGCAAACGTGTTGACGGCCATCATGAAGGCACTCATTCGCGTCCAAACAAATAGAGTGCTCTCGAACGCTGCCAAGTAGAGACGCACTCACGCACTTACACTGATGGACTCGACTTCAACGGCTATTCAACATCGAGAAAAATACGTGATAACAAATACGAAACAATTTTCGACCTTTATTATAATAATTCTTCGTATATTGATTCAGATTTCAATTAGTCACCTGTTTTACTTAAAGAAAGATAGCAAAAAGTTGTAAAATAATAGAAATAGTTATTTATTACAATTTATGTATCTATTCACTTTTTTTGATGATGTTTTTTCCAAATAAATAAATGAATATTACAGGACATTCCACCCGCTGAGTAATTCTCAGCTTTTATAAAACCACGAAAGTCTGGCAGTAGGCGGGATCTTACTCTAGAAAGTGATTTGAAACAAACAAAGAAATAAATAAATATTGCAGGACATTCCACACATCGCCATCTAGTCCCAAGCTAAGTAACTAGACTTGTGCTATGGGTGCTAGACTACGGATATACTACTTGTATACATTTCTTGTGTAAATATAAACTTTTGTATACATTTCTTGTGTAAATATAAACTTTTATTACATAGAAACAACCAGACCACAGACAAATATCTATACTGTTTTAAACTTAGCTTGATTAGAATGACAGGGTTTATTAAAGCGAACGAGTTAACTTTGTACCAGCGTCTACGAATTAATATATTTTTCAAAACTTAAAATCATTAACATTTATACAATTAAAACAGTTGCAAAGTTTATTAGTATATTTATATCCAAGAAAAATTATTATTTTCCGCATTTAATTTAAATAAAATTACTCGCAAATACCAATTTCAAAAATTGAGATCAAACGAAAATACGTAGGTACATACAAAGTTATGTCATCGTGAAAAAAAGTTAGGGATGGGTCAAATCGATATTTTTAAGTCAATAATTTTCATTTATCACGAATAAGAAAAAATATAAAAAAATACAAAAAGTGACATCATCATACCTTACCTTTAGTAGTTTTAGTAGATTTTAGAAACGTTTTAGTAGATTTTTATTTTTTCACTGTGGTCACACTTCGTCACTTCACTAGCTCTGCCGTATTGTAAAAAAACTTCAGTACGAGTGCTCACGCCTTGTATGCGCCACGTAGTTTTTGTTTTCAATCGATATTTTGTAGTTAAAGTTTTTGTTATTGTTAAAGTTTTTATTATTTTTTGGTGACAATGCCGAAAAGAACGAAAAAAACTGTTTTGAAGTGAATCTCGCGAGTTTGTTGTGCGTCTGCGCGACTACTTTGAACGCGAGTATCAATAGCGGCCCGCTACTACCGATATCACAGGTCGGTAACAGAGTTGCTGAGGCACTTGGGATTGGAAGGAGTACAGTGAGTCGAATTTCTAAGGAAAAATTTGGGGAGACATCTATGGAAGAGAAAAAACTATCGACTCCAAATAAGAAAAGGCGAAAAATTTGCCCTGTCACTAACATTGACAGTTTTGATGCTGATGCAATTAGAACTCATGTCTATGCCTATTACATTCGTCGTGAACTGCCTACTTTGAGTAAACTCGCAGTTTCATTGAAACACGCTGAATTATTTAAGGGCAGTTTGCCTTCACTTTCGACAGTACTAAAATCTATTGGATTTATGTATAAAAAAAGCGACAAGAGAAAAATTATAATGGAGCGAGCAGATATTGCTTTGGCGCGAGTGGATTTTTTACGTAAGGTAAAAAAATTGAGAACTGGGACAAAGTAGTATTCTTAGATGAAACCTGGCTCAATGCAAACCACACGGTCTCCAAAATTTGGACAGACGATACGGCACATTCATCAACAAAAGTACCTCAAGGTAAAGGTCAAAGGCTAATTATAACGCACGCTGGAACATCTGCTGGTTTTGTGGCTAATTGTTTGTTAGCGTTTAAGTCTACAAAAACGACAGAATACCATGAAGAAATGAATTTTGATACTTTCAAAAAGTGGTTTGAAAACCTATTGGACAATTTAGATGAGCCTCATTTTATCATAATGGACAATGCGCCGTATCACTCTGTCCAAAAAGATAAACCACCGACGACGGCCAATCGGAAATTTGAAATTGTGGAATGGCTAAACAATAAGGGCATAGAAGCCAATGAAAACTTACTAAAAAAAGAGCTTTTGAGATTAGTTTCATTACACAAACCTCGCACGCCAACCTATGTCCTCGACGAATTAGCGGCAGAGAGAGGTCATACTGTAATTCGTTTGCCACCATATCACTGCCATTACAATGCAATCGAATTGATATGGGCTCAAGTTAAAGGTTTGTCAAGTTTTTTTTATTAACAAAATATTTTCACATGTAACTTTCTGACATCTTTAAGTTAACCATTATTTTTTATTTTTAGGGTACGCGGCTCGAAACAACACAAAGCCCCCATTCACAGCTAACAAAATGTTAACACTTTTGAAAGAAGCATGTGAACATATAAATGCAGACATGTGGAAGAAAGTCATCGAGAGCACGCGCAAAGTAATCCAAGAAGACTGGGAGCGCGACCTCAAGTTCGACAATATTTGTGAAGAATAATTTATTATAAATTTAGAAGATTGCTCGGATGATTCAGACTCTGGAAGCGAAGTTGATTTGGGCTGTGGACCTTTATCAGATTAAAAAATATATTTATCATATTTCTCTAATTTATTTAACATACCTACCTACTTTAAATCAATAGGTAAAAAATACTTAATCGACAAAGTTTGTACTAAAGACCTCGATTTGATATTTTTGTCCCATCACTATAGGGCAAAGTTTGACATGTGTCATTCTAATCAAGCTACGTTTAAAACAGTGTAAGCATAAATACTTGTCTGAGGCGGGAATCGAACCCGCAACCCTTTGTTTGGCAGTCCGGCATGGTGACCATTGTCCCAACTGACTGGGTCACTGACTGGGTCGTCATAAATCTTTTCATGGCTGCGTCTTACTAGCCATCCGCTAAGAAAGACCCAGTTTTGACGACCCAGTTGGCACAATGGTCATCATGCCGGACTGCCAAACACAGGGTTGCGGGTTCGATGCCCGCCTCAGACAAGTATTTATGCTTAGATATTTGTCTGTGGCCTGAATCTATGAATATAATCTGTTTCTATGAATACATAGAAACAACCAGGCCACAGACAAATATCTAAGCATAAATACTTGTCTGAGGCGGGAATCAAACCCTTAAAACTTACTTATAATAATAAGTATATATTTACAAAAGAAAAGTATATTAGTAGTATATCCGTTGTCTAGCAACCATAACTCAAGTCTAGTTACTTAACTTGGGGCTAGGTGGCGCTGTGTGGATTGTCCCGCAATATTTTTTATTTTTTTTATTTGTATGCAAAATTTGAAGCCGATCCATTTATTGGTTTGAGCTGTGCATTGAAATAGACAGTCAGGTGTTTGAATTTTATATTTATACTTACTTAATTACTTACGCTGGCTCAGCGACCCGAAGTAGATCTTGGCCTCCGACACCAAAAGACGCCATTGCACCCTATTCTGCGCCACTAGCTGCATGAAGGGCTTGCAGGTCTTGGTCAATCCAGCGATACCTAGATATTTTATATTTATAGATAGCTATTGCCCGCGACTTCGTCCGCGTAGATGTTAAAAATGGACCAAGGAATCACGTTGTCCCATACAAACTTTCTCCCCCTTTTTCACCCCCTTAGGGGTGGAGTTTCAGAAAATCCTTTCTTATTTGATGCCTACGTCACACAAAGAACACACCCTCCAAGTTTCAGGTCTCTACGATCAGCGGTTTAGGCTGTGCGTTGATCCGTCAGTCAGTCAGTCAGTAGTTCAGGACAAAGCATTTTATATGTATAGATTTTATTAAATTTATTTTACCCCGACCGACTCTATTTTATCATTCAATCAGAGGCTGAATTCTTCAAGCCTTCTTGTTGATCTACCATTTGCTTGTTAATGAGTAATAGGTAACATATCTTGTACAATATGGTATTGTAATTGAATCAGTAACACAATATATCTTCTATAAATATTTTTTATGTTGGTATTCAATTGAAAGTTATTTTGAGCGCTTCTGAATACTCTTGAGATGTTTTTATATAAAATGATGTAATTCGATTGTACCTAGATGCCAAGACAAACCTAGTAAGGTTTCCTGGTATTTGTTTAACTAATTCATTGTGAGAAAATGTAAATGTCCTTTTTACTAAATAAAAAATATATATATATATATTATCTTAATTTTTTCTATATAGGCTATCGAGCAATGATAAACACAATCGCACATAGAGTAACTGACTCCGACTAACCGAATCACATGTTTCAGGCTTGGTGCGTTGATCTATAGCTTCTTGTTACTGGAGTTTAAAGCCTTAAAAGACGTAAAATGTTGAAATAATATTTAGCTCAGAATCTACATATTTAAATATTTGATCGTGAACGTTGAGGGATTGTAATAAAATGTGTGAAATCACATTCTGACGTTCAGCATTCTCAAAACCAATAACTATAAAAACTCTGTTTTGGAATAGGCTGGATCAGTAAGTTACATATTGGTATAAAGCGGCTACGTAAAACAGTGCAGCTTTTAGGTAACAAGACATGTAAAGTGATTTATTACACTAACCGAAACTCTGGCAACCATGCTGGCAACACAGAGATGATTCGCAGACCCATTTTATTTGACGGAGAGCTAACCAAGCCGAATAGTGCGTATGACGACCCAGTTGGCACAATGGTCTCCATACCGGACTGCCAAACACAGGGTTGCGGGTTCGATTCCCGCCTCAGACATGTATTTATGCTTAGATATTTGTCTGTGGTCTGGTTGTTTCTATATATTATAAGTATATATTTACAAAAGAAAAGTATATAAGTAGTATATCCGTTTTCTAGCACCCATAACACAAGTCTAGTTACTTAACTTGGGGCTAGATGGCGATGTGTGGAATGTCCTGCAATATAAAAAAAAAAAAAAGAAATGACCTCTTTTAAGCTTAAAGCATCTAACTTTTTAGAGCAATTAATCAATATTGAAAATGTTTATCATGTTAACCATATTAGAGAAAAGTGCAACATTGTTATATTTTCTTTAATCAACCCCCGACGCATAAACGACGGGGTGTTATTATAGGGGTACATAGATGCAAGTGGTGTCAAAATGATTGTAAAGGCCTAAAGTATCGTATAGTATTAGAATTTTGGATGTAAACTTTTGAGAAAACTCCAAAAACGTGAATATTTCGAAATTTTTTCGCCGTTCATAAAATGTGTAGGAAGAGGACGCAGACGCTTAATCAAAAATCGGAGAAGGGATCAGTTTGAGCCATCAAGCCCTACGGTCGGATTAAACTGTAGGCTGTGGTAGTGCCCTTACGTCGACTTCGTGGTATTTTCCTCAGTACATTTTCAATTCCCTTCAATAGTTGCGCATAGTGTAAGTATCAGTTTTTTTTTCTAAATTCTCGTTCCTGGATTAACGTTCCATAATCATAAACAGTATTGCCACTTCTTACCTTAACTGGCCGGTCTATAGCTTGTATTGTGTACATAGGACAAATGTTCTAGTCTCAATATCACAGTGTTTCCTTGTTTCGGCCCGAACTGTTTGTTTTGCTAACGCTACACGTACAGAGATAGTGTTGAAGACCCCTAATAAAGGGTCCTAAACTAACAGTAAGTTTGTAAGCAACGGAGCTAGATCAAAATGTGTCAGCTTTTACTATATTAGTATTATGATGTCTCGTTGACTGAAACCATGGGATTTTTTTATGGAAAATTAGCTTTTGCTCGCGACTTCGTCCGCGTAGAAGTCGAAAATAGACCATGGAATCACGTTGTTCCATACAAACTTTGCCCCCCTTTTTCACCCCCTAAGGGGTATTATTTCGGTAAATCCTTTCTTATAATAATTCAATAATAATTTATATGACATTTTAATTTCTATTATAATTAGAAAATGAAAAAAACATAGGGGTATAGTCATGGCAGTAATAGGTTTTATGGCACAAAAATATATGTGCTAGTGTCCATTATCCAGGGAGGAAACAGTCGACTACGTTTATATGGAGAGAGCGTCGGTACCCTTTCACCTTAAATAATCATGTTCTGAAAATCTCCTCTACAAAATATTTAGGTCGACACATAAATTACTTTTAATAAGGGTAGACCTAATCGTCTAACAGCTTAATTAATTAAATTAATCCTTCAGGCTCGAATATCAGAGATTAAACGAATCAAGTGACTTGATCTTGTGAAAACTAAAGTTGATTAGCCATCTAAGTAGGTAATTAAAGTACCTAATCAATTATTTATCAGAAGAGAGATGTAGATACGACCATGTAATGTCCTGGCAGTGTTGCCAACTCGGATTTTGAAAAATGCTACCCCCATTAGAAAAGTTCGAAGATCTACGTACTTTTTTCTGAGTGATCCAATTAAGATTATGATAAATTTATTCCAATTTAAAACACAAAATTAAATGTCAATATTGCAAATTACAAGGATATATCTATACATATAAAATGCTTTGTCCTGAACTATTGACTGACTGACTGACGGATCAATGCACAGCCTAAACCGCTGATCTTAGAGACCTGAAACTTGGAGGGTGTGTTCTTTGTGTGACGTAGGAACCCGATAAGAAAGGATTTTCCGAAATTCCACCCCTAAGGGGGTAAGAAAGGGGGGCAAAGTTTGTATAGAATAACGTGATTCCTTGGTCCAATTTACTTCAAATTTTGTAAAACCATTCTTTAACAGAATTGATGGAACACGTGTGTCGTATTTTATTGAAATTCATCCCCTAACGGTGTTAAAATGGGGTAGAAAGTTATTTTGGGGTGGTTTGCTTAAGAGTACTATTTTCAACATCTACGCGGACGAAGTCGCGGGCAAAAGCTAGTCTAATTACAAAATACGAAATTGACAAAAATAAAAATTAAATAAAAAACTATACAAATGTAATACTTTAAACAAAAAATTAAACAATAAACACGACAGGCACAAACAAAAAATAAATAAAAATAATAATACAAAACATTCCAAATTTAAAAACAAAAAATCGTCCTCCGATGCCTCTTCCTGACCTAAAGTGAATTGAAGTGGAATAAAATGGCCTAATTAAAACAAAAGAAATCCACATATTTGCAATCAATTAAGTAGTCTATTTCAGTAAGAAATTGCAATAAATTTGTAATATCTTCTTCGTATCAGCTAGCTTAAATTTTATCTGACCAATAGCTTACAACAGCGATGCCTTCTCCATTTCCAATGTGCAATAACGCCTGCAAATCGGACGACCTTTATGAGGCAAATGATGCTGAGCAGTTTCATTGGCCTCGTAAAGCTCCATAGTGTTAGGGCCTCACAATCTCAATGCTCATCCGTAGTGGAAACCCATCGACCTATATTTTGTCTGCCTTAAGTGACCTACTTGGGCCCGAAGTCGATTATGTGACGATAGACCACTGCAGGCAGATCATGCTATGGAGGAACTTAGTTCTTCAGTCTTAATTTTTTTTTGTTATCATTGTCTGCTTCAGTAAGAAATTTGTATGTATGTAAGTGCACCAATAAATTACAATAAAAAACTTGAGAGGTGTCAAGGGATACCCGACCCGATGGAACAAAGTTCTTTTTGATTAATTAGTTAAGGAATTGTAATAAAATCAAAAAGTGTCGTTACAACTTTTGGTTTTAATTTTTTCCGTCTAGCCACCTTTCGCAACGCGCGATAAGGAACTTTCGCATCGCGCGATGGAGTAGACTGTAATATCAGAGATATTGTCGCATTAAGGCATTTGAAAGGTTATATTAGCTGCATCTGAACATTCTTTATGACGCTTATGACGTTTTATTTGATTGTTGCGAGTATTACCCTTCTCTTCTGACCTGATACAACAAGACAATGATAGATTTCTACATTCGTTTAAAATCACTTATCCGTGGTACAAACACAGCACAAAGGCTTAGATAGGTCACTTTTTTACACACACATTAGCTTTGCTGCAGTTTGGCGAGAAATTCGTTTGTAAGAAAATGTGTACTTTTTTAAAGATAAATAAAAAAAAACGTGTGGCACTCTGGGACTGCCGTGCTGATCGTGTGAGGTTCGTACAGTCGTACCATATACAAACACGTTAAGCGAACGCTCGGCCGAGCTACATGGTAAGCGGAGTGGGGGGTGTTAGGTTTTATTTTCGTAACGGAATTTATTGATTCGGTGGCCGCGCTC